>CM055122.1:103077988-104566321 GCA_029206835.1 Rana muscosa | reverse complement strand
TAAAGTATATTTCGTTTTAGTTTATGTGTGGAGACACATCTGGACTAACAAGTGTATACAGTGTGACTTCGAGCGCCATTGATCTGTACTACTTTCCATTACCCTATCGGTGTGGAAGGACGGATCATGACCCGCGCTTGCTGCTATTTTCATCTCATTTCCGCATTGCGTTCCATCCAGCGCCAATGAGGTGTCTCGAGCGCATTGTTGGAACGCACGCAGTGACGTCTGACGTTGCAATGGGCGGAGATGATGACTATATATGGCCGGAGTTAGCTATGAGGAGTCACGCCCTCAGACGAAGTCAAGAAGTGACGAAACGCTTCAGGGCGTGACTCCTCAGCAACTACCGGAAGTGACGCGTGCGCTCCACGGGACGCAGAACCAGGAAGCCGCCAGGACACTGGTAAAACCTTGGTACTGCACCCTGCAGTGCATAGCAATATATCCAATGCTTGTTTTTAATGTTTATCTGGTACGCATTTTTTCTTAAGGGGGACTGTCATTGTTAAGGGGGATATTTCAATAAACCTTTAAAAGCAGTACTACCCTATGTGGCCTTTTACTTTTTAAACATGCCATTGGAGACCTGATGCAATCGGTGGATGAGAGCAGAATCAGCAGCTGTTGCAGGAATTGTTTTAAGGCCCATTTATGTCCATTTTCTGGTGAGTGCATCCCCTATAGGGGTTCAAGATCTCCCCACGAGGTGAACACACTGTTTGGTGAAAGGAGCACTATCCCACAGATTGGTCCATCATTTTCCACCAACCGCATCTGCTTCATACTGTATTTTCCTATCTAGGCACCAAGATAGAGGACTGTCATATTCATATTTGATTGGTAGCGCTGCTACAGTTTATTTATTATCATCGGGACTCTCCGGTTGGATTTATTGAACTGTTTTTATTGATTCATGCATGATTTTAGCAGCCGCTGTTCATTTATATCTTATATTGTATATTTATATATTTTATAATTTATAGATATGTCTGTTTGATTTTTAGCCTAGTGGATTTTTTTAGCTGATATCTTAAGCGCAGAGTGGTACTTGAATTTGGGCGGATTTTATTTAAGTACTTTTTAGACACAGTTTACAGATTTTTAACTCAGCAGCTATGGACGCACTAAGATTCCTAAGCAATAGGAACATAGACATCAACATTTTATTTACAGCTAATGAGCCCACGGTGACTCAGGTTAATTATAATGGCATCATGTCAGCACTAGGGAATGTCCTGGAAAAACAGGTGAGAGCCTGGTGGGACATTTGTACCCTAGAATACTACATTAAAGAGAAGATTATCATTAGGAGCTTAAGGTGGGAG
This sequence comes from Rana muscosa, assembly GCA_029206835.1. Taxonomy (NCBI): domain Eukaryota; kingdom Metazoa; phylum Chordata; class Amphibia; order Anura; family Ranidae; genus Rana; species Rana muscosa. Next base: position 104,564,993 of record CM055122.1, on the reverse strand, counting down.
ATCATCCCACAAGATGGTCTAGATGACCCCACTTCCATTCAGGAATGGTTAGATTTTTTTAATGGGGTGGGTTTCAAACTGCAGGAGCTCATTCTCCAGAGAAAAAAACGGAAGATGACTATTCTAGAAAGTAAGATCAATGAACTTCAACAACAATTGGATCCTATCAAGGACACCCAATCTATCATTGACTTTAACAACAGGACTAACAAAAGATTAGAAAAAGTAGATAAGGACACCCAAAGAAAGAAAATTAAAAAATTCCATAGAGACTTAGGGGATTTCAAAACAAACAACATTTATCTATGGCAACAAACTCTGCCGGATAACATCAATAGGATTGAAAAACCACATCCCACACCATCAGCCCCAACCCCATCAATTTTGCCAACTCAGGGGGCATTAAGAGAAGAATATAGCAACGATGAGATAGAAATAGATTCACCGGCTCACTTCTCTACCCCCATCCAAAGGGGCAGAGGCAAACCACGGGGATCTGGGAGAGGTAGAGGCAACCATGTGCAATATCAACAAACAGCCAACAGTCAACAACAAACGAACAATAACCAATACGCGGCCTATCAGATTCCAACACACAATAGGTTTCAACCTCTGCGGACGAATCACGAGAATTATGAAAATGATCCCACTCCACGTCCTTTTTTAGGGAGAGGAGGGGGGAGCCAAAGGAGGGGAAGAGGGCATCCACCAAACAGGGGAAGACCCCCCCCACCACCCACAGGTCAGTACAGAGACCAAGCATGGAGAGATCCCCAACCCACAGGTCAGTACAGAGACCAAGGATGGAGGGACCCCCAACCCTATACTCAATGGCAGAGGGACCAACCCCAGAACCAGTACCCAAGACACACGGACCCCGAGGATGCAGGGCAGGAAAGAGGGTCCAAGAAAAGAAGAATAAACCAGTGATGGGTGGCATATTCAACTTAACTACAACGGAATTAACTCATAAGGAATTAAATATTTTGAATCTTGGCCTGAAATGTGGCATTAAGAAACCCATTAACAAATTTGATGTCTTCATTGATATCCACAAATACATCAGGAAACTGAATATAAAAAAGTATTTTGTGGGTCTACAGACATCTAATGGGGTGGTCCAGATCAATCCTCAAGGTATGATTAACAGTGGGTTGAAAAATAAATCTTTATTTAACCCCCTGAACAATCCAAATCATCAGATCGAGGTATTTAAAAGTCTGGTATTACGAGACATGCACCAATTGAAACCAAAAAAGAATTTCAACCTCAGACACATACAAGAAGGTATTGATTCATTGGAAAAGCGGAAGGATATCATAATAAGACCAGCAGATAAAGGCGGTGGGGTAGTAATTCTCTCCAAGGACTTTTACCGTGGGCAGATATTAACCACTTAACGACCGCCCACCGCCGATTTACGTCGGCAGAATGGCACGGACAGGCAGAATCACGTAGATCTACGTGATCGCCTTTGTGCAGTTGGGGGGTCCATCCGGACCCCCCTTCACTGCAGTGAGCGGCCGTTAAGTGTTCGGGAGCGATCAGGCATGAGGGGGCGGCCGCTCGATTCCGCCCCCCCCCTCGCGATCGCTCCCGGCCAATGAAAATGCTTCCTCCGCCATGTGATGTAAACACAGGCTGGAGGAAGTGATGTCATCTCCCTCGCCGCGGTCTTTTCGTTCCCGGCGCCGAGGAGAGAAGACAGAGGTTAGTGCTCCAACAGTCCACTGACACGTAGGTACACATAGGCACACAAATCACCCCCCAGTCACCCCCAGATCACCCCCCAGGTCACCCCAAAGCCCCCAATCACAGTGTCACTGATTGCAGTGATCATTTATTTTACTGATCACTGCATTTAGTGTCATCTGTGATTGTAAAAAGTTGCAGGGCAGTTAGGATTAGGCCCCTTTAGGTCCAGGGTAGCCCCCTAACCCCCCCCCTAATAAAGGTTTAACCCCTTGATCACCCCCCAGGTAACCCTTTCACCCCCTAACTTCAGCGTCACTAATCGATTGTTTTTCCGATCGCTGTATTCGTGTCGCTGGTGTTTTAGATAGGCAGTTATTTTTTTTTAGGTTCGCCGCAGGTTTTTATTAGTGTCAGGTACCCCCATATATTATTTTAACCCCCTGATTGCCCCTAGAGTTAACCCTTTCACCAGTGATCGCCGTATAAGCGTCACTGGTGTCACTGGTTAGCCAGTAAGTTATCTAGTTATTTAGGTAACCCGTCAGGTTTTTATATAGCGTCGGGTACCCCCATATTTAACCTAATAAAGGTTTTAACCCCCTGATTGCCCCTAGTTAACCCTTTCACCAGTGATCACCATATAAAGGTTACAGGTGACGCTGGTTGATTAGTTTGCTTTTTATAGCATCAGGGCACCCGCCGTATATAACCCAATAAAGGTTTAACCCCCCTGATCGCCCGGCGGGTGAGATCAATTAGGTTTTAGCGCCAGAGAGGGTCTGCGTCGCCCCAGGCAGTGTTAGGTTAGTGCCAGTAACGCTAACACCCACGCGCAAAGCATACACCCCCCTTAGTGGTATAGTATCTGATCAGATCTATACTAGCATCCCCAGCGGTTTAGGGTTCCCAAAAACGCAGTGTTAGCGGGATCAGCCCAGATACCTGCTAGCGCCTGCGTTTAGCCCCTCCGCCCAGCCCAGCCCAGCCCAGCCCACCCAAGTGCAGTATCGATCGATCACTGTCACTTACCAAACACAACACACATAACTGCAGCGTTCGCAGAGACAGGCCTGATCCCTGCGATCGCTAACAGTTTTTTTGTAGCGTTTGATATATTTGCTGACGACAGTCAGGTGCTTTTTTTCCTGTGAATCTTACTAGTGTACCCCTAAATTTAGAGCCCAAAATGGCAAGACGAAGGTACACTAGTAAAGAGGCCTACGAGATTCTGAGCATGACAGATAGTGAAGAGGAGGTCACGTATCTGTCAGATTCAGGCTCAGAATATCTTCCCGTAGAAGACAGTGACGTCAGCGGCCCCACGTCAGATAGCTCTGACGACGAAGTTGAGGTCCCTGCTAAGGTCAGGTGTACCCGATCCCGATCTTCTGAGGTTGTTGAGGAGCAAGAACCGCAGGTCTCTCGTATCATGGAGCAGAGTAGTACTAGCGCCGCTATTCCTTCTGGTGAACTGGCAAGCACCAGCGGCCTAGTACAGCCTGGACGTACATCCAGCACTGCAGTAACACTTGGTGACGTGGCGAGTCCCATAAGTGCAGTTCAAGCTGGCGAGGTGGCAAGCACAAGTAGTGTCCCGCTGCCACCAAGAAGACAAAGGCAGGCCCGTCGTGCCCATACTGCCCTTCCTGCAGAATTCGCCTATCCTGATTGGGTCCCCACCACTTCTGCAGAACCCGTACTTCCCCCATTCACTGCCCAACCGGGTATTCAGGTGGAAACAGCTGATTTTATTCCAATTGATTTTTATTCGCTGTTTTTCACAGAAGATCTCTATAGATCTATTGTGGACCAGAGTAATTTATATGCTGGTCAATTTATCGCCGCTAACCCCCAGTTGCCTAAAATTGCCAGAAATTGGAAACCAATTACGGTTTCCGAATTTAAGACCTTTCTGGGCCTTTCCCTCAACATGGGCACACATAAATTTCCGTCATTGCGTGCTTATTGGTCCACGCACCCAATTGACCACATGCCCGTGTTCTCTGCCTCCATGTCCAGGGCACGATACGAGCAGATTTTGCGGTTCATGCACTTCAACGACAATGAACTTTGTCGTCCACGTGGGGACCCTGAATACGACCGGCTCTATAAAATTCGGCCCCTCATAAACCACTTCAACGAACGTTTTGCAGCCTTGTTTACTCCCGATCAAGTTGTCTGCATTGATGAGTCCCTGATTAAATTTTCTGGCCGCTTGTCTTTCAAGCAGTACCTTCCCAGCAAGCGTGCCAGATACGGGGTCAAGCTCTACAAGTTCTGTGACAGGGCAACAGGCTATGTAGTGAACTTTATGGTTTATGAGGGAAAAGACAGTCAGATTGAGTCGGTCAACTGCCCGGATTACATAGGGAGCGCTGGCAAGATAGTGTGGAACTTGGTGTCACCCTTATTCGGAAAGGGGTACCACTTGTATGTGGACAATTATTACACGAGCGTGCCACTGTTTAGTCACTTGTTTGATCATCAGATTGGAGCATGTGGCACCGTGCGACCTAATCGCCGGGGCTTTCCCCAGCGGCTTGTAGATGGCCGTCTTAGGCTGGGGGAGAGAGCCTGCTTGAAGTGTAATAACTTGCTCGCTATGAAGTGGAGGGACAATAAGAATGTTTTCCTTCTTACCTCCCTTCATGCAGACACGACAGTCCAAATTCGTACGGCGACTGGTGTTGTGGAGAAACCCCTCTGTGTCCACGAATATAACCAAAATATGGGAGGGGTGGACCTCAACGACCAGTTGATGGCGCCGTATCTAATTGACCGTAAGGCGAGACGCTGGTACAAAAAAGTGTCTCTATCATTATTCCAATTGGCTTTGCTGAACGCTCATGTGCTATACAGAGCTTCAGGCGGGACGTTATCTCTTCTAAAATTCCAGAATGAGATAGTCACAGAACTCCTGTATCCAGGCGGTTCTGCACCCCACCATCCCCAACCAAATGCAGTAAGCCGGCTGCATGAGATGCATTATTCGTATGTCCTCCCGAGTACCCCTACCCAAAGCCACCCCCAAAAAAGATGTCGTGTCTGTAGCAAGCGCGGATTTAGGCGTGACACCCGTAGTTTTTGTCCACTCTGTCCTGACAAGGCTGGTCTTTGCCAAGGTGAATGTTTTGAACGCTACCACTCAAAAGTGAAGTTTTAGCGTAGGGTACAGCATTTCACAGACAAGGACACACTTACACAGGGTCTCCCAAGATGCCATTACATTTTGAGAGACCCGAACCATTACAGTTGTAAAGTTACAAAAAAAAAGTGTAAAAAAGAAAAAAAAAAACGTAAAAAACAAAACAAAACACAAAAAAAATATAAAATAAAAAAACCAAAAATAGTTGTCGTTTTATTGTTCTCTCTCTCTCTATTTTCTCTCTATTGTTCTGCTCTTTTTTACTGTATTCTATTCTGCAATGTTTTATCATGCTTGCTTTTCAGGTATGTAATTTTTTGTTTTCAGGTGCGCCATTCAACTGCAGCGCGGAATTATTTATCTTGACAGCAACAGCGTTTGCTCCCACGATACATAAAGCCGTGACTCCAGTGCTGTAGGAGGTGATTTCACCACCACAGTTAAAAAAAAGAGCATATATGCCGAAGCATGGGGGCAGCAGGGGCGGAGGAGCGATTTTGCTCCTAATGCCGCGTACATACGGTCGAAATTCCGACGGAGGCCTGCCCGTGGAAAATTACGACCGTGTGTACGCGGCATAACTTTTTTGCGGGAGGATGCCCCCATGCTTCGGCATATATATATATTGTGACAGCAGGAAGGTAAAGTCACCTGGTTGCATCCAGGGGGGTAGATATATTTCGCCCAGATTCAGGCTTTACGCCGACTTATACAACTAGGTGGAGAGTTGTATAAGGCTAGTGGGCTCATGGATGACTCATACCTCTAGGGAGAGGGCTGGGCGTCGTACAGACAGGGAGTTGATGAGGCCAGCTGAAGCTTGTCAGCTCATTTAGGCCTCTATAAGAACTCCCAGCTTCATTAGATGTTAGCTCATGCCTGGAACCAGACCTGTGTGGACTGTCTAGAGAGAGTGAACCCCTGTGCGGTGAGGCAAAGCCTGTGTGGCTATTTGTTTGGACTTTTACTAAACCAGGGACTTAGGGACTAGGACAGCACTAGGCTGATCCCAGTTGTTAGTTAGGAAACCTGTATGTTTAGTCAGAGGTCAACTTGACCAGGATTTATTTTGGTTATGTTTCTTTTGCTTTGCTGTGTTTTGTCACTGTAAATAGAAAATAAACCGCACCTTTTTTGATTTTGAAAACCACAACCTCCGTTTGCTGGGCCTGTTTTGTGTGGGGAGCCCATCCCGGGGGTCACACACACCCGCTGCCGAGCTAACCCCCTCACAGTTGGTGGAGAATGCGGGCAGTTTTTTTTAAGCCAGCATGGAGGAGATACTGAAGCAGCTGGCTCTAGCAAATGCCAATCAACAGCAGACAAATGCAGGTTTGCAAAGGAGCCTTGCAGCCCAGCAGCAGACAAACGCAACTTTGCAACAGAGTCTGGAGGCTCAGCAACGAGCCCAGCAGCAATCTGAGGCCCGCTTCATAGACCTGTTGCAGAAGCAAGAGCAGAGACTACAACAACAGATGGAAGCAGTAATGCAGCAACGTCCGCAGACCAGTGAGGAAAGCCGTCCCACTAATACCGCGTCCTTTGGGGTGAGTCGTTTATTGACAAAAATGACTGGAGAGGATGATCCAGAGGTATTTTTGACCACATTTGAAAGGACCGCTGAAAGAGAAAAGTGGCCTGAGGAGCAGTGGGCTGGACTGGTGGCTCCTCTGTTAACTGGTGAATCGCAGAAAGCTTACTATGACCTAGAGCCTAACCAAGCAAAAGACTATGTGATGCTAAAAGCTGAAATATTGGCAAGGCTGGGTGTCACCCAGGCTGTCCGGGCTCAGCGTGTGCATAACTGGACTTTCCAGCTTGGAAAACCCCCCAGGTCTCAAATGTATGATCTCATTCACCTGAGCAGAAAGTGGCTACAGCCAGAGACTTTGTCCGCACCAAAGATTGTGGAATGTGTTGTAATGGATCGGTTTTTGAGAGCTCTTCCTACTGCCATCCAAAAGTGGGTAAGCCATGGAGACCCAGAGACGGCCGATGGTCTTGTGGATCGTGTGGAGAAATACTTGGCTACAGAGAACCTGACGGCCTCTTCCAGAGACACTCGGACTTTCCACCCTAAGACCAGACCATCCCCAGGGGCGGATAAGAGGATTCCAAGGGGTGAGGGTGGAGAGAGTGAGAGGGTGGGAGCTCTACCCCAAGTTTGGCGAGAACAGCCTGGGAAATCAGCGGCTCAAGAGGCGGCAAGAAGGATCGTTTGCTACCGCTGCCGGCAAGCGGGACATATTGCAGCCAATTGCCCGGTTGTGGAGGAACCCATGCAGTGTGACTTTCTGACGGGCAGACGTCAGTCGCTGTGTGCGACAGTCGCATGCACTGCCATTCGAGGAACTGAGAAACATTTATGCAAAATGTGTGTTAATGGTAGAAATGTTGTGGTATTGCTGGATTCAGGTAGCCTTGTGACCCTGATAAAGGCTGAGTTAGTTAAAACAGAGGTCTCTGGGAATAGCAAGGTAGCTGTTATTTGTGTGCATGGGGACACCCGAGAGTATCCAGTAACTACAGTGTGTTTCGAGACCCCCAAAGGTACCCTCTCTCATCCAGTGGGCTTAGTATCTCAGTTACCGCATGACGCCATTGTGGGAAGGGATTTTCCGAAGTTCTGGGAACTGTGGGATGATCCTGAGCCCCTCACTGGTGCCCCTATGTACCAGGAATGTGATAGCCAGAACTCCCCTGAGAGTGGTGAGGACTCTCCGGAATTTCCCTTATCAGTATTGGCAGGGGAGACTCAAGAAACTGGAGAGGAGCCCACCTCCTCAGACGAAAACCTACCGTCTGTGGAGTTTTCTGATCTTGAGGTTCACAGGGAAAACTTTGCCACAGAACAGTTGAAAGACCCCGCCCTAATAAAGGCACGGGAAAACGTAGTGAAAATAGATGGCGAGTTAGTGAACCCAGATAATACCTGCACTTACCCATACTTCAGCGTAGAGAAGGACCTACTGTATCGGGTGGCAAAAAGGGCAGAAGAAACCGTTGAGCAGCTTGTGGTGCCCAAACCTTACAGGAAGTTGGTGTTGGAGTTGGCCCATGGGCACATTCTTGGAGGTCATCTGGGGACAGAGAAAACCCGAGAGAGGGTATTACAGAGATTCTATTGGCCGGGGGTGATGAAGGACGTAGAAAATTATTGTTCCTCCTGCCCTGTGTGTCAGAGGTCGGCCCCGATGCCACATTTCCGTAGCCCGCTGGTCCCTCTACCCATCATTGAGGTCCCGTTTGAGAGAATCGCAATGGATTTGGTAGGTCCTATAATCAAGTCCGCTAGGGGGCACCAGTACATATTGGTTATAATGGACTATGCCACCCGTTATCCAGAAGCGATCCTTCTCAGAAATACCTCGGCCAAAACCATAGCCAAAGAGCTATCTCTTGTTTTTAGCCGGGTGGGTATTTGTAAAGAACTGCTTACGGACCAAGGTACACCCTTTATGTCCCGGGTTATGAAAGAGCTGTGTAAATTGCTCAAAGTGACGCAATTGCGTACATCTGTGTATCACCCCCAAACCGATGGGCTGGTTGAAAGATTCAACAAAACCCTAAAACAAATGTTGAAGAAAGTGGTGGATAGAGATGGAAAGGATTGGGACTGTCTACTTCCTTATTTGATGTTTGCTATTAGGGAGGTGCCCCAATCCTCTACGGGATTCTCCCCCTTTGAGTTACTGTATGGGAGACACCCAAGAGGGCTGTTGGATATTGCCAAGGAAACTTGGGAAAGTGAGAGTTCTCCCCACAGGAGTGTGATTGAGCATGTCACCCTGATGCAAGACCGAATTGCACAGGTAATGCCCATCGTGAAGGAACATTTGGCCCAAGCGCAGTTGGCACAGCAGAGAGTGTACAACCGTGGAGCCAAGACCCGTACCTTTTCCCCGGGGGATAGGATATTGGTACTTGTCCCTACGGTTGAAAGTAAATTCCTTGCCAAATGGCAAGGCCCCTACGAGATAATGGAAAAAGTGAGCGAAGTGAATTACAAGGTCAGACAACCAGGAAGGCGAAAGCCCGAACAGATATATCACGTTAATCTGTTGAAAGCCTGGAGGGATAGAGAGTCCCTAGTCGCAGACACTTGGTCACCAGCTCAAACTGGTTGCGTGATTCCTGAGGTTGGAATAGCAGCCACCTTGTCACAACCCCAACAACAGGAGGTTAAGGAGTTTGTGCTTCGCAACAAGGAGGTATTCTCTGAGCTGCCGGGACAAACATCTGGGGTAGAGCATGACATCATTACCCCGCCCGGTGAAAGGGTGAAGTTAAAACCCTATCGGATCCCAGAGGCTCGACGGGAGGCAATACGGGAGGAAGTACAGAAAATGCTGAACTTAGGGGTGATAGAGGAGTCCCAAAGTGATTGGTCTAGTCCCATCGTGTTGGTGCCTAAACCGGATGGGAGCTGGCGATTTTGTAACGATTTTCGTCAGTTGAACAAAGTTACAAAATTTGACACCTACCCCATGCCACGTATAGATGAGTTGATCGACCGGCTGGGAACAGCCCGATACATGACAACTCTTGACCTCACAAAAGGGTATTGGCAAATCCCCCTGGCCAAGTCGGCCAAAGAGAAAACCGCATTTGTAACCCCAGACGGGGCGTTCCAATATAAAAGAATGCCGTTCGGGTTACAGAATGCGCCGGCCACATTCCAGCGGAAAATGGACCAGATGCTGAGGCCCCATCGGAAGTATGCTGCGGCTTACCTGGATGACGTAATTGTCCATAGCACAGATTGGGCCTCACATCTGCCAAAAGTGCAAGCAGTCCTGGACTCTGTTCGGGAAGCGGGGTTTACGGCTAACCCCAAGAAGTGTACCATTGGGCAGGAGGAGGCCAAATATCTTGGGTACACCATTGGGAGGGGAGTAATAAAACCCCAACTCAACAAAGTCGAGGCCATCCAGAGTTGGCCACGTCCCAACAGCAAGAAGCAGGTACGAGCCTTTCTGGGAATCGCTGGGTATTATCGGCGATTCATTCCCCACTTTGCTTCTAAGGCTGTGCCCCTAACCAACCTGACGAAGGGGAAAGGGTCGGTCATGATTAAATGGACCCCCGAGGCTGAGGCAGCATTCCAGTTCTTGAAACAAGCCTTATGTAGCCAGCCAGTGTTGTACTCACCCGACTTCTCTAAAGACTTTGTCGTACAAAGTGATGCGTCAGATGTGGGGTTAGGAGCAGTATTGTCCCAGGTCTGGAACGGGGAAGAGCACCCAGTCATTTACCTCAGCAGGAAGTTGAAGTCCCATGAGGTAAATTACGCCACCGTTGAAAAGGAGTGTTTAGCGGTGAAGTGGGCTCTAGATTCCCTTCGGTACTACCTGCTAGGTAGGCACTTTGACATGGTTACGGATCACGCTCCGTTAAAGTGGATGGCTCAAAACAAGGAAACAAATAGAAGAGTGAATAGGTGGTTCCTGGCCCTCCAGGAATTCAACTTCACAGTAAAGCATCGCCCTGGCGTTCAAATGGGGAATGTGGATGCTTTGTCTCGAGTACATGAATGCCTGATTGCTGGTGTTCCAACCCCGAGGTTAAAACAAGAGGGGGGGGTATGTGACTGCAGGAAGGTAAAGTCACCTGGTTGCATCCAGGGGGGTAGATATATTTCGCCCAGATTCAGGCTTTACGCCGACTTATACAACTAGGTGGAGAGTTGTATAAGGCTAGTGGGCTCATGGATGACTCATACCTCTAGGGAGAGGGCTGGGCGTCGTACAGACAGGGAGTTGATGAGGCCAGCTGAAGCTTGTCAGCTCATTTAGGCCTCTATAAGAACTCCCAGCTTCATTAGATGTTAGCTCATGCCTGGAACCAGACCTGTGTGGACTGTCTAGGGAGAGTGAACCCCTGTGCGGTGAGGCAAAGCCTGTGTGGCTATTTGTTTGGACTTTTACTAAACCAGGGACTTAGGGACTAGGACAGCACTAGGCTGATCCCAGTTGTTAGTTAGGAAACCTGTATGTTTAGTCAGAGGTCAACTTGACCAGGATTTATTTTGGTTATGTTTCTTTTGCTTTGCTGTGTTTTGTCACTGTAAATAGAAAATAAACCGCACCTTTTTTGATTTTGAAAACCACAACCTCCGTTTGCTGGGCCTGTTTTGTGTGGGGAGCCCATCCCGGGGGTCACACACACCCGCTGCCGAGCTAACCCCCTCACAATATTTTAGGCACAGGTTGCGTTAAAACATTTTTTTATTTTTTACTAGGTTTTGTTTTGGTATTTGCTTTGCAGGTATGGCATGGTAAGGTCTTACTGTTGTACTGTAATGTTACTTTGTTTTAATGTTAACCACCATTTGCTTAGCAGGTACGCCATTCAGTTGCAGCGCGGATCTGTTTATCTTGACAGCAACAGCGTTTGCTCCCACGATACATAAAGCCGTGACTCCAACGCTGTAGGAGGTGATTTCACCACCACAGTTAAAAAAAAGAGCATATATGCCGAAGCATGGGGGCAGCAGGGGCGGAGGAGCGATTTTGCTCCTAATGCCGCGTACATACGGTCGAAATTCCGACGGAGGCCTGCCCATGGAAAATTCCGACCGTGTGTACGCGGCATAACTTTTTTGCGGGAGGATGCCCCCATGCTTCGGCATATATATATTTTAGGCACATGTTGCGTTAAAACATTTTTTTATTTTTTACTAGGTTTTGTTTTGGTATTTGCTTTGCAGGTATGGCATGGTAAGGTCTTACTGTTGTACTGTAATGTTACTTTGTTTTAATGTTAACCACCATTTGCTTAGCAGGTACGCCATTCAGTTGCAGCGCGGATCTATTTATCTTGACAGCAACAGCGTTTGCTCCCACGATACATAAAGCCGTGACTCCAACGCTGTAGGAGGTGATTTCACCACCACAGTTAAAAAAAAGAGCATATATGCCGAAGCATGGGGGCAGCAGGGGCGGAGGAGCGATTTTGCTCCTAATGCCGCGTATATACGGTCGAAATTCCAACGGAGGCTTGCCCGTGGAAAAGTCAGACCGTGTGTACGCGGCATAACCTTTTATGCCGCGTACATACGGTCGAAATTCCGACGAAGGCTTGACCGTGTGTACGCGGCATAACTTTTTTGCGGGAGGATGCCCCCATGCTTCGGCATATATGCCCATCATTAGAAGTGGGTGGATGAAGGGAGGTATTCTAATGGTGGGCATACCCACCAATCAATCTCTTTTTTTCGTTCAGCCAATAGGCTGTATGAAAAAAAAGATTACAATACATGTCCAACAAGGACCAGCAACGTACTGGTATGTTGCTGGACTTTGAATGTTTATACCAGAATGATGCCTGCGGGTTTAGGTATCATCTTGGTATCATTCTTTTCAGCCAGCGGCCGGCTTTCATGTAAAAGCAATTCTAGCAGATAATTAGCCTCTAGACTGCTTTTACAAGCAGTGGGAGGGAATGTCCCCCCCCCGGATTTAAAAAGCGCCATTGGGAAATTGGGAAAGCATTTTATCACACCGATCTTGGTGTGGTCAGATGCTTTGAGGGCAGAGGAAAGATCTAGGGTCTAACCCCCCAATTTTTTTCAAAAAAAGAGTACCTGTCACTACCTATTGCTATCATAGGGGATATTTACATTCCCTGAGATAACGATAAAAATGGTAAAAAAATAAAATATGGAAGGCACAGTTTAAAAATAAAATAAAAAAGCCAAATAAATAATAAAAAAAAAAAAAAAAAAAAAAAAAGCACCGCTGTCCCCCCCTGCTCTTGCGCAAAGGCGAACGCAAGCGTCGGTCTAGCGTCATATGTAAACAGCAATTGCATCATGCATGTGAGGTATCACCGTGAAGGTCAGATCGAGGGCAGTCATTTTAGCAGTAGACCTCCTCTGTAAATCTAACGTGGTAACCTGTAAAGGCTTTTAAATGCTTTTAAAAATGAATGTAGTTTGTCGCCGCTGCGCGTTTGTGCGCAATTTTAAAGCATGTCGTGTTTGGTATCCATGTACTCGGCCTATGATCATCTTTTTTATTTCATCAAACATTTGGGCAATATAGTGTTTTTTAGTGCATTAAAAATAAAAAAAGTGTGTTTTTCCCCCAAAAAATGCGTTTGAAAAATCGCTGCGCAAATACTGTGTGGAAAAAAAAATGCAACACCCACTATTTTAATCTGTAGGGCCTTTGCTTTAAAAAAATATATAATGTTTGGGGGTTCAACATAATTTTCTTGCAAAAAAAAATTTTTTTTCATGTAAACAAAAAGTGTCAGAAAGGGCTTTGTCTTCAAGTGGTTAGAAGAGTGGATGATGTGTGACATAAGCTTCCTAATGTTGTGCATAAAATGCCAGGACAGTTCAAAACCCCCCCAAATGACCCCATTTTGTAAAGTAGACACCTCAAGCTATTTGCTGAGAGGCATGTTGAGCCCATTGAATATTTTTTTTTTTGTCCCAAGTGATTGAATAATGACCAAAAAAAAAAAAATGTACAAAAAGTTGTCACTAAATTATATATTGCTCAAACATGCCATGGGCATATGTGGAATTACACCCCAAAATACATTCTGTTGCTTCTCCTGAGTACGGGGATACCACATGTGTGGGACTTTTTGGGAGCCTAGTCGCGTACGGGACCCCAAAAACCAAGCACCGCCTTCAGGATTTCTATGGGTGTAAATTTTTGATTTCACTCCTCACTGCCTATCACAGTTTCGGAGGCCATGGAATGCCCAGATGGCACAAAACCCCCCCAAATGACCCCATTTTGGAAAGTAGACACCCCAAGCTATTTGCTGAGAGGTATGTTGAGTATTTTGCAGATCTCGCTTTTTGTCACAAAGTTTTGAAAATGTAAAAAAAGAAAAAAAAAAAAAGAAAAAAAAATGTCTTTCTTAATTTTCAAAAACAAATGAGAGCTGTAAAATACTCACCATGCCTCTCAGCAAATAGCTTGGGGTGTCTACTTTCCAAAATGGGGTCATTTGTGGGGGTTTTGGGCTATTTTGACATTTTATGGCCTTCAAAACTGTGATAGGTAGTGAGGAGTGAAATCAAAAATTTATGCCCTTAGAAACCTTGAAGGCGGTGCTTGGTTTTTGGGGTCCCGTACGCGGCTAGGCTCCCAAAAAGTCCCACACATGTGGTATCCCTGTACTCAGGAGAAGCAGCAGAATGTATTTTGGGGTGTAATTTCACATATAACCATGGCATGTGTGAGCAATATATCATTTAGTGACAACTTTTTGTACATTTTTTTTTTTCTTTTTGTCATTATTCAATCATTTGGGACAAAAAAAAAATATTCAATGGGCTCAACATGCCTCTCAGCAAATAGCTTGGGGTGTCTACTTTCCAAAATGGGGTCATTTGGGGGGGTTTTGTGCCATCTTGGCATTTTATGGCCTTCAAAACTGTGATAGGTAGTGAGGAGCGAAATCAAAAATTTATGCCCTTAGAAACCTTGAAGGCGGTGCTTGGTTTTTGGGGTCCCGTACGCGGCTAGGCTCCCAAAAAGTCCCACACATGTGGTATCCCCATACTCAGGAGAAGCAGCAGAATGTATTTTGGGGTGTAATTTCACATATGCCCATGGCATGTGTGAGCAATATATCATTTAGTGACAACTTTGTGCAAAAAAAAAAAAGTTTGTCATATTCCCGCAACCTGTGGCAAAATATAAAATATTCCATGGACTCAACATGCCTCTCAGCAAATAGCTTGGGGTGTCTACTTTCCAAAATGGGGTCATTTGGGGGGGGGGTTTGTGCTATTTTGGCATTTTATGGCCTTCGAAACTGTGATAGGTAGTGAGGAGTGAAATCAAAAATTTACGCCCTTAGAAATCCTGAAGGCGGTGCTTGGTTTTTGGGGCCCTGTACGCGGCTAGGCTCCCAAAAAGTCCCACACATGTGGTATCCCCGTACTCAGGAAAAGCAGCAGAATGTATTTTGGGGTGCAATTCCACATATAACCATGGCATGTGTGAGCAATATATCATTTAGTGACAACTTTTTGTACATTTTTTTTTCTTTTTGTCATTATTAAATCATTTGGGACAAAAAAAAATATTCAATGGGGTCAACATGCCTCTCAGCAAATAGCTTGGGGTGTCTACTTTCCAAAATGGGGTCATTTGGGGGGGTTTTGTGCCATCTTGGCATTTTATGGCCTTCAAAACTGTGATAGGTAGTGAGGAGTGAAATCAAAAATTTATGCCCTTAGAAACCTTGAAGGCGGTGCTTGGTTTTTGGGGTCCCGTACGCGGCTAGGCTCCCAAAAAGTCCCACACATGTGGTATCCCCGTACTCAGGAGAAGCAGCAGAATGTATTTTGGGGTGTAATTTTACATATGCCCATGGCATGTGTGAGCAATATATCATTTAGTGACAACTTTGTGCAAAAAAAAAAAAGTTTGTCATATTCCCGCAACCTGTGGCAAAATATAAAATATTCCATGGACTGAACATGCCTCTCAGTAAATAGCTTGGGGTGTCTACTTTCCAAAATGGGGTCATTTGGGGGGGTTTTGTGCTATTTTGGCATTTTATGGCCTTCGAAACTGTGATAGGTAGTGAGGAGTGAAATCAAAAATTTGCGCCCTTAGAAATCCTGAAGGCGGTGCTTGGTTTCCGGGGTCCCGTACGTGGCTAGGCTCCTAAAAAGTCCCACACATGTGGTATCCCCGTACTCAGGAGAAGCAGCAGAATGTATTTTGGGGTGCAATTCCACATATAACCATGGCATGTGTGAGCAATATATCATTTAGTGACAACTTTTTGTAATTTTTTTTTTTTGTCATTATTCAATCACTTGGGACAAAAAAAAAAAATATTCAATGGGCTCAACATGCCTCTCAGCAATTTCCTTGGGGTGTCTACTTTCCAAAATGGGGTCATTTGGGGGGGTTTTGTACTGCCCTGCCATTTTAGCACCTCAAGAAATGAGATAGGCAGTCATAAATTTAAAGCTGTGTAAATTTCAGAAAATGTACCCTAGTTTGTAAACGCTATAACTTTTGCGCAAACCAATAAATATACGCTTATTGACATTTTTTTTACTAAAGACATGTGGCTGAATACATTTTGGCCTAAATGTATGACTAAA
This sequence comes from Rana muscosa, assembly GCA_029206835.1. Lineage (NCBI taxonomy): Eukaryota > Metazoa > Chordata > Amphibia > Anura > Ranidae > Rana > Rana muscosa. Next base: position 104,549,061 of record CM055122.1, on the reverse strand, counting down.
ATTGAGTTTATTCGATTTTTCTTATAACAAAAAGTAGAAAATATCATTTTTTTTCAAAATTTTCGGTATTTTTCTGTTTATATCGCAAAAAATAAAAATCGCAGAGGCAATCAAATACGGGGATACCACATGTGTGGGACTTTTTGGGAGCCTAGTCGCGTACGGGACCCCAAAAACCAAGCACCGCCTTCAGGATTTCTATGGGTGTAAATTTTTGATTTCACTCCTCACTGCCTATCACAGTTTTGGAGGCCATGGAATGCCCAGATGGCACAAAACCCCCCAAATGACCCCATTTTGGAAAGTAGACACCCCAAGCTATTTGCTGAGAGGTATGTTGAGTATTTTGCAGATCTCGCTTTTTGTCACAAAGTTTTGAAAATGTAAAAAAAGAAAAAAAAAAAAGAAAAAAAAATGTCTTTCTTAATTTTCAAAAACAAATGAGAGCTGTAAAATACTCACCATGCCTCTCAGCAAATAGCTTGGGGTGTCTACTTTCCAAAATGGGGTCATTTGTGGGGGTTTTGGGCTATTTTGACATTTTATGGCCTTCAAAACTGTGATAGGTAGTGAGGAGTGAAATCAAAAATTTATGCCCTTAGAAACCTTGAAGGCGGTGCTTGGTTTTTGGGGTCCCGTACGCGGCTAGGCTCCCAAAAAGTCCCACACATGTGGTATCCCCGTACTCAGGAGAAGCAGCAGAATGTATTTTGGGGTGTAATTTCACATATAACCATGGCATGTGTGAGCAATATATCATTTAGTGACAACTTTTTGTACATTTTTTTTTTCTTTTTGTCATTATTCAATCATTTGGGACAAAAAAAAAATATTCAATGGGCTCAACATGCCTCTCAGCAAATAGCTTGGGGTGTCTACTTTCCAAAATGGGGTCATTTGGGGGGGTTTTGTGCCATCTTGGCATTTTATGGCCTTCAAAACTGTGATAGGTAGTGAGGAGCGAAATCAAAAATTTATGCCCTTAGAAACCTTGAAGGCGGTGCTTGGTTTTTGGGGTCCCGTACGCGGCTAGGCTCCCAAAAAGTCCCACACATGTGGTATCCCCGTACTCAGGAGAAGCAGCAGAATGTATTTTGGGGTGTAATTTCACATATGCCCATGGCATGTGTGAGCAATATATCATTTAGTGACAACTTTGTGCAAAAAAAAAAAAGTTTGTCATATTCACGCAACCTGTGGCAAAATATAAAATATTCCATGGACTCAACATGCCTCTCAGCAAATAGCTTGGGGTGTCTACTTTCCAAAATGGGGTAATTTGGGGGGGGGGTTTGTGCTATTTTGGCATTTTATGGCCTTCGAAACTGTGATAGGTAGTGAGGAGTGAAATCAAAAATTTACGCCCTTAGAAATCCTGAAGGCGGTGCTTGGTTTTTGGGGCCCTGTACGCGGCTAGGCTCCCAAAAAGTCCCACACATGTGGTATCCCCGTACTCAGGAAAAGCAGCAGAATGTATTTTGGGGTGCAAAAAATAAAAATCGCAGAGGCAATCAAATACCATTAAAAGAAAGCTCTATTTGTGGGAAGAAAAGGACGCAAATTTCATTTGGGTACAACATTGCATGTCCGCACAATTTACAGTTAAAGCAGCGCAGTGCCGAATCCCAAAAACAGGCCTGGTCCTAATGGCCCGAAATGGTCCGGGGCTTAAGTGGTTAAACATTTTTTCGGATGAATCTACCTATAAATTATTAGACAATGATCCTACACCAGCGTATAAACATCAACTCGAAATCCTAATAAATTTGGGCACTACCTTAGGGGTACTCACAACCAAAGAGAAAAATTATCTGGTCCCCACTAGTAGTAAGATACCTACTATATACACACTGCCCAAAATACACAAAGACCCGGTGAACCCACCAGCCAGACCTATCGTCAATAGCATTGACTCTATCTCGTCAAGACTTGGCCAGTACTTGGATCCATTTTTACAAAAGAGTGTCGTCAATACACGCTCCTACATAAGAGACACTAAAGATTTTTTGAACCATCTACAAAATGTGACTCTTGAAGAAGGACAACAAGTGCTGTTAGTCACGGCGGATGTATCTTCATTGTACTCCATTATACAACATGACGATGCACTTTTAGCCTTGAACTGGGCACTGAGTCAGAGAGATGACCTACCACACAACCAAAAGGTCTTTATTGGACATGCTTTGAACTTTTGCTTATCCCACAATTTTTTCTGGTATTGTAAGAAATTCTATTCTCAACAAAAAGGGGTAGCTATGGGAGCAAAATTTGCACCAAGCATTGCCAATCTATTTATGGCCGAATGGGAGGATAGGGTGATTTTTAAGGACAGGAGAGTTGAATTGACTTTTTATAAACGTTTTATTGATGATCTGTTTTTAATTTGGGTTGGGTCTGTAGAAACACTGCAGAGTTTTTTAAACAATTTAAACACCAATACCAACAATATTAAATTAACCTCAGAATGGCATCATGAGCACATTAATTTTTTGGATATAACAGTTTATAGAAAAAATCTACGCTTGGAAACCAAAGTTTTCTTCAAACAAACTGATAGAAATAGTTATTTACCGATAACTAGTGGTCATTACCCGAATTGGCTAAAAAATATCCCCAAGGGACAGATCATGAGGGTAAGACGTAATTGTTCTGAGGTTGAAAATTTCCGGATTCAAACTAAAATTCTGACTAACAGATTTGAAGAAAAAGGCTACGATACAACAAAACTCGAGAAAATCGTTGAAGAAGTGAATGCCATACCTAGAGAACTATGCTTACAGGAGAAGCAGAATATGTTGGTCCCGGCTGGCAACAATAAAGAATGGGGGTTTATCACACAATTCAACACCCAATACAGGGAGACAGAGGCCATCTTCGCCAAACATTGGCACATCTTACTGATGGACAAAAAATTATGCACTGTGCTACCTCCAAAACCTGAATTTATATACAGAAAGGCACCCAACCATGGAGATAGGGTTGTCAAGAAGATCTTGGACCTTCCAGTAAAACCACAATCCTTTTGGGATCGCAACGTTTTTTTCTCTTGCAGAAGATGTAAGGCGTGTAGGGAAGTGACCAACCCCTTAAGAGGCTTAGATATGTTCACCTCTCCCTCTAATAACCAGACGCATGAAATCAAACAATTTATCACATGCAATAGTGACTTTGTTGTATATGCCTTACGATGTCCATGTGGCTTGCTCTATATAGGACGCACCAAAATACTTTTGAGAATAAGAATCGCTGAACACATTAACAATATCAAAATTGGATTCAAAGATCACAATGTATCTTTACATTTTAAGTTGAAACATAATCAGGATGCGTCAGGTCTGGAGTTTTGGGGCATAGAGCATCTGGAGGCTCACTGGAGAGGCTCCCATAGGGTCAGGGAGCTCTCCAAGAAAGAAACCTGCTGGATTTTCCTGACAGATGTCCTGGCCCCCAAAGGGTTAAATATAGAGTTGGACATCAACTGTTTCATAAGCGACACATGACCCATTTATTTATTAAAAGAAATGGGCACCTTTACATGTATACATAAACAGGAATACACAAACATCATTACATCGCATACAGGAGATTGACTGATTATAGGGGTGTCTCACACCCACACATGGGTATTAATCAGATTTTATCAGATTTTAGCATGTGATTTTAGCTTTATTATGTGTTTTTAGCATGTTTTATTCAGGTTTCCACCTTGGGGTTTACTTATTTAATTGCTTCTAATACTTCTTAATTGATCAGTGTAGTCACCACTCATAGGTGTAAGATGACTAAATGTTGTTTTTAACTTATGAAAAAGCAGACATATTTTTATGAGAATTTCATAAACCCAGCCTACCTGGTTTCAGTCCCCAGCTTACCTATGCGGGTCTCCGAAGTTTCTCCTCTGGTGCTGAAATAGCACCAGAGGGTGGAAAACGGGTTAGTCACACGCACTAACAGGAAGTGCATAGGGGTCTGGTTATACATCTTTTGAGGAATAGCAGCTGTGCACTATATATGTACAGCCTCTTCTTGCTTTAAAAATACACTATTTTGTTTCCCACCTGTAACGTGATATTTATTGCAGTATTTTTAAATATGGTCGGGAATGGGACACAGATGGGCTGACATCTGTAAAGAATGTTTGGTGTGTACATCGCATTATGTATACCCATTACGGCTCAGTTTATCGGTGATTTGTATAATTTTTAAATAGCTCAGAATAACTCTCTTTTTAGTTTAAATTTTGACCATTTTAGATTAAAGTATATTTCGTTTTAGTTTATGTGTGGAGACACATCTGGACTAACAAGTGTATACAGTGTGACTTTGAGCGCCATTGATCTGTACTACTTTCCATTACCCTATCGGTGTGGAAGGACGGATCATGACCCGCGCTTGCTGCTATTTTCATCTCATTTCCGCATTGCGTTCCATCCAGCGCCAATGAGGTGTCTCGAGCGCATTGTTGGAACGCACGCAGCGACGTCTGACGTTGCAATGGGCGGAGATGATGACTATATATGGCCGGAGTTAGCTATGAGGAGCCACGCCCTCAGACGAAGTCAAGAAGTGACGAAACGCGTCAGGGCGTGACTCCTCAGCAACTACCGGAAGTGACGCGTGCGCTCCACGGGACGCAGAACCAGGAAGCCGCCAGGACACTGGTAAAACCTCGGTACTGCACCCTGCAGTGCATAGCAATATATCCAATGCTTGTTTTTAATGTTTATCTGGTACGCATTTTTTCTTAAGGGGGACTGTCATTGTTAAGGGGGATATTTCAATAAACCTTTAAAAGCAGTACTACCCTATGTGGCCTTTTACTTTTTAAACATGCCATTGGAGACCTGATGCAATCGGTGGATGAGAGCAGAATCAGCAGCTGTTGCAGGAATTGTTTTAAGGCCCATTTATGTCCATTTTCTGGTGAGTGCATCCCCTATAGGGGTTCAAGATCTCCCCACGAGGTGAACACACTGTTTGGTGAAAGGAGCACTATCCCACAGATTGGTCCATCATTTTCCACCAACCGCATCTGCTTCATACTGTATTTTCCTATCTAGGCACCAAGATAGAGGACTGTCATATTCATATTTGATTGGTAGCGCTGCTACAGTTTATTTATTATCATCGGGACTCTCCGGTTGGATTTATTGAACTGTTTTTATTGATTCATGCATGATTTTAGCAGCCGCTGTTCATTTATATCTTATATTGTATATTTATATATTTTATAATTTATAGATATGTCTGTTTGATTTTTAGCCTAGTGGATTTTTTTAGCTGATATCTTAAGCGCAGAGTGGTACTTGAATTTGGGCGGATTTTATTTAAGTACTTTTTAGACACAGGTCCAGAAGATAGGAATAAAATTTCCAGGTGTATCTTCACATCTCCAGCAGTTTTGAGAATTAGATGGTGATATTTTAGATAATTTATACGGTCTAAAATAGCATCTATGTGTTATCTTAAATTGTATTAATTTATCTCTAAGTGAAATTAAGATCTGAAATGGAAATTTATATATCTTTCCCCAATTTTCTGCTGGTAATCTTGGAATATCTCTTAACCAACACTTACACAATTTGTTCATATCTGATAGTTCTATCTTAAATAGCTAGTTGTATAGGATTGAGATCATCCCCCTTTCTCTTCTCTTTCTCACCGTTTTCTCTAAACCTGTTTCTACTAACTGAGGGGTACCCTGTGGGAACTGGGCTGACAACACGTGGACTAGCTGTATATATCTAAAGAGATAGCTCTCCGGGATTTTCCAGTTCTTTCTCATATCTGCAAATGAAGATATTTTTCCCTCGTGTATTACCGTATTTATCGGCGTGTAACACACGCCGGCGTATAACACGCACCCCAAGTTTAGCAGGGAATTTTAGGGAAAAAAACTTTTAGGAGGGAAGTTTAAGAAAAAAAAAAAATTAAATTTAAATGCAGCCTTACCAGTGTCATTTGCAGCCTTGTCACAGTGCAGCCTTGCCAGTGTCCATTGCAGCCTTGCCCAGTGTCCAGTGCAGCCTTGCCAGTGTCCAGTGCAGCCTTGCCAGTGTCCAGTGCAGCCTTGCCCAGTGTCCAGTGCAGCCTTGCCCAGTGTCCAGTGCAGCATTGCCAGTGTCTAGTGCAGCCTTGCCAGTGTCCAGTGCAGCATTGCCCAGTGTCCAGTGCAGCATTGCCAGTGTTCAGTGCAGCCTTTGCCAGTGTCCAGTGCAGCCTTGCCAGTGTCCAGTGCAGCCTTGAATTTAAATTTGGCGCCGCCGAGATCGCCGCTGATACAGGGCGGAGCGCGGCGAACGCCGCTGAGAACGCAGGGATGGGCGGAGCCGAGGTACACATAGCCGAGTGTATTCGGCTATACTCGGCTTTTCTCGGCTTCGCTCACAGTCACGCCGAGTCCCGCCCTATGATGGACATATCACAGGTCCAATGGCGGGACTGGGCGTGACTGTGAGCGGAGCCGAGAAAAGCCGAGTATAGCCGAATACACTCGGCTATGTGTATCTCGGCGGCGATCGCTCACAGTCAGCGGAGATTGCCGGGGACAGGTGAGTATCGGCGTATAACACGCACCCACGATTTTCCCCTGATTTTAAGGGGAAAAAAGTGCGTGTTATACGCCGATAAATACGGTACTTGTGATATTTTTTTAACTTCAAATTTTGTCCATGCTCTAGGATCCGGAATAGAAGCTAAATGTCCAAACTCAGGGTTTCTCCATAATGGAGTGTTTGGAGACATCTCTGTTTTTGGATTGCTCTCTCTTATCATGCCTGCTTTCCATGCTTTTACTGTCGTTATTATTGATGGAGTCAAACCTCGACTATTTTTCAACCCACAGAATTGTAGTGCCTGCAGCGCCTCCAGAGACTGGACTACTGCAGCCTCCACCATTGTAGCGGGATCGTATCTATCAGGAGTCAACCACCTTCCCACTGTTACCAGCTGTGCTGCTAGATAATACCTATATAAGTCCGGAAAAGCCAGTCCCCCCTGTGACACCGGGCGCATAAGCGTATTTAATTTTATTCTAGCCAGTTTATTTTGCCATATACCGTAAATGAAGATAACATACTATGTAGCTGTGTAAAAAAAACGTTTTGGTAACCATTGTGGTGAATTTCTAAACAAATATAGCAGCTGAGGGAGAATTTTCATCTTTATCAGATTTATGCGTCCTAGTAGGGACAAGGGAAGCTTTTCCCATAGCTTTAATTTTTTCTTATTTTCCTGTAACACTGGATCTAGATTCAACGTTTGTAGCGATATCACTATACCCAAATATTTAAATTCTGTTACCCATTTTAGTGGCAGGTTTGGGGTTGCTGTATCCTGTGCTCCTTGATCTATAGCAAATAGCAATGATTTACCCAAGTTTACTTTAAGTCCTGTGTACAGTGAATAGGTATTTAATAGCTCCAACGCCCCATTCAATGACGGACCCGCATCCCTCAAGAATAACAGCATATCGTCTGCGTACAGAGCTACCCTCTCTTCCAGCCCTCCTATTCAAAGTCCCTGAATCTCTTGTGACATCCTCAGAGCCTCTGCCACTGGCTCTATTGCCACTGCGAAGAGTGCTGGAGAGAGAGGGCAGCCCTGTCTTGTACCTCTGTATAGCTGGAAGAAGGGTGACAACCTTCCTCCGAGTTTAACCGCTGACATAGCCTCTCTATATATTGTTTGAACCCAATTAATACATTTTAGAGGGAACCCCATTCTTCTGAGTACTTCCCATAGAAAGGGTCATTCTATGGTATCAAAGGCCTTTTCTATATCCAGGGAAGCTACCATCCTAGATCCTTCACAGTTATGGCGTGCGTTTATATTCGTGAATAATCTACGCAGATTTACATCTGTCATTCTCTGTGGCATGAATCCCGTCTGATCTGAGTCTATAATGGATTTTAATAAAGGCTGTAACCTAGATGTTAATATTTTAGTTAATATTTTGAAATCTATATTCAGTAATGAAAAAAGAGGGGTGCTTTCGCGCTTCTATTGAGTAATGGAATGATGCAAAAGTCCTAAGTGTCAATAAATGTGCAAACAGCTGCAAAAACTAAATGTGTTCACCTTACACAATAAGCAAATAAATAAAAATTGAATTCGCGCTGAAAACTAACATACAAATAGTGGTAAATATCATGTGAATAAATATCAATAATATATAGCACTTCAAGACCAGAGTGCTAGTAAAAAAGGAAAAAGTGACGTAGCTACATTCAATAAATACTGAGTCCTGAGCCAATAGTGTCCAATGGTCTCAAAAAGCCAAAATAATATAACTAATACAATGAAAAAGTGATGTAAATGTGTACAATAATGTGATAAAAATGATGCAACAATGAAAAATCTATGCACTGGATAGATAAGTCTCCATGATAGTGAATATTAAGACTCTCCTTCCAGTGCTATGGTGAACTGTCTTGTATATGTTCCAATCTCCTAATTGGAATGTCTCCCAAATCTCTGGTTTCACTGGACCCTTACCTCCAGGTGGATGATTATGGGCAGATTTCATAAAATCTTTCTCCTCTAATGTGTCCTCTCCAGCTTGTATTAGTATGTGCAAGGAGCTCTCCCTCTTTCCTCCACTAGCGTAATTGGCGCTATACTCCTAATAGGGAAAAAAAACGAAAGGGAGGGGGAGGGAATGGGACACAGCTCCAGCAATGGCTCTGAGGAGAGGAGGTGGGGGAGGGTGGAAAAAGGAATCTCCAATGGTGAAGTAGGTCTGGATAACACCAATTTATTGAAATGATAATGCTCTTACATATAATGAGATTAAAATTGCAGTGATATGAGAGCGGCACTATCGCCGTCTTACTCTGAGTCCGGGTACTTCCGGTTTGCGGTACCTCTCGATCGAACCGGAAGTACCCTCTGACATTCCATGATATTACTGAATAACTATTATTGTTGCTTTTTTTGCCTGACATTATATTTAGAACCCAGGGGGCTTCTTCCTACACCTTCCATTTTGGGGATGGAACCTTTTCTGAGATTTTAGACTATACTTCTGGGCATTTATACATTTCATTCTTACTCTATCTTTCCCTCCCTCCTCCCTTCCCACCCTATCCCTCTCCACCTCCTCCTTTTATCCAAAATTCCATTCATACCTGGACAAGAGTGGAGAGGCATTTCGACTAACCCCTTTTTTACCGACCATGGTATCTATTCCATAGTCAGTACCCAACATTTCCCAAACTCAACCCTCCCAGCACTTGAAAAAAAACCAAATACAATTACCTTTCATACAAGCGTGTGGCGGGTTTGACACTCAATATAATCTGCTATTCTTATTACTTAAACAAGCATTCCTCCATAGAGGAATAAATACAGGGATATAGAGACAAAAAAAGGAGAATATTACTCCTATAAATCACTTTCCCCATCACACATTTTCTCCATAGAGGGATAAATGCAAGAATACCAAAAAAAAGAAAAAAAGGATATCACTTTCCCCTACATACTACTGTTCAAGTTATATTTGCCATATGTGCCCCTCCTCAGTCTCCTCAAACCCCCCTCTCCTCCCTCCCCCTCCCTCCCCCCCGAAAAATAATGCCTATCTCCAAAAACATAACCGGGGAAGGGCACATTATTAATATAATATAATAACATAAGGTACTTTCGCTTCAACATTCCTATTCAATTTCAAGTTATATTTATCATCATTCATCATTCGAATTTCTTCCCATCCCCTTTCTCCCAAATATTTCTATATATAAAGAGGGTATATAAAAAAGATCTATATAAAAAAATAATAATAAAAGGAAACAAAAAAAAAAGAGCCTAAAAGTTTTTCTCCCTCCCCCTCCCCTCCGAAAACTCTACTGGATTGTCTCCCTCTGCTTGCTCTGGTATCCCCAAAATCCAGACATTGTTCCTCCTAATCGACTTTCTGTGTTGATTGCTCTTTCTTGAAGTGTTGTGCCGCGTACACACGATCATTTTTCACGTCGTGAAAAATTAAATTTTTTGTTTTCAACAAGAAAAACGACCGTGTGTGGTCTATTTGTCATTTTTCACGACGTGAAAAACGGCATTAAAAACGACGAGAAAAATTAGAACATGTTCTAATTTTTCTCGTCGTTTTTCCTGACATTTCTTCCGCGGCAGTGTTTCCCATTGGGAAACACTGCCGCGGAGCCCATAGACGATCGTTTTTCTCGTCATTTTAAAAAATGACGAGAAAAATGACCGTGTGTGGGGAACAAGCTGTTCCCTCGTTTAAAATGTCATTATTCATGGCGGTTTTTTAACCGCCGTGAATAATGATCGTGTGTACGCGGCATTATAATCTGTTTTTTCTTCATATGCCATTCTCTGTTCTCCATTTTTTGTTTTTCTTCTATCTTTGAGACCCGAGCTTCCACTGCTGTAGTTCTTTGCTGTACTTTCTCAAACTCGTGCCTCATTATGCTGACATCTATAGCCAGGGCATCTATTTTAAATGTAAGAGTCTCACTGCTTTTTTTTATAGCCTCCATGATGTCTTTAACAAAGGTGGGTTGTTCTGCTGCCATTATACTCTGGGTCTCTACCTGTACCTCTGTGGCTTTAGATGATTTTAGCGGGGACTTTTCTGCTGATTTCACGTTTCCCTTTATTACTTTTGCTAAAGAGGAGGAGCATGCATGGGGTAGCCGTCTGCGTTTTACCCCTAACTTTGCCGGGGGCCATTCAGGCTCTATTCAGTTTTCTGATTTCAACAGAGAGATAATAGTCTATGTGTATGTTTTTATTTTCCCCTCCACCTTGTTCCCAGTAGTAGTGCTGACTTAGTAGAACTCTCAGTATTTATGCCTTTGTATTGCTTCTACTTCATCATCATCCCTATTGTCCTTCTACTTATTCACTGGGCAGGGAGGAGAGGCATAGGTATGTACGGAGATAAGAGAACCCAACTTACTTTTGTTGTCTTCTTCTCTCCTCCTTCTTTTCTTTTTCCCCCGGCTTAATGTAGGTATATATCATTAGGTAGATAATAAAAAAAAAAAAGCACTCAGGGAGACAAGCAGGGAGATAAGCAGAGATCAGCCCAGAGATCAGCCCAAAGAGGGGGAAACACAGTCTATAGTGGAGTTTAGCTCCTGCTGCTTTACCTCTGCCAAACGCTGTTAGATCTGTCCACCTTAGATCCACCTTAGATCCATCCACCTACTGTCTGCGGGTCTGCGGAGCTGTAGCCAGGCTGGTGTTACTGAAAGCACCTCGACTTGTCACTCGTCGCTGAAACTTAGACAACGTTGTCGCCTGCTGTTTTTCCTCCCAATCGCCGGAGGCCGCTGGACCCGTGTTTGCGGGCGCCGCGGTGAGGTAGTGTCTCCGTCATCCAGACCCCCTCGCCTGCCTGTAGTATATTAGGAACAGAACAACAGGAACGGTCTACAGTGAGATCTAGCTAAACTGGATACAGTATGCTGAATATACTGCAGCTAACTGAATCAACTGCCTTCCTGTAGTATATTATTAACAGAACAACAAGAACGGTCTGCAGTGAGATCTAGCTGCACAGGATACAGTATACTAAATATACTGCAGCTAACTGAATCAACTGCCTACTTGTAGTATATTAGGAACAGAACAACAGGAACGGTCTGCAGTGAGATCTAGCTAAACTGGATACAGTATTACTGAATATACTGCAGCTAACTGAATCAACTGCCTGCCTGTAGTATATCACTAACAGTACACCAGGAACGCTCTGCAGTGAGATCTAGCTAAACTGTATACAGTATATCTATATATATTGTGAGGGGGTTAACTCGGTAGCGGGTGTGTGTGACCCCCTGGTTGGGCTCCCCACACAAAAACAGGGCCAGCAGACGGAGGTTGTGGTTTTCAAAATCAAAAGGTGCGGTTTATTTCTCTATGTACAGTGACAAAAACACAGCAAAGCCAAAAAGAAACATAAACAAAATAAATCCTGGTCAGTTTGACCTCTGACTAAACATGCAGGTTTCCTAAACTAACAACTGGGATCAGCCTGGTGCTGTCCTAGTCCCTAAGTCCCTGGTTTAGTAAAAGTCCAAACAAATAGCCACACAGGCTTTGCCTCACCGCACAGGGGTTCACTCTCCCTAGACAGTCCACACAGGTCTGGTTCCAGGCATGAGCAAACACCTAATGAATCTGGGAGTTTTTATAGAGGCCTTTAAATGAGCTGACAAGCTTCAGCTGGTCTCATCAACTCCCTGCCTGCACGACGCCCAGCCCTCTCCCTAGAGGTATGAGTCATCCATGAGCCCACTAGCCTCAGCTGGGCTTCATCAACTCCCTAGTTGTATAAGTCGGCATAAAGCCTGAATCTGGGAGAAATATATCTACCCCCCTGGATGCAACCAGGTGACTTTACCTTCCTGCTGTCACATACCCCCCCTCTTGTTTTAACCTTGGGGTTGGAACACCAGCAATCAGGCATTCATGTACTCGAGACAAAGCATCCACATTCCCCATTTGAACGCCAGGGCGATGCTTTACTGTGAAGTTGAATTCCTGTAGGGCCAGGAACCACCTATTCACTCTTCTATTTGTCTCCTTGTTTTGAGCCATCCACTTTAACGGAGCGTGATCCGTAACCATGTCAAAGTGCCTACCTAGCAGATAGTACCGAAGGGAATCTAGAGCCCACTTCACCGCTAAACACTCCTTTTCAACCGTGGCGTAATTTACCTCATGGGACTTCAACTTCCTGCTGAGGTAAATGACTGGGTGCTCTTCCCCGTTCCAGACCTGGGACAATACTGCTCCTAACCCCACATCTGACGCATCACTTTGTACGACAAAGTCTTTAGAGAAGTCGGGTGAGTACAACACTGGCTGGCTACATAAGGCTTGTTTCAAGAATTGGAATGCTGCCTCAGCCTCGGGGGTCCATTTAATCATGACCGACCCTTTCCCTTTCGTCAGGTTGGTTAGGGGCACAGCCTTAGAAGCAAAGTGGGGAATGAAGCGCCGATAATAACCCGCGATTCCCAGAAAGGCTCGTACCTGCTTCTTGCTGTTGGGACGTGGCCAACTCTGGATGGCCTCGACTTTGTTGAGTTGGGGTTTTATTACTCCCCTGCCAATGGTGTACCCAAGATATTTGGCCTCCTCCTGCCCAATGGTACACTTCTTGGGGTTAGCCGTAAACCCCGCTTCCCGGATAGAGTCTAGGACTGCTTGCACTTTTGGCAGATGTGAGGCCCAATCTGTGCTATGGACAATTACGTCATCCAGGTAAGCCGCAGCATACTTCCGATGGGGCCTCAGTATCTGGTCCATTTTCCGCTGGAATGTGGCCGGCGCATTCTGTAACCCGAACGGCATTCTCTTATATTGGAACGCCCCGTCTGGGGTTACAAATGCGGTTTTCTCTTTGGCCGACTTGGCCAGGGGAATTTGCCAATACCCTTTTGTGAGGTCAAGAGTCGTCATGTATCGGGCTGTTCCCAGCCGGTCGATCAACTCATCTATACGTGGCATGGGGTAGGTGTCAAATTTTGTAACTTTGTTCAACTGACGAAAATCGTTACAAAATCGCCAGCTCCCATCCGGTTTAGGCACCAACACAATGGGACTAGACCAATCACTTTGGGACTCCTCTATCACCCCTAAGTTCAGCATTTTCTGTACTTCCTCCCGTATTGCCTCCCGTCGGGCCTCTGGGATCCGATAGGGTTTTAACTTCACCCTTTCACCGGGCGGGGTAATAATATCATGCTCTACCCCAGATGTTTGTCCCGGCAGCTCAGAGAACACCTCCTTGTTGCGAAGCACAAACTCCTTAACCTCCTGTTGTTGGGGTTGTGACAAGGTGGCTGCTATTCCAACCTCCGGAATCACGCAACCAGTTTGAGCTGGTGACCAAGTTTCTGCGACTAGGGACTCTCTATCCCTCCAGGCTTTCAACAGATTAACGTGATATATCTGTTCGGGCTTTCGCCTTCCTGGTTGTCTGACCTTGTAATTCACTTCGCTCACTTTTTCCATTATCTCGTAGGGGCCTTGCCATTTGGCAAGGAATTTACTTTCAACCGTAGGGACAAGTACCAATATCCTATCCCCCGGGGAAAAGGTACGGGTCTTTGCTCCACGGTTGTACACTCTCTGCTGTGCCAACTGCGCTTGGGCCAAATGTTCCTTCACGATGGGCATTACCTGTGCAATTCGATCTTGCATCAGGGCGACATGCTCAATCACACTCCTGTGGGGAGAACTCTCACTTTCCCAAGTTTCCTTGGCAATATCCAACAGCCCTCTTGGGTGTCTCCCATACAGTAACTCAAAGGGGGAGAATCCCGTAGAGGATTGGGGCACCTCCCTAATAGCAAACATCAAATAAGGAAGTAGACAGTCCCAATCCTTTCCATCTCTATCCACCACTTTCTTCAACATTTGTTTTAGGGTTTTGTTGAATCTTTCAACCAGCCCATCGGTTTGGGGGTGATACACAGATGTACGCAATTGCGTCACTTTGAGCAATTTACACAGCTCTTTCATAACCCGGGACATAAAGGGTGTACCTTGGTCCGTAAGCAGTTCTTTACAAATACCCACCCGGCTAAAAACAAGAGATAGCTCTTAGGCTATGGTTTTGGCCGAGGTATTTCTGAGAAGGATCGCTTCTGGATAACGGGTGGCATAGTCCATTATAACCAATATGTACTGGTGCCCCCTAGCGGACTTGATTATAGGACCTACCAAATCCATTGCGATTCTCTCAAACGGGACCTCAATGATGGGTAGAGGGACCAGCGGGCTACGGAAATGTGGCATCGGGGCCGACCTCTGACACACAGGGCAGGAGGAACAATAATTTTCTATGTCCTTCATCACTCCAGGCCAATAGAATCTCTGTAATACCCTCTCTCGGGTTTTCTCTGTCCCCAGATGACCTCCAAGAATGTGCCCATGGGCCAACTCCAACACCAACTTCCTGTAAGGTTTGGGCACCACAAGCTGCTCAACGGTTTCTTCTGCCCTTTTTGCCACCCGATACAGTAGGTCCTTCTCTACGCTGAAGTATGGGTAAGTGCAGGTATTATCTGGGTTCACTAACTCGCCATCTATTTCCACTACGTTTTCCCGTGCCTTTATTAGGGCGGGGTCTTTTAACTGTTCTGTGGCAAAATTTTCCCTGTGAACCTCCAGATCAGAAAACTCCACAGACGGTAGGTTTTCGTCTGAGGAGGTGGGCTCCTCTCCAGTTTCTTGAGTCTCCCCTGCCAATACTGACAAGGGAAATTCTGGAGAGTCCTCACCACTCTCAGAGGAGTTCTGGCTATCACATTCCTGGTACATAGGGGCACCAGTGGGGGGCTCAGGATCATCCCACAGTTCCCAGAACTTCGGAAAATCCCTTCCCACAATGGCGTCATACGGTAACTGAGATACTAAGCCCACTGGATGAGAGAGGGTACCTTTGGGGGTCTCGAAACACACTGTAGTCACTGGATACTCTCGGGTGTCCCCATGCACACAAATAACAGCTACCTTGCTATTCCCAGAGACCTCTGTTTTAACTAACTCAGCCTTTATCAGGGTCACAAGGCTACCTGAATCCAGCAATACCACAACATTTCTACCATTAACACACATTTTGCATAAATGTTTCTCAGTTCCTCGAATGGCAGTGCATGCGACTGTCGCACACAGCGACTGACGTCTGCCCGTCAGAAAGTCACACTGCATGGGTTCCTCCACAACCGGGCAATTGGCTGCAATATGTCCCGCTTGCCGGCAGCGGTAGCAAACGATCCTTCTTGCCGCCTCTTGAGCCGCTGATTTCCCAGGCTGTTCTCGCCAAACTTGGGGTAGAGCTCCCACCCTCTCACTCTCTCCACCCTTACCCCTTGGAATCCTCTTATCCGCCCCTGGGGGTGGTCTGGTCTTAGGGTGGAAAGTCCGAGTGTCTCTGGAAGAGGCCGTCAGGTTCTCTGTAGCCAAGTATTTCTCTACACGATCCACAAGACCACCGGCCGTCTCTGGGTCTCCATGGCTTACCCACTTTTGGATGGCAGTAGGAAGAGCTCTCAAAAACCGATCCATTACAACACGTTCCACAATCTCTGGTGCGGACAAAGTCTCTGGCTGTAGCCACTTCCTGCTCAGGTGAATGAGATCATACATTTGAGACCTGGGGGGTTTTCCAAGCTGGAAAGTCCAGTTATGCACACGCTGAGCCCGGACAGCCAGGGTGACACCCAGCCTTGCCAATATTTCAGCTTTTAGCATCACATAGTCTTTTGCTTGGTCAGGCTCTAGGTCATAGTAAGCCTTCTGCGATTCACCAGTTAACAGAGGAGCCACCAGTCCAGCCCACTGCTCCTCAGGCCACTTTTCTCTTTCAGCAGTCCTTTCAAATGTGGTCAAAAATACCTCTGGATCATCCTCTCCAGTCATTTTTGTCAATAAACGACTCACCCCAAAGGACGCGGTATTAGTGGGACGGCTTTCCTCACTGGTCTGCGGACGTTGCTGCATTACTGCTTCCATTTGTTGTAGTCTCTGCTCTTGCTTCTGTAACAGGTCTATGAAGCGGGCCTCAGATTGCTGCTGGGCTTGTTGATGAGCTTGCTGCTGGGCTGCAAGGCTCCTTTGCAAACCTGCATTTGTCTGCTGTTGATTGGCATTTGCTAGAGCCAGCTGTTTCAGTATCTCCTCCATGCTGGCTTAAAAAAAACTGCCACTGGTTCTCCAACAACTGTGAGGGGGTTAACTCGGTAGCGGGTGTGTGTGACCCCCTGGTTGGGCTCCCCACACAAAAACAGGGCCAGCAGACGGAGGTTGTGGTTTTCAAAATCAAAAGGTGCGGTTTATTTCTCTATGTACAGTGACAAAAACACAGCAAAGCCAAAAAGAAACATAAACAAAATAAATCCTGGTCAGTTTGACCTCTGAGTAAACATGCAGGTTTCCTAAACTAACAACTGGGACCAGCCTGGTGCTGTCCTAGTCCCTAAGTCCCTGGTTTAGTAAAAGTCCAAACAAATAGCCACACAGGCTTTGCCTCACCGCACAGGGGTTCACTCTCCCTAGACAGTCCACACAGGTCTGGTTCCAGGCATGAGCAAACACCTAATGAATCTGGGAGTTTTTATAGAGGCCTTTAAATGAGCTGACAAGCTTCAGCTGGTCTCATCAACTCCCTGCCTGCACGACGCCCAGCCCTCTCTCTAGAGGTATGAGTCATCCATGAGCCCACTAGCCTCAGCTGGGCTTCATCAACTCCCTAGTTGTATAAGTCGGCATAAAGCCTGAATCTGGGAGAAATATATCTACCCCCCTGGATGCAACCAGGTGACTTTACCTTCCTGCTGTCACAATATATATATATATATATATATATATATATATATATATATATATATATATATATATATACAAAACCTGGAATGTATATATATATACTAAATATACATGCCCCTGTTGAAGACTGCTGTAGTCGAAACGTGTAGGGCCTGCTGATGCTGCACCCCACATTGCTCTTATACTTTTTCCTTTTTTGTGATCACTTTTATTTGTCTAATGTCTGTAAGACAAACTTTATTCAATAAACCCCCCCCCCCTGGTTTTATTGACCTGCACCATCTGGAGTTTTTTCTTTTCTCCTACCCTTGTGTCAATTTTGGACTGGTTCGGAGCCTGTATGATCGGAGGAATTTCCCATCGTGTGAGTTGTTCATCGAACCACCCTGTTTGAGACGGTCTGAGGTATCCAGGACATCCAGTTCCATTGTCTTTTGGTCACGGTGACCACCAAGTCTGACTGACCCACTGTCGTACGACAGGTGGGTCCACTATCTGTAGTAAGAGTACCCAACTGCATCATCTGTATCTTATAGTGTGAATCCCACCATCAACCTTGTGGTCCCTCCGCTAGTCTCTGGTGTTGTCCATGAGAAGACATCCATTCAAATTGTACACTTATTGTTTGGACTTCTTACATTGTTTTTTCACTCCAATTTTGTGTAGCCCGTAAGGGTTACACTCTCATGATCTCCATGGAGGATAGCTCTCATGCTAGGCTGTCCATTGGAGTGGATTCTTCATGAACTTTACATAATAGTTTATTAGGTTTCATTGCACTGCAGATTTTTGTCACCTATGTTTGTCATAGTTGCTTTTAGTAGCAATTTTTTCACTTTATAGCGCTGCACTATTTGTTACTAAATATACTGGCGCTAACTGAATCAACTGCCTGATCAATCTAGCTAACTGAATCTCCTGCCTGCTCAATCTATCTAAATGGAATTAAATGACACTCTCTCTCTCTCTCTCTCTATCTCTCTCTCTGCCGGAACACACTACAGAAGGCTGACGTGCAGGCAGCATTATATAGTGTGGGGGGTTTACTTAATCCCCTAAACCATGATTGGCCAAAGGCACCCTGCCTTTGGCCAATTATGGTTCTCTATGCTGACGGCGCTGTGATTGGCTAAACGTACAAACGTTAGTCATATGACAATTACAGAATAGAGAGTAGAAGGTCCTATCTGTAAGTACAACAGTTATAATGATTTTGGTTTATAACTAATATGCCAGATATGAGCAAATTGTCCCATAACAGTCTATAAAGTCTCAGTAATAGGAGATTGTGCTAATCTCTTTAAAGACCATGTTTAAATTTAAAGAGAAGCTTTAGTCTCCCCCAAAAAATAAAAGTCAGCAGCTACAAATACTATAGCTGCTGACTTTTAATATAAAGACACACACCTGTCCAGAGGTCCAGTGCTGTCCTCACCTGAACCCATTCTTTACTGGGCTTCGGGTCCCTAGCACGACATCTTAACTAAAGGAAACTGTCTGTGAAGCCTTGCGGCCTCACACTGGGCATGCGCGAATGGTCCCGCGGTCTTCTGGGATCAACGAAAAGAGTCCCAGAAGGCTGCGGTGATGGAAGAGGAGGCTTTTATATTATAACTGACAAGAAATGCTGCTGTCAGGTCAGGAGTTTAAATGTCAGCACAACAGTTCATAAGTGCTATATAAAAACGAAAGTAAACTGCGCTTATGTAGACGTATTAAACTTGTGTAAAGCTGCACTACTGACGTGAGATATGATCACATAAATAATAAATATATAGCAAAGGTGTTGTGCTAAACAAAAATATAAATGTGAATATACATGTAGCGGGGCTTTGAAATCTAAGGGAATGTTTGAGTGGTAGTTGTGCTCAAACACACTATTTGATAGGGTGCTGTAAAACCCATTTTTGAGCTACAGGTGGGATACTGGTGTGTAGTTCCCCGTGGCCTGTTGGTGGCTCTGCCATCGGAGGCCAGGGTTGAACCACTGGCACAGTGCTGTGCCTTGGATGTCCCCTTTCGGGGGTGGTATGGTGGGCGTGTCGGCCTGCTGTGCATCCCGGGAGGGGATATAAAAGGGACAGACCCTGTCTGTCAGGTGGGAGTTCCCGGGGGTCCGACCCCGGGAGCGTGTCATTCTGTTCGTGGCCACCCCAGGCACCTTTAGCCCTGGGGTGGAGTTCCTGGTCCGGTACACTGGCAGATCAGTCCCAGGCACCTTTAGCCCTGGGGCTGCAACCGGAGGCTTTGGGTCCAGCACCTTCGGCTGGAGCCCATGGAGGGAGAAGGAATCCCAGGGTGCTGCCTTGCGAGGAGACTCGCATCTAGATGAGGAGGCCAGGGGAGCACCGTTCCGAAGAACTGGTGAGAGATCACAGTGAAGGAAGGGGCCCGGTAACTCTCTGGAGGGATGTCATTTTCCCGTTAGAGGCCTAAAGCCAGAACCAATGTTCACCAGGTCTGTGGCAGAGACTGAGCGTGTACTCTGATTAAAGCATCATTCCGGCTGCTAGGATCCACTCCATTGGGAGACTATCCGGGGAGCTGAGTCTACCTGAAGATATGGGTAGTGACAAATAATTTTTTGTGCCTGGACCTATTCCCACACGTCTTGCTGTCCTGATCTCCCTCCAACCTTTCCTGTTTAATGATCGTGTATAAGAGAGAAATAAACTCTACGTTGGAGTTGCAATTGGTGTGGACCTTGAAGTTATTGGGGAATAGAGACTTGTCTTCATCACAGTGAAGACGGGAGCCATTCTATGGGGGAACCTGACCACAGAGACCCAGGTACATTACACCGCTCAACCTCTTCACACAGGAGGGTACGGGCATGTGGCATAGGTGTGCCCTTTCTCCCACGAGTGAGCCAAAGGGAGAAGGGGTGGTGAGTGCTACACGTGAGGGCTTGAGTCCTGGATTTCTGTGGTCAAAACCCCCCCCCCCCCAAAAGTTGTACTTTATTCCCCTTGTGAGGCTCCGTGGAGGTCAGCCATCTTTGGAGGAATTCTGGCTGCGCCACGAGGAGAGCCCAAGCTGCGTAGTTCGTGGGCGTGTCAAGGAAAATAAAAGCCTGCGAACATTGCAGGAAAATGGGAGGAGCCTCGCCATGCGGTGAGTTGTGTATGGTGGCTTTGGCACCAAATGGACAGTGCGCGAGGGATCGACGAGTGAGCAACATGGCGACTAATGCCCCATGGATTCCAAGTTCTTCTACCATGAACGTTACCTCTTTCGCTGCTCCCTTGATGGATACGGGGATTCGGCTGAAGCCTCGGGGTCGCTTCGCTCTCTACGTCTGCAGAGATGCGGAGGCCCTTTGAGTGGTTTGTCCCGGATACCAGGGACTGGTGGTGCACCTTCGGCCCTTTGGAAGATGTGAAAAGTGCAAGGAATTCATCTTCGAGGTGGAGCAACCTACAGAAAAACCTTGGGCCTATCATTTGAATTGCCTTACGGGCGCCACTACTCTTGAGGAGGAAACCAGTGCTTCTACAGCCACCCCCACGCACACAGTCGTGACTTCGGAGGAAGTCATTACGGATGTTCCGGTGGAAGAGGAACCGGAGACGGAGAAACCGGAGGATGTTGCCTCTGACCCCGGGAGCGTGTGATTCTGTTCGTGGCCACCCCAGGCACCTTTAGCCCTGGGATGGAGTTCCTGGTCCGGTACACTGGTGGATCAGTCCCAGGCACCTTTAGCCCTGGGGCTGCAACCAGAGGCTTTGGGTCCAGCACCTTCGGCTGAAGCCCACAGAGGGAGAAGGAATCCCAGGGTGCTGCCTTGCGAGGAGACCCGCATCTAGATGAGGAGGCCGGGGGAGGACCGTTCCGAAGGACTGGTGAGTAGGGATGAGCTTCGTGTTCGAGTCGAACATACGTTCGACTCGAACATCGGCTGTTCGATCGTTCGACGAAGATCTAACGATTTGGGGCGTTCGCGCCAAATTCGAGTGACGCGAACGGCCCACAATGCACTTACGCCATCGCAGTGTCATCCAGGCGCTGTGATTGGCCAAGCATGCACTGTGACCCCGCATGCTTGGCCAATCACAGCGCCGGCAGCGAGGAGAGCAATGATTGGCCACAGGCAGGATGCCTGTGGCCAATTATTGCTGATGGGGTTTAGTACACGCCCCACACTATAAAAGGCCGCCAGCGCGGCGGCCTTGTGTAGTGTGTTCCGGAGCAGGGAAAGAGAAGCATAGGCAGGGACAGTGTCATTATTTTTCCTTTACTATTCCTGGATTCCTTGTGTTTAGGGACAAATAAGGATAGGTAGGGAGAGTGTCAGTGACAGTGTGCTATTCTGTGCTAATCCTTGTTTGTAGGGACAGAGAGGTACAGTGAGGGAAAGTGTCAGTGTGCTATTCTGTTCTAAAACTATTTTGCTGAACCATATTTTCAATCCTTGAGTTTAGGGACAGAGAGGTACAGTGAGGGAAAGTGTCAGTGTGCTACTCTGTTCTAAAACTATTTTGCTGAACCATATTTTCCATCCTTGAGTTGAGGGACAGAGAGGTACAGTGAGTGAAACTGACAGTGTGCTATTCTGTTCTAAACCAATTTTGCTGTTCCATATTTTCAATCCTTGAGTTTAGGGACAGAGAAGGACACTCGTAGAAATTATCAGTGTGCTATTCTGTGCTAAATCTTGTTTGTAGGGAGGGACAGAGTAGGACAGTGAGGGAAAGTGTCAGTGTGCTATTCTGTTCTAAAACTATTTTGCTGAACCATATTTTCAATCCTTGAGTTGAGGGACAGAGAGGTACAGTGAGTGAAACTGACAGTGTGCTATTCTGTTCTAAACCAATTTTGCTGTTCCATATTTTCAATCCTTGAGTTTAGGGACAGAGAAGGACACTCGTAGAAATTATCAGTGTGCTATTCTGTGCTAAATCTTGTTTGTAGGGAGGGACAGAGTAGGACAGTGAGGGAAAGTGTCAGAGTGCTATTCTGTTCTAAAACTATTTTGCTGAACCATATTTTCAATCCTTGAGTTGAGGGACAGAGAGGTACAGTGAGTGAAACTGACAGTGTGCTATTCTGTTCTAAACCAATTTTGCTGTTCCATATTTTCAATCCTTGAGTTGAGGGACAGAGAGGTACAGTGAGTGAAACTGACAGTGTGCTATTCTGTTCTAAACCAATTTTGCTGTTCCATATTTTCAATCCTTGAGTTGAGGGACAGAGAGGTACAGTGAGTGAAACTGACAGTGTGCTATTCTGTTCTAAACCAATTTTGCTGTTCCATATTTTCAATCCTTGAGTTGAGGGACAGAGAGGTACAGTGAGTGAAACTGACAGTGTGCTATTCTGTTCTAAACCAATTTTGCTGTTCCATATTTTCAATCCTTGAGTTGAGGGACAGAGAGGTACAGTGAGTGAAACTGACAGTGTGCTATTCTGTTCTAAACCAATTTTGCTGTTCCATATTTTCAATCCTTGAGTTGAGGGACAGAGAGGTACAGTGAGTGAAACTGACAGTGTGCTATTCTGTTCTAAACCAATTTTGCTGTTCCATATTTTCAATCCTTGAGTTGAGGGACAGAGAGGTACAGTGAGTGAAACTGACAGTGTGCTATTCTGTTCTAAACCAATTTTGCTGTTCCATATTTTCAATCCTTGAGTTGAGGGACAGAGAGGTACAGTGAGTGAAACTGACAGTGTGCTATTCTGTTCTAAACCAATTTTGCTGTTCCATATTTTCAATCCTTGAGTTGAGGGACAGAGAGGTACAGTGAGTGAAACTGACAGTGTGCTATTCTGTTCTAAACCAATTTTGCTGTTCCATATTTTCAATCCTTGAGTTGAGGGACAGAGAGGTACAGTGAGTGAAACTGACAGTGTGCTATTCTGTTCTAAACCAATTTTGCTGTTCCATATTTTCAATCCTTGAGTTGAGGGACAGAGAGGTACAGTGAGTGAAACTGACAGTGTGCTATTCTGTTCTAAACCAATTTTGCTGTTCCATATTTTCAATCCTTGAGTTGAGGGACAGAGAGGTACAGTGAGTGAAACTGACAGTGTGCTATTCTGTTCTAAACCAATTTTGCTGTTCCATATTTTCAATCCTTGAGTTGAGGGACAGAGAGGTACAGTGAGTGAAACTGACAGTGTGCTATTCTGTTCTAAACCAATTTTGCTGTTCCATATTTTCAATCCTTGAGTTGAGGGACAGAGAGGTACAGTGAGTGAAACTGACAGTGTGCTATTCTGTTCTAAACCAATTTTGCTGTTCCATATTTTCAATCCTTGAGTTGAGGGACAGAGAGGTACAGTGAGTGAAACTGACAGTGTGCTATTCTGTTCTAAACCAATTTTGCTGTTCCATATTTTCAATCCTTGAGTTGAGGGACAGAGAGGTACAGTGAGTGAAACTGACAGTGTGCTATTCTGTTCTAAACCAATTTTGCTGTTCCATATTTTCAATCCTTGAGTTGAGGGACAGAGAGGTACAGTGAGTGAAACTGACAGTGTGCTATTCTGTTCTAAACCAATTTTGCTGTTCCATATTTTCAATCCTTGAGTTGAGGGACAGAGAGGTACAGTGAGGGAAAGTGTCAGTGTGCTATTCTGTTCTAAAACTATTTTGCTGAACCATATTTTCAATCCTTGAGTTGAGGGACAGAGAGGTACAGTGAGTGAAACTGACAGTGTGCTATTCTGTTCTAAACCAATTTTGCTGTTCCATATTTTCAATCCTTGAGTTGAGGGACAGAGAGGTACAGTGAGTGAAACTGACAGTGTGCTATTCTGTTCTAAACCAATTTTGCTGTTCCATATTTTCAATCCTTGAGTTGAGGGACAGAGAAGGACACTCGTAGAAATTATCAGTGTGCTATTCTGTGCTAAATCTTGTTTGTAAGGAGGGACAGAGTAGGACAGTGAGGGAAAGTGTCAGTGTGCTATTCTGTTCTAAAACTATTTTGCTGAACCATATTTTCAATCCTTGAGTTGAGGGACAGAGAGGTACAGTGAGTGAAACTGACAGTGTGCTATTCTGTTCTAAACCAATTTTGCTGTTCCATATTTTCAATCCTTGAGTTGAGGGACAGAGAGGTACAGTGAGTGAAACTGACAGTGTGCTATTCTGTTCTAAACCAATTTTGCTGTTCCATATTTTCAATCCTTGAGTTGAGGGACAGAGAGGTACAGTGAGTGAAACTGACAGTGTGCTATTCTGTTCTAAACCAATTTTGCTGTTCCATATTTTCAATCCTTGAGTTGAGGGACAGAGAGGTACAGTGAGTGAAACTGACAGTGTGCTATTCTGTTCTAAACCAATTTTGCTGTTCCATATTTTCAATCCTTGAGTTGAGGGACAGAGAGGTACAGTGAGTGAAACTGACAGTGTGCTATTCTGTTCTAAACCAATTTTGCTGTTCCATATTTTCAATCCTTGAGTTGAGGGACAGAGAGGTACAGTGAGTGAAACTGACAGTGTGCTATTCTGTTCTAAACCAATTTTGCTGTTCCATATTTTCAATCCTTGAGTTGAGGGACAGAGAGGTACAGTGAGTGAAACTGACAGTGTGCTATTCTGTTCTAAACCAATTTTGCTGTTCCATATTTTCAATCCTTGAGTTGAGGGACAGAGAGGTACAGTGAGTGAAACTGACAGTGTGCTATTCTGTTCTAAACCAATTTTGCTGTTCCATATTTTCAATCCTTGAGTTGAGGGACAGAGAGGTACAGTGAGTGAAACTGACAGTGTGCTATTCTGTTCTAAACCAATTTTGCTGTTCCATATTTTCAATCCTTGAGTTGAGGGACAGAGAGGTACAGTGAGTGAAACTGACAGTGTGCTATTCTGTTCTAAACCAATTTTGCTGTTCCATATTTTCAATCCTTGAGTTGAGGGACAGAGAGGTACAGTGAGTGAAACTGACAGTGTGCTATTCTGTTCTAAACCAATTTTGCTGTTCCATATTTTCAATCCTTGAGTTGAGGGACAGAGAGGTACAGTGAGTGAAACTGACAGTGTGCTATTCTGTTCTAAACCAATTTTGCTGTTCCATATTTTCAATCCTTGAGTTGAGGGACAGAGAGGTACAGTGAGTGAAACTGACAGTGTGCTATTCTGTTCTAAACCAATTTTGCTGTTCCATATTTTCAATCCTTGAGTTGAGGGACAGAGAGGTACAGTGAGTGAAACTGACAGTGTGCTATTCTGTTCTAAACCAATTTTGCTGTTCCATATTTTCAATCCTTGAGTTGAGGGACAGAGAGGTACAGTGAGGGAAAGTGTCAGTGTGCTATTCTGTTCTAAAACTATTTTGCTGAACCATATTTTCAATCCTTGAGTTGAGGGACAGAGAGGTACAGTGAGTGAAACTGACAGTGTGCTATTCTGTTCTAAACCAATTTTGCTGTTCCATATTTTCAATCCTTGAGTTGAGGGACAGAGAGGTACAGTGAGTGAAACTGACAGTGTGCTATTCTGTTCTAAACCAATTTTGCTGTTCCATATTTTCAATCCTTGAGTTGAGGGACAGAGAAGGACACTCGTAGAAATTATCAGTGTGCTATTCTGTGCTAAATCTTGTTTGTAAGGAGGGACAGAGTAGGACAGTGAGGGAAAGTGTCAGTGTGCTATTCTGTTCTAAAACTATTTTGCTGAACCATATTTTCAATCCTTGAGTTGAGGGACAGAGAGGTACAGTGAGTGAAACTGACAGTGTGCTATTCTGTTCTAAACCAATTTTGCTGTTCCATATTTTCAATCCTTGAGTTGAGGGACAGAGAGGTACAGTGAGTGAAACTGACAGTGTGCTATTCTGTTCTAAACCAATTTTGCTGTTCCATATTTTCAATCCTTGAGTTTAGGGACAGAGAAGGACACTCGTAGAAATTATCAGTGTGCTATTCTGTGCTAAATCTTGTTTGTAGGGAGGGACAGAGTAGGACAGTGAGGGAAAGTGTCAGTGTGCTATTCTGTTCTAAAACTTTTTTGCTGAACCATATTTTCAATCCTTGTGTTTAGGGACAGAGAAGGATAGGCAGGGGACAGTGTCAGTGTCATTGTTGCTAAGCCTCCTGCACAATATACACCTGAAGGTAGCCCTTATTGCTGTTTTTCCCATCTCCCTGCAGGCCATCCATTAAAATGTCTGGAAGGCAACCAAGGAGAGGCAGACAGTCAGGAGGCAAAAAAAGAGGGCAAGCAGGCTCTGTGTCTGGGGGCAACAGTGCTGGTCGTGTACGCGGTGCATTGTCATCAGCACATGGCCATGGGACACGCTTGTCCTTGTTTTCGGCAGCTGGACATGTTGAGCCACATCATGCCAAAGACTTGGTAGAGTGGATGACCAAGCCCACCTCATCCTCCTCATCCTCTCTCACCCAGGCTCAGGGTACTGGCAAAGCAGCTGCCAAAGCGTCCTCTTCTCTGGTATCATTATCTTCATTAGTCAATCCTTCCCTAGACCCACCATGCCCTCCTCCTGAGGAGTCCCCCGAACTGTTTGAGCACAGTGTTGGGTACATGCTCCAGGAGGATGCCCAGCGTTTGGAAGGATCTGATGATGATACCCAGCTAGAGGAAGGCAGCAGCGTGAGAGCAGAGAGAGGGGATGCTCAAGAAGGACACCAATCTGGCAGTCATGCTCCAGCAGCTGCAGCATACTGCCAGATTGGCTCCAGTGATGAGGAGGGAGGGGATGATGAGGTCACTGACTCCACGTGGGTGCCTAATAGGAGAGAGGAGGAGGAGGAGGAGGATGAGGAGGAGGCACATCTCCAACGAGGCAGGATGCCCTTGAGTGGCCAGCGTATGGGCAGCACACCAACGGAATCACACCGCAGAGCTCCACCTGTGCAGGGCGCTGCCTCTGCCCGTCATTCAAAAAGTTCTTTGGTGTGGGCCTTTTTTGAGTCGAGTGCATCAGATCGCACAGCTGCTGTTTGCAACATATGTCTCAAGCGTATATCGCGTGGCCAAAACATCAGCCGCTTGGGCACCACATGCTTGATCAGACATATGTTGACCTGCCATGCAGCTCGTTGGCAAGCCTACCTTAAAGACCCACACCAAAGAACAAAGCTGACCTCTTCTTGCACCGCATCAGCTGGGATCTCCAACCCCAGTATACCTTCAGTCCTCTCTGAAACCTGCTCTGAGAGGAATGAAGGTGTAGAATTAGGTGTGTCACAGCCAAGTACTTGCGGGCACTCTGCTAGCAGTACACCGACGTCCGATTCTAGCAGGCAAATTTCCCTGCCCCAGCTGCTGGACCGTCGAAAGAAGTTCACTCCCAGCCATCCACATGCCCAGCGGTTGAATGCTAGCTTGGCTAAATTGCTAGCGCTTCAACTGCTGCCTTTTCAGTTGGTAGACTCGGCCCCCTTCCGTGAGTTTGTGCAATGTGCGGTTCCTCAGTGGCAGGTTCCCAAACGCCACTTTTTCGCACGGAAGGCTATTCCGGCTCTCTACAGGCATGTGGAAGGCAATGTCTTGGCCTCGCTGGACAGGGCGGTCAGCGGTAAGGTGCATATTACCGCTGACTCATGGTCCAGCAGGCATGGACAGGGACGTTACCTTTCTTTCACGGCCCATTGGGTCACTCTTTTGGCAGCTGGGAAGGATGCAGGACAAGGTGCAGTAGTGTTGGAGGTTGTTCCACCGCCACGCCTCCAAAATGCTACTACTGGTTGTGACACACCTCTCTCCTCCACCCCGTC
The DNA here is from genome assembly GCA_029206835.1 of Rana muscosa. Classification (NCBI taxonomy): domain Eukaryota; kingdom Metazoa; phylum Chordata; class Amphibia; order Anura; family Ranidae; genus Rana; species Rana muscosa. The sequence continues at coordinate 104,521,071 of CM055122.1, read as the reverse complement.
CTCTTCTTCTTCCTCCATGGCCTCTTCCTGTGGTTTGTCCTCGGAACCAGCGGTGCTCCGTAGGCGTTCAAGGGGCTACGCAAGTACGCAGGCAAAAAGATGCCATGCCGTGCTTGCGCTGGTGTGTTTGGGGGACAGGAGCCACACTGGGACAGAGGTCCTGTCTGCTCTGCAGGGGCAGGCCGAGAGGTGGTTGATGCCACGCCAGCTTAAGCCAGGAATGGTGGTTTGCGACAATGGCACCAACCTCCTCTCCGCCCTCCGACAGGGACAACTGACCCATGTGCCCTGTATGGCTCACGTCCTTAACCTGGTGGTGCAGCGGTTCTTGGGCAGGTACCCGGGCTTACAGGATGTCCTGAGGCAGGCCAGGAAAGTCTGTGTGCATTTCCGCAGATCTTATAATGCCAGTGCTCGCTTGGCTGAGCTTCAAAAGGAGTTGAACCTGCCCAAGAACCGCCTTATATGTGACATGCCCACCAGGTGGAACTCAACGTTGGCCATGCTGCAGCGGCTGCACACGCAGCAGAGGGCCATCAATGAGTACCTGTGCGACTACGGCACCAGGACAGGGTCAGGGGAGCTCGGGTTTTTTTCACCACGCCAGTGGGGCATGATCAGGGATGCATGCACTGTCCTGGCACCATTTGAGGAGGCCACGAGGATGGTGAGCAGTGACAGTGCATGCATCAGTGACACTGTACCTCTTGTCCACCTGTTGGAGCACACGCTGCGTGGAATAATGGACAGGGCACTTGAGGCAGAACAGAGGCAGGAAGAGGAGGACTTCCTTGCCTCTCAAGGCCCCCTTTACCCAGACAGTGTTCCTTCTGTCCCACCCATCGCACAGGAAGAGGAGGAGGAGGAGGAGGAGGAGGAGGAGGATTGTGTCAGCATGGAGGTGGAGGCTGGCACTCAGCATCATCAGCAGCAGTCTTTTAGGGATGATTTACAGTCCCAAGAAACCAGTGGACTTGTACGTGGCTGGGAGGAGGTGGCTGCGGATCATGTCGTCCTTAGTGACCCAGAGGACTCCGGACTGAATGCCTCAGCTAACCTACGCTGCATGGCCTCCCTGATCCTGCAAAGTCTGCGGAAGGATCCTCGTATTCTTCGGATCAAGGAGAGGGACCATTACTGGCTGGCCACTCTCCTTGATCCACGGTACAAGGGTAAGGTTGCGGACCTTATCGTACCGTCGCAGAGGGAGCAGAGGATGAGACAACTCCGGGAGGCCTTGCAGAAAGGTCTGTGCAACGCGTTCCCAGAGACTGTGAGGTTACAAACTCCTGGTCCTGGACAACGAGTTGCTGAGGCTTCGGGCAGTCAAAGAAGGAGCGGTGGGGAAGGTGGCCATCTGACCGATGCGTTCAGACAATTCTTTAGTCCGCAGCCCCAAAGTATGATCGGTTCCAGCAACCATCGCCAGCGTCTGATATACATGGTCCAGGAATACCTAGGGGCAAGGTCAGACTTGGACACCTTCCCCACCGAAAATCCTCTGGCTTACTGGGTCTTGAGGATGGATCACTGGCCAGAGCTTGCACAGTATGCAATTGAGCTACTGGCCTGTCCTGCATCCAGCGTTCTTTCAGAACGCACATTCAGTGCTGCTGGAGGATTTGTCACGGATCACAGGGTGCGCCTGTCCACCGACTCGGTTGATCGACTGACTTTCATCAAGATGAACCAGTCTTGGATCACCACCAGCTACCACACACCAGATGCTGATATAACAGACTAATTGATTTTAAAATGTCACATCCCTTCAAGACTGATGCTGATGCTGAGTGCCTGTGCTGTTATGTTGACTGGCTATCCTCCTCCTCCTCCTCAATGATACGATTAACGATGATAGCTTGGAAGATCATTTTGGTTTATGGGTGACGCCACCAGTGGCTAAGGCCCAATTTTTCAGCCCCTGTTTAACAGGGGCGTGTAATTAAAATTTTTGATGCAATACTTTGCAACAGGCCTCATTGCTGTGCTCCAAGTACAGTATCTGTGAGGGGTTGCAGTGTTGTGCCACCAGTGCCTAAGGCCCAATTTTTCAGCCCCTGTTCAACAGGGGCATGCAATTATAATTATTGATCTAATAATTCACAGCAGGGCCCATTGCTGCACCCACCAAGAGTAACTGTCAGGCCTTACAGTGTTGTGGCACCAGCACCACCATCACCACCACCACCACCACCAAAGGCCCAATTTTTCAGCCCCTGTTCAACAGGGGCATGCAATTATAATTATTGATCTAATAATTCACAGCAGGGACCATTGCTGCGCCCACCAAGAGTAACTGTCAGGCCTTACAGTGTTGTGGCACCAGCACCACCATCACCACCACCACCACCACCAAAGGCCCAATTTTTCAGCCCCTGTTCAACAGGGGCATGCAATTATAATTATTGATCTAATAATTCACAGCAGGGACCATTGCTGCACCCACCAAGAGTAACTGTCAGGCCTTACAGTGTTGTGGCACCAGCACCACCATCACCACCACCACCACCACCAAAGGCCCAATTTTTCAGCCCCTGTTCAACAGGGGCATGCAATTATAATTATTGATCTAATAATTCACAGCAGGGACCATTGCTGCGCCCACCAAGAGTAACTGTCAGGCCTTACAGTGTTGTGGCACCAGCATCACCATCAAAGGCCCAATTTTTACTACCACTGATCAACAATTATATGTTATTACAATTCCTGATATTATACTTGACAGCAGGGCGTTCCAGCACCCACCAAGAATAACTGTGAGTGATTTTAGTGTTGTGCCAACACCAACACCTAAGGGGCCAATTTCTGCAGAGTATATACGGAAGGTCCCTACTAGGGATGAGCTCGGTGTTCGAGTCGAACATACGTTCGACTCGAACATCGGCTGTTCGATCGTTCGACGAAGATCGAACGATTTGGGCCGTTCGCGCCTAATTCGAGTAACGCGAACGGCCCACAATACACTACGCCATCGCAGTGTCATCCAGGCGCTGTGATTGGCCAAGCATGCACTGTGACCCCGCATGCTTGGCCAATCACAGCGCCGGCAGCGAGGAGAGCAATGATTGGCCACAGGCAGGATGCCTGTGGCCAATTATTGCTGAGGGTGTTTAGTACACGCCCCACACTATAAAAGGCCGCCAGCACGGCGGCCTAGTGTAGTGTGTTCCGGAGCAGGGAAAGAGAAGCATAGGCAGGGACAGTGACATTTATTTTTTCTTGCTTAACCTGGATTCCTTTAGTTTAGGGAAAGAGAAGGATAGGTAGGGAGAGTGTCAGTGTGTTTTACTGTGCGAATCCTTGTTTCTAGGGACAGGGAAGGACAGTGAGGGAAATTCTCCTTGTGCTATAGTGTGCTTTAAAAAAACATTTTTTCTAGGGACAGAAAACTATAGGTAGGGAGAGTGTCAGTGTGTTTTACTGTGCGAATCCTTGTTTCTAGGGACAGGGAAGGACAGTGAGGGAAATTCTCCTTGTGCTATAGTGTGCTTTAAAAAAACATTTTTTCTAGGGACAGAAAACTATAGGTAGTGTGAGGGGGTTAACTCGGTAGCGGGTGTGTGTGACCCCCTGGTTGGGCTCCCCACACAAAAACAGGGCCAGCAGACGGAGGTTGTGGTTTTCAAAATCAAAAGGTGCGGTTTATTTCTCTATGTACAGTGACAAAAACACAGCAAAGCCAAAAAGAAACATAAACAAAATAAATCCTGGTCAGTTTGACCTCTGACTAAACATGCAGGTTTCCTAAACTAACAACTGGGATCAGCCTGGTGCTGTCCTAGTCCCTAAGTCCCTGGTTTAGTAAAAGTCCAAACAAATAGCCACACAGGCTTTGCCTCACCGCACAGGGGTTCACTCTCCCTAGACAGTCCACACAGGTCTGGTTCCAGGCATGAGCCAACACCTAATGAATCTGGGAGTTCTTATAGAGGCCTAAATGAGCTGACAAGCTTCAGCTGGCCTCATCAACTCCCTGTCTGTACGACGCCCCACACTCTCCCTAGAGGTATGAGTCATCCATGAGCCTACTAGCCTCAGCTGGGCTTATACAACTCTCCACCCTAGTTGTATAAGTCAGCATAAAGCCTGAATCTGGGAGAAATATATCTACCCCCCTGGATGCAACCAGGTGACTTTACCTTCCTGCTGTCACATACCCCCCCCTCTTGTTTTAACCTTGGGGTTGGAACACCAGCAATCAGGCATTCATGTACTCGAGACAAAGCATCCACATTCCCCATTTGAACGCCAGGGCGATGCTTTACTGTGAAGTTGAATTCCTGTAGGGCCAGGAACCACCTATTCACTCTTCTATTTGTCTCCTTGTTTTGAGCCATCCACTTTAACGGAGCGTGATCCGTAACCATGTCAAAGTGCCTACCTAGCAGATAGTACCGAAGGGAATCTAGAGCCCACTTCACCGCTAAACACTCCTTTTCAACCGTGGCGTAATTTACCTCATGGGACTTCAACTTCCTGCTGAGGTAAATGACTGGGTGCTCTTCCCCGTTCCAGACCTGGGACAATACTGCTCCTAACCCCACATCTGACGCATCACTTTGTACGACAAAGTCTTTAGAGAAGTCGGGTGAGTACAACACTGGCTGGCTACATAAGGCTTGTTTCAAGAATTGGAATGCTGCCTCAGCCTCGGGGGTCCATTTAATCATGACCGACCCTTTCCCTTTCGTCAGGTTGGTTAGGGGCACAGCCTTAGAAGCAAAGTGGGGAATGAAGCGCCGATAATAACCCGCGATTCCCAGAAAGGCCCGTACCTGCTTCTTGCTGTTGGGACGTGGCCAACTCTGGATGGCCTCGACTTTGTTGAGTTGGGGTTTTATCACTCCCCTGCCAATGGTGTACCCAAGATATTTGGCCTCCTCCTGCCCAATGGTACACTTCTTGGGGTTAGCCGTAAACCCCGCTTCCCGGATAGAGTCTAGGACTGCTTGCACTTTTGGCAGATGTGAGGCCCAATCTGTGCTATGGACAATTACGTCATCCAGGTAAGCCGCAGCATACTTCCGATGGGGCCTCAGTATCTGGTCCATTTTCCGCTGGAATGTGGCCGGCGCATTCTGTAACCCGAACGGCATTCTCTTATATTGGAACGCCCCGTCTGGGGTTACAAATGCGGTTTTCTCTTTGGCCGACTTGGCCAGGGGAATTTGCCAATACCCTTTTGTGAGGTCAAGAGTCGTCATGTATCGGGCTGTTCCCAGCCGGTCGATCAACTCATCTATACGTGGCATGGGGTAGGTGTCAAATTTTGTAACTTTGTTCAACTGACGAAAATCGTTACAAAATCGCCAGCTCCCATCCGGTTTAGGCACCAACACAATGGGACTAGACCAATCACTTTGGGACTCCTCTATCACCCCTAAGTTCAGCATTTTCTGTACTTCCTCCCGTATTGCCTCCCGTCGGGCCTCTGGGATCCGATAGGGTTTTAACTTCACCCTTTCACCGGGCGGGGTAATAATATCATGCTCTACCCCAGATGTTTGTCCCGGCAGCTCAGAGAACACCTCCTTGTTGCGAAGCACAAACTCCTTAACCTCCTGTTGTTGGGGTTGTGACAAGGTGGCTGCTATTCCAACCTCCGGAATCACGCAACCAGTTTGAGCTGGTGACCAAGTTTCTGCGACTAGGGACTCTCTATCCCTCCAGGCTTTCAACAGATTAACGTGATATATCTGTTCGGGCTTTCGCCTTCCTGGTTGTCTGACCTTGTAATTCACTTCGCTCACTTTTTCCATTATCTCGTAGGGGCCTTGCCATTTGGCAAGGAATTTACTTTCAACCGTAGGGACAAGTACCAGTATCCTATCCCCCGGGGAAAAGGTACGGGTCTTTGCTCCACGGTTGTACACTCTCTGCTGTGCCAACTGCGCTTGGGCCAAATGTTCCTTCACGATGGGCATTACCTGTGCAATTCGATCTTGCATCAGGGCGACATGCTCAATCACACTCCTGTGGGGAGAACTCTCACTTTCCCAAGTTTCCTTGGCAATATCCAACAGCCCTCTTGGGTGTCTCCCATACAGTAACTCAAAGGGGGAGAATCCCGTAGAGGATTGGGGCACCTCCCTAATAGCAAACATCAAATAAGGAAGTAGACAGTCCCAATCCTTTCCATCTCTATCCACCACTTTCTTCAACATTTGTTTTAGGGTTTTGTTGAATCTTTCAACCAGCCCATCGGTTTGGGGGTGATACACAGATGTACGCAATTGCGTCACTTTGAACAATTTACACAGCTCTTTCATAACCCGGGACATAAAGGGTGTACCTTGGTCCGTAAGCAGTTCTTTACAAATACCCACCCGGCTAAAAACAAGAGATAGCTCTTTGGCTATGGTTTTGGCCGAGGTATTTCTGAGAGGGATCGCTTCTGGATAACGGGTGGCATAGTCCATTATAACCAATATGTACTGGTGCCCCCTAGCGGACTTGATTATAGGACCTACCAAATCCATTGCGATTCTCTCAAACGGGACCTCAATGATGGGTAGAGGGACCAGCGGGCTACGGAAATGTGGCATCGGGGCCGACCTCTGACACACAGGGCAGGAGGAACAATAATTTTCTATGTCCTTCATCACCCCAGGCCAATAGAATCTCTGTAATACCCTCTCTTGGGTTTTCTCTGTCCCCAGATGACCTCCAAGAATGTGCCCATGGGCCAACTCCAACACCAACTTCCTGTAAGGTTTGGGCACCACAAGCTGCTCAACGGTTTCTTCTGCCCTTTTTGCCACCCGATACAGTAGGTCCTTCTCTACGCTGAAGTATGGGTAAGTGCAGGTATTATCTGGGTTCACTAACTCGCCATCTATTTCCACTACGTTTTCCCGTGCCTTTATTAGGGCGGGGTCTTTTAACTGTTCTGTGGCAAAATTTTCCCTGTGAACCTCCAGATCAGAAAACTCCACAGACGGTAGGTTTTCGTCTGAGGAGGTGGGCTCATCTCCAGTTTCTTGAGTCTCCCCTGCCAATACTGACAAGGGAAATTCTGGAGAGTCCTCACCACTCTCAGAGGAGTTCTGGCTATCACATTCCTGGTACATAGGGGCACCAGTGGGGGGCTCAGGATCATCCCACAGTTCCCAGAACTTCGGAAAATCTCTTCCCACAATGGCATCATGCGGTAATTGAGATACTAACCCCACTGGATGAGAGAGGGTACCTTTGGGGGTCTCGAAACACACTGTAGTCACTGGATACTCTCGGGTGTCCCCATGCACACAAATAACAGCTACCTTGCTATTCCCAGAGACCTCTGTTTTAACTAATTCAGCCTTTATCAGGGTCACAAGGCTACCTGAATCCAGTAATACCACAACATTTCTACCATTAATACACATTTTGCATAAATGTTTCTCAGTTCCCCGAATGGCAGTGCATGCGACTGTCGCACACAGCGACTGACGTCTGTCCGTCAGAAAGTCACATTGCATGGGTTCCTCCACAACCGGGCAATTTGCTGCAATATGTCCCGCTTGCCGGCAGCGGTAGCAAACAATCCTTTTGGCTGCCTCTTGAGCCCCTGACTTCCCAGGCTGTTCTCGCCAAACTTTGGGTAGAGCTCCCACCCTCTCACTCTCTCCACCCTCACCCCTTGGAATCCTCTTATCCGCCCCTGGGGATGGTCTGGTCTTAGGGTGGAAAGTCCGAGTGTCTCTGGAAGAGGCCGTCAGGTTCTCTGTAGCCAAGTATTTCTCTACACGATCCACAAGACCACCGGCCGTCTCTGGGTCTCCATGGCTTACCCACTTTTGGATGGCAGTAGGAAGAGCTCTCAAAAACCGATCCATTACAACACGTTCCACAATCTCTGGTGCGGACAAAGTCTCTGGCTGTAGCCACTTCCTGCTCAGGTGAATGAGATCATACATTTGAGACCTGGGGGGTTTTCCAAGCTGGAAAGTCCAGTTATGCACACGCTGAGCCCGGACAGCCAGGGTGACACCCAGCCTTGCCAATATTTCAGCTTTTAGCATCACATAGTCTTTTGCTTGGTCAGGCTCTAGGTCATAGTAAGCCTTCTGCGATTCACCAGTTAACAGAGGAGCCACCAGTCCAGCCCACTGCTCCTCAGGCCACTTTTCTCTTTCAGCAGTCCTTTCAAATGTGGTCAAAAATACCTCTGGATCATCCTCTCCAGTCATTTTTGTCAATAAACGACTCACCCCAAAGGACGCGGTATTGGGACGGCTTTCCTCACTGGTCTGCGGACGTTGCTGCATTACTGCTTCCATTTGTTGTAGTCTCTGCTCTTGCTTCTGTAACAGGTCTATGAAGCGGGCCTCAGATTGCTGCTGGGCTTGTTGATGAGCTTGCTGCTGGGCTGCAAGGCTCCTTTGCAAACCTGCATTTGTCTGCTGTTGATTGGCATTTGCTAGAGCCAGCTGTTTCAGTATCTCCTCCATGCTGGCTTAAAAAAAACTGCCACTGGTTCTCCACCAACTGTGAGGGGGTTAACTCGGTAGCGGGTGTGTGTGACCCCCTGGTTGGGCTCCCCACACAAAAACAGGGCCAGCAGACGGAGGTTGTGGTTTTCAAAATCAAAAGGTGCGGTTTATTTCTCTATGTACAGTGACAAAAACACAGCAAAGCCAAAAAGAAACATAAACAAAATAAATCCTGGTCAGTTTGACCTCTGACTAAACATGCAGGTTTCCTAAACTAACAACTGGGATCAGCCTGGTGCTGTCCTAGTCCCTAAGTCCCTGGTTTAGTAAAAGTCCAAACAAATAGCCACACAGGCTTTGCCTCACCGCACAGGGGTTCACTCTCCCTAGACAGTCCACACAGGTCTGGTTCCAGGCATGAGCCAACACCTAATGAATCTGGGAGTTCTTATAGAGGCCTAAATGAGCTGACAAGCTTCAGCTGGCCTCATCAACTCCCTGTCTGTACGACGCCCCACACTCTCCCTAGAGGTATGAGTCATCCATGAGCCTACTAGCCTCAGCTGGGCTTATACAACTCTCCACCCTAGTTGTATAAGTCAGCATAAAGCCTGAATCTGGGAGAAATATATCTACCCCCCTGGATGCAACCAGGTGACTTTACCTTCCTGCTGTCACAGTAGGAAGAGTGTCAGTTTCTTTCACTGTGATAATCCTTGTTTCTAGGGACAGGGAAGGACAGTGAGGGAAATTCTCCTTGTGCTATAGTGTGCTTTAAAAAAACATTTTTTCTAGGGACAGAAAACTATAGGTAGGAAGAGTGTCAGTTTCTTTCACTGTGATAATCCTTGTTTCTAGGGACAGGGAAGGACAGTGAGGGAAATTCTCCTTGTGCTATAGTGTGCTTTAAAAAAACATTTTTTCTAGGGACAGAAAACTATAGGTAGGAAGAGTGTCAGTTTCTTTCACTGTGATAATCCTTGTTTCTAGGGACAGGGAAGGACAGTGAGGGAAATTCTCCTTGTGCTATAGTGTGCTTTAAAAAAACATTTTTTCTAGGGACAGAAAACTATAGGTAGGAAGAGTGTCAGTTTCTTTCACTGTGATAATCCTTGTTTCTAGGGACAGGGAAGGACAGTGAGGGAAATTCTCCTTGTGCTATAGTGTGCTTTAAAAAAACATTTTTTCTAGGGACAGAAAACTATAGGTAGGAAGAGTGTCAGTTTCTTTCACTGTGATAATCCTTGTTTCTAGGGACAGGGAAGGACAGTGAGGGAAATTCTCCTTGTGCTATAGTGTGCTTTAAAAAAACATTTTTTTCTAGGGACAGAAAACTATAGGTAGGAAGAGTGTCAGTTTCTTTCACTGTGATAATCCTTGTTTCTAGGGACAGGGAAGGACAGTGAGGGAAATTCTCCTTGTGCTATAGTGTGCTTTAAAAAAACATTTTTTCTAGGGACAGAAAACTATAGGTAGGAAGAGTGTCACTTTCTTTCACTGTGATAATCCTTGTTTCTAGGGACAGGGAAGGACAGTGAGGGAAATTCTCCTTGTGCTATAGTGTGCTTTAAAAAAACATTTTTTCTAGGGACAGAAAACTATAGGTAGGAAGAGTGTCAGTTTCTTTCACTGTGATAATCCTTGTTTCTAGGGACAGGGAAGGACAGTGAGGGAAATTCTCCTTGTGCTATAGTGTGCTTTAAAAAAACATTTTTTCTAGGGACAGAAAACTATAGGTAGGAAGAGTGTCAGTTTCTTTCACTGTGATAATCCTTGTTTCTAGGGACAGGGAAGGACAGTGAGGGAAATTCTCCTTGTGCTATAGTGTGCTTTAAAAAAACATTTTTTCTAGGGACAGAAAACTATAGGTAGGAAGAGTGTCAGTTTCTTTCACTGTGATAATCCTTGTTTCTAGGGACAGGGAAGGACAGTGAGGGAAATTCTCCTTGTGCTATAGTGTGCTTTAAAAATACATTTTTTCTAGGGACAGAAAACTATAGGTAGGAAGAGTGTCAGTTTCTTTCACTGTGATAATCCTTGTTTCTAGGGACAGGGAAGGACAGTGAGGGAAATTCTCCTTGTGCTATAGTGTGCTTTAAAAAAACATTTTTTCTAGGGACAGAAAACTATAGGTAGGAAGAGTGTCAGTTTCTTTCACTGTGATAATCCTTGTTTCTAGGGACAGGGAAGGACAGTGAGGGAAATTCTCCTTGTGCTATAGTGTGCTTTAAAAAAACATTTTTTTCTAGGGACAGAAAACTATAGGTAGGAAGAGTGTCAGTTTCTTTCACTGTGATAATCCTTGTTTCTAGGGACAGGGAAGGACAGTGAGGGAAATTCTCCTTGTGCTATAGTGTGCTAAAGCATTCCTCATCAACCATCTTTGAAATCCTTGTTTTTTGGACAGTCAGGGAAATTGTCGTTGTGCTATTCTGTGCAAAAGCAATCATCCTCAACCATATTTAGAAATCCTTAAGTAAAGGGACAGAGAAGGACACCTGAAGGTAGCCCTTATTGCTTTTTTCCCATCTCCCTGCAGGCCATCTATTAGAATGTCTGGAAGGCAAACAAGGAGAGGCAGACAGTCAGGAGGCAATAAAAGAGGGCAAGCAGGCTCTGTGTCTGGGGGCAACAGTGCTGGTCGTGGACGCGGTGCATTGTCATCAGCACATGGCCATGGGACACGCTTTTCCTTCTTTTCGGCAGCTGGACATGTTGAGCCACATCATGCCGAAGACTTGGTAGAGTGGATGACCAAGCCCTCCTCCTCCTCCTCATCCTCTCTCACCCAGGCTCAGGGTACTGGCAAAGCAGCTGCCAAAGCGTCCTCTTCCCTGGTATCAATGTCAGACTCATCATCAGTCACTCCTTCCCTAGACCCACCATGTCCTCCTCCTGAGGAGTCCCCCGAACTGTTTGAGCACAGTGTTGGGTACATGCTCCAGGAGGATGCCCAGCGTTTCGAAGGGTCTGATGATGAAACCCAGCTACAGGAAGGCAGTAGCGTGAGAGCAGACAGAGGGGATGCTCAAGAAGGACACCAATCTGGCAGTCATGTTCCAGCAGCTGCAGCATACTGCCAGATTGGCTCCAGTGATGAGGAGGGAGGGGATGATGAGGTCACTGACTCCACGTGGGTGCCTAATAGGAGAGAGGAAGAGGAGGAGGATGAGGAGGAGGCACATCTCCAACGAGGCAGGATGCCCTTTGGTGGCCAGCGTAAGGGCAGTACACCGACGGAATCACACCGCAGAGCTCCGCCTGTGCAGGGCGCTGCCTCTGCCCGTCATTCAAAAAGTTCTTTGGTGTGGGCCTTTTTTGAGGCTAGTGCATCAGATCGCACAGCTGCTGTTTGCAACATATGTCTCAAGCGTATATCGCGTGGCCAAAACATCAGCCGCTTGGGTACCACATGCCTGACCAGACATATGTTGACCTGCCATGCAGCTCGTTGGCAAGCCTACCTCAAAGACCCACACCAAAGAACAAAGCGGACCTCTCCTTGCACCGCATCAGCTGGGATCTCCAACCCCACTATAACTTCAGTCCTCTCTGAAACATGCACTGAGAGGAATGAAGGTGTAGAATTAGGTGTGTCACAGCCAAGTACTTGCGGCCACTCTGCTAGCAGTACACCGACGTCCGATTCTAGCAGGCAAATTTCCCTGCCCCAGCTGCTGGACCGTCGAAAGAAGTTCACTCCCAGCCATCCACATGCCCAGCGGTTGAATGCTAGCTTGGCTAAATTGCTAGCGCTTCAACTGCTGCCTTTTCAGTTGGTAGACTCGGCCCCCTTCCGTGAGTTTGTGCAATGTGCGGTTCCTCAGTGGCAGGTTCCCAAACGCCACTTTTTCTCACGGAAGGCTATTCCGGCTCTCTACCGGCATGTGGAAGGCAATGTCTTGGCCTCGCTGGACAGGGCGGTCAGCGGTAAGGTGCATATTACCGCTGACTCATGGTCCAGCAGGCATGGACAGGGACGTTACCTTTCTTTCACGGCCCATTGGGTCACTCTTTTGGCAGCTGGGAAGGATGCAGGACAAGGTGCAGTAGTGTTGGAGGTTGTTCCACCGCCACGCCTCCAAAATGCTACTACTGGTTGTGACTAGGGATGAGCCGAACACCCCCGGGTTCGGTTCGCACCAGAACCTTCGAACGGACCGAAAGTTCGCGCGAATTTTCGAACCCTATTCGTTATAATGGACGCGAACGTTCGAAATCAAAATTGCTAATTACAACGGCCAATATGCATGTTAATGTTATAAAACAGGTTTGGGGACCCGGGTCCTGCCCCAGGGGACATATATCAATGCAAAAAGAAATTTTAAAAACTAAAGTTTTTTCGGGAGCAGTCATTTTAATGATGCATAAAGTGAAAAAAAAAAAAGTGAAATTTTCCTTTAAATACGGTACCTGGGGGGTGTCTAAAGTATGCCTGTGAAGTGGCATGTGTTTCCCGTGTTTAGAACTGTCCTTGCACAAAATGACATTTGTAAAGGAAAAAAAGAAGCCATTTAAAACCACTTGCGGCTTTAATGTCATGTCTTGTCCTGGCCGCCATATGGCTGAAAATCCTTGAGAAAAATGGCATGGCTACCCCATCAACCCCCCCCTCACCCCAGCCCCTTTGGGTCTTGTATGGATACTAAGGGGGACCCCGCACCCAAAATAAAACCCTATACCTACAACCCTATATACTCTGAACAGCAGTATATAGGTGGTGCAAACAAGACATGGACTGTAGGTTTGTTCTTAAGTAGAATCTGAACAGGTACATTATGAAGTGTAGCTACATCCCAAAAAAATCAATTTTTAAGCTTTTTGGAGAACATGGGGAGGGGTTATCACCCCTGTAACATTTGCTGTCTTTGCACATCTGTTCAGAACATGTCACCTCACTTTCCGTCCCAATGACAAATGTTTTTGGAAAAGTGGGGTTTTAATTGAAACAAGGATTGGTGATAAAGCATCAGTAGAGAGGAGATACCTTTTTCCCAAATTAAATCTAACAGGATAGAATTTTCCTTCCTAGGGGTAGATTTCCTCTCACTTCCTGTTTTCTCTTGCCGTTTGCAAGTAGGAGTCGTTTGTAAGTTGGATGTTTGAAAGTAGGGGCCTGCCGTATATACTCTGCAGAAATTTGCCCTATTAGATATTGGTGTAGCCACAAGACTGGTGGGCACAGGAATGGGCCCTGCTGTGAGTTAATAGATCAAGATTTGTACTTGCATGCACCTGTTGAACCGGGCAGAAAAATTGGGCCTTTGGTGGTGGTGGTGGTGGTGGTGGACGGTGTTGCCACAAGACTGTAAGCCCTCACAGTTACTCTTGGTGGGTGCAGGAATGGGCCCTGCTGTGAGTTATTAGATCAAGATTTGTAATTGCATGCACCTGTTGAACAGGGCAGAAAAATTGGGCCTTTGGTGGTGGTGGTGGTGGTGGACGGTGTTGCCACAAGACTGTAGGCCCTCATAGTTACTCTTGGTGGGCGCAGGAATGGGCCCTGCTGTGAACTATTAGATCAAGATTTGTAATTACACGCCCCTGTTAAACAGGGGCTGAAAAATTGTGCCTTAGGCATTGGTGCTGGTGCCACAACACTGCAACCCCTCACAGATACTGTACTTGGAGCACAGCAGTCACACCTGTTGCGAAGCATCTTTTTAAAAAATTGTAATTACACGCCCCTGTTATACAGGGGCTGAAAAATTGTGCCTTAGGCACTGGTGCTGGTGCCACAACACTGCAACCCCTCACAGATACTGTACTCTGAGCACAGCAATGAGACCTGTTGCAAAGCATTGCCTAAAAATTGTAATTACACGCCCCAACAGGGGCTGAAAAATTGTGCCTTAGGCACTGGTGCTGGTGCCACAACACTGCAACCCCTCACAGATACTGTACTCTGAGCACAGCAGTCACACCTGTTGCGAAGCATCTTTTTAAAAAATTGTAATTACACGCCCCTGTTATACAGGGGCTGAAAAATTGTGCCTTAGGCACTGGTGCTGGTGCCACAACACTGCAACCCCTCACAGATACTGTACTCTGAGCACAGCAATGAGACCTGTTGCAAAGCATTGCCTAAAAATTGTAATTACACGCCCCAACAGGGGCTGAAAAATTGTGCCTTAGGCACTGGTGCTGGTGCCACAACACTGCAACCCCTCACAGATACTGTACTCTGAGCACAGCAGTCACACCTGTTGCGAAGCATCTTTTTAAAAAATTGTAATTACACGCCCCTGTTATACAGGGGCTGAAAAATTGTGCCTTAGGCACTGGTGTGGTGGCATGGATCATTGAGGAGGAGGAAGAGGATAGTCAGTGAACATAACAGGACAGTCACTCAGCATCAGCATAGGCAGTCTTGAAGGGATGTGACATTATAAATTATTCCGTTATATCCGCTTCAGGTGTCTGGTAGCTGGTGGTGATCCAAGACTGATTCATTTTTATGAAGGTCAGTCGATCAACCGAGTCGGTGGACAGGCGCACCCTATGATCGGTGACAAATCCTCCAGGAGCACTGAATGTGCGTTCGGAAAGAACGCTGGATGCAGGACAGGCCAGTAGCTCAATTGCATACTGTGCAAGCTCTGGCCAGTGATCCATCCTCAGGACCCAGTAAGCCAGAGGATTTTCGGTGGGAAAGGTGTCCAAGTCTGACCTTGCCCCTAGGTATTCCTGCACCATGTATATCAGACGCTGGCGATGGTTGCTGGAACCGATCATACCTTGGGGCTGCGGACTAAAAAATTGTCTGAACGCATCGGTCAGACGTCCACCTTCCCCACCGCTCCTTCTGCTACTGACCGAAGCCTCAGCAACTCGTCGTCCAGGACCAGGAGTTTGTAACCTCCCAGTTTCTGGGAACGCGTTGCACAGACCTTTCTGCAAGGCCTCCCTGAGATGTCTCATCCTCTGCTCCCTCTGCGACGGCAAGATAAGGTCCGCAACCTTACCCTTGTACCGTGGATCAAGGAGAGTGGCCAGCCAGTAATGGTCACTCTCCTTGATCCGAAGAACACGAGGATCCTTCCGCAGGCTTTGCAGGATCAGGGAAGCCATGCAGCGTAGGTTAGCTGAGGCATTCGGTCCGGAGTCTTCTGGGTCACTGAGGATGACATGATCGCCAGCCACCTCCTCCCAGCCACGTACAAGTCCACTGGTTTGTTGGGACTGTACATCATCCCTAAAAGACTGCTGCTGCTGATGCTGAGTGCCAGGCTCCACCTCCATGCTCACACAATCCTCCTCCTCCTCCTCCTCCTCCTCCTCTTCCTGTGTGATGGGTGGGACAGAAGGAACATTGTCTGGATAAAGGGGGCCTTGAGAGACAAGGAAGTCCTCCTCTTCCTGCCTCTGTTCTGCCTCAAGTGCCCTGTCCATTATCCCACGCAGCGTATGCTCCAACAGGTGGACAAGAGGTACAGTGTCACTGATGCATGCACTGTCACTGCTCACCATCCTCGTGGCCCTTCTCAAATGGTGAGAGGACAGTGCATGCATCCCTGATCATGCTCCACTGGCGTGGGGAAAAAAAGCCAAGCTCCCCTGACCCTGTCCTGGTGCCGTAGTCGCAAAGGTACTCATTGATGGCCCTCTGCTGCGTGTGCAGTCGCTGCAGCATGGCCAACGTTGAGTTCCACCTGGTGGGCATGTCACATATTAGGCGGTTCTTGGGCAGGTTCAGCTCCTTTTGCAGCTCAGTCAGCCGAGCACTGGCATTATAAGATCGGCGGAAATGCACACAGACTTTCCTGGCCTGCCTCAGGACATCCTGTAAGCCTGGGAACCTGCCCAAGAACCGCTGCACCACCAGGTTGAGGACGTGAGCCATACAGGGCACATGGGTGAGCTGCCCCTGTCGCAGGGCGGAGAGGAGGTTGGTGCCATTATCAGAAACGACCATTCCTGGCTTAAGCTGGCGTGGCGTCAACCACCTCTCGGCCTGCCCCTGCAGAGCTGCCAGAACCTCTGGCCCAGTGTGGCTCCTGTCCCCCAAACACACCAGCGCAAGCACGGCATGGCATCTTTTTGCCTGCGTACTCGCGTAGCCCCTTGTACGCCTACGGAGCACCGCTGGTTCCGAGGACAGAGCACTCGAAGAGGACATGGAGGAAGAAGAAGAGGAGGGGGTGGAGGAGAGAGGTGTGTCACAACCAGCAGTAGCATTTTGGAGGCGTGGTGGCGGAACAACCTCCAACACTACTGCACCTTGTCCTGCATCCCTCCCAGCTACCAATAGAGTGACCCAATGGGCCGTGAAAGAAAGATAACGTCCCTGTCCATGCCTGCTGGACCATGAGTCAGCGGTAATATGCACCTTACCGCTGACCGCCCTGTCCAGCGAGGCATGGACATTGCCTTCCACATGCCAGTAGAGAGACGGAATTGCCTTCCGTGAGAAAAAGTGGCGTTTGGGAACCTGCCACTGAGGAACCGCACATTGAACAAACTCACGGAAGGGGGCCGAGTCTATCAACTGAAAAGGCAGCAGTTGAAGTGCTAGCAATTTAGCCAAGCTAGCATTCAACCGCTGGGCATGTGGATGGCTGGGAGTATACTTCTTTCGACGGTCCAGCAGCTGGGGCAGGGAAATTTGCCTGCTACAATCGGACGTCGGTGTACTGCAAGTACTTGGTTGTGACACACCTAATTCTACACCTTCAGTCCTCTCAGAGCAGCTTTCAGAGAGGACTGAAGATATAGTGGGGATGGAGATCCCAGCTGATGAGGAGCAAGGAGAGGTCCGCTTTGTTCTTTGGTGTGGGTCTTTTATGTGTGCTTGCCAACGAGCTGCATGGCAGGTCGACATATGTCTGCTCATGCTTGTGGTGCCCAAGCGGCTGATGTTTTGGCCATGCGAGATACGCTTGAGACAAATATTGCAAATAGCAGTGGTGCGATCTGATGCACTCGTCTCAAAAAAGGCCCACACCAAAGAACTTTTGTGATAACGTGCAGAGGCAGCGCCCTGCACAGGCGGAGCTCTGCGGTGTGGTACAGTTGCTGTGCTGGCCTCTAGCTGGCCTCCAGGGGGCATCCTGCCTCGTTGGACATGTGACGCTGCATCCTCCTCCTCCTCCTCCTCTCTCCCTTCAGGCACCCACGTGGAGTCAGTGACCTCATCATCCCCTCCCTCTTCACCACTAGAGCAAACCTGGCAGTAAGCTGCAGCTGGTGGAACACTACTGCCAGATTGCTGTCCTTCAGCATCCCCTTTCTCTGCGCGCACACTACTGACTTCCTCAAGCTGGGTATCATCATCCGAGCCTTCGAATCGTTGGGCATCCTCCTGGAGCATGTACCCAACACTGTGCTCAAACAGTTCGGGGGACTCCTCAGGAGGACATGGTGGGTCTAGGGAAGGGGTGGCTGATGATGCCATTGAGTACGCGTTGGCAGCTGCTCTGCCAGTACCCTGAGCCTGGGTGAGAGAGGATGAGGAGGATGAGGAGGGCTTGGTCATCCATTCTACCAAGCCTTCGGCATGATGCGGCTCCACATGTCCAGCTGCCGAAAACAAAGACAAGCGTGTCCCATGGCCACGTGCTGATGACGATGCACGACCACGTCCACGGCCAGCACTGTTGTCTCTAGAAACAGAGCCTGCCTGCCCTGTGTTCTTGCCTCGGCACGCTCTGCCTCTCCTTGGCGGTCTTCCAGCCATTGTAGTCGGTAGTGTATATAGTATAAAAAATAGAACTCCTATGTGTGCTCACAACACACTGTAGGTCCTATGGGTGCTGACACTAACACACTATAGGTACTATGTGTGCTGCTGACAAGAAAATATAGGAGCTCTGTTTGCTGCCACTAACACACTAGAAGTCCTATGGGTGCTGCTGAGAAGAAAATATAGGAGCTCTGTTTGCTGCCACTAACACACTAGAAGTCCTATGGGTGCTGCTGAGAAGAAAATATAGGAGCTCTGTTTGCTGCCACTAACACACTAGAAGTCCTATGGGTGCTGCTGAGAAGAAAATATAGGAGCTCTGTTTGCTGCCACTAACACACTAGAAGTCCTATGGGTGCTGCTGAGAAGAAAATATAGGAGCTCTGTTTGCTGCCACTAACACACTAGAAGTCCTGTGGGTGCTGCTGAGAAGAAAATATAGGAGCTCTGTTTGCTGCCACTAACACACTAGAAGTCCTATGGGTGCTGCTGAGAAGAAAATATAGGAGCTCTGTGTGATGCCACTAACACACTAGAAGTCCTATGGGTGCTGCTGAGAAGAAAATATAGGAGCTCTGTTTGCTGCCACTAACACACTAGAAGTCCTATGGGTGCTGCTGAGAAGAAAATATAGGAGCTCTGTTTGCTGCCACTAACACACTAGAAGTCCTATGGGTGCTGCTGAGAAGAAAATATAGGAGCTCTGTGTGATGCCACTAACACACTAGAAGTCCTATGGGTGCTGCTGAGAAGAAAATATAGGAGCTCTGTTTGCTGCCACTAACACACTAGAAGTCCTATGGGTGCTGCTGAGAAGAAAATATAGGAGCTCTGTTTGCTGCCACTAACACACTAGAAGTCCTATGGGTGCTGCTGAGAAGAAAATATAGGAGCTCTGTTTGCTGCCACTAACACACTAGAAGTCCTGTGGGTGCTGCTGAGAAGAAAATATAGGAGCTCTGTGTGATGCCACTAACACACTAGAAGTCCTATGGGTGCTGCTGAGAAGAAAATATAGGAGCTCTGTTTGCTGCCACTAACACACTAGAAGTCCTATGGGTGCTGCTGAGAAGAAAATATAGGAGCTCTGTTTGCTGCCACTAACACACTAGAAGTCCTATGGGTGCTGCTGACAAGAAAATATAGGAGCTCTGTGTGATGCCACTAACACACTAGAAGTCCTATGGGTGCTGCTGAGAAGAAAATATAGGAGCTCTGTTTGCTGCCACTAACACACTAGAAGTCCTATGGGTGCTGCTGAGAAGAAAATATAGGAGCTCTGTGTGATGCCACTAACACACTAGAAGTCCTATGGGTGCTGCTGAGAAGAAAATATAGGAGCTCTGTTTGCTGCCACTAACACACTAGAAGTCCTATGGGTGCTGCTGAGAAGAAAATATAGGAGCTCTGTTTGCTGCCACTAACACACTAGAAGTCCTATGGGTGCTGCTGAGAAGAAAATATAGGAGCTCTGTGTGATGCCACTAACACACTAGAAGTCCTATGGGTGCTGCTGAGAAGAAAATATAGGAGCTCTGTTTGCTGCCACTAACACACTAGAAGTCCTATGGGTGCTGCTGAGAAGAAAATATAGGAGCTCTGTTTGCTGCCACTAACACACTAGAAGTCCTATGGGTGCTGCTGAGAAGAAAATATAGGAGCTCTGTTTGCTGCCACTAACACACTAGAAGTCCTATGGGTGCTGCTGAGAAGAAAATATAGGAGCTCTGTGTGATGCCACTAACACACTAGAAGTCCTATGGGTGCTGCTGAGAAGAAAATATAGGAGCTCTGTTTGCTGCCACTAACACACTAGAAGTCCTATGGGTGCTGCTGAGAAGAAAATATAGGAGCTCTGTGTGATGCCACTAACACACTAGAAGTCCTATGGGTGCTGCTGAGAAGAAAATATAGGAGCTCTGTTTGCTGCCACTAACACACTAGAAGTCCTATGGGTGCTGCTGAGAAGAAAATATAGGAGCTCTGTTTGCTGCCACTAACACACTAGAAGTCCTATGGGTGCTGCTGAGAAGAAAATATAGGAGCTCTGTTTGCTGCCACTAACACACTAGAAGTCCTATGGGTGCTGCTGAGAAGAAAATATAGGAGCTCTGTTTGCTGCCACTAACACACTAGAAGTCCTATGGGTGCTGCTGAGAAGAAAATATAGGAGCTCTGTTTGCTGCCACTAACACACTAGAAGTCCTATGGGTGCTGCTGAGAAGAAAATATAGGAGCTCTGTGTGATGCCACTAACACACTAGAAGTCCTATGGGTGCTGCTGAGAAGAAAATATAGGAGCTCTGTTTGCTGCCACTAACACACTAGAAGTCCTATGGGTGCTGCTGAGAAGAAAATATAGGAGCTCTGTTTGCTGCCACTAACACACTAGAAGTCCTATGGGTGCTGCTGAGAAGAAAATATAGGAGCTCTGTGTGATGCCACTAACACACTAGAAGTCCTATGGGTGCTGCTGAGAAGAAAATATAGGAGCTCTGTTTGCTGCCACTAACACACTAGAAGTCCTATGGGTGCTGCTGAGAAGAAAATATAGGAGCTCTGTTTGCTGCCACTAACACACTAGAAGTCCTATGGGTGCTGCTGAGAAGAAAATATAGGAGCTCTGTTTGCTGCCACTAACACACTAGAAGTCCTATGGGTGCTGCTGAGAAGAAAATATAGGAGCTCTGTTTGCTGCCACTAACACACTAGAAGTCCTATGGGTGCTGCTGAGAAGAAAATATAGGAGCTCTGTTTGCTGCCACTAACACACTAGAAGTCCTATGGGTGCTGCTGAGAAGAAAATATAGGAGCTCTGTGTGATGCCACTAACACACTAGAAGTCCTATGGGTGCTGCTGAGAAGAAAATATAGGAGCTCTGTTTGCTGCCACAAACACACTAGAAGTCCTATGGGTGCTGCTGAGAAGAAAATATAGGAGCTCTGTTTGCTGCCACTAACACACTAGAAGTCCTATGGGTGCTGCTGAGAAGAAAATATAGGAGCTCTGTTTGCTGCCACTAACACACTAGAAGTCCTATGGGTGCTGCTGAGAAGAAAATATAGGAGCTCTGTTTGCTGCCACTAACACACTAGAAGTCCTATGGGTGCTGCTGAGAAGAAAATATAGGAGCTCTGTGTGATGCCACTAACACACTAGAAGTCCTATGGGTGCTGCTGAGAAGAAAATATAGGAGCTCTGTTTGCTGCCACTAACACACTAGAAGTCCTATGGGTGCTGCTGAGAAGAAAATATAGGAGCTCTGTTTGCTGCCACTAACACACTAGAAGTCCTATGGGTGCTGCTGAGAAGAAAATATAGGAGCTCTGTTTGCTGCCACTAACACACTAGAAGTCCTATGGGTGCTGCTGAGAAGAAAATATAGGAGCTCTGTGTGATGCCACTAACACACTAGAAGTCCTATGGGTGCTGCTGAGAAGAAAATATAGGAGCTCTGTTTGCTGCCACTAACACACTAGAAGTCCTATGGGTGCTGCTGAGAAGAAAATATAGGAGCTCTGTTTTCTGCCACTAACACACTAGAAGTCCTATGGGTGCTGCTGAGAAGAAAATATAGGAGCTCTGTTTGCTGCCACTAACACACTAGAAGTCCTATGGGTGCTGTTGGGGTGCAATGCTGTGCTAACAGCACTGCGGTTGGTACTACTGCAATACTGTACTAACAGTAAGCACGCACCAGACTAATCCCCAGCAGCAGCTAATAACACACTAACTGTGCAATCAGCAGCAATGAACGATCAATGACTTAGGTAGCAATGGTTTAGCAAAGAAATAGCCAATGGTTTAGCAAAGAAGAGCAAATCTTTCAGTATCAAGCAAAGACTGAATCAGCAGACTAATCTCTCCTAAAGCCGGAACTCATGTGACCGGGGCCGATGGCGTGGCGGCCTTTTAAATGGTGGGGCGTGTACTAAAGCCCCTGAGCTGTAATTGGCTACAGGCGTCCTGCCTGTAGCCAATTATTGCTCTCCGAGTTTCGGGCGCTGTGATTGGCCAAGCATGCGGGGTCACAGTGCATGCTTGGCCAATCATCAGCCAGCAATGCACTGCGCCGGCCGCGCCGGCCGCAATGCATTGCGGGGCCGCTCGCATCACACGAATGTGATGCGAACGGCCCAAATAGTTCTGGGCTCGACGAGCGAGCGAACGCCCGATGCTCGATTCGAACATGGGTTCGAATCGAGCACCGGGCCCATCCCTAGTTGTGACACACCTCTCTCCTCCACCCCCTCCTCTTCTTCTTCCTCCATGGCCTCTTCCTGTGGTTTGTCCTCGGAACCAGCGGTGCTCCGTAGGCGTTCAAGGGGCTACGCAAGTACGCAGGCAAAAAGATGCCATGCCGTGCTTGCGCTGGTGTGTTTGGGGGACAGAAGCCACACTGGGGCAGAGGTCCTGTCTGCTCTGCAGGGCCAGGCCGAGAGGTGGTTGACGCCACGCCAGCTTAAGCCAGGAATGGTGGTTTGCGACAATGGCACCAACCTCCTCTCCGCCCTCCGACAGGGACAACTGACCCATGTGCCCTGTGTGGCTCACGTCCTTAACCTGGTGGTGCAGCGGTTCTTGGGCAGGTACTCGGGCTTACAGGATGTCCTGAGGCAGGCCAGGAAAGTCTGTGTGCATTTCCGCAGATCTTATAATGCCAGTGCTCGCCTGGCTGAGCTGCAAAAGGAGTTGAACCTGCCCAAGAACCACCTTATATGTGACATGCCCACCAGGTGGAACTCAACGTTGGCCATGCTGCAGCGGCTGCACACGCAGCAGAGGGCCATCAATGAGTACCTGTGCGACTACGGCACCAGGACAGGGTCAGGGGAGCTTGTTTTTTTTTCTCCACGCCAGTGGGGCATGATCAGGGATGCATGCACTGTCCTGGCACCATTTGAGGAGGCCACGAGGATGGTGAGCAGTGACAGTGCATGCATCAGTGACACTGTACCTCTTGTCCACCTGTTGGAGCACACACTGCGTGGAATAATGGACAGGGCACTTGAGGCAGAACAGAGGCAGGAAGAGGAGGACTTCCTTGCCTCTCAAGGCCCCCTTTACCCAGACAGTGTTCCTTCTGTCCCACCCATCGCACAGGAAGAGGAGGAGGAGGAGGATTGTGTCAGCATGGAGGTGGAGGCTGGCACTCAGCATCATCAGCAGCAGTCTTTTAGGGATGATTTACAGTCCCAAGAAACCAGTGGACTTGTACGTGGCTGGGAGGAGGTGGCTGCGGATCATGTCGTCCTTAGTGACCCAGAGGACTCCGGAGCGAATGCCTCAGCAAACCTACGCTGCATGGCCTCCCTGATCCTGCAAAGTCTGCGGAAGGATCCTCGTATTCTTCGGATCAAGGAGAGGGACCATTACTGGCTGGCCACTCTCCTTGATCCACGGTACAAGGGTAAGGTTGCGGACCTTATGTTACCGTCGCAGAGGGAGCAGAGGATGAGACAACTCCGGGAGGCCTTGCAGAAAGGTCTGTGCAACGCGTTCCCAGAGACTGGGAGGTTACAAACTCCTGGTCCTGGACAACGAGTTGCTGAGGCTTCGGCCAGTCAAAGAAGGAGCGGTGGGGAAGGTGGCCGTCTGACCGATGCGTTCAGACAATTCTTTAGTCCGCAGCCCCAAAGTATGATCGGTTCCAGCAACCATCGCCAGCGTCTGATAAACATGGTGCAGGAATATCTAGGGGCAAGGTCAGACTTGGACACCTTCCCCACCGAAAATCCTCTGGCTTACTGGGTCTTGAGGATGGATCACTGGCCAGAGCTTGCACAGTATGCAATTGAGCTACTGGCCTGTCCTGCATCCAGCGTTCTTTCGGAACGCACATTCAGTGCTGCTGGAGGATTTGTCACGGATCACAGGGTGCGCCTGTCCACCGACTCGGTTGATCGACTGACTTTCATCAAGATGAACCAGTCTTGGATCACCACCAGCTACCACACACCTGATGCTGATATAACAGACTAATTGATTTTAACATGTCACATCCCTTCAAGACTGATGCTGATGCTGAGTGCCTGTGCTGTTATGTTGACTGGCTATCCTCCTCCTCCGAGTCCTCAATGATACGATTGATGATGATAGCTTGGAAGATCATTTTTGTTTATGCGTGCCGCCACCAGTGGCTAAGGCCCAATTTTTCAGCCCCTGTTTTACAGGGGCGTGTAATTACAATTTTTTTAGCAATAATTTGCCATAGGGCTCATTGCTGTGCTCCAAGTACAGTATCTGTGAGGGGTTGGAGTGTTGTGGCACCAGTGCCTAAGGCCCAATTTTTCAGCCCCTGTTTAACAGGGGCGTGTCATTACAATTTTTGAAGCAATACTTTGCAACAGGGCTCATTGCTGTGCTCCAAGTACAGTATCTGTGAGGGGTTGTAGTGTTGTGCCACCAGTGCCTAAGGCCCAATTTTTCAGCCCCTGTTCAACAGGGGCATGTAATTACAATTCTTGATCTAATAATTCACAGCAGGGCCCATTCCTGCACCCACCAAGAGTAACTCTGAGGGCTTACAGTGTTGTGGCAACGCCACCACCACCACCACCACGAAAGGCCCAATTTTTCAGCCCCTGTTCAAAAGGGGCATGTAATTACAATTCTTGATCTAATAATTCACAGCAGGGCCCATTCCTGCACCCACCAAGAGTAACTCTGAGGGCTTACAGTGTTGTGGCAACGCCACCACCACCACCACCACGAAAGGCCCAATTTTTCAGCCCCTGTTCAAAAGGGGCATGTAATTACAATTCTTGATCTAATAATTCACAGCAGGGCCCATTCCTGCACCCACCAAGAGTAACTCTGAGGGCTTACAGTGTTGTGGCAACACCACCACCACCACCACCACCACGAAAGGCCCAATTTTTCAGCCCCTGTTCAACAGGGGCATGCAATTACAATTCTTGATCTAATAATTCACAGCAGGGCCCATTGCTGCACCCACCAAGAGTAACTGTCAGGGCTTACAGTGTTGTGGCACCAGCACCACCATCAAAGGCCCAATTTTTACTACCACTGTTCAACAATTATATGTAATTAAAATTCCTGATATAATAGTTGACAGCAGGGCGTTCCAGCACCAACCAAGAGTAACTGTGAGTGCTTACAGTGTTGTGCCAACACCAACAACTAAGGGGCCTATTTCTGCAGAGTATATACGGCAGGTCCCTACTTTCAAACATCCAACTTACAAACGACTCCTACTTGCAAACGCAAGAAGACAACAGGAAGTGAGAGGAAATCTACCCCTTGGAAGGAAAATTCTCTCCTGTAAGAATTAATATGGGAGAAAGGTGTCTCCTCTGTACTGATGCTTTATCAGCAATCCTTGTTTCAAGAAAAACACCACATTTCAAAAACAGTTGTCATTGGGACGGAAAGTGAGGTGAAATGTTCTGAACAGGGGCACAGACAGCAAAACAAATGTTACAGGGGTGATAACCCTTACCTATGTTTTCCAAAAAGTTTAAAAATAGATTTTTGGGCTGGAGCTACACTTAAACAATGTACCTGTTCAAAATTACAGACAGATTCTACATAAGAACAAACCTACAGTCCCTGTCTTGTATGCACCGCCTGTATACGGCTGTTCAGAGTATATAGGCCCTTTTTTATTTTATGTGCGGGGTTCCCCTTAATATCCATACAAGACCCAAAGGGGCTGGTAATGGGCTGGGGTAGGGGGGGGGGGTCATGGGGTAGCTATGCCATTTTTCTTAAAGATTTTCATCCACATTACCGGGACCAGACATTACATTAAAGCCGCAAGCAGTTTTAAATGGCTTTTTTTTCCTTTAGAAGTGTCATTTTGTGCAGGGACAGTTCTAAACACGGGAAACACGTGGCACTTCACAGGCATACTTTAGACACCCCCCAGGTACGATATTTAAAGGAATATTTGACTTTTTTTTTTTTCACTTTATGCATCATTAAAATGACTGCTCCCGAAAAACGACCGTTTTTAAAACTTGTTTTTGCATTGATACATGTCCCCTGGTGCACAACCCGGGTTCCCAAACCCTTTTTAGGACAATAACATGCATAATAGTTGTTATAATTAGCACTTTAGAATTCGAACGTTCGCATCCATTGTATTTAATAGGGTTCTAATGTTCGTACGAACTTTCGGTCCGTTCGCGGGTTCTGGTGCGAACCGAACCCGGGGGTGTTCGGCTCATCACTAGTCCCTACTTTCAAACATCCAACTTACAAACTACTACTACTTGCAAACGCAAGAAGACAACAGGAAGTGAGAGGAAATCTACCCCTTGGAAGGAAAATTCTCTCCTTTAAGAATTAATATGGGAGAAAGGTGTCTCCTCTCTACTGATGCTTTATCACCAATCCTTGTTTCAATAAAAACACCACATTTCAAAAACAGTTGTCATTGGGACGCAAAGTGAGGTGAAATGTTCTGAACAGGGGCACAGACAGCAAAAAAAATGTGACAGGGGTGATAACCGTTCCCTATGTTTTACAAAAAGCTAAAAAAAAGGAATTTGCCATGGAGCTCCACTTAAACAATGCAGCTGTTCAAAATTATAAACAGATTCTACATAAGAACAAACCTACAGTCCCTGTCTTGTATGCACCGCCTGTATACGGCTGTTCAGAGTATATAGGTCCTTTTTTATTTTGTGTGCGGGGTTCCCCTTAATATCCATACAAGACACAAAGGGGCTGGTAATGGGCTGGGGTGGGGGGGGGGGGGGTTGATGGGGTAGCTATGCCATTTTTCCTAAAGATTTTCATCCATTAAAATGACTGCTCCCGGAAAACGTCCGTTTTTAAAACTTCTTTTTGCATTGATACATGTCCCCTGGTGCAGAAGCCGGGTTCCCAAACTCTGTTTCGGACAATAACATGGATAATAGTCGTTATAATTAGCACTTTAGAATCCGAACGTTCGCATCCATTGTATTTAATAGGGTTCTAATGTTCGTGCGAACTTTCGGTCCGTTCGCGGGTTCTGTTGCGAACCGAACCCGGGGGTGTTCGGCTCATCACTACTGGTGAGAGATCACAGTGAAAGAAGGGGCCCAGTAACTCTCTGGAGGGATGTAATCTTCCTGTTAGAGGCCTAAAGCCAGAAGCAACGTTCACCAGTTCTGTGGCAGAGATTGAGCGTGTACTCTGATTCGAGCATCATTCTGGCTGCTAGGATCCGCTCCATTGGGAGACTATCTGGATGAACTGAGTCTACCTGAAGATATGGGTAGTGAATAAGAATTTGTTTGTGCCTGGACCTATTCCCACACCTCTTGCTGTCCTGATCTTCCTCCAACCTTTCCTGTTTAATGATCATGTATAAGAGAGAAATAAACTCTACGTTGGAGTTGCAATTGGTTTGGACCTTGAAGTTATTGGGGAATAGAGACTTGTCTTTATCACAGTGAAGACGGGAGCCATTCTATGGGGGAACCTGACCACAGAGACCCAGGTACATTACACCGCTCAACCTCTTCACACAGGAGGGTACGGGCATGTGGCATAGGTGTGCCCTTTCTCCCATGCGTGAGCCAAAGGGAGAAGGGGTGGTGAGTGCTACATACATATAAATATAAATGTAATACAATGAGGGTTATTTACGAAAGGCAAATCCACTTTGCACTACAAGTGCAAACTACAAGTGCAAAGTGCACTTGAAAATGCACTGAAAGTGCACTTGGAAGTGTAGTCGCTGTAGATCCGAGTGGGACATGTAAGGAAAATAAAAAACAGCATTTTAGCTTGCACATGATTGGATGATAAAATCAGCAGAGCTTCCCTTCATTTCAGATCTACCCCTCAGATTTACAGCGACTGCACTTTCAAGTACACTTTCAGTGCAATTTCAAGTGCACTTTGCACTTGTAGTGCAAAGTGGATTTGCCTTTCGTAAATAACCCCCAATGAGTCCATGTGTCTTTCACTGTCATCAGTGTAATGCCTTTACTTTAATCAAATATGCTTGAACACTGGTTCATTCAATTCATCCACCTTGTGATAACCACCACCATAATAAAGGATGTACCCTTTCCAGAGCATATTGACCACCTATTACGGGGGGTCAAATAAGGCTTGTGTATCTTATATGTTCCATCCACGCTTACTATTCCACAACAAAGAACAAGAGGAATCATCCAGCAGTCACCTCTGAGCACTACTCCACCGATTCTGAAGCAAGATGTCCAGTGGGATGTAACAATATAAAGGTAAACGCCAATAGTGTAAAAATCCTTAAAACGCTTAGCATGCCATTACATGGGTACAATCTTCCTCAGTCCAAAAACAAGGATGTTGGCTCAATCCAAATGCGATGACAGGAGATAAAAAGCTTTTACCCTTTTTTACCACAAGCCAAAAAACAAAATTGTGTGGGACCCCCCCCCCAAAGTCCATACCAGACCCTTATCCAAGCATGCAGCCCAGCAGGTCAGGAAAGGGGGGGAAGACGACGAGCAAGCGCCCCCCCCTCCTGAATCATACCAGGCCACATGTCCCCAACATGGAGGGGTGGGTGCTTTGATGTTGATGGGGACATGGGCCTCATCCCCACAACCCTGGCCAGTGGTTGTGGGGGTCTGCAGGTAGGGTGCTTACCATGTAAATGAGTATTGGGTACATGTGTCAAAGAAAAAAAAACACACACGCAGTTTTTGACATGTCCATTATGAAAAATAAAAAAATGTCCCCCGATGTAGATCCATCGTCAATACCGATGCCTGCTGTCCCTGCCGGACCTGATAAAAAGAAAGAAGAAAAAAAGAAACTCTGCTCCCTACAAACGCTCCCACGGTCTGCCTGCTCCACGTGTGGCTGTTCTGGTGGCAGTACTGGTAACGTCACCTAGTGGCACCGCCCCTCTGTGATGTCACCGACCCAGCATGAACCCTGGTGATAAATACTGGATTTTTTTTACTCTTTTGTGAATTGGAATTAAGGGCTTACCACGTGGTTTTTAAGCTATATTTACCGGCACATTTTTAATTTTGCGGTAAATACTGTGTAGCGGCCTCCTCTCTCCCCTCTCTTCTATCAGCTCGTCTGTCTCTTGTCTAGGGGTACTTTAGAGGAGAGAGAGCGGGGTCACCACGCCAAGCCCTCACCGCAGATGTTTGTGTGGTGGAAGCAAAGATCTTGTTTTACCTTCGGGTCAGTGTTCTGCACCTGGAACCTCCAATGAGAGTTACCTTGAACAATGTCTGCCAGAAAATGAGCCCCACACCATTAAAGTCCAACACTCCTTTATTATTCATGAATGAACACAATCAGTTAGACTCCCTTGTAGAACAGAACAAAAAAGGAGGTGTGGATGCGAGTAGGCCCAGACACAATGAACTCTCCGCTTTCCTTCCTGAAAGTCGGTTGCGGTCTCCGAGCGAGGGGGGATTTCCTTCCAGGCGGTCTCCGATGGGAGGCTCACCTGTCACTGGCAATATGCTGCACCGGGTCTTAAAGTAAGTATCTCCCACCGGTCCATTACGCCTTCCGGATTCGGGTACCCACTCCCGGGGTTCCCTAGGACCTCCTTCCCTCGCGGAACTCAGTGGTGGGCACTGAGCTCCAGACCTCCATTCCGAGTACCTCACCCCAGGCTAAAGGTGCCTGGGATGGAACACGACCTCCGAACGTCCTCTAGGCATAGGCCCGCCTAGGGGACCGACACGAACCACCGCCCTCAGGCTGAAGGTGCCCGGGACTCGACTCCCGCCACCAAAAATGGCCGCCCCCCTTATACCCCCTCCCAGCAAGCAAGGCGGGTTCCCCGCCCCACCATACAACCGATGAGAGAGACCAAAAGAGGTACGCCACCGCAACGATGACTCAACCCCGGGCCCAAAGCGACAGTGCCACCTGGTGGGCCCCAGGGAACCATACATCACAGTTTTCCCCACCAGATTCAAAAAATAGAAAGCATATACCCGCTACAACTGCATAATGGTTATTTTTTTTTGTGAATTGGACTTTATTTACAGCATGCATCAATTTATTCAAATGAGTCACAGGACCACGTTTTCGCATGTGATAAATGTTAGTGAATTGACCCCTTAATAGTTATAGGATTACTTGTAGTTGATATTGTTCTCCCTGAGATTGCTTGCATTACATGTAGATGTGTGTACTGATAGGTGTCACGAGTTCAGTGGACCTACTGCGTCACCAGGGGTAACACTCGCCTAACAGGCAAGACAAAATGCTAGAGCATGTCCAAATTGATGGTTTCATGATACAGCGGTAGGTCTGAATTGTACTTCATTTATTGTCATCATCCAGCCATGAAAAAGGTTATTTAGAATATACAGGACATTCTAACAATACAGTCTACAGAATTAATTTAGAATATTTTAATGGGAAGCACACATTTTTATTGTTTACCCAAATCAGTGCATAGAATTATAAATAACAATCTGTTACTATGCTGTCTTACCTTTCAAAAATAATTATGAGACCATGGTAACAATGAAAAAAAGGAACACCGTGTACACAGTAAGCTAAAAAAAAAAAAAAAAAAAAATTAAATCAATCAAACATGAAAAAGAAATAATTACTCATTTAAAATATTTTTTTGTTAAAGATAAATTATGCTAGAAAATATATATCTGGAACTATTTTTACCCACCAAAATATAAACATTCAAAAACAGACCAAAGTGAACATGGGGTCACTCAGGACTGAAGTCACACATACCGTATATATAAATAGCCAAAATAAACCATCTTGGAGTGACCTCCTATTCATTATAGATTCATTACCAATATCAATGATAAGGCACTGATCTCTATAGATATTGCACATGAAGATACAGTCAGGTCCATAAATATTGGGACATCGACACAATTCTAATCTTTTTGGCTCTATACACCACCACAATAGATTTGAAATGAAACAAACAAGATGTGCTTTAACTGCAGACTTCCAGCTTTAATTTGAGGGTATTTAAATCCAAATCAGGTGAACAGTGTAGGAATTACAACAGTTTGTATTAGGGTTGTCCCGATACCGATACTAGTATCGGTATCGGGACCGATACCAAGCATTTGCGCGAGTACTTGTACTCGCGCAAATGCTCCCGATGCTTCACCCGATACTTTTTTTTTGTGGCCGGAGAGGGCGGGAGGAGTCAGTGGCTGGGGAGGGCAGGAGAGAGGGCGGGGGAGTGCGGGCGGAGTCTGGCCGGAGAGGGCGGGAGGAGTCAGTGGCTGGGGAGGGCGGAAGAGGAAAGTGCGGGCGGAGTCTGGCTGAAGAGGGCGGGCACAGTCGGTGGACGGAGTCCACGGGCGGAGAGCGAGTCCCTCACCTGCAGTTGAACCTGGTAAGCTGGCAGGGGTTCAGGGCGCAGCCGCATCAGGATCGGTGACCGGTGCTGTCACATTCGGTCGCCGTCAGCGGCTGAACGTCCCCACGCCCATCTTGGTACACCCTGCACTCGGCTGCAGTAAGCAGCAGCAGACATCTTGTTACACCCAGCCCGAGCTATATGGGCTGGGTGTAACAAGATGTCTGCTGTTGCTTACTGCAGCCGAGTGCAGGGTGTACCAAGATGGGCGTTGCAGCAGTTTTTTTTTCTTAAATCCTGTGTCATTTCCCCCCCACCCCCCGCAGCATTTCAGTGCCAGCCACCTATCAGTACCCACAAGTGCTACCTATCAGTGGAATCAGTGCCATCTACCAGTGCCACCTATCAGGTGGCACTGGTAGATGCCACTGATTGCACTGATAGGTGGCACTTATGGGCACTGATTGCACTGATAGGTGGCACTTGTGGGCACTGATAGATGGCACTGATTGCACTAATAGTGCAATCAGTGCCATCAGTGCCCACAAGTGCCATCTATCAGTGCCCATAAGTGCCACCTATCACTGCCCACAAGTGCCACCTATCACTGCCCACAAGTGCCACCTATCACTGCCCACAAGTGCCGCCTTTCTGTGCCCACAAGTGCCACCTATCAGTGCCCACAAGTGCCACCTATCAGTGCCCACAAGTGCCATCAATCAGTGCCCATAAGTGCCACCTATCAGTGCCCACAAGTGCCCACAAGTGCCACCTTTCTGTGCAATCAGTGCCACCTATCAGTACCCACAAGTGCCACCTATGACTGCCCACAAGTGCCATCTATCAGTGCCCCCAAGTGCCACCTATCAGTGCCACCTATCACTGCCCACAAGTGCCACCTATCAGTGCCCATAAGTGCCATCGATCCGTGCCCATAAGTGCCACCTATCAGTCCCCATCTTTCAAACTGTCACATGACATTGAAAAAAAGTATCGGTAATCGGTATCGGCGAGTACTTGAAAAAAAGTATCGGTACTTGTACTCGGTCTTAAAAAAGTGGTATCGGGACAACCCTAGTTTGTATATGTGCCTCCCATATTTTAAGGGACCAAAAGTAATGGGAAAGATTACCAATCATAAATCAAACTTTCACTTTTTAATACTTGGTTTCAAATCCTTTGCAGTCAATTACAGCCTGAAGTCTGGAACGCTGGGTTTCATCCCTGGTGATGCTCTGCCAGGCCTCTACTGCAACTGTCTTCAGTTCCTGCTTGTTCTTGGGGCATTTTCCCTTCAGTTTTGTCTTCAGCAAGTGAAATGCATGCTCAATCGGATTCAGGTCAGGTGATTGACTTGGCCATTGCATAAAATTCCACTTTTTTCCTTTAAAAACTCTTTGGTTGCTTTCGCAGTATGCTTCGGGTCATTGTCCATCTGCACTGTGAAGCGCCGTCCAATGAGTTCTGAAGCATTTGGCTGAATATGAGCAGATAATATTGCCCGAAACACTTCAGAATTCATCCTGCTGCTTTTGTCAGCAGTCACATCATCAATAAATACAAGAGAACCAGTTCCATTGGCAGCCATACATGCCCACGCCATGACATTACCACTACCATGCTTCACTGATGAGGTGGTATGTTTTGGATCATGAGCAGTTTCTTTCCTTCTCCATACTCTTCTCTTCCCATCACTCTGGTACACATTGATCTTGGTCTCATCTGTCCATAGGATGTTGTTCCAGAACTGTGAAGGCTTTTTTAGATGTTGTTTGGCAAACTGTAATCTGGCCTTCCTATTTTTGAGGCTCACCAATGGTTTACATCTTGTGGTGAACCCTCTGTATTCACTCTGGTGAAGTCTTCTCTTGATTGTTGACTTTGACACACATACACCTACCTCCTGGAGAGTGTTCTTGATCTGGCCAACTGTTGTGAAGGGTGTTTTCTTCACCAGGGAAAGAATTCTTCGGTCATCCACCACAGATGTTTTCCGTGGTCTTCCGGGTCTTTTGGTGTTGCTGAGCTCACCGGTGCGTTCTTTCTTTTTAAGGATGTTCCAAACAGTTGATTTGATGGGTTTGTTTTGTTTTTTCAGCCTAAAGATGGCTTGCTTCACTGATAGTGACAGCTCTTTGGATCTCATATTGAGAGTTGACAGCAACAGATTCCAAATGTAAATAGCACACTTGAAATGAACTCTGGACCTTTTATCTGCTCCTTGTAAATGGGATAATGCGGGATTAACACACACCTGGCCATTGAACAGCTGAGCAGCCAATTGTCCCATTACTTTTGGTCCCTTAAAAAGTGGGAGGCACATATACAAACTGTTGTAATTCCTACACCGTTCACCTGATTTGGATGTAAATACCCTCAAATTAAAGCTGAAAGTCTGCAGTTAAAGGGCATCGTATTCGTTTAATTTCAAATCCATTGTGGTGGTGTATAGAGCCAAGAAGATTAGAATTGTGTCAATGTCCCAATATTTATGGACCTGACTGTATATAATGTCTCATATCCATCCAAATCGTCCACCATATTGCAAATAAATCTTTTTCCTGGTGCCTTCATGGCAGCATACTAAGGGTTAATGGCTCCGCCCCGATTAACTCACAGGACCACGTAACTCTATAAAAGAAAGAGTTACTCCCCCCTCAGGTATTCTTTTTCCTGTCCTCATCCAAAACTGCAGGATCACAGATCAGCCCTACCTCACCGTCATATGGTGTAATCATTGCAGGTTCATGCTCTCCTGCAGGATGGAGTCCCATCACTTGGATTGCTAAATGCATCACATAAGTATGGGAGCCTGTTTTTCTGTGGATCTTTTTGGGGCCTGTCTAAAACATCCAGGAGCACCTCCTTCTCCTCTGTGGCTTTTGGCTGACTATTCCAGGGCAAGACAGCACAAGGTACCTTTTAGAGCACTTCAGTGGCGTTCTTTTTTTTCCCTCATGTGTACCTGACACTGCATTCATGCGTGACACTGCATTCATGTGCAACTGTCTCCATGTGCACCTAAACACTGCAGCCATGTGTACCTAGCGCTGCCTCCATGTGCACCTAACATTGCATACTTGTGCACCTGCCGATGCTTCCATGTGCACCTAACACTGCATCTATGTGAACCTAGTGCTGCCTCCATGTGCACCTCACACTGCATACATGTATACCTGGTGATGCCTCCATGTGCACCTAACACTGAGTTCATGTGGACCTGGTGGTGGCTCCATGTGCACCTAACATTGCATGCTTGTGCACCTGCCGATGCCTCCATGTGCACCTTACACTGCATCTATGTGTGCCTGGTGCTGCCTCCATATGCACCTCACATTGCATATATGTGCACCTGGTGATGCCTCCATGTGCACCTAACTCTGCACTCATGAATTTCTGGCCTAACATTGCCTCCCATATGTACCTGGCGCTGCATGTGCACCTTACACTGCCCCATGTGTACACGGTGCTGTGGCGCTAGACGCTATACTCATAGGCGCTGCCTCCAGGTGCGGTCCTCTCCTGAAGATTCCTTCTATTGGTGGGAGCCGTGAGTGGCCTGATAATACCGCCGGGTGCGCCGCCATTCCCCCCCCCTCCCTGTGGGTGCGGGCACTTTGCGCGCGTCTCCTTGCACAGTCTCATCATCTCAGGGGTGGAGTCACAGCGGAACGTCACAGCGCATGCGCAGGAGCCTTCTGAGGCCGGGCAGCGGCCATCTTGGTACACCCTGTAGATTGTATGATTTTTTGGCTAATTTAACCACTTAACGGCCGCCCACTGTAAATATACGTCGGCAGAATGGCACCGACAGGCAGAATCACGTATATGTACGTGATTGCCTTTGTATAGTTGGGGGGTCCGATCGGACCCCCCTTCTTTACAGTGAGCGGTCGTTTTACCTTCGGGAGCGATCCGGCATGAGGGGACGGCCGTTCGATTCCGGCCACCCCCTCTCAATCGCTCCCGGTGAATGAGAGCTTCCCCTGCCTGTGTACTTGTTTACACAGGCTGGAGGAAGTGATGTCATCTCTCCTGCGGCGCTCACATATACCGAGCGCCGTACAGGAGAAGATGCAGGTTAGTACACACAACACTACACTGACACCAGGTACATAAATCGCCCCCCCAGGCCCCCCCAGACACCCCCAGATCACCCCCCAGATCACCCCCCAGCCCCCAGTCACAGTGTCACTGATTGCAGTGACCATTTATTTAGTGATCACTGCAATCAGTGACATTTGTGACTGTAAAAGTGTCAGTACATTTAGTTTTAGGTCCAGTGTAGCCCCCTAACCCCCCCCCTAATAAAGGTTTAACCCCCTGATCACCCCCATATAACCCTTTCACCCCCTAGTACCGCCGTCGCTAAGCGATCATTTTTCTGATCGATGTCTTAGCGTCGATGATGCTGATCGGTAGCCAGTAATTTTTTTTAGGTTCGCCGCAGGTTTTTATAGCGTCGGGTACCCCCATATATTACCTAATAAAGGTTTAACCCCCTTGATCGCCCCCCAGGTAACCCTTTCACCCCCTATCACCACGGTCACTAAGCGATAATTTTTCTGATCGATGTTTTAGCGTCGGCGATGCTGATCGGTAGCCAGTAATTTTTTTTAGGTTCGCCGCAGGTTTTTATAGCGTCGGGTACCCCCATAAATTATCTAATAAAGGTTTAACCCCCTTGATCACCCCCCAGGTAACCCTTTCACCCCCTAGCACCGCCGTCACTAAGCAATAATTTTTCTGATCGATGTCTTAGCGTCGGTGATGCTGATTGGTAGCCAGTAATTTTTTTTAGGTTCGCCGCAGGTTTTTATAGCGTCGGGTACCCCCATATATTACCTAATAAAGGTTTAACCCCCTTGATCGCCCCCCAGGTAACCCTTTCACCCCCTATCACCACTGTCACTAAGCGATAATTTTTCTGATCGCTGTCTTAGCGTCGGTGATGCAGATCGGTAGCCAGTAATTTTTTTTAGGTTCGCCGCAGGTTTTTATAGCGTCAGGTACCCCAATATATTACCTAATAAAGGTTTTAACCCCCTAATTGCCCCTAGTTAACCCTTTCACCAGTGATCATCATATAAGTGTTACGGGTGACGCTGGTTAGTTAGTTTGCTTTTTATAGTGTCAGGGCACCCGCCGTATATAACCCAATAAAGGTTTAACCCCCTGATCGCCCGGCGGGTGATATCAATTAGGTTTTAGCGTCAGAGAGGGTCTGCGTCACACCCCAGGCAGCGTCAGGTTAGTGCCAGTAACGCTAACACCCACGCGTGAAGCATACACCCCCCTTAGTGGAATAGTATCTGAACAGATCAATATCTGATCTGATCAGATCTATACTAGCGTCCCCAGCAGTTTAGGGTTCCCAAAAACACAGTGTTAGCGGGATCAGCCCAGATACCTGCTAGCACCTGCGTTTTGCCCCTCCGTCCAGCCCAGGCCACCCAAGTGCAGTATCGATCGATCACTGTCACTTGCAAAACACAACACACATAACTGCAGCGTTCGCAGAGACAGGCCTGATCCCTGCGACTCCAGTGCTGTAGGAGGTGATTTCGCCACCACAGTAAAAAAAAAAAAAGCATATATGCCGAAGCATTGGGGCAGCAGGGGCGGAGGAGCGATTTTGCTCCTAATGCCGCGTACATACAGTCAAAATTCCGACGGAGGCTTGCCCGTGGAAAAGTCTGACCATGTGTACGCGGCATAACTTTTGCGGGAAGATGCCCCCATGCTTCGGCATATATAAATGGTGCATGTATGCCCATCATTAGAAGTGGGTGGATGAAGGGCGGTATTCTAATGGTGGGCATACCCACCGATCAATCTCTTTTTTTCGTTCAGCCAACAGGCTGCATGAAAAAAAAGATTACAATACATGTCCAACAAGGACCAGCAACGTACTGGTATGTTGCTGGACTTTGAATGTTTATACCAGAATGATGCCTGCGGGTTTAGGTATCATCTTGGTATCATTCTTTTCAGCCAGCGGCCGGCTTTCATGTAAAAGCATGCCTAGTGGCTAATTAGCCTCTGGACTGCTTTTACAAGCAGTGGGAGGGAATGACCCCCCCGGATATAAAAAGCGCCATTGGGAAATTGGGAAAGCATTTTATCACACCGATCTTGGTGTGGTCAGATGCTTTGAGGGCAGAGGAAAGATCTAGGGTCCAATAGACCCCAGTTTTTTCAAAAAAGAGTACCTGTCATTACCTATAGCTATCATAGGGGATATTTACATTCCCTGAGATAACAATAAAAATGATAAAAAAATAAATAAATATGGAAGCAACAGTTTAAAAATAAAATAAAAAAGCAAAATTAATAAAAAAAAAAAAAAAAAAAAAAGCACCCCTGTCCTGCCCTGCTCTTGCCCAATGGCGAACGCAAGCTTCGGTCTGGCGTCATATGTAAACAGCAATTGCACCATGCATGTGAGGTATCACCACGAAGGTCAGATCGAGGGCAGTAATTTTAGCAGTAGACCTCCTCTGTAAATCTAACGGGGTAACCTGTAAAGGCTTTTAAAAATGTATGTAGTTTGTCGCCAATGCGCGTTTGTGCGAAATTTTAAAGCATGTCGTGTTTGGTATCTATGTACTCGGCCTAAGATCATCTTTTTTATTTCATCAAACATTTGGGCAATATAGTGTGTTTTAGTGCATTAAAATTAAAAAAAGTGTATTTTTTCCCAAAAAAATGCGTTTGAAAAATCGCTGCGCAAATACTGTGTAGAAAAAAAAAATGCAACACCCACCATTTTATTCTGTAGGGCCTTTGCTTTAAAAATATATATAATGTTTGGGGGTTCAACATAATTTTCTTGCAAAAAAAAATATGTTTTCATGTAAACAAAAAGTGTCAAAAAGGGCTTTGTCTTCAAGTGGTTAGAAGAGTGGATGTAAGCTTCCTAATGTTGTGTATAAAATGCCAGAACAGTTCAAAACCCCCCCAAATGACCCCATTTTGGAAAGTAGACACCCCAAGCTATATACTGAGAGGCATGTCGAGTCCATGGAATATTTTATATGTTGACACAAGTTGCGGAAAAACGACAATTTTTTTTTTTTTTTTTGCACAAAGTTGTCACTAAATGATATATTGCTCAGACATGCCATGGGCATATGTGGAATTACACCCCAAAATACATTCTGTTGCTTCTCCTGAGTACGGGAATACCACATGTGTGAGACTTTTTGGGAGCCTAGCCGCGTACGGGACCCCAAAAACCAATCACCGCCTTCAGGCTTTCTAAGGGTGTAAATTTTTGATTTCACTTCTCACTGCCTATCACAGTTTCGGAGGCCATGGAATGCCCAGATGGCACAAAACCCCCCCAAATGACCCCATTTTGGAAAGTAGACACCCCAAGCTATTTGCTGAGAGGTATTGTGAGTATTTTGCAGATCTCGCTTTTTGTCACAAAGTTTTGAAAATTGAAAAAAAAAAGAAAAAAAAAATGTTCTTTCTTCATTTTCAAAAACAAATGAGAGCTGTAAAATACTCACCATGCCTCTCAGCAAACAGCTTGGGGTGTCTACTTTCCAAAATGGGGTAATTTGGGGGGGTTTTGTGCTATTTTGGCATTTTATGGCCTTCGAAACTGTGATAGGTAGTGAGGAGTCAAATCAAAAATTTACACCCTTAGAAATCCTGAAGGCGGTGCTTGGTTTCCGGGGTCCCGTACGTGGCTAGGCTCCTAAAAAGTCCCACACATGTGGTATCCCCGTACTCAGGAGAAGCAGCAGAATGTATTTTGGGGTGCAATTCCACATATTTATGGCATGTGTGAGCAATATATCATTTAGTGACAACTTTTTGTAATTTTTTTTTTGTCATTATTCAATCACTTGGGACAAAAAAAAAATATTCAATGGGCTCAACATGCCTCTCAGCAATTTCCTTGGGGTGTCTACTTTCTAAAATGTTCATTCGTTATTGCCAAGGGCGCAAAGAAAGCAATGACGCCCTCCAAGCTAGTCCAAGGACGTATCGGGCTAGTGGTCTCCCAGTCCGAAGTGCGCCGAATGCGCACTCATCACGGGGAAGGTCCTCTGCCTCGGCAACGTTTGGGCTAGGGTCTCTCCGGAGACAATTTGCAGGACGGCTAGTTAGTCATCCTTCA
Organism: Rana muscosa; assembly: GCA_029206835.1. Taxonomy (NCBI): domain Eukaryota; kingdom Metazoa; phylum Chordata; class Amphibia; order Anura; family Ranidae; genus Rana; species Rana muscosa. Next base: position 104,481,567 of record CM055122.1, on the reverse strand, counting down.
TCACCTTCATGTCGCACTATACCCTAGGCGCGGCAATCCTTATCTCCCGAGATTTAGGAGAAGGTCTCTTGGAACTATCAGTTCTGTAAACTCATTTAATTGTATTATTGCAGTACCCTCCCTGTAAGCGAGTTAGGTACCCTTAGTATGCTGCCATGAAGGCACCAGGAAAACCGAAAATTGTATACTTACCTTTCCGTAATTTTCCTTTCCTGGTACCTACCATGGCAGCATACACCCTCCCTTCTATAATCCTTAAAGTTCTGAAGACTAGTTACAAGAATACCTGAGGGGGGAGTAACTCTTTCTTTTATAGAGTTACGTGGTCCTGTGAGTTAATCGGGGCGGAGCCATTAACCCTTAGTATGCTGCCATGGTAGGCACCAGGAAAGGAAAATTACGGAAAGGTAAGTATACAATTTTCAGTTTTTATATTATAGAAAAGTTGGTGTCGGAGACAGTTCTAGGTGCAAACCAAGGACTTTATTCTATAGGACTTGCTTTCCAGCAGACATAGCAAGTTTAGATATCTCCAAATATTTAATTTGTCATGGGTGTTAATAACACAACAGAATGGAGAATGAAATTGTCTAACAGGAAAATATATACACTGTTGATCTCCTGACTTTTCAGATGAAACGCAAACGTTCTAAAATATGCAACCACTTACTCCAATTCATGAGAGTGACAACCTTTATGTATATTGCAGGATGTGAATCAGTCCTGGAAAAATAATAGTTATTGTTGAAAGTCCAATAACCCAAGCCGATAGATTAGCAATGTCAGCTAAAAGACAAATATATATTATTCAACCAGCAGAATAGACCCATCAGTCCAAGCTATATATTTGATTTAATAGATATCATCAGATAGCAAAGTTCAGAATCTTAATGTAACATTGTGCAACATTTTCCAATAGTCAGTATTAACCCAACTGTATATCATATGGGAGCTGGCCAAAAGTTCATATAAACTATGCAACATCCACTCATCCACTTAAAGTGTCACCAAAGGAAAAAAATGGTTAAATTTTTTTTTTTATAGAGTAAGGAAGGGTTACAACCCCTGTCAGTTTTTTTCTTTTTTTACATATGTGTCCTATTGGGGAGATTTTTTTTTTTTTTTTTACAAATAACGTGGTGTTTTATTAAGAAGAGTAAGAGCGGTTCACAGAGTATACATTGCCATAACAATAATATGTAATACAATTTTAACAGAACGGATCTAGACAAAAGTCATACTTACACATTGTTTTTTACACACAGTAGTACAATGTATAAACCAAGTAGGTGAAGATATGAGCATAGAGTATTTAGTTGCTGGGTCTACTATCGGGAGGGCTCACAGGCCCGGCATATTGTGAGGAAGAAAAATGGAAAACCAATTAAAGGCAAACAAAAACTAAAACTAAAAAAAATAAATAATAATAATTGAGGGTATCATTCGAGTATTTCATTACAGGTAGCAGCATTGCCTAACCAGGTGTCCCATATCTTGTCATATTTGGCTGGGCAGCCCCTGTGGACATCCATTCCTGGAGTGTCGGGGGCATAGCCTGAAGCCATTTTCTCGCTATAAGTAGTCTGGCAATGAAAAGCGATTCTTGGAGGAATATTTTATGGAATTTATCCGAATCTAAATCTGGGAATATCCCCAGTAAACATTGCTTGGGGCATAGCGTCAGGGGAGATCCCATCTCGTCATGGATGAACTTCACAAAGTGAGTCCAATAGTCCTGTATTACTGGGCATGACCATAAAATATGGAAGAAAGTTCTGCATGGACTACTGCATCTGGGGCATAAGGGACTGTAATCAGGTTTATATTTGGCCAATCGGATCGGGGTCAGGTATGATCTATGCAAGATATAGAGTTGCATGAGGCGATCAGATAACCTAGTTGAGACCTTTTTACAGGCGTCCAGTGCATCCTCCCATTCGTCGTCCTCCAGCCCGCCTACATCTCCAGACCACGATCTTTCAACTTATATGTGTAGCGCACTAACCCCCTTCTCCTTGTCTGCTTCGGCTCCTCTCAGGAGAAAGAGGCACACCGCACCACAAGCCCGTACCCTCCTGTGTTAAGAGGTTAGGCGGTGTTGTTTTTGGGCCTTGCCTGCAGCCGGAGCATAAAGTCCTCTTGAGAATGATTCTCACCTCTACAGTGTGTAGATGCAAGTCCTTGACTTCCCCAGGAACGTAAATGTCCACACCAGCTGAAAGTCCAACTCAATCTTTATTTTCCACTTGCACAACACATTTTTCTCTTGGATGAATGAAAGGTTGGAATAAAGACACAGGATAGCCTTAAGGTGTGGAGGAGGTCCAGGCACAAACGTAGCTAAACTTTTAGGACTGTTTAGATTCTCAAACAGTTTTGGCGCATGGTCACTGCCACAGACCATGAGGTTGGTCTCTGCCACAGACCTGGTGGATAAGGTCACTGCCACTGACCTGGCAAACAGGGTCTCTGCCACAGACCTGGTGAATAGGATCACTGCCACTGACCTGGTGGATAGGGTCATTGCCACTGACCTGGTGAATATAAATTTCCTTCCAAGGACATAGCCTTTAGGGAGAAGACATCCCCCCAGAGAGTCAACAGACCCCTTCCTTCACCGTGTTCACAGCACCAGTCCCTCGGAACAGGATCCTCCCTTCTCTTAGGGTGCGGGTCCCCTCGCAAGGTGGCACCCCGGACTCCTCGATCCCTTGCGGACCCCAGCCGAAGGCTGCTGGGCTCCAGGCCATCACCGCAACTCCTGGGCCTCCATGCCCAGGCGAACAGGAGCGGTGAGATAGTACCTCACCCCAGGCTAAAGGTGCCTGAGGTGGAACCGGAACAAGGCTTCCGGGCCTAGGGCACCTGAAGATGACGAACCACACTCCCACACACCCAGGCTGAAGGTGCCTGGGCGTGGACGGACGAAGACGACTCTCAGAAGATGTCTGCCCCTTTTATATCCTCTCCCGGCATGCACAGCAGGTTCCCCGCCCTACCGTACGGCTGCCGAGAGGGGCCACAAAAGGCACAGCACTGCGCTCGTGGTTCAACCCTGGCCCAGAATGGCAGCGCCACCCACCGGCCACAGGGAACACATCACAAGCATTAACCCCTGAGAACAAAAAAGGGTCCATGAATCCTATCAATTTAATGTGTCTGAGCCTAGTTACCACTCAGACACTTCCCTTAAATTGAACACCCCGCTACATATGCAAGAGTCGCCGATGATGGACGGAGAAGGGAATTGTAAAATACTGAAATAAGTTTGCGGGAGTCTTGTCCCGTTATAATACATATAATATCTAAATGTTCTATGTTAGGGGGGGCATCACGGAATTGTGTCTGGAGGACATGGCGGAGCTGGAGATAACGAAAATGCATGGAGTTGGGGAGAGTGAAATCGGCCTTAAATTGCTGGAATGATTTCAGGACAGTACCACGGTAGGCATCTGACAAATACCTCACCCCCTGATTGAGCCACAGGACACGGTCAGGTATGGTCAGCAGTTCTCATAGGCCTGGGTTATCCCATAGCTTGTGAAAGTGTGTAGGTGGCATTTTCAGTCTGCGTCTCACCACTTCCCAGATTTTACAATGATTATATAACAGTCCCTTTCGATTTCCCAGCGCCCAGGTATCAGTAAAATCTTTAAGGATAATCTGGATGGGGTGAGCGAGCCCAGGGACGCAGGGGGAGCATATCAGTGGCAGGTAACGATCTTTGTCATGTTTGTCTAAGTAGAAAAAATGGGAAAGTTGCGCCGCCAAGTAGTAGAGGTTAAAGTCAGGCAAAACCGCGCCCCCCAACTCAGTGGGGTTCTTCAACGTTTGCCAGGACAATTTGTGTTGAGCAGTACCCCAAACAAAGGAGTTGAGGAGAGCTTCTATGGATTTAAAGAGTCTGAGGGGTAAATAAACTGGAGCATGCCAAAGAATATACAGAAACCCAGGGAGGAGGATCATTTTGATTAGGTTTACCCGGCCCATCGCACCAAGGGGTAATTTGGCCCATGTCTGAGTTTTGGCTTTCAGATTTGCTATCAGGGGTTCTATGTGAAGCTTGACAAAGTCTTCTGGTGAGTGAATAATTGTGATTCCAAGATATTTCATGGAGCTAACTCTAAGGAGTGGGGAGGAGGCCTGGAGTGCTGAGGGGACACCTACGTCTATGGAAAGGATCTGGGTTTTATCCCAATTAATTCTCAGGCCAGAGTAATTACCAAAGGTTTGGATGGTCTCGAGGGCTATCTCTAGGGATGGGCCTGTGTCAGCTAGGTACAGCAGCATATCGTCTGCATATAGACTGATTTTCTCCTCCAAATCTCCACATTGTAGGCCTCGAATGCCTGGGAGTGTTCTGAGGGCAGAGGCAAGGGGTTCCACAGCGAGAGCATAAAGTAAGGGGGACAAGGGGCACCCCTGGCGTGTACCCCTTGAAAGAGGAAAAGGGTCAGATATCCTGGTCGTGCCTAGCCTGGATGTTCATATGGAGCATTCGTAGATTATATGTCGTGTTTTTAGCTGGCATGAACCCTGTCTGGTTTGGATGAATTAGTGTGAGAATCACAGCATTCAGACGTATTGCCAGAACCTTGGCCAGGATCTTAATGTCAAGTTGGAGCAGGGATATTGGGCGGTATGATTCAGGGAGTTCTAGGTCCTTACCATGTTTGGGAATAAGTACAATGTAGGCTTCACTCATAGAAGGGGGCAGGGATCCGGATTCGAATATGTGAGAAAACAACTCATGAAGTTTATGGACTAGGGTTTCAATATAAGTTGTGTAAAATTCGAGGGGAAGACCGTCTGAGCCAGGCACTTTAGATGGGTTAAGCAAGATCATTGCCTTCGTTATCTCATCTTTAGTAACAGGGGCCTCTAGCAACTCGACCTGGGAGTGTGTGAGTGTGGGCAAGTCTATACCATTTAAAAGTGTAGCAATCTCCTCCCCAGGGTTGTTGGTAGCAGAGGAATATAAAGATTCGAAGAATGATTGGAACTCCCCAGCTAATTCATCAGGGTCCGTAAGCAGAGCCCCGCCAGAAGTGCGGAGGGAGACCACAGTTGGAGGCTTGTGGTCCAAATGGGCCAAATAGGCCAAGAGGCGCCCCGCTCGCTCTCCGCACTCATATGACCTCTGTTTGTTATAAAATATTTTCCTTTCTGCCTTTTCAAAGTGAAGACTATTCACCACCCTTGTCTGTAATTTCAACTGGTCCGCTGTGGAAGGGGAGGGGTTGTTGGTAAACTCACACCCCCCGGTCGCTAGTGATTGTTCTGCCTGCCTGACCACCCGAGATGACGTTTTCCGATATCTAGAGATATGTTGGGACAGGTACATACGAGCATGGGACTTGAAAGAGTCCCATACCACCTCGAATGGCACAGTGTCTCTGTTAGTCTGGAAATAGAATTCCCATTCAGTGCCGGCCTCCCCCAAGTCTGGAACAGGGGAGATTTAATTTTACTTGCTCTACCATAGCAAAAGCAGGAAATTAGTGAAAATCTCTCCAAAGTGAGGGAATCTCAGAGTGTCACCAGGGTCATCAGAACTAGTGTCCCCAAAATTTGGGATTTTCTTTTACTTTCAGTTTCGATAACGGTAAACATGACAAATAAAGAGGGTGTATCTCCCTAACAGGGGCACAGACAGCAATAAAAGCTGACAGGTGTTCTAATCCCTCTCCACTCTATCCAAAACAAGAAAAATTCCTTTAGCCCCCTTCACATCGGCGTGATTTGTCATGCGATTTGACAGGCCACCCAAAGCACCTTGTCCCCATGTTGATGGGGACAAGGGCCTCTTCCCCACAACCCTGGCTGTTGGTTGTGGGGGTCTGAAGGCGGGGGGCTTATCAGAACCTGGAAGCCCCCTTTAACAAGGGGTCCCCCATATGCCAGCCCCCCCACGCTATGTAAATGAGTATGGGAAACACTGTACCCCTACCCATTCACCCAAAAAATTGTAAAAAATAAAAATCAGTACACAGGCTTTTGACAAAGTAGCTCCGGCGTCTCTTATCCTTCTGATTTCTTCTCCCTCCGCTAATGACTTCCACCTGTTCGGTTCTTCTCCCTCCATTGAGGGAGAAGCGAAATAAGTCATTAGCTGAGGGAGAAGAAATCAGAAGAAGAAGAGACGCTGGAGCTGCTTTAATAAATTACTTTGTCAAAAACCTGTGTACTATTTTACATTTTTTACACTTTTTTAGGTGAATGGGTAGGGGTACAATGTACTCCATACTCATTCACATGGGATGGGGGGCCCCAATTGTTAAAGGGGGCTTCCAGATTCCGATAACCCTACCGCCCACAGACCCCTACAACCACTGCCCAGGGTTGTCAGGAAGATGCCCTTGTCCCCATTAACAGGAGGGGGGCGCTCGCTCGTCCCTACCCCATTTCCTGACCTGTTGGGCTGCGTGCTTAGATAGGTGTCTAGTATGGATTTTGGGAGGACCCCACGCTGTTTATTTGGCGTTAGGGTTCCCCTTAAAATCCATACCAGACCAAAGGGTCTGGTATGGTCTTGGAGGGAGATCCCCCCCACTAGCACATGTCCTCTCCCCTCCCAAAGCACCCTCAGCACATATCCTCAACCCCTCTGGGGGGGCGCAAACAAACTGAAAAACAAACAAACAATTGCAGCCTCACTGTGCCCATCAAATGCAGCTACTGTGCCCATCAAACGCAGCCACTGTGCCCATCAAACGCAGCCACTGTGCCCATCAAACGCAGCCACTGTGCTCTTTAAACGCAGCCACTGTGCCCATCAAACGCAGCCACTGTGCCATGAAACGCAGCCACTGTGCCATGAAACGCAGCCACTGTGCCATGAAACGCAGCCACTGTGCCCATCAAACGCAGCCACTGTGCCATAAAACGCAGCCACTGTACCCATAAATTGCCACCTCTGTGCCCATCAAACGCTGCCACTGTGCCATCAAGCGCAGCCACTGTGCCCATCAAGCGCAGCCACTGTGCCCATCAAGCGCAGCCACTGTACCCATAAATTGCCGCCACTGTGCCATTAAACGCAGCTACTGTAACCATCAATTGCTGTCAGTTTGCCCCATCAATTGCCGCCAGTTTTCCCCATCAATTGCCGCCAGTGTGCCCCATCAATTGCTGCCAGTGTGCCACCCCCACCCGGCACTTACCTGTCTCGGGTCAGCGCTGTCTTCCACGCTCCCTCCGAGTCCTCGATGTCTTCTCCCGTCCTCTTCTGCTATAATTGGATGCCTGATAGGTGTCCAATCACAGCGCCTGTTGTTTCAGCCAATCAGGTGACAGGTAACCAGACCCGATGCACCTGATTGGCTGAGAGGTGGGTCAGTGTTAGGGAAGAAATTTATTTGATTCCCTATCACAACACTATGTAAACAGCGAACGCACAGCATTGCGCCCGCTGCTTACCAATTTGGAAGCCTATTAGAGCCCATGGCTCTAATCAGGACGCCTATTAGAGCCGACGGGTCAAATCAGGTACTTCCAAAAACACCCCGCCGCTGTAATTCAGATGCCCGGCGCCTGACAAGGGGCCAGACACCTGAATAGGGGGCGGCAGGGGTGACAATAGATAGATTCATGCAATACATGAATCTATCTATTGGAGATTGACGGGTGCAGGAGAGAGGGGGTGGTGCTCCTGCGCCCTCTATGGACGCACCGCCACTGCCCCCTCCCCTTCCATCACTCCACCATATTTGCATCTGTGTTACCTGCCCCCCCTTCCAGTTACTGTGTTCCCCTCTACTGTAAACAATGCACAGACCTCAGAACAGCAGCGTGGCTTTTGCAGTGCACTCATGTCCCTCCTCCGTGGCTCCTCCTCCTTCTAGCTGTGTACATGAGAACATTGGAGCTGAGGAGGTGGACCCTCAGTGAGCTGTGTGTGGCTGTCAGTGGGAAAGAGGTGTCAGCTGCCACAGAAAGGAGATCGCCGTGTGTGAGACCACCGGGCGGCAGATGTTCCGGTTGCCCACGCTTACACACCCCTGTCAGGCCAGTTACCGGAGCTCAGTGCCGAAACTTGTTGGGGCACTGGGCTCCGGGATTCAGCCCGAGTGCCCTAATGTGCAGGAGCCGCCCTGTGTGCGAGAGTCGGGAGGAGGGAAAGGAGGCTTTTTTTTCGTGCGGGGGCCACTTTAGTAACATGTTACATGTTACCCCCGTATTCATGTTACCTGTTACTAATGCAATAGCCCCGTACTCCCCCATCCCTCATTATGACAGTGGGAGGGAGTTCCTCTCCTTTCACTTGTGGACCTGATTTTAAAAAAGGGTGCTCCACCTGCACACCTATATCATTCATTCAATCAATTCATATCTGTGAACTAATGAACTACAAGTCCCGTCTGCCACCACGCGGCTTGTAGTTCTCAATGAACGTCAATGACACTGGGGAGGGCTCTCGCAGTTCATTGATTCTTCCTGATCTTAATTGACTGCTGATTTTGGATGCAATGCTCTACAGGCTCGTAAGAAAAGAATAAATGCACATTATTTTTACCTGCACAAAATTGTGCACAGCAGCAAAAGGGTCGCTGGTTCGAATCCCGACCACGACATCATCTGCCTGGAGTTTGCATGTTCTCCCTGTGTCTGTGTGGGTTTCCTCTTAGTACTCCGGTTTCCTCCCACACTCCAAAGACATGCTGGTAAGTTAATTGGATCTTGTCCAAATTTTGCCCAGTATATATGTCTACGAATGTGTGTCCCAAGCGTGTTGAGAGCCTACGGGGTTAATAACCGCACCAGCCAAACAGACACTGGCTGCAAAAAGCGCCTTGAGGGGATTCAGTTCGCATTTGTAGCACTATACAAGTCATTCATTCATGTATTATTTTTTTGAAAGTGAACTTATTCTTTAAACTGCAAGACTAAAGCACAGTTGTACCAATGCTGTATGTATTAAAGGAAAATGCACTCTATCCTAGGAACTAAATTAGCTTCCCGTGACTGTCTTGAATGATGTGTGCCACATTAACTTAGCAGATAAACATGTTTTGAGTCCATCTGTGCCACCCAAATCTAGTTTCTATTTCAGAGTGAAATAGAAACTGGAGTGAGTTCTGCAACTAACTAGCAAAAAGACTGAGGCAGTTTTTTGTATAGAAAACTGCCGCATATCCCCGTCAGCCTGAGAGCTTGCAGATGGAATGTGAGCTTTCAGGAGATAGCTCACATTCCTCTCTCTGCTTGTACCAGCTGAGCCTGCACAGCCCCCCTCTGCCCTCCTGCACTCAGCTGAGGGGGGGGGGGGGAGTGGATGGACAGAGAAGGTCTTCTGAAGAAGTCCAGCTAAAGGATGATATGTGTAAAGGGGCGGAGTCTGCCGTTTTAATGACGCCATCATGCTAATGGGATCCATGAGAGTAGTGGTGAGCTGAGCAATTGGTGCCATCTATTTGGTTCACAAATATTGTCTTGGTTTATGGTTTAACATGTGCTTTTCCCACTCTGCTTGTAAGTGCTTTAAATCAATATCGCTGAATAAAGCATTCTGAAAGCACTATGAGAGCTTTTTTTTTTTTTTTCATTTGGATGCATATATGGTGATGAGTATTATGCAGAGAAATCTTTGTTTTATTTCATCCCTGTGCAGGTACAAACATGTTAGACCTCATTTCCTTATAGAGGTCATATTGTCAATGTGAATAGGTTGGAGTGACACTGGTGATCGGGCTGCACTTCACATTGTGTAATGTAATGGAGTACGCACACCTTGGGGACTCACTTGGATTGGGACTTTATTTTGTTGTGCATATATATTTGTGGATTGTTCACTATATTTTGGTTACTTAACACTTGAGATGTGAACTTTGACATGTATTTTACACATTATGATTTTGTCTTAGTTTTCACATAGTGCTGTAACAATTCATTTTTTCACCATTATTTTTATATACCAGTAATTCAATTATTGCCCAAAAAATTGTGGGTGATTTGAGCTATTGAGCTTAGTGAGGGTAGCGCTCTACCACATATTTTGTTATTGGTCTTTTTTTCTTTCTTCTGGTTATTGTTTTTTCTTATCCCTAATGTTTGTATACCCAGTTTTAAGAAAATAAAGAATAATAAAAATAAAAAAAAATGTTGTTATTGGTACACATTAAGATGGAGAGAGTTATCACCCTCAACTCTCAAGTTCTCAAGTATGTAGTGTATATATATATATATATATATATATATATATATATATATACGTAGCACACAGATCCCTTCCTTGCTTACCTCCGCTTCCTTGTTGAAGAGGGTGAGCGGTGTTATCCTTCCGTTGGTTCTTCACCCTGGAGTGTAGGAAGACATCTATTCTCTCTCTTTAAAGGAACGCCAATGTCCAGACAGTATCAAAACCCAATAAAAAGGTTTATTTTGCTTTGCTTGAGAACTTGACAGGAATTACCTCAGAGCAAAAGCCAGTTTTTGAAGAATTAACTATAGGCTCAGGCTACCCCCTAAATTTAAGGACAGCAACCCCCAATCATTGGGGGTCCGCTACACACACCCCTTCCTAAATAAGACACTTTCCCAGTGGCTAGAATAAATCAAGGACCCCCTCAATCCTGAGTAGGTGTTGATTTATTCACAAACTATATACACAAATTTTAAATTGGTGCCTGAACCTAAAATTTTGGGAAATGGGGAGGGAAAGAAGAAAAGAAAGACATAGAGTAACATACAAATTGACATCCCATTCTAAATGTCACATTTAGCAATGCACACAAAAAAAAACATATCACACATTCCACCCTCTCCTAAATAACTACCCAACCCCATTCTCCGGTGGAGTTGATAGCAGATCACACACCTGCAGAGGGAGAGAAAAAACAACAACATGCATCATAATACACATCCTATATTCTAACTGTACAAAGAAGTCAGCCATCTCTCCGAAATGAAATGACTTCCTTCTGCAAGTAAAGTACGCTAAGACTAGCATCACTTTATATTATCATATATATATATTTTTTATTTTTTTATAGTTCGGCAAACCGCTGCCACCTGGTGTTAGCACAAAATCAGTACATTCAAAGCAGTTGCGCATGGGAATGAATCGCGGCACACATAAACATTTCCCATCTTGACCACGATGTCTCTGTTGCTTTGGCCCTGACTAATCTACCTCCAAAGTTCAACTCAGAAGGAAAAAAAAAACTGTCTCTCTTTCTTTTTTTTTTCAAAGAGCAGAGGAGAGAAAAAAACAACAGCTCTCCAATTTCCTCAACGGAGTAGATTTCCTCTGTAGCAGAGGACAGAGTTACTTGAATCCAGGGCAGTTTGTCCCTGTAAAGACAGGATAATGAAGAAACAGAACAAGTTCCTCTGTCTTTAGAGATAATAATGGGGATCAGGGAGAATGAGAGTCTTCCACTGTTTGTCCAGGGTTTCAATGGAATACACAGCGTCCTATCTCTCCTTGTTGCAGATCACTACCCGATTAGCATGTATGTGCCGACCATAATTCCACTCTTTGCGGTAACCCTTGAAGCGATCAGCCAAGACGGCTGAACATGCAAAGTACTGCGGGATTTAGGCACTTCAAGATAATCCCATATGGCGTCGGAGTACCACCTCTCTCTATAGGCTTCTATTTTAAATAGTAGCTCCTTGGGCACATAAGGGTACACCCAGCCATACTCCTCAGCCACTCTCTTGTTGAGGAGTCGCTGCAACCGGGCAATAGGCGGAATGATTGCGCGGTCTCCTGCTCCTGGTAACACAATGGCGTCCGGCGACCTTTTAACTGGCACTGCATCAGGCTTTGGCAGAGGCGGCCACAATGGCAAACGTCCTTCTGTAGTAGTGGGCACTGGCGATGCAAGTGCAGGCAGTGCGGGTATGGGAACAACCTTCTCCTCCAAAGCAGGGGCTTTCACTAGGGGTGAAGTTTCCCCAGAGTCCATCAGCGATCCCTCTCTAAGGCTGCGGGTCGGGGTCACTGGAATCCTGTTCCAACCCTTCTTAATGAAGACCTCATCAATCTCCACATCGTCACCCACATCGGATGACAAATCCAAGTCTGAAGTGTCACATTCTTCGGCAGGTAAATAGTTTCTGGTGGACACAGACACACTGTCCCCAGACAGCAAAAGTCCCCGAGGGTCAGCTGTCCACACATCCCCAGTAGTATGGGGTATGGGCTTCTTTTCCTTCCCCGGCAAACTTGTTTTCACAGTCCCCCCAGCCTCCTTACCGTCCCCTGACGTGGATTTTCCGGAGATCCCTTCGCTTTGAAGATCCGGTTCAGGCAACGCTGGGGTAGGCTTCTACCGCGGCCGCGGGAGGCCTCACCCACTTTCTGTTTGGCGGGTGGGATGGATGTTTTTGTGGTGACGGAGGCAGCATCCGTTTTGATGTCCGTCGCTGGCTCCGTGGTGACCGGAACCTGATCCTTGGCATCCGTTGCAGCCACGGTGATGCGCGTGGGCTCGGGATGACTCGGTGGGCTGGTCCACCTCGAACAAGAATTCCCCACAAGTCAGACACCTTCCGAATGGCCATAGTTGCACAGCCAATCCACTGCATCTGGGACAGAGCACGCCCAGGGCCTCCGCATCTCGGCAAGGATACAGTGCGAAGCGGCCCAGAGGCTTGAGCTGGATCCCCGTATCCGTGAGTGGGGCTGTAAGGGGAGCAATGTCCATGGTAGTGGTAGTTGGGAACATCCAAGGTCCCAATGAAATGGAAGTCCATGGGGTAGCAGACATATTGCTTCTCTTACTAGTCCAGGCTCTCTCTGCGACTTGCCGTAAAATGCACCACGTGTAACTCACAAATGGCGGGGGCTCCTCCACCTTTTTCTCTTCTGCACGCAGCTTGCAGGCTTTTCTTCTTTTAGGATACGCCCATAAACTACGCAGCTAGAAAAAGTCAAAGAACAGTCCTGCACCTCCTTTTCTCTCGTTAAAGTAGTGACACTGTCCAATTTTCCTTAATGGCCAACTTCCACAAAACACACAGACAAGAGAAAAAAAATAGTCCAACTTCCAGGGGTAGCTGCAAAATCCCAGACTCGAGCCCCCAAGTGTAGCACACAGATCCCTTCCTTGCTTACCTCCGCTAGCAGGTGGGACACACCATGCCACATGCCCAGTATCCTCCTTGTTGAAGAGGGTGAGCAGTGTTATCTAATTTGGGTCCTGCAGCGAGTTACCTCCTTCCGTTGGTTCTTCACCCTAGAGTGTAGGAAGAAGTATATTCTCTCTCTTTAAAGGAAGGCCAATGTCCAGACAGTATTAAAACCCAATAAAAAAGTTTATTTTGCTTTGCTTGAGAAAGTTGGAGATAAAGAGAAATTAACAGTTAGGCAGGTTCAGGCACGCGGCACTTAACTATCACTCGTCGCCACTCAGGTCTGAGTGGGCTTTGCTCACCCGGATAGTCCCCTTAAAAGCGGTCCTAGCAGTGGGTGTGGAGCACAAAACATTTCCTTGTGGTTTCTTATGGATACGATCCGGAGATAATCTCTAAGTCCCGAACTTCCCGGTCTAGTAACACTTGAGTCCTTAGTTGCCAATGGGGCACGTTACTAGGCTTGTGGCGGACTATAGAATCCTTCCCTCTGATAGGTAACCAGGCCTTTCCCAAGACAGTGACTTCTTTCACCGATCCCCTTGGGTAGATCCTCCCCTGGTTGCCTCTCCATCAGAGAGGGTCACCCCTCACTTTGGTACCCTGGGATTCCTCTTCGGGTGTAGGCCTCAGCTAAAGGTGCTGGGCCCACTTACAGCGATGCAGCCTCAGGCTAAAGGTGCCCGGGGCTGGTACACACACACGCACCCCTGGCCTGGAGGGCCGGGAGGCGCGAACTGCTCCCCCAATAATGGCGTCTGCTCCTTTTGTACCCTCTCCCAGCATGCACAGCGGGTAGACCACGCGCACGTCGCGGCTGCCGAGAGAGAGGACACCCAATGGCGTTGCAACGCTACCTGTGGTTCAACCTGAGCCTGGGGTGATAGTGCCACCCACAGGCCACAGGGAACTGTACTGCCAGGCAACATTACCTCAGAACAGAAGCCAGTTTTTTGAAGAATTCAACAGCCTGAGTCCAACTATGGGCTCAGGCTACCCCCTAAATTTAAGCATAGCGACCCCCAATCATTGGGGTTCCGCTACATTCACACACACAGGCACCGTAGGGTTCAGTATTGAATTGGCCCACCCTTTGCAGCTTTAACAGCTTCGACTCTTCTTATCTGGAAAGGCTGTCCACAAGGTTTAAGAGTGTCTATGGGAATGTTTGACCATTCTTCCAGAAGCGCATTTGTGAGGTCAGGCATTGATGTTGGATGAGAAGGCTTGGCTTGCAGTCTCTGCTCTAATTCATCCCAAAGGTGTTCTATCGGGTTGAGGACAGGACTCTATGAGTCCAGTGCACAAAGCAAGATCCATAAAGACATGTATGAGCGAGTTTGGGGTGAAGGAACTTGACTGACCTCAACCCGCTAGAACACATTTGGGATGAATTAGAGCGGAGACTGCGAGCCAGGTCTTCTCCTCCAACATCAGTTCCTGACCTCACAAACACGCTTCTGGAAGAATGATCAAACATTCCCATAGACACACTCTAAAAACATTGTGGACAGCCTTCCCAGAAGAGTTGAAGCTGTTATAGCTGCAAAGGGTGGGCCAACTCAATATTAAACCCTATAAACAAGGACTGGAATGCCATTAAAGGTTATGTGCATGTAAAGGCATGCGTCCCAATACTTTTGGTAATGTAGTGTGTGTGTTGTTTATATATATATATATATATATATATATATATATATATATATATATAGATATACACATCAATAAAAGTATTATGAAAATTGTTTTTTAAGTAGCAATATAGAGCTCACATAACTGTCTTAATTTATGCAAATTGCAAACTTCAAAGACATCACAAGAGTAAATCTGGACCAAAAGCTGCATCATCTTCCATCCAAAGCATCTCCCTGTCATCCTTTTAGAGGAGTGATTCTGGACCAAAGCAAAAACCATATCCCATCCAAAGCAGTGGAATACTTCCAGTATTAAACCTGGCATAGATTTTATGCTCCATTTCTTTATTTGTTTTCCAATAAAGAAAGTTTTGTACAGACTTTGATGGAATTTCTAAGGATATAGAAAGCCACGTAATTTTGTTTAGAAACATTTTTATTGTAGCCGACAATTCTTTCCCTCATTTAGGACCTGGAATCTCTTTAGACACTTTATTTAATGAAAACACACCTTTCAGAATCCATTTAAGAACAAAAATATTGCATTTTGCCAGACTGACTCAGTTGTGCCATCAGTTTTACTGGCATTAAGCTACTGAACTGTGACAGGAAGAGCAAAATTGCCTAGCAAGTGTTTTGACAAGAGACCCTGAAGATCTAAGTTACATTGGATGTCTGCCACTAAAACTCCAATGTCCTTCTGCAAAATATTATGAAACTGTGTATTTGTAGTTCAGTGATTTTTTATTTTATTTTATCTGACCATATCTCTTCATCCTATAGCAGATATTTCTATTACAAAAAGTATTTGAAACATAAAGTAAAAGCTATGTTATATAATAAGTAGCGTGTCATCAGCAGGTGGAATGAAGTTCAATGTTCTGTAATTGGATGTAGACTTCTAATCTGTCACAATGGACAGAGGGATAGCATGAGTCTTGTTAAAAATGTACCCCAACAAATAGCTATCTATGCTACAAGGTGATGACAATGCAATGACACAACTCGAATGGTTGCATGGGGAATACGTTCAGTTTTGAATAATCTATGAATAATCTATGGCCAGCTTAGTTTCCAAATCTGAGGGTGCCTTAAAGACTTTATAAACAACTTGTACCTTCTGATTACCGCCCCTGAGCTAAGACAGATGAAGCTTGTACAATGTACATCCAAACATACAGTGGCATTGCAGAATTTAAAAATAATAGCCACTGCCTTCCAACCCTTTGGTCCAGGTACAACCAGATATATGGGGGAGGTGCTGCAGTGTGATGAACCAGGGTGATTTAGTCTTAATAATTTCAAAGTTAAAACAGGTATTTTTCTTAACGAAAATATTTTTTTTTAATTGGGGGGCTAAAGTCATTTATAACTAATCAAAAGTGCAAATTTGGATGTGTCCCTTTATAAGGACTTTAAAATGATGTCAGTGGTACAAAGCATTTTGTATCACACTACAAAAAGGAATATAGGCAAACAATTTACATCCAAATGGTTAAAAAAAGCAAACCATTGCCACCAAAAAGCAGGCAAAATGAGCCACTGGCAGGATCAAAAGGTATTTTTAATAAAGTGCAAACTATATACAGTACTGTGCTAAAGTTTTAGGCAGGTGTGAAAAATGTGTAAATTAAGAATGCTTTCAGAAATAGACGTGTAGCGCCCACCCCAAAAGGTTGGGACGCTATTTAAATTTAGAGGGATGTCTGAGCCAGTAGTTGGGCTCAGACGGTTGAATTGCATTTAATTTTACCCCTGCTTCAGCTGTGGTTTGCCTGACAGTATTTTCCCTTATTGCCTGTAGGTGGAGTTACCACCTCAGGCACCTGTTGGAACACGGGCAAGCCATGGTGCATTGAGTGGCCCTTCTCGGCAGTGGTACAGTGGGAGTGGTCAACCCGCTGTGCCTGCTGGGGGGGGATACTTAAGGAGCAGATGCCATTGATTGGGGTTCGTTCTCGCCCCACAGCCCTCCGGGCGTGAGGCATATGTGTGTGGCTCTGGTCTCGGGGCCATGTGGGCCCGAGGCTGCATCGCTGCTTAGTAGGCCCAGCTAGTCTGGCTGGGGCCTACATCCGGAGAAGGGATCCCAAGCTGTCTGTCCAAATGGGGAAGAAGCTATCTTGGTGAAGGAGACCAGGGGAGGACCTGCCCTGGAGGAGACCGGCAAAGTGCTGCTGTCTCGGGTGAGGCCTGGTGACTTTGTCAAGGAGGGATCCACAATATTACAAGCCCTGCAGTTCGCCGGATTGGCTTAAAGGCCCTTTAACTGTACGGCTGGAAGTTTGGGACTTTGAAATCCTGTGGCAGAGGATTCCTGGACTATCCGTTTGCTCAACTTCAAAAGGTCTGTGGCAGAGACTTTGTACACTTCAAAAGGTCTGTGGCAGAGACCTACTTCATCTTGGGCAGTCGGTGAGAGGGGACTATCCGGGTGACCGATACCCACTCTAATGTAGAACACGGACCCTTTTCCCTTGCTTTGGCTCAATTGCAGGAAAAAGACACACCGTACTATATGCCCGTACCCTCCTGGATGAGGAGGTTAAGCGGTGTTATGTATTTGGGTCCCACAGCTAGGTTCTTCCATCAGTTGGTTCTCGTCTCCTAGGATATAGAGACAAGTCTCTGTATTCCCCCCAGTAATTCCAATGTCCACACCACTTTAAACTCCAACGTTGAGTTTATTTTTTCAATGTTCAGCAGGTAGGAAAGGGTGGAAGAGAGACAGGACAGCAAGGTTTGGGAGGTTAGTCCAGGCACAAATGGATATCACACTCACTACTCTATCCCAGAGTAGGTTTAGCTCACCCAGGTAGTCTCCTACAAAGTGGATCCTAGCAGCCGAAGTGATGCTCGGACGTTTGATCAGGTTCTTTTCCTTGATGTGATCGGTAGACTCTCTGCCACAGAATCTATCAGACCCCGAACCTCTCAGCTTCTCGGGTACTTAAGGACAGGTGCCAGCAGCAGCACATTACTAGGCCCTTGGTGTATAGAAGAATCCCTTAGAGAGTTACCGGGCCCCTTCCTTCACTTTGAACTCTCACCGGTCCGTCAGAAAGGTCCTCCCCCGGCCTCCTCTTCTTAGAAGTGGGCTCTCTCGCGAGAGACACACAGGGACTTCTCCTCCTCGAATCGGACTCCAGCAAAAGGTGCTGGGCCCAATGCTAAAGATGCAGCCCCAGGACTAAAAGTGCCTGGGACTGGTGCACACATGGCCCCATGGCCTGGAGGGCCATGCCACGCACTTGGACTCCGACTCCTCTCCTCCGAAGACCCCTCCCAGGCGGCATCTGCCCCTTATGTATCCTCCCCCGGCATGCACATCAGGTTGACCACGCCCACTGTACCGCTGCCGAGAGAGGACACCCTAAGGCACAGCACTAATACCAGCGGTTCAACCCTGACCCATTATGGCAGTGCCACCTACAGGCCACAGGGAACTGCACACCAGTATACCATCCTGGAAATAAAGCACAACCTACAAATTGAGAACGGTCTGAGCCTAACTACTATCTCAGACCAGCCCCTAAATTTGGGTATATAGCACCCCTAAATGGGGTGGGCGCTACACTAACATTAAGAGTAGTGACTTTGAACTTATATCTTTGTCAAATTTTGTGGCGAGTGCCTGAACCTTCCCCTACTCTTCTATACCTTCTACTTCTCAAAGTTTATTGCATAAGAAAAATAAAGCCTAACTGTTTGAGGTTTTACATTGGTGTGGACATTGCATTACTACAGACTTTCCTATCCGGACAACGAAGCTGAAGAGGTAACGTGCAAAACCCAAAATTAACCAGCGGCCCTCTAGGGGGTATTGCTACAGACGTATTAATAGTTTATTTTTATTTTTTATCACTGAACAAAATCCAAATCTAATCAATATTTGTTTTGACTACACTTTGCCTTAAAACAGCATCAATTCTTGAATTCTTCTAGGTACACTTGCACACGATTTTTGAAAGAACTCGGTAAGTGCAGTGGCGAAATTATCATGGTCGCAACAGTCGCACTTGCGACTGGGCCCTGTAATTCCGCCACTTCAGGGGGGCCCGCCGTCCGCCCGCGTGAGGTGCCCACCGTCCGCCCGCGTGAGGTGCCCGCCGTCCGCCCGCGTGAGGTGCCCGCCTGCCGCCCGCGTGAGGTGCCCGCCTGACTGTGTGGTTTGTTCCGCCGCAGGGAGGGGGGCTTTCGCCCGCTGAGGTGAAAGAGAAGGCAGAGGCAGCGCAGCGTTGAGAGACTGTGTACCACTGAAAAAACACCAATTGAGTGAAGGCGGGGGAGGAGCTCTCCCCTCTGCGTCTGCCTCGAGTACCTGTCCCGTCTACCCATGAGGCAAGGCATTCCTGGAGGAGGCACAGTGACGGATTTCTGAGGTGGAATCGATTGATTGCTGGTAAGTCCTGTCAAGTGACATTTTGCACGGCAATCGACCCCATCCTCCCACCACCGCAGATCTCATCCCTAACCCCCATCACCACTACAACAGAGGTGATGATGGGGGGGGGGTAGGAATGAGATCAGTGGTGGTGGTGGGGGATGGTATCAGTAAGAGGCAGAGGTGGGGGTGGGAGAGGATGGCACCACCACTACCACCCCCCCGTGTATCACCGCTACCACAACTGCTGCCCCCCACAACACTACTGCTGCCACACCCCCCAACACCACCGCTGCCATCCCCCCTCAACACCACCACTGCAACCCCCCTCAACACCACCGCTGCCATTCCCCCTCAACACCACCGCTGCCATCCCCCCCTCAATACCACTGCTGCCACCCCCCTCAATACCACCGCTGCCATCCCCCCTCAATACCACCGCTGCCATCCCCTCTCAATACCACCGCTGCCATCCCCCCTCAATACCACCACTGCCATCCCCCCTCAATACCACCGCTGCCATCCCCTCTCAATACCACCGCTGCCATTCCCTCTCAATATCACCGCTGCCATCCCCTCTCAATACCACCGCTGCCATCCCCCCCTCAATACCACCGCTGCCATCCCCCCCTCAATACCACCGCTGCCACCCCCCTCTCAATACCACCTCTGCTACCCCCCCTCAATACCACCGCTGCTACCCCCCTCAATACCACCGCTGCCACCCCCCCTCAATACCACCGCTGCCACCCCCCCTCAATACCACCGCTGCCACCCCCCCTCAATACCAACCCTGCCATCCCCTCTCAATACCACCGCTGCCATCCCCCCTCAATACCACCGCTGCAACCTCCCCTCAATACCACCACTGCCACCCCCCCTCAATACCACTGCTGCCACCCCCCTCAATACCACTGCTGCCATCCCTCCTCAATACCACTGCTGCCATCCCTCCTCAATACCACCGCTGCCACCCCCCCTTAATACCACCGCTGCCACCCCCCCTCAATACCACCGCTGCCATCCTTCTCAACACCACTGCTGCCCCCCACAACACTACCGCTGCCACCCTCCCCTCAACACTACCGCTGCCATCCCCCCTCAACACCACCGTTCATGATTTCTTGCACCGGGGCCCTGAAGTTTCTAGTTACGCCTCTGGGTAAGTGGGTTGTTCCAAACACCATGGAGAACGAACCAGAGATCTTCTGTGAATGTAGGCTTCCTCAAATCCTTCTGTCTCTTTATGTAAATTAAAAGCTATGTTATATAATAAGTAAAGTGTCATCAGCAGGTGGAAAAAGTTCAATACACTGTAAATGTCTGTAAACTCCTAACAAGTCACAAGTATTTTATGAACAATGGATAGCATGAATTTTGTTACAAAAATAACCCCACAAATAGCTATGTTATGCTACAAGGTGATGGCCCACAGGATAGCTCTAATTGGTGTTTGGATAGTGTAGCTGTTATTGCACTTTGAGAAACCCAGAAGTGAAAAGGTATGTTAATTTAGTGATAAAAAAGATGCCTAATTAACCACTTCTGGACCAGCCGCTGCTTCTATACTGCAGCAGGCTGGCTCCCATGCACCAGTCATCGTAGCTGTACGTCGGCTCTTTAAGATGCCTCCGGCTCCGCGCACGTGCCCAAAGCGTGTCCCCGGAGCCAATGCGAGTGCCCGGCAGACGCGATGACCGCCGAGCACCCGCGATTGCTCGTTACAGAACGAGAACAGGGATGTGTGTGTGTAAACACACAAATCCCGGTTCTCTCAGGGGCGAGGAGACTGATCGTGTGTTCATACAATGTATGAACACCAATCAATCTCTTCCCCTAGTCAGTCCCATCCCCCCTACAGTTAGAACACACATTAGGGAACACAGTTAACCCATTGATCACCCCCTAGTGTTAACCCCTTCCCTGCCAGTGTCATTTATACAGTAATCAGTGTATTTTTATAGCACTAATCGCTGTATAATTGTCACTGGTCCCAATAATGTGTCAAAGTGTCCGAATTGTCCACCGCAATATCGCAGTCCCGATAAAAATCGCTGACCGCCGCCATTACTAGTAAAAAAAATAATAATAATAAAAATTTCATAAATCTATCCCCTATTTGTAGACGCTATAACTTTTGCACAAACCAATCAATATATGCTTATTGTGATTTTTTTTTTTACCAAAAATATGTAGAAGAATACATATCAGCCTAAACTGTGGAAACATTTTTTTTTTTAAATTGGGATATTTATTATAGCAAAAAGTAAGATATTGTGTTTTTTTTTTTTAAATTGTCGCCAAAAGAAAGCTCTATTTGTGGGGAAAAAAGGACGTCAATTTTGTTTGGTTACAATGTCACACGACCTCGCAATTGTCAGTTAAAGCGACACAGTGCCTTATCGCAAAAAATGGCCTGGTCATTGAGCAGTCAAATCTTCTGGGGCTGAAGTGGTTAAATAAGCACTGTCACTTTAGCAATGTGGGGGAAAGTAACAGGGTCTGAAAAAGCCCCCCAACTTTTTTGACCCATATATACTCACCTCTCCAGTGATCCGCTGCAGTTCCTTCCTCTGCCTCAGCTGGTGGAAAATACTGGGTCATTTTGAGTATGGGGAAGTATGTCACCTCCTCTTATGTGAGGGTGCTCAGGTCTAGTCATCAGTCACTAGACCTGAGCACCATCACATGACAGAGAGGGTGATGTCACTGCTTCTAGGTTTTCACACCAGCTAATACTGGGTATTTTGTAACCAGTTGTAGGAAGAGATGGAGGGAAAGCACTGCAAAGGTGAGTATCAGTAGCTGGTGGTGGGGGAGGGGAGGCATTTAAGAAGGGATTTCTACTTTAGCAAATCTTTAAATTAATTTCTGTAAATTAGCCTACTCTTTATTTACAGTTTTAAGCCAATTTAGGGCTAGTGTGGTGATTTAGGCTTTGGCACCCTATGCATGGCATGGGAAGCATCATAGTCTATAATGCCCTTATTCTGAGCAGATGACGATGTCCACTTCCAGTTATTCCAAATTCAAAATAATCAGTTGGAATGTACTAAATATTCTGCTCCACACTGAGATTGAAATTTGCCAGTGTGACAGAGTGACAAGTTAAGCTGTTGCCAAATGTTGATAGACACCATAAACATTTGTATTGGAGGTTCATATTTATTTTCCTTCAAATTGCTGAATTGCAAATGATTTCAGCAACAAAGTTTTACATTGGAGAATAATCACGAATAAGTACGTACATAATATACAAATAATAATAATAAAAGGATATGAATGTATTAGTATTCTATCTTCATTTTACTCTGGTCACAGAGTTTCGCTCTGTCGTATTGTTTTTATCCTGGTCACGTAGTTTTATTGTTCCACATATCACGAAATATCAATAGATGTCAAAGCATTTGGCACACCATTTATCAAAAGAAGTCATTTCACATCCCCTAGTTTGGTGAGGAACTCTCTGCCCTGCTTTTTTGTTTAGTTATAACATTTTCTGTGTATTTTTTTTCTGTGTCTGGAAATTGCTGGTAGTATTGTAAGCACTCCATAACAAAAGCAGATTTAAGCTGCAGGTATGAAGAAGGCATTTATTCTAAGTGAAGCTGTAAAAAATTTGAAACATTTCCATAAAGGCTAAGGAAAACTACCAACGCATGTTTGATGACCTATGAGATGGATTGCATTTATTTAACTTTTGATAATGGTGTTTTTTTCCCCCTTGTGTTGTGAGGTCATACATCAGAAGTAATAAGCAATATCTTTCTATTTAATTTCTAAACATTGCCATAGACATAACTGCAGTATGTGTAATTTAGACATGTGTGGTTTGTTTCGTTTTGAATCGAAATTCTGACAAATTTGACAATATTTGGAAATTCGGTTGTTTCCAAATTTCCGAATCACAATAGGAATGAATTTAAATGAATGCAAAATAAATTATAACTATACAAAATTTCATCTAAAATAACGTATTTTCCGAATTTGAAACAAATTCTAATCAAATTAGAAATTAATTCAAATTGGGAAACTAATTCAAAATGTAAACATATTGCTGACTTTTGCTGATTTCCTTCAAAAACTGTGTGCAAGTGTACCTAAAAGAATTAATGCAATTTTGAAGCCAAAGGGTATTCAGATATTGATTTGCATTGGATTTTTTTTTTCTGTTCGCTCACTCTGCATTTTTTAAATTGATAAAAAAAAAAAAAGTAAAATATATATTTTTTAAAGCATTCTTACTTTACATTATTTCTTCACACCTGCCTTAAACTTTTGCAAAGTACTGTACATAGAGACAGCAAAATGTTGAAGTCATATTTCCTTTTATAACTTAGAACACTTCACATATAAATAAATAAGGCTTATTAATACAAAGAAGAAATAAACATGTCAAAAATCAAACTGTCTATAGTTCAGGTGAATAAATAATTATAGCGTAATTTGTGTCCAGATCAATATATATGTCTTTTATTATCCAGGAACCTTCAATTTTTTTCTGTTTCAATCTATTTTTTAAAGGTTTAAAGTAGAACTAAAGGCAAAACCTTTGTTTTTCACTTTGGATAGAGTAAAGGAGGGTTATAACCCCTGACAGATTTTTTTTGCCATCTGTGTTCCATTGCGGAGATTTCCTTTCACTTCCTGTCCCATAGCCAAACAGGAAGTGAGAGGAAATGCCTGCAAATTCAGGGAACTCCTTGGGGACCCCCAGATCACCAGAACTAGTGTCCACATTGGAAGATTTCCCCACTATTACTTTTCTGGGGACAACCCAAAACATGGGATTTTCTTTTACTTTGACTTTCAATGATAATGGTAAACAGGATAAATAGAGAGGGTAAATCTTCTAAACAGGGGGACAGACAACAATAAAAACGAATCCCTCTGTACTCTATCCCAAAAAAAAGGATTTGCTTTTAGTTATATTTTAAGCCGGTCTTAGATGGTGTGTTTTTCTTTTCTGCAACCACGGGTTGCAGGAAAGAAAATTGCTTGAATCCCCAATCAACACAGTCAGTGTTGATAGGGAAATCCAGCATGAACATATTGACGTTCTGGGTTGTACCCAAGTCGATTGATGGATCAACTTGGGTACAATCAGCCTGCTCATAGATGGTTTGAATCTCGGCAAATCTCTGCTGAACCAGCCAACATTCAAACCATCTATGTCCGGCTTTACTGTAAGTACAAACAGAGAACAGTACAGCCATAGAACTTTTATGGCAAATGTATGCAGAACTTGCAAGTGTAGCGGGGTCTTAAAAGTTAGTGGGATACACCTGGGGGTAGAGAGACCCAGGTGTGTAATTATGTCAGGGATTAGACCCCTTTTTCTTATTCGTGGAGGATTGGGTGGTGTAATATTCTCTTTGACCAGTGGGTGTCAGTGTACCTACTGGCTCGAGGTAGAATCACTACCACAGTGCTACCCTTCTTTGTCCCTTCCTGGAGATGGTACGGCTGGGGCGGGGAACCCGCCGTGGTGTCGATGGGAGGATATAAAAGGGGGAGACGCCCTCGCCACGAGGTCTGTCTGTCTTTGGGGAGGATCATCTCTTCACGCACCCAGGCACCTTAGGCCTGGGTGCGGGCGGTTCAAGGTTCCGGCCTAGGCGCCCTAGGCCTGGCCGGAATGAAGATGGAGTCCATCCCGGGCACCTTCAGCCTGGGGTGAGGTACTATTGAGGAGGCCTGGGACCCGGTGACTCCGACTGGGTCCCGCGAGGGTGAAGTTGCTCCAGGGCGCCCCTTGCGAGGGGACCGGCATCTGAGGTGAGGAGGCTGGGGAGGTCACCCGTCCGAAGACCCGGTGCAGTGTCAACCCGGTGACGGATGGGCCTTCGGTAACTCCCTTGGAGGACATCTTCCCCTGATAGGGGCTACAGCGCAGCGGAGGAGCTTTAATCAAGACCCCTGCAACCCCTGGTCATAGCACAGGGAGAGTAGGGACTAGAAACCTGTACAGTGCCTCGACCTGCTTTCCCCATCGTATCATGCCGTTGCATTTGACTGTATGTGGAGATACGCAATAAACCTGAGTTTGGACTTTGATGGGTGTATGGACTCTGTTGATGGGAACAAAGGGAGATTCTGTCACGGAAGGACTGACCCTCATAACCAGCACACATTTGGCCACGTGCGGAGATACACGTGGGGGCTCGTGAGTCCGGGATGAAATGTGTGTTGACCCTGAGGTTTGGAACGGCTGTGTTTGAACTTTGCTGCCCGGAGGAGGTCCGAGCAGGTCGGCCATGTGATTGGCCAAAGTGCGTCCCTGTGCTCGAAGTCGTGGAAATTTCCCTGAAAAACCGGGAGAGGCCCATGCAGAAAGAGCGGGAAGAGGGAGGAGTCCAGCCGTGTGACGAACTACATGTGGGGACTTTTGCTGCACTGCGCCACGAGGCACCCCATGACTGCGCAATTCGTGGGAGGAGACTGAAGGAAGCCCGCGAAAACGTGCAAGTCGTGGGAGGAGTCTGGCCACGTGTGGAGATACACGTGGAGACTCCGGCGCGAGGTCAGCGCGTGATGGAGCAGCAAGTGGTCCGAGCGAACTCAGGCTCCCCGTGGATGCCGGTACCTTATCCTTTCAAGATGACTGCATTTGCTGCACCCATTACAGACACGGGGATAAGGCTCAGGCCCCGAGGACAGTTGGCTCTGTATTCATGCAGAGACACGGAGGCTCTCGGTGTGATCTGTCCCGGATGCTCGGGACTGGTGGTCCAACTAAAGCCATTCGGGCGATGCGAAGCATGCAAGGAGTTTCTTTTTGAGGTTGAACCACACACGGAAAGGCCCCGGGCCCTACGCCTCAACTGCATCACAGGAACCGCCACTCCGGAGGGAGAGATCAAAGCCTTTGCGGAGTTTCCCGTGCGCGCTGATCAGGGCGAAGTGACTGCCCAACCAGAGACTGAGAGAGAAAAATCCGAGGACATTGCTTCGGTCACTACAGACTCCCTGCTCCCACCTCCGAAGAGGAAAGTCGGCCTGGTACAGGCATCCTATGGTCGTGGTTGAGCTTCACCCCGCCGCTTGCCTGGCCTGGATGACGCCGGTAGAGAAGAGAGTCCCGAACATCCCAGTTCTTCAGAAGGTCCAGGTGAGCCAGGGGCTGGGACTGTGGTGTTGGTTGGAGGTGTCGGGGGTCCACAGTTGGTGGAGCCCACAAGGTAGGGTAGCCTTCCGTCTACTAGAGACTACCTTCCCGCTGAGATGTATGACACCTCCGACTTAGAGTCATTGTCAGACTGTGGGGATGACGGAGAGATAGACGAACTGTTTCACCGGAAGGGCTGGGACAGACGCCCACTACCTGTGCTGAGTAAACCGCAGGATTCCCCCATGTCCATAGAAGACAGTATGCTCCGGGCGCAGGCCCCGGAGTTCCCGAGGAAATCTAGTCCTCCGACCAACTTCCCGCATTCAACTACATCACCCGCTCTGATGTTGGGGATGCAGCGTGCTTCGTTGCGGGCACCAAAGACAAAGAAACCCGAGATGGTGAAGGTACCTCGGCACCCGGAGGCCATCGTGCAGCCAGGAGAAGGTGAGCGAGATGTGATGCCGCCTCTAGCCAGGTTGCAGAGACTTTTCTCCCAGAGAGTCGCCCGTGAATATGGGTGGGAGTACCCCTACTTGCCTCGGGACTTACTGTATGAAGTCGAGGTCCTGCGACCAAGGTGGTATGACGAGTTTGTATGGGAAAAGCTTAAAGTACCCCATGCCAGGCGATACCTGTCATGTTCGCCGCCTGTGTCTAAAAAGTTCAAGGACTGCAGAGCTGATTGGAGACTTGGGCGCCATATTCATGCCGATAAGGTGCTCATCTGCCGGAAAGAAGGAGAGGATGTCGAGTATTCGGTGGAAGTGTTTGACGGGCACCTGAAGCCCCTGTTTCTGCCGGATCCAAGGTTCTACTTATAGGAGAAGTGAGCTCCTATCTTGTTGCTGTTGAAACTTTCTGGAAGAGACATTCCCAGACGCCTAGAACTGTGCCCTACTTTTGTTTTGATTTGGGCTTTTCTTTTACTCACTGGAGATTTGGGAGCTGTTGTTTTTTTTTCCTCCCTTTTCTTCATGTGCCAAAGGCAGAGACTTTGGGGTAGAGTCAGAGTAGGAAAGCAGGAAGAATGAAGATCTCACCAAGTGTCATTACCGCAGCGCTGTCACCAGGTGGCAGTGTTGTGCAACGAATGTTTGAAAATGTTACACATGCATTACTTACTTATTGGAGTGAGTGGGTCTCTCGGCTGACGGACCAACTCATGCCAAGTTAACACAGAGTGTTAGGATGTGTTTTTTTTGTTTGTTTCCCTTCTGCAGGAGATTCGTCGGTCAAGGCTACTGAGTATGGGGTGGTTCTTAGACAGTGACGGGAGGGATTGTATATGTGTACATGACAGATGTTTTATACAAAAGTTTTAATGTTTTATAGTTCCCTTTTCCGTTGAGCAGGTCTTGGCACATACAGTATCCAAAATTTGAGGGATAGCCTCTGGGTTCCACTTCATGTCACCACTCCTTGGGAGACATGGGTGTGCACCTGACGCTGGGGACCAGCGTCAAATCACCAGGGGGAGTGTGTAGCGGGGTCTTAAAAGTTAGTGGGATACACCTGGGGGTAGAGAGACCCAGGTGTGTAATTATGTCAGGGATTAGACCCCTTTTTCTTATTCGTGGAGGATTGGGTGGTGTAATATTCTCTTTGACCAGTGGGTGTCAGTGTACCTACTGGCTCGAGGTAGAATCACTACCACAGTGCTACCCTTCTTTGTCCCTTCCTGGAGATGGTACGGCTGGGGCGGGGAACCCGCCGTGGTGTCGATGGGAGGATATAAAAGGGGGAGACGCCCTCGCCACGAGGTCTGTCTGTCTTTGGGGAGGATCATCTCTTCACGCACCCAGGCACCTTAGGCCTGGGTGCGGGCGGTTCAAGGTTCCGGCCTAGGCGCCCTAGGCCTGGCCGGAATGAAGATGGAGTCCATACCGGGCACCTTCAGCCTGGGGTGAGGTACTATTGAGGAGGCCTGGGACCCGGTGACTCCGACTGGGTCCCGCGAGGGTGAAGTTGCTCCAGGGCGCCCCTTGCGAGGGGACCCGCATCTGAGGTGAGGAGGCTGGGGAGGTCACCCGTCCAAAGACCCGGTGCAGTGTCAACCCGGTGACGGATGGGCCTTCGGTAACTCCCTTGGAGGACATCTTCCCCTGATAGGGGCTACAGCGCAGCGGAGGAGCTTTAATCAAGACCCCTGCAACCCCTGGTCATAGCACAGGGAGTGTAGGGACTAGGAACCTGTACAGTGCCTCGACCTGCTTTCCCCATCGTATCATGCCGTTGCATTTGACTGTATGTGGAGATATGCAATAAACCTGAGTTTGGACTTTGATGGGTGTATGGACTCTGTTGATGGGAACAAAGGGAGATTCTGGCACGGAAGGACTGACCCTCATAACCAGCACACATTTGGCCCGAGGAAAAGATTGGTACTGGCCTTCACCTCACCCACAGCCATGGGGAGGACATGGGCCGTAGCGCATCTCACTCTGTCGCTCGACATACCCCTAGCTAAAGAAGTCGGGGTGAGGCCGCTACACAAGCAATGCAGGCAAGGCACAGTTTGAGTATAACAAACAGTGATGTACATACATAGTAAGTACAGCAAACTTTTAAGGATCAAACTAGACCATCAAACCCAACCAGGGAGGGTAAAAAAAAAAATTATTCCAAGAGTGCTGGTCAAATAGGGTAGAACTAGCTTCTGCTCCATACTGCTCCATAGGACAACAGAAAAAAGAAGACCAACATGTTGCTGCACAACTTTCATCACAATTAATAAAAGGTCATTTTCATACATGTTGTTCATTTACATATGTTTATACATTATTATTATTGTTATTATTATAATGCCTATGATATTTACTTTGTGGTTAAAAATGGCTGCATGGTCTTCTGGGTTGTAATTTCTTTTCAATCATGTGTAATATTTTTCATGTGATGTCTTATTGTACGAAACCAGTACAGGCATACCCCACTTTTAAGTACACAATGGAGTTTATTTACTATCGCTGGAAAGTGCAAAATCAGGCTCACTTCTACATAGAAACCAATGAGCTTCCAGGTTTTATTACCAAGCTTAATTGAACAAGCTGGTGTTAGAAGCTCATTGGTTTCTATGCAGACGTGAGCCTGATTTTGCACTCTCTAGCGATAGTAAATAAACCCCATTGTGTACTTAAAAGTGGGGTATGCCTGTACACATTACACAATTACACAAACATTGTAAGTTCTGTTCAGTAACGAGAACATTTTTACAGTTTGATTCATCAGTAATTTTCTTTTGGAAGGTCTGAATTGGCTCTTGAAATTTGTGTACACACTATATGAAAATCTTGTGATCATTTCGAATATGGAATTTTCCCTCTGGTTATCATATAATGTGCAGGCCCCATTAGTAATCTGTTACCATTCCATAGATATGATCATACACAGTTAGGAACAAAATGAGAAAATTGGGGCCAAATGTGACATTTTCAATTCCATCAATTTTCCCCCCTTTCAGGCACACGGGAGGGGACAGCATTAACTGACAGGGCTTCCTTAGCTTTTATATAATCACCAAAAATACATTCTGTTTTTTAGGAACATATCTGCATATGACAAGAACCAGTTATGATATACAAATTAAAGTTATTCTTTTTCATATTAGTCAACTTGAAATAACCTTCCTCTAATCTATCTCTACTGGAAAATGAATTTAATGATTTGGCATGGGCTAGGACTACTATTACTGCACTGTAAGCTCATCTTAGCTCTTGCACTAACTTACCTAATAAAACTAGCACCTTTAGTTTAATAGATTACATTTCTTAATGATGAGAAGGTGAGTTGCCTTTAACCACTTAAGCCCCGGACCATTTCGGGCCATTAGGACCAAGCCTGTTTTTGGGATTCGGCACTGCGCTGCTTTAACTGTAAATTGTGCGGACATGCAATGTTGTACCCAAATGAAATTTGCGTCCTTTTCTTCCCACAAATAGAGCTTTCTTTTAATGGTATTTGATTGCCTCTGCGATTTTAATTTTTTGCGATATAAACAGAAAAAGACCGAAAATTTTGAAAAAAAATGATATTTTCTACTTTTTGTTATAAGAAAAATTGAATAAACTCAATTTTAGTCATACATTTAGGCCAAAATGTATTCAGCCACATGTCTTTAGTAAAAAAAATGTCAATAAGCGTATATTTATTGGTTTGCGCAAAAGTTATAGCGTTTACAAACTAGGGTACATTTTCTGAAATTTACACAGCTTTAAATTTATGACTGCCTATCTCATTTCTTGAGGTGCTAAAATGGCAGGGCAGTACAAAACCCCCCCAAATGACCCCATTTTGGAAAGTAGACACCCCAAGGAAATTGCTGAGAGGCATGTTGAGCCCATTGAATATTTTTTTTTTGTCCCAAGTGATTGAATAATGACAAAAAAAAATAAAAATTACAAAAAGTTGTCACTAAATGATATATTGCTCACACATGCCATGGTTATATGTGGAATTGCACCCCAAAATACATTCTGCTGCTTCTCCTGAGT
Source organism: Rana muscosa (assembly GCA_029206835.1). Taxonomy (NCBI): domain Eukaryota; kingdom Metazoa; phylum Chordata; class Amphibia; order Anura; family Ranidae; genus Rana; species Rana muscosa. Next base: position 104,450,868 of record CM055122.1, on the reverse strand, counting down.
ACGGGGATACCACATGTGTGGGACTTTTTAGGAGCCTAGCCACGTACGGGACCCCGGAAACCAAGCACCGCCTTCAGGATTTCTAAGGGCGCAAATTTTTGATTTCACTCCTCACTACCTATCACAGTTTCGAAGGCCATAAAATGCCAAAATAGCACAAAACCCCCCCAAATGACCCCATTTTGGAAAGTAGACACCCCAAGCTATTTACTGAGAGGCATGTTCAGTCCATGGAATATTTTATATTTTGCCACAAGTTGCGGGAATATGACAAACTTTTTTTTTTTGCACAAAGTTGTCACTAAATGATATATTGCTCACACATGCCATGGGCATATGTGAAATTACACCCCAAAATACATTCTGCTGCTTCTCCTGAGTACGGGGATACCACATGTGTGGGACTTTTTGGGAGCCTAGCCGCGTACGGGACCCCAAAAACCAAGCACCGCCTTCAAGGTTTCTAAGGGCATAAATTTTTGATTTCACTCCTCACTACCTATCACAGTTTTGAAGGCCATAAAATGCCAAGATGGCACAAAACCCCCCCAAATGACCCCATTTTGGAAAGTAGACACCCCAAGCTATTTGCTGAGAGGCATGTTGACCCCATTGAATATTTTTTTTTTTGTCCCAAATGATTGAATAATGACAAAAAGAAAAAAAAATGTACAAAAAGTTGTCACTAAATGATATATTGCTCACACATGCCATGGTTATATGTGGAATTGCACCCCAAAATACATTCTGCTGCTTTTCCTGAGTACGGGGATACCACATGTGTGGGACTTTTTGGGAGCCTAGCCGCGTACAGGGCCCCAAAAACCAAGCACCGCCTTCAGGATTTCTAAGGGCGTAAATTTTTGATTTCACTCCTCACTACCTATCACAGTTTCGAAGGCCATAAAATGCCAAAATAGCACAAAACCCCCCCAAATTACCCCATTTTGGAAAGTAGACACCCCAAGCTATTTGCTGAGAGGCATGTTGAGTCCATGGAATATTTTATATTTTGCCACAGGTTGCGGGAATATGACAAACTGTTTTTTGTTTTTGCACAAAGTTGTCACTAAATGATATATTGCTCACACATGCCATGGGCATATGTGAAATTACACCCCAAAATACATTCTGCTGCTTCTCCTGAGTACGGGGATACCACATGTGTGGGACTTTTTGGGAGCCTAGCCGCGTACGGGACCCCAAAAACCAAGCACCGCCTTCAAGGTTTCTAAGGGCATAAATTTTTGATTTCACTCCTCACTACCTATCACAGTTTTGAAGGCCATAAAATGCCAAGATGGCACAAAACCCCCCCAAATGACCCCATTTTGGAAAGTAGACACCCCAAGCTATTTGCTGAGAGGCATGTTGAGCCCATTGAATATTTTTTTTTTTGTCCCAAATGATTGAATAATGACAAAAAGAAAAAAAAAATGTACAAAAAGTTGTCACTAAATGATATATTGCTCACACATGCCATGGTTATATGTGAAATTACACCCCAAAATACATTCTGCTGCTTCTCCTGAGTACGGGGATACCACATGTGTGGGACTTTTTGGGAGCCTAGCCGCGTACGGGACCCCAAAAACCAAGCACCGCCTTCAAGGTTTCTAAGGGCATAAATTTTTGATTTCACTCCTCACTACCTATCACAGTTTTGAAGGCCATAAAATGTCAAAATAGCCCAAAACCCCCACAAATGACCCCATTTTGGAAAGTAGACACCCCAAGCTATTTGCTGAGAGGCATGGTGAGTATTTTACAGCTCTCATTTGTTTTTGAAAATTAAGAAAGACATTTTTTTTTCTTTTTTTTTTTCTTTTTTTACATTTTCAAAACTTTGTGACAAAAAGCGAGATCTGCAAAATACTCAACATACCTCTCAGCAAATAGCTTGGGGTGTCTACTTTCCAAAATGGGGTCATTTGGGGGGGTTTGTGCCATCTGGGCTTTCCATGGCCTCCGAAACTGTGATAGGCAGTGAGGAGTGAAATCAAAAATTTACACCCATAGAAATCCTGAAGGCGGTGCTTGGTTTTTGGGGTCCCGTACGCGACTAGGCTCCCAAAAAGTCCCACACATGTGGTATCCCCGTACTCAGGAGAAGCAACAGAATGTATTTTGGGGTGTAATTCCACATATGCCCATGGCATGTTTGAGCAATATATAATTTAGTGACAACTTTTTGTACATTTTTTTTTTTTTGGTCATTATTCAATCACTTGGGACAAAAAAAAAAAAAATATTCAATGGGCTCAACATGCCTCTCAGCAAATAGCTTGAGGTGTCTTCTTTACAAAATGGGGTCATTTGGGGGGGTTTTGAACTGTCCTGGCATTTTATGCACAACATTAGGAAGCTTATGTCACACATCATCCACTCTTCTAACCACTTGAAGACAAAGCCCTTTCTGACACTTTTTGTTTACATGAAAAAAAAATTTTTTTTGCAAGAAAATTATGTTGAACCCCCAAACATTATATGTTTTTTTAAAGCAAAGGCCCTACAGATTAAAATAGTGGGTGTTGCATTTTTTTTTCCACACAGTATTTGCGCAGCGATTTTTCAAACGCAGTTTTTTGGGGGAAAAACACACTTTTTTTATTTTTAATGCACTAAAAAACACTATATTGCCCAAATGTTTGATGAAATAAAAAAGATGATCATAGGCCGAGTACATGGATACCAAACACGACATGCTTTAAAATTGCGCACAAACGCGCAGCGGCGACAAACTACATTCATTTTTAAAAGCATTTAAAAGCCTTTACAGGTTACCATGTTAGATTTACAGAGGAGGTCTACTGCTAAAATGACTGCCCTCGATCTGACCTTCGCGGTGATACCTCACATGCATGATGCAATTGCTGTTTACATATGACGCTAGACCGACGCTTGCGTTCGCCTTTGCGCAATAGCAGGGGGGGACAGCGGTGCTTTTTTTTTTTTTTTATTATTTATTTGGCTTTTTTATTTTATTTTTAAACTGTGCCTTCCATATTTTATTTTTTTACCATTTTTATCGTTATCTCAGGGAATGTAAATATCCCCTATGATAGCAATAGGTAGTGACAGGTACTCTTTTTTTGAAAAAAATTGGGGGGTTAGACCCTAGATCTTTCCTCTGCCCTCAAAGCATCTGACCACACCAAGATCGGTGTGATAAAATGCTTTCCCAATTTCCCAATGGCGCTTTTTATATCCGGGAGTGGGACATTCCCTCCCACTGCTTGTAAAAGCAGTCTAGAGGCTAATTATCTGCTAGAATTGCTTTTACATGAAAGCCGGCTGCTGGCTGAAAAGAATGATACCAAGATGATACCTAAACTGTGGTGGTGAAATCACCTCCTACAGCGTTGGAGTCACGGCTTTATGTATCGTGGGAGCAAACGCTGTTGCTGTCAAGATAAATAGATCCGCGCTGCAACTGAATGGCGTACCTGCTAAGCAAATGGTGGTTAACATTAAAACAAAGTAACATTACAGTACAACAGTAAGACCTTACCATGCCATACCTGCAAAGCAAATACCAAAACAAAACCTAGTAAAAAATAAAAAAATGTTTTAACGCAACCTGTGCCTAAAATATATATATGCCGAAGCATGGGGGCATCCTCCCGCAAAAAAGTTATGCCGCGTACACACGGTCGGAATTTTCCACGGGCAGGCCTCCGTCGGAATTTCGACCGTATGTACGCGGCATTAGGAGCAAAATCGCTCCTCCGCCCCTGCTGCCCCCATGCTTCGGCATATATACTCTTTTTTTTAACTGTGGTGGTGAAATCACCTCCTACAGCACTGGAGTCACGGCTTTATGTATCGTGGGAGCAAACGCTGTTGCTGTCAAGATAAATAATTCCGCGCTGCAGTTGAATGGCGCACCTGAAAACAAAAAATTACATACCTGAAAAGCAAGCATGATAAAACATTGCAGAATAGAATACAGTAATAAAGAGCAGAACAATAGAGAGAAAATAGAGAGAGAGAGAACAATAAAACGACAACTATTTTTGGTTTTTTTATTTTATATTTTTTTTGTGTTTTGTTTTTGACGTATTTTTTTTCTTTTTTACACTTTTTTTTGTAACTTTACAACTGTAATGGTTCGGGTCTCTCAAAATGTAATGGCATCTTGGGAGACCCTGTGTAAGTGTGTCCTTGTCTGTGAAATGCTGTACCCTACGCTAAAACTTCACTTTTGAGTGGTAGCGTTCAAAACATTCACCTTGGCAAAGACCAGGCTTGTCAGGACAGAGTGGACAAAAACTACGGGTGTCACGCCTAAATCCGCGCTTGCTACAGACACGACATCTTTTTTGGGGCTGGCTTTGGGTAGGGGTACTCGGGAGGACATACGAATAATGCCTCTCATGCAGCCGGCTTACTGCATTTGGTTGGGGATGGTGAGGTGCAGAACGGCCTGGATGCAGGAGTTCTGTGACTATCTCATTCTGGAATTTTAGAAGAGATAACGTCCCGCCTGAAGCTCTGTATAGCACATGAGCGTTCAGCAAAGCCAATTGGAATAATGATAGAGACACTTTTTTGTACCAGCGTCTCGCCTTACGGTCAATTAGATACGGCGCCATCAACTGGTCGTTGAGGTCCACCCCTCCCATATTTTGGTTATATTCGTGGACACAGAGGGGTTTCTCCACAACACCAGTCGCCGTACGAATTTGGACTGTCGTGTCTGCATGAAGGGAGGTAAGAAGGAAAACATTCTTATTGTCCCTCCACTTCATAGCGAGCAAGTTATTACACTTCAAGCAGGCTCTCTCCCCCAGCCTAAGACGGGCATCTACAAGCCGCTGGGGAAAGCCCCGGCGATTAGGTCGCACGGTGCCACATGCTCCAATCTTATGATCAAACAAGTGACTAAACAGTGGCACGCTCGTGTAATAATTGTCCACATACAAGTGGTACCCCTTTCCGAATAAGGGTGACACCAAGTTCCACACTATCTTGCCAGCGCTCCCTATGTAATCCGGGCAGTTGACCGACTCAATCTGACTGTCTTTTCCCTCATAAACCGTAAAGTTCACTACATAGCCTGTTGCCCTGTCACAGAACTTGTAGAGCTTGACCCCGTATCTGGCACGCTTGCTGGGAAGGTACTGCTTGAAAGACAAGCGGCCAGAAAATTTAATCAGGGACTCATCAACGCAGACAACTTGATCGGGAGTAAACAAGGCTGCAAAACGTTCGTTGAAGTGGTTTATGAGGGGCCGAATTTTATAGAGCCGGTCGTATTCAGGGTCCCCACGTGGACGACAAAGTTCATTGTCGTTGAAGTGCATGAACCGCAAAATCTGCTCGTATCGTGCCCTGGACATGGAGGCAGAGAACACGGGCATGTGGTCAATTGGGTGCGTGGACCAATAAGCACGCAATGACGGAAATTTATGTGTGCCCATGTTGAGGGAAAGGCCCAGAAAGGTCTTAAATTCGGAAACCGTAATTGGTTTCCAATTTCTGGCAATTTTAGGCAACTGGGGGTTAGCGGCGATAAATTGACCAGCATATAAATTACTCTGGTCCACAATAGATCTATAGAGATCTTCCGTGAAAAACAGCGAATAAAAATCAATTGGAATAAAATCAGCTGTTTCCACCTGAATACCGGGTTGGGCAGTGAATGGGGGAAGTACGGGTTCTGCAGAAGTGGTGGGGACCCAATCAGGATAGGCGAATTCTGCAGGAAGGGCAGTATGGGCACGACGGGCCTGCCTTTGTCTTCTTGGTGGCAGCGGGACACTACTTGTGCTTGCCACCTCGCCAGCTTGAACTGCACTTATGGGACTCGCCACGTCACCAAGTGTTACTGCAGTGCTGGATGTACGTCCAGGCTGTACTAGGCCGCTGGTGCTTGCCAGTTCACCAGAAGGAATAGCGGCGCTAGTACTACTCTGCTCCATGATACGAGAGACCTGCGGTTCTTGCTCCTCAACAACCTCAGAAGATCGGGATCGGGTACGCCTGACCTTAGCAGGGACCTCAACTTCGTCGTCAGAGCTATCTGACGTGGGGCCGCTGACGTCACTGTCTTCTACGGGAAGATATTCTGAGCCTGAATCTGACAGATACGTGACCTCCTCTTCACTATCTGTCATGCTCAGAATCTCGTAGGCCTCTTTACTAGTGTACCTTCATCTTGCCATTTTGGGCTCTAAATTTAGGGGTACACTAGTAAGATTCACAGGAAAAAAAGCACCTGACTGTCGTCAGCAAATATATCAAACGCTACAAAAAAACTGTTAGCGATCGCAGGGATCAGGCCTGTCTCTGCGAACGCTGCAGTTATGTGTGTTGTGTTTGGTAAGTGACAGTGATCGATCGATACTGCACTTGGGTGGGCTGGGCTGGGCTGGGCGGAGGGGCTAAACGCAGGCGCTAGCAGGTATCTGGGCTGATCCCGCTAACACTGCGTTTTTGGGAACCCTAAACCGCTGGGGATGCTAGTATAGATCTGATCAGATACTATACCACTAAGGGGGGTGTATGCTTTGCGCGTGGGTGTTAGCGTTACTGGCACTAACCTAACACTGCCTGGGGCGACGCAGACCCTCTCTGGCGCTAAAACCTAATTGATCTCACCCGCCGGGCGATCAGGGGGGTTAAACCTTTATTGGGTTATATACGGCGGGTGCCCTGATGCTATAAAAAGCAAACTAATCAACCAGCGTCACCCGTAACCTTTATATGGTGATCACTGGTGAAAGGGTTAACTAGGGGCAATCAGGGGGTTAAAACCTTTATTAGGTTAAATATGGGGGTACCTGACACTATATAAAAACCTGACGGGTAACCTAAATAACTAAATAACTTACTGGCTAACCAGTGACACCAGTGACGCTTATACGGCGAACACTGGTGAAAGGGTTAACTCTAGGGGCAATCAGGGGGTTAAAATAATATATGGGGGTACCTGACACCAATAAAAACCTGCGGCGAACCTAAAAAAAAAATAACTGCCTATCTAAAACACCAGCGACACGAATACAGCGATCGGAAAAACAATCGCTTAGTGACGCTGAAGTTAGGGGGTGAAAGGGTTACCTGGGGGGTGATCAAGGGGTTAAACCTTTATTAGGGGGGGTTAGGGGGCTACCCTGGACCTAAAGGGGCCTAATCCTAACTGCCCTGCAACTTTTTACAATCACAGATGACACTAAATGCAGTGATCAGTAAAATAAATGATCACTGCAATCAGTGACACTGTGATTGGGGGCTTTGGGGTGACCTGGGGGGTGATCTGGGGGTGACTGGGGGGTGATTTGTGTGCCTATGTGTACCTACGTGTCAGTGGACTGTTGGAGCACTAACCTCTGTCTTCACTCCTCGGCGCCGGGAACGAAAAGACCGCGGCGAGGGAGATGACATCACTTCCTCCAGCCTGTGTTTACATCACATGGCGGAGGAAGCAATTTCATTGGCCGGGAGCGATCGCGAGGGGGGGGGGCGGAATCGAGCGGCCGCCCCCTCATGCCTGATCGCTCCCGAACACTTAACGGCCGCTCACTGCAGTGAAGGGGGGTCCGGATGGACCCCCCAACTGCACAAAGGCGATCACGTAGATCTACGTGATTCTGCCTGTCCGTGCCATTCTGCCGACGTAAATCGGCGGTGGGCGGTCGTTAAGTGGTTAAATACAATGGAGCAGATCTAGTGTTCATAAATCGTACCTTATATAAAATAGAAATCTATTGTATAGTACATATCCAATCCATTTCCATTACCAGTATTTAACTTAGTTAATCTTCTTAAATGGCTTTGTATATGTATAGTATACTTATTTTAATACTCCTTGTTCCCCCCCCCCATCCCTATTCTGATGGCAGTGGATGGTATGCACAAGTGAAGGCATAACATGCTTGTAATGACTATACTCAACTTAATTGTTATGCATGCTTGTCTTAGGCTCCGTTCACATCTTGGCGTGTCAGGCGACAATCGCGTTAAAATCGCACAAACAGAATCGCGGGATGCCTATCGCCCAAAAGAAGCACTTCTTTAGACGACAGCCGTCCCGCGATTCTGTTTGCGCGATTTCACAGCGATTGTCACCCGATGAATCGCGGCAAAATCGCACCGCATTTGGGGTGCTATTGAAAGTGACAGGGAATGCACGGGCATCCTGCAATTTGCCACTGTTTCGAATCGTAGGCAAAATCGCGGCGATTCAGAACGCAGAGATGTGAACGGAGCCTTGATGAGAGATTGCGCCTTCTTTCCATAGCAAGGAACCATCTTTTCATTACTCATGCACAATGTTACCTGAACCAGGGGGACAAGTCAATGTGAGTCCAGTGAAACAATAATGAAAACCACAGATAGAAGTCTAAACTCTCTTGCAGTCCCTTATGCCTAGAATTCTTTTGATTAGTTTAGGAACAAATGTCCAGAGTTAGGCAGAATTGGGAAACAAAAAAATGCAATCAATATTTAAAGTGGTAGTAAAGTCTTAATAATAAGGCTTACCTCTAGGTACAGTGAATATCTCCTAATCGTGCACCGTTTAGGAGATATTTACTTTAGTAGCAGCTGGTGATGTCACCAGCACAGGCACACTGCACTCTCAATGGACGGCATGCCTTCCATTGAGAGCACTGTGCTGCGGTCGGTACCCATGATCCCGGGAGGGAAGACTGGATAAAGATGGAATTCCTGTCAGCGGTGACAGTGTGCTGCTGGAGGGATCCATTTTTTAGGTAAGTCTGTCATGCATATTAGCATATTTAGATATGAGCTTGGAGGGGGACCCTTTTTTTTTTAAAGACGGTTTACTACCTCTTTAATTTTAGGCTTGGTGCTGCATCTTTACCCTGCTGTCTTAGGCACTGTTCCACAAGCTCTGCTCTGCACTGGGCGTGACCAATCATTTCTGAACACCAATAATAGATGGCAACTCAATCCAATCTTCCTGGCAGCAAGGTTTCAGCTTCATCTAATGGTTCTCTGGTGTGTGTCAATATATGACCAATGCTGCTGTGCATATGTGTGCATTAACCTGATAACAGGGATCTGCAATGTTCCAAAATGTTGTGCCTATACAATGTTATCTACAAGCTGTTTAGATACAAAGTCTGGACTTTATTCAGAGTTTCAAGGTTTGCTAGCAACCAGGGTTGAGCGAACCCGAACTGTAAAGTTCAGGTTCGTACCGGACTTTTGGGTTTTTGGTACCCAGACCCAAACCCAAACCCGAACAATTTACTGTATGTTCGGGTTCGAGTTCGGTGTTCGGCAATGTAATGGCGCATTTTAAAAAGCTGCAGGGCAGCCAATCAACATTTGTTTAACTCGTGTGCCCTTAGAAGCCAACACAGCCATGCCTACTAATGGCATGGCTGTGATTGGCCAGTGCAGCATGTGACCCAGCCTCTATATAAGTTAGAGGCACATAGCACAGCACGTCACTCTGCTTTAGATAGTGTAGGGAAAGGTTGCTGCTGCTGCTTTGATGGAGAGAATTAGAATTAGATAGGAGTCCTGATTCAGAAATCAAATTACTCAGCGATCTACCTTGATTTTGTTGTGTGGGTGCAGTGCACAATCTTTTTACCCTGCCCTGAGCCCAGTGCCAGAGAAAAGATAACTTTTATCCGTCTGTTAGTTATGTTTGCGTCGGCAGGCATTTTATGCAAGCTCAGTGCACCAGCACTGCATGTGTTACTGTGAGATACACCCTTTAGATACTGTTGGTCTATTCTGCTATTCTAAAAACACCCATATAGGGCAAAAAATATATATTTTGCTGCGTTTCCTGCATATCTGTGTTTAGTGAGATACACATACTGCTCCACCATGTGTTTAGATACTGTTGGTCTATTCTGCTATTCTAAAAACACCCATATAGGGCAAAAAATATATATTTTGCTGTGTTTCCTGCATATCTTTACACACTTTAGGACAAAAAAAAATGTGACGATGTTTTCTGCATATCTTTACGTGTGAGATACACACTTTAGATACTGTTCTCCTATTCTGCTATTCAAAAAAATAATAATTTAGGGCAAAAAAAAAATTTGGGTGCGTTTTCTGCATATCTGCTATTCAAAAAAAAATTAGGGCAAAAAAAATTTTGGCCAACGTTTTCTGCATATCTGTACGTGTGAGATACACACTTTAGATACTGTTGCTCTATTCTGCTATTCAAAAAAAACAAAACATTTAGGGTAAAAATCTTAAATTGCGGCCTAGTCTGTATCTGTACACGTGAGGTACACCCTTTAGATACTGTTGCTCTATTCTGGTATTCCAAAAAAACACATTTAGGGCAAAAAAAAATAATTTGCAGCATTTCCTGCATATCTGTACGTGTGAGATACACACTTTAGATACTGTTGCTCTATTTTGCTAATAAAAAAAACACATTTAGGTGAAAAATCTTAAATTGCGGCCTAATCTGTATCTGTACGTGTGAGATATACCCTTTAAATACTGTTGTAGGAGAAAGAGGTCGCCAACGCAGCCGGGGCACCACCAGCACCTCAGAAGGCAGGGTTAGCATGGCCGAAATGTGGAAAAGCTTTGTCAGCACGCCACAACAACCAGCACCACCAGCTGATATGGAATGTCTTAGCAGGAGGCAGCATTTCACCAACACGGTGGAGCAGTATGTGTGCACATGCCTACACGTACTGAATGACGGGTCTGCCCCCTTCAACTTCTGGGTCTCCAAATTGGGCACATGGCCTGAGCTTGCCCTTTACGCCTTGGAGGTGCTGGCCTGCCCTGCAGCCAGTGTATTATCTGAACGTGTATTTAGCACAGCAGGGGGCGTTATCACAGACAAGCACAGCCGCCTGTCCAGAGCCAATGTGGACAAGCTCACGTTCATTAAAATGAACCAGGCATGGATCCCACAGGACTTGTCCGTACCTTGTGCAGAATACCTTACCCAGCCATTGTTGTATTTTTGATCTTTCTCACTCTTTTGGGGTGTACCCTAATTTAAAAAAAAAACAAAAAAAAAAAAACAGTGTTGGCTACCTCGTCCTCCTCCACCGCTGCTTCCACCTACACCGCCACATCCACCGCCACCTCAACCTCCTACTCCATATGGACCTCGTCCTCCCAGGTCAAGATTATTATTTTTAATTTAATATGTATTTTATGTTATTTTAATTTATTTCCCTATCCACATTTGTTTGCAGAAGCACTTGCCATGCTCTTAACAACATTTTGCTGCCATTTGCAGCCCTCTAGCCCTTTCCATTCCTTTTTTAGAGCCATTTTAGTCCTCAAAAGTTCAGGTCCCCATTGACTTCAATGGGGTTCGGGTTCGGGGTCAAGTTCGGGTCCCGAACTCAAACTTTTTTGCGAAGTTCGGCCGAACCCGTCGAACCCGAACATCCAGGTGTCCGCTCAACTCTACTAGCAACATATCCTTGACATATGTCTGTGATGCAAATTGACAATGGCCACAGCACCCTACCTTTGAAGGATGAATCCAGCCAGGTGTGCGGTGGGAATATTTAAAATATAAGTGAGTACGTGCACATAAATGGCAGGTGCTCAAGAGATTTGTGAGTGGTTGCATCATTTAATAACAAACCACTGCAATTAAATATGTATAGATAGTAAAGGATGTACAAAGACACTAAAGCCTTGTGTAGAAAATAAATATGGTCTATTAACTGAGTATATTTTTGTATGTATCTTCACACCACGGTCACACGCTAAGATAGCAATATAATACATATATACCAACTCATATAAACTATATGAGATGTAATTTTGATTTGGCAGTGTTTCTACCAAATAAAAGACAACAGCAAAATCTTCCGGAGTAAAGGCTGTTTCATCTTCAATAAAAGCTTTCTTTCTAAGCAGGTTTAATACCACTGGTTTCTGTTTTTGAAGGAATTAGATGTAAAACTATTTTCCTGCTTTTGGTTTCCTTTGTCTTGTGGTATATTGCTCCCACAGCACCATTATAATGAAAGAAGCTTGCTGAAAAACCCAGACGACAACAAACAAGCAAAACACTTAAAAAGGAGGATCTGAGGATCAATGGCTTGATGAGGTTTTACAATAGCATTAGACGAATCCTTTAGAAGCTCTAGATCTCATCAGACACGTATAAAACATTCACCTTCGAAAAAATGTACAGACTTGTTTACAGAATAAGGTATAATTAATTAAAATGATGGCTTTGCGCATTGTGGGAGAATTAAAACACCTACACTTACTGTCTTCCTGTTCTGGATGTAAATGAGTTTGTAAGTATCTGACAGTAACAGATAGCTGTACGCCGTGACTTTTGTATTGATTTAACATTTGAAGAAGGGATTTGGAAAGTGTGACAGCTGATTTGTGGATGATCAGTCCCTTGAAAGTTATATTTTTTTAAATGCCTGTATATTATTAAGTGCATGTTGGACAACAACCCAATAAGCTGTGGGTTATATAAGAAATTATTATAGCATCTGCAGAAAACATAAATAATACTGGGGTTGATTTACTAAAATTGGAGAGTTAAAAATATAGTGCAGTTGTGCATGGTAGCCAATCAGCTCCTAACTTCAGCTTATTCAATTCAGCTTTGACAAACAAACCTAGAAGCTGATTGGCTTCTATGCAGAGCTGCACCAGATTTTGTATTCTCCAGTTTTTGTAAATTAACCCCTCAGTATGCTTAAACATCTGTGTACTATACAATTAGCAAGACTGGTGTAAGCATCATATTTGCCCTAAACACAATTGTACACCCCAGGGGTATAGCTGGAAAACCCAGGGCCCCATGGCAACATTTTTAAGGGTCCCCAACAGAAAAAAAAAACACTATTGTATAAGACCCCAATTAGGAGGTGCAGGTGTTGCAGCCAAGGTATTACACCAGTTGCTTAACATTGCCAAGCTATCTCAATACAGTGGGGTTGATTTACTAAAGGCAATTAGACTGTGCACGTTGCAAGTGCAGTTGCCCTCATTTTCCCCAGAGCTTAATGAATGTGGTGGAGCTCTGCTGATTTTCATCATCCAATCATGCACAAACAAAAATGCTGTTTTCAATTTTCCTTGCACCTGATTGGGTATGCTTTACAAAGGAAGCTTCACCACATTCACTAAACTCTGGGTTAAATAAGTGCAACTGCACTTGCAAAGTGCACAGTCTATTTGCACTTAGTAAATCAATCCCAGAGTCTAAACAACAATTTTGAGCCCATGCCAGCGGATTCTATATATTTTAAGCCCTGATGAAAGGGGTAATGTGTCATCTCCAAAATAAGGTGGCTGTGGCACCTATAGGTGATACTCGAAAAATAATAATATCGTGTAAAAGTAAATTTATTTCACTAATGCAACTTAAAAGGTGAAACTAATATATAAGATAGACTCATTACATGCAAAGCAAGATAGTTCAAGCCGTAATTTGTCACAATTGTGATGATTATGGCTTACAGCTCATGAAAACCCCAAATCCACAATCTCAGAAAATTAGAATATTGTGAATAAGTGCAATATTCTAGGCTCAAAGTGTCCCACTCTAATCAGCAAAATAAGCCATATCACCTGCAAAGGGTTCCTGAGCCTTTAAATGGTCTCTCAGTCTGGTTCAGTAGGAATCACAATCATGGGAAAGACTGCTGACCTGACAGTTGTGCAGAAAACCATCATTGACACCCTCGAAAAAGAGGGAAAGCCTCAAAAGGTAATTGCAAAAGAAGTTATATGTTCCCAAAGTGCTGTATCAAAGCACATTAATAGAAAGTTATGTGGAAGGGAAAAGTGTGGAAGAAAAAGGTGCACAAGCAGCAGGGATGACCGCAGCCTGGAGAGGATTGTCAGGAAAAGGCCATTCAAAAGTGTTGGGGACTTTCACAAGGAGTGGACTGAGGCTGGAGTCAGTGCATCAAGAGCCACCACACACAGACGGATCCTGGACATGGGCTTCAAATGTCGTATTCCTCTTGTCAAGCCACTCCTGAACACCAAACAACATCAGAAGCGTCTTACCTGGGCTAAAGAAAAACAGACCTGGTCTGTTGCTCAGTGGTCCAAAGTCCTCTTTTCTGATGAGAGCAAATTTTACATCTCATTTGGAAACCAAGGACCCAGAGTATGGAGGAAGAATGGAGAGGCACACACTGCAAGATGCTTGAAGTCCAGCGTGAAGTTTCCACAGTTTGTGTTGATTTGGGGAGCCATGTCATCTGCTGGTGTTGGTCCACTGTGCTTCATTAAGTCCAGGGTCAACGCAGCCGTCTACCAGGAGATTTTGGAGCACTTCATGCTTCCTTACGCAGACAAGCTCTATAGGGATACTGACTTCATTTTCCAGCAGGACTTGGCAGCTGCCCACACTGCCAAAAGCACCAAAACCAGGTTCAATGACTGTGGGATTACTGTGCTTGATTGGCCAGCAAACTCGCCTGACCTGAACCCCATAGAGAATGTATGGGGCATTGCTAAGAGAAAGATGAGAGACATGAGACTATACAATGCAGAAGAGCTGAAGGCTGCCATTGAAGCATCCTGGTCTTCCATAACACCTCAGCAGTGCCACAGGCTTATAACTTCCATGCCACGCCGCATTGAGGCAGTAATTGCTGCAAAAGGGGCCCAAACCAAGTACTGAGTACATATGCATGCTTATACTTTCCAGAGGTCCGATATTGTTCTATGTACAATCCTTGTTTTATTGATTGCATGTAATATTAAAATTTTCTGAGATTGTGGATTTGGGGTTTTCATGAGCTGTAAACCATAATCATCACAATTATGACAAATCACGGCTTGAACTATCTTGCTTTGCATGTAATGAGTCTATATCATATATTAGTTTCACCTTTTAAGTTGCATTAGTGAAATAAATGAACTTTTGCACGATATTCAAATTTTTCGAGTATCACCTGTAATAATCTTGGCATAAAACCAAATTTTAGACTCTAATACTTTAGTGTAGTACTTTCATTTTCAGACTCAAATATTACTTCCATATTTGGAGGTTATTGTGGCAGTTCCTCAGTTTACAGGCCCAGACCACCCAGATTCCCCCACTGGGATACCACCAATACAGGTTTGCCAAATTCACCAATAGCACATAAGCATTAATTACCTAAGGTTTCAGCGCCATCAAACTACCACTTCAATGAGAATTCAGATAGCAGAATGAGACAGTGCAGAGTGGTACAAAGTATCTTGAAAATTGTTTACTTTTGTTACTTCCATCGTCATTTGACAGCTCACCTAATTGCTGCTGTCATTTGTAAAAGCAGACGCCAGCAGAGGAAGTCTTCCACTACACTCTTCCTCTGCCGTGCTCTGCATTAGATGTATTCATTTGTTTGTAATCTGGTTTTGCTGGAACATACTTTTAGATGGTGCTGAATCACTCTTCTTGCTGCCTTTTACATATATAAGGCCAAATGTTAAGAAACGCCAATATTAAAAAAAGTACCAATTAGATTCAAACATAACTTTTATGACTGAATGTACTTAGTGATGCTGAGAGGGAAAAGAAAGGAAGTCTTCAGCACAGGCCTCAGGAACTAAACTCATATGAAGCCATGTGGGCTTATTTTGCAGGAGATTAAACAAAACACTATTTAAACTAAGCTGAATAAATGTTCTTATTTAATTACAAGTGCAGCGTTTACTGGAGTACTAGTAGCTCATTGAAAGCATTTACTTGTTTCCTGGAATAGTTTTTTCCAGCATTTACTATACAATACACTAGTTTATTTTCCTGTTAAAAAATTTGTAGAAATGATCAAGGCACTTTAACATGTAATTGCAGTCAGTCGGCAGGGTGTAGTACACTGTAAAATATAGACAGCATATATAGCAACTTAGTGTATGGAATACAATCAGCGCTACCACAATAATGTGATATCCTTACCTAATAAATCTATGCCAATATATAAAAACATATATTAGTGTTTAATATTCAAAAATATTCAGTTGGTGCTGTACACTTCTAGTGATTTCACTCCACCAATTAACACATAAAGTAACTCATATAGTGCAGCGCTACTAAAAATACCACTATAAACTCTTATACGTACTGTACTCTAAATGAGGGTCCTCTGCATAAAAATCAAAATAAATCATAAATTGTCACAAAACTAAGTTCATAAATGTATTTGATCCACCGCAGTGTCCTTCTATCACCAATCGGCTTTTGGCACCAAAAAGTGCACACCACCATCAGTTGAAAAACCTGCTCACCTTCCAGATGAGTTCAATAGGCTCTATGAACAATCACTCTTGCAAAATACCCTACTATGATCTCCTTCCTCCCCTCCAGGGATCCAGCTCTGTTAACACATCTTTTTGCTCAGCGAACCACATGCAATCAAAAAGGCAGACTACAGAGTGCTCTCCATTTCACATAGATTTACTAAAATGCCCCCATAAAAACACACTTACAAAATATACAAGTATAAAGCCCTCTAGTGTCTAGTACATCTGCTTGCTCACCACTCAGCACGGATCGTGATTGGCTGCGTGACGTCACGGGCTCGACTCCTCCCTCCTTAACGCGTGTCCCCCTCTCATTGGGTTTCTTCAGCAGGTTCCTCCACCCCAAACTAGCTCATCCATGTCTTTATGGACCTTGCTGTGTGCACTGGTCCAAATCATTTGGCGTTAGACAAAGGGAGAGGCGCCTCTGGGTGCAGAAGTATAACAAGTTTAATAACACATAGTTACATAGTTACATAGTTACATAGTTAGTCAGGTTGAAAAAAGACAAAGTCCATCCAGTTAAACCATAAAAAAATAACTAAAATAAAATAAAAAAATATCGTGCAATCCCATATACCCACAGTTGATCCAGAGGAAGGCAAAAAACCCCAGCAGAGCATGATCCAATTTGCTACAGCAGGGGAAAAAATTCCTTCCTGATCCCCCGAGAGGCAATCGGATTTACCCTGGATCAACTTTACCTAGAACTGTTAGTACTCAGTTATATTATGTACATTTAGGAAAGTATCCAGGCTTTTCTTAAAGCAATCTACTGAGCTGGCCAGAACCACCTCTGCAGGGAGTCTGTTCCACATTTTCACAGCTCTTACTGTGAAGAAACCTTTCCGCATTTGGAGATGAAATCTTTTTTCTTCTAGACGTAAAGAGTGCCCCCTTGTTCTCTGTGTTGACCGTAAAGTGAATAACTCATCACCAAGTTCACTATATGGACCCCTTATATATTTGTACATGTTAATCATATCCCCCCTTATTCTCCTCTTCTCAAGAGTGAATAAATTCAGTTCCTCTAATCTTTCTTCATAGCTGAGCTCCTCCATGCCTCTTATCAGTTTGGTTGCCCTTCTCTGCACTTTCTCCAGTTCCCCGATATGCTTTTTGAGAACTGGTGCCCAAAACTGAACTGCGTATTCCAGATGAGGCCTTACTAATGATTTGTACAGGGGCAAAATGGTATCTCTCTCTCTGGAGACCATACCTCTCTTAATACAAGAAAGGACTTTGCTCGCTTTGGAAACCACAGCTTGGCATTACATGCCATTATTGAGCTTATGATCTACCAAAACCCCCAGATCCTTCTCCACTATGGATCCCCCCAGTTGTATTCCCCCTAGTATGTATGATGCATTCATATTCTTAGCCCCCAAGTGCATAACTTTACATTTATCAACATTAAACCTCATCTGCCACATAGTCGCCCAATTAGACAGGGCATCGAGGTCGGCTTGTAAATTGGAGACATCTTGTAAGGACGTTATTCCACTGCATAGCTTGGTGTCATCTGCAAAGACAGAAATGTTACTTTTGTCTCAGACCCAATATCATTTATAAAGATATTAAAAAGTAAGGGTCCCAGCACTGAACCTTGGGGTACACCACTGATAACCTTAGACCATTCAGAGTAAGAATCATTAACTACTACTCTCTGAATTCTGTCTTTTAGCCAGTTTTCTATCCATTTACAAACTGATATTTCCAATCCTGTAGACTTTACCTTACACATGAGCCGTGTGTGGGGAACTGTATCAAACACTTTTGCAAAATCCAAGTATACCACGTCCACAGCCACGCCTCTGTCCAAGGTTTTACTTACCTCTTCATAAAAAGAAATCAGGTTTGTCTGACAACTTCTGTCTTTCATGAATCCATGCTGTCTGTTGCTTAAATAGTTTTTTTCCAGCAAGAACTCATCTATGTGGTCTTTTATTAATCTCTCCAGTATCTTCCCAACTATGGAAGTTAAACTAACAGGTCTATAGTTACTTGGTAAAGACTTTGTTCCCTTTTTAAATATAGGCACCACATTGGCCCTGCGCCAATCCAGTGGTACTATTCCTGTCATTAATGAGTCCCTAAAAATTAGATAAAATGGCTTTGAAATTGCAGAGCTCAATTCTTTTAGGATCCGTGGGTGTATGCCATCTGGTCCAGGTGCTTTATCCACCTTTATTCTGTCTAAATATTTCTGGACCATATCACTTTTGAGCCATTGTGGATTTGGGACTGTGTCACTACCACCCCCATTATGGACATGAACTCCCCCATGCTCCATTGTATACACAGAGCTGAAGAAAGTATTTAATAAATTAGCCTTCTCTTTGTCCCCAGTCACCCACTCTAGATTATTTTGTAAAGGGCCTACATGCTCAGACTTGACCTTTTTACTATTAATATATTTGAATAATTTTTTGGGGTTTGTCCTACTATCTTTTGCAATCTGTCGTTCGTTTTGAATTTTTGCATCCTTGATTTCCTTTTTACATATCCTGTTATATTCTTTGTAACATTTAAACGACACTAGTGTTCCTTCATTTTTATATTTTTTAAACGCGCTTTTCTTATTGTTTATAGCTTTTTTAACTTTAACTGTGAGCCACATAGGTTTTATTTTTAGCCTTTTAAACTTATTGCCCATGGGAATATACTTTGCAGTGAGTTCACAAACAGTCTTTTTGAAGAATTCCCATTTCTGTTCTGTGCCCATTGATGCCAATATTCTCTCCCAGTCTAAGTCCTGGAGAGCAGCCCTCATCCTTGGAAAATTTGCTTTATTGAAATTAAGTGTTTTTATCCTTCCTGCATGTATTTCTTGCTTACAGCTAACATCAAATGAAATCATGTTATGGTCACTGCTACCCAGGTGTTCCTTTATCTGAACATTAGTAATATGCTCTGCATGGTTTGAGATTACCAGGTCCAACAGAGCATCATTCCTAGTTGGGGCCTCAATAAACTGGACCATAAAATTGTCCTGCAATAGGCTTATAAATTTTTGCCCTTTAACTGTCCCAGCAGTGCCATTACTCCAGTCAATTTCTGGGTAGTTAAAATCCCCCATTATTATCACCGTCCCAGCCCTTGCAGCCCTTTCCATCTGTGCAAGGAGCTGAGTCTCCACCTCCTCATTAACATTGGGTGGTCTATAACAAACTCCAATGATTAACTTTGAACTACGCACATCTGTATGCAGTTCCACCCATAATGCTTCAGCCTCATCACACTCTCCATCAACCAGGTCCTCTTTCACACTCGCTTTGAGATCACTTCTCACATAGAGACAGACCCCACCACCTTTCCTTTTTGCCCTGTCTCTCCGAAAGAGTGCATAGCCAGGAATATTAATAATCCAGTCATGTGAGGATTGAAGCCACGTTTCAGCAATACCGATTACGTCATAGCTCTCCTCATGCACCAGAGCTTCCAACTCACCTATTTTGCTTGGCAGACTTCTGGCATTGGTGAACAAACACTTTAATGTATTACATTTTTCTCTGGTGTTTTTCATATAATTTTTAGTAGTACAAATGGCACTATAGTTTCCAATGGCTGTTTGCAACATGGGAACTTTCTTGTCACCTGCCATAACCCTCCCCCCAGCTATCCCCATTCCACTCTCCATTAATGTCTGACCACTAACTGACCTGTGTGCCCGATGTAATTCTAGTTCACCCTCCCCCCTCAAACCTAGTTTAAATACTCCTCCAGCCTTCCCATAAACCTCTCCCCCAGTACAGCAGACCCCCTTCCATTCAAGTGCAAACCGTCTTTAGCATATAGGTTGCACCCCAATGAAAAGTCAGCCCAGTGCTCTAGAAACCCAAATCCCTCCTCCCTACACCAGGTCTTTAGCCATGCATTCAGCTCTCTAATCTCCCCCTGCCTTTCCTGTGTTGTGCATGGCACAGGCAATATTTCAGAGAATATCACCTTGGAGGTCCTTGCCTTCATCTTGCAGCCTAGTTCTTTAAATTGATTCTTAAGGAGCCTCCACCTTCCATGTATACTGTCATTGGTTCCAACGTGGACCAAGACAGCTGGGTCATGCCCAGCCCCTCCCAGTAATTTATCCACCCGGTCCACCACATGCCGAACCCTGGCACCAGGGAGACAGCAAACCATTCGGTTGAGGCGATCCTGGCGACAAATTATTCTATCAGTCCTTCTGATTATAGAATCCCCTATAACCACCAACTGTCTTGGCCTACCTGCACTCCCCTCACCACCTCTACTAGATGGGTTGCTCTCCCGGCTGTTAGGGGTAGCAGTGACATCTAGGGCTGCCACCTCTGTGTTTGCCACCTCCACATCTTCACCCAACGTGGAAAATTTGTTTTGATGCACAAATACAGGACTGGCCTTCCTTTTCTGCAAGCCCCTTCCACTCCCTCTAACTACATTAACCCATCTTCCTATCTGATAATCCTGACTTGCCACTCCACCCTCCACATCAGCCCTACTGACCACCTGCTCAGCGAGCAGAGGACCCCTTTCAAGGTTGTCCTTTCCGCCCAGTGTTGCAACTTGCTCTTCCAGATCTCTAATGCGAACTTCCAGAAGGGCAACCTGCTCACATCTGTCACATAAGGTGAACAACTCACATTTAGGAGGTAAAAAACAGGCACGTGGTTTGTCCCAGCACAGCAGATGGTCCAATCCTTGATAGGAAGCGCAGTGTCCTCTCATTCGTCGCTCACTCTTTCTCCGCTGTTGTGGGGGCCGGCTGCGGTGGAGAGTAGCTCATAACGAGGCCTGGAACGCTGGTGGTATGCAGGACGAGGATGGATGACATCACTGGCAAGCAAAGTGTTTCTTGAGTATGCGCACTGCGGCTGACACGGCAGCCACGCTACTTTATCGAGCATACAACCAGCATTCCAGGCCTCATTCTGAGCTCCGCTCCACCGCGGCCGTTCCCCACAACAGCGGAGCAGTAGTGAGCGGCGAACGAGAGGACACTGCGCTTCCTATCTGGGATTGGACCATCTGCTGAGGACACCCTCTTCCATTCCCCACTGTGCTGGGACAAACCACATGCCTATTTTTTACCTCCTAAATGTGAGTTGTTCATCTTATGTGTTATTAAACTTGTTATACCTCTGCACCCAGAGGTGCCTCTCCCTTTGTCTATTTACAGTGTACTGGAACATGGCTTTTGCTCCCATATGACGGCTGCCCTGAGTGGTAGATCCCTACACTCTCCTTATGGTCTGTGGACTTTTCTTCCATACCTGTTGGACCACTTACATATATCATTGCATTTTTCCCCACCTCTTCCCCATTTTACTTATATGCCTCATTACCTGTGGGATAATTTGTGTTCAGTTCCTTGCGCATATACTTGTCTTATCAAATCATTTGGCTGAAGGGGATTATGTTGTGTGTGATGATGTGTATGCTTTATGTTATAATTCAAGTTCAATTGTTATGCCTAGCTCCTTATGCATGTTAGGAAACAGTTAACAGTTTTGGTCATGTGATCTGGGGGCGAGGAGCTGTGGTTAGTTCTAAGATGGATGCTACTGAATAAAGACCAAGCTCGTGTTCAAGCTCATGCTGTCTGTCTATCCTTCATGTTATATCTTTACATGGTACCAGAAGTGGGGTACAGAAGAGTCATGGCAGCAAACAGCAACACAAAGAACAACCATCCCTGGATTTGGAATCAGGGAATGTGTCTGAAAACTGATCACAATGGAGAGAGCTGATAGAGCTTGTGTTTGCAGGACCAGATGCAGACAGATAGTCTGATCAGCAGAAAGCAGCTCACTTTTTGATATGTGTGGGACAAAAAGGACGTGATGTGTGCAGAGCCTGGCAAGCAAGTGGGGAGATCACTGCAGAGGACAAAAAGAAAACAGAGGTACTGTTTGCAAAGTTTGAAGAATGCTGCAACCCAAGGAGAAACTCCACAGTGCAAAGGAAACTGTTTTATGAGAAGAACCAGTGTGGAGGTGAGTCTCTGGATGAATGGGTGACACAGCTGCACTTGCTTGCCAAAGACTGTGCTTTCTATGATGCTGGAGATATGATAAAAGACCACATTCTGATGGGCAGTAAGTTTAAGGAAGTTCAGGAAAAGCTGCTGCAGGAAGAAGACTTAAATCTTGAGAAAGCCATAAGGATTGCCAGAGCATATGAAATGTCAAGAAAGGACACGCAGGTTCTGGAAGGAACACAGCTCCAGATTAATGCTATAGAAAATCACAGCAGCAGATATTGGCAAGAAAGAACACACACAGGAGTAAAGGGCACCTATGGCACTGGGACAAGTAACACACAAGCAGCGTGTGGATATTGTGGAAACATGCACCATAAAAATAGTGTCTGTCCAGCAAGGGGGCAGATATGCAATAAATGCAAGGAAAGAGGACATTTTGCCAGGGTGTGTAAGCTGTCTTCACAAACTGTAAGGTCAAAAACACCTTCTGTACACGCCATAGAGGACAATGAGGACAATGCAGGGTCAGACTCAGACTGCACCCCAATATCAGCAGTACAAAAAACACATCAGTCTGCAGATGAAGCAACTGTAACATTACAGATAGGGGCTAACAAAACTCCAATCACATTCAAAATAGATACAGGAGCACAAGTAACTTGTGTGCCAAGCCACATGTAGCACACGGACCTTTTTCTCACCTGGCTCACTTGTAAGATAAGGCACACCGTGCTATATGCCCGTACCCTCCTGTTTGAGGAGGTTAAGCGGTGTTCACAATTGTTGGGTTCCGCAGCGAGTTACCTTCCCTGGGCTGGTTCCTTTCCCTAGAGTGTAGGGAAAAGTCTGTTGTTTGTGTATCAATAAGGCCAATGTCCAGACAAGGTTAAACCTCAATGACTGAAGGTTTATTTTCTTTATGCTTGAAGCCAGACAGGAAAGTTGAAAGTGAAGAATAGAATAACAGGGAGGCAGGTTCAGGCATTTAATATCACCACTCAATCCTAAGTGGACTCTGCTCACTCGGATAGTTCCCTCTCATGGTCCTAGCAGCCGGAGTGATGCACGAACTTTACTTTCCTAGGGATACGATTGGAACCCATTTGCTTAGTTCCAAATCTCCCGGCACTTGTAGCATAAGGACCTAGGTGCAAGTTGAAGCATGCTACAATGCCTGTGGCGGACTTGTGGAATCCCTCTGTAGGTGACCAGGCCTCATCCGAGGCGGTGACTTCCTTCACTGCTAACCCTGGCTCCCTCTCCAGAACGGGTTACCCTTGAGTGCTCTGGAATTACTCTTTAGATGGTAGGCCAGCTAAAGGAGCTGGGTCTACATGAAGAGTTGCAGCCCCAGGCTAAAGGTGCCTGAGACTGATCCACCCATGCGCTCTTATATGGCCTGGAGGGCCACGAGATGCAGACGGACTGCTCCTCGGTACTGCTCCTCAGTACCCCTCCATCTCCCCTCCTAAAATGGCATCTGCCCCTTATGTATCCTCTCCCAGCATGCACAGCGGGCTGACCACGTCCCGTACAGCTGCCTGGAGAGAACACGCAAAGGTACAGTAATGTCACTAGCGGTTCAACCCTGACCTGTTATGGCAGCGCCACCCACAGGCCACAGGGAACTGTACACCAGCAACACCACTTGGAAAAAGCAAAAGAACAAAACCTAACAATTGAAGCGATCTGGGTCTGGCTACTAACCCAGATCAACCCCTAAATTTAGGTTCCTAGCTTCCCTAAAAGTAAAGGGGCGCTACATACACCCCCCTCTGAAATAGACACTGTCCCCAGTGTCTAAAATGAACTCGAACCCTCTCAAGCCTGAGCAGGTAAGAATTTATTCCTGAACCTATGTACAAATTTGAAATTCATGCCTGAACCAAAATATTGGGAAGGGACAGAAGAAAAGAGCAAAGGAACAAAGAGTACAAAATTCTAGACATCCCATTCTCAATGTCACATTTACAAAAATACACATTATCAATTCCACCCCCATCTAACTGACTACTCCACCCATTCTCCGGCGGTTGCTCGTAGTTTCACCTGCAGAGGGAGACAAAACAACGTACATATGCAATAAAACATCCTACCTATACTCTATGTACAAGAAGTAAGCTATCTCCCCTGAAGAAGATAACTTCCTTCACTTAGAACTACACATGCTAAGCCTAGCATATGCTATAAGACTGCACTCCAAATGAGAGGCTATGAAAAGTTCTGCAGACCACTGTCATCTGGTGGCAGCGCAAAGTCACTACAACCAACTATTGTTCAAATAAAAATGCCTGTCAAGAATCAAGAACCCTCCTCTTGGACACGGCGGGTCTCCAATTTTGGTCCTAACTTATCTAAGGGGTTGCGCTTGGCCCCTTAGTTCCAGTGAAGAGAACTCTTAAGGTGTCAACATACCAAGACATTTTGGACATTTTCATGCTCCCAACTTTGTGGGAACAGTTTGGGGATGGCCCCTCTCTGTTCCAACATGACTGTGCACCAGTGCACAAAGCAGTGTACATAAAGACATGGATGAGCGAGTTTGGAGTGGAGGAACTTAACTGGCCTGCATAGAGTCCTGACCTCAAGCTGATAGAACACCTTTGGGATGAATTAGAGCGGAAACTGTAAGCCAGGCCTTCTCGTCCAACATCAGTGCCTGACCTCACAAATGCGTTTCTGGAAGAGTGGTCAAACATTCCCATAGACACACTCCTAAACCTTGTGAACAGCCTTCCCAGAAGAGTTGAAGCTGTTATAGCTGCAAAGGGTGGGCCAACTCAATATTGAACCCTACGGACTAAGACTGGGATGCCATTAAAGTTCATGTGTGTGTAAAGGCAGACATCCCAATACTTTTGGTAATATAGTGTATATTATTTTACATCTTTTTATTTTTCTAGTCCAATAAAATTGTGTACCTTTTAGGTGCTGTTACATAGTTAGATATCCCTGTTATAAATAACAGGTAAGATACAAATGAAACTCAAAGAGGAATGATCACAGCAGATATATTTAGATCATGCTTACAATAGTAATCACTGCTGACCCATGGAGAATGAATGCATAAATTGTACTGATAACACTTCTGTAATGTTCATTGAAGGATTGCTTTTTCTCTTTAACAGTTGTACTCTCTCTTTGTCTCTGGGTAAGTGATATGATGGACCTCTCTTATAATCTGGAAAGCCAACTGAATATGAAGCTGCCTTGCAATATAATACTTCCACTTGAGATCTAAAAGAAACGAATGCTGTATAAAGCCTCCAATCTTCTTAGAAAGATGTATTGGAACTGCAGTGTAATCACAGCCGGATCTAATGTGAGGCCACCAAAGCCACAGCAGAATTTATGAGTGTGACATAAGTTCAGAAGCTTGTTCCCAGAAATAATAGCTTAAGGTCTTGGTACAATCACCAAAAGGCACAGAAGAATGTGTTGAAGCAGTGGAGACCAAATAGGGCCCCTGGTTATCCTGCTTTTCTCCGTACTGTCCGCCTTTATCATCCCAATGTATTTGAAGTGGTTCTTTCGCTTGCCAAAAAAAAAAAACCCTCAAAACTAATATGTAGTAAAATGATATAGA
This sequence comes from Rana muscosa, assembly GCA_029206835.1. Classification (NCBI taxonomy): domain Eukaryota; kingdom Metazoa; phylum Chordata; class Amphibia; order Anura; family Ranidae; genus Rana; species Rana muscosa. The sequence continues at coordinate 104,425,123 of CM055122.1, read as the reverse complement.
AAAAGTGATAACAAAGAAAGAGAATAGGACAACAAGATATTGCCTACAGAAAGTGGCCTGGTCACTCAGCTATTTGTTTCCTTACCTATGTCGGGACCGAACCACAAAATGTTTTTTATAAGATATATATTATATTACGATTTATTATCTATAGCTGCAACAAAACAGTTCATTAGAAAAACAGTTCATTAGTAAAAACTAAACATTTTATGGGAACAACTGAACCATTTAAATTGCAGGGAGATTATAATAGAATATACAAGCTATTATGATGCATAGTTTATATCCCTGTGTGTATAATCCATAGACCATACAGTGGAATTGTAGTCACATTATATTTTTCTTTTTAAAAGTTGTACAGTCATATAGCACACTTTTATTTATGGCTTCCTAAAACCCATCTACTGTCAAATTTTAAAACAGGAAACTGTTATGCCGTGTACACACGATCGTTTTTAATGTCATTTTCAAAAACGACTCTTTTCTCGACGTGATTTTTCTTGTTTCCTCTCAAGCCTGTCTTGCATACACACATTCATTTAAAAAAACGCTCGAGCAAAGCGCAGTGACGTACAACACGCACGACGGCACTATAAAGGGGAAGTTCCGTTCGAATGGCGCCACCCTTCATGTTAGTAAAGTTTGTTGAGCGACGATTCGCGCTTCTCAGCCTTGTGCTTTTAAGACCGTTACAGCGTGATGAATGTGCTATTTCCATTATGAACGCTAATTTTAGCAGAACGAGCGCTCCCGTCTCATACTTGATTCTGAGCATGCACGGTTTTTTTTCCCCCTCGTAAAAGCATACACACTACCGTTTTTCACGTCGTTAAAAAAAACAACGTGAAAAACGACGTGAAAAAAAAGAGCAGGTTCTCATTTTTTTTAGCCCATTTTTTCACGTCGTTAAAAATGCTCTGGAGCCTACAACACGATAGTTTTTAATGCCCAATTTAAAAAATTGAATTTTTACGCCGTGAAAAATGGTCGTGTGTATGCGGCATTAGAATCTTTACCAGGTTTTTTTTTCTTCTTCGTCCTTGATGTGAATAAATCTCTCCTACAGAGACACAGACATAACAAAAAACATATTTTTGCAAGGGTTAGAACCTCTGACAATGTTTTTGTTTTCAATTTCTTTTTATTGTTATCATTTTCTTAGATACAAACGATTTTACATTTTTACAAAATTATTTTCAATATACAATAATTCATTCTCAATGCTCAGTAGACAAAATATACAATATCTGTTCAGTATCAAATTTTATACTCTATCATAAAAACAGAATGCCGTGTAGCATTCTCTTACATATATGTACTACTATCTTAGGTACTCTTTCGTTCCAACATCCATTCATCTATTCAACCGGGGGAGGGGAGAGAAAAAAAAATTAATTAGGAAAGAGGGGGAGGGGGAATCCCCTATTTCTCCCCCTTACTCTCTCTCCCAATCGCTTCCATTTACTCGTTACTGTTTTCCTTTTATGCATATCCTTTCATTCTGTTTGAGGACCGAAATTCATCCCATTTTAGCCATATTGCTGGCATTTGGGTTTCTATGTATCCTTCTTCTCTTATCTGTCTTTCCATATATTGTATTTCATTCATTTTATATACCCAGTCTCCTATACTTGGACTTTTATTTTTTCTCCAGTTGCGAGCTATTATTGTTCTAGCTGCCAAGGTCATATGGTGAAGAATATCATTCCTAATGCTCATTATTGATTCTGGCACCATAGATAACAATGATGTATCTATGTTTAAGTTCCTATCTGTTCCTGATACTTTCTGATATATCTCATGAACATTATTTCAGACAATGTTTTTGTAGCTGTCCTTAAAGCCCTGCTCCAAAATGTTTTATAATCCCTTCCAACCACCGCTATCTAACCCATGCTTCTATGCATTTTTACTTCCTTACCGTGCAAAGCCAGATATATTCACCTATATCCTCCTTCCAGGTCTCTTGCCACTGCCGTTCCAGGTGGGCGGACTACTGATCCAGTGCTGTGATTCCCCCCCCCCCCGGGATCTCCAGTCCCCTGTGATGACATTATCCTCTTCTGGAATCTGAGTGGATCCCACTGCTGGACATCCAATAGGAAGTGTCTACGTCATACAGCCATTGATGTGGACGCCTGAAGAAGGCCCCTTCGAGAAATTGGACTTAGAAGGAGATGACTCGGAGCTGTAGCATCATGTGACCACCACTTAAGGTAAGTAATAAAGGGAGTTTCACAGCTGCAGCCACTGGACTAGATCGGTTATGTGGGGAGAGAAAAAGGGAGGGTAGAAATGGGAAAGTTTCCACCTCAGAACTGCAACAAATGTACACTGATAGGCTCAGAGATAAATTAAGACATAAAGGGCCCTAGGCAAGATAGCAGCATTGTCCCCCCCCCCTCCATCCCTTTAACTGGCATTGATAAGGGTTGAAATAGGTATAGAAAAGCTGCCCTGTCTGCATTGTCTGTACTGAAACAGTCCCATCAGACACAAATTGCTTACAAATGCATTTTTACTTGTAAAGCACTAAGTGGAATGTGCAATCATACTGGCTTATGACAGGAGCATGAAGACTGTAGCTATGCCAGGGACATCCACCGTGACTTAGGCTCGTGTCTAGGTTGCCTTTTGAATGACCAACTGTAAAAAGGTTTCATGGAAGACAAGAAGAGGCAGGGGTGGAGAAGGAGAACATACCTCCCCAGAATTGCAGCCAGGGAGAGGGAATGGGAGGGGTTAGGGATACAATAGATTACTCATAAGACCAGCAGCACCTATTCACTGTACACTCAGAGGTGGTGTGAAGAGACAAGAAATTAATATAAGGACAGGAAAAAGTTTCTGCACAGAGCTGTAGCCATTATAAAATTATACACTGATATGTTGTGTGGAGAGTGAGGAATAGGAAGGCTAAAGGGGAGAACACATTCCTGCAAACAACAAGGTACCATGATAGGCTGTGTGGAGAAACAATAGAAAATGGTGGGGAATAGAGAGGAGCAAATTCCATCCACCTGCCCTGCTCAGAGCCTACCAGACTGCTAATTGTACAGTAGATGAAGTCTGTAGAGCTTATACAGACCTACATGGGCGAAGGTGGTCATGCTGATCACATCACCATGTGATTGCATATTTAATGCAGAAAAATTCAGGTATGTCTATTTCAGTGGGATTACATTTAAACAATAATTGCTACACAGTGTTGCGTTTATTAAATTGAAATATGTTGTCATTATCATTTACAGCTTCTTCTAATCTTCTGCTGTGACCGCTGGGCCATGTTGCGTGCTCTGTGAAGGGAGTGGTGCAGATGCAATATAAATGAAGATTAGAATCACACTGTTTGATTTTTTTTTTTTATTTGAAATAACATCTGTATTCAGCTCAGCTGATTACACTTCAGTTTACTACGTTGTAGCATGCTGCATTGAAAAAGAAAGTACTGTGTGTCCTTAATTTCAGTGCACACCACTACAGCGCAGTTGTGGGAACCAAACAAACAGGACTTGAGGTGAATTGCCTTGTCTATGCTTTGGGACTGTGTTGGGCAAGGCGGTCAAATGAAAAAATCTGTCACCTGCACTGCCGCCATTCCATTAAGCAGAAAGTGCTTTACTTTACACTCACTTCAACCTGATTGAGAAATAGAGTTTGAATTAAGCATGAATACATTAGGCAATTAAATACTTGAGATTTTTTAGTGCTTGCTTATTTATTAACTGATAATTCAAAAAATGAATAGTGGATTGTCTTTAATACATAAAAGTATACTTTTGACACCAATCATGAAATATATGTTAGTAAGGAAATAAGAATTATGTGTTTAGCACTAACATACATTTAGGAACAAAACAAGGACATTTGATTGAGCAAAACTCATTGTGTATACATAGATAACAATGGCAGTCATCTTTTTATTATTCTTATTGGATTTTTTTACACCTCAATATAAACCAATCTAACATGAAAAAAATGGTTGAAAATTATTTTATTTCTTTCATTAAACTTCCCCATTTGTTTACGACTTTCACTCCAATATACTGCAAAGGAGTCCTTTAGCCAACTTGTTTTGCTACATTACAAAGCTTTATTAGAAGAGTGCCTCTCCAGACAAAAAAAAATGAAATCTCTTTGAGAATAGTACTAAACTATTAACAAATACTGATACTATGTGTTTATCCCTCCATATTTACCTCTTGATGCTTGCAGTTCACAAAGTTTTTAGTGAAGTGCCAACAACACTTTCTGAATGTACAGAACTTTCTCATTGGGTTGGCAGTCCTCCACTTTGCCTCAGCTCATTAGCACTACATAATGGTATGGCACAGTGGTGCTTCCTCTGCTATACATAGATTGTCATGCAGGAGGAAGCTCTTCAACAATGTCAAGTGCAGACCAGCCACTATAGCTTATCATCTTCATCTAGCCTTACTTTGGTTTTTGGGAGCCACATAGGGGTTTAAATTACTACTATGGATGAGATTTGAATTACGATTAAAAATGACAATCCAAGTATTTTGCAATTCAGTAAAATGAATCGCTGCTCTAGCAATCAATTGTCAGTAATGCACTTTCTAGTCTTTGAAATGTGGTCAGGAGGCTTAAAGTGATTGTATATCATAACCTTGTAAAACAGCCCATTCAGTTTAAGATTGAAAAAAAAAGGTAAAACATTTGTGTATAGATGTAAAAAAAACATTATAAATACCTTTTTTTCCCCTTTTCAAAAATGATCACGTTCCCTCTGCTCCCTGTGTTCTCAGCTGTATAAGTGCTGTGGCAGGAGAAGCAACAGCACACTGAGCTACACAGTGAATGGCTGTGCAGGGGGGGGGGGCGTGTCAGGACAAGTCTGATCATTGGAGGAGAGGAGGCTGAGTTCCCAGAACAGCTAGGGAACTGACCACGGTGTGTTCTCCTGCTAATTGTGGTCAGTTTTTAATAGGAAAGCAGAGGGACTGGCAGGATCACTAGGGATTTCACACAAAGGATGCAATACAAAGAGAACAGGATACTTTTTCATACGAGTACATGGTACAACGGTCACATATCAGGAATATGAAAACCTGGGGTAAGAAACGCTTTAAAAGGGCAATTTATTCTTATGCGCCAGCTCCCTCATTATAAAAATCAGGGTTCCCTGCAGCCTTTTGTATTTGTCTGTGTTGGAGACTTGGAGTAGACAGGGGCAGATCAAACAATGGCTAACCCCCACAGCGTCTTGTGCTATAAAAAACCATATGTCACATTGGCACTACACTGCTGGCCATTCTTCTGCAGGGAAAGTACATACACGTGCCTGCCTTGCGCATGTCCTAAACCTTGTGGTGCAGAGGTTCCTGGTTAGCTACCAGTGGCGGCTGATGTTTTATTTTTTTGGGGGGGCTGCAAACAACCACCCCCCGGGCGGACCTACTACCACCCCCCCGGTGGCCGGCGGCGTGGCACTACCACCCCCCCCGGTGGTCAGGCACTTACCCAATCTATGTGGCGGGCCGTGGTGTTCTCCAGAATGGTCCTTGTGGGCGGCGGGGTGCAGGCAGCGGCTCCGGTGTCTGCTCCTCTAGTGGCTTCCTCCGCCGTGTCTCTCCTCACTCTTCTGCCTAGGTGCTAGGCATCCAAAAGATCGCAGACCTGCCTCCTGATTGGCAGGGAAGGAAAATTCATTCGCTATCATCACACAACTGGGTGGGCTCGGAGCGCAATGCTCTGCACTCCGAGCCCACCTTTTTTTAAAGCCTATTAGAGCCTCTGGCTCTAATTGGGTTCTTCAAAAAAAACACCCACCCCGCATTGGAATCCATAGTCCGGTGCCCTGATATGTAGATCAGGGAGCCGGACGTACGGATAGGAGAGGCGGCGCCTGTGCGCCCTCTATGGACCGGCTGCCACTGTTAGCTACCCTGGCTTACAGGATGGCAGCCACTTTACGTGGTCATAACCAGCAGATGCTCATCTGGCCAAAATACAGCAGCAGTGCAGGTTTCCTCCCAGCCACCTGATATGCAACACATCTTTGCACTTGAATTCAATATTGGCCATCAAACAGAAACAACTTTCCAAGCAGTTTTTCCCCACTGCCACTTGAATCCTAGGTGCTAGAGGCAAGTTGAACTGTCCACGCTCATCAACTAGAAGCAAAGTGAAAAGCAAATGCATAGCAGATGTATCACAAAAGTCTTCTTTTACTGTATAAATTGTCCACAATCATGACAATAGCAGTCCCCATACTAGGACCACCCTCTGACACATTTCACCCAATCAAGGCTTAATCAAAGTGATAATCTCTACGATTATGCCATGATTGGGTTACGCACGTTAAAAGGCCGGTCCTAGGCAGGGACTGTTATTGCAATGCTTGTAGATGATTTGTACAATAAATGAAGTCTTTTGTGATACATCCAGTGTGCAGCAGCTTTTCTCTTGGCTTAAACGTTGGCCATGTTCCAGTGGCTACACCAGAAGCAATGCACCAAATTATTGTCTCCTTATTCAAGAAGTATGCAACACCTTGTCAGTATTCAATGATCAGAGTGGTGAGCCTACTGGAGTATACACTGTGTGATGTCAAAGTCTGGGCACTGGAGGCACAGAAGCAGGACAAATAGGAGTATTTCTGTCTGTCTAATAGACAGCAGAATCCTTTGCCTACTGTCCCCATGCTAGTGAGGCAGAGATAGCAGAAGGCAGAGTAGAGGAGGAGGATGAGTAGGATGAGGAGGAGGGTTGGAGTACTGGCAGTGAGAAGGAAGAAAAAGTACAGACTTTCAGGGGACATTTCAGCCCAAACCCAAAGGAGTTGTACATGGGTGGGGTGACATCTATGGCTCATCTTCTTCTGCTGCAGGCAATTTGTGGCAAATAGGCTCATTCATGCTGAAATGCCTGCGTAAAGAACCCATGACTTGAGCTATGAAGGAAAGGGTTGACCATACTTTTGGATGGCAAATATAAAGGGGAAATGGCATATGCCATGCAACCATCCAAAAAACGAATTCCCATAAAGTGACAGGATCCTTTCTCACTCCCAACATGCCTCTGACCCTCAGATCACTGAAAGAAGGATCAGCAGTGATGGCAGTTGCCTCAGTGATGATTTTTAATTGTTTTACAACCACAGCCGACAGGCAACGGTCACAAAAGTCAACAGTCAACTGGCAACAGTCACAAGCAGCACCTAAATCACATGATTGCAGACTACTTGGGGTCCAGGGCCGATATGCACATGCTTTGCAGTAATGACCCAATGGAATATTGGGTGTCTAGGCTGGAGATTTTGGATTGCCTTGCAGCCAGTTTGCAGTCTGGGTGGGCTTTCAGGGGGTGTTTTTCTGAAAGAGAGACACATTGACTTGTCCCCAAGATTGTGGACCAGCTCCTTGGATCAGCAATGATTTAAAAATCCCTGCTGCTGATGCTACCAACCACATTTTTCCTTGTAATCTGGCCCAAAAGAAAAATGCTACTTTAAACCATCACCAGCTCACGTCACCTCTGCTGGCCTGCCACCATTACCAGCTTCTGCCCTCTCTGCTGGCCTGCCACCCTTACCAGATATGGCATCCTCTGCTAGCTTACCACCATTACCAACTCTTACCACTTCTTCTGGACTGTTGCCATTTCCAGCTCCTCCCACCTCTCCTGACCTACTACTACCAACCTTAACAGCTTCTGCTACATCTCTTGGCCTGCCATTATTACCAACTCCTACCACTTCTCCTGGACTGTGACCATTACCAGATTTTTCCACCTTTGCTGGCCTGCCTCCATTACAAGCTCCTGCCACATCTCCTATTTTTTATTGTCACCTCTTTTTAGATTGCAGCTCAATAAATTTGCTTATATACTTTGTATTGGCAATTAAAATTCTATTGGGCATTGTTTGTGAAATAATATAATCTAGTTTTAATTTCTTGATAAAACCTGCTTCATCCCTTTCAAACTGCAGCCAAATAAAGCTTACATACATTGCATCAACTGTACCATTTTTCTAATATTTTTTTTAACTTTTAGGGTGGTTTTGGACATTCCTTGGACACTCCTTTCCCAGAGTGTCTCCCAGAGTGTCATTCCTGAGGTCTATGCAGTTTAAGCAAAAACAGTATGTGGGACTTTTCTCTGGGACAAAAATACACAGAAAAAATAAACTGGGGGGTGCACAAGCCTAGTGCATTACCAACCCCCCCCCCACTTTATTAAAATTTCCAAACGTCAAAAACATATTCACAAATAGACTCACAAACTAGCGTTGTCAACAGTCACAATATAAGATGATCCAGCAGTGAGGCGGTGTCACCAAGTCCGAACCATTACTTCAATTGGCAAGCTTACACATTTCAGGAGATGCAATACCTTCCTCAGGGACAAACCAATCCAGGGTTCATGTCCTCCTTTAAATATCCATAAATACAAACCCCAACCACCCACTCCCATACAAGGTAAGCAGAGCAAGTGTAACAGATAGGGTCATATGTCCACATTCAAATAAATGTGCACTTGTATCTACTTTTGTCGGTTTATTTGAATGTGGACATGACCTTATCTGTTACACTTGCTCCAACCACCTTGCTTGAGTGGGTGGTTGGGGTTTGTATTGATGGATATTTAAAGGAGGATGTGAGCCCTGGATTGGTATAGCTTTGAGGAACGGAGTGTGAAACGTATAAGATTACCAATTGAAGTGATAATTTTGGCTTGGTGACACTACCCTTGCCCCCTCCTGTTTTTTACAGGTTTCTGTTGAGATTCCCCAGTCTGAGGTGGATAGCATTGGTGGAGTGTGTTTATTGAAGCTGTGTCGGGAGACTACCTGGATTGTAGTCCATTCTTGTGATGTCTATGGCTCTGGAGTGCTGGGGTGTATAAACATACTATTATTTGGAACATGGTCATCATGTTTCACATAGATTTTTGCTACTTTAGGACCAAGGGCAAAATTTTTAATTTTACCCTTTTCACAGCTGTTATGATGATCAACAACAGTGGACTGAAACTGTAAACATGATTAATAAATGATATATTACTTCCAAAAAAGGCACATGGCAGGCAGGCAACAATCATTGTTAATTATATAAAATAGAAAAATAAAAAAAATCCTACAACATACATGGAAAGTAGAACCAAAAGGGTAACTCTCCCAAAAAAAGTTTTTTTATTTTTATACTTAAAAAAAAGCACCTTGCATATGAAAGACTGATAAACCCCCAATAGGGTAAAATCTCTTAAAACCCACATCTAGAGAAAGGAAAACATGGTATGTGTTAAAGAAAGTTGCATTTTGTAACTTTTGCACAGTTGTATTTAAGGATGTAAACCACTCCAGTGGCATTACCAATCCAATTTTTTTTAAATACATGTATTTGGTAGGTCAATTTTTTTTTCTTGTGTTGAGCAATTTACAATCAACACAGGATCCACATCTCAATCTTTCCTTCCTAAATTGCGGCATACTAAAGCTGCTTACATTCTTTGCAGCAGCAATATACTGGGTTTGGTCATAATTTACTCCAATTTCTTTTTCATGATAAAAACTGCCTCATCCCTTTTTCCTAAATTGCAGTCTATTAAAGCTGCTTACATACTGTGCATCAATTATAAAATTGTTGTGGGTATTGTCTGTGAAATAATTATCTCTAACTTGTATTTTCTAATAAACCCTGCCTTGTTGCACCCTGTTAAATTGCAGCCTTATAAAGTTGCATACATGCTTTGCATTGACTAAAAAAATGTTTGTTGGTATAGTCTGCAGGAATAGTACACCATAGTTTTTATTTCTTTATAAAACCTGCATCATCATCATCCTTCTTAACTTGTGACCTACTAAACTAGCTTACATACTGTAAAATAGCTTTCAATATTTCTGTCTCTTGTTTGTGAAATTATACACTCTAATTTGTATTTTTAATTAAACCTATGTTACCGCTCTCCTTCAACTGTGGCTTAATAAAACTACTTACATAATATGTATTGACTGTAAAATATTTATGGGAATTGCCTGTGAAAAAAAACAATCAAATTTGTATTTCTTCATTAAACTTGCCTTGTTGCTACCTCTTTAATTGCAGACTATTAAAACTGCTTACATACTGCATTGGGTGTGTTGAAATGAATTGGATTGTGTTCTGCTGCTGTATTTAAGCCAAGCAATAATGTAAAAGTACATTATACATACAAAACTTTTGATTCCAGAATATTTTTAGCTAATGCTGTCTGTGACACCACATATAGCTCTGTAACATCACATACAGCTTAAAGGCAGTAGTGGTGCAGGTCAAATGAACAGTCTGAATATTTATGGTGTCTCAGCCAATCCCTGGGAAGGTGTACCCAATAAGAGGCTGCAGAGCACATAAATAGTTTAGGATCTAGAGCAGCCTTGTCTTGTCCAATGGGAGAAATTCCCAGCTTGAAGGGCTACTGCCCTTCTAGGCAGCCTAGCTGAAATTCTCTCTGTTCGTCGAGGTCCCAGCTATGCTAAAGCTGGGGGAATGCTTGCTGCAAGTCTCAGGAACTAATCAAGGGATTTCACCAAGGAGAGTCCACTAGAGAAAGGTCTGTCTGATATTGGAAGAAGGCATCCAAGTATCCAGGGACATTGTGAGTACAGACCTGAGTGTAGGATACTGGTGACTGTGGCTGCTGCTATCTTTTTGTGAATCAGTGCTAATGCTTGTCTAGCCTGGGGCAAGACACTTATGGTATCTTAGTGTCTCTTATCCCCTTGGCTTCTACTAAAAGAACTAGTCTGAGAAGCAGGGACAAAGTGAGGAGTGTCCTCTAGTTACGGTCCAGTGTGCATGGAGTATCCCACAGCTCCCTATACCCTATCCAAGTTTATTTAGAAATTAATATAAAAGTCAAACCCCTAGGCTGTTCATTGAGCCAGAGAGAGTGAATGTTGCTGTGTGCTTGGCTGCCGCTGAACTGATCTGGGAGAGGAACCTGTGGCAATCAGAGGGCCTTACAGGGGTAAGGGTGACACTACTAAAGAATTTGAATATCTGTTCATCCAGTCATGATATTTACACAGCTCTTCCACACAGCACAGTTCTACCTACCAAGATCGTGGTCCTGATTATTCTCTGATTTTTAGCTTCCCTTTCCCTTTCGTTTCAGGTCACTTTTCCAGATAGCAAGCATAACTTGCCAAAAATTTGTGGCAGTGTTGAATTGTAAGTCTTGTTAACTTGCTGCACATTTTCACTTGCAGAGCACTTGAAGCACAAGTTCTAGGCGACGCTTCCAATTTGTAGCAAATATGAGTTGTAAGTTTCTAGCAAGAGCAAAGTTCCAGTGGTGAGTCTACAGCAAGAGCTCTGCAAGTCACAGTAACCCCTGTGGTGGGATGACTATTGCATAACATAACTGAACCAGAACTTGCAGCAGACTTGCAGAATATTTGCAAAGAAAGTCATGCAATGCAGATTTGCTGCAATTGTGCAACAAACTTGTGAAGCCTGACATGTTGAGCAATAGCTTAGCAAGTGATTTTCAAACGTGCAGCTCAATTGCTTGCTATCTGGGTCCTCACCCCCACTATGTCACTGGACAGTAAAAGGAGAAGCAGCACATTGATAAGTTTATCTCTCTGTCAGTCTGCTCTCTCCTCCAACCAGTATTGTTCTTGAACTGAAACACACCTGATTGGTTCCTTTTGCTGTTTCACCCTCCCCTGTCTAAGTTCTGCTGTACAGAAGACTGCAAGAGGTTGATAGCAGGTCAGTCCAGGTACCTGCATTGCTTACATTTAAAAAATGCATTTAATGATCTAAAAATAATTACATAGCTGCATTTATTTGTGCCTTTTGTGATGGGAGTTCAACTTTAAAGACAATGAGTTATGTTGCCGTGCATGCACTTTTATTTTAGTTTACTTTGTATAAGAAAAAAAAAAAACATATTAACTCAACCATTAGCAAAACTGGCAGTGAAATATGTATCATAATACATCCAGAAAACATTTAGGTGGCCGAAAAACGGGTAGGACGTACCCGTATGGAATTTCGCCAAGGAGTGCCATTGTGCCGCAGCATATCTGCGTGACATGGTTGGGAACTGGTTAATTGGCAGAGTGTTGTTCAAAGTGTAAAGTGATTGTGTTCATGGTTCAAATTCAAACTCGAAAGCCTAGTACACACGACCTAGAATCTCGTCAGGAAAAAAAACGGTTGTTTTTCCCTGGCAAGAATCTTTTCCGGGCCGAGTGTACACACGCTTGATTCAAAAGAACCGCCTTTCTTTTGAATGGAACGAACGCGGTGCCGTCATCGACTACGACGAGCGTGCACTCATCACTTTCGATGCTGTCGCCGCCATCTTGCTACACCCTACCTATGCCTAGGAAGCTACCGCGCATGCGTCAAAGTCATTTCGAGCATGCGTGGGTTTCCACGGCGACAGGTAAGCGTATACACTCTCGGGTTTCTCGTCGGGAAACAGGCGGACGAGAATCGAGACGAGAAAATAGAGAGCAGGTTCTCTATTTTTCTCGTCGAGATTCTGGCCAGTTTTCTTGACGAGAAATCTGAAAGCCTCGTACACACGCACGGTTTACTTGGCAAGAAAGCTCTGCCAGCAATTTTCTTGCTGGTTCTTGCCAAGAAAACCGGTTGTGTGTACGAGGCTTAAGGCTGGGTTCACACTAAGTGCAGCGCAGGGCACAGCAGGGAGTCCAGTGCGTCCCCGTTCACCGTTTCAGGTCCGAATTAGGTACAAGTTTTTGCCCAAATTTGGACCTGAAACAGAGCCAAAGACGCACAGGACCCTTCTGCTGTGCGCTCCACGGCCACCCCAGAGATATGTGACCCGGCTTCATTGAGAGCCAGTCACACTCTTCTGTCATGCGAATTGGATGTGGAGAAACCTGCATCCAAGTGTGAACCCAAACTAATTCCTGCCAAAATTATTTTCTATATTTTAAACAGACTGTGGAAGGAATTTAAATTGCTGTCCGGTTTTTATTTCTGTCTGCAACACCCTTGAGGGAATTTTCCCACACTTCCTGTCACTGACATATGCACAAGAAACAGGAGGTGCAGTTGTCTCCAGGACAGAAAGGTAAAGACACAAGCCAGGCTGTGCGTTTCCATAGACGCACACACAGCCTGGCACGGCTTCGCCCCTCACTCTCTGCTCACAGGATGTGATTGATAACTGTTGGCAGAATGGTGGATTATTGTAGACAAAGCTGGATTGCCTGGCTGTGTGAGCATTTTAAATTACAACCCAGCATTAAAAGGTGGGCATTAAAAAAAAAAAATGCACATGGGCGGGGTGAAGTTCAACTTAACAATAATAATTATATTTAGTTACAACACTATTCCTCCAAGTACTTTACTGTGCTGCTTTTCTAGAACTACACTACCTCTGACCCAAAACTCATTGACTTTAAAGTGTTAAAGTCAATGAGTTATGTTGCCGTGCATGCACTTTAATTTTAGTTTACTTTGTATAAGAAAAAAAAAAACATATTAACTCAATCATTAGCTAAACCGGCAGTGAAATATGTATCATAATACATGCAGAAAATTAGGGGATAAATCTGAATTTTCTCATATAACAGCTCACTAGAGACTAATACTTCAAAGACGTATGATGTTTAATAGCTGCTTAGTATGCTTATATAATTTTAGTTTAAAACTGTTCACACCCTAAAGATTATGTTAATTATAAATCTGCTAAGTATGAAATTGGTTAATATCAATGATGAAGTATTAGAAGTCATCTACTGCAGGTATGTTTATCTGCATATGACCTGTTTTGACTATGTGGTATATTTTGTATAGTTACGTTTGCACTGGTCGGTACATTTTGGCTGCTTCACTGCATGAGCCGATCATTGCTAAATCCAGACAAACAATAACCAGACTGGAAAAGAATCATATGTCTATGGTAAGGTGACCAGACATCCCTGGTTTCCGGGGACAGTCCCCCGATTGAGAACACTGTCCCCGGAGCCAGTCTGTCCCCAGATTTGTCCCCAGATTGCAGTGGCATGGGGGGGCATCTGGTACTCTTGCCTGGGTGCAACATTTAGGGGGGGCGAAAATCATTACTGTGCCCCCCAAGTGTGCTGTGTTGCCCCCCCTCCCCCTGCCCAGGGACTCCTGTGGTCCAGCCTGTCCCCCATGATCCCTCTGGTGCTGGTGGCCCATGTGTGTCTGCAGAGAGGAGGGGTGGTGCTGAGCGTACAGCCGCTATTTTAGAAGCTCTTGGCAGGGGATACTGAGGAGCAGCTGGATGTCAGGAACAGTACCTGGTGTTGGGGAGAGCCCCGCTCCTATGGATTATCATGGAGGCCATGGACAGATGAGCAAAATCAACCGATCTACACTGTTCATGTGTGGGGGGGGGGGGTGAGTAGTGCAGGAATCAGGTAGGTCAGTGTAGTGGTCAGTATAGAACTCAGGTAGGTCAGTGTAGTGGTCAGTATAGGAATCAGGTAGATCAGTGTAGGAATTAAGTAGGTTAGTGTAGTGGCCAGGTAGGTCAGTGTAGTGGTCAGTGTAGGAATCGGGTAGGTCAATGTAATGGTCAGTGTAGGAATCAGGTAGGTTAGTGCAGTGGTCAGGTAGGTCAGTGTAGGAATCAAGTTGGTCAGTACTACTGTACTAGTGGAAGGGACTCAGCGAGTGCTAAAAGTCTGGTGGGGGGTGCAAATTTCTTGCCTTGTCCCGGGCGCTGACAACCCACACTACATCATTGACTGCATATATAATTTAAGGAAAATATGCGTATAAAATAGTTTATCATTTGCCAATAAAAAACGTATGTCCCTGGATTTCATTTTAAAAATCTGGTCACCTTAGTCTATGGACATATGATCACATGTCTATGGGAACACAGCAATGAATGCAGACACTTCCTTGTCAAATGATCTGGGGGGGGGGGGGTGAAACTTAGAGAAATTATTCACTTCCCTGTTATGCTTCTTCAATAAAGGTATAGCTCATTCTTTTTGGGTTTTATGATATCTGTATCATAAAACTCATTCAGAGCAACCAGTAACCAGTCAGACCTTAGTTCAGCTACCATTTTCCAGAACAGGCTTGATTCTGATTGGCTGTAATGTGTTGTCAGACATGCCTCTTCCACCAGTTTTGTAAGTAATACCCTAGGTGTTTACATAAACCCCTAACATAACAAAGCTGCAGGGATCATATAGAAACACTACCCTTCACTCTGCACACAGAAACCTTTGCAGACTTCTACCTGTGCGCTCTGCAGCAGATTCAGATGATGTTATTGAGCCATTACCGCTTGTCGCGGAACACGCGCAAAATCTTGCTCGTTCCTAACACGCAGAAAAATGCTCTGCTCTTTAGGGGTGCCAATTAGTGATGAGCCGAACACTAGACTTGTGCACAACGGAAAAATTCGTTCCGTTTCGGTTCGTTTCTTTCCGGTCCTGTTGATTCGTAATCATTCGTAATTTTGCTAGACGGGATTTTTCGTGTTCGGACTCATTCGTATTTTTGCAAGCGACATTTTTCGTTGAATTTTTTGTTGCTTTATAATTCGTACTTTCGGTAGAGTACGTTGTTTTTCGTTGATTCTGGACACAACTCCTACTTTCGTAACTTTTTTTGGGTTCGTTGATTCGTAATTTTCCGTGTCTCTCTCACAACGACGCTGCCTATTATGCCTAATGTGCTTCGAATGGATTTGTACTTTTCTAAATACATAGCGGTTATTTGTAACGATTCGAAATCTCGTATTTTACTTTCGTTTTTTACATGCGGCTATAGGCTCCGCCCCTGTACACCATTTTGAGAGGGTTCAGCACGGTGAGGGAGAAGCAGAGAGCAGAGCAGAGTGAGTGTTATTGTGCTTCGAATGGATTTGAAATCTCGTATTTTACTTTCGTTTTTTCATGCGGCTATAGCCTCCGCCCCTGTACACCATTTTGAGAGGGAGTTCAGCATGGTGAGGGAGAAGCAGAGAGCAGAGTGAGTGTTATTGTGCTTCGAATGGATTCGTACATTCGTAACTTTTTTCATAACGAATTATGCCGAAGACCTTCGGGCATTCGCTATTTTGCGGTATAATTTATTTCGGATTCGGTTTTATTCGTAATTGCTCTGTTCGGAAATTCGAATGCTTCCGAATGTCCGAAAGTTGCTAAATTCGGACGAATTTTGATTCGTTACGAAACGAATTGCACAAGCCTACCGAACACCCCCGGGTTCGGTTCGCACCAGAACCCGCGAACGGACCGAAAGTTCGCACGAACATTAGAACCCTGTTAAATACAATGGATGCGAACGTTCAGATTCTAAAGTGCTAATTATAACGACTATTATCCATGTTATTGTCCTAAACAGAGTTTGGGAACCCGGGTTCTGCACCAGGGGGCATGTATCATTGCAAAAAGAAGTTTTAAAAACTGACGTTTTCCGGGAGCAGTCATTTTAATGATGCATAAAGTGAAAAAAAAAGTCAAATATTCCTTAAAATATTGTACCTGGGGGGTGTCTACAGTATGCCTGTGAAGTGCCACGTGTTTCCCGTGTTTAGAACTGTCCCTGCACAAAATAACATTTCTAAAGGAAAAAAAAGCCATTTAAAACTGCTTGCGGCTTTAATGTAATGTCTGGTCCCGGTAATATGGATGAAAATCTTTAAGAAAAATGGCATAGCTACCCCATCAACCCCCCCCCCCCCTACCCCAGCCCATTACCAGCCCCTTTGGGTCTTGTATGGATATTAAGGGGAACCCCGCACACAAAATAAAAAAGGCCTAATATACTCTGAACAGCTGTATACAGGCGGTGCATACAAGACAGGGACTGTAGGTTTGTTCTTATGTAGAATCTGTTTGTAATTTTGAACAGCTACATTGTTTAAGTGTAGCTCCAGCCCAAATACCTATTTTTAAGCTTTTTGGAAAACATAGGGAAGGGTTATCACCCCTGTAACATTTGTTTTGCTGTCTGTGCCCCTGTTCAGAACATTTCACCTCACTTTGCGTCCCAATGACAACTGTTTTTGAAATGTGGTGTTTTTATTGAAACAAGGATTGGTGATAAAGCATCAGTAGAGAGGAGACACCTTTCTCCCATATTAATTCTTACAGGAGAGAATTTTCCTTCGAAGGGGTAGATTTCCTCTCACTTCCTGTTGTCTTCTTCCGTTTGCAAGTAGTAGTCGTTTGTAAGTTGGATGTTTGAAAGTAGGGACCTGCCGTATATACTCTGCAGAAATTGGCCCCTTAGGTGTTGGTGTTGGCACAACACTGTAAGCACTCACAGTTACTCTTGGTGGGTGCTGGAACGCCCTGCTGTCAACTATTATATCAGGAATTGTAATAACATATAATTGTTGATCAGTGGTAGTAAAAATTG
Organism: Rana muscosa; assembly: GCA_029206835.1. Taxonomy (NCBI): domain Eukaryota; kingdom Metazoa; phylum Chordata; class Amphibia; order Anura; family Ranidae; genus Rana; species Rana muscosa. The sequence goes on along the minus strand of CM055122.1, from coordinate 104,407,775 downwards.
GGCCTTTGATGGTGGTGCTGGTGCCACAACACTGTAAGGCCTGACAGTTACTCTTGGTGGGCGCAGCAATGGGCCCTGCTGTGAATTATTAGATCAATAATTATAATTGCATGCCCCTGTTGAAGAGGGGCTGAAAAATTGGGCGTTTGGTGGTGGTGGTGTTGACACAACACTGTAAGGCCTGACAGTTACTCTTGGTGGGCGCAGCAATGGGCCCTGCTGTGAATTATTAGATCAATAATTATAATTGCATGCCCCTGTTGAATAGGGGCTGAAAAATTGGGCCTTTGGTGGTGGTGGTGGTGGTGATGGTGGTGCTGGTGCCACAACACTGTAAGGCCTGACAGTTACTCTTGGTGGGCGCAGCAATGGGCCCTGCTGTGAATTATTAGATCAATAATTATAATTGCATGCCCCTGTTGAACAGGGGCTGAAAAATTGGGCCTTAGGCACTGGTGGCACAACACTGCAACCCCTCACAGATACTGTACTTGGAGCACAGCAATGAGGCCTGTTGCAAAGTATTGCATCAAAAATTGTAATTACACGCCCCTGTTAAACAGGGGCTGAAAAATTGGGCCTTAGCCACTGGTGGCGTCACCCATAAACCAAAATGATCTTCCAAGCTATCATCATTAATCGTATCATTGAGGAGGAGGAGGAGGATAGCCAGTCAACATAACAGCACAGGCACTCAGCATCAGCATCAGTCTTGAAGGGATGTGACATTTTAAAATCAATTAGTCTGTTATATCAGCATCAGGTGTGTGGTAGCTGGTGGTGATCCAAGACTGGTTCATCTTGATGAAAGTCAGTCGATCAACCGAGTCGGTGGACAGGCGCACCCTGTGATCCGTGACAAATCCTCCAGCAGCACTGAATGTGCGTTCTGAAAGAACGCTGGATGCAGGACAGGCCAGTAGCTCAATTGCATACTGTGCAAGCTCTGGCCAGTGATCCATCCTCAAGACCCAGTAAGCCAGAGGATTTTCGGTGGGGAAGGTGTCCAAGTCTGACCTTGCCCCTAGGTATTCCTGCACCATGTATATCAGACGCTGGCGATGGTTGCTGGAACCGATCATATTTTGGGGCTGCGGACTAAAGAATTGTCTGAACGCATCGGTCAGGCGGCCACCTTCCCCACAGCTCCTTCTTTGACTGCCCGAAGCCTCAGCAACTCGTTGTCCAGGACCAGGAGTTTGTAACCTTCCAGTCTCTGGGAACGCGTTGCACAGACCTTTCTGCAAGGCCTCCCGGAGTTGTCTCATCCTCTGCTCCCTCTGCGATGGTAACATAAGGTCCGCAACCTTACCCTTGTACCGTGGATCAAGGAGAGTGGCCAGCCAGTAATGGTCCCTCTCCTTGATCCGAAGAATACGAGGATCCTTCCGCAGACTTTGCAGGATCAGGGAGGCCATGCAGCGTAGGTTAGCTGAGGCATTCAGTCCAGAGTCCTCTGGGTCACTAAGGACGACATGATCCGCAGCCACCTCCTCCCAGCCACGTACAAGTCCACTGGTTTCTTGGGACTGTAAATCATCCCTAAAAGACTGCTGCTGATGATGCTGAGTGCCAGCCTCCACCTCCATGCTGACACAATCCTCCTCCTCCTCCTCCTCCTCTTCCTGTGCGATGGGTGGGACAGAAGGAACACTGTCTGGGTAAAGGGGGCCTTGAGAGGCAAGGAAGTCCTCCTCTTCCTGCCTCTGTTCTGCCTCAAGTGCCCTGTCCATTATTCCACGCAGCGTGTGCTCCAACAGGTGGACAAGAGGTACAGTGTCACTGATGCATGCACTGTCACTGCTCACCATCCTCGTGGCCTCCTCAAATGGTGCCAGGACAGTGCATGCATCCCTGATCATGCTCCACTGGCGCGGTGAAAAAAACCCGAGCTCCCCTGACCCTGTCCTGGTGCCGTAGTCGCACAGGTACTCATTGATGGCCCTCTGCTGCGTGTGCAGCCGCTGCAGCATGGCCAACGTTGAGTTCCACCTGGTGGGCATGTCACATATAAGGCGGTTCTTGGGCAGGTTCAACTCCTTTTGCAGCTCAGCCAGGCGAGCACTGGCATTATAAGATCTGCGGAAATGCACACAGACTTTCCTGGCCTGCCTCAGGACATCCTGTAAGCCCGGGTACCTGCCCAAGAACCGCTGCACCACCAGGTTAAGGACGTGAGCCATACAGGGCACATGGGTCAGTTGTCCCTGTCGGAGGGCGGAGAGGAGGTTGGTGCCATTGTCGCAAACCACCATTCCTGGCTTAAGCTGGCGTGGCGTCAACCACCTCTCGGCCTGCCCCTGCAGAGCAGACAGGACCTCTGCCCCAGTGTGGCTCCTGTCCCCCAAACACACCAGTGCAAGCACGGCATGGCATCTTTTTGCCTGCGTACTTGCGTAGCCCCTTGAACGCCTACGGAGCACCGCTGGTTCCGAGGACAAACCACAGGAAGAGGCCATGGAGGAAGAAGAAGAGGAGGGGTGGAGGAGAGAGGTGTGTCACAACCAGTAGTAGCATTTTGGAGGCGTGGCGGCGGAACAAGCTCCAACACTACTGCACCTTGTCCTGCATCCTTCCCAGCTGCCAAAAGAGTGACCCAATGGGCCGTGAAAGAAAGGTAACGTCCCTGTCCATGCCTGCCGGACCATGAGTCAGTGGTAATATGCACCTTACCGCTGACCGCCCTGTCCAGCGAGGCCAAGACATTGCCTTCCACATGCCTGTAGAGAGCCGGAATCGCCTTCCGTGAGAAAAAGTGGCGTTTGGGAACCTGCCACTGAGGAACCACACATTGCACAAACTCACGGAAGGGGGCCGAGTCTACCAACTGAAAAGGCAGCAGTTGAAGCGCTAGCAATTTAGCCAAGCTAGCATTCAACCGCTGGGCATGTGGATGGCTGGGAGTGAACTTCTTTCGACGGTCCAGCAGCTGGGTCAGGGAAATTTGCCTGCTAGAATCGGACGTCGGTGTACTGCTAGCAGAGTGGCCGCAAGTACTTGGCTGTGACACACCTAATTCTACACCTTCATTCCTCTCAGTGCAGGTTTCAGAGAGGACTGAAGGTATAGTGGGGTTGGAGATCCCAGCTGATGCGGTGCAAGGAGAGGTCCGCTTTGTTCTTTGGTGTGGGTCTTTAAGGTAGGCTTGCCAACGAGCTGCATGGCAGGTCAACATATGTCTGATCAAGCATGTGGTGCCCAAGCGGCTGATGTTTTGGCCACGCGATATACGCTTGAGACATATGTTGCAAACAGCAGCTGTGCGATCTGATGCACTCGCCTCAAAAAAGGCCCACACCAAAGAACTTTTTGAATGATGGGCAGAGGCAGCGCTCTGCACAGGCGGAGCTCTGCGGTGTGATTCCGTCGGTGTGCTGCCCATACGCTGGCCACCCAAGGGCATCCTGCCTCGTTGGAGATGTGCCTCCTCCTCATCCTCCTCCTCCTCCTCTCTCCTATTAGGCACCCACGTGGAGTCAGTGACCTCATCATCCCCTCCCTCCTCATCACTGGAGCCAATCTGGCAGTATGCTGCAGCTGCTGGAGCATGACTGCCAGATTGGTGTCCTTCTTGAGCATCCCCTCTCTCTGCTCTCACGCTACTGCCTTCCTCTATCTGGGTATCATCATCAGATCCTTCGAAGCGCTGGGCATCCTCCTGGAGCATGTACCCAACACTGTGCTCAAACAGTTCGGGGGACTCCTCAGGAGGAGGACATGGTGGGTCTAGGGAAGGATTGACTAATGAAGATAATGATACCAGAGAAGAGGACGCTTTGGCAGCTGCTTTGCCAGTACCCTGAGCCTGGGTGGGAGAGGATGAGGAGGATGAGGTGGGCTTGGTCATCCACTCTACCAAGTCTTCGGCATGATGTGGCTCAACATGTCCAGCTGCCAAAAAGAAGGACAAGCGTGTCCCATGGCCATGTGCTGATGACAATGCACCGCGTCCACGACCAGCACTGTTGCCCCCAGACACAGAGCCTGCTTGCCCTCTTTTTTTGCCTCCTGACTGTCTGCCTCTCCTTGTTTGCCTTCCAGACATTTTAATGGATGGCCTGCAGGGAGATGGGAAAAAGAGCAATAAGGGCTACCTTCAGGTGTATACTGTGCAGGAGGATTAGCAACAATGACACTGACACTGTCCCCTGCCTATCCTTCTCTGTCCCTAAACACAAGGATTTGCAATATGCTTCAGCAAGATTGGTTTAGAACAGAATAGCTCACTGACACTTTCCCTCACTGTACCTCTCTGTCCCTAAACTCAAGGATTTCAAATATGGTTCAGCAAGATTGGTTTAGAACAGAATAGCACACTGTCAGTTTCACTCACTGTCCTTCTCTGTCCCTACAAACAAGATTTAGCACAGAATAGCACACTGATAGTTTCCACGAGTGTCCTCTGTCCCTAAACTCAAGGATTTCAAATATGGTTCAGCAAGATTGGTTTAGAACAGAATAGCTCACTGACACTTTCCCTCACTGTACCTCTCTGTCCCTAAACTCAAGGATTTCAAATATGGTTCAGCAAGATTGGTTTAGAACAGAATAGCACACTGTCAGTTTCACTCACTGTCCTTCTCTGTCCCTACAAATAAGATTTAGCACAGAATAGCACACTGATAGTTTCCACGAGTGTCCTTCTCTGTCCCTAAACTCAAGGATTTCAAATATGGTTCAGCAAGATTGGTTTAGAACAGAATAGCACACTGTCAGTTTCACTCACTGTCCTTCTCTGTCCCTACAAACAAGATTTAGCACAGAATAGCACACTGATAGTTTCCACGAGTGTCCTTCTCTGTCCCTAAACTCAAGGATTTCAAATATGGTTCCGCAAGATTGGTTTAGAACAGAATAACACACTGTCAGTTTCACTCACTGTCCTTCTCTGTCCCTACAAACAAGATTTAGCACAGAATAGCACACTGATAGTTTCCACGAGTGTCCTTCTCTGTCCCTAAACTCAAGGATTTCAAATATGGTTCAGCAAGATTGGTTTAGAACAGAATAGCACACTATCAGTTTCACTCACTGTCCTTCTCTGTCCCTACAAACAAGATTTAGCACAGAATAGCACACTGATAGTTTCCACGAGTGTCCTTCTCTGTCCCTAAACTCAAGGATTTCAAATATGGTTCAGCAAGATTGGTTTAGAACAGAATAGCACACTGTCAGTTTCACTCACTGTCCTTCTCTGTCCCTACAAACAAGATTTAGCACAGAATAGCACACTGATAGTTTCCACGAGTGTCCTTCTCTGTCCCTAAACTCAAGGATTTCAAATATGGTTCAGCAAGATTGGTTTAGAACAGAATAGCATACTGTCAGTTTCACTCACTGTCCTTCTCTGTCCCTACAAACAAGATTTAGCACAGAATAGCACACTGATAGTTTCCACGAGTGTCCTTCTCTGTCCCTAAACTCAAGGATTTCAAAAATGGTTCAGCAAGATTGGTTTAGAACAGAATAGCACACTGTCAGTTTCACTCACTGTCCTTCTCTGTCCCTACAAACAAGATTTAGCACAGAATAGCACACTGATAGTTTCCACGAGTGTCCTTCTCTGTCCCTAAACTCAAGGATTTCAAATATGGTTCAGCAAGATTGGTTTAGAACAGAATAGCTCACTGACACTTTCCCTCACTGTACCTCTCTGTCCCTAAACTCAAGGATTTCAAATATGGTTCAGCAAGATTGGTTTAGAACAGAATAGCACACTGTCAGTTTCACTCACTGTCCTTCTCTGTCCCTACAAACAAGATTTAGCACAGAATAGCACACTGATAGTTTCCACGAGTGTCCTTCTCTGTCCCTAAACTCAAGGATTTCAAATATGGTTCAGCAAGATTGGTTTAGAACAGAATAGCACACTGACACTTTCCCTCACTGTACCTCTCTGTCCCTAAACTCAAGGATTTCAAATATGGTTCAGCAAGATTGGTTTAGAACAGAATAGAACACTGACACTTTCCCTCACTGTACCTCTCTGTCCCTAAACTCAAGGATTTCAAATATGGTTCAGCAAGATTGGTTTAGAACAGAATAGCACACTGTCAGTTTCACTCACTGTCCTTCTCTGTCCCTACAAACAAGATTTAGCACAGAATAGCACACTGATAGTTTCCACGAGTGTCCTTCTCTGTCCCTAAACTCAAGGATTTCAAATATGGTTCAGCAAGATTGGTTTAGAACAGAATAGCACACTGTCAGTTTCACTCACTGTCCTTCTCTGTCCCTACAAACAAGATTTAGCACAGAATAGCACACTGATAGTTTCCACGAGTGTCCTTCTCTGTCCCTAAACTCAAGGATTTCAAATATGGTTCCGCAAGATTGGTTTAGAACAGAATAACACACTGTCAGTTTCACTCACTGTCCTTCTCTGTCCCTACAAACAAGATTTAGCACAGAATAGCACACTGATAGTTTCCACGAGTGTCCTTCTCTGTCCCTAAACTCAAGGATTTCAAATATGGTTCAGCAAGATTGGTTTAGAACAGAATAGCACACTATCAGTTTCACTCACTGTCCTTCTCTGTCCCTACAAACAAGATTTAGCACAGAATAGCACACTGATAGTTTCCACGAGTGTCCTTCTCTGTCCCTAAACTCAAGGATTTCAAATATGGTTCAGCAAGATTGGTTTAGAACAGAATAGCACACTGTCAGTTTCACTCACTGTCCTTCTCTGTCCCTACAAACAAGATTTAGCACAGAATAGCACACTGATAGTTTCCACGAGTGTCCTTCTCTGTCCCTAAACTCAAGGATTTCAAATATGGTTCAGCAAGATTGGTTTAGAACAGAATAGCATACTGTCAGTTTCACTCACTGTCCTTCTCTATCCCTACAAACAAGATTTAGCACAGAATAGCACACTGATAGTTTCCACGAGTGTCCTTCTCTGTCCCTAAACTCAAGGATTTCAAATATGGTTCAGCAAGATTGGTTTAGAACAGAATAGCACACTGTCAGTTTCACTCACTGTCCTTCTCTGTCCCTACAAACAAGATTTAGCACAGAATAGCACACTGATAGTTTCCACGAGTGTCCTTCTCTGTCCCTAAACTCAAGGATTTCAAATATGGTTCAGCAAGATTGGTTTAGAACAGAATAGCTCACTGACACTTTCCCTCACTGTACCTCTCTGTCCCTAAACTCAAGGATTTCAAATATGGTTCAGCAAGATTGGTTTAGAACAGAATAGCACACTGTCAGTTTCACTCACTGTCCTTCTCTGTCCCTACAAACAAGATTTAGCACAGAATAGCACACTGATAGTTTCCACGAGTGTCCTTCTCTGTCCCTAAACTCAAGGATTTCAAATATGGTTCAGCAAGATTGGTTTAGAACAGAATAGCACACTGACACTTTCCCTCACTGTACCTCTCTGTCCCTAAACTCAAGGATTTCAAATATGGTTCAGCAAGATTGGTTTAGAACAGAATAGAACACTGACACTTTCCCTCACTGTACCTCTCTGTCCCTAAACTCAAGGATTTCAAATATGGTTCAGCAAGATTGGTTTAGAACAGAATAGCACACTGTCAGTTTCACTCACTGTCCTTCTCTGCCCCTACAAACAAGATTTAGCACAGAATAGCACACTGATAGTTTCCAGGAGTGTCCTTCTCTGTCCCTAAACTCAAGGATTTCAAATATGGTTCAGCAAGATTGGTTTAGAACAGAATAGCACACTGACACTTTCCCTCACTGTACCTCTCTGTCCCTAAACTCAAGGATTTCAAATATGGTTCAGCAAGATTGGTTTAGAACAGAATAGCACACTGTCAGTTTCACTCACTGTCCTTCTCTGTCCCTACAAACAAGATTTAGCACAGAATAGCACACTGATAGTTTCCACGAGTGTCCTTCTCTGTCCCTAAACTCAAGGATTTCAAATATGGTTCAGCAAGATTGGTTTAGAACAGAATAGCACACTGACACTTTCCCTCACTGTACCTCTCTGTCTCTAAACTCAAGGATTTCAAATATGGTTCAGCAAGATTGGTTTAGAACAGAATAGCACACTGACACTTTCCCTCACTGTACCTCTCTGTCCCTACAAACAAGGTTTAGCACAGAATAACACACTGACACTCTCCCTACCTATCCTTATTTGTCCCTAAATACAAGGAATCCAGGATTAGTAAAGGAAAAAAAATTACACTGTCCCTGCCTATGCTTCTCTTTCCCTGCTCCGGAACACACTACACAAGGCCGCCGCGCTGGCGGCCTTTTATAGTGTGGGACGTGTACTAAACCCCCTCAGCAATAATTGGCCACAGGCATCCTGCCTGTGGCCAATCATTGCTCTCCTCGCTGCCGGCGCTGTGTTTGGCCAAGCATGCGGGGTCACAGTGCATGCTTGGCCAATCACAGCGCCTGGATGACACTGCGATGGCGTAGTGCATTGTGGGGCGTTCGCGTCACTCGAATTTGGCGCGAACGGCCCAAATCGTTCGATCTTCGTCGAACGATCGAACAGCCGATGTTCGAGTCGAGCGTATGTTCGACTCGAACACGAAGCTCATCCCTAGTGCCAATAATTCTTAATGATACTCAACACATTGGCAATAGGGTGACCACATTTCCAAACTACCATTCAGGGACACCCTCCCTTCCCAAAAATTAGCTTGTGCTATAACGAATGACAGCACAGTGATTGGACACAAGAGGCGGGATTTATGATTTCTCCAATCACAAGCAGGGGGCGGGGATTGTGCTCTCCCAGGCTTTCCCGGCCAGGACAAGTACTGTCAATGAGTAAAGCAGTAATGTGGTGGCCTTTTTTGGGGGCATCAGATTGGCCCGGGGGGTGGCTGTGTCAGTTTTATTCCGGGACACTGTATTGTCCTGGAATGAATGTGCCCGGGACAGACCTGAAAAATGCGGGACTGTCCCGGGCAATCCGAGACATGTGGTCACCCTAATTGGCAAGCATAGGATGTTTTTGGTGGGGCACAATTTTAAGGGTCTGTGATTTCTTTCCCTGCATTTCTGTGGATACGGCAGCCCATTGAAATGAATGGCCTGCCCTACACGCAGCACACAGCCACATAAATGTGAACCTGGGGCTTGTTCACATGTGAGGTTGGGGGCGGGAAAAACTTGTAGTTGAGCTGTTTTTACCACACCCAACTGCTCCCCCTTTAGCTGCAGAGGCAACAGCTGTACTTTAGGGTTGCCACCTCATTTCTTTAAACCCGAACACATATTAATTCCACAGGTTCTGAGGCTAATTTAATGCAAATAAGGCACAAAGTGAGTTTAATTACCACCTAAATCAGTCGCAGATCCTGTGTAATTAACAGGGATGAGCCGAACACCCCCCTGTTCGGTTCGCACCAGAACCTGCGAACAGACAGAATGTTCGTGTGAACTTTAGAACCCTATTAAATACAATGGACTCGAACGTTCGAAATCTAAAGTGTTAATTATAAAGGCTAATATGCAATTTATTGTCCTAAAAAGTGTTTGGGGACCCGGGTCCTGCCCCAGGGGACATGTATCAATGCAAAAAAAGGTTTAAAAAATAGACGTTTTTACGGGAGCAGTGATTTTAATAATGCTTAAAATGAAAAAATAAAAGTGAAATATTCCTTTAAATTTCGTACCTGGGGGGTGTGTATGATATGCATGTAAATTCGTGCATGTTTCCCGTGCTTAGAACTGTCCCTGCACAAAGTGTCATTTTTGAAGGAAAAAAAGTCATTTAAAACTCACTCGCAGCTATTAATGAATTGTCGGCTTTTATCAATACATAGAAAAGTCATTGATAAAAAAAAAAAAAAAAGCGTGGGGTTCCCCCAAATTCAATTACCAGGCCCTTCAGGTCTGGAATGGATATTAAGGGGAACCCCGCCGCAAATTAAAAAAAAATGGCGTGGGGTTCCCTCTAAATATCCATACCAGGCCCTTGAGATCTGGCATGGATTTTAAGGGGAACTCCACCCCAAATTAAAAAAAAAATGGCGTGGAGTCCCTCCAAAAATCCATACCAGTCCCTTTTTCCGAGCACGCAACCTGGCCGGCAGGGGAAGAGGGGGGGACGAGAGAGCGGCCCCCCCTCCCTCCTGAACTGTACCAGGCCACATGCCCTCAACATGGGGAGGATGTCCCCATGTTGATGGGGACAAGGGCCTCATCCCCACAACCCTTGCCCGGTGGTTGTGGGGGTCTGCGGGCGGGGGGCTTATTGGAATCTGGAAGACCCCTTTAACAAAGGGGACCCCCAGATCCCGGCCCCCCCTATGTGAATTGGTAAGGGGTACATTGTACCCCTACCATTTCACAAAGAAAGTGTCAAAAAATTTAAATAAAAACACACAAACACCTTGGAAAAGTCCTTTATTAAAAAATAAAAAAATAATAAAAAATAAAAACATTCCAGCGATGAAATCCAGTGTCCCGCAGCGATCCCGATGTCCAGCGCTGTCCGTAATTGGTTGTGCCTGTGCGGACCTGATGGGGAACTTCCTCCGCTGTGTTTTAAATGTATAGACCCGCCCCTTCTAAAGTTCCCCATCAGGTCCGCTCAGCGGACCAGATGCGGAACGCGAGAAGGGGCGGGTCTATTCATGTATTACACAGCGAACGAAGTTCCCCATCAGGTCCGCCCCCTCGGTATGTCCGACCCGCCTACGTCATTGGCCTGAGCGGGAAACTTCCTTCACTGTGTAATTTAAATTTACACAGTGAAGGAAGTTTCCCGCTCAGGCCAATGACGTAGGCGGGGTCTGACATACCGAGGGGGCGGACCTGATGGGGAACTTCTCGCACTTTGTAATACATGTATAGACCCGCCCCTTCTTAAGTTCCCCATCAGGTCCGCTCAGCCAATGACTAGGTGTAAGGCTGAGGACCTGATGCGGAACATGAGAAGGGGCGGGTCTATACATGTATTACAAAGTGCGAGAAGTTCCTTCACTGTGTAAATTTAAATTACACAGTGAAGGAAGTTCCCCGCTCAGGCCAATGACGTAGGCGGGTCGGACATACCGCGGGGGCGGACCTGATGGGGAACTTCGTTCGCTGTGTAATACATGAATAGACCCGCCCCTTCTCGCGTTCCGCATCTGGTCCGCTGAGCGGACCTGATGGGGAACTTTAGAAGGGGCGGGTCTATACATTTAAAACACAGCGGAGGAAGTTCCCCATCAGGTCCGCACAGGCACAACCAATGACGGACAGCGCTGGACATCGGGATCGCCGTGGGACACTGGATTTCATCGCTGGAATGTTTATTTTTTTTGTATTTTTTTTTATTATTAAAGGAGTTTTCCAAGGTGTTTGTGTGTTTTTATTTAATTTTTTTGACACTTTCTTCGTGAAATGGTAGGGGTACAATGTACCCCTTACCAATTCACATAGGGGGGGCCGGGATCTGGGGGTCCCCTTTGTTAAAGGGGTCTTCCAGATTCCGATAAGCCCCCCGCCCGCAGACCCCCACAACCACCGGGCAAGGGTTGTGGGGATGAGGCCCTTGTCCCCATCAACATGGGGACATCCTCCCCATGTTGAGGGCATGTGGCCTGGTACGGTTCAGGAGGGAGGGGGGGCCGCTCTCTCGTCCCCCCCTCTTCCGCTGCGGCCGGCCAGGTTCCATGCTCGGATAAGGGTCTGGTATGGATTTTTGGGGGGACTCCACGCCATTTTTTTAAATTTGGGGTGGAGTTCCCCTTAAAATCCATGCCAGATCTCAAGGGCCTGGTATGGATATTTAGGGGGAACCCCACGCCATTTTTTTTTAAATTTGCGGCGGGGTTCCCCTTAATATCCATTCCAGACCTGAAGGGCCTGGTAATTTAATTTGGGGGAACCCCCACGCTTTTTTTTTTTTTTTTTTATCAATGACTTTTCTATGTATTGATAAAAGCCGACAATTCATTAATAGTGAGTTTTAAATGACTTTTTTTCCTTCAAAAATGACACTTTGTGCAGGGACAGTTCTAAGCATGGGAAACATGTGCGACTTTACATGCATATCATACACACCCCCCAGGTATGAAATTTAAAGGAATATTTCACTTTTATTGTTTCACTTTAAGCATTATTAAAATCACTGCTCCTAAAACAACGGCCGTTTTTAAAACTTTTTTTTGCACTGATACATGTCCCCTGGGGCAGGACCCAGGTCCCCAAACACTTTTTAGGACAATAACTTGCATATAAGCCTTTATAATTAGCACTTTAGATTTCTCCCATAGACTTTTCGAATTTGCCGCGAACACCCCAAATTGTTCGTTGTTCGGCGAACGGGCGAACAGGCAATGTTCGAGTCGAACATGAGTTCGACTCGAACTCGAAGCTCATCCCTAGTAATTAATATGTGTTTAGGTTTAAAGGGATGAGGTGGCAACCCTAGTGTACACATGTCATGGCCACGGCTGGAAGTATACCTCCAGGTAGATAAGTATAAGTAATCAACCACAAGGAAGGAAAGAGAAACCAAAGTGTTTTCCTTCAAATGTTGCCACCATCCCAAATAGGTAGGAATAAACCCTGAAAGGGCATAAGTACCCCCCCCCCCCCGGTACAACGGGATTTTAAGGCAAACAAAAACAAAAATTAGATACTATAAACATATATTTTTATAGTATAGTATCTAATTTTTGTTTTTGTTTGCCCTTTCAGGGTTTATTCCTACCTCCAGGTAAATGGGGCTGCACTTTATGTGTCATATCACATTGGTAATCCTAATATAGCGCTGCATTTTATTTGTTTTTTTAATGGGGCTGTACTGCAACCACCCCGCAACTATGTCTATTGCAGGGCTGCGCTGTGGTGCATTTACGGGGTTAAAACAGCTGGTGGAGAGGCAACATATTGCCTGTTTACTACCTGTCAAATGCCTCTGAAATGTGATCTGATCATGGACTGCTTTTCAGAGGAGCAGCAGTCCTTGCTGCTATTGTGAACAAGCCCTAAAAAAGCAGTTCTGACAATACAGGCATAGGGGGTCAGGAATAAATTTAACACACACATTAAAACACACATATATTTTATATTATTATTATTATACAGGATTAGAGCAGCACTTTATAACATGGGGGCAGACAGTACACTTACAATACAAATCAATACAGGAGGGATCAGGGGGCCCTGCTCGTTAGAGCTTACAATCTATACAATACAAACGCATGTGTATAGGGTGCCCATGTGTCCCAGATTTTCCAAAATTATCCCGTAATTTACATCTTTGTCCCGTGTCCCGGGCACCTTCATTGCGGGACAATACAGTGTCCCGGAATGAAACTGACACTGTGGGGTGTTTCTGTTCCCACACGCTGCGAGGCATCTCTCCCTCTCCCTTCCTCCCCCCTCCTCCCCACCTCACACTAACACACTGACTGAAGTCCCCTCCCCCTTTTCCTTGAGGAGAATGGACACAGCACTGAACAGGTCGGAACGTGCTGATCTGAGGTTAGTACACAATATTAATGCTTGGTACTTGCAGAAGAAGGAGACACAGAGGTTGTCAAAAAAGAATACTTGCAGTGATTTTGGGGGATAAGAGCATGCTGTATGTGCTAGGGGGCACTTTGGGAGGGGAGAGAAATTGTGCTGGGGGGTCAGATTTTTTATTAACCCCCCTTTGCCCCCTTCCCCATCTTCAAAGACAAACTGGCTGCTATTGAGGGGACAATTGTACCGTCTGGAATCCTGGGAACTTTGCTAGAGATTCAGGGCAATTGCTCCAGGTGCCTGTGCCCCCCTGTCAGGCAAGTTAGTGAAGCCAAGTGCCTGACCTTTTTTCAGCAATCGGCTCCAAGACTCAGGGCTGGTTCACACCACAAATCACATAGGAACATGCTGTGCGTTCCTTTGCAATTCACATGCCTTCCAGGTGCTGTGTGATTTCAGCCCTTTCATTTGAATGGGCTGAATCCATGTCGGTCTGCACCAAGAGCTGTGCATGCACTACTTTACAAGACGCACAGCAACTGGATCGCATGGTACTGCTGATCATACATTTTGGTGCAGGCAAACACTGCTTTTGCTACCTGCATTTGGGTAGTCATTAACCCCTTGGCACCGGCCACACACAAATATGCGGCTTCTCGGTGCCTGGGCCTTGGCACAGAGAGGTCACATATTTGCATGAATTGCGATCAATAGCACTGTGCCGAGAGCGCACACCCTGAGCACCCCCTTCACAGTTACCAGCGTCTAACCGAAAGCTTGCGATCGCTACAAGCGATCAGGAGTTTTTGAATCACGTGTGCCAGGAGGCAAAGTGTAAAGAGGTTAAGTTGACACCCACTACAGATCGCTATGGGAGTGCATTTTAAAATGCACACAAAATGCAGGATTCCCTCACAGCATTCTGGTATAAACAGACCCTTAGTCCAGATACACAGAATATCATTTGTATCTCAGGAAGGTCCCACCAAAATCTTGCACACGGGCCCGCTGATTTCATACACCCCTGCCCCAAAAATCGGCAAAGAAATATGTAAAAAATCATCTTTTTTTTTGGGGGGGGGGGGGGTGTCCTTGAATGGCAGTTTGGAAATGTGGTCACCCTAGTATACACACACATACAATCCCATGTGGGCATGCACACACACATACAAACCCATATGTACACACACACAGACACAGGTGACACATGTACACACACACACAACACACATACAGACACATGTACACACACACAGATACATGCACACACACACATACATACAGACACATGTACACACACGTACACACACGTACACACAAACACACACACACACGTATAGAGAGCTTTAAAAAGTTACAGAATAGTGCCTTCCCTCACACAGCCAAGTACTGCACTGTAAGGGAGGCAGAGAGCACAGCACACACTCCTTCTCCCTTTGTTTTAACTTTGCTGAGTGTATTCAACAGTCTTACCAAGATCCCTCACTGCTAAAGTACAGTTCAGCTGGGAATCGGGTACTCTTTCTTATCTGACAGCTTTTTTCTACCATATGCTGCAGCACCCCGAGGACCTCTGGTGGCACCCTGGTTGAGAAAGGCTATGTTAGACCACTGGAGATACACTGCTACTTTTACACAGAGAGTAGAGATGGGTAGATATGGGCCAAATGACCCCCTCTTTGGCTCGCACCAAAACTCCCGAACATCGAAAATCCGGAAGCCGAATAACAAATCCCATTAAACTCTATGAGACCTGAACTGAAAAAATCAAAAGTGCCAGATTTGAGGGCTTAGATGCAAGTAATTGGGCATACAAAGGGTATGGAGGTTCAGGAAATGCCCTGGGGGACATGTATTAATGAAAAAAAATTTGTAAAAAACATAATTTTTAAATGAGCAGTGATTTACTGATGCTTAAAGTGAAAATAATAAAAATGAAAAATTCCTTTAAATATAGTGCCTGGGGAGTTCCCTTTAGTCTGTGTGTAAAGTGGCACATCTGTACCGTGTATAGAACCTGCTGCAGCAAAAATGACATTTATACAGCCAATTAAATGACATTTTACCTGCAAGCTTTCTTTATTTTTTAAACAACGGCTTGGGGAGCCAGTTTGTATGATGAGGCCACAGTTTAGTGCACTCAGAACAAGATTGGAGATTTTTTGGATAAATTCTGGTGTCTGTTTTGCAGACTTTGGATAAAAGTAACAGGTGCAAAAAATTGGGCTTTGGGTGTTGGTGGTGCCTTTATACCATAACCCTATAGGAGGTACTGGCCCTTAGCTTTCAAAAATTAAAATGACCAACACCCACAAAGCTAGGCAGTCTAGACAGTCTTGCAGATTCCACATCACTAAATTGGCAACATCGGCATCAGTGGCTTGATAGCGGCTGCTAATGATTCATTTGATAAATGTCAGCTGGTCAACAGAGCCTGTGGACAGACATGCTCTTTTATCTGTCACAAAACCTCCGGCAGCACTGAATGTCCAATCGGAAAGCAAGCTGGATGCAGGGCAGCTCAATTGCATACTGGGCAAGTTCTGTCCAGTTGTCTATTCTCATGACCCAGTAACCCAGTGGATCCTCAATTGGAAAGCTCTCCATGTCTGTTTTCGCCCCTAGATAATCTCCCACCATATGATGCAGATGCTGCCAATGGGATGTGGAAGCTGACAGCCCTGGGCACCTTGGACTAAATAAAAATTAAATACATCACGGAGGCAGCCCCTTTCTCCACCGCTCCTCCCTTGACCAAGATAAGCCTCAAAACTAGCCTTTCCATGAGACTGTAACCTAGCAGAGTCTGGAAAGGCATTACATAAACTCCTCTTTAAGGTGTCCCCAAGACATTTTATCCTCTGCTCCCTCTGTGAGGACAGGATGAGTTCTGTGACTTTCCCCTTGTAACGGTAGTCAAGGAGGGTTGCCAACCAATAGTGATCCTTCTCCTTGATGCCACAAATTCTCGAGTCCTTTTGCAGGCTTTGAAAAATGAGGGAGCCCATGCACCGCAAGTTTGTGGAGGCATGAGAAGCAGAGTCCTCTGGGTCACTGAGGATTACAGTATCTGGAACTGCCTCCTCCCAGCCATGTACTACTCCCAAGGGTACTGGGGATGGAAAACCATCTCTTAAGGTTTAAGGTATGTCTTCCTCTGCTTTAATGCCTCCAAAGCTGCCATCATCCTCCTCCACCTCCTCTTGTGTGTTCTGTGGCTTCGCAAGAATGGTGTCTGCATAATGCGGGCCTTGAGGTGAAAGGAAGTCTTCCTCTTCCTCCCGCTGCTCTGCAGCAAGTGCCCTGTTCATAATGCCACGCAGAATCTGCTCCAGCAGGAACACAACAGGGATTGTGTCACTGATGCATGCATTGTCATGGCTCACCATTCTTGTTGCCTCCTCAAATGTTGACAGTACAGTGCCCATGCATCCTTTATGAGCAGCCATTGACGTGGGGAAAAAAAGCAGAGCCAGCCTGAGCCTGTCGTTATGCCATACTGACACAGATACTCGTTGATGGCCCTCAGCCGCTGCAGCATTGCCAAAGTTGAGTTCCACCTGGTAGGCATGTCACAAATCAAGCAGTTTATGGGCAGGTGGAATTCCCTCTGAATTTCAGCCAACTGAGCACTGGTTGTGTATGACTGCCTGAAATTGCTACAGACTCTTCTGGCCTGCTTTAGCAGATCTTCCAACCCTAGGTACCTGTTTAAGAAACACTGTACCACCAAATTGAGGACATGTGCCAGGCATGGCACATGTGTCATTTTTCCCTGTCTAAGGACGGACAGGAGGTTGGTGCCATTATCGCACACCACCATTCCTGACTCCAGCTGGCATGGCGTGAACCACCTTTAGGCCTGCCCCTGCAGAGCTGAAAGAATCCCTACTGTGGTGTGGCTCCTGTCCCTAGACAGACCACCTGAAGCACTGCATGGCATCTTTTAGCCTGACTCTTGAATAGCCCCTTGATCGCTTAGGGGGTACTGGTGGTTCATAGGAAAATTCAGCAGAGGAGGGAATGGACAAGATGGTTGAGGCGGTGTAGCTGACAAATCTCGTATCATCACCACCAGCTGTATGGAGATGTGGCAGCAAAACAAGCTGCAGCACTAAGCCATGTCCTGCATCCTTCCTAGTTGCAAGCAGAGTTACCCAGTGTGTTGTTAATGAAATATATCATCCCTGACCATGCTTGCTGGACAATGTGTCAGCAGTAACACGGACCTTGCGCCAGAATGCCTTGCCCAACGATGCCACAACATTGCCTTGCACGTGATTGTAGAGAGCTGGAATGGCCTTACATGGAAAGAAATAGTGACTGGAGGCAGAATCCACTAGACAGAAAGACAGGAGTTGTAAAGCCAGCAGCTTTGACTGGGCATGTGGGTGGTAGTGACTGTAGCAACAGCCGGGGCAGAGAAATTTGCCTGCTATAGTCCACAGCTGGTGGTGTGCTCCTGGCGTATATATTCTGAAAGGACCTGTGACACCCTTTGCTACCATCATCCCTGTCATCGGAGGCTGCTGTGAGGTCATGAAATATATCGGGGGAAGACCAGAAAAGTGAGGAGTGAGAAGGAGCAAAATTGCATCACTTTCGTGTGGCTTTCAGGTGCTCTTGCCAACGGCTGATTAGTGGAAGGTTAAATGCCTTGTCAAGCATGTGGTACCCAAATGATGGCTGATGTTTTTGTTACACTTGACCTGCTTTAGGCAAAGTTTGCAAATTGCAACAGTGTGATCGGCTGCACATGTGCTAAAAAAGGCCCAGACCCCTGAGCTGTGGGAAGTGGGCCAGGAGATAAAAGCTCCACAATGTGATGCAATAGGTTGGCTGCTCTTTACTCTTTTATGTTTGCTGCCTCTTTGGGCTTGTGCCTCAACCTCACTTTCCTCCTCTACTCTATCCGGCAAGTCGCATCAGTGACCTCATCATTAGTGATGAGCCGAACACCCCCGGGTTCGGTTCGCACCAGAACCTGCGAACGGACCGAAAGTTCGTACGAACATTAGAACCCTATTAAATACAATGGATGCGAACGTTCGAATTCTAAAGTGCTAATTATAACAACTATTATGCATGTTATTGTCCTAAAAAGGGTTTGGGAACCCGGGTTCTGCACCAGGGGACATGTATCAATGCAAAAAGAAGTTTTAAAAACGGTCGTTTTTCGGGAGCAGTCATTTTAATGATGCATAAAGTGAAAAAAAAAAAAGTCAAATATTCCTTTAAATATCGTACCTGGGGGGTGTCTAAAGTATGCCTGTGAAGTGCCACGTGTTTCCCGTGTTTAGAACTGTCCCTGCACAAAATGACACTTCTAAAGGAAAAAAAAGCCATTTAAAACTGCTTGCGGCTTTAATGTAATGTCTGGTCTCGGTAATATGGATGAAAATCTTTAAGAAAAATGGCATAGCTACCCCATGACCCCCCCCCCTACCCCAGCCCATTCCCAGCCCCTTTGGGTCTTGTATGGATATTAAGGGGAACACCGCACACAAAATAAAAAAGGCCCTATATACTCTGAACAGCCGTATACAGGCGGTGCATACAAGACAGTGACTGTAGGTTTGTTCTTATGTAGAATGTGTTTGTAATTTTGAACAGGTACATTGTTTAAGTGTAGCTCCAGCCCAAAAATCTATTTTTAAACTTTTTGGAAAACATAGGTAAGGGTTATCACCCCTGTAACATTTGTTTTGCTGTCTGTGCCCCTGTTCAGAACATTTCACCTCACTTTCCGTCCCAATGACAACTGTTTTTGAAATGTGGTGTTTTTCTTGAAACAAGGATTGGTGATAAAGCATCAGTACAGAGGAGACACCTTTCTCCCATATTAATTCTTACAGGAGAGAATTTTCCTTCCTAGGGGTAGATTTCCTCTCACTTCCTGTTGTCTTCTTGCGTTTGCAAGTAGGAGTCGTTTGTAAGTTGGATGTTTGAAAGTAGGGACCTGCCGTATATACTCTGCAGAAATAGGCCCCTTAGTTGTTGGTGTTGGCACAACACTGTAAGCACTCACAGTTACTCTTGGTTGGTGCTGGAACGCCCTGCTGTCAACTATTATATCAGGAATTGTAATTACATATAATTGTTGAACAGTGGTAGTAAAAATTGGGCCTTTGATGGTGGTGCTGGTGCCACAACACTGTAAGCCCTCAGAGTTACTCTTGGTGGGTGCAGCAATGGGCCCTGCTGTGAATTATTAGATCAAGAATTGTAATTGCATGCCCCTGTTGAACAGGGGCTGAAAAATTGGGCCTTTCGTGGTGGTGGTGGTGGTGGTGGTGTTGCCACAACACTGTAAGCCCTCAGAGTTACTCTTGGTGGGTGCAGGAATGGGCCCTGCTGTGAATTATTAGATCAAGAATTGTAATTACATGCCCCTTTTGAACAGGGGCTGAAAAATTGGGCCTTTCGTGGTGGTGGTGGTGGTGGCGTTGCCACAACACTGTAAGCCCTCAGAGTTACTCTTGGTGGGTGCAGCAATGGGCCCTGCTGTGAATTATTAGATCAAGAATTGTAATTACATGCCCCTGTTGAACAGGGGCTGAAAATTTGGGCCTTAGGCACTGGTGGCACAACACTGCAACCCCTCACAGATACTGTACTTGGAGCACAGCAATGAGCCCTGTTGCAAAGTATTGCTTCAAAAATTGTAATGACACGCCCCTGTTAAACAGGGGCTGAAAAATTGGGCCTTAGGCACTGGTGGCACAACACTCCAACCCCTCACAGATACTGTACTTGGAGCACAGCAATGAGCCCTGTTGCAAAGTATTGCTTCAAAAATTGTAATTACACGCCCCTGTTAAACAGGGGCTGAAAAATTGGGCCTTAGCCACTGGTGGCGGCACCCATAAACAAAAATGATCTTCCAAGCTATCATCATCAATCGTATCATTGAGGACTCGGAGGAGGAGGATAGCCAGTCAACATAACAGCACAGGCACTCAGCATCAGCATCAGTCTTGAAGGGATGTGACATGTTAAAATCAATTAGTCTGTTATATCAGCATCAGGTGTGTGGTAGCTGGTGGTGATCCAAGACTGGTTCATCTTGATGAAAGTCAGTCGATCAACCGAGTCGGTGGACAGGCGCACCCTGTGATCCATGACAAATCCTCCAGCAGCACTGAATGTGCGTTTCGAAAGAACGCTGGATGCAGGACAGGCCAGTAGCTCAATTGCATACTGTGCAAGCTCTGGCCAGTGATCCATCCTCAAGACCCAGTAAGCCAGAGGATTTTCGGTGGGGAAGGTGTCCAAGTCTGACCTTGCCCCTAGATATTCCTGCACCATGTTTATCAGACGCTGGCGATGGTTGCTGGAACCGATCATACTTTGGGGCTGCGGACTAAAGAATTGTCTGAACGCATCGGTCAAACGGCCACCTTCCCCACCGCTCCTTCTTTGACTGGCCGAAGCCTCAGCAACTCGTTGTCCAGGACCAGGAGTTTGTAACCTCCCAGTCTCTGGGAACGCGTTGCACAGACCTTTCTGCAAGGCCTCCCGGAGTTGTCTCATCCTCTGCTCCCTCTGCGATGGTAACATAAGGTCCGCAACCTTACCCTTGTACCGTGGATCAAGGAGAGTGGCCAGCCAGTAATGGTCCCTCTCCTTGATCCGAAGAATACGAGGATCCTTCCGCAGACTTTGCAGGATCAGGGAGGCCATGCAGCGTAGGTTAGCTGAGGCATTCGGTCCGGAGTCCTCTGGGTCACTAAGGACGACATGATCCGCAGCCACCTCCTCCCAGCCACGTACAAGTCCACTGGTTTCTTGGGACTGTAAATCATCCCTAAAAGACTGCTGCTGATGATGCTGAGTGCCAGCCTCCACCTCCATGCTGACACAATCCTCCTCCTCCTCCTCCTCCTCTTCCTGTGCGATGGGTGGGACAGAAGGAACACTGTCTGGGTAAAGGGGGCCTTGAGAGGCAAGGAAGTCCTCCTCTTCCTGCCTCTGTTCTGCCTCAAGTGCCCTGTCCATTATTCCACGCAGCGTGTGCTCCAACAGGTGGACAAGAGGTACAGTGTCACTGATGCATGCACTGTCACTGCTCACCATCCTCGTGGCCTCCTCAAATGGTGCCAGGACAGTGCATGCATCCCTGATCATGCCCCACTGGCGTGGAGAAAAAAAACCAAGCTCCCCTGACCCTGTCCTGGTGCCGTAGTCGCACAGGTACTCATTGATGGCCCTCTGCTGCGTGTGCAGCCGCTGCAGCATGGCCAACGTTGAGTTCCACCTGGTGGGCATGTCACATATAAGGCGGTTCTTGGGCAGGTTCAACTCCTTTTGCAGCTCAGCCAGGCGAGCACTGGCATTATAAGATCTGCGGAAATGCACACAGACTTTCCTGGCCTGCCTCAGGACATCCTGTAAGCCCGGGTACCTGCCCAAGAACCGCTGCACCACCAGGTTAAGGACGTGAGCCACACAGGGCACATGGGTCAGTTGTCCCTGTCGGAGGGCGGAGAGGAGGTTGGTGCCATTGTCGCAAACCACCATTCCTGGCTTAAGCTGGCGTGGCGTCAACCACCACTCGGCCTGGCCCTGCAGAGCAGACAGGACCTCTGCCCCAGTGTGGCTTCTGTCCCCCAAACACACCAGCGCAAGCACGGCATGGCATCTTTTTGCCTGCGTACTTGCGTAGCCCCTTGAACGGCTACGGAGCACCGCTGGTTCAGAGGACAAAGCACAGGAAGGGGCCATGGAGGAAGAAGAAGAGGAGGGGGTGGAGGAGAGAGGTGTGTCACAACCAGTAGTAGCATTTTGGAGGCGTGGCGGTGGAACAACCTCCAACACTACTGCACCTTGTCCTGCATCCTTCCCAGCTGCCAAAAGAGTGACCCAATGGGCCGTGAAAGAAAGGTAACGTCCCTGTCCATGCCTGCTGGACCATGAGTCAGCGGTAATATGCACCTTACCGCTGACCGCCCTGTCCAGCGAGGCCAAGACATTGCCTTCCACATGCCGGTAGAGAGCCGGAATAGCCTTCCGTGAGAAAAAGTGGCGTTTGGGAACCTGCCACTGAGCAACCGCACATTGCACAAACTCACGGAAGGGGGCCGAGTCTACCAACTGAAAAGGCAGCAGTTGAAGCGCTAGCAATTTAGCCAAGCTAGCATTCAACCGCTGGGCATGTGGATGGCTGGGAGTGAACTTCTTTCGACGGTCCAGCAGCTGGGGCAGGGAAATTTGCCTGCTAGAATCGGACGTCGGTGTACTGCTAGCAGAGTGGCCGCAAGTACTTGGCTGTGACACACCTAATTCTACACCTTCATTCCTCTCAGTGCATGTTTCAGAGAGGACTGAAGTTATAGTGGGGTTGGAGATCCCAGCTGATGCGGTGCAAGGAGAGGTCCGCTTTGTTCTTTGGTGTGGGTCTTTGAGATAGGCTTGCCAACGAGCTGCATGGCAGGTCAACATATGTCTGGTCAGGCATGTGGTACCCAAGCGGCTGATGTTTTGGCCACGCGATATACGCTTGAGACATATGTTGCAAACAGCAGCTGTGCGATCTGATGCACTAGCCTCAAAAAAGGCCCACACCAAAGAACTTTTTGAATGACGGGCAGAGGCAGCGCCCTGCACAGGCGGAGCTCTGCGGTGTGATTCCGTCGGTGTACTGCCCTTACGCTGGCCACCAAAGGGCATCCTGCCTCGTTGGAGATGTGCCTCCTCCTCATCCTCCTCCTCCTCCTCTCTCCTATTAGGCACCCACGTGGAGTCAGTGACCTCATCATCCCCTCCCTCCTCATCACTGGAGCCAATCTGGCAGTATGCTGCAGCTGCTGGAACATGACTGCCAGATTGGTGTCCTTCTTGAGCATCCCCTCTGTCTGCTCTCACGCTACTGCCTTCCTGTAGCTGGGTTTCATCATCAGACCCTTCGAAACGCTGGGCATCCTCCTGGAGCATGTACCCAACACTGTGCTCAAACAGTTCGGGGGACTCCTCAGGAGGAGGACATGGTGGGTCTAGGGAAGGAGTGACTGATGATGAGTCTGACATTGATACCAGGGAAGAGGACGCTTTGGCAGCTGCTTTGCCAGTACCCTGAGCCTGGGTGAGAGAGGATGAGGAGGAGGAGGAGGGCTTGGTCATCCACTCTACCAAGTCTTCGGCATGATGTGGGTCAACATGTCCAGCTGCTGAAAAGAAGGACAAGCGTGTCCCATGGCCATGTGCTGATGACAATGCACCGCGTCCACGACCAGCACTGTTGCCCCCAGACACAGAGCCTGCTTGCCCTCTTTTATTGCCTCCTGACTGTCTGCCTCTCCTTGTTTGCCTTTCAGACATTCTAATGGATGGCCTGCAGGGAGATGGGAAAAAAGCAATAAGGGCTACCTTCAGGTGTGCTTCTCTGTCCCTTTACTTAAGGATTTCTAAATATGGTTGAAGATGATTGCTTTCGCACAGAATAGCACAATGACAATTTCCCTGACTGTCCAAAAAACAAGGATTTCAAAGATGGTTGATGAGGAATGCTTTAGCACAGTATAGCACAATGAGAATTTCCCTCACTGGCCTTCCCTGTCCCTACAAACAAGGATTAGCACAGTAAAACACACTGACACTCTCCCTACCTATAGTTTTCTGTCCCTATATTTTTTTTTTTTTAAAGATGGTTGATGATAAATGCTTTAGCACAGTATAGCACAATGAGAATTTCCCTCACTGTCCTTCCCTGTCCCTACAAACAAAGATTAGCACAGTAAAAGACACTGACACTCTCCCTACCTATAGTTTTCTGTCCCTATAAAAAATGTTTTTTTAAAGATGGTTGATGATGAATGCTTTAGCACAGTATAGCACAATGAGAATTTCCCTCACTGTCCTTCCCTGTCCCTACAAACAAGGATTAGCACAGTAAAACACACTGACACTCTCCCTACCTATAGTTTTCTGTCCCTATAAAAAATGTTTTTTTAAAGATGGTTGATGATGAATGCTTTAGCACAGTATAGCACAATGAGAATTTCCCTCACTGTCCTTCCCTGTCCCTACAAACAAGGATTAGCACAGTAAATCACACTGACACTCTCCCTACCTATAGTTTTCTGTCCCTATAAAAAATGTTTTTTTAAAGATGGTTGATGATGAATGCTTTAGCACAGTATAGCACAATGAGAATTTCCCTCACTGTCCTTCCCTGTCCCTACAAACAAGGATTAGCACAATAAAACACACTGACACTCTCCCTACCTATAGTTTTCTGTCCCTATAAAAAATGTTTTTTTAAAGATGGTTGATGATGAATGCTTTAGCACAGTATAGCACAATGAGAATTTCCCTCACTGTCCTTCCCTGTCCCTACAAACAAGGATTAGCACAGTAAAACACACTGACACTCTCCCTACCTATAGTTTTCTGTCCCTATAAAAAATGTTTTTTTAAAGATGGTTGATGATGAATGCTTTAGCACAGTATAGCACAATGAGAATTTCCCTCACTGTCATTCCCTGTCCCTACAAACAAGGATTAGCACAGTAAAACACACTGACACTCTCCCTACCTATAGTTTTCTGTCCCTATAAAAAATGTTTTTTTAAAGATGGTTGATGATGAATGCTTTAGCACAGTATAGCACAATGAGAATTTCCCTCACTGTCCTTCCCTGTCCCTACAAACAAGGATTAGCACAGTAAAACACACTGACACTCTCCCTACCTATAGTTTTCTGTCCCTATAAAAAATGTTTTTTTAAAGATGGTTGATGATGAATGCTTTAGCACAGTATAGCACAATGAGAATTTCCCTCACTATCCTTCCCTGTCCCTACAAACAAGGATTAGCACAGTAAAACACACTGACACTCTCCCTACCTATAGTTTTCTGTCCCTATAAAAAATGTTTTTTTTAAAGATGGTTGATGATGAATGCTTTAGCACAGTATAGCACAATGAGAATTTCCCTCAC
Organism: Rana muscosa; assembly: GCA_029206835.1. Lineage (NCBI taxonomy): Eukaryota > Metazoa > Chordata > Amphibia > Anura > Ranidae > Rana > Rana muscosa. The sequence continues at coordinate 104,382,431 of CM055122.1, read as the reverse complement.
TGTCCTTCCCTGTCCCTACAAACAAGGATTAGCACAGTAAAACACACTGACACTCTCCCTACCTATAGTTTTCTGTCCCTATAAAAAATGTTTTTTTAAAGATGGTTGATGATGAATGCTTTAGCACAGTATAGCACAATGAGAATTTCCCTCACTGTCCTTCCCTGTCCCTACAAACAAGGATTAGCACAGTAAAACACACTGACACTCTCCCTACCTATAGTTTTCTGTCCCTATAAAAAATGTTTTTTTAAAGATGGTTGATGATCAATGCTTTAGCACAGTATAGCACAAGGAGAATTTCCCTCACTGTCCTTCCCTGTCCCTAGAAACAAGGATTAGCACAGTAAAACACACTGACACTCTCCCTACCTATAGTTTTCTGTCCCTAGAAAAAATGTTTTTTTTAAAGATGGTTGATGATCAATGCTTTAGCACAGTATAGCACAAGGAGAATTTCCCTCACTGTCCTTCCCTGTCCCTAGAAACAAGGATTAGCACAGTGAAACACACTGACACTCTCCCTACCTATAGTTTTCTGTCCCTAGAAATTTTTTTTTTTAAAGATGGTTGATGATCAATGCTTTAGCACAGTATAGCACAAGGAGAATTTCCCTCACTGTCCTTCCCTGTCCCTAGAAACAAGGATTAGCACAGTGAAACACACTGACACTCTCCCTACCTATAGTTTTCTGTCCCTAGAAAAAATGTTTTTTTAAAGATGGTTGATGATCAATGCTTTAGCACAGTATAGCACAAGGAGAATTTCCCTCACTGTCCTTCCCTGTCCCTAGAAACAAGGATTAGCACAGTGAAACACACTGACACTCTCCCTACCTATAGTTTTCTGTCCCTAGAAAAAATGTTTTTTTAAAGATGGTTGATGATCAATGCTTTAGCACAGTATAGCACAAGGAGAATTTCCCTCACTGTCCTTCCCTGTCCCTAGAAACAAGGATTAGCACAGTAAAACACACTGACACTCTCCCTACTGTGACAGCAGGAAGGTAAAGTCACCTGGTTGCATCCAGGGGGGTAGATATATTTCGCCCAGATTCAGGCTTTACGCCGATTTATACAACTAGGGTGGAGAGTTGTATAAGCCCAGCTGAGACTAGTGGGCTCATTGATGACTCATACCTCTAGGGAGAGGGCTGGGCGTCGTGCAGGCAGGGAGTTGATGAGGCCAGCTGAAGCCTGTCAGTTCGTTTAAGGCCTCTATAAAAACTCCCAGATTCATTAGATGTTAGCTCATGCCTGGAAGCAGACCTGTGTGGACTGTCTAGGGAGAGTGAACCCCTGTGCGGTGAGAGAAAGCCTGTGTGGCTATATTTTGCTTGGACATTTAAAACCAGGGACTAGGACAGCACTAGGCTGATCCCAGTCGTTAGTTAGGAAACCTGTAAGTTTAGTCAGAGGTCAAGTTGACCAGGATTTATTTTGTGTTTGTTTTTTTTGCCTTGCTGTGTTTTTGTCACTGTAAATAGAAAATAAACCGCACCTTTTTGATTTTGAAAACCACAACCTCCGTCTGCTGGGCCTGTTTTTGGGTGGGGAGCCCATCCCGGGGGTCACACATACCCGCTGCCGAGCTAGCCCCCTCACAGTTGGTGGAGAATGCAGGCAGTTTTTTTTTTAAGCCAGCATGGAGGAGATACTGAAACAGCTGGCTCTAGCAAATGCCAATCAACAGCAGACAAATGCAGGTTTGCAAAGGAGCCTTGCAGCCCAGCAGCAAGCTCATCAACAGAGCCTTGCAACTTTACAACAGAGTCTGGAGGCTCAGCAACAAGCCCAACAGCAATCTGAGGCCCGCTTCATAGACCTGTTGCAGAAGCAAGAGCAGAGACTACAACAACAGATGGAAGCAGTAATGCAGCAACGTCCGCAGACCGGTGAGGAAAGCCGTCCCACTAATACCGCGTCCTTTGGGGTGAGTCGTTTATTGACAAAAATGACTGGAGAGGATGATCCAGAGGTATTTTTGACCACATTTGAAAGGACCGCTGAAAGAGAAAAGTGGCCTGAGGAGCAGTGGGCTGGACTGGTGGCTCCTCTGTTAACGGGTGAATCGCAGAAAGCTTACTATGACCTAGAGCCTGACCAAGCAAAAGACTATGTGATGCTAAAAGCTGAAATATTGGCAAGGCTGGGTGTCACCCTGGCTGTCCGGGCTCAGCGTGTGCATAACTGGACTTTCCAGCTTGGAAAACCCCCCAGGTCTCAAATGTATGATCTCATTCACCTGAGCAGAAAGTGGCTACAGCCAGAGACTTTGTCCGCACCAAAGATTGTGGAACGTGTTGTAATGGATCGGTTTTTGAGAGCTCTTCCTACTGCCATCCAAAAGTGGGTAAGCCATGGAGACCCAGAGACGGCCGATGGTCTTGTGGATCGTGTGGAGAAATACTTGGCTACAGAGAACCTGACGGCCTCTTCCAGAGACACTCGGACTTTCCACCCTAAGACCAGACCATCCCCAGGGGCGGATAAGATGATTCCAAGGGGTAAGGGTGGAGAGAGTGAGAGGGTGGGAGCTCTACCCCAAGTTTGGCGAGAACAGCCTGGGAAATCAGCGGCTCAAGAGGCGGCAAGAAGGATCATTTGCTACCGCTGCCGGCAAGCGGGACATATTGCAGCAAATTGCCCGGTTTTGGAGGAACCCATGCAGTGTGACTTTCTGACGGGCAGACGTCAGTCGCTGTGTGCGACAGTCGCATGCACTGCCATTCGGGGAACTGAGAAACATTTATGCAAAATGTGTATTAATGGTAGAAATGTTGTGGTATTGCTGGATTCAGGTAGCCTTGTGACCCTGATAAAGGCTGAGTTAGTTAAAACAGAGGTCTCTGGGAATAGCAAGGTAGCCGTTATTTGTGTGCATGGGGACACCCGAGAGTATCCAGTGACTACAGTGTGTTTCGAGACCCCCAAAGGTACCCTTTCTCATCCAGTGGGCTTAGTGTCTCAGTTACCGCATGACGCCATTGTGGGAAGGGATTTTCCGAAGTTCTGGGAACTGTGGGATGATCAGGAGCCCCCCACTGGTGCCCCTATGTACCAGGAATATGATAGCCAGAACTCCTCTGAGAGTGGTGAGGACTCTCCCGAATTTCCCTTGTCAGTATTGGCAGGGGAGACTCAAGAAACTGGAGAGGAGCCCACCTCCTCAGACGAAAACCTACCGTCTGTGGAGTTTTCTGATCTTGAGGTTCACAGGGAAAACTTTGCCACAGAACAGTTGAAAGACCCCGCCCTAATAAAGGCACGGGAAAACGTAGTGAAAATAGATGGCGAGTTAGTGAACCCAGATAAAACCTGCACTTACCCATACTTCAGCGTAGAGAAGGACCTACTGTATCGGGTGGCAAAAAGGGCAGAAGAAACCGTTGAGCAGCTGGTGGTGCCCAAACCTTACAGGAAGTTGGTGTTGGAGTTGGCCCATGGGCACATTCTTGGAGGTCATCTGGGGACAGAGAAAACCCGAGAGAGGGTATTACAGAGATTCTATTGGCCTGGGGTGATGAAGGACATAGAAAATTATTGTTCCTCCTGCCCTGTGTGTCAGAGGTCGGCCCCGATGCCACACTTCCGTAGCCCGCTGGTCCCTCTACCCATCATTGAGGTCCCGTTTGAGAGAATCGCAATGGATTTGGTAGGTCCTATAATCAAGTCCGCTAGGGGGCACCAGTACATATTGGTTATAATGGACTATGCCACCCGTTATCCAGAAGCGATCCCTCTCAGAAATACCTCGGCCAAAACCATAGCCAAAGAGCTATCTCTTGTTTTTAGCCGGGTGGGTATTTGTAAAGAACTGCTTACGGACCAAGGTACACCCTTTATGTCCCGGGTTATGAAGGAGCTGTGTAAATTGTTCAAAGTGACGCAATTACGTACATCTGTGTATCACCCCCAAACCGATGGGCTGGTTGAAAGATTCAACAAAACCCTAAAACAAATGTTGAAGAAAGTGGTGGATAGGGATGGAAAGGATTGGGACTGTCTACTTCCTTATTTGATGTTTGCTATTAGGGAGGTGCCCCAATCCTCTACGGGATTCTCCCCCTTTGAGTTACTGTATGGGAGACACCCAAGAGGGCTGTTGGATATTGCCAAGGAAACTTGGGAAAGTGAGAGTTCTCCCCACAGGAGTGTGATTGAGCATGTCGCCCTGATGCAAGATCGAATTGCACAGGTAATGCCCATCGTGAAGGAACATTTGGCCCAAGCGCAGTTGGCACAGCAGAGAGTGTACAACCGTGGAGCCAAGACCCGTACCTTTTCCCCGGGGGATAGGATATTGGTACTTGTCCCTACGGTTGAAAGTAAATTCCTTGCCAAATGGCAAGGCCCCTACGAGATAATGGAAAAAGTGAGCGAAGTGAATTACAAGGTCAGACAACCAGGAAGGCGAAAGCCCGAACAGATCTATCACGTTAATCTGTTGAAAGCCTGGAGGGATAGAGAGTCCCTAGTCGCAGACACTTGGTCACCAGCTCAAACTGGTTGCGTGATTCCTGAGGTTGGAATCGCAGCCACCTTGTCACAACCCCAACAACAGGAGGTTAAGGAGTTTGTGCTTCGCAACAAGGAGGTATTCTCTGAGCTGCCGGGACAAACATCTGGGGTAGAGCATGACATTATTACCCCGCCCGGTGAAAGGGTGAAGTTAAAACCCTATCGGATCCCAGAGGCCCGACGGGAGGCAATACGGGAGGAAGTACAGAAAATGCTGAACTTAGGGGTGATAGAGGAGTCCCAAAGTGATTGGTCTAGTCCCATTGTGTTGGTGCCTAAACCGGATGGGAGCTGGCGATTTTGTAACGATTTTCGTCAGTTGAACAAAGTTACAAAATTTGACACCTACCCCATGCCACGTATAGATGAGTTGATCGACCGGCTGGGAACAGCCCGATACATGACGACTCTTGACCTCACAAAAGGGTATTGGCAAATCCCCCTGGCCAAGTCAGCCAAAGAGAAAACCGCATTTGTAACCCCAGACGGGGCGTTCCAATATAAAAGAATGCCGTTCGGGTTACAGAATGCGCCGGCCACATTCCAGCGGAAAATGGACCAGATGCTGAGGCCCCATCGGAAGTATGCTGCGGCTTACCTGGATGACGTAATTGTCCATAGCACAGATTGGGCCTCACATCTGCCAAAAGTGCAAGCAGTCCTGGACTCTGTTCGGGAAGCAGGGTTTACGGCTAACCCCAAGAAGTGTACCATTGGGCAGGAGGAGGCCAAATATCTTGGGTACACCATTGGGAGGGGAGTAATAAAACCCCAACTCAACAAAGTCGAGGCCATCCAGAGTTGGCCACGTCCCAACAGCAAGAAGCAGGTACGAGCCTTTCTGGGAATCGCTGGGTATTATCGGCGATTCATTCCCCACTTTGCTTCTAAGGCTGTGCCCCTAACCAACCTGACGAAGGGGAAAGGGTCGGTCATGATTAAATGGACCCCCGAGGCTGAGGCAGCATTCCAATTCTTGAAACAAGCCTTATGTAGCCAGCCAGTGTTGTACTCACCCGACTTCTCTAAAGACTTTGTCGTACAAAGTGATGCGTCAGATGTGGGGTTAGGAGCAGTATTGTCCCAGGTCTGGAACAGGGAAGAGCACCCAGTCATTTACCTCAGCAGGAAGTTGAAGTCCCATGAGGTAAATTACGCCACCGTTGAAAAGGAGTGTTTAGCGGTGAAGTGGGCTCTAGATTCCCTTCGGTACTACCTGCTAGGTAGGCACTTTGACATGGTTACGGATCACGCTCCGTTAAAGTGGATGGCTCAAAACAAGGAAACAAATAGAAGAGTGAATAGGTGGTTCCTGGCCCTCCAGGAATTCAACTTCACAGTAAAGCATCGCCCTGGCGTTCAAATGGGGAATGTGGATGCTTTGTCTCGAGTACATGAATGCCTGATTGCTGGTGTTCCAACCCCGAGGTTAAAACAAGAGGGGGGGGTATGTGACAGCAGGAAGGTAAAGTCACCTGGTTGCATCCAGGGGGGTAGATATATTTCGCCCAGATTCAGGCTTTACGCCGATTTATACAACTAGGGTGGAGAGTTGTATAAGCCCAGCTGAGACTAGTGGGCTCATTGATGACTCATACCTCTAGGGAGAGGGCTGGGCGTCGTGCAGGCAGGGAGTTGATGAGGCCAGCTGAAGCCTGTCAGTTCGTTTAAGGCCTCTATAAAAACTCCCAGATTCATTAGATGTTAGCTCATGCCTGGAAGCAGACCTGTGTGGACTGTCTAGGGAGAGTGAACCCCTGTGCGGTGAGAGAAAGCCTGTGTGGCTATATTTTGCTTGGACATTTAAAACCAGGGACTAGGACAGCACTAGGCTGATCCCAGTCGTTAGTTAGGAAACCTGTAAGTTTAGTCAGAGGTCAAGTTGACCAGGATTTATTTTGTGTTTGTTTTTTTTGCCTTGCTGTGTTTTTGTCACTGTAAATAGAAAATAAACCGCACCTTTTTGATTTTGAAAACCACAACCTCCGTCTGCTGGGCCTGTTTTTGGGTGGGGAGCCCATCCCGGGGGTCACACATACCCGCTGCCGAGCTAGCCCCCTCACACTACCTATAGTTTTCTGTCCCTAGAAAAAATGTTTTTTTAAAGATGGTTGATGATCAATGCTTTAGCACAGTATAGCACAAGGAGAATTTCCCTCACTGTCCTTCCCTGTCCCTAGAAACAAGGATTAGCACAGTAAAACACACTGACACTCTCCCTACCTATAGTTTTCTGTCCCTAGAAAAAATGTTTTTTTAAAGATGGTTGATGATCAATGCTTTAGCACAGTATAGCACAAGGAGAATTTCCCTCACTGTCCTTCCCTGTCCCTAGAAACAAGGATTAGCACAGTGAAACACACTGACACTCTCCCTACCTATAGTTTTCTGTCCCTAGAAAAAATGTTTTTTTAAAGATGGTTGATGATCAATGCTTTAGCACAGTATAGCACAAGGAGAATTTCCTTCACTGTCCTTCCCTGTCCCTAGAAACAAGGATTAGCACAGTGAAACACACTGACACTCTCCCTACCTATAGTTTTCTGTCCCTAGAAAAAATGTTTTTTTAAAGATGGTTGATGATCAATGCTTTAGCACAGTATAGCACAAGGAGAATTTCCCTCACTGTCCTTCCCTGTCCCTAGAAACAAGGATTAGCACAGTGAAACACACTGACACTCTCCCTACCTATAGTTTTCTGTCCCTAGAAAAAATGTTTTTTTAAAGATGGTTGATGATCAATGCTTTAGCACAGTATAGCACAAGGAGAATTTCCTTCACTGTCCTTCCCTGTCCCTAGAAACAAGGATTAGCACAGTGAAACACACTGACACTCTCCCTACCTATAGTTTTCTGTCCCTAGAAAAAATGTTTTTTTAAAGATGGTTGATGATCAATGCTTTAGCACAGTATAGCACAAGGAGAATTTCCCTCACTGTCCTTCCCTGTCCCTAGAAACAAGGATTAGCACAGTAAAACACACTGACACTCTCCATACCTATAGTTTTCTGTCCCTAGAAAAAATGTTTTTTTAAAGATGGTTGATGATCAATGCTTTAGCACAGTATAGCACAAGGAGAATTTCCCTCACTGTCCTTCCCTGTCCCTAGAAACAAGGATTAGCACAGTAAAACACACTGACACTCTCCCTACCTATAGTTTTCTGTCCCTAGAAAAAATGTTTTTTTTAAAGATGGTTGATGATCAATGCTTTAGCACAGTATAGCACAAGGAGAATTTCCCTCACTGTCCTTCCCTGTCCCTACAAACAAGGATTAGCACACTAAAACACACTGACACTCTCCCTACCTATAGTTTTCTGTCCCTAGAAAAAATGTTTTTTTAAAGATGTTGATGATCAATGCTTTAGCACAGTATAGCACAAGGAGAATTTCCCTCACTGTCCTTCCCTGTCCCTAGAAACAAGGATTAGCACAGTAAAACACACTGACACTCTCCCTACCTATAGTTTTCTGTCCCTAGAAAAAATGTTTTTTTTAAAGATGGTTGATGATCAATGCTTTAGCACAGTATAGCACAAGGAGAATTTCCCTCACTGTCCTTCCCTGTCCCTAGAAACAAGGATTAGCACAGTGAAACACACTGACACTCTCCCTACCTATAGTTTTCTGTCCCTAGAAAAAATGTTTTTTTAAAGATGGTTGATGATCAATGCTTTAGCACAGTATAGCACAAGGAGAATTTCCCTCACTGTCCTTCCCTGTCCCTAGAAACAAGGATTAGCACAGTGAAACACACTGACACTCTCCCTACCTATAGTTTTCTGTCCCTAGAAAAAATGTTTTTTTAAAGATGGTTGATGATCAATGCTTTAGCACAGTATAGCACAAGGAGAATTTCCCTCACTGTCCTTCCCTGTCCCTAGAAACAAGGATTAGCACAGTAAAACACACTGACACTCTCCCTACCTATAGTTTTCTGTCCCTAGAAAAAATGTTTTTTTAAAGATGGTTGATGATCAATGCTTTAGCACAGTATAGCACAAGGAGAATTTCCCTCACTGTCCTTCCCTGTCCCTAGAAACAAGGATTAGCACAGTAAAACACACTGACACTCTCCCTACCTATAGTTTTCTGTCCCTAGAAAAAATGTTTTTTTTTAAAGATGGTTGATGATCAATGCTTTAGCACAGTATAGCACAAGGAGAATTTCCCTCACAGTCCTTCCCTGTCCCTAGAAACAAGGATTAGCACAGTGAAACACACTGACACTCTCCCTACCTATAGTTTTCTGTCCCTAGAAAAAATGTTTTTTTAAAGATGGTTGATGATCAATGCTTTAGCACAGTATAGCACAAGGAGAATTTCCCTCACTCTCCTTCCCTGTCCCTAGAAACAAGGATTAGCACAGTGAAACACACTGACACTCTCCCTACCTATAGTTTTCTGTCCCTAGAAAAAATGTTTTTTTAAAGATGGTTGATGATCAATGCTTTAGCACAGTATAGCACAAGGAGAATTTCCCTCACTGTCCTTCCCTGTCCCTAGAAACAAGGATTAGCACAGTGAAACACACTGACACTCTCCCTACCTATAGTTTTCTGTCCCTAGAAAAAATGTTTTTTTAAAGATGGTTGATGATCAATGCTTTAGCACAGTATAGCACAAGGAGAATTTCCCTCACTGTCCTTCCCTGTCCCTAGAAACAAGGATTAGCACAGTGAAACACACTGACACTCTCCCTACCTATAGTTTTCTGTCCCTAGAAAAAATGTTTTTTTAAAGATGGTTGATGATCAATGCTTTAGCACAGTATAGCACAAGGAGAATTTCCCTCACTGTCCTTCCCTGTCCCTAGAAACAAGGATTAGCACAGTAAAACACACTGACACTCTCCCTACCTATAGTTTTCTGTCCCTAGAAAAAATGTTTTTTTAAAGATGGTTGATGATCAATGCTTTAGCACAGTATAGCACAAGGAGAATTTCCCTCACTGTCCTTCCCTGTCCCTAGAAACAAGGATTAGCACAGTAAAACACACTGACACTCTCCCTACCTATAGTTTTCTGTCCCTAGAAAAAATGTTTTTTTTAAAGATGGTTGATGATCAATGCTTTAGCACAGTATAGCACAAGGAGAATTTCCCTCACTGTCCTTCCCTGTCCCTACAAACAAGGATTAGCACACTAAAACACACTGACACTCTCCCTACCTATAGTTTTCTGTCCCTAGAAAAAATGTTTTTTTAAAGATGGTTGATGATCAATGCTTTAGCACAGTATAGCACAAGGAGAATTTCCCTCACTGTCCTTCCCTGTCCCTAGAAACAAGGATTAGCACAGTAAAACACACTGACACTCTCCCTACCTATAGTTTTCTGTCCCTAGAAAAAATGTTTTTTTAAAGATGGTTGATGATCAATGCTTTAGCACAGTATAGCACAAGGAGAATTTCCCTCACTGTCCTTCCCTGTCCCTAGAAACAAGGATTAGCACAGTGAAACACACTGACACTCTCCCTACCTATAGTTTTCTGTCCCTAGAAAAAATGTTTTTTTAAAGATGGTTGATGATCAATGCTTTAGCACAGTATAGCACAAGGAGAATTTCCCTCACTGTCCTTCCCTGTCCCTAGAAACAAGGATTAGCAAAGTAAAACACACTGACACTCTCCCTACCTATAGTTTTCTGTCCTTGGAAAAAAGTTTTTTTAAAGATGGTTGATGATCAATGCTTTAGCACAGTATAGCACAAGGAGAATTTCCCTCACTGTCCTTCCCTGTCCCTAGAAACAAGGATTAGCACAGTGAAACACACTGACACTCTCCCTACCTATAGTTTTCTGTCCCTAGAAAAAATGTTTTTTTAAAGATGGTTGATGATCAATGCTTTAGCACAGTATAGCACAAGGAGAATTTCCCTCACTGTCCTTCCCTGTCCCTAGAAACAAGGATTAGTACAGTAAAACACACTGACACTCTCCCTACCTATAGTTTTCTGTCCCTAGAAAAAATGTTTTTTTAAAGATGGTTGATGATCAATGCTTTAGCACAGTATAGCACAAGGAGAATTTCCCTCACTGTCCTTCCCTGTCCCTAGAAAGAAGGATTAGCACAGTAAAACACACTGACACTCTCCCTACCTATAGTTTTCTGTCCCTAGAAAAAATGTTTTTTTAAAGATGGTTGATGATCAATGCTTTAGCACAGTATAGCACAAGGAGAATTTCCCTCACTGTCCTTCCCTGTCCCTATAAACAAGGATTAGCACAGTGAAACACACTGACACTCTCCCTACCTATAGTTTTCTGTCCCTAGAAAAAATGTTTTTTTAAAGATGGTTGATGATCAATGCTTTAGCACAGTATAGCACAAGGAGAATTTCCCTCACTGTCCTTCCCTGTCCCTAGAAACAAGGATTAGCACAGTGAAACACACTGACACTCTCCCTACCTATAGTTTTCTGTCCCTAGAAAAAATGTTTTTTTAAAGATGGTTGATGATCAATGCTTTAGCACAGTATAGCACAAGGAGAATTTCCCTCACTGTCCTTCCCTGTCCCTAGAAACAAGGATTAGCACAGTGAAACACACTGACACTCTCCCTACCTATAGTTTTCTGTCCCTAGAAAAAATGTTTTTTAAAGATGGTTGATGATCAATGCTTTAGCACAGTATAGCACAAGGAGAATTTCCCTCACTGTCCTTCCCTGTCCCTAGAAACAAGGATTAGCACAGTAAAACACACTGACACTCTCCCTACCTATAGTTTTCTGTCCCTAGAAAAAAAGTTTTTTTAAAGATGGTTGATGATCAATGCTTTAGCACAGTATAGCACAAGGAGAATTTCCCTCACTGTCCTTCCCTGTCCCTAGAAACAAGGATTAGCACAGTAAAACACACTGACACTCTCCCTACCTATAGTTTTCTGTCCCTAGAAAAAATGTTTTTTTAAAGATGGTTGATGATCAATGCTTTAGCACAGTATAGCACAAGGAGAATTTCCCTCACTGTCCTTCCCTGTCCCTAGAAACAAGGATTAGCACAGTAAAACACACTGACACTCTCCCTACCTATAGTTTTCTGTCCCTAGAAAAAATGTTTTTTTTAAAGATGGTTGATGATCAATGCTTTAGCACAGTATAGCACAAGGAGAATTTCCCTCACTGTCCTTCCCTGTCCCTACAAACAAGGATTGGCACACTAAAACACACTGACACTCTCCCTACCTATAGTTTTCTGTCCCTAGAAAAAATGTTTTTTTAAAGATGGTTGATGATCAATGCTTTAGCACAGTATAGCACAAGGAGAATTTCCCTCACTGTCCTTCCCTGTCCCTAGAAACAAGGATTAGCACAGTAAAACACACTGACACTCTCCCTACCTATAGTTTTCTGTCCCTAGAAAAAATGTTTTTTTTAAAGATGGTTGATGATCAATGCTTTAGCACAGTATAGCACAAGGAGAATTTCCCTCACTGTCCTTCCCTGTCCCTAGAAACAAGGATTAGCACAGTGAAACACACTGACACTCTCCCTACCTATAGTTTTCTGTCCCTAGAAAAAATGTTTTTTTAAAGATGGTTGATGATCAATGCTTTAGCACAGTATAGCACAAGGAGAATTTCCCTCACTGTCCTTCCCTGTCCCTAGAAACAAGGATTAGCACAGTGAAACACACTGACACTCTCCCTACCTATAGTTTTCTGTCCCTAGAAAAAATGTTTTTTTAAAGATGGTTGATGATCAATGCTTTAGCACAGTATAGCACAAGGAGAATTTCCCTCACTGTCCTTCCCTGTCCCTAGAAACAAGGATTAGCACAGTAAAACACACTGACACTCTCCCTACCTATAGTTTTCTGTCCCTAGAAAAAATGTTTTTTTAAAGATGGTTGATGATCAATGCTTTAGCACAGTATAGCACAAGGAGAATTTCCCTCACTGTCCTTCCCTGTCCCTAGAAACAAGGATTAGCACAGTAAAACACACTGACACTCTCCCTACCTATAGTTTTCTGTCCCTAGAATTTTTTTTTTTTAAAGATGGTTGATGATCAATGCTTTAGCACAGTATAGCACAAGGAGAATTTCCCTCACTGTCCTTCCCTGTCCCTAGAAACAAGGATTAGCACAGTAAAACACACTGACACTCTCCCTACCTATAGTTTTCTGTCCCTAGAAAAAATGTTTTTTTTAAAGATGGTTGATGATCAATGCTTTAGCACAGTATAGCACAAGGAGAATTTCCCTCACTGTCCTTCCCTGTCCCTAGAAACAAGGATTAGCACAGTGAAACACACTGACACTCTCCCTACCTATAGTTTTCTGTCCCTAGAAAAAATGTTTTTTTAAAGATGGTTGATGATCAATGCTTTAGCACAGTATAGCACAAGGAGAATTTCCCTCACTGTCCTTCCCTGTCCCTAGAAACAAGGATTAGCACAGTGAAACACACTGACACTCTCCCTACCTATAGTTTTCTGTCCCTAGAAAAAATGTTTTTTTAAAGATGGTTGATGATCAATGCTTTAGCACAGTATAGCACAAGGAGAATTTCCCTCACTGTCCTTCCCTGTCCCTAGAAACAAGGATTAGCACACTAAAACACACTGACACTCTCCCTACCTATAGTTTTCTGTCCCTAGAAAAAATGTTTTTTTAAAGATGGTTGATGATGAATGCTTTAGCACAGTATAGCACAAGGAGAATTTCCCTCACTGTCCTTCCCTGTCCCTACAAACAAGGATTAGCACAGTAAAACACACTGACACTCTCCCTACCTATAGTTTTCTGTCCCTATAAAAAATGTTTTTTTTAAAGATGGTTGATGATGAATGCTTTAGCACAGTATAGCACAATGAGAATTTCCCTCACTGTCCTTCCCTGTCCCTACAAACAAGGATTAGCACAGTAAAACACACTGACACTCTCCCTACCTATAGTTTTCTGTCCCTATAAAAAATGTTTTTTTTAAAGATGGTTGATGATGAATGCTTTAGCACAGTATAGCACAATGAGAATTTCCCTCACTGTCCTTCCCTGTCCCTACAAACAAGGATTAGCACAGTAAAACACACTGACACTCTCCCTACCTATAGTTTTCTGTCCCTATAAAAAATGTTTTTTTAAAGATGGTTGATGATGAATGCTTTAGCACAGTATAGCACAATGAGAATTTCCCTCACTGTCCTTCCCTGTCCCTACAAACAAGGATTAGCACAGTAAAACACACTGACACTCTCCCTACCTATAGTTTTCTGTCCCTATAAAAAATGTTTTTTTAAAGATGGTTGATGATGAATGCTTTAGCACAGTATAGCACAATGAGAATTTCCCTCACTGTCCTTCCCTGTCCCTAGAAACAAGGATTAGCACAGTGAAACACACTGACACTCTCCCTACCTATAGTTTTCTGTCCCTAGAAAAAATGTTTTTTTAAAGATGGTTGATGATCAATGCTTTAGCACAGTATAGCACAAGGAGAATTTCCCTCACTGTCCTTCCCTGTCCCTAGAAACAAGGATTAGCACAGTAAAACACACTGACACTCTCCCTACCTATAGTTTTCTGTCCCTAGAATTTTTTTTTTTTAAAGATGGTTGATGATCAATGCTTTAGCACAGTATAGCACAAGGAGAATTTCCCTCACTGTCCTTCCCTGTCCCTAGAAACAAGGATTAGCACAGTGAAACACACTGACACTCTCCCTACCTATAGTTTTCTGTCCCTAGAAAAAATGTTTTTTTAAAGATGGTTGATGATCAATGCTTTAGCACAGTATAGCACAAGGAGAATTTCCCTCACTGTCCTTCCCTGTCCCTAGAAACAAGGATTAGCACAGTGAAACACACTGACACTCTCCCTACCTATAGTTTTCTGTCCCTAGAAAAAATGTTTTTTTAAAGATGGTTGATGATCAATGCTTTAGCACAGTATAGCACAAGGAGAATTTCCCTCACTGTCCTTCCCTGTCCCTAGAAACAAGGATTAGCACAGTGAAACACACTGACACTCTCCCTACCTATAGTTTTCTGTCCCTAGAAAAAATGTTTTTTTAAAGATGGTTGATGATCAATGCTTTAGCACAGTATAGCACAAGGAGAATTTCCCTCACTGTCCTTCCCTGTCCCTAGAAACAAGGATTAGCACAGTGAAACACACTGACACTCTCCCTACCTATAGTTTTCTGTCCCTAGAAAAAATGTTTTTTTAAAGATGGTTGATGATCAATGCTTTAGCACAGTATAGCACAAGGAGAATTTCCCTCACTGTCCTTCCCTGTCCCTAGAAACAAGGATTAGCACAGTGAAACACACTGACACTCTCCCTACCTATAGTTTTCTGTCCCTAGAAAAAATGTTTTTTTAAAGATGGTTGATGATCAATGCTTTAGCACAGTATAGCACAAGGAGAATTTCCCTCACTGTCCTTCCCTGTCCCTAGAAACAAGGATTAGCACAGTGAAACACACTGACACTCTCCCTACCTATAGTTTTCTGTCCCTAGAAAAAATGTTTTTTTAAAGATGGTTGATGATCAATGCTTTAGCACAGTATAGCACAAGGAGAATTTCCCTCACTGTCCTTCCCTGTCCCTAGAAACAAGGATTAGCACAGTGAAACACACTGACACTCTCCCTACCTATAGTTTTCTGTCCCTAGAAAAAATGTTTTTTTAAAGATGGTTGATGATCAATGCTTTAGCACAGTATAGCACAAGGAGAATTTCCCTCACTGTCCTTCCCTGTCCCTAGAAACAAGGATTAGCACAGTGAAACACACTGACACTCTCCCTACCTATAGTTTTCTGTCCCTAGAAAAAATGTTTTTTTAAAGATGGTTGATGATCAATGCTTTAGCACAGTATAGCACAAGGAGAATTTCCCTCACTGTCCTTCCCTGTCCCTAGAAACAAGGATTAGCACAGTGAAACACACTGACACTCTCCCTACCTATAGTTTTCTGTCCCTAGAAAAAATGTTTTTTTAAAGATGGTTGATGATCAATGCTTTAGCACAGTATAGCACAAGGAGAATTTCCCTCACTGTCCTTCCCTGTCCCTAGAAACAAGGATTAGCACAGTGAAACACACTGACACTCTCCCTACCTATAGTTTTATGTCCCTAGAAAAAATGTTTTTTTAAAGATGGTTGATGATCAATGCTTTAGCACAGTATAGCACAAGGAGAATTTCCCTCACTGTCCTTCCCTGTCCCTAGAAACAAGGATTAGCACAGTAAAACACACTGACACTCTCCCTACCTATAGTTTTCTGTCCCTAGAAAAAATGTTTTTTTTAAAGATGGTTGATGATCAATGCTTTAGCACAGTATAGCACAAGGAGAATTTCCCTCACTGTCCTTCCCTGTCCCTAGAAACAAGGATTAGCACAGTGAAACACACTGACACTCTCCCTACCTATAGTTTTCTGTCCCTAGAAAAAATGTTTTTTTAAAGATGGTTGATGATCAATGCTTTAGCACAGTATAGCACAAGGAGAATTTCCCTCACTGTCCTTCCCTGTCCCTAGAAACAAGGATTAGCACAGTGAAACACACTGACACTCTCCCTACCTATAGTTTTCTGTCCCTAGAAAAAATGTTTTTTTAAAGATGGTTGATGATCAATGCTTTAGCACAGTATAGCACAAGGAGAATTTCCCTCACTGTCCTTCCCTGTCCCTAGAAACAAGGATTAGCACAGTAAAACACACTGACACTCTCCCTACCTATAGTTTTCTGTCCCTAGAAAAAATGTTTTTTTAAAGATGGTTGATGATCAATGCTTTAGCACAGTATAGCACAAGGAGAATTTCCCTCACTGTCCTTCCCTGTCCCTAGAAACAAGGATTAGCACAGTAAAACACACTGACACTCTCCCTACCTATAGTTTTCTGTCCCTAGAAAAAATGTTTTTTTTTAAAGATGGTTGATGATCAATGCTTTAGCACAGTATAGCACAAGGAGAATTTCCCTCACAGTCCTTCCCTGTCCCTAGAAACAAGGATTAGCACAGTGAAACACACTGACACTCTCCCTACCTATAGTTTTCTGTCCCTAGAAAAAATGTTTTTTTAAAGATGGTTGATGATCAATGCTTTAGCACAGTATAGCACAAGGAGAATTTCCCTCACTCTCCTTCCCTGTCCCTAGAAACAAGGATTAGCACAGTGAAACACACTGACACTCTCCCTACCTATAGTTTTCTGTCCCTAGAAAAAATGTTTTTTTAAAGATGGTTGATGATCAATGCTTTAGCACAGTATAGCACAAGGAGAATTTCCCTCACTGTCCTTCCCTGTCCCTAGAAACAAGGATTAGCACAGTGAAACACACTGACACTCTCCCTACCTATAGTTTTCTGTCCCTAGAAAAAATGTTTTTTTAAAGATGGTTGATGATCAATGCTTTAGCACAGTATAGCACAAGGAGAATTTCCCTCACTGTCCTTCCCTGTCCCTAGAAACAAGGATTAGCACAGTGAAACACACTGACACTCTCCCTACCTATAGTTTTCTGTCCCTAGAAAAAATGTTTTTTTAAAGATGGTTGATGATCAATGCTTTAGCACAGTATAGCACAAGGAGAATTTCCCTCACTGTCCTTCCCTGTCCCTAGAAACAAGGATTAGCACAGTGAAACACACTGACACTCTCCCTACCTATAGTTTTCTGTCCCTAGAAAAAATGTTTTTTTAAAGATGGTTGATGATCAATGCTTTAGCACAGTATAGCACAAGGAGAATTTCCCTCACTGTCCTTCCCTGTCCCTAGAAACAAGGATTAGCACAGTAAAACACACTGACACTCTCCCTACCTATAGTTTTCTGTCCCTAGAAAAAATGTTTTTTTAAAGATGGTTGATGATCAATGCTTTAGCACAGTATAGCACAAGGAGAATTTCCCTCACTGTCCTTCCCTGTCCCTAGAAACAAGGATTAGCACAGTAAAACACACTGACACTCTCCCTACCTATAGTTTTCTGTCCCTAGAAAAAATGTTTTTTTTAAAGATGGTTGATGATCAATGCTTTAGCACAGTATAGCACAAGGAGAATTTCCCTCACTGTCCTTCCCTGTCCCTACAAACAAGGATTAGCACACTAAAACACACTGACACTCTCCCTACCTATAGTTTTCTGTCCCTAGAAAAAATGTTTTTTTAAAGATGGTTGATGATCAATGCTTTAGCACAGTATAGCACAAGGAGAATTTCCCTCACTGTCCTTCCCTGTCCCTAGAAACAAGGATTAGCACAGTAAAACACACTGACACTCTCCCTACCTATAGTTTTCTGTCCCTAGAAAAAATGTTTTTTTAAAGATGGTTGATGATCAATGCTTTAGCACAGTATAGCACAAGGAGAATTTCCCTCACTGTCCTTCCCTGTCCCTAGAAACAAGGATTAGCACAGTGAAACACACTGACACTCTCCCTACCTATAGTTTTCTGTCCCTAGAAAAAATGTTTTTTTAAAGATGGTTGATGATCAATGCTTTAGCACAGTATAGCACAAGGAGAATTTCCCTCACTGTCCTTCCCTGTCCCTAGAAACAAGGATTAGCAAAGTAAAACACACTGACACTCTCCCTACCTATAGTTTTCTGTCCTTGGAAAAAAGTTTTTTTAAAGATGGTTGATGATCAATGCTTTAGCACAGTATAGCACAAGGAGAATTTCCCTCACTGTCCTTCCCTGTCCCTAGAAACAAGGATTAGCACAGTGAAACACACTGACACTCTCCCTACCTATAGTTTTCTGTCCCTAGAAAAAATGTTTTTTTAAAGATGGTTGATGATCAATGCTTTAGCACAGTATAGCACAAGGAGAATTTCCCTCACTGTCCTTCCCTGTCCCTAGAAACAAGGATTAGTACAGTAAAACACACTGACACTCTCCCTACCTATAGTTTTCTGTCCCTAGAAAAAATGTTTTTTTAAAGATGGTTGATGATCAATGCTTTAGCACAGTATAGCACAAGGAGAATTTCCCTCACTGTCCTTCCCTGTCCCTAGAAAGAAGGATTAGCACAGTAAAACACACTGACACTCTCCCTACCTATAGTTTTCTGTCCCTAGAAAAAATGTTTTTTTAAAGATGGTTGATGATCAATGCTTTAGCACAGTATAGCACAAGGAGAATTTCCCTCACTGTCCTTCCCTGTCCCTATAAACAAGGATTAGCACAGTGAAACACACTGACACTCTCCCTACCTATAGTTTTCTGTCCCTAGAAAAAATGTTTTTTTAAAGATGGTTGATGATCAATGCTTTAGCACAGTATAGCACAAGGAGAATTTCCCTCACTGTCCTTCCCTGTCCCTAGAAACAAGGATTAGCACAGTGAAACACACTGACACTCTCCCTACCTATAGTTTTCTGTCCCTAGAAAAAATGTTTTTTTAAAGATGGTTGATGATCAATGCTTTAGCACAGTATAGCACAAGGAGAATTTCCCTCACTGTCCTTCCCTGTCCCTAGAAACAAGGATTAGCACAGTGAAACACACTGACACTCTCCCTACCTATAGTTTTCTGTCCCTAGAAAAAATGTTTTTTAAAGATGGTTGATGATCAATGCTTTAGCACAGTATAGCACAAGGAGAATTTCCCTCACTGTCCTTCCCTGTCCCTAGAAACAAGGATTAGCACAGTAAAACACACTGACACTCTCCCTACCTATAGTTTTCTGTCCCTAGAAAAAAAGTTTTTTTAAAGATGGTTGATGATCAATGCTTTAGCACAGTATAGCACAAGGAGAATTTCCCTCACTGTCCTTCCCTGTCCCTAGAAACAAGGATTAGCACAGTAAAACACACTGACACTCTCCCTACCTATAGTTTTCTGTCCCTAGAAAAAATGTTTTTTTAAAGATGGTTGATGATCAATGCTTTAGCACAGTATAGCACAAGGAGAATTTCCCTCACTGTCCTTCCCTGTCCCTAGAAACAAGGATTAGCACAGTAAAACACACTGACACTCTCCCTACCTATAGTTTTCTGTCCCTAGAAAAAATGTTTTTTTTAAAGATGGTTGATGATCAATGCTTTAGCACAGTATAGCACAAGGAGAATTTCCCTCACTGTCCTTCCCTGTCCCTAGAAACAAGGATTAGCACAGTGAAACACACTGACACTCTCCCTACCTATAGTTTTCTGTCCCTAGAAAAAATGTTTTTTTAAAGATGGTTGATGATCAATGCTTTAGCACAGTATAGCACAAGGAGAATTTCCCTCACTGTCCTTCCCTGTCCCTAGAAACAAGGATTAGCACAGTGAAACACACTGACACTCTCCCTACCTATAGTTTTCTGTCCCTAGAAAAAATGTTTTTTTAAAGATGGTTGATGATCAATGCTTTAGCACAGTATAGCACAAGGAGAATTTCCCTCACTGTCCTTCCCTGTCCCTAGAAACAAGGATTAGCACAGTAAAACACACTGACACTCTCCCTACCTATAGTTTTCTGTCCCTAGAAAAAATGTTTTTTTAAAGATGGTTGATGATCAATGCTTTAGCACAGTATAGCACAAGGAGAATTTCCCTCACTGTCCTTCCCTGTCCCTAGAAACAAGGATTAGCACAGTAAAACACACTGACACTCTCCCTACCTATAGTTTTCTGTCCCTAGAATTTTTTTTTTTTAAAGATGGTTGATGATCAATGCTTTAGCACAGTATAGCACAAGGAGAATTTCCCTCACTGTCCTTCCCTGTCCCTAGAAACAAGGATTAGCACAGTAAAACACACTGACACTCTCCCTACCTATAGTTTTCTGTCCCTAGAAAAAATGTTTTTTTTAAAGATGGTTGATGATCAATGCTTTAGCACAGTATAGCACAAGGAGAATTTCCCTCACTGTCCTTCCCTGTCCCTAGAAACAAGGATTAGCACAGTGAAACACACTGACACTCTCCCTACCTATAGTTTTCTGTCCCTAGAAAAAATGTTTTTTTAAAGATGGTTGATGATCAATGCTTTAGCACAGTATAGCACAAGGAGAATTTCCCTCACTGTCCTTCCCTGTCCCTAGAAACAAGGATTAGCACAGTGAAACACACTGACACTCTCCCTACCTATAGTTTTCTGTCCCTAGAAAAAATGTTTTTTTAAAGATGGTTGATGATCAATGCTTTAGCACAGTATAGCACAAGGAGAATTTCCCTCACTGTCCTTCCCTGTCCCTAGAAACAAGGATTAGCACACTAAAACACACTGACACTCTCCCTACCTATAGTTTTCTGTCCCTAGAAAAAATGTTTTTTTAAAGATGGTTGATGATCAATGCTTTAGCACAGTATAGCACAAGGAGAATTTCCCTCACTGTCCTTCCCTGTCCCTACAAACAAGGATTAGCACAGTAAAACACACTGACACTCTCCCTACCTATAGTTTTCTGTCCCTATAAAAAATGTTTTTTTAAAGATGGTTGATGATGAATGCTTTAGCACAGTATAGCACAATGAGAATTTCCCTCACTGTCCTTCCCTGTCCCTACAAACAAGGATTAGCACAGTAAAACACACTGACACTCTCCCTACCTATAGTTTTCTGTCCCTATAAAAAATGTTTTTTTAAAGATGGTTGATGATGAATGCTTTAGCACAGTATAGCACAATGAGAATTTCCCTCACTGTCCTTCCCTGTCCCTACAAACAAGGATTAGCACAGTAAAACACACTGACACTCTCCCTACCTATAGTTTTCTGTCCCTATAAAAAATGTTTTTTTTAAAGATGGTTGATGATGAATGCTTTAGCACAGTATAGCACAATGAGAATTTCCCTCACTGTCCTTCCCTGTCCCTACAAACAAGGATTAGCACAGTAAAACACACTGACACTCTCCCTACCTATAGTTTTCTGTCCCTATAAAAAATGTTTTTTTAAAGATGGTTGATGATGAATGCTTTAGCACAGTATAGCACAATGAGAATTTCCCTCACTGTCCTTCCCTGTCCCTACAAACAATGATTAGCACAGTAAAACACACTGACACTCTCCCTACCTATAGTTTTCTGTCCCTATAAAAAATGTTTTTTTAAAGATGGTTGATGATGAATGCTTTAGCACAGTATAGCACAATGAGAATTTCCCTCACTGTCCTTCCCTGTCCCTAGAAACAAGGATTAGCACAGTGAAACACACTGACACTCTCCCTACCTATAGTTTTCTGTCCCTAGAAAAAATGTTTTTTTAAAGATGGTTGATGATCAATGCTTTAGCACAGTATAGCACAAGGAGAATTTCCCTCACTGTCCTTCCCTGTCCCTAGAAACAAGGATTAGCACAGTAAAACACACTGACACTCTCCCTACCTATAGTTTTCTGTCCCTAGAATTTTTTTTTTTTAAAGATGGTTGATGATCAATGCTTTAGCACAGTATAGCACAAGGAGAATTTCCCTCACTGTCCTTCCCTGTCCCTAGAAACAAGGATTAGCACAGTGAAACACACTGACACTCTCCCTACCTATAGTTTTCTGTCCCTAGAAAAAATGTTTTTTTAAAGATGGTTGATGATCAATGCTTTAGCACAGTATAGCACAAGGAGAATTTCCCTCACTGTCCTTCCCTGTCCCTAGAAACAAGGATTAGCACAGTGAAACACACTGACACTCTCCCTACCTATAGTTTTCTGTCCCTAGAAAAAATGTTTTTTTAAAGATGGTTGATGATCAATGCTTTAGCACAGTATAGCACAAGGAGAATTTCCCTCACTGTCCTTCCCTGTCCCTAGAAACAAGGATTAGCACAGTGAAACACACTGACACTCTCCCTACCTATAGTTTTCTGTCCCTAGAAAAAATGTTTTTTTAAAGATGGTTGATGATCAATGCTTTAGCACAGTATAGCACAAGGAGAATTTCCCTCACTGTCCTTCCCTGTCCCTAGAAACAAGGATTAGCACAGTGAAACACACTGACACTCTCCCTACCTATAGTTTTCTGTCCCTAGAAAAAATGTTTTTTTAAAGATGGTTGATGATCAATGCTTTAGCACAGTATAGCACAAGGAGAATTTCCCTCACTGTCCTTCCCTGTCCCTAGAAACAAGGATTAGCACAGTGAAACACACTGACACTCTCCCTACCTATAGTTTTCTGTCCCTAGAAAAAATGTTTTTTTAAAGATGGTTGATGATCAATGCTTTAGCACAGTATAGCACAAGGAGAATTTCCCTCACTGTCCTTCCCTGTCCCTAGAAACAAGGATTAGCACAGTGAAACACACTGACACTCTCCCTACCTATAGTTTTCTGTCCCTAGAAAAAATGTTTTTTTAAAGATGGTTGATGATCAATGCTTTAGCACAGTATAGCACAAGGAGAATTTCCCTCACTGTCCTTCCCTGTCCCTAGAAACAAGGATTAGCACAGTGAAACACACTGACACTCTCCCTACCTATAGTTTTCTGTCCCTAGAAAAAATGTTTTTTTAAAGATGGTTGATGATCAATGCTTTAGCACAGTATAGCACAAGGAGAATTTCCCTCACTGTCCTTCCCTGTCCCTAGAAACAAGGATTAGCACAGTGAAACACACTGACACTCTCCCTACCTATAGTTTTCTGTCCCTAGAAAAAATGTTTTTTTAAAGATGGTTGATGATCAATGCTTTAGCACAGTATAGCACAAGGAGAATTTCCCTCACTGTCCTTCCCTGTCCCTAGAAACAAGGATTAGCACAGTGAAACACACTGACACTCTCCCTACCTATAGTTTTCTGTCCCTAGAAAAAATGTTTTTTTAAAGATGGTTGATGATCAATGCTTTAGCACAGTATAGCACAAGGAGAATTTCCCTCACTGTCCTTCCCTGTCCCTAGAAACAAGGATTAGCACAGTAAAACACACTGACACTCTCCCTACCTATAGTTTTCTGTCCCTAGAAAAAATGTTTTTTTAAAGATGGTTGATGATCAATGCTTTAGCACAGTATAGCACAAGGAGAATTTCCCTCACTGTCCTTCCCTGTCCCTAGAAACAAGGATTAGCACAGTAAAACACACTGACACTCTCCCTACCTATAGTTTTCTGTCCCTAGAAAAAATGTTTTTTTTAAAGATGGTTGATGATCAATGCTTTAGCACAGTATAGCACAAGGAGAATTTCCCTCACTGTCCTTCCCTGTCCCTACAAACAAGGATTAGCACACTAAAACACACTGACACTCTCCCTACCTATAGTTTTCTGTCCCTAGAAAAAATGTTTTTTTAAAGATGGTTGATGATCAATGCTTTAGCACAGTATAGCACAAGGAGAATTTCCCTCACTGTCCTTCCCTGTCCCTAGAAACAAGGATTAGCACAGTAAAACACACTGACACTCTCCCTACCTATAGTTTTCTGTCCTTAGAAAAAATGTTTTTTTTAAAGATGGTTGATGATCAATGCTTTAGCACAGTATAGCACAAGGAGAATTTCCCTCACTGTCCTTCCCTGTCCCTAGAAACAAGGATTAGCACAGTGAAACACACTGACACTCTCCCTACCTATAGTTTTCTGTCCCTAGAAAAAATGTTTTTTTAAAGATGGTTGATGATCAATGCTTTAGCACAGTATAGCACAAGGAGAATTTCCCTCACTGTCCTTCCCTGTCCCTAGAAACAAGGATTAGCAAAGTAAAACACACTGACACTCTCCCTACCTATAGTTTTCTGTCCTTGGAAAAAAGTTTTTTTAAAGATGGTTGATGATCAATGCTTTAGCACAGTATAGCACAAGGAGAATTTCCCTCACTGTCCTTCCCTGTCCCTAGAAACAAGGATTAGCACAGTGAAACACACTGACACTCTCCCTACCTATAGTTTTCTGTCCCTAGAAAAAATGTTTTTGTAAAGATGGTTGATGATCAATGCTTTAGCACAGTATAGCACAAGGAGAATTTCCCTCACTGTCCTTCCCTGTCCCTAGAAACAAGGATTAGTACAGTAAAACACACTGACACTCTCCCTACCTATAGTTTTCTGTCCCTAGAAAAAATGTTTTTTTAAAGATGGTTGATGATCAATGCTTTAGCACAGTATAGCACAAGGAGAATTTCCCTCACTGTCCTTCCCTGTCCCTAGAAAGAAGGATTAGCACAGTAAAACACACTGACACTCTCCCTACCTATAGTTTTCTGTCCCTAGAAAAAATGTTTTTTTAAAGATGGTTGATGATCAATGCTTTAGCACAGTATAGCACAAGGAGAATTTCCCTCACTGTCCTTCCCTGTCCCTATAAACAAGGATTAGCACAGTGAAACACACTGACACTCTCCCTACCTATAGTTTTCTGTCCCTAGAAAAAATGTTTTTTTAAAGATGGTTGATGATCAATGCTTTAGCACAGTATAGCACAAGGAGAATTTCCCTCACTGTCCTTCCCTGTCCCTAGAAACAAGGATTAGCACAGTGAAACACACTGACACTCTCCCTACCTATAGTTTTCTGTCCCTAGAAAAAATGTTTTTTTAAAGATGGTTGATGATCAATGCTTTAGCACAGTATAGCACAAGGAGAATTTCCCTCACTGTCCTTCCCTGTCCCTAGAAACAAGGATTAGCACAGTGAAACACACTGACACTCTCCCTACCTATAGTTTTCTGTCCCTAGAAAAAATGTTTTTTAAAGATGGTTGATGATCAATGCTTTAGCACAGTATAGCACAAGGAGAATTTCCCTCACTGTCCTTCCCTGTCCCTAGAAACAAGGATTAGCACAGTAAAACACACTGACACTCTCCCTACCTATAGTTTTCTGTCCCTAGAAAAAAAGTTTTTTTAAAGATGGTTGATGATCAATGCTTTAGCACAGTATAGCACAAGGAGAATTTCCCTCACTGTCCTTCCCTGTCCCTAGAAACAAGGATTAGCACAGTAAAACACACTGACACTCTCCCTACCTATAGTTTTCTGTCCCTAGAAAAAATGTTTTTTTAAAGATGGTTGATGATGAATGCTTTAGCACAGTATAGCACAATGAGAATTTCCCTCACTGTCCTTCCCTGTCCCTACAAACAAGGATTAGCACAGTAAAACACACTGACACTCTCCCTACCTATAGTTTTCTGTCCCTATAAAAAATGTTTTTTTTAAAGATGGTTGATGATGAATGCTTTAGCACAGTATAGCACAATGAGAATTTCCCTCACTGTCCTTCCCTGTCCCTACAAACAAGGATTAGCACAGTAAAACACACTGACACTCTCCCTACCTATAGTTTTCTGTCCCTATAAAAAATGTTTTTTTAAAGATGGTTGATGATGAATGCTTTAGCACAGTATAGCACAATGAGAATTTCCCTCACTGTCCTTCCCTGTCCCTACAAACAAGGATTAGCACAGTAAAACACACTGACACTCTCCCTACCTATAGTTTTCTGTCCCTATAAAAAATGTTTTTTTAAAGATGGTTGATGATGAATGCTTTAGCACAGTATAGCACAATGAGAATTTCCCTCACTGTCCTTCCCTGTCCCTACAAACAAGGATTAGCACAGTAAAACACACTGACACTCTCCCTACCTATAGTTTTCTGTCCCTATAAAAAATGTTTTTTTAAAGATGGTTGATGATGAATGCTTTAGCACAGTATAGCACAATGAGAATTTCCCTCACTGTCCTTCCCTGTCCCTACAAACAAGGATTAGCACACTAAAACACACTGACACTCTCCCTACCTATAGTTTTCTGTCCCTAGAAAAAATGTTTTTTTAAAGATGGTTGATGATCAATGCTTTAGCACAGTATAGCACAAGGAGAATTTCCCTCACTGTCCTTCCCTGTCCCTAGAAACAAGGATTAGCACAGTGAAACACACTGACACTCTCCCTACCTATAGTTTTCTGTCCCTAGAAAAAATGTTTTTTTAAAGATGGTTGATGATCAATGCTTTAGCACAGTATAGCACAAGGAGAATTTCCCTCACTGTCCTTCCCTGTCCCTAGAAACAAGGATTAGCACAGTGAAACACACTGACACTCTCCCTACCTATAGTTTTCTGTCCCTAGAAAAAATGTTTTTTTAAAGATGGTTGATGATCAATGCTTTAGCACAGTATAGCACAAGGAGAATTTCCCTCACTGTCCTTCCCTGTCCCTAGAAACAAGGATTAGCACAGTGAAACACACTGACACTCTCCCTACCTATAGTTTTCTGTCCCTAGAAAAAATGTTTTTTTAAAGATGGTTGATGATCAATGCTTTAGCACAGTATAGCACAAGGAGAATTTCCCTCACTGTCCTTCCCTGTCCCTAGAAACAAGGATTAGCACAGTGAAACACACTGACACTCTCCCTACCTATAGTTTTCTGTCCCTAGAAAAAATGTTTTTTTAAAGATGGTTGATGATCAATGCTTTAGCACAGTATAGCACAAGGAGAATTTCCCTCACTGTCCTTCCCTGTCCCTAGAAACAAGGATTAGCACAGTGAAACACACTGACACTCTCCCTACCTATAGTTTTCTGTCCCTAGAAAAAATGTTTTTTTAAAGATGGTTGATGATCAATGCTTTAGCACAGTATAGCACAAGGAGAATTTCCCTCACTGTCCTTCCCTGTCCCTAGAAACAAGGATTAGCACAGTGAAACACACTGACACTCTCCCTACCTATAGTTTTCTGTCCCTAGAAAAAATGTTTTTTTAAAGATGGTTGATGATCAATGCTTTAGCACAGTATAGCACAAGGAGAATTTCCCTCACTGTCCTTCCCTGTCCCTAGAAACAAGGATTAGCACAGTGAAACACACTGACACTCTCCCTACCTATAGTTTTCTGTCCCTAGAAAAAATGTTTTTTTAAAGATGGTTGATGATCAATGCTTTAGCACAGTATAGCACAAGGAGAATTTCCCTCACTGTCCTTCCCTGTCCCTAGAAACAAGGATTAGCACAGTGAAACACACTGACACTCTCCCTACCTATAGTTTTCTGTCCCTAGAAAAAAAGTTTTTTTAAAGATGGTTGATGATCAATGCTTTAGCACAGTATAGCACAAGGAGAATTTCCCTCACTGTCCTTCCCTGTCCCTAGAAACAAGGATTAGCACAGTAAAACACACTGACACTCTCCCTACCTATAGTTTTCTGTCCCTAGAAAAAATGTTTTTTTAAAGATGGTTGATGATCAATGCTTTAGCACAGTATAGCACAAGGAGAATTTCCCTCACTGTCCTTCCCTGTCCCTAGAAACAAGGATTAGCACAGTAAAACACACTGACACTCTCCCTACCTATAGTTTTCTGTCCCTAGAAAAAATGTTTTTTTTAAAGATGGTTGATGATCAATGCTTTAGCACAGTATAGCACAAGGAGAATTTCCCTCACTGTCCTTCCCTGTCCCTACAAACAAGGATTAGCACACTAAAACACACTGACACTCTCCCTACCTATAGTTTTCTGTCCCTAGAAAAAATGTTTTTTTAAAGATGGTTGATGATCAATGCTTTAGCACAGTATAGCACAAGGAGAATTTCCCTCACTGTCCTTCCCTGTCCCTAGAAACAAGGATTAGCACAGTAAAACACACTGACACTCTCCCTACCTATAGTTTTCTGTCCCTAGAAAAAATGTTTTTTTTAAAGATGGTTGATGATCAATGCTTTAGCACAGTATAGCACAAGGAGAATTTCCCTCACTGTCCTTCCCTGTCCCTAGAAACAAGGATTAGCACAGTGAAACACACTGACACTCTCCCTACCTATAGTTTTCTGTCCCTAGAAAAAATGTTTTTTTAAAGATGGTTGATGATCAATGCTTTAGCACAGTATAGCACAAGGAGAATTTCCCTCACTGTCCTTCCCTGTCCCTAGAAACAAGGATTAGCAAAGTAAAACACACTGACACTCTCCCTACCTATAGTTTTCTGTCCTTGGAAAAAAGTTTTTTTAAAGATGGTTGATGATCAATGCTTTAGCACAGTATAGCACAAGGAGAATTTCCCTCACTGTCCTTCCCTGTCCCTAGAAACAAGGATTAGCACAGTGAAACACACTGACACTCTCCCTACCTATAGTTTTCTGTCCCTAGAAAAAATGTTTTTGTAAAGATGGTTGATGATCAATGCTTTAGCACAGTATAGCACAAGGAGAATTTCCCTCACTGTCCTTCCCTGTCCCTAGAAACAAGGATTAGTACAGTAAAACACACTGACACTCTCCCTACCTATAGTTTTCTGTCCCTAGAAAAAATGTTTTTTTAAAGATGGTTGATGATCAATGCTTTAGCACAGTATAGCACAAGGAGAATTTCCCTCACTGTCCTTCCCTGTCCCTAGAAAGAAGGATTAGCACAGTAAAACACACTGACACTCTCCCTACCTATAGTTTTCTGTCCCTAGAAAAAATGTTTTTTTAAAGATGGTTGATGATCAATGCTTTAGCACAGTATAGCACAAGGAGAATTTCCCTCACTGTCCTTCCCTGTCCCTATAAACAAGGATTAGCACAGTGAAACACACTGACACTCTCCCTACCTATAGTTTTCTGTCCCTAGAAAAAATGTTTTTTTAAAGATGGTTGATGATCAATGCTTTAGCACAGTATAGCACAAGGAGAATTTCCCTCACTGTCCTTCCCTGTCCCTAGAAACAAGGATTAGCACAGTGAAACACACTGACACTCTCCCTACCTATAGTTTTCTGTCCCTAGAAAAAATGTTTTTTTAAAGATGGTTGATGATCAATGCTTTAGCACAGTATAGCACAAGGAGAATTTCCCTCACTGTCCTTCCCTGTCCCTAGAAACAAGGATTAGCACAGTGAAACACACTGACACTCTCCCTACCTATAGTTTTCTGTCCCTAGAAAAAATGTTTTTTAAAGATGGTTGATGATCAATGCTTTAGCACAGTATAGCACAAGGAGAATTTCCCTCACTGTCCTTCCCTGTCCCTAGAAACAAGGATTAGCACAGTAAAACACACTGACACTCTCCCTACCTATAGTTTTCTGTCCCTAGAAAAAAAGTTTTTTTAAAGATGGTTGATGATCAATGCTTTAGCACAGTATAGCACAAGGAGAATTTCCCTCACTGTCCTTCCCTGTCCCTAGAAACAAGGATTAGCACAGTAAAACACACTGACACTCTCCCTACCTATAGTTTTCTGTCCCTAGAAAAAATGTTTTTTTAAAGATGGTTGATGATCAATGCTTTAGCACAGTATAGCACAAGGAGAATTTCCCTCACTGTCCTTCCCTGTCCCTAGAAACAAGGATTAGCACAGTAAAACACACTGACACTCTCCCTACCTATAGTTTTCTGTCCCTAGAAAAAATGTTTTTTTTAAAGATGGTTGATGATCAATGCTTTAGCACAGTATAGCACAAGGAGAATTTCCCTCACTGTCCTTCCCTGTCCCTACAAACAAGGATTAGCACACTAAAACACACTGACACTCTCCCTACCTATAGTTTTCTGTCCCTAGAAAAAATGTTTTTTTAAAGATGGTTGATGATGAATGCTTTAGCACAGTATAGCACAATGAGAATTTCCCTCACTGTCCTTCCCTGTCCCTACAAACAAGGATTAGCACAGTAAAACACACTGACACTCTCCCTACCTATAGTTTTCTGTCCCTATAAAAAATGTTTTTTTAAAGATGGTTGATGATGAATGCTTTAGCACAGTATAGCACAAGGAGAATTTCCCTCACTGTCCTTCCCTGTCCCTACAAACAAGGATTAGCACAGTAAAACACACTGACACTCTCCCTACCTATAGTTTTCTGTCCCTATAAAAAATGTTTTTTTAAAGATGGTTGATGATGAATGCTTTAGCACAGTATAGCACAATGAGAATTTCCCTCACTGTCCTTCCCTGTCCCTACAAACAAGGATTAGCACAGTAAAACACACTGACACTCTCCCTACCTATAGTTTTCTGTCCCTATAAAAAATGTTTTTTTTAAAGATGGTTGATGATGAATGCTTTAGCACAGTATAGCACAATGAGAATTTCCCTCACTGTCCTTCCCTGTCCCTACAAACAAGGATTAGCACAGTAAAAAACACTGACACTCTCCCTACCTATAGTTTTCTGTCCCTATAAAAAATGTTTTTTTAAAGATGGTTGATGATGAATGCTTTAGCACAGTATAGCACAATGAGAATTTCCCTCACTGTCCTTCCCTGTCCCTACAAACAAGGATTAGCACAGTAAAACACACTGACACTCTCCCTACCTATAGTTTTCTGTCCCTATAAAAAATGTTTTTTTAAAGATGGTTGATGATGAATGCTTTAGCACAGTATAGCACAATGAGAATTTCCCTCACTGTCCTTCCCTGTCCCTACAAACAAGGATTAGCACAGTAAAACACACTGACACTCTCCCTACCTATAGTTTTCTGTCCCTATAAAAAATGTTTTTTTAAAGATGGTTGATGATGAATGCTTTAGCACAGTATAGCACAATGAGAATTTCCCTCACTGTCCTTCCCTGTCCCTAGAAACAAGGATTAGCACAGTGAAACACACTGACACTCTCCCTACCTATAGTTTTCTGTCCCTAGAAAAAATGTTTTTTTAAAGATGGTTGATGATCAATGCTTTAGCACAGTATAGCACAAGGAGAATTTCCCTCACTGTCCTTCCCTGTCCCTACAAACAAGGATTAGCACACTAAAACACACTGACACTCTCCCTACATATCCTTCTCTTTCCCTAAACTAAAGGAATCCAGGTTAAGCAAGAAAAAAAATGTCACTGTCCCTGCCTATGCTTCTCTTTCCCTGCTCCGGAACACACTACACTAGGCCGCCGTGCTGGCGGCCTTTTATAGTGTGGGGCGTGTACTAAACACCCTCAGCAATAATTGGCCACAGGCATCCTGCCTGTGGCCAATCATTGCTCTCCTCGCTGCCGGCGCTGTGATTGGCCAAGCATGCGGGGTCACAGTGCATGCTTGGCCAATCACAGCGCCTGGATGACACTGCGATGGCGTAGTGCATTGTGGGCCGTTCGCGTCACTCGAATTAGGCGCGAACGGCCCAAATCGTTCGATCTTCGTCGAACGATCGAACAGCCGATGTTCGAGTCGAACGTATGTTCGACTCGAACACCGAGCTCATCCCTACTCTCAGTGCAGGTTTCAGAGAGGACTGAAGATATAATGGGGTTGGAGATCCCAGCTGATGCGGTGCAAGGAGAGGTCCGCTTTGTTCTTTGGTGTGGGTCTTTAATAGGGATGAGCTTCGAGTTCGAGTCGAACTCATGTTCGACTCGAACATTGCCTGTTCGCCCGTTCGCCGAACAACGAACAAATTGGGGTGTTCGCGGCAAATTCGAAAAATCTATGGGAGAAATCTAAAGTGCTAATTATAAAGGCTTATATGCAAGTTATTGTCCTAAAAAGTGTTTGGGGACCCGGGTCCTGCCCCAGGGGACATGTATCAATGCAAAAAGAAGTTTTAAAAACTGCCGTTTTTTCGGGAGCAGTGATTTTAATAATGCTTAAAATGAAAAAATAAAAGTGAAATATTCCTTTAAATTTCGTACCTGGGGTGTGTGTATGATATGCATGTGAAGTGGCGCATGTTTCCTGTGCTTAGAACTGTCCCTGCAAAAAATTTCATTTTTGAAAGAAAAAAATGCATTTAAAACTGACTCGCGGCTATTAATGAATTGTCGGCTCCCGGCAATACATACAAAAGTCATTGATAAAAATAAAAAAAAAGCTTGGGGGTTCCCCAGAATTCAATTACCAGGCCCTTCAGGTCTGGAATGGATATTAAGGGGAACCCCGCCGCAAATTAAAAAAAAAATTGACGTGGGGTTCCCCCAAATATCCATTCCAGGCCCTTCAGATCTGGCATGGATTTTAAGGGGAACTCCACCTCAAATTTAAAAAAAAAATGGCGTGGAGTCCCCCTAAAAAATCCATACCAGACCCCTTATCCGAGCACGCAACCTGGCCGGCCGCAGGGGAAAAGGGGGGGACGAGAGAGCGGCCCCCCTCCCTCCTGAACCGTACCAAGCCACATGCCCTCAACATGGGGAGGATGTCCCCATGTTGATGGGGACAAGGGCCTCATCCCCACAACCTTTGCCCGGTGGTTGTGGGGGTCTGCGGGCGGGGGGCTTATCGGAATCTGGAAGACCCCTTTAACAAAGGGGACCCCCAGATCCCGGCCCCCCTATGTGAAATTTTTTTTTAATTTGCGGCGGGGTTCCCCTTAATATCCATTCCAGACCTGAAGACCTGGTAATTGAATTCTGGGGAACCCCCACGCTTTTTTTTTTTTTATCAATGACTTTTGTATGTATTGCCGGGAGCCGACAATTCATTAATAGCCGCGAGTCAGTTTTAAATGCATTTTTTGCAGGGACAGTTCTAAGCACGGGAAACATGCGCCACTTCACATGCATATCATACACACCCCCCAGGTACGAAATTTAAAGGAATATTTCACTTTTATTTTTTCATTTTAAGCATTATTAAAATCACTGCTCCCGAAAAAACGGCCGTTTTTAAAACTTCTTTTTGCATTGATACATGTCCCCTGGGGCAGGACCCGGGTCCCCAAACACTTTTTAGGACAATAAATTGCATATTAGCCTTTATAATTAACACTTTAGATTTCGAACGTTCGACTCCATTGTATTTAATAGGGTTCTAAAGTTTACACAAACATTTTGTCTGTTCGCAGGTTCTGGTGCGAACCGAACAGGGGGGTGTTCGGCTCATCCCTGGTCTTTAAGGTAGGCTTGCCAACGAGCTGCATGGCAGGTCAACATATGTCTGATCAAGCATGTGGTGCCCAAGCGGCTGATGTTTTGGCCACGCGATATACGCTTGAGACATATGTTGCAGACAGCAGCTGTGCGATCTGATGCACTCGCCTCAAAAAAGGCCCACACCAAAGAACTTTTTGAATGACGGGCAGAGGCAGCGCCCTGCACAGGCGGAGCTCTGCGGTGTGATTCCGTCGGTGTGCTGCCCATACGCTGGCCACCCAAGGGCATCCTGCCTCGTTGGAGATGTGCCTCCTCCTCATCCTCCTCCTCTCTCCTATTAGGCACCCATGTGGAGTCAGTGACCTCATCATCCCCTCCCTCCTCATCACTGGAGCCAATCTGGCAGTATGCTGCAGCTGCTGGAGCATGACTGCCAGATTGGTGTCCTTCTTGAGCATCCCCTCTCTCTGCTCTCACGCTACTGCCTTCCTCTAGCTGGGTATCATCATTAGATCCTTCGAAACGCTGGGCATCCTCCTGGAGCATGTACCCAACACTGTGCTCAAACAGTTCGGGGGACTCCTCAGGAGGAGGACATGGTGGGTCTAGGGAAGGAGTGACTAATGATGACATTGATACCAGAGAAGAGGACGCTTTGGCAGCTGCTTTGCCAGTACCCTGAGCCTGGGTGAGAGAGGATGAGGAGGATGAGGTGGGCTTGGTCATCCACTCTACCAAGTCTTCGGCATGATGTGGCTCAACATGTCCAGCTGCCGAAAAGAAGGACAAGCGTGCCCCATGGCCATGTGCTGATGACAATGCACCGCGTCCACGACCAGCACTGTTGCCCCAGACACAGAGCCTGCTTGCCCTCTTTTTTTGCCTCCTGACTGTCTGCCTCTCCTTGTTTGCCTTCCAGACATTTTAATGGATGGCCTGCAGGGAGATGGGAAAAACAGCAATAAGGGCTACCTTCAGGTGTATACTGTGCAGGAGGCTTAGCAACAAAGACACTGACACTGTCCCCTGCCTATCCTTCTCTGTCCCTAAACACAAGGATTTGCAATATGCTTCAGCAAGATTGGTTTAGCACAGAATAGCACACTGACAGTTTCCCTCACTGTCCTTCTCTGTCCCTACAAACAAGATTTAGCACAGAATAGCACACTGATAGTTTCCACGAGTGTCCTTCTCTGTCCCTAAACTCATGGATTTCAAATATGGTTCAGCAAGATTGGTTTAGCACAGAATAGCACACTGATAGTTTCCCTCACTGTCCTTCTCTGTCCCTACAAACAAGATTTAGCACAGAATAGCACACTGATAGTTTCCCCGAGTGTCCTTCTCTGTCCCTAAACTCAAGGATTTCAAATATGGTTCAGCAAGATTGGTTTAGCACAGAATAGCACACTGATAGTTTCCCTCACTGTCCTTCTCTGTCCCTACAAACAAGATTTAGCACAGAATAGCACACTGATAGTTTCCACGAGTGTCCTTCTCTGTCCCTAAACTCAAGGATTTCAAATATGGTTCAGCAAGATTGGTTTAGCACAGAATAGCACACTGATAGTTTCCCTCACTGTCCTTCTCTGTCCCTACAAACAAGATTTAGCACAGAATAGCACACTGATAGTTTCCCCGAGTGTCCTTCTCTGTCCCTAAACTCAAGGATTTCAAATATGGTTCAGCAAGATTGGTTTAGCACAGAATAGCACACTGATAGTTTCCCTCACTGTCCTTCTCTGTCCCTACAAACAAGATTTAGCACATAATAGCACACTGATAGTTTCTCCGCGTGTCCTTCTCTGTCCCTAAACTCAAGGATTTCAAATATGGTTCAGCAAGATTGGTTTAGCACAGAATAGCACACTGATAGTTTCCCTCACTGTCCTTCTCTGTCCCTACAAACAAGATTTAGCACAGAATAGCACACTGATAGTTTCCACGAGTGTCCTTCTCTGTCCCTAAACTCAAGGATTTCAAATATGGTTCAGCAAGATTGGTTTAGTACAGAATAGCACACTCATAGTTTCCCTCACTGTCCTTCTCTGTCCCTACAAACAAGATTTAGCACAGAATAGCACACTGATAGTTTCCACGAGTGTCCTTCTCTGTCCCTAAACTCAAGGATTTCAAATACGGTTCAGCAAGATTGGTTTAGAACAGAATAGCACACTGACAGTTTCCCTCACTGTCCTTCTCTGTCCCTACAAACAAGGTTTAGCACAGAATAGCACACTGATAGTTTCCCTCACTGTCCTTCTCTGTCCCTACAAACAAGATTTAGCACAGAATAGCACACTGACACTTTCCCTCACTGTCCTTCTCTGTCCCTACAAACAAGGTTTAGCACAGAATAACACACTGACACTCTCCCTACCTATCCTTATCTGTCCCTAAACACAAGGAATCCAGGATTAAATAAAGGAAAAAAATGACACTGTCCCTGCCTATGCTTCTCTTTCCCTGCTCCGGAACACACTACACAAGGCCACCGCGCTGGCAGCCTTTTATAGTGTGGGGCGTGTACTAAACCCCCTCAGCAATAATTGGCCACAGGCATCCTGCCTGTGGCCAATTATTGCTCTCCTCGCTGCCGGCGCTGTGATTGGCCAAGCATGCGGGGTCACAGTGCATGCTTGGCCAATCACAGTGCCTGGATGACACTGCGATGGCGTAGTGCATTGTGGGCCGTTCGCGTCACTCGAATTTGGCGCGAACGGCCCAAATCGTTCGATCTTCGTCGAACGATCGAACAGCCGATGTTCGAGTCGAACGTATGTTCAACTCGAACACGAAGCTCATCCCTAATCAGCAGCATTCTCATATACAGTCAGGTCCATAAATATTGGGACATCGACACAATTCTAATATTTTTGGTCCTATACACCACCACAATGGGTTTGACATGAAACTAGCAAGATGTGCTTTAACTGCAGACTTTCAGCTTTAATTTGAGGGTATTTACATCAAAATCAGGTTAACGGTGTAGGAATTACAACAGTTTGTATATGTGCCTCCCACTTTTTAAGGGACCAAAAGTAATGGGACAATTGGCTGCTCAGCTGTTCCATGGCCAGGTGTGTGTGTGTTATTCCCTCATTACCCCATTTACAAGGAGCAGATGAAAGGTCCAGAGTTCATTTCAAGTGTGCTATTTGCATTCGGAATCTGTTGCTGTCAACTCTCAATATGAGATCCAAAGAGCTGTCACTATCAGTGAAACAAGCCATCATTAGGCTGAAAAAACAAAACAAACCCATCAGAGAGATAGCAAAAACATTAGGTGTGGCCAAATCAACTGTTTGGAACATCCTTAAAAAGAAAGAACGCACCGGTGAGCTCAGCAACACCAAAATACCCGGAAGACCACGGAAAACAACTGTGGTGGATGACCAAAGAATTCTTTCCCTGGTGAAGAAAACACCCTCCACAACAGTTGGCCAGATCAAGAACACTCTCCAGGAGAGTTAATCAAGAGAAGACTTCACCAGAGTGAATACAGAGGGTTCACCACAAGATGTAAACCATTGGTGAGCCTCAAAAACAGGAAGGCCAGATTAGAGTTTGCCAAACAACATCTAAAAAAGCCTTCACAGTTCTGGAGCAACATCCTATGGACAGATGAGACCAAGATCAACTTATACCAGAGTGATGGGAAGAGAAGAGTATGGAGAAGGAAAGGAACTGCTCATGATCCAAAGCATATTATCTCATCAGTGAAGCATGGTGGTGGTAGTGTCATGGCGCGGGCATGTATGGCTGCCAATGGAACTGGTTCTCTTGTATTTATGGATGATGTGACTGCTGACAAAAGCAGCAGGATGAATTCTGAAGTGTTTCGGGCAATATTATCTGCTCATATTCAGCCAAATGCTTCAGAACTCATTGGACGGCGCTTCACAGTGCAGATGGGCAATGACCCGAAGCATACTGCGAAAACAACCAAAGAGTTTTTTAAGGGAAAGAAGTGGGATGTTATGCAATGGCCAAGTCAATCACCTGACCTGAATCCGATTGAGCATGCATTTCACTTGCAGAAGACAAAACTGAAGGGAAAATGCCCCAAGAACAAGCAGGAACTGAAGACAGTTACAGTAGAGGCCTGGTAGAGCATCACCAGGGATGAAACCCAGCGTCTGGTGATGTCTATGCGTTCCAGACTTCAGGCTGTATTTGACTGCTAAGGATTTGCAACCAAGTATTAAAAAGTGAAAGTTTGATTTATGATTGTTAATCTGTCCCATTACTTTTGGTCCCTTAAAAAGTGGGAGGCACATATACAAACTGTTGTAATTCCTACACCGTTCACCTGATTTGGATGTAAATACCCTCAAATTAAAGCTGAAAGTCTGCAGTTAAAGCGCATCTTGTTTGTTTCATTTCAAATCCATTGTGGTGGTGTATAGAGCCAAAAAGATTAGAATTGTGTTGATGTCCCAATATTTATGGACCTGACTGTATATCAGTTCAAGGTATTCAACCTACAGCATAAAAGACTACAAGCCATAGTATACAGTATAATCCTTTTTCCTAAAGACAATATTTAATAATGGTTTATAGTATACTATATGTTCTGAACTTTGTGTGCTGGAGGTTATTTGAATAAACTGGACAGTAAAAAGCATAAAAATTAATAATGCATAAGGACAAAGTACTACGTAAGGGAGTCATAAAATGTAGGCAAATAAGTAAGGTGTTAGTGAAGAATGGCAGGGAGAAAAAAGTGTTAGAATAGTACTCGGGATAACTAGGTAACATTACTGTAAGATAAGCCAGCTAGAAAGAGTACATATAGTAAAATGAGAGGCGTCCTGTTGACAAAATGAGAGAAGGACTATGTGCAACACTGTATCCTGGCCTAGGCCAACAAGGCCCAGGCCTAGGGAAGCACTTTTCAGGGGGGCAACACGGAAAGAGTCCCCGCCGGCTTGCGCTACACTGTTAGTGTAGCGCCAGTCTTATGGGGCGGACTGGGCTGAGAGGCAAATAAGTCTAGCTCCCCAACAAAGCGGCCACACTGCTTCCAGTATGCAGGTGGCCGGAATTCCACAACTGTGGGGTGGGGGAGCGCGCTGCTTCTAATTTTGACTGTCCTATCATCCTGCACCACAAACCTTTCTCATTGTGCTATATGTTTCTGCTGCACCATTGGCATGGTTATATCTTCTTAGTCCTCTCCATAAAATTATCAGAAATTTGTGCTTAAAGTAGAACTATAGGCAACGCTTTTTTTTTTTCATTTTGGATAGCGTAAGGGAGGGTTATAGCCCCTGTCAGAGTATTTTTTACCATCCCTGTCCCATTGCAGAGATTTCCCTTTACTTCCTGTCCCATAGCCAAACCCATGCCCCCCCCCAGGCCCTCAGAACTAGTGTCCCCACAGGGCGAGTCTTAAAAAGCAAGGGGTATGGCCTTGACAGAGAGGGGTGGGTCATATTTAAATTAGGGGGTGCACGAGTTTAGTCAGGCCTAGGGCAGCACAAAACCTAAATACACTATTGACTATGTGGATAGCATCAGTCTTACTGACAACCTATGTTCTCAGTAATCTTTGTTTTATGCTTTTCGCAGTCCAACATACCCAAATAACTGCCAATACTCAAGCCCTGATGTAGGGGGATTTGTGAATCCCTGAAATGTGTTGATTGTATCCTTAGACCTGTAGTCAAAATAAATAAACTTTTTCTGGACTTGATAAAAACCTATGGTGGACTATATACTATAAAACATAACTCAGAATAATGGACATTCACTAAGAGTTTATAGTATTACTATTGACTGTGTAATATATTTGTCCATGGGTGAGAATGACCTCTGTCTATATTGAAGGAAAGTATGCATGCAAGTTGGTTTACTTCAAACTTCTTTTAGTAGAGATATCAATAAAAGGTTTCAACACCACTGTCAGTCTGAAATTGTTGCTCATGTACTATGTATTGACTAAAGCATAGCCATCTGAATTGCTGCAACTCATCTTTGCATTGACATATTGTCAGGGCACTGTTTGCCACCAAACAGCCTTTATAAGGAGGCTAGATCTTCGGCTCTCCAGTGGATTTGTTCCTGTTTACCCCTGCATCTGTGAATACCTGCTACCAACTCAGCTTGCCTCTGGACCTGTCTTCTGCCTGCTGCCTGAACCTGACCCCGACTTGTCTAATGGATCATCTCTATCTGCTCTCCTGTTTATGACCCCAGCTATCCTCCTGAATATGCTTGCTCTTATCAACACCTGGTACCTGACCTTGGCTTCAAACTGACTACTCTCCTGCTCTCTGTTCTACTTGAAACCTGCTGCTTCTCACAGGTGCTACCTGTCTGCAGACACCATTCCAGTGCGGCACCTGTATACCTGGGCTTTCCTCTGACAACACCTCAGTTCAAGAACATCTCTGCAAGCACTCCAGCAGGCGACCTGTACTTCTTTGAGCCTGACTCCTCCTGTTCCAGCAACAGAGGAGTCTGGAACTTAGCCGTAAGGGAAGCCCTCTCTCTCCATTGCCCTCCAGCACCAGGTACGTGATAAATATGATATATAATTGTATGGTTTAGTAAACACCAGTTAGAGCATGCCAGCAGTTGGAACATAAAACAGAATACAGGAGGGTATAGTTTTTCCAACTTGGTCATAAGGCCAAAGACATCTGTCTTCATGACCGAGTACAAGTCAGGGGAAGGCATGATACAATCAAAAAATGAACTGAGGGGGGCGTGGCTAGCCGCGGACCGAGATGGCGGCGTGAGAGCTGAGCTCTGTGAACCAGGGACACATCGCGGCTAAAAGCAACTTACTGAGGGACACTAACATACCAGAAAGAGAGCGTTCTGTACCCGCACAACCTGTGGACCATGACCAGAAAAAGAAAGGAGCTAAGGAGACCGCAGAAACTGACGGACTTTTATGCATGGGGGATGCATGGAGGTAGGCAAAATGGCGCCGGCGCCTCATCCACCCCAGCCCAGAGCACACATCCCCGCTCGCATCCCGCCTCACATAGCAGTACTGAGAGCTCCCCTAACAGCTCACACTCCCTCCCTGCAACCCCGCAATCCGCTAGCCCGGCTAAGGCTAGATTCCGGCTGGATGGCACGGGATGCGATCTGAACACAGGCCCAGGCCCTGACATAGACTCTGGGGAGGACACGAGGGAGCTGCCAGACAGCATAGAGGTTTTCCCCACAAAAAATCAACCAGTCATGGACACGGTATTAAAAGATATGTTACTGTCGCTCAGGAGCTCGCTCCACACAGATCTTGTGACATGTATGCAGAAATTTACTAAGGAGATCCAAGGGGTTGAAGCACGGGTAGACCACGTGGAAAATAAGATGGGAGAATTTGCGGAAACTATTAATGACTTGGTTGACGCGCATGATGAGCGTGGGGAGGAGATAGAGGGACTCAAAACGAAGATCGCAGATATGGAAGATAGGGCAAGAAGAAACAATTTAAAAATAAGAGGTATCCCTGAAACAGTGCAGCAAGGGGAACTAAGAGCATTTGCCACAGCCCTGTTCAAAGACATCCTGCCTGACCTTACAGAGCTGGATGTTTCCATAGACAGGATTCACCGCTTGCCCAAACCATCCTATCTCCCTAATCAAGTACCGAGGGATGTCATCCTGCGGCTACATTTTTACTATACAAAAGACAAACTCATGACAGCCATGCGCAACAAAGATCAAATCCCCCTGCAGCATCAACACCTGCAATTCTTTGCAGACCTCTCGCAGCACACTCTCCAAAAAAGAAGAGACCTTAACACCATAACTAAGGCC
Source organism: Rana muscosa (assembly GCA_029206835.1). NCBI lineage: Eukaryota > Metazoa > Chordata > Amphibia > Anura > Ranidae > Rana > Rana muscosa. The sequence goes on along the minus strand of CM055122.1, from coordinate 104,341,530 downwards.
CTGCGAAATCACAAGATCAGCTACAGGTGGGGATATCCCACCAAACTTAGAATAACTAAAGATGACGCCACCTTTGTTATAGATTCTTTGGAAAAAGGATTGAAGCAACTTAAAGAATGGCAGATCATCCCGGAACCGGAGGGTCGGGCGGTGTCTAACAAACACATCCCCCACAAGGAACCTGAGTGGCAGAAAGTGAACGCACAAAATGGCACAAAGCACTAGCCCTTGGAAATTGCAAATACTACCATAAGAGCCCTGGAAGAGTAAAGTTTCTTTCGCACTTGAACTCGCCCTTGTTTACACTTGAGCAGCTATAGCTGCACCCGAGGGTAAACTCTCACTAGTTTTTCTCAGTTCCTGAGAACAATGTTTATACCCTTTAAGTCATGTGACCTTAAGCTGCAGAATATGCAGAGGTCGTTTCCTTCTGGTTGTGTTTTTCTTTTTTGTCTATTGTTTTTCATTTTTTTTTTTGAAATGCAGCATCTAGCACCGAAGCATGCACATGGTCTAACAGGAAGACCTGGGGAGAAGAAGCCGAATCTCCAAAGGAAGCTATACCTCAGAACCCAGCAACTATCCAAACTTCAACTAAGACACCGAATAGTGAGTACGTATATCAGGATCCATCTAGAAATAACATATGTCCATTACACTACCACCTCTCGCCACAGGAGGGTGCCGTGGTCACTTGTATTACACAACTTTGATCTACACCTCTCTATTGGCAAAAACTCCTTACAACCATGGGGATAACATTTTTGTCCATAAATGCAAAGGGTCTTAATCACCCTGCTAAGAGGAGATCTATATGGAAGGAGGCCGTTCAGTTTAAGAGCGATGTACTTTGTGTCCAGGAAACGCACTTTAACGCCAAAAATCCTCCACAATGCTCCAATAAAAGTTTCCCATATATTTTCACTGCCAATGCAGAGGTTAAAAAAAGAGGAGTTCTGGTGGCAGTCAGAGACACTGTCTCCTTCACACTCCAAGAGGAGATAAAAGACCCACAAGGCCGCTACATCATAATCCTTTGCGAAATTAACTCCTCACAGTACACCATTGTCAATGTATACGCCCCCAACTCCAACCAAATTCGATTCTTTAACAAAGCTATCAACAAGATAAGGAAACATCAAAAGGGCTCATTGATTGTATGTGGAGACTTTAACCTCATACCCGATTCCACTCTGGACTCTACTTCTTCAGGCCCCAAGACTAAAACTAACAACTGCCTTCAACCTTCTATTCACCAGCATGACCTATTTGATGCTTGGCGATGCCTACATGCAGGTGAAAGGGATTTTACCTTTTTTTCCGCTTCACACAAGTCTTATTCTAGACTGGACCTCTTCTTAGTGGATCAAGGCGTGCTGGCTAGATCAACATCCACGGTCATTAATACCATAACATGGTCTGACCATGCATCAGTGACTCTGACCATCTCCGATGCTTTCTCTTCTAATCCGACTCCAGTATGGAGAGCTAACCCCATTCTCTTGCAGTCTAAAGACACTAAAGAATTGCTAGAAAAACATCTGACTCAATATTTTATAAATAATGAACAGTCGGTCAATGATAACTTTGTGTTATGGAACGCCCATAAGGCTTATATGAGAGGGTATTTTTATTTAGCTGGGGGCGAGGAGGAAGAGGCAGCAGCAAAAACAATTACAAGACCTAACACAGAAAATCCAAATCCTAGAAACACAAAACAAAAACACCCCCACCCCTAAAATCTCAAAACAACTATTTCAACTCCGCTATGACTTACGCTTGCTCTTATTAGGCGAATTTGAGAGGTCCTCTAGAAGACTCAAAACTAATTATTATGCAAATGGGAACAGAGCAGGGAAACTATTGGCCCAACGCATGAGAGGTACCAGGTACAAGACCAAAATTCCTTTTATTGTCCACCCACTTACCAAAGAAAAACAATTCCACCCCAATGACATTGCAGAGGCCTTTAGTCACTACTATAGTTCTCTATACAATTTGTCGCATGACCCTACTATACCTCAACCTTCCACTGACCTTATCAAGGATTTCTTACAGAACATTTCTCTCCCACAGATCAGCCATGAACAGCTTACACAACTCAACTCTCCCTTCACGACCTCCGAGGTCATACAAGCTATACATACACTCCCAGCAAATAAATCTCCAGGGCCAGATGGATTTGTAGGAGAATACTATAGGACCTTCCAGACTATCCTAGCACCATACTTATCGAAAGTTTACAATGCTGCGGTTGCCTCTTCGTCCTTTCCCCCTGAAATGTTGAAAGCGTTAATAATTACCCTGCCGAAGCCGGGGAAGGACCCATCCACTCCCCAAAATTTCAGGCCAATTTCCCTCCTCAACAATGATTTGAAATTGTATGCCAAATTGATAGCAATGCGTCTGATGGACATTCTCCCCCAAATCGTACATCCCGACCAGTCGGGATTCACAAAAGGGCGACAGACGTCTGACGCCACGAGACGCTTAATTAACATAATCCATCAAGCAAACCTACGAGGAACGCCATCTCTGCTCCTAGCTCTGGACGCGGAGAAGGCGTTCGATAGAGTCCACTGGGGGTACTTGTCACGGGTGTTGCAGTCCTTCGGGTTTGAGGGACCAATATTCTCCGCTATAATGGCGCTGTACACTAAGCCATCTGCCCAGATATTCAATTCAGGGGTGCTGTCAAAACCATTTCAAATCACAAATGGGACCCGCCAGGGGTGCCCTTTATCCCCGCTGATCTTTAACATGGTCATGGAACCTCTGGCGAGCCACATTCGCAACCATTCTCACATAGAGGGAATCAAATTTAAAAACTCAACACACGTCATCAGCTTATTCGCAGATGACGTTATCCTAATGATTACTGATGTAAAAACTTCCCTGGCTTCGGTACATGAGGTACTACAACGATTCAACAGTATCTCATACTACAAGGTTAATGAGGATAAATCGTATATAATGAGTATCAATGTGCCACAAGATACAATGAGAGAATTGTCTGGTAGATACCCATACAGATGGACCACTTCAGGGATGAAGTACCTTGGTATTCAACTAACCCCCTCTACAAAGGAGTTAGTCAAGGAAAACTACTCAAAATTTTTAGACAACCTACACAAGAAACTACAGAATATATCAAAGACAGAACTATCATGGTCAGGGAGACTGGCAGCTTTCAAAATGTTCGTACTTCCCCAATTCTTATATTTATTCAGGACTCTGCCCATCCCGGTTCCCAACAGTTTCTTCACTAGAGCCCAGGCTTTAATTAATAAATACCTTTGGATGGGCAAAAGGTTGAGATGTGCTTTTTCCAAGTTAACATCCACTAGGAAGGTGGGAGGGGTAGGTTTAACAGTACTAAAAGATTATTACTCAGCAGCCATACTAACTCAACTTAAACCATGGTTCACCCCACAGGTAACCAATAGATGGATAGAAATCGAGAAAACCCAAGTCCACAATGGTAACCTAGTCCATTTTCTTCTAGCCAGCCCACAAGCAACTGCTAAACCCGGTGTTTGGTCACCGACCATTAGAGCTTCTGTGTCAGCTTGGAAGGAACTGTTGTCCACTAACCTCCAAAAAGTCCATTGTACACCAGTCCAGATACCATTAGCGAGCATATCCAACGTTATTCCGAATATTGACGTCAGCGCTTGGGTCAGGAGGGGGATTACGCAAATAGACCATTTATTAATAGGCCCTGCTCCCAAAACTTTTCGCTCTCTCCAAATAGAATATGGTCTCCCAGATAAAGATTACTATACCTATCGGAGACTGTTAAACTATCTGAATACCTCACCCCCCGTCGCGATAAATCTCCCGTGGCAGGTAAATCAATACTTCAATTCACCAACCTCTAAGATCAAAGGTATATCCTTATTTTATAATATTTTAGGTGACAAGCACAACTTCAATAGAAATCGTAATATAATAGCATGGGAAAGGGACCTTGGCAGTGAGTACACAGAGGAACAATGGAAATATGCCATGCAAGTTAACTATGCAGTGACTAGGAGTGCAAACTTGTGGGAATTAACTCAAAAAATTATACTAAGATGGTATCTGACGCCCTACAGGATTGCCAAATTCTCTCCTCGGACGCCTGATGGGTGTTGGAGGAAGTGTGGATCGACGGGATCACTGTATCACATCCTCTGGACTTGTCCAGGGATAGCGACTTATTGGAAAAAAGTGTTCCATTTGATTGGAAAGGTACTAAATACGCCAATACCTATTTCCCTGGGTCTTGCACTACTATCACTGACAATAGAATCCATACCTCACGAGAACAAAACTGTAATGGTCCATTTACTCCTTAGTGCCCGCTTAGTACTTATGAGTCACTGGAAGGACCAACAGACCCCAAGCATAGATGAGGTCATTATGACTACTAACACACATTCTACATATGAAAGGTTGCATGCCAGGGCCCAAAATAATCACTTGAAAGTTGATGCTTTATGGAAAAAATGGATAGACTGGTATGATACAAACAAACTCCTTCTATAATTTCCAATTCATGACTTCCATGATTTTCAATTTATGCTCACAGTTTGATTCATAGTGTTGGAATATGGTCTAACAATAATACTCAAGATTATTATTTGCTGCATTTATGTTTATGTTTATGTTTACGTTTCTGTTTGTTTTCATGTTTGATTTATTTACCTATGGTTTGGACGTCTGTTTAAATGTTCTAATGAAACCTACCTCTGCTAAAGATAGTTTTGTGGTCGAGATCCATCCACCTCTCATATTAACGTGTACACACGTGACTAGGCTCTGCCAATGTTAGAAATATGTTTGGGAATAGCCCCTTATTGCTCACAAGGTGGAGACTCGGTGTGGGTGGGGCGTCGCTCTCCGCCGGATGGCACAGCATGATCCCCACCGGGGTGCCGGGGGCGGGGGGGGGGGCGGCTTGCCGGGGCCGGGTGCTACCAGTCAATGCAAGTTTTCAGCAGGGGACTACATGGGACAGCATAGAAACAGTCTCCTTTCTTATCCCAGAATGTTATGTAATCAATTACAGTGACCAAAGAAACTCTTTACAGCATTTTTTCTTTTGTTTTCTTATTATATCTTATTACATGATATTATTCTGTATGTGAAAATACTTCAATAAAAATTATTGAAATTAAAAAATGAACTGAGCCTGAATCAAGTCCCTATACAGAAGCTGATACAATGTGTATATATTAACTGATTTCTATTTAGAGCCTTAAATCCAAATTCCAAAAGGAGGAATACCTACACTGAACATGAACATTTGGAAAATATAGGAACAAGGCAACAACTTTTTTCCCATGGCTTTAATGAGAATATAGCATTGCTTACGCTGAAAATACACACTGGTCTAGGTCTGGCCAGGAAAAGAGTTAAAACCTCCATAGCATGTCCATACCAGCAGAAACATTGGGTGGTGGGTGGGCTTGCTGTCAGATACCAGCCCACAGTAACTTCACACAAGAAGAATCTTCATTTCAGTTTCTATAAACAAATACATATATTATTACACCAAAGTCACTGTAAAAACAAAATACAATTTGGAAATAATAAACCTATTGATATTGCCAAGAGCTTGGTTAAAATGTCAATCCCAGTAAAGAAGAGATACAATATTTCCTTTAGAATTACTGAAGTGATTTGAATGTCCAACTAGCAACTTGTCTTTATAGAAAGTGACCCAATCGATAAATTCTGTACTGAACAAAATCTCTGTTTCACGTCCAATTAATTCTTCAACACTCTTCTTTTTACACTGGAAAGTTCATTTAATCCTCCTCCTATCACCAATGGCATGACATCAAGTAGGCATTTATTTAAATTCTGGCACCATTACTTGCACAGCTCCTAGCACTGACTGCCAATGGCAAGCTGATATTTTATACTGAATGTTTTGTGGGACAGGCTCTTTTATTGTGCATTTTCTGTATGCCAAGATGCAACCGTTATGTTCTTCGAATGCCTCACATAGAAAATATTTATATATATATAGATACAATCTAAGTCAGGGATATGCAATTAGCGGACCTCCAGCTGTTGCAAAACTACAAGTCCCATCATGCCTCTGCCTCTGGGTGTCATGCTTGCTGCTGTCAGAGTCTCGCTATGCCTCATGGGACTTGTAGTTTGGCAACAGCTGGAGGTCCGCTAATTGCATATCCCTGATCTAAGTAATGAATAGATGTTTTTGTAGTTTTCCTACATAAATTCATCAGTTTAAATTTCACTGGTTATTTGGTCACAGCAATTGCAATAACAAAAGCAATTTTCAATGTGCTATACAGTATATCTAGTTAGTTCTTTAACTAAATACATGCCCCTCTGCATGTTCAATGTACAATGCAAGGATTTTAACAAACTTTGTAGCAGATTCCGACCTTTTGTTATTTTGAAGAAATCCCTGTGTGTTTGTCTGAGTCCATGTGGTAAGTAAATCTAATGGGAGCGATGTCAAAATTATCAACCAGCTGCTGCACCTGCAGGGCTGTAATGAAGAAAACTGCAGGGTCTGCATCCCTTTAGACGTGATTTACTACTGGGAGTATCTCACCAAAATGAAATTTTTGTTGCAGGGGATGCCTAAACCTGATTTGTATCTTAGTGCAGACTTGGGTAAATCAGTGAGCCAATTACACAAGCAGGAAATTACATATCTGGGAGGCGTGCTGTACACATTCTGTGTGCAGAACAACTTCAGGTTGCCATATTGCATTGCATTTACAGAAAATTACAGTGCTGCAGATGAAGGGAAAGTTCATTTTTAATAACAGTCAATTACGATATGACTTGTGTCGCAATTGTATATGCTGTATTATTTTCTTTTATTTGCTATTTTTTTTCCCACAAAAGTGGAGTTACCCTATAAGAGTTTAAAGAGTTTAAGAGTGCACTTCGTTCTGCACTCCTGTGACCCATATTCAGCGGACAGCAGGCTAAAAAATAATATAGGGACACTTAATGATCTTTACATGTGGTGACTCATTAGTTTTCTTTTTTGGACTTTATTTTCACCTGGTGATCCAGCCATTAACACATGTCATGGATATGCATTAATGTCTGTCTGCCATCTTACCTTTCCTCCTCATGTGTTCATCTTAGAGACCAGACCCCCTTCACCTGGCTTCCTTTATAATCTCCTCCCAGCCAGACTCCACCCCAGGCCCTATCACAGAACACTATATTAACCTGTGCACTGCAAGCCTGCTTCGCTGATCAACGTGTTTGTTAGGCATTGTGTGTTTGGGTTCCTGCCTGCCGTGTGCTACGTCTGTCTCTCTGTTACGTTAAGGCTTGTCATGTCTGTGCTCAGTCTAAATCCTCCACACAAGCTCCTGCTGGTCTCCTCATGCCCTTGCCCATCCCTAAGGAGCCCTGGGCTCATATTGCCATGGATTTTATCACCGACCTCCCACTGTCTGAGAATAATACAGTCATTTGGGTGGTAATCGATCGGTTCTCCAAGATGGCTCATTTTGTTCCTCTTCCTGGTCTTCCTTCTGCTCCTGCCCTGGTTCCCATTTTTATTCGAGAAATTTTCCGCCTCCATGGGGTTCCTTCTCATATTGTTTCCGACAGGGGAGTCCAATTTACGTCTCGTTTTTGGAGAGCCTTTTGCAAATCCCTCAATATTGTCTTGGATTTTTCCTCTTCCTACCACCCTCAATCCAATGGACAGACTGAGAGGGTTAATCAGGAGTTAGAGGTCTTTCTTCGCACCTTTGTGTCTTCTCATCATGACGATTGGTCCTCTCTACTTCCGTGGGCAGAATTCTCCCATAACAATCATGTGAATACCAGCTCGCAGAAGACACCCTTTTTCACTGTTTATGGAAAACACCCTCAACTTCCTCTTCCCATGACCTGTTCTCCAGATATTCCAGCTTTGGCTTCGGTTCAGGAGTCTCTCAATTCCGTTTGGGGTGACGTTCATGATTCCCTCCGGGCAGCTGCTGAAAAATTCAAAGGCTTTGCCGACTGCCGCAGGCGTAAACCGCCTTCTCTTCAGCCAGGGGACAAAGTCTGGCTCTCCACCAGGAACATCAAGCTCCGAGTTCCTTCTCTGAAGTTTGCTCCACGATTCATTGGTCCATACACTGTAACTGCTAAACTGAATCCAGTTTGTTTCAAACTCCAGATTCCTAAGAGCCTTAAAATCACTAACTCCTTCCATGTTGCCCTTCTGAAGCCTTTAGTCCTCAATAAATTCTCTCGTCCTCTCCCTACCGTGGCGCCTGTCTCTGAGGATAATCAGGAGTACGAGGTCAGTCAAATTCTGGACTCCCGACTTTGTAAAGGCGTTCTTCAGTACCTCGTTCATTGGAAGGGGTTTGGTCCTGAGGAGAGGTCTTGGATCACTGCATCTGAGGTCTTTGCACCTCGTCTGTTAAAGGAGTTTCATCTGAAGTTTCCCTGCAAACCTGGGCCCAGGCGGGGAAGGGGGAGGCCTCGTAAGAGAGAGGGTACTGTCATGGATATGCATTAATGTCTGTCTGCCATCTTACCTTTCCTCCTCATGTGTTCATCTTAGAGACCAGACCCCCTTCACCTGGCTTCCTTTATAATCTCCTCCCAGCCAGACTCCACCCCAGGCCCTATCACAGAACACTATATTAACCTGTGCACTGCAAGCCTGCTTCGCTGATCAACGTGTTTGTTAGGCATTGTGTATTTGGGTTCCTGCCTGCCGTGTGCTACGTCTGTCTCTCTGTTACGTTATTGGCTTGTCCTCGACTATCCCTGTCTGCTCCTGACCCTTGACCTTCGGCTTGTCTTTCGTTATCCTTGTCTGCTTGTGGCCCTTGACCTTCAGCTTGTTATTCGTTACTCTTATATCTTGTGCTGCTGCTTCCCCTCTTGTCCCCTTATCCTACGGGGCGTGAGCTAGGAGAATCTAGGGGCCGCGACCTGGACCCAGCCTGCAGCATAACATCCTCACCACTAGAGGCTCTGGAGAAGACCTGCTGTGTCTTAGACTCTGCGCCCTAGGGAATCTTGGCTCTAGCTTCCTATAGGATCCCGGTTGTGCTCCTCTGGTCCCGCTTTCCACAACCACCCAGTTTCCTATCCGCAGCAGTCAGCCATAGGGTTCACTACCTTGCGGTGCACTCCTGTCCCCCTACGGTGTGCATCTGTCACCTGGCCGTAGGTGACCTGACAACACACTTCCTGTCTTAGGGGGTGTTTGCTCTGTATTGAGGTGCAGAAGAAGCCACCTTTGGACAGCAGCATTGTCAGTCTGGGGAGAGGGTAGTGGTAGAAACACTAGGCAGATTAAAATGGACTTGACCAAATTAAAGCCGAACCCCAGCTAAAAACTTTGGAGCATGTTACAGGTTGAATCCATATTTATGGTGTAATGTGTAACATACTCCAGCACCCTTTTCAGTGTAAAGTGTTTTTTCCTAACCTTTTAACTGCCACTTTTGACAGAAATACGCTGTGACAAATTTGGCGGGGGGTGGGGGGGCGGTTTATGCCAGCAGGAAGCAGAGAAACAGCAGTTAAAGCGGGGTTCCACCCTAAAGTGGAACTTCCGCTCATCTGATTCCTCCCCCCTCCGGTGCCACAATTGGCACCTTTCTGGGGGGAGGGGGGACAGAATACCTGTCTTTGACAGGTATCCTTTCCCATTTCAAGGGAGTCCGGGCCACGGCCCGTGACGTCACCGCGGAGCTCCCTCCGCCGAGCCAATAGGAGAGAGGAGCGGGGCCTCGCCTATGCACATTAGGGTTCCCGGCGTGAAGCCAAAAGGCTACACTGCCGAGTTCCCTTACCCGCAATGGCGGCGGCAGCACCCGACAGCTGATGGAAACATCAGCTGTGGTGCCGACATCGAGGGACTCCAGGACAGGTAAGTTTCCATTTATTAAAAGCCAGCAGCTGCAGTATGTGTAGCTGCTGGCTTTTAATTATTTTTTTGGGCTGGAACACCGCTTTAAGTGATTAGCTTTTTAGGAGGGCATGTTAGTATAATGCCGCGTACACGCGGCCGGACTTTCCAAAGGGAAAACCTCAGTCGGAATTTCCGACACAAAAATAGAGAACATAGTCATTGATCAATGATTGGAATGTATACAAATCTGTATGGAGACACCAAAATGCAAGCACGTGAACAGATGTAGTCCTTCACCAAACACGTTTCAAATACACTTTTTCTTCAGGGGTGTTCTTTAGAGGACATGGGTATACATATGCGTTGTGCTGGTGTTAACAGAAGAACATTCCATGATACTATCTTTTAGCTAAAACCAATAGATTGTGCCTCAGTGCAGAGATCCTAAATGGTTCAGTTTCTCTCTCTTAGGGAGTGACTCAAAGGGCCGGTATTGGTGGGTTTAACCAGCATGCATGGAGGGCATGCAGAGACACTGGGGCCAAAGTTGTAGAAGGAATGACCCTGGGTTAAGAGGTTACACTGCACGAGCACAAAGCCTAGACATCCAGCCACGATGAATTGACATCCGCTTCATCGTGGCTGGATGTCAAGGCTTTTTGATAGTTTATTTGAAACGCGTCGGGTGAAGGACTACATCTGTTCATGTGCTTGAATTTTGGTGTCTCCACACAGATTTGTATACATTCCAATCATTGATTGCATTGTATTGGAATGCATTGGTATTGCGTTTAAAAGCTTGGACTTTTTGCTTATTCTGTGGAAGCCGAATGTCATATATAGTAATGGTTTTCTTTTTCTACTACTATATATGACAGCTCCCTGTCAATCGTTGTTAAGGAAGCAGCGAGTGCCAGCCCCTGCTGCATTCTTGATAGCCAGTGACATCACCCAGTCCCATTCATCGCTTCTAAAACAAAATGGGCAGGAATAGGGATAGCGCTGACATCATTGTCCAAATATGGCCATATGGCAGTGACAAAATATGGCTATGTTGATATTGATTAATGACATCACTGAGTATATCAGGAGATATCATTTGCAGTGAGTATAGCAACAGGATCAGGCATGTCTGTCATTTGGTGTTTTTTTTTTCTTTTTGGGAGTTGTCCATCATGATTGATGAGGATCTTCGTCACTGGTTGATGTGATTGATAATGGATTTACATCACGTTTTTCTTTTTAATAAAGGACTTTTTAACCACTTGCTAAATACTGGAAGCAGTCGATGGTTCCCCTTTATTACGTGAAGAATAAACTTAACTGGTTCATGATTAACGACAGACTTACCTGTGTCCTTCACAATTCTACTAAGAAATTTGATGCAACATGGGATCCATGGATACATTATCATTCTACACCTTAAAGAGCTTCTGGCTGACCATCTTCTTTCCCCTCTCTTCTTTCCTCTCTCTTTTTCCTTCTTTCTTTTTCTCTTTCCTTTTTTTAAAATTGATGTTGATTTGGCTATTGTTGCTAACTATAAGATGCTCTGGCAGAACATATATCTCTATGCTGACATGATGCTAGTAGAAATTTATACAGGGGTTCCCTTTTTCCCTCCCCCTCCCTACCCTTCCCAATTTCCCCCCCTTTTTTTCCTCTGTTCCTTACAACATGCATCTTTCTCCCTGTGCAAGTCATTCCTAATGCTATAAGTTAAATTAGCTTGATGGGACAACCTGCAACCGTCCCCTAGTTGATTAGAGATGTATTTCTTGAGTCTACAGTGAATGACTTAACAAAAAAAAATTGTTCTTATGTTATATGGCACTCCCGTCAAACACATTTTATGTTGAGTTTGCTGTTTCTTATCCAAAGGTTCTATGTTTATGATTATCTGAAAGAGTAGTACTACCTGGGGGTGCTCGATTTTCACTTCTGTTTTTGTCACTTGTGCCTTATACAACATTGTTACTTCAATAAACATATTGAAATATAAAGTAAATCTCTCCCCAGAAAGCAGTTAAAACTCAACAAGAGCTTTAATCCTTCCTCACTCTATCCAAAACTAGAAAAAGTGTTTGGCTTGACATACACTTTAAATATTAATTTAGCTTTGAGAAATTTGCTTGAAAAAAACACTTGACATTTAGAAAGCCTTTCAATGCTCTCCAACATCACTACAATATAATTACAATAATAGCTTATTGATATCATTATACATAAAATTCAAAGATGCCCAAAATTATTCCACATCATCAAGGAATACAAAAAAGAATAACTTTCCATTGGAAAGTTAGTTTTTGTAGCTTTTACTTCAGTTTTTCCATTTTTAAAACTTGCAACAATTTTTTGTTAAAACTTCCACCTCATGGGAAGGAATGAACCTTATCTAGAATCTGAAAACAGCTATTAGTAGTGCCATTGTGACATAAACTGAAATTACTTTCTATTACTTTTGCCATCTGAGCGATTTTTCTCTTTTGGTATCATAAGTACTGGCTTACATTTTACTGAAAACCAAGCTGACATAAATCCCTTTATAATCATAAATATGGAATGTTTCCTAATGTTGGTGTGGGCAAGAATTTATGTGTGTTTAAAATGCATACCTTGTTTTAGAAACTCTAAATTGGCCCCGACTGCATACAGAAATCCTCAGACTCAAGGTCAAGAGTAGATGTGTTCAATAATACTCACTTTTTTAAAGGAAAAAAACAGTATCCAGTAAATTGTAAATTCTACTTATTTATGTAGCTTGTTAAAATGCTTAACCCCTTAACTACTTTCTAACTGAGTATATATTCTGGTGTGAGGATCTTAATAGCTTGTTTCTTATGGGGTAAGGTGGATTCCGTGTGTCACTATTGGTAGCTGTGGCTCCCCGAAGGCAAGGAATATCTGGGCTATAATAGAAACCCTTTCAAGGATTGTGGCTTGTAAAATCTCAGAGAACATGTATCTCAGATTTAGCCCTCTGAAGACAGATGACAAGCTGACATCAATTGAGGCAATATGCCCAACTGACAAGCAAAAGTGTGGTTCATAACCTGCCAGAGGTAAGCACAGGTGGCATTAAGGCAGATTTGAATAACATACATAAGTTAAGTGAGCTTCTGTTAAGTCAGAATAGTACAGAGTATAAAGATGATGCAAGCAGCAGACATAGGTACAATATGAAAAAGAAGAAAGGATATGGCCCTAACTAGAACAAAGGTACCATATATTATAATTGTGTGCACTGCAATACCCTGTTTAGGAAAAGATAGGCAGGAGGGGTGGGCAGGAGGAGCAGTTGCCCTGGGCACTGTGGTATCATGTGAGGTGGTGGGGGGCACCAAAACGAGATTGGGGGCAGATTTGTGTTGAGAAGGGGAATTTGGGGGGGGGGTGCAGAATGTAAGAATTTGGTGCTGTAAGTGGTGATTTGGGGATTTGTGATAGAAGTATGGAAGTATGGATGAGGGAAGAGGATTTGTTCTGGGGGGGGGGGTTGGGGATGAGGGGCTTGTGCTATAAAAGTAATATGGTAGAGGGGAAATATTTTTTTGGGGGGAGGGGATTTGTGCTAGTATGAATAATTGTGGGGTATTTGTGCTAGGAAGAGGGAGGAGGGTGGATATGTACTTGGAAGAGGGAGGATCTAGATGACCTTGCCCCGGACATGGGGGTGAGTGGAAGCAGCTCATTCCTTAATGCAATATTGAAATCTTTTATTCATGGCACTGTTACAACAGTGGGAATTGTTAGGTCTGAGAAAGTTCAGGTCATGAACACATGGCAGTCTAGGATGTTTTAGCGTTAATCTGAGAGAATACCAATAAGGTATATCTGAAGACCTCAAACATATGGTGGTCCTGGTATGTTTAAGGGCCTCGGATACATGCTTATAGATCAAATAGAAAGAATGGCGAGGTGACCTGATGACTGCATCTGTGTATAATGGTGATGGTGATAGATTGAACCGCACTGGGTTCGGTTTAACTTCAAAGAAGTTTAGATCTCGACTCAGAATGCCACTGAAATCAATGGGAGATTAATCTGTTAACTAAAATATGGGAATTTTCTGGGATAATAGCAATGTAAAAAAAATGTATTTATTTTTTAAATTCCATGCAGCTGGGAGCAGTGATTTTTGTTTTAAAACACTGACATTTATAAAAAAATAAAGTTTTAAATTGCCAGCAAAAGATATCTCCATCTTGGCTTCTTTTTTTTAAAGTAAAAATGGCACTCAGATCCCACAGGTCCCCCAACATACACAGCAGACCCCTAAGGGTCTGTTATGTATTATGGGTGATCTTTGGAGGGGTTGGGGTGCTTTTTTTTTCTAAGAAGCCATCAAAATTTTATTTGCTGGCAAATTAAACCGTGTACATTTTTTCCTCTGTAAATGTTTCTTTTGCTGTAGCACATCCTACAGCATGACTGAGAAAAAATAATTGCATAGGGTCTCCCTTTAAATGCATACCAGAGGTTTTGAGTCTGGTATGGATTTAAAGTGGGTACCTCATGCAAAAAAAAACTGTAAAGTCCCCCTAAAAATCCATACCAAATCCCTAATCCAAGCCTTCCAGATACCGCTCCCCTACACATTCACAAAAAAATCACCTAGAAATAAAGACACCCAAATGTGTGACAAGTCTCAACGGGTGATGAGACAACTTCCTATCTTGGACCCTGCATTGTATGTGATTTAGCTAAGTGACTGGAAGTGGTGGTCATTTAAAAAAATACTTTCATCCTCAAGAAAATATGAGGATTGTTCCCTTTTGTATGGAGGTTTTAAAAAAATATATACAAACATCTGCATGTGATTATGAGCGCTTCAAATGGAAACAAAAAATAGGGAAGCCTTACACAACAATGGCCTTCTGTTGCTGTATGTACTATACTATATATGTATTATAAAAACACTAGTGTTAATATTTTTTACTCCCACTAGCCCTATTAATATGATATGCTGTCTTCAAGGTCTATTCCAATCTACTCGGGGAAACACATACAAACACATACACATACATGTTTGCTGTCAAAGCTGACTAATGATGGGATCACTAAGTCCTTTCAGGATTCTCTCAACACAGCCTTTTAACAGTGTTTGTAGGATTTTTAACGAATAAATACATAATGTACACTAAAAAAATCCTGCATTGCTTATTAGTTCCTATATACATTGAAGAAAAGTTTCAATTCCGCACTGTGTGAAAACAATATCTCTCCCATCTGTTTCTCTGTCTGTGTCGGATGGTCTGTATTTTTGTGGGGTTGCCCCCAGGGTATAGCAGAGAAGAGTATCAGGTTCAAAGCAACAAAGCAAAACTTTCTGTGATGAAGCTACCACAGTTAACAGGTGGGATAATAAGAGATGTTTAAAAAATGAATGTTGTGCACATAAATTCCATAGGTTTTTTGAATAGTATTCAAATATTAATTAATTCATCATCTTGTTTTGTGTGTTTAATATTCTGTGGGCTAACCAAAAGACTACATACTAAACTATATACTTTCACATTACATCCATTTAATAAATATCTTAAAAAAACAGCTTTGTGAAATAAAACATAGATTCTGAATTAATTAGAATGAACATGCTTTATATATATAAAGCTTATTGTTTGATGCGGTCAAGAAATAGTTTTGCTACAACTGATAGGAAGATGTTTTATGTAGTATAGCAACAAGGAAAATTGTTCTCTGGACAACACCAATTTTCATCCAAGCAAGGGGTGTTCTGGTAGCATTCAAGGTTCCCAATTTCCCTTTCCTGGCGAATTGGTTTGACCAGCACTTTAATGCTGCAGCTTATGGTGACTCAGTTGTGGAAACTGTGGTGAAATTATAGATCAAGCATAACCTTTGATAAAGATAAAAAATGATGATGTGTTTTGCTAATGGTTAAATGACAATATTAAAAGCTTATATGCAAATATCAGTATTCTTTAAAAACTAGTACTCTTATAGAATCTCTTTTAGTTTGCAGCCCTGGAATGGCCTGGGAGGGCTCCAAACTTGGAGCCTGACAGCATGGGCATGCGGTCACCCCTCCCTTTTTTTTTTCTTTATATATTCTTTATTATTTTTCTTTGTTACAAAAAGAAGATCTAATTAAAATACATACATTTTTATAAATATAAACACATTACATAGATTTTAAGGTACCCACTATAACCATATAACCATATCCCACCCTCCCCTCCCCCCTACACCCCCCGCCCCTCCCTTTAATAATAAATAAATAGATAGAATAAATAAAAAAAGTACCGTATTTATCGGCGTATAACACGCGCCGGCGTATAACACGCACCCCAAGTTTAGCAGGGAATTTTAGGGAAAAAAACTTTTAGGAGGGAAGTTTAAGAAAAAAAAATTTACATTTAAATGCAGCCTTACCAGTGTCATTTGCAGCCTTGTCACAGTGCAGCCTTGCCAGTGTCCATTGCAGCCTTGCCCAGTGTCCAGTGCAGCCTTGCCCAGTGTCCAGTGCAGCCTTGCCAGTGTCCAGTGCAGCCTTGCCAGTGTCCAGTGCAGCCTTGCCAGTGTCCATTGCAGCATTGCCCAGTGTCCAGTGCAGCATTGCCAGTGTCCAGTGCAGCCTTGCCAGTGTCCATTGCAGCATTGCCCAGTGTCCAGTGCAGCATTGCCAGTGTCCAGTGCAGCCTTGCCAGTGTCCAGTGCAGCCTTGAATTTAAATTTGGCGCCGCCGAGATCGCCGCTGATACAGGGCGGAGAGGGGCGAACGCCGCTGTGAACGCAGGGACTGGGCGGAGCCGAGATACACATAGCCGAGTGTATTCGGCTATACTCGGCTTTTCTCGGCTTCGCTCACAGTCACGCCGAGTCCCGCCCTATGATGGACATATCACAGGTCCAATGGCGGGACTGGGCGTGACTGTGAGCGGAGCCGAGAAAAGCCGAGTATAGCCGAATACACTCGGCTATGTGTATCTCGGCGGCGATCGCTCCGCTCCGCTCACAGTCAGCGGAGATCGCCGGGCATAGGTGAGTATCGGCGTATAACACGCACCCACGATTTTCCCCTGATTTTAAGGGGAAAAAAGTGCGTGTTATACGCCGATAAATACGGTAGGTAAGGATAGGTATAAGTAATGTATATGGGGTAATGTCCCTTTAAGAGAATTTCAAATGTGGTCTGGGGGGCGGGGTTAACGGTCCAAAGCTATTGGGTACTTCCCTGAGGGTCATGTGACCACCATGGAATGTTCTGGAAAAGGGGCTTATTATATAGGGGACGCTCTCACAGGTGTATTCCCGCCATTTCCAGCCAGGCAGTGAAGGTGCAACAAGCTCCCCACCCCCCTCCCTTGTTGCTATTATGTGGTCTGTCACCCTATGTGATGTAGGGGGGACTTTTGGATATAAATATTCTGTATGCTCGAGTCCTTTAAGACTGAGCTGTTTTAAGTTGATGGTTTGAAATATAAGAATTTTATGAAATAATAATATTATCAGAATATGGTTATTATTTATTTATTTATGGATTTGAATACACCAATAAAAGTGCAGCGGCCAATTTTTTGCCAAAGTAGTGGTTTGAGTATTTATTTAAATAGGTATATAAGTTCTGGTATTCGAGGAGGGTAGATGCTGCCTGCATTCCCATGTCTTGTCAGCATATCCTTGGAAGTATTTGTTGTAAAGTCTTTGACAGACAATTGGTCTCCTAATATTGTACCGGGAGGCATTTTAAGCTATGGGTAGTGATTAAACTGGTAAATTGTTCCATAAAAACAAAAATTTATGTTTCTTGTAGTTCTGAAAATTCTTAATGAGTTAGTGTTTTGTTGCAACTGCCTTAAAAAATGCATTTAGAGATCCCCAGAAACATGCAGAGGAATTCATTGATTCCTCCCAGTTGGTTTCATCTTTATTTATTATGGCAGTTAGTTTTCCAGACAGTACTGACAGAATTTTCCCTGTGTGAGGGTGACTCTAAAACTTGGACTCAAGCCACCTAATGTACCACTACATCCAATTTATGGACAACAGGAGATGTAGATTGAACCCCTAATACAAGCGTTTCTGACCAAGTGAATATTTATACACTGTGAGTTAGAAGCAAACCTGGAAAAATTATTACAGATTTGCATAGAAGTTGATGGTGTTGAATCAGGTAAAACAATCCTCTTGTACAATCCTACATGGTCCCCATTAATTACTTTCCAGGATTGTAGAAAGTTCAGCTTACCTAGCCTTGATTAGTTCAAATACAAACAAGTACAACATGTAGCTCATTTGAATTCTCCCAAGTACTGTTAAATCAAGAGACAGGCAGTATCATTGGTCACACCTCTATGCTGCAGATGGACGTGAGAACGTGATGCTCTCACTATGAGGGAGTGGCCTGACTCTGCAACCGAAGGAGATGTGTAGGGAGAGCCCGGGAAGGAGCCGTGGAGGTCACGCAGTGTGAGAGACTGCCTCTCCACAGATGAAGTCCTGCTTTCCCCCCTCCTCCTCCCAGACAACAAGCCTGTAGACAAACGTAGTAGGCATAGCAGTAAAGGCTTGAATCCACCACTGTCGTCCCTTGTGGACCCCCCGCGGACACCCCCCTCCTCCACCTCCTTCACCTCCACCTCCTCCCCCCCCCGGAGCCTTGCTTACAGTGTCGGAAACCTGAATCTAACAGGCTGAATCACAGGAGCTACAGGACGGCGTGTGGGGACAGGTGAGAGATCTCCCCAGATGAACAGCCTAAGAAGATAAGGTAAAACCGATCTAAAGTATCTATGCCTGTGCCTGTGTTTATGCCTAGTGGAAAACTGAAGTAAATGGGAACAAGCGGACCTGCCTATATATGCTAACCTATGTTATATATTACATATGTTCAACGCCAATGCTCAATGTCAATGCCAGTATAAGTGTAAAAAAAGAACAAATTACCTCCGCCTATGGTATAGCTGAGGGGAACCAGGTGAAACTGGGAATGTGTATATATCAGGAACTGTGAACATTGTACAGAGAGGATCGCTCATCCCCACTGATTCATTCCCACTGACTTGAAAATGTTTGTCTGAGACACACGGACGCAGAAACGCAGGGATATGAAGCTGAGTTTTTCAAGGTGGGGAAGGAAGGAAGGAAGTAGCTGACCCCCTTAAAACGAATGGATTGTATATGAAATAATCAGTCCTGTGTGGAAAATATACATTAACGCATAAATGTGTGAATAAATCAGGAGGGGAAGAGGAGAAGGAAGTGGAGGTGAAAGAGGTGATGTACTTGGATATCCAGCTACATAGGAACAAAACTAAAGTTCCCGCTTGGAAAGAAAGTACATTTAAAAACGCATTTAAATGCACCCAGTTAAAATTAATGTCCGATGCTGTTGGTAAGAGATATCTAAAAAACCAGAGTGGGGAAGAGACGGGAGGTCAAACAACTTAGAAACTATCTGACACATATATTGAACATGTAACAAATGAAATACTTGAAGGGACTCTGAAGGGACTATAAAGGGACTCTGAGTAAACCCAAAAGTGTTGGACGGTGCCCATGGATGCCTAGAAACTCTGGACCACATAAGGATTAGACCGTATATCGGTCTGATGGAATATCTGTACAGGGGGGGCTGTCTCCTTTCCCCCTTCTTGCCCTCCCTCCTTTTTTTCTTTCGGATGGTATTAAACTGGTTGATATCCCTTTTACGCCCACACTCCTTTTTTTGCATCACTACTCTAAGAGGAGCTCAGCGGCCCAAAATAAAACCTGTTATACACAGGCCCTCTTCAGTAGGGTTGCAATTCTAGGAGAGAGTATAACAGACTTACCCCGATAAAAAGAAGGGTATAGCATATAATCAAGGAGTAAAACTGGGGAAACGAATAAGACCTACTAACAAAAAAAAGATGAGCAAAATCACGAGGGGGATGGCCCCCAAGTCCCCTAGGAATAGTACAGAAAATAGTACAATTAAACAGTACATGACCCAGGAGGTAAGCTCAAAGAGCCCAGGAACAGGAGCACAAAAGCAGGATAAAGGCGAAAAGACAACAGAAAAGGGGTCAAGGAGTATGGAAAAGAAGGGAGGAGGGACATCAGATCGATCTAAAAGGGATCAAACAACAGAAAGTGAACTAGAAATAAGCAGAGCAGAAGAGCAATGGGCGGATGCACAAATTCCTACAAAGGGAGAAATGACCGAGATGCTAATGAGATTGGAAAACGCAATAAAGGCAGAAATTAATATTTTAAGAACAGATTTCGGGCACCTCCTGTCAAGAGTAGAAGCGATGGAAGAAAGAGCGGATAAACAGGATTGGGAATTAAGCAAATTAAAGGAGCAGGATAAAATAATACAACAAAATCAGAGAAACATACTATATCGATTAGAAGATCAAGAGAACAGAAACAGAAGACAGAACCTGAGAATCCGCTCTCTACAAGAGGAAAAAGGAGAAGACTTGAAGAAAACTATGAATATAATATTCAAGCCCATATTGGATATGGGAGCAGAAGACTCCCTTAAAATTGAGCGATTGCATCGTGTCGGCAAACTAAGGAATGGAGAAAACGAATGGCCGAGAGACATTATTGTAAGGTTTCGGTATTACGAAGAAAAAGCAGATATTTCAATGAAAATAAGAGGAAAACCCCCTATCCAATTCCAAGGAAAGGAGCTGCAGATCTTCACAGACTTAGCACCTGAGATATTGGCAAGGAGGCGATTATTGAAGCCACTTTTGGAGCAAAAGAAGACACAGAATATCAAATATAACTGGGGGTTCCCGGCCTGTCTTATAGACCAGAAAGAAGGAAGATCAGCAAGATTACGGTTCCCAGAGGAACTTGAGGGATTTTGTAATAAATTAGATTTGCAGGTCCCAGACCTACCGGGATGGATAGAGAAAGACAACTGAGATCTGGGGCATAGGAAACTATGAGTTTGAAAAGGGGGAGAAGGGTTTTTTTTTTTTTGGGGAGTCGGGGGACGGGGGTTGGGGAGGGTTCAGGGGGCGGAAAAGGCCGACCGGGCCACCGTGCAGCGTTTCCGGGTTACCTCACCCTCCCCAAACTCTAGGAGAGGGCGAGGGAGGCAGAGTTGCAGGGTCTGAGCTGCACCTCCAAAATGAGAGAACCAGGAGGAAAGACCAATAATGGTTCTAAGGCCAATAATGGGCCAAAAGGGAGGAGGGAGGAGGGGAGGGGGAGAGGGAGGGGGTGGGAAGGGAAAGATTGGAGGGAGGAAGGGGGGTTTTGTAAAGGGGGAGAGGGAAAGAGGGGAGGAGGGAGGGATCTGGGGGAGAGGGAAAAGAGCTTTGTAAATGGGAGAAAGGAGGGGATCCTACCTCTTTGAATCTACAAAAAAGAAAGAGAAAAGGCGATGAAAGACAGATAAAATGTAAACAGTTTAAAAGGAAAGAGAAAAAGGAAAAAAAAGAAAAAAGTAAATATAGATGTCAGCAATAAATTTCCTGTCCTACAATGTCAGAGGTCTTAATATACCTACCAAAAGACAAAAGGTCTTAAGAGAGCTTAAGCATTATAGAGCAGATGTGGTCTTCTTACAGGAGACCCATCTGACCCTAGAATCAAATATTAAATTATACTCACCCAATTTCCCGAACTGGTTTTATGGAGATACTATCTCTAAAAGGGCAAGGGGGGTTACAATAGGGTTTTCTAGGGAAATGAGGTTCACATTGGAGGATAGAATGACGGACAAAGATGGTAGATATATTTTTCTAAAAGGGAAGTTGGGGGAAATGAAATGTACCCTAGCAAATATCTACGCTCCTAATGTGAACCCCATTAAATATCGCATTGAAACTCTGGGGAAACTGAAGGATTTTGGGGTGGGATATATAATTTTGATGGGAGATATGAACTTTTGTTTGGATCCAGCAGTGGATAGTACGTCCCGGTTACAGGGGACAAATAACATACAATTGACAAAGATAAAACAAAAAATGCATAGTAGTCAGATGGTTGATATATGGAGGATTATGCATCCAAAATCAAAGGATTACACGTTTTTTCCCCCTGTACACGGGACGTACTCGAGGATAGACCACATAATGGTCGAACATAGAATGTTGGATATGGTCATGGAAACAAACATAGGAATTTCCTCACTCTCTGACCATGCCCCTGTAAATATGAAATTAAAAGTGCCCGAATATCATAGACAACCCTATACTTGGCGACTAAATGAAGAACTGCTCCGGGATGAAGAAGGATTAAAGAGGGTGAAAAAGGAATTAGAACATTACTTCCAGATAAACGATACGGAAGGGATATCAGGGGCAACCCTATGGGAGGCACACAAAGTCTACATTAGGGGATCTTGATTTCAGAAGGGGCAAGGAAAAAAAAGAGAGAAGTAGAAAATTTAACTTGCTGATAGAAGAAATATTTAAAATTGAGCAAGAGCATAAAAAACAACAGGGGCAACAACAAGAGTTATACCACGAATTAGTGAGGAAAAGGGATGAACTTAAAGAATTAATGGAACAAGAGACTAAAATAAAGCTACATCACATAGCAAAAGAAAGATATAAGTGGGGAAACAAGTCTAGTAAACATCTAGCAAGAATGGTACAAAAAAAAAGACCAGAAATTTCATAGAAAAGATAAAAAAAAAGAACGGAGAGGTAGTGCACATAACTAAGGATATAGCAGACACATTTAAAAACTACTATGAGGGGCTGTACTCAGTAGAGCAGAAGAGATGGGAGGTAGGAGAGAAACAACTAAAAATAAAATAATTTCTAAGAAAGGCGGGATTGCATAGGATCAATGAGGATGAAAGAACGGCATTAGATAAACCCATAACGGAAGAAGAAATAAGTAATGCACTGAGAGACTCCGCCCCAGGGAAAAGTCCTGGCCCCGACGGGTTTACAGCATTATATTTTAAAAAATGTAAGGAGATTTTGATACCTAGGATATGTAATTATATGAATGGATTAGGGACGGATTATGAAATGGGAAGGGAGGCCTCAGTAGCTATAATAACGGTCATACCAAAGGAGGGGAAAGATGAAAGGTTATGCTCTGGATATAGGCCGATCTCGCTATTTAACGCGGATGTAAAACTATACGCGAAAGTCCTGGCAGAAAGAATGAAGGGATTGATGCCCACACTGGTCCATCCGGATCAGGTGGGATTTATCCCAGGCAGGGAGGGGAGGGACAATGGTGTGATAGCATTGCTCCTCCTCCAGAAAATAAAAGAGAATGGGTCCCCAGGTCTACTTCTGTCAGTAGACGCAGAAAAGGCATTCGACAGGGTAGACTGGGGACTCATGATACAAACCCTGGAAACTATGGGCCTGGGAGCCAGGATGATACAGTGGATTAAAACATTGTATCAGCACCCTATGGGTAGGGTTAAAATAAATGGCACACTGTCTCTAGCTTTTGAGATGAAAAATGGGACAAGACAGGGATGCCCCCTGTCCCCCCTTTTGTTTGTGTTGTCCCTAGAATATCTGCTCGCGACGGTACGAAACAACCCAGACATTAAAGGGATAAGAATGGAGGAAGACGAACATAAACTCTCAGCTTTCGCGGACGATGTCTTGTTCTTTATCAGTAATCCCAGGACCACATTACCAAACTTACTTAAAATATTTAAACAATACGGTGAAATATCAAACTTCAAAGTAAATATAGATAAAACTGAGATTCTAAATGTCAATATTGGAAAGGTAGAAGAACAGAGTCTAAGAAAAGAGTTTAATTTTCCTTGGCAGAAGGAACTCAAGTACTTAGGGGTAAAACTCGCCAACTCAATAAAAAAAATATATAAGATAAACTATATCCCTTTATTAGATGAAATAAAAAGTGAAATTAGAAAGATGATAAACCGTCCGATATCATGGATAGGAAGAATTAACATTCAGAAGATGGTTCTGCTGCCGAAAATCTTGTATAAATTCCAGATGTTACCAGTTGCAATACCCCAACCGTACTTCAGAGTGTTAAAAAAGATGCTAATGAATTTTGTGTGGAAGAATAAAAAACATAGAATCTCCTTCTCAGTATTAAAACAGGAAAAAAAACATGGAGGGCTAGCAGTGGCAGACATAAAAAAATACTACAATGCGGTGGTGCTGTCCTGGATAGTCGAGTGGGCCAAAGATAGGCACGAAAAAAGGTGGGTAAAAATTGAAAAGGTAATGGCAAACACACAATTGGGAGGTGTAATATGGAACCCCCCCCTAGTATAGAGCACTAGGTGAAAACACTCACGTTGTGACACGAATTGCACTTAAAATTTGGGACAGGTTACATAAACAAATAGATAGGGGCTATAATTCTCCCCTTATGGAACTAAAAGAAAACAAATATTTTGCCCCGGTAAAAAAAATAGTGGGAGGAAACTGGATTAAAAAGGATAGAGCACAGTTAAGAGATATAATAAAAAAAAGGGAAAATTACATCATTTCAAGATTTAAGACACAATAGGGAATTAATGATAGTAGATGAATGGAGGTACCATCAGTTGACCCACTTTGTACAAAGCCTTCCCCAGCCAATTAGGTCGGGGGAGGAGCTTACGACGTTGGAACGGCTTTGTACGGTCGATAATTCAAAAGGAACTATATCAAAACTATATAAATTTCTGTTGACAGTGGACGAACTGGAGATACCCCCATTTATAAAGAAATGGGAAAGAGAATTGGGAACATATAGGGATAAAAGGACTATAGAGAGAATAATAAAATTGACCCACTCGTCTGCTATGGACAGCAGGACCACAGAGATGAATTATAAATATATTACAGGTTGGTATGCCACACCAGATAAATTGAGTAAATTTCAAGTGGAACAGAAAGCAGAATGTTGGAGAGAATGTGGGGAGAGGGGAACAATGGCCCACTTGTGGTGGCAGTGCCCTAAAATTCAAAAATATTGGGAAAAGATACTGGAAATTATAAAAGTAATTACAGAGAAGGAGATAGAAAAAGATCCATGGATAGTTTTATTCCATGGAGGAGAGGGAGGAATGAAACAGTATAAAGAGTCACTGATCCCACATTTACTAAACGCGGCCAAAAGGTTGATCCCCAAAAAATGGCGAAAAGTGGAAAGTCCATCTGTATGGGAGTGGGTAGACTCCGTGGAAGAAACATATAGTATGGAGGAACTGAAGTACGGCGTAGAGGAGGAAAAAAAAGGATTTAAAAACAAGTGGGAATGTTGTAAAGAATTTAAGAAAACATTGAGTTATGCAGAAAATCTGATAAATTTGAGAACAAATTGTAGAAAATAAGAGGTAGAAGGGGGGGAGGGGGGGTATAAATTGGTAAGGGGGGGCTGGGAGGAGGAAATAGAGATTTTAGAAATGTGTGTTTAAGGAGAAGAGTCAAGAGTCTCTTAGTACTCATTATTATTTTTGTTTATGCATTATCTTGGCTGGATCAATGGAAATGTATTGATGTAACATAACTGGAATCTTGATAAAATAAAATAAAGAATAAAAAAAATTAAAAAAGAGACAGGCAGTATCAGAAAGATGTGTCCTTTTGCCGTACATTAATAATTTGTTGCTAGTTTGTTACACAGAAACAAATCAATAGCACCTGGCAGCTAAAAGAACCTCTGCCATCATGTTTTTTGAACTAGAGAGATAACTATTGCCACTAAGCCACATTACAATAAGCCTTTCTCACTTTATTGCCATGAAACAGGTGATCATGTCACAGCTATTGTGACTTAGAGATATGGGCATTAAACCTCTTGGCTACTAAAGCTCACAACTGGACCTAGTAGTAGCTCAGACCCCTGCTCTGTGGTGACAGCCACTGCTATAATGTTTGAAGTAAATAAAATTGCCCTGGGAAGGAGGGACAGGCACATAATTGCACACAGATCACAAGCACATTTTTCTCATTCCCCTCATCTCTCAGATGAACCAATATCTGATGCCCAGCTGACTTTTTTTCATATATAGATCTATACTCCACGATGACCAGAGTACCCCTGCAAGAGCCGAAGCAATTGTTCATGGCCAGCCTTTCCATAGATAGATCTAGACTCTACAATGATAAGAGTACCCCTGACATAATCTTTGCAATTGTTGATGCCCAGGCTGTAGTGAAGGTGGGCCATCTTTAAAGTCAGCAGCACCCAGCTAAGGTTGCTGAGTTAGTTACCCTCACAGAAGTCTGTAAGTTGACTTAAGGAAAAAACTGTGAACCTTTACAGGAGCCCACAGTTACACCACCACCAGAAAACCCTCCTAATCTGCTTCTTGCAGTATGTGATGCTGATCAGCATGATGTTTTTCTTGGAAATTCTCAGTCTCTACGGTTGAGTAAAGATCCTGAGTGTTTGGAATTCCAATTTGGAAGCATGCTAATAAACAGTCTGTTGCACCCAGGCTTTTATTCTAATAAATGACCCGTCTGTTACAGGGTGTTACGCAAAAGAAAAGATGTTTGATTTGATAAAGTGTTAATTGATACAGTAATACGTTCACCTCAAATGCAGCCTTTCACTGCCAATCATGTTCCACATGTCTAAAGTTTATTGCTGGAAAACCTGTAAAAGCATCTCAAAAACAATACCAAAATTTGTGTAACCTTTCCAGAGGCTATAGATTTTTACAACTGCCAAATTGTGAGTTAAATAGATAGGTGCTTGTGTGTGTAGATGTGTTTCTCTGATTGGATAGAGGCATGACCAGTTAGAAAAGCAACAGCCCAGGCTACTGACAGGAAATTGCTGTTGGAAATAGTTAGTAGTTTTAGTTAATGTAGCTGATTATAGCAGATTTGGGATTGCATTAGCAGTTTCACACTGCTTTTCACCCTATACCAACTGGTAAGGTTTAATGTTACAAATTTACTTTGAAAAAGGTTGTGAGCAGACGGGACAAACTGTACTCAAGCCCTGAGTTTGGCACTGACATCATTAAGTCAAGCTTAATGGTAAGTCCACCATGTAACCATGTTAACCATGTTTCCCATTACCATGCCTCTCCTCTGTGATGTCAGCACTTCAAGTGGTTTCTGCAACTGGGTCATCTGCCACTCAGGTGCAACTCTTTAGTAAGACGGGTACAGTCTAAGCTGGATGAAGCCTTTCAACAGGGAGTTGTTTATTGCTGCTTAGGTGCTTCCTTTTGGCAGATTTGCTTAATTCTAGTCAGCCATTTATGTTTTATACCTCAAGTGGGTCTTCCAACAGGCAACAAGGAGAGTTTGTGTTGTTTCTTCCAATGCTCTCCAACATGCTATAGAAGGACAGCACTTTGCTTCAACTTAAAGCGTTTTTAAAGGCGATTTTTTAAAGTTAAATTAATAAACATCTAATACTTTCCTGCTTTGTGCAATGCTCCTCACTCCCTCATCACAGCATTTGTTTGACAGCTGTCCCTGTGAGTAGAGAGAGATGGGAGAGAAGGAATGCAACAGTGATGGATTGATTGAGGACTCAGGTAAGTATTTATGGAGGTGGGGGAGCATAACAGGGAACGCATTCAAATGATTGTAGAGGATATTATTTTTTATTAAATAACAAGCATGTTATACTTACATGCTCTGTGCAATGGTTTTGCACAGAGCAGCCATAAACCTCCTCTTTTGGGGTCCCCCTCCAGTGCTTCTCGCTCCTCCTGACTTCTGAGTACCCCCAGCAAGCCGCTTGCTAGGGGTGGTACTTATGCGGGCTTGATCTAGAGCTGCACTGTGTGCATCTGCTGACAGAACAGAGCTTTGGAGGCACCTTGCACATGCTCAGTTTGGTGTGTATTGCCAGAGAGTTATTTTTTTCTTTTTTGGGATGGTGCATGTGATCAGCACAGGGCCAATCATCATTGTCCAGACAGAAAGTCAGGGGTCATGCAACCTCATAGGACCGTAGGAGGAGAATGAAAACTCCTCCTACAAGCTTTAACCAGTGCTCGGCCGAACACTGATAGAAGTCACAAGACTGCTATATACTGCTGATTAGAAAAGGTATTTAGAAATTTATATTTACTAAAATATTTGCATTTCCATTTTTCTGTGTACTGTGGGAGACCAGATATAGTGAATGCAGGGTCCTGGGTTTAGCAACACCTTTAAGCGGAGCTCCCCTGAAAAAAAAATATTAAAAGCCAGCAGCTACAAATACTGCAGCTGCTGACTTTTAACATATGGACACTTACCTGTCCTGGAGTCCAGCGACGTCGGCAGCAGAAGACGAGCAATTGCTTGTCTATCTGCTGCCCCCACAGCCATCCTTGGTGAGGGAACCAGGAAGCCTTGCGGCTTCACTGCCCGGTTGCCTACGGCGCATGCGCGAGTCACGCTGTGCCGTTCTCACTGGTCCCTGTTGTGTTCTGGGAGCCGAGTGTCTTCCAGAACACAACGGGTATTCTGATTGAAGTGACATACTACCCGCAGAATACCCGCAGAGAGGACTCCTGGAAGTGGGTGCAAATACCTGTTTTAGACAGGTATCTGCACCCCCTCCCCCCTGAAAGGTGCCAAATATGACACCGGAGGGGGGGAGGGTTCCGATGAGCGGAAGTTCCACTTTAGGGTGGAGCTCCGCTTTAAGGTAAAAAATGCTTCAGCTTTAGAATCACTTTAATCATGCTACAGAAGGAGATTTAAACTTCACTGGTTTATGGGTGTGTTGTTTCCTTTGAATTTTATTCAAACATTTTATGCTGTGATAAAGGTTTGAAGAAAGATGCAAACAAAAAGACGGGACTTTTCAGGTACCCAACGAATCATGGATCACATTTATCATATCAATTTTTTTATTTAATTTTATTAAAATCATTCACAAACATATGCCATGCCTATTTTTTATATTAATTTCTAAAAAACATACACATGCTATTCATGTAATGCAGTATCAGTTATACTACTTTCATGTCTACCCATCAAATATAATTGCCACCTATTTAGTCATATCAATCATAATTATCTCAGTATCACTCTTAAAGTAACTTAATGGGAAGACATGCAATTCTCTCTTAACCACATCAATACTGGGCACTTTCGCCCCCTTCCTTCCCAGACCAATTTTTAGCTTTCAGCGCTCTCGCATTTTCAATGACAATTGCGCGGTCATGCTACGCTGTACCCAAATGAAATTTTTATAATTTTGTTCACACAAATAGAACTTTCTTTTGGTGGTATTTATTCACAACTCCTATTTTAATTTTTTGCGATATAATCGAAAAAAGAGCGGAAATTTGAAAAAACAAAACAAAATTTTCTTCTTTCTATTTTAAAAGAAATCCAATAAAATCGAACTTTGTCATAAATTTAAGCCAAAATGTATTCTGCTACATGTTTTTGGTAAAAAATCATGTTAGGTGTATAATAATTGGTTTGTGTGATCAC
The DNA here is from genome assembly GCA_029206835.1 of Rana muscosa. NCBI lineage: Eukaryota > Metazoa > Chordata > Amphibia > Anura > Ranidae > Rana > Rana muscosa. Next base: position 104,312,352 of record CM055122.1, on the reverse strand, counting down.
GGACATATGTGTGCAAATGATCATTGGGACATATGATTTTACTGTTACATATGTAGGGGACAGGTGTTTTTACTATGTGGGGACATGTGTGGGGACATGTGTTTTGAGGACATGTGTGTTTACTTTGTGTGTTTTACATTGTGGGGACACTAGACTGGTGATCAGTTAGTAAAAATCTGTAAAAAACAGCTCATACTCACTGATCACCAGCCGGCTGCAGCGATCCGCTCTCCTCTCCTCACCAACAACTTCTGTGTGAGGAGAGGAGAGCCGATCGCCTAGCAACCGGCTCTCTGTTTACATCACATGATGGCTGTGATTGGACACGGCCATCATGTGATCAGGAGGGCCAATCACAGAGCCCTCCTGCTGATCTGAGATGCGCCGTGTCCGGGGGGACACGAGCGCATTGGGATTGCGCCGCTGCATGAAAATGCGCGCGCGATCCCCCTTCTTCTGAGGGATGTTCCTGAATGTCCACTCAGAAGGAGAGAGCGCCCACCTGGCCGTATATGTACAGTGGCGGGGTGGGAAGTAGTTAAAGAGTAGGTCCAGCCCCCCCACGAAAAATTAAAGGTCAGCAGCTACAAATACTGCAGCTGCTGACTTTTCTTTCAATATTTTTTATTGCAGAGTTTTAAACATCATATAAAAACACATACAGTACCAGAATAAATGTCAACAAGAGGACGCACTCTCTGAAGTGATCGATAGCATTATTGTGATAACCAAAATACATGTAGGATAATAAAGTCAGACCTAACATACAGGCTCTATACAATCTAAAAACCTTATGTGCAGGGCAGTGAGTCTCACAGTATCAGTAGCCTTTTATAAAACTTCAGGCAATGGGAGAAATGATAAAGTATTGTTAAAATAGGCTGTAGAGATCCACATATCTCGATGACATGGAGTTTTAGGGAAATGTTTCTTGCAGAGGGTTATTTCAGTGCCTCCTAACACTATAGCTCAAGCCCCTAGAGTGACTAACATTGAAGAGGCTTCATTATCTCCCATCAGCATCCACTTATACATTTTTGTAACATAACAAATACAAAAACGTAAAAGAGAAGGAAGACAAAGCTAAGGAGAGAAAGTTAGAGAAGAGACTTGAGTAGGTCCCCTCAGTCTGAGCCTCCATCCACAAGATGTCCCAGCGCCTAGGGAGCTTAGAGGTACACAATCTGGGGGTTCCACACTTTGTCAAACTTAGCTTGTAGCGTTACGGATACTGGTCAGTTTTGCATGAATCATAATCCAAGATATTTTGTGTTTTACCAACGTGACATTAATAATGGGGGATTTCCATGCCCTTGCTATAGTTTTTTGGCCGCTAGAAAAATAAAAATTATAAGAGTTCGAAGGTGTCTGGGGATCTCCTCCGACAGATCGTCAAACATCACAGTTTTGGCATCTCTGGGTATGCTCTGACCAGTCACTGAGTGGATTAAATTGAACATTTTAATCCAGAAACGTTGTACCTTCGGGCAGGACCACTAGACATGAAATATGTAACCCTCTTGCCCTCAACCCCTAAAGCAAAGGGGAGAGGTACCAGGATATATTTTTGCCAGCCTAGTCGCAACGAGATACCAGCGTGATAACAATTTAATAATTTGCCTCTACTAGGGAAGTGTTGAGAATACTCTTGTGCACCATGGTCGCCCATTTTGTCCAAATTTTCTCCTCAATAGTCTCCCCTAGATCCGATTCACAGGCTGTCTGGTAGAAGGGTTTATTACCTGGACTATTAAATTGGACGTATAACTCAGTGATAAGACAGAAAATTATAAAGTATTCGAGGAAGAACCGTCATCTTGACGGCCGCTATTCTACCCATCCAGGAAAGAGCCTGGGTTTGCCAGTTCTTTAGGTCATGTTCCATGGAATCATAGAGGGGAGTATAGTTAACCCTGTACAGCATTGCAATGTCAGAGGTCAGTATAATACAAAGATATGGAAGCGTCTGAGTGCTCCATTTAAAGGAAAAGGAGGTCTGAATCATACCCATATCTAAGTCCAAAAGGTTCACGTTTAACGCTTCCGATTTAGCCTGATTGACCCTTAAACCCGATATGTTTCCAAAATTGGACAAGGTAGCATATAAATTGGGCATGGTCATAATAGGGTTCCGTAATAAATAACAACAGGTCATAAGCAAATAGAGCGCATTTATGTGTCACGCCGGCACTTGAAATGCCGTAAATATTAGGGTTGGACCTGATGACTATTGCCAGTGTCTCAATTGCTATCACAAAGCGGAGAGGCGAGAGAGGGCATCCCTGCCTGGTCCCACTACCGGATATGTAAAAGATTCGATTTACGACCCTGCCCAATAATATTAGCTGAGGGGTTAGAGTAAAACGCACTTAGAAGGGTTTAAAATTTAGGTCCACAGTTCCATTTCCACAGTATGTGGAACAGGAAGGGCCACGATAAATAGTAAAAGGACTTGAGTAGATCCAATGACAGCAACATACCTCTCCAAGCATATAAACAAAAAATAGGTAACCCTTACCAAGACTGTAAGGGACCAGAGGACCAATTAAGTGACACAGTATGCAATGTATGAGAAATTATATAAAATATGATAATTTATTGATGAATATATATCATAAAACTCCACGATAGGAGAAGAATAGTGATACTTGAAATTTGACACTAAACAACAATTGGAAACACAAGCATTAAAAATTGTCTCCAAGTGTGCCAATTGACAATACAAGGCACAAGACAAAACACACAACAATTAGTGAACAATAAACAATTGTTCGGTCGCCAAAAATCTATATATGGATGGTCATGAAAAAGAAAAAACTTGCGCCACCTAGTGTATATATGAAAAAAGGCTGCACCTAAAATTTCAGTGATGGCTGAAAACAATGTGAATAGTGAGAGATAAGGGCGCTCAGTGACAATAACCTAATATTAATCAATAATTAAATTGATATACTTACACCTCCCTAAAATATATAGTGCAATAAACAAATAGATATATGTAATCACAAACTAATAAAAAATCAATGTGCCAGTGATTCCTAAAAGAAACAAATAATGATATATAGTGTATCAAAGTCCAAAGAAATCTTGGTCACGCAATTGACGTCACTTCCGGTCCCGCTGGCTGTTCGTTCCGAAGAGGTGGAACGCACGCCAATATCCACAGGTCTGGGACTGCCATTCGTATACCCACGCTTTTACAGCCTCAGTGCCGGGTCGGGGCACTTTTAAAGTAAGCGCGTTTTTGGCTTTTAAACTATTCTGTGCAATAAATGGTGTTACACTATTTTTTGCTTCTCTTCTCCTAATTTGCATAATATCGGAGTTCTTATCCCATCATCCATCGCTGCCTGCTCTGTGGACATCATAGCTTTGATATCTGGCAAGTTGATACTTGCAGAAAGCCTGCTTGACCTCTTTTTTAGGTAAAAGGGTCATATTGTTGGGGTAAGCTGCCATCATTACTTCAGCACTATCGGGTGTCACTGCTTTTGGTGAAGGCGGATTTGTACAGTCACAAGAGTCTATTTATAAATATCATGTTTATTGAAGATTGAAGATTTATTATATATGCAAGAAACCTATACGTTGTTCACTATCGTTGTGGGACGTTTTGTGGATTTCTTTGGACTTTGATACACTATATATCATTATTTGTTTCTTTTAGGAATCACTGGCACATTGATTTTTTATTAGTTTGTGATTACATATATCTATTTGTTTATTGCACTATATATTTTAGGGAGGTGTAAGTATATCAATTTAATTATTGATTAATATTAGGTTATTATCACTGAGCGCCCTTATCTCTCACTATTCATATGGATGGTCATGTCACGACAAAAAGTTTTATGTATATATCTACAAGTGATGTAATAAGACATGAGCATCCATATAGAGGTCCCTGGAAGACTCAAGCCCAAATAAGGGGGAGGGAGGGAAGGGGATGAGGGGAGGGGAGGGGAAAGGGAAAGGAACAAACAAATGGGCCTCAAGAGAAAACACAAAATAAGTGAAAGTAAATCCCAGACACAGTCAATGATCCTGATGTTGAGATAAGTGTGGTAACCACATTCATGAAGCACCACAAAAGTTCCGTAAGTGGATTATGGAAAGGTAATGTATCCATAGTGATTCCGAATATAAAGAAACTGCCTTAAGGAAGGAACGACAAAATGAGATCAATGGATGGATCGTAATGCCTCTGGTTGTTGTGTAAGTAACACGTAATGGCTCCCATTGATTATGCCACTGTCTATAGCAACCTGGATATATATCCTGTATATGTGGGCATATAATGGCACACGGGGGTATAAAATATTGATTGTAGAAGATTCCCACAATATCATTGAAATCTCGATACCCATGGTGAAAGAGCCTGAATAATAAGGCACCTGCCAATCACTGTCCATTCATTGTCAATCCGTCCATCTGATCATCCGTCCATCCGATCATGCAGATCTCTTATCTTTATCTTATTGCTTAGCACGGATGTTTGGAAAGTGCTAAGATAGTCTGTCAAATGAATTGCGGACATGCCACAGGGTTTACTGCAGTCGGGTGCCTGCAATTTCCTCGTTCCCGTGGAGGGCTCGCTTCCAGGACGTGGTGGAGGAAGGTGTCACGTGATGCTGATGACGTCTCTGGTCCCTTACAGTCTTGGTAAGGATTACCTATTTTTTCTATTTTTTGTTTATATGCAGTATTTTCTGACTAGAGTGACACTACCCATATTGGGTACCCAATGTTTCTGATTACACACTAGTGTGTTATATACACACATATATATGCCCTTTTTCCTTTCTTTGTTTACATACCTCTCCAAGCACCCACCCCATCCCAATTAGAATGCAATAAAGAGACTAAATCTATAGCCTGTCTGATCTGGTCCACGGCCTGTTGCCCCGAAACGAATCACACTTGATCTATGTGTATATATTGTGCCATAAATGTATTAAACCGATTTGCGTATATTTTGGAATAATTTTAAATCATTGTTGATTAGGGATATTGGTCGGTAGTTGGCTACATCATTATGATCCCTATCTGATTTAGGAATCAAGCATATATGAGCCCTGTTGGAGTCTATATCAAGGGTTGTCCCTTCCTGAATGTCCATAAAGAATTGGAGTAGGTGAGTTGTCAATTGTGGGGCAAATTCTTTCTAATATAAGGCAGGGAAGCCACCTGGACCTGGAGTCTTTGAAGTGTTAGCTTGTTGCATCTCTTCTCCCCCTTAGTTGTTAGACAAAGATTCAACTCCAGCCAGACTGAATCTATTTTGTTTCTAAGGTCAAGTGTGGATTCTGTTTGTCAGGCCAGCAGGTCAGACAACTCCCTCTCCTTTTCGTTTATAACTGAGTGAGTCTGCATTCTATTTAAGGCAAGACACTATTTGAATAAGGTAACCTCTGATCGCGGCTTCGTGAGCCGCCCAATTAGTCACAGGAGAAGTGTCCGCCGGGACATTCAGAGTAAAAAACTCCTAAAGATGTTATTCTACATCAAAGCAGACTGAGGGGTTGCCTAATAGTGATTTGCTTAGTCTCCAAGGGGTAGGGCCCCTAGGATATGTCAAAGTGTCGCACGAAGTCCAGAGTAAACAGTGGTCTGACCAGGTCACATCTACTATTTTGCTAACCCGAAAAAGAGAAACTGCTGCTGGGTTCGTACAAAAATGGTCTATTCTAGAATAAGTATGGTGGACATGACAAAAAAATGTAAAGTCTATACCTGGATGGGTTAAGTTCTCACCATACATCAATCAGATTGTGATAGCTCAACATTTTGGCCAGTTTTGACTACATTTTTGGGTAATGTCTAGGGTCGTCTAGTTTTATCATAGATAGCATCCAGGGCTACATTAGAGTCTCCTCCAAAGAGCACTAGACCCCCACAATTCCGGGGACACAGCATGCAGCAAGGCTCGGAAGAAGGGTAATTGGCCCACATTAGGGGCATAATATGAGATTAGGGTGACCAGGGAGCCCTCCAAGTGCCCACTAGCATCGAATAGCATCCTTCTGGGTCACAAATCTTTTTTCTAACGAGAAAGAACCCCTTTTGGAAAAGCAGATCGCTACCCACCCAGTCCTACCCGGTTCATTTGCCAAATAGAGAGATATGGAGATAATAGTGATGCAAAAAATTTGGATTAAAATTTAGTGGGAAGTGTGTTTCCTGAAGGAAAAGCATATCCGAATGTACGGATTTATAATGTTGGAAGGCCATACTCCTTTTGACTGGGGAGTTTAACCCCTGGACATTGTGTGTGAAAAATTTGTAGGGGAGTTTAGTGGTAGAGTCCGCCATGATGCACGGAGAAAAAGGGTCAAATTCACTTTCCAACTGCTTCTAATCTGACAGACGAACTCCCCGGACAGTGAGGTTTACAATTGATCAAGACGCAGGACCGAGGTGACCCAGGCAAAGAAAGATGTGGAGAGGAAAAGTAAACAAAAGGAAATCACAAGAGTAAAAAGAAAGGCTCAAAATACGTTCAAGATAATTGCTGTCCTGTGAATAAAAAGGGGGACAGGTCATCTGTTGAAAAATTTGTCACAAAAACAATAACAACAACAAGTTAGTGGGTAAAAACCCTCTTTCTTCTTCAATCATCCTGCAGCTGCTGACTTTTAATATATGAACCCTTACTTGTCCAGGGAGCCCGCGATTTCGGCACCCCAGCCAATCTTCGGAACGGCTGTCGGGTGCAGCCACCGCCATTCCTAGTAAGGGAACTCAGCAGTGAAGCCTTTCGGCTTCACAGCCGGTTCCCTACTGTGCATGCACGAAGCACACTGTGCTTTCTAATTGGTCCAGTGGTGGAGGAAGGAGGAGGAGGGCCGAACTTCCGGGAGACCGGGCCGTGGCCTGGTCCCCCGGAAGTGAGGAATGGAACCTGTCAAAAACAGGTACCCGTTTCCCCCTCCCCCCTGAAAGGCGCCAAATGTGGCATCGGAGGAGACAGATAAGCGGAAGTTCCACTTTTGAGTGGAACTCCGCTTTAAGGTTCAATAAAATCCGTTTGACATTCGGCCTATGTGTAAGCCAGCTGGTCCGACAGAAGCCAACTGTTTAGCCGGCTTCTGTCAGATGAGCATACTGGAAAACCAGCAGCTGACCAGCTCCCAATCAGCAGAGAGCGCTGATCAGAGTGTTCTTGCGGGGGGCATCCCCCTGTCAGAACACAACAGCTCAGTGGGGGTAGACTGCTGTACTAACATCGAATCATTAGTACTGTGGCTCCAACCAGAGCTGACAGTTTAAAACTAACAGTGTGTACCAGGCTTTAGAGGAAAATTAGAGAGGACTGCAGGTTGCATGGATGGAGATGGTATGTATTACACTTTATCTCTGCACCCTTAGACAAAATTAGCATTTAACCCTTGAATTTCAGGGGTGGGAGGGCCCACTGCAAGGGTAAATTTTGGCTAATTCAGCTTTAAGCTTTTATGCAAAGGTCAAGATTCTTTATATACTGTATCAGGTTCTCTTTCTAGAATGTATTTTACTTCACAGTCTTTTAAAGTCTTCTACAGTCTACAGTATATGTTTTGTTAAATTTCTTTAGAATGTTTGTGCCATTTTGGATATCCTAACATTGTCAGACCATTCAGGATTTGGGTCTCAAATAAAGCTTGAAAAATTGTCTTAAAATAACAGAAACAAATGTTTCTTGCAATTCAGCTTGTTCAAATACTTAATGAGTTAATGTTTTAGGGAGGTCTTCTGTGACATAATAAAAAGCTGTTTCTGTGAAAACTGTAGATTTTGATGTTCAACTATGTTAGACTTCCACAACAGTGCTAATCTCTTTATTTTATTTAAAGGAGTTGTAAAGGTTCGTTTTTTATTTTCTAAATAGGTTCCTTTAAAGGGGAGTTCCACCCTTTTTTTATGTTTATTAAAAGTCAGCAGCTACAAAAAGTGTAGCTGCTGGCTTTTAATAAACATACACTTACCTGTTCCACTGTCCAGCGACGCGCCGCCTGGAGCTCCGCTCCTCTCCCACCCTTCTCCGCCGGCGCCTCCATTCATTGTGTGGGCACCCGGCCGTGACAGATTTCAGCTTCACGGCCGGGCACTCACTGCGCATGCGCGAACGGCGCAGCACTCTCTGAATGGACAGGCGATCTCCTGGGACCTGTCACGTCCCAGGTGATCGCCTACAGGGAGGGGCCGCCACAAGGCGATATGACGTATCGCCTAGGCGAGCCCAGGGCGGAAGGAGGAAGTGGGACAGGAAGTCCCACTCCTTCTGAAGCCCCCACTCCCCCCCCAAAAAAATTACATGCCATTTTCTTTGAAAAAGTTTTTATTGAACAATTTACATTTTGAACATGGTTCTGCAAGTTACAAGGCAATACTGGAGAAATGCATAAAACAAAGAAATGTGGCGTATAAACATATAGACACAGCATATCAAAAACGTATCCAGATTGAACAATGGATTTAGTAACTATCAATTAGGGATGAGCCTCGTGTTCGAGTCGAACCCATGTTCGACTCGAACATCGGCTGTTCAATCGTTCGACGAAGATTGAACATTATAGGCCGTTCGTGCCAAATTCGAGTGGCGCGTCACGGCCCATATTTCACTGCGGCATCGCAGTGCATTGCTGGCTGATGATTGGCCAAGCATGCACTATGACCCGCATGCTTTGGCCAATCACAGCGCAGAAAAAACGGAGAGCCATAATTGGCCAAAGCCAGGGTGGCTTTGGCCAATTATGGCTCAGGGGGTTTAGTACACGCCCCACACTATATAAGGCTGCCGGCTCAACGGCCTTGTGTAGTGTGTTGGAGTTGTGAAACGAGAGAGTTTACAGAGACAGACAGTGTCATTTATATTGATTTAGATAGAGCAGGCAGGCGAGTCAGTTAGCTGCAGTTACAGTGTGTAGAGGATATATATGCATCCTAGGTGTTGTATATATATTTATACACTGTATTCAGTTTAGCTAGATCCGTTCCTGGTTTTCTCTATACTGTGACAGGCAGGCAGGTGATTGTGCTAGCTGCAGACAGTCAGTGTTTCACTTAGTGTACTGTGTGCTTTGCATAGCGTTCACCTAAAGCTTACCTGAATACAGTTAGTGAGTGACTAATAGTGGTGTTCATATAATTAAACCACAGGCAGAGAGCTACAAGTATTTTCAGTGTACTGTGTCCCTCTCTGCAAAGTTATCACCTAAAACTAACTGCTGCTGCTGCTTTTCCCATACTAATACCACAGCAGGCAGTTGATTCTGATAGCTGCATTATCAGTACAAATATATATATATATATATTTATATACATCCCACCTTTGTGCAGCTACATCTCACTGCAGGCCATTAGTATGTCTGGAAGGCAAACAAGGAGAGGCAGACAGTCACGAGGCAATAAAAGAAAAAAAGAGAGATTCGCCCTTGGGACTTTGAGTGAGGTGAGCACTGTTAGGCCAATAAAAAAAAAATCGCAAGAATAATTGCAGTGTATATTTATTCAGGTAAAAAGCAGTACATACATTAATGTCATGAACATGGGCCAATTCATACAAAATACAAGACCAATATAAATTAGGTAAAATGATATTGCGAGTATCTGACAGTAATTATGTAAACACATAGGCATCAAAAGTAACCCGACGCGTTTCGCGAGGCTTGGCTCGCTCTTCAGGGGTGGATGCACGTAGTGTACCTAGAATGAGAGTGATATAGTATAAAGCATGATATGAAGGCACAGGGGGGGGGCCTTGAATATGGAAAACCCCATACTCACCACTGGACATTGCCAAAAGACAGCGGGGGTGAAGCTCAAACGGCGGCAGCGACTGTCTCACCAGGGAGCTGAGGAGGCGGAGCCAAACAAAGCTCCAAATCGGAGTCAAACGGAAGGAAGGCCCAGCATGGATGGAATAGGTGTAACCCCAAGAGTGTCAGTGAATCCAAGAGGAATGTTGGCTCTAAATATAAATATGTATATTGAATAATTAAAATATGGGAGTATACGAGTATATGGTAACATATGTGTCTTTGCATGTATAAAAGACATGAGCCAAGAATGGTTAGAGTATGGAGACTGAGGGGGAGAGTGAAAAAATACCAGATTGACTAGTATGATTAAGGAAAGTTCAGAGAGGAAAGTAATGAGTGAAAGAGAGTGTGAATGGAATGAAATACAGGTGTGTAATGAGGACTGTGATGAGAAAACAAGTTGCATGTAAATGCTTGCAGCGAGTAATATATAAACATATAAAAGTATACCTTGGTGAAGTAGGTCTAAGAGTAGTAAATTCCAAGGGAAGGACCTGCACTTGTGTGTCTGTCCTCAGTGAAAGAAAGCAAACAATGAGATCCATGCTGTGCAAACCTCCAATATATACCCCTGAAGGGGCCCGAGAGGCTCCGCCCCCAACACCATGTGCAAATGACCAGCAAACGAGTGCCTAAACCCACCAACCATCAAAAAGGCGGTGTGTGAGCCAAGACACTCCCAGGACCATCTTGATGGTAGTAATGCCTGCAGCCACAGCGATGCTGCAAAATCGCAGACATCGCGCGGCCGACGCATTAACATGGTGCCGATGTGCAAGTGGCCCCGTCCGCTCAAAAAGGGCAGGCGGGGACAGCAGGGGACAAAGGTCCCCCTTATAATGCACATCGCAGCTCCCAGGGAGAAATGAAGTAGCACCGCCGCCAACAGAGAACACCACACCAGCTGGAATCTCTCTTTTTTTCATGAAATTCAGGGATGGAGGTGTGTCACTGGTGACACCAGACCCTTCTTTTTTCTTTTGTCTCAAGGATACCCGGGTGGAAGACACCCAATAGCCCAAAACTGGTCTGTGGTCACACTCGCCAATAAAAACAAAAACATACATATATGTATGGATTTTACATTTTTATCATGCACTAGCCATTTGTTATTCCAACATATCCAATAACATCTCGCATTGGACTTTTATCCCAATCCAGCTGGTGTGGTGTTCTCTGTTGGCGGCGGTGCTACTTCATTTCTCCCTGGGAGCTGCGATGTGCATTATAAGGGGGACCTTTGTCCCCTGCTGTCCCCGCCTGCCCTTTTTGAGCGGACGGGGCCACTTGCACATCGGCACCATGTTAATGCGTCGGCCGCGCGATGTCTGCGATTTTGCAGCATCGCTGTGGCTGCAGGCATTACTACCATCAAGATGGTCCTGGGAGTGTCTTGGCTCACACACCGCCTTTTTGATGGTTGGTGGGTTTAGGCACTCGTTTGCTGGTCATTTGCACATGGTGTTGGGGGCGGAGCCTCTCGGGCCCCTTCAGGGGTATATATTGGAGGTTTGCACAGCATGGATCTCATTGTTTGCTTTCTTTCACTGAGGACAGACACACAAGTGCAGGTCCTTCCCTTGGAATTTACTACTCTTAGACCTACTTCACCAAGGTATACTTTTATATGTTTATATATTACTCGCTGCAAGCATTTACATGCAACTTGTTTTCTCATCACAGTCCTCATTACACACCTGTATTTCATTCCATTCACACTCTCTTTCACTCATTACTTTCCTCTCTGAACTTTCCTTAATCATACTAGTCAATCTGGTATTTTTTCACTCTCCCCCTCAGTCTCCATACTCTAACCATTCTTGGCTCATGTCTTTTATACATGCAAAGACACATATGTTACCATATACTCGTATACTCCCATATTTTAATTATTCAATATACATATTTATATTTAGAGCCAACATTCCTCTTGGATTCACTGACACTCTTGGGGTTACACCTATTCCATCCATGCTGGGCCTTCCTTCCGTTTGACTCCGATTTGGAGCTTTGTTTGGCTCCGCCTCCTCAGCTCCCTGGTGAGACAGTCGCTGCCGCCGTTTGAGCTTCACCCCCGCTGTCTTTTGGCAATGTCCAGTGGTGAGTATGGGGTTTTCCATATTCAAGGCCCCCCCCCTGTGCCTTCATATCATGCTTTATACTATATCACTCTCATTCTAGGTACACTACGTGCATCCACCCCTGAAGAGCGAGCCAAGCCTCGCGAAACGCGTCGGGTTACTTTTGATGCCTATGTGTTTACATAATTACTGTCAGATACTCGCAATATCATTTTACCTAATTTATATTGGTCTTGTATTTTGTATGAATTGGCCCATGTTCATGACATTAATGTATGTACTGCTTTTTACCTGAATAAATATACACTGCAATTATTCTTGCGATTTTTTTTATTGGCCTAACAGTGCTCACCTCACTCAAAGTCCCAAGGGCGAATCTCTCTTTTTTTCATGAAATTCAGGGATGGAGGTGTGTCACTGGTGACACCAGACCCTTCTTTTTTCTTTTGTCTCGAGGCAATAAAAGAGGGCAAGCAGGCTCTGTGTCTAGAGGCAACAGTGCTGCTGGTCGTGGACACGGTGCATCCTCATCAGCACGTGGCCATGGGACACGCTTGTCCTTCTTTTCGGCAGCTGGCCATGTTGAGCCACAACATGCCCAAGACTTGGTAGAGTGGATGACCAAGCCGTCCTCCTCCTCCTCGTCCTCTCTCACCCAGGCTCAGGGTACTTTGTGTGGCAAAGCAGCTGCCAAAGCGGCCTCTTCCCTCGGCTCAATGGCATCAGTCACTCCTTCCCTAGCCCCACCATGTCTTCCTGAGGAGTCCCCCAAACTGTTTGACCACAGTGTTGGGTACATGCTACAGGAGAATGCCCAGCGTTTTGAAGGCTCAGATGATGGAACCCAGCTGGAGGAAGGCAGTAACGTGAGCTTAGAGAGAGGGGGTAGTAACATGAGCCCAGAGAGAGGGGGTGCCCAACAAGGACAGCTATCTGGCAGTCATGTTCCCCCAGCTGCAGCATACTGCCAGATTGGCTCCAGTGATGAGGAGGGAGGGAATGATGAGGTCACTGACTCCACGTGGGTGCCTGATAGGAGAGAGGAGGAGGAGGAGGAGGAGGAAGAGGCACATCTCCAACGAGGCAGGATGCCCTCCAGGGGCCAGCTTAAGGGCAGCACACCGACCGCACACACCGCAGAGCTCCGCATGTGCCGGGCGCTACTGTCTCTGCACATTATTCCAAAAGTTCTTTGGTGTGGGCAGCAGATTGCACCGTTGCCATTTGCAACATATGTCTAAAGCGTATCTTGCGTGGCCAAAACATCAGCCGCTTGGGCACCACGTGCTTGACCAGACATATGTCAATCTGCCATGCAGTCCATTGGTAAGCGTACCTAAAAGACCCACACCAAGGAACAAAGTGGACCTCTCCTTGCTCCTCATCAGCTGGGATCTCCAACCCCACTATACCTTCAGTCCTCTCTGAAACCTGCACTGAGAGGAATGAAGGTGTAGAATTCGGTGTGTTACAGACAAGTACTTGCAGACAATCTGCTATCCGTACACCGACGTCTGATTGTACCAGGCAAATTTCCCTGCCCCAGCTGCTGCACCGCCAAAAAGAAGTTCGCTCCCAGCCATCCACATGCCCAGCGGTTGAATGCTAGCTTGGCTAAATTGCTAGCACTTCAACTGCTGCCTTTTCAGTTGGTAGACTCTTCCCCCTTCCATGAGTTTGTTGAATGTGCGGTTCCTCAGTGGCAGGTTCCCAAACGCCACTTTTTCTCATGGAAGGCGATTCCGACTCTCTACCGGCAAGTGAAGGCAATGTCTTGGCCTCGCTGGACAGGGTGGTCAGCGGTAAGGTGTATATTACCGCTGACTCATGGTCCAGCAGGCATGGACAGGAACATTACCTATATTTCACGGCGCATTGGGTGACTCTGCTGGCAGCTGGGAAGGATGCAGGAAAAGGTGCAGTAGTGTTGGAGGTTGTTCCGCCACCACACCTCCAAAATGTTACTACTGGTGATTCTGACACTCCTCTCTCCTCCACCCCCTCCTCTTCTTCTTCCTCCATGGCCTCTACCTGTGCTTTGTCCTCGGAACTAGCGGTGCTCCGTAGGCGATCAAGGGGCTACGCAAGTACGCAGGCAAAAAGATGCCTTGCAGTGCTTGAGCTAGTGTGCTTGGGGGACAGGAGCCACACTGGGGCAGAGATTCTGTCAGCTCTGCAGGGGCAGGCTCAGATGTGGTTGGCGCCACGCCAGCTTAAGCCAGAAAAGGTGGTTTGCAAGAATGGCACCAACCTTCTCTCCGCCCTCCGACAGGGACAACTGACCCATGTGCCCTGTTTGGCTCACGTCCTTAACTTGGTGGTGCAGCAGTTCTTGGGCAGGTACCTGGGCTTACAGGAGGTCCTGAAGCAGGCCAGGAAACTCTGTGGGCATTTTTGCCGGTCATATAATGCCAGTGCTCGGCTGGCTGACCTGCAAAAGGATTACAACCTGCCCAAAAACCGCCTAATCTGTGATATGCCCACCAGGTGGAACTCTACGTTGGCCATGCTTCAGTGGCTGCACACGCAGCAGAGGGCCATCAATGAGTATCTGTGGCAATATGGCACCAGGACAGTGTCAAGGGAGCTTGGATTTTTTTCCCCACGCCAGTGGGCCATTATCAAGGATGCATGCACTGTCCTGGCACCATTTGAGGAGGCCATGAGGATGGTGAGCAGTGACAGTGAATGCATCAGTGACACTTTCCCTCTTGTCCACCTGTTGGAGCACCCACTGCGTGGAATAATGGACAGGGCACTTGAGGCAGAACAGAGGCAGGAAGAGGAGGACTTCCTTAACTCTTAAGGCCCCCTTTATCCAGACAGTGTTCCTGCTGGCCCGGCTATCACACAGGAAGAGGTCGAGGAGGAGGAGGAGGAGGAGGATTATTGTGTCAGCATGGAGGTGGAGCCTAGCACTCAGCATCAGCAGCAGTCTTCAAGGGATCAATTACAGTCCCAAGACACCCATGGACTTGTACGTGGCTGGGAGGAGGTGGCTGCGAGCAGAGGATGAGACAACTCCGGGAGGCCTTGCAGAAAGGTCTGTGCAATGCGTTCCCAGAGACTGGGAGGTTACAAACTCCTGGTCCTGGACAACGAGTTGCTGAGGCTTTGGTCAGTAGCAGAAGGAGCGGTGGAGAAGGTGGCCGTCTGACCAATGCGTTCAGACAATTTTTTAGTCCGCAGCCCCAAGGTATGATCGGTTCCAGCAACCATCGCCAGCGTCTGATATACATGGTGCAGGAATACCTAAGGGCAAGGTCAGACTTGAACACCTTTCCCATCGAAAATCCTCTGGCTTACTGGGTCTTAAGGATGGATCACTGGCCAGAGCTTGCACAGTATGCAATTGGGCTACTGGCCTGTCCTGCATCCAGCGTTCTTTCGGAACGCACATTCAGTGCTGCTGGAAGCTTTGTCACGGATGACAGGGTGCGCCTGTCCACCGACTCGGTTGATCGACTGACCTTCATAAAGATGAACCAGTCTTGGATCACCACCAGCTACCAAGCACCTGAAGCTGATATAACAGAATAATTTCTTTTCAAATGTCACATCCCTTCAAGACTGATGCTGATGCTGAGTGACTGTCCTGTTATGTTGACTGACTATCCTCCTCCTCCTCAATGATCCGATTCTTGATGATAGCTTGGAAGAACTTTTTTGTTTCTGGGTGCCGCCACCAGTGGCTAAGGCCCAATTTTTCAGCCCCTGTTAAACAGGGGCATGTAATTACAATTTTTGATGCAATGCTTTGCAGTAGGGCTCATTCCTGCACTCCAACTAGAGTATCTGGGAGAGGTTGCAGTGTCGTGGCACCAGCACCAGTGCCTAAGGCCCAATTTTTCAGCCCCTGTTTAACAGGGGCGTGTAATTACAATTTTTGATGCAATACTTTGCATCAAAAGATGGAGTATAGATGGAGTACCGTATATACTCGAGTATAAGCCGAGATTTTCAGCCCTTTTTTTGGGGCTGAAAGTCCCCCCCTCGGCTTATACTCGAGTCAGCGAAATTTTACATTGTAAATAGTACCTGAAAAAAAGTTGAGAGGCTGCGGCGTCCATCGTTTAAATCCCGCGGTCTCTTCCTGGTCCCTTCCGTGATAGACGATTCTCAGCAGACACTCTCCGCCTATCACGAACGTTCTCTCATCCTCAGTTTCCCAGCAGACGTCTGTGATTGGCGGAACACCGAACACAGTGTCTGCTGGGAAACTGAGGATGAGAGAACGTTCGTGATAGGGGGAGAGTGTCTGCTGAGAATCGCCTACAACGGAAGGGACCCGGAGGAGACCGCGGGATTTAAACGATGGACACCACAGCCTCTCAACTTTTTTTCAGGTACTATTTACAATGTTAAATTTAAACAGTGAGGATAGGAACAGTGAGGATAGGAACAGTGAGGATAGGAACAGTGAGGATAGGAACAGTGAGGATGGGAACAGTAAGGATGGGAACAGTAAGGATGGGAACAGTAAGGATGGGAACAGTGAGGCATTGTTGACCCTCGGCTTATACTCGAGTCAGTAAGTTTTCCCAGTTTTTTGTGGTAACATTAGGTACCTCGGCTTATACTCGGGTCGGCTTATACTCGAGTATATACGGTAATCTGTATTTGCCGCTCCAAGAAAGGATTACCTTGTGAGCTTTTATCCACCTTTTATTTGATGGAGTAACCTGTTCCTGCGTTCCAAGAAAGGATTATCTTATGAGCCTATATCCACCTTTTATTCGATGAGTGTATGACCTTAGGGGTGCTAAGGCACGAGGTGTGGTGACGGCTGGAATACAGGACACAGATCGTGTGGGAGCATATTGATCAATTTAACTGCACATAAGATTGGATTATGTGATCATTGGGATGTTCATTACTAAAGACTTTTTATTGGACTTTTAGCGCCGCTAATGTTGGAATTCTTTTTCAGTATATTTACTACACTTGCCATTTACTACTGCGTGTAGTACCACCACGCTAGCATTATTTTTTATACCTCTTAAATTAAAAGTCCCAATTTGAATCGAACACCCCTCATATACATGTAGCGCCCTTCCCAAATGGTTGGGACGCTATGTGTAAATTTAGGGGTATGTCTGAGCCATAGTTGGGCTCAGATCGGTTGATTGTTCTAAAATTGCTTCTGCTCTAGGTGTGATACTGCCTGGCAGTAGTGTTCCCTGTTCGCCTGTAGGTGGCACTGCCACCACCAGCCCAGGTTGAACTACAGGGGTATCACAACACATTGGGTGTCTTTTCTCGGCAGCCATGCAGTGGCCGTGGTTAACCCGCTGTGCATGCTGGGAGAGGTTACATAAGGGGCAGACGCCAAAGATTTTCATTCGTTCCTGGAGGCCCATTGGGTCTGTTCCTGTGTGCATGCCTCGTGGCCCGCATGGCACGGGGTGCATGTGTTTTCTAGCCCCGGGCACCTTCAGCCCAAGGCTACATCGCTACCTGGTAGGGCCTGCTCTGCTGGCTGGGGCCTATACCTTTGGAAGGGATCCCAGGCTACCCACCTGCGGGAAGCCTGCTCTTAGGAAAGGAGGCCAGGGGAGGATCTGCCCCAGAGGAGACTGGCGATGGTACTGCTGTCTCGGGAGGAGGCCTGGAAACTCACCTAAGGAGGGATCCATTGCTTTAAGCCCTGCAATACGCCAATGTGGCCTAAAGGTTCTCTCTCGATTGCTTGGCTGGGAGGTTCGGGACTTTGACAATCCTGTGGCAGAGGATTCCTGATCACATTCCATAAGTTTTCTCAGATTACATTGATCCGTGCATCTCCTGGGCATTCAATGGAAATTACATATTCCATATCATCCACAAAGCGCAGGAATAGTGGAAAGGATGAACAGAAATATAAAGGATAAACTTAAAAAGGCAACAGGAGGAACCATGAAAGGGTGGATTGATTACCACCCAGCAGTTTTGGTTCAAATTAGGACAGCCCCTAATTCTAGAATAGGTTTGTCACCATTTGAAATACTTATGGGTAGGCCAGCACAGAGGAAACCTGATGAGGGAGAGGAGGTTAATCTTTATTCTTTACAGGAAGAGTACGTGAAACATCTGGTAAGTAGCCTTAGTGAAACAGAGGACAAGGTTGCTGTCACTTTCCCCCCTCTCTCCACAGAGCCTACACATCCGTATATCCCAGGAGACAAAGTACTGATAAAACAACTTGCTGTCCGGAAACAACCAGGCCCTATCTTCCAAGGACCATTTGAAATTCTGAAGATTGCCAGAACAGCTGTTCTTACAGATCAAAGGCCACAATGGATCCATGCATCCAGACTAAAGACATTTCCGAAGGGAAACTGGAAGAAGGTGAAGGAGAAGACAAAGACCTCTGTTCTGGAGAGTATTCCAGAAAAGGATCCGGAAAATACTCCCTAGTGGACCATAAAAAACAAGAAACTCAGAGTTCCATACCCATAGACACTAATGGTACAAAAGGAGGGATCACTTCCAGGAAACTTTTTCTTTTTTCCTTAATGATCACATTGTTTATTTTAATGCTCATAATCATAGGACACTGTTGGTCAGATAATTCTAACAGACCAAAAATAAGTATGGAAGACAATTTTAGTGGTAAAATGCTGCTGCTTAAATTTAAATATGCTTATGCTCAAGAATCAGGATATGAAAAATGTTGGATATGTAGTAAACTCCATCCTAGCACTGCTAGGATCCCCCTAATGGCAGTACCTCTAAACTTCACCCCTCTCCTAAACGACACACCACCTGTCATCCTTACAAATGTCACAAGAACGCTTTCAGATAATACCCTTACTTTCCAAATTATTGGTAGAAGTCATTCCCCAGACTGGTGTTTTAGGTTGGGAAACTCCACAAAGGGAGCTGAAGTGTGCCAACAAGCTACAATTAACTTTTCAATGACTTCAATTGAAAGCCCTTTCTTTCACACTTCAGAACCTGCCCTAAACACCACTCTAATAAACTTTCTTAACTCCAGTTCCACTTCCACAGTAGGAGAATTATTGTCAAGTTTAACCTTTTCTGTTTTTTCTGATGAAATGATGACAATATTCAACAAACGACCTTTAGCTCTAGGAAACAGTATTTATATTTGTTGTGGAAAAAGTTGTCACCCTTGGATCCCCACTGAACCCCAAGGATGATGTTATCTTGCATCCCTAGTCCCCATTATGGATATAGTAGGAGATAGCAAGGAAACACACCTCCTTGAAGCTAGCATGCATCCTAGGTACCCCCTAAAACACCGAAATAAAAGGGAGTTATTTTTCGAAAAAGATATGGCTTGGGCCTGGTTCCCTTCCTGGACAGGTTGGGGGATAGGTTTAATGAAAAGGCTTAATAATTATACAAATATTATAGATGATGTATTGGTGAAGAATTCTGATGATATTACTAGTTTAAACATTGAAACTAGAGCAATCAGATAACAATTAGAACTTCATGATCTTTCTATTGAAAGCATGAGTGCTGCACTCACTGGCCTGTGTGAAGTTACGGAGGACTATGAGTGCTGCACTTGGATCCACAACACATCTATTGAGATTCCTGATTACTATGATGTAATTGCCCAACATAGGAAAGAGGTAAATAAATTGCAACAGGAGGCGAGGGATATCGCAAAAACATGGAGCCCCTTTGGAGAGGGAGGATTCGGGGGCACAAGTAAGTATTCTTTAATTTCTCAGACAAATTGCTATAACAGTAGTAATGGTGTTAATCTTCATTCTACTGTTATATTTAGTATTTAAATTAATTGTCTGGGTAATTGGAAAGATCACTAGTAAAAAGAGACAGGGTTCTAAGGAAACAATCTTGATGATGTACATGGTACATACTAAACAAAAATGGTATAATAAATAATCTAATGATCTATGGGCTTCAATTCTTGAAGCCATGATCAAAAGAAGGGGTTGTAAGGTATGAGAAAATCATGAACCAATATATTCAGGAAAATAAATTCTTCTTAGGTGTATATGTTGTAAGGTATATTATTGAGACAGAATATGTTGAGACAGAATATGTTTCTCTGAAAAATATGTGTAAGCAGGATGTAACTTTGTGGTTAAGCCTGTTCTGAGAAAATGTTCTTATCTTTCTTTTCCATAACTGTCAGTCATATGTTTAGAGTGACCACAATGCCCCCTTACATTCTTATCTTCCTGTTTCAATTGTCAGTCATATGTTTAGAGTAACCGCAATAACGCCTAAAGTCCTTATCTTCCTGTTCCAAATATCAGACACATGTTTAGTTTGACCGCAATGACGCATGATATACTTATTTTTAAATGACTACTTCTGCAAAAGCCTAAAACCTGTTAGAGTCTATTTTTGTTTAACTCATGATGTTTTTGCTTATTGCTGATTGGTTCATACGAGGGAGGCAACTTTCCTTGTTATGCATAAAAGAGATATGTTGCCAATAAACCAATATATTCTTGTATATCCATTCACTGTGTATGGTGTCTTGAATATCTGACCGGTCACAGTGTTACTTCCACAGATCCTGAGTCCAGCTCGAGCCAAGAGGGTCCAACAGAACAGAACAGAACAGAACCTTTCAATGTTTTCAGGCTTTCCCTCAGATGAAACAGCTGTGGTAATTACTAAGGCAGTGAAACTGATCAAATCACCTGTGCAAAATAATGGAAAACCTGAAAACATGACCTGTTGGGGCGCCTTGAGGACTGGAGTTGAGAAACCCTGGTGTGGACATTAGCCTTTCTGTAGACTTTTTATACCCTGACAACGGAAGCCTTGGAGGTAGTGTGCATGACTCAAAACAAAACCAGCAGCCCGGTCTCAGAGAGAGGGGGGTATCGCTAGATACAGTATATACAGTATGTATACTGTGTATATTACAGCATCAGCAACAGACCTCAAAAACAGTGTCTAGTGCTTGACAGTAAAGGACAAGCCCAGCAGTCCAGTGATGATGGCAATCATCAAACATGAACTTTAGTTCGTTATTCATGTTTTCAATATGTATTCTATGCAGGGTAACTATGAATCTGGCAACTAGACATGTGCATTCCGAATGCATTTTCGTCCGAATTTCAGGTATTTTCGTTATCGTTTTAACAAACGAAAACGAAAGCACAGAATCTGAAAACCGAAAGATCCGACATAAACAAATGCTTTATTTTCGTTTTCGTTGCGACAACATTTCGATATAGATAGGAGATTCGACGTGACACTGACAATAACAATCTGTGTCTATCGAATCTGTGGTCGAATGTGCCTAACCTTAACTCTATTAGTCCAAGATTATTCGACATAGAGAGAAAAGATTTGACATAGAGAGAAAAGATTCAACATTATAGAGAGAAAAGATTCGACATAGATAGAAAAGATTCGACATTATAGAGAGAAAAGATTCAACATTATAGAGAGAAAAGATTCGACATTATAGAGAGAAAAGATCGCTGATGGAATTGGGTGGGGGAAGTAAAATAAAAATAATGATGATGATGAATGTTATTGGCTGATTGTAACCAAAGAGGAGGAGCAGTAAAATAGCTAGCACTAACTTGACAATTCAACATGAACGACGAAGATTCGACAAAGCATCGAAAAACATACAAACGTTGAATCTGTCATTAAAGGCTTATGGTGTCTGTTGAAAGTTCTAAGAAGATTCGACGGAGCAGATAAACTGTATGACGCTGCAATCGTACATTTCCGGTCGAATGTTCCGCCCATAGGCCATAGAAGAATTCTAATGTTGGTTGACTAGTAATAATAATTAATATATATAATTATTACTAGTCATACAACATTAGAATTCTACTATAGCTTGTAGGCGGAACATTCGACCGGAAATGTATGATTGCAGAGTCGTACAGTTTCGCTACTTCGTCGAATCTTCTTTGAACATTCGACAGACACCATAAGCTTTCAATGACATATTCGACCTTAATTAATTCAGATTTTCAGACTAATGCAATTTCTAACGAAAAACAAAATAAATAAAAACTATTTTCGGGAGTAACTAAATAAATTTATTTTTCGGACAAAAACGAAATTCCGAAACAAAATATTTCAGTGTGCACATGTCTACTGGCAACAATTTCAAGTATGTCATTTTTTTTCAAGTCAACAATCTGATCTGATACAAAAATATACAAGGTAAAAAGAAAAAGGAAAAATCTTAATGTCACTTCTGATTTTGCTTTGTATAAAAACTTACATAGTATCTTTCTGTATCAGATGAGTTTGTTGGCTCAAAAAAGTGACATGCTTGAAACTGTTGCCATTTGCATTGTTACTTTGCATTGAATACATGCTGAAGACTTGATAGCATTTACAATGGTCCTGTAATCCTCATTTTTTTTATTTATGTGTAATATACATGAAACATGCCTTGAGAAATAAATTGATGTGGTTACATCACTCTTTTCCTCGATATCTGGGAAAATACACCTTGCAGGGACAGTTTTTAAAATAGAACATTCCTCAAATTTGCTGTCAGCTATAGTGCTGTTTTTTTGTAGCTTGCTTCTGTCATGGCCCAACTGACCCAGGCAGTGGATGCGGTTGCTCAGTAGATGCCTGCAGCAGAAAACGAACATGTCATTAAGAATACAAGGAAACTAAGGGATTGAAGTAAGTGTCAGCAGGGGAGAGATCCACAAATAGAAGGAGCTGGTGTTTATTAAAGCAGGTAATCTGACAGACTGGCTGATTATTGTTGTGTAGAAGAACTCTTTGTGGAGGTGAGGTGTACAGCATTTAAGCGACTATTCCATTCTCATAGATGTTTTGCTATATACTGCTAGTGTTTTTTTTTAACAATAAATAACCCAAATGCACTACAAAACTATTAAATATTCATGTCTACTATATACCAAGAATTAAATAAAAAATGTATTTGCAATGCCTAAAATATTAGGCTCTGTACACCAGTTAAGAGTTTTTGAGAATACTTGATAGGTAACGCTCCTTGGCAGGTTGAACTTTTGAGATTTAGTCTAATATTGGTCCTCTTGAATCAAGTTTTCATGCTTATAAGCAGTAGTGTATTTAGGTTTTGTGCTGCCCTAGGCCTGACTAAACTCGTGAAACCCCTAATTTAAATATGACCCACCCCTTTCTGTCAAGACCACACCCCTTGCTGTTTAAGACATGCCCTGAAATTTTTGAGTGAGGGCCTGGGGGGGGGGGGGCAAGGAATTCCCTTAATTTGCATAGATTTTCTCTCACTTCCTGTTTGGCTATGGGGCAGGAAATGAAGGGAAATCTCTGCGATGGGAGACAGGGATGGTAAAAAATAAATTGACAGGGGCTATAACCCTCCCTTACTCTATCCAAAACGGAAAAAAAAGTGTTGCCTATAGTTCTACTTTAAGCACAAATTTCTGATAATTTGATGAAGAGGATTAAGAAGATATAACCATGCCAATAGTGCAGCAGAAAACATATAGCACAGTGAGGAAGATTTGTGGTCCAGGATGATAGGGCAGTCAAAATTAGAAGTCCATATATATAAAAACACCGTCTGTGAAGAACTTCAGTGATCATATATTGAGGACATGCAAGTGACTCAGCGGGTGCGATAAACCTTCACCAATGGTAAACAATGGCCGCTCACCTCA
Organism: Rana muscosa; assembly: GCA_029206835.1. NCBI lineage: Eukaryota > Metazoa > Chordata > Amphibia > Anura > Ranidae > Rana > Rana muscosa. The sequence goes on along the minus strand of CM055122.1, from coordinate 104,288,880 downwards.
TAAAGTGGACCCTTTAATTATGGAGGGTCACATAAGCATTCAACTGCAGACACTTGTGGGGATCCAAATGAATTCCGGAGCCAAAAAACGGTCTATACCAGCGTACAGTTCGTTCCATATGCCATATATTCATGCAATGATAAAAGGAAAGTACATAGTGCTCTCTGTAGACTCATTCAGTAATTTATTAAAAATAAAGGTATAAAACTTACAAACAGGGCACCTATTCCAGTGCCGGATGATACAGCGTGTGTACAAGTGGAATAGCGTGATGGCCGCGGGTGACGTCACGACGCTCCTTCCGTATGTGTTATGTCCCTTGTGGGGCGGGGACTTCTTCAGCGGATACGGAGGCATCATGTTCACCCGCTTAAAAGTTGATAGGTAGCTATGGGAACCAGATACCACGTCAAAGACGCAACACCAGGAAGTGCTAGATACACTAGTATCCCACGCAATCCCGGAATAACAATAACAAAACAGCCGCATCATGTGACAGGATGTATGGTGGAGCCAACGAACCATGACACCGGTGTTTTTATATATATGGACTTTATTAGCGATGCATCATCTGTTTTATATTTCTCTCAGGGATTTTTGGATTATTGACCCTGATGTTTAGCTGCTTTGTCTAGGGACATTTTTTTCATTACGCTGATTTACCTTCTTATAATTTGCTTCTCAGCCCAGTCTGCCCCCATAAGATTGGCACTACACTAACCATGTAGCGCAAGCTGGCGGGGACTCATTCCATGCTGCCCCCCTGCAAAGTGCTACCCTAGACCTGGGCCTTGTTGGCCCAGGCCAGGATACAGCGTTGCTTATAAGCATCCACTACTCCTGTATACAAGACCTAAAGAAAGAAGCTCATGCTCATAACAAACTATAATTATATGTATAATAAATTTGAGTGAAAGACAGAATGGTCGAATAGAATACCCCAAATAAACCAGAACAAGGTGGAATGCTGGAATGTTGTAATTACATTGTTGGACATTATTATTATTATTATTATTATTATTATTTATTTTTTTGTTTCAATAAAAGCCTTTTTTTTTTACATTTGTTTTACTATCAGTAATGATTTTTAAGGGGTACTATGCATTACACATTCATGAGGGATCCACAAGAAAGATATTCTTTGTGAAAGAACAGCACTTGCTTTTAAAGACATTAACAATATGAGATATGCTTACATAATCCAAAAACCTTGCATAACTCAAAAAACATGCACTAATTAAATAAAAAATAAGTGAAGTCCAAATAGTGATAATAGAGTGCTTAATTCTGATGATCCTGTTTGGCATACAATATACAGAGTTCTCTCAAACTTGCAAGCTTTTGCCATGTGGTGCCCATTGTGTCTGGCAATTACCCCTGTGTAAGCCCAAAACACCACGTGCAGACATAAGTGAAGATTCCCACTCACCAGATGTTGTTGACCCTCCTTGTCATATAACAAAAAGGGTCATGGAAGACTTGGATAGTCTGCGTGACCAAGCATCATCCTCCAAGCCGGCTCCTCCCAATATCCCCTCCTCGCGGCAGTCATGGTTCTGGTGGTAGGATTCAGTGGCAGGATTTAATTTGTGTATGTTTTTGAGTTGTGCAAGGTTTTTGGATTATTTAAAGCGCAGTTCCATCCAAATGTGGAACTTCCGCTTTAAGCACTCCTCGTCCCCTTACATGCCACATTTGGCATGTAATTTTTTTTAGGGGGGGGTGGGGGCTTCGGTAAGAGTGGGACTTCCTGTCCCACTTCCTACTTCCGCCCAGGGACCGCCTCAGCAACTTCTCTTCTCGCCTTAGGCGTCCCCTCCCTTTAGGCGATCTCCAGGGACACGTGACAGGTCCCAGGAGATCGCCTGTCCATTCATGGAGCGTAGCAAGACTTGCACATTCGCTGTGAAGCCGAAAGCTGTCACGGCCGGGTGCCAACACTATGAATGGAGGCGCCGGCCGGAGAGGGGGGGAGAGGAGCGGATCTCTGGGCCGCCGTGTCGCTGGACCGTGGAGCAGGTAAGTGTCTGTTTATTAAAAGTCAGCAGCTACACTTTTTGTAGCTGCTGACTTTTAATAAACACTAAAAGGCTGGAACTCCGCTTTAAGTATATGTCACATTGTTAATGTTTTCAAAAGCAAGTGCTGTTCTTTCACAGAGAATATCTTTCTTGTGGATCACCCATCATTGCTTAATCAATAGGTTTGGAACAGCAGCTGCAAATAGTACTTTATTATATAGTTTCACAGGTGGCGCGAGTATATATATATATATATATATATATATATATATATATATATATGTAGCGGTACCCCCGTAGGAGCTGCTGTTATAATTTTGGGTCTGCACGTTACCTTACTGTTCCAAATGTTCGGCTCAGGGGTTCTCCTTGAAGAGTTTATCCGGAAAAAATGTCTGCACCAACACAAAGTCTCTTTCAAGGGTTTTATTGAATAAACTTTCCAACAGAGGGGTAGATGAATGGGGAAGATTCATGTATCTTACTTGTCGATCAGGGAAATGTCCCAGGTCCAGAGGAGCAACTGTCTCTACGCTGGACTCAGCAACCACCGGATAGGCCCACTCTCACCGGCCTAGCAACTGGCGCAAAGCTCGATCAAAGATAGTCTCTGCCACAGACTTGGTATTGGAATTTTTTCAATAGTCTCTGCCACAGACTCGTATAACCCTTCACTGGGTTAGCTTCCTCAGAAAGAACACATCTCTCAGTGCCAGGATCTTTCAGCCGCTCCGGCAGCACTGTGAGGTATATTTTTGGGATCCGGGTACATCCTCCAATTGGGTCCTCAATTGTTCGGTCCCTTCCATCAGGCAAGGCAGCACAGGATCGTCCCTGGATCAGCAGGCCCCAGTAACTCCTGGGCCTACATCTCAGTTAGGGAAAGAGGTACCCAATACGTCCAGTCTGTTGCCTTTCCAACCCTGACCAGCGGTGACAGCAACACCCACCGCTGGGGGGGGAAATCATGCAACCAGCTGAACTGAAACAACGCCGCAATTTGAATACAATCTCTCTGGGCCAAACTAATGCCCAGGCAACTATAATTTCAACATATAGCGCCCACTCATTGGAAGCAGGGCACTACATACATATATATATATATATATATACTGTATATATTCTTTTCACTACTCAATCATGATGATGTGGATTTACATCACCTGGTTTCAGGAAGTGTGGCAGTCATCCTGCTCCTCCAGACCCTCAGTTCCTGCAGCTGCTGGCCGGCACAGTGACAGGGTATACAATTACTCTTTTTGTTCTCATTATGTTCTTTTTACTTTCTCATGAATGAGTTTCAAGGAGTACTACTGTATGTACTACTCATTCATGTGTGGGAGTATGTTTATCTGGAAGCTGTCCATTTTTATTCTATAGGCCTCCATATTCTGATAAGTCCCCCCTGCAGGTCCCTCACATGTGGGAAGAAGGCTTAACATAAGAACAAGGTATTTAGAAATGGTGGGGGGGGGGGGGGCACCACCACTCCCTGCAAGGAACCGTGTCTCCAGTTTTAAAGGACAAGGGCCTCATTCCCAAATCCTGTCCCCCAAAAGGGATGTGGAGGTCTGTTCGCTGGGGGGGGACTTATCTCACCTGTCATTTAGCATTGTAGTGGCAGAGACCGGAGGTTCGGGTAGGCAAAGTGGGCAATTATAGCCAATTTGTTTGCTTGTAGAATGTGAGCTCAACCTGAACCTAAGGCTCATCCCTAATACAAAGTTAGAAAACCAGTCTCAACTACTGTTTTTCCCCATGCAAAAAATGACAGCTTGTAATTACCGCTTACTGCATCTCACTTCTTTCCCCTCTCTCCATGGAAGCAAGCTTACCACCTTGGCAATTGACAAACTCATGCAGCGCTTTCTGTAGTGCTTATCAGTCTGCATACTTTAAGGATGATTACATAATGTATGTGTTTCCAGCTGCCCTTATTTGTGGCAGGCCCTACACTACAGGACTAAAGCCCCGTACACACGATCGGATAACCTATGGATTTTCGTCCGATGGATTTGACCATCGGAAATCCGATGAAACTGTTTTTCATCAGTCTTGGCCACACACCATCAGTTTAAAAACTGACGGCAACAAAACGACGGCACGTACAAAACGTACAACGCGCTATAAAAGGGCCGAACAAATCTAATGGCGCCACCCCTTGGGCTGCTTTTGCTGATTTCGTGTTACCGCGTGTTAGTAAAAGTTTGGTAAGAGCCGATTCGCGCTTTTCAGTCTCCGTGCTTTGCAGATCGTTTCCTGTTGTTCAGTTTGTGCTTGTGGGTTTGTATTTGTGATTCAGTGCGTGCAGTCAGGTCGTTACTGCCTTGCAGTGCCGACTTGGCCGTTCGTTTACTGTTTTTCAGATCGTTCTTTTCAGGCCTTGCTGTTCCACGGTGCGTTCTGTTTTGAGTGCGTTCTGGCCAGCCGACCGGTTTAAAACCATGTTTGAAGTGTGTTCTCGTTCTCGAGCTCGTGCTGGCTTTGGGCTTGGTGTTGCAGTTAACACTGTAACCTGAGTTCAGTCTGTGAACAGGGTGAGGAGGAGTTCATGGACTAAGAATTGGTTGCTCCAGCGGGACCAATTCTCTCATATGCCTCTGCTGCGGGAAATCCATGAGAATAACCCTGATGATTTCAGGAATTATCTCAGGATGACGGACCCCGTATTTCACCGTCTGTTGGATTTGCTGTCCCCCTATATCACGAGGCAGGACACTGTGATGCGCCAGGCCATCACTGCCGAGCAGAGGCTTATTGCCACGTTGAGATACCTGGCGACTGGGAGAAGCTTGCAGGACCTCAAGTTCTCAACAGGCATCTCCCCCCAGGCTCTCGGGATCATTATCCCTGAGACGTGTTCGGCCATCATTCAGGTCCTGCAGAAGGACTATATGAAGGTAATTATGCTCCTTTAACCTGACATTATATGTTTTTATTCTCTTTTTATTATTATTTTTTTCCTCCTAACACAAATATGCCTGTTTGTAATATCCTGGTAATGTCCCCATTTTCCACATGCCTTTTTTTACCTGTAAATCCCTTTTTGGGCCCTACATGCCTATTTCCCTCCACTAACCTCTCCAGCATGCTATCGTGGGCGCAAACCCAGCTAGCCTTCTATTTTCATTTTCATTTTTGGGGGGTCATTGCCCTCGTAGTTTGACAACCTTCCCTCCCCCCTAAAGATGTTAAAAAATTTGTAGTTCTCAATCAAGCTCAGCAAAGTGGTAGATCCTTTTTTGGGATCCCCCACAATCACCTTAGGCCCCCCCTTAGATTATTTTAGAATGTCCACTCAGCGGGGGTGAGGCATCTGCTAAGTGGGCCTTTGTTTATTGTTTTGAAAAACTCCCTTAAATAATAATGTTACTCAACAATGTTTTTTGGTGTGTCATCTGCTTGCACTGTAACCATAAACCGTACTAATGTCTTCTTTTTGTTTGACTCCACAGTTCCCTAGCACACCACAGGAATGGCTGACTGTGGCCTCCCAATTTGCCCAGCGGTGGGATTTCCCCAACTGTGGAGGGGCAATTGATGGGAAGCACGTCCACATAGTGCCGCCACCCCATTCGGGGTCATACTATTTCAACTATAAAGGTTTTAATAGCATAGTGTTAATGGCGGTGGTGTCGGCACGGTACGAGTTCCTGTATGTGGACGTGGGGAAGAACGGCCGGATGTCCGATGGCGGATCATTCGCGGAGACGGAGTTCGCTCACCGTCTGCAGGCTGGGGGTCTTGCACTGCCTCCAGATGCAGAGAACGTTGAAGGGCTCCCGTTTGTTTTCATTGCGGATGAGGCTTTTGGACTAGGACCACACCTGATGCGGCCGTTTCCCCAACGCACCCTCACCCCGGAGAGGAGGGTTTTTAATTACCGGCTGGCCAGAGCCCGGAGAGTTGTGGAGAATGCCTTCGGGATAATGGCCAGCCGGTTCCGCCTGTTCCAGACAGCGATGCATTTGGCGGATTATAAACTGAACCACATCGTCTACTGCTGCTGCATATTGCACAATTTTCTACGCAAATTTGCAAACAATTATGTTTCATCGTTTGGGCCTGAGGCCGGTCCATCTGAACTGATTAATCTGACCGGCCTCAGCACTGCTCGTACTGGCTTGGCCCCCCAAAGTGCCCGTGAAGTACGCCAGAAATACGTAGAGTACTTCACGGGTAGGGGGGCCATCGCAATGCCAGACCACATCTGACCAATTCTTAAACCTTTTTAAAATAAAATAAAAATTTGAATTCATACAAACTTGTGTTGTCATTTTTGTATTTTGGGTTTATGTGTCTCCCAGGTTCTAGTAGTGCCAAGTGTAATTGTCCTTAGTAAATAGCCTCAAAACTCAGAGCGAAAAACACGTTTTTTGCATCTTCAGAACTGCTCTTGAGCATAGAAAGAACAAGGCACACCTTTTTTAGACTTCCCAAATGTTTTTATTGTTTGCACCGCATTTTGTTTTGGTTTTTAGAAATACTAGCCTTTTTTTTTATGTGCGGCTTTTTTGGCAGAAACATGCATGGGTCGTAAGCCATTTTTTTTTTTTTGAAAAAGTAATAAAATAACACTGTGAAAAATAACAACTGGAGATGGGGTGATGGTACCCCTGATCCATCACAAATGTTAACAAACACACTTTCTTTGGGGGCTCAAATGGGTATCTTCAACAAGATCCCATGGCTAGGGTAAACATGTGCTATCTGCCATCATGGGGGATCAATGGTCGTGCTTTGGGGATGTAAACCCTTCCTCTCCCCTACTTGAGGAGGGAGGAAGAGGTTGCACCCCCAAAACAGGGACATAGATATCCTGTGACGGCAGATAGCACATGTTGAGTCTTCAGTGTGTGCATCTTCACATTTGGGATGTTGGAAATCCCGGAGATAATGTCAGATGCAGAACAAAAAACACAAATTCTCCCCAAAATATCTATCATGTTTTTATATTTTTGCTCAATCACAATCATTCTCTTTCTCATAATGTCCATTTCGCTACTGCATTCCATGATTTCCTGAATGATTATTTTGGCGCTGGCACTCAAGAATGGCGGATTTGGACTTCCTGACACGTTCAGTCCCTAAAACAAAAAAAAAGGTTTTACACTAGGCAGTCCTACATCTGTATCAACCTTGAAGTTGTGGTGACAGACACTGACCTGTTGTGCTGATAAGCTCCACCTCTCATTCCTCCACCTCCCCTTCCTCCACCTCCGCTTCCTCCACCTCCGCTTCCTGAACCTGCTGATCTTGGTCTGCTTTGGGAGCTTCGGGGATTTTCTGTGGTGTTGGGTTCCTCGTCTCATGAGCATGGTGTCCTCCCACTCTCCTCTGCCCTATGGGAATTTACAACAAAATGTATACTTTAGCACACAGACTTTTTTTAGGCCTGAAAAGGGATCCTCAATGTTTTGAAGTGGGGTACAATTGATATTTGGCCCTGAGTTCCAACATGAACATATGTGATTTTGCAAACTCAACAAAGCAACATGTTATTTCTGAGGACACTCACAAATACACTTGGATAACCACCAAGGTATCCACTGGACCACCTGTGTGTGACACCGTTAATAAATTTGGTCATGTGGCCCAGAGTATAGTATCTTGCTGAAGAACAAAAAAGAGTACACAACTGCTGGAGTGTCATCTCCTTTACCCAGAATACAGTTTCTTCTTTCAGTCACATTCTAAATTTCCTTACAACACATCATCTAGCCAACAATGTGTAGATAAACATTGTTGAAGTAAAATGAGGCATGCCCACATGTAGTTTACGTGGATATGTGCCAAACATGTTTGGGGGAAGAGCAGCAAGTTATTGGTCAAAACATTGGCCAAATAAGTGGACTCTCCACTTAACATAAAAGATGAGATTTCAAAATGTGAACCCAGTCAAGACAAGCACATGGTGCAAAACATGGAAGAATACATATTACAATGTGAAAGAACACAGTAAAATATACTTACTTTTTTCTATGCTTTTTATAAGCTTCCTATACTGCTCCGGCTCCCTGAGCTTCAGGTCTGACCACCTTTTACGAAGTTGTTCCTTGGATCTCCTGACCCCATATTTTTTATAGAGAGTCTTTGCAACTTTATCCATAATTTGTGACTTCCGGAGATTAGGGGTGTCGTATGGGCCATGCTTGCCGTCGTAATCCTTCCTCCGCAGAATGTCCACCATCTCCGCCATCTCAGAAAAAGACATATTAGTTGCCTTGTATCTTTTTTTACAGGATCGGGACGTTTCCGCCTCCGGGCTTTCCTCGTCGGTAATTTCAAGGAAAGAAGCCACCTGTGTCTGCGACATGTCGCCGTCTCACACTGTGCGCCGATCGTTAAGGGGCGGGGAAATGCAGAAAAAGTCCGTCATGGGCGGGCGACGAGGGCGGAGTTACACGCATGCGCAGGGTATAAAAAGGGGAAAGAAGTTATTAGGGATGCGCGGAGTAAGGACGACCGGAAGTGAACCCACGAAGTGAACAAAGGTAAGAAGGGAACTCGTGCCTGCAGTGGCATATTAATGGGTCATGATTGTAAAGGGCAATATTGTGATAAGTTGAGGAGAATCAATTCTGATCCTTTTTTTTTGTACTTGCTGATCCTAATAGATGCATAAACTAAGAGAGCCGGAGGTGATGCTTGTTTTTATTGAAAAGTATAAGGAACAGCGCAACCTTTGGGAGCTCAAACACCCTGCGTATCACAAAAGTGATGTACGACGGGCAACTATTACCAAATTAGCCGAGGATATGAAGCCATGGATCCCAGATGCAGACTACACTATGATCAATAATAAAATCAACAACCTGCACAATTCTTATAAAAAAAAATTCAAGGAAGTGCGCCAGTCCAAGAGATCAGGAGCAGCAGCCGACAATGTAGTAAAGCCCAAGCTGTGGTACTACAGACATCTTCAATTTCTGGATGACCAGATCGAGGCCAGGGAATCTATTTCCAGCCTTCCCTCAACCCTTCCTTTCACCCTTCCCTCCAGCGTTCCTTCCACCCTTCCCTCCACCCCTGCAGAGCCAGATCTTCACATCTTCAGCCCGGTATAGTATTTTTGATGCTAATTATTGTCCACTAAGTAATATGGAGTTGAACTGTTTGGCTTAGCCATAAATGATCCCACCCCCCCTCCAAAATAAACCAGTACTGAGTTCAAAATTGTGTGTGATTGATTCCTCAAATAATAGAAATCTACTTTTTATTTTATAAACAGGATGAGGCAAGCCAGGAGGAAGAGGGTCAGGAGTGTGACAGGCAGGAGGAGGCAGGGCCAAGTGGGACTCAGCAGGTCCCCAGGCCTAGTGGCAGCACCGTCTCCCAAGTGGCTCCCCTCCACGTCAGACCGCCAAAACAACGGCGGATGACACAAGTGGAGGAGGAGTCACTAAAGATGATTCAGGAGGCTGCTGCCATTATGAGGGCCCCCCTCAACCCTACGGAGGGGTTTAGCACCTATCTGGCGGATAAGCTGCTCAGAATGGAGGCGGACAACGGGCCCTCTGTGAGCACCTCATATATATGGCCGTACACATGGGGGCGAAGGGGGCTGCTGACTGAGGACACCCATATCTCACATCAGCCCAATCCCTCTCCTCCTCCTGCCACATCACCACCCACAGTGGCCCAGCCTGCAAGGGTGCGTGGACGGGGCCGTGGAGAGAACGCTGCAGAGAGGCGTGGAAGGAAGGCTACAAGAAAGAGCAGGAGGTGATTCCCTGGCCTCGAGCTGCTCATCCAGAAATTGAAGGTTGATGGAGTACCACAGCTTGGGATGATGTATGTCTTTGGCTGCTGCTCCTGATTTCATGCTGTTGTTGATTTTATTATTGATCATAGTCAGGTCTGCATTTGGGATCTAATGACTTTATATTCTCTGCTAATTTGGGAATAGTTGCCCTTCGGTTTTTGTTTGTTTTTTTCCAAAATAAAGGGAAATTTGATTACAGCCAACCTACATGCCTGATGTGTTTTTTTGAGAAGTAGCAATAAGATTGCATAAATACAATGTGTAATTAAGAACAAGGGACACGAACCTCCATGATTTTTCTAAAATTAAATATTATGTTGTTCTGAGAAATTGACACACCAAAAAATGCACAACAAATTTTAAGAGTCAAAAAACATAAAGGTGTAATTTGGGAGGTCGGCCTTGCAGAATTTTAATCATTATTCCGAAGATCACTAGAAAAAAGAAAGACATACATTTGTCAGAACTCAGGAGAAAGTTCTGCTGCCAAAATGACATTTTAAAGACCGTTCTAAAGCAACAAAACATGCGCTGCATTAAACGAAGCAATAACTTGCAGAATGACGAATGTGCTCTCTCCATTAGGAACGCTAGTTTTACAAGAACGAGCGCTCCCGTCTCCTAATTCAGTCTGAGCATGCGTGGGTTTTTAAACCGATGGACTTGCCCATAGACAATCGGAAATTACCATCGGTTTTTTATCCATCGGAAAAATTTAAAACAAGTTCTATTTTTTCCATCCGATGGAAAAAAGACAGATGGGTACCATACACGATCGGTTGGTCTGATGAAAACCATCCATCGGACGGTTTTCATCAGTTAAACCGATCGTGTGTACGGGGCTTAAGAGAATGTTGTGTATTTCTTGATTTGTTGGTAGTCTATTAAAAAAATCTACATAGGAAAAGCAAACAGAATGTTCACTTTCTGCTAGGTTTGTTGTTTGTTTCAAGACTATAAATGTAACACAAGTAGATCATTTTTGACTCATCCACTTCACATACCAACATATTAAAATATTATAGAATTGGTCTGGCTTACAGGCACTTTGCAATCGTGACAAACACAGATTGATCAGTGCCTTGTATTCCCATAACTGGCAGGGACAATATGTTCATATTTTAATTGCACTCATAAATTCATCATTAAAAAGCATGATAGGAATTAAATAGTGCAATTACTGCATGAATGTGAGCAGCATGGTGAAAACGGTCCGCTGCCTTAAGTGCGTAATGATGTGTTTCCTCACCCATTAAGACTCAGCAGAATGTGTTAGTTATACCATATGCATATATTACTTCAACAAACTGAAATATCACCACCTACTTCTACCTGCAGTGAAATGCATTCAGATTTGTCTTGTTTACATTGACTTAGTATACCAGTTCATTTTAAGTGCAGAAAATTCTCTTAGTTTGCAAGCTGCTTCTTTGTTTAACCTAAATAATGTGGAATCATGCTCTTGCAAAACTATGTAATGTGTCATATCTATTTATCCTACATTTTGTACACCTGTGTCTGATTGTTTCTTTAAAGAATATGAATTATTGGAGAGTGTGTCCGGATGTGAGCCACAGCTGACATGTCTGAGAGAAGCTCCAGTAATCCTGATCCTAATCCATCACCATCCTTGCTGAAAAAAACATGGTGAGCCTCCAAACCTCCTCTGGCAGTTCCTCCACATCCCCTGCTCCAGCCCCAGCCAAATAACTCGGTTTGGCAGTGTTAGTCCAGCAGCAGCGGGCTCCATACACCCGCAGCCCGACCATCCTGATCCTAATTCATCTGCATCCTTGCTGAAAAAAAGCCTGGTGAGCCTCCAAACCTCCTCAGGCAGTTCATCCACATCCCCTGTTCCAGCCCCAGCCAGTATTTTTTGTGAACGGCCGCCTAATTCGGCAGTGTTAATCTGGCTGGGGCCTGACCATCCTTATCCTAATCCATCGCCATTCTTGCTGGAAAAATAAAAGCTTGGTGAGCCTCCAAATCTCCTCTGGCAGTTTATCCACATCTCTTACTCCACTGCAGCAGTAAAGGGATCTGCCTAGCTGAACTTGCCTGTCCGAACTGACCGCGTTCTCCTGTGACCTTGCAAGCACGGCTATCTTATCGGCCTTCATCCTGCCGGTCCACTCTGAGCCTTGTCCACCACTGATTCCGGCACACAGGCCTGCAATCCTCGTCCCATCTCCCCATTCCACTATAAGAGTATAAGGGGCTGCTTGACTGAAACTGCCTGTCAGCACCGACTGCAGAGTCCTGAGGCCCTGTGACAGCTGCCACCTTTGCTGTTCCTGCACATCCTGGGGGTAGTCTACCAGGGTACAGTCTACTCTCCTGCATAACCCCTGCAGATGTCTTAAAAAAAAGACTATGAAATCTAACAAATCTGTCACATCACTTCAGCTGCCACCGACCTCTTCTATGCGGCCTGACGCCATCTTGGTTGGGAGGCTCCAGGCCTTGCTGGCTGAGTTGGAAATGGATCCCAGAGAGGTTTCCGGGTAATCTGCCCCACTGCCTCAAGACAGCACAGCCATGATCTTCGCCATGATTGAACAGGACCTGGTGCGCATAGATCACCTTGTAGAAGAATGCAATCTTATACGGAACAACTTGGATAAAATAAGGGGAAGGCTGGCCGAAACGGAGACCAGAGTATCTGCCACAGAAGATCTTACCACCACTCATGTCACCTTCATAGCAGAGTTGCAGCGCACAGTACAGACCCTTGTCACAAAATCGGATGATGCTGAAAATCAGCTGAGGCGCAATAATTTTAGAGTCCTGAGTCTCCCTGAGGGGGATGAGAGGTAATCGCCGGGCGGAGTTCGCAGAGGAATCTTGCGGATGTCCCCCCACTTATGTGATTGAGAGAGCTCACCGGGTACCCACAGGCTGAGCCATCCCTGGGACCAATCCCAAACCTTTCTTGGTATGCTTTCTCAACTACAGAGACAGGGACAGGATCCTTTCTGAAGCCCGCAAAAAACCCTACACTCAAATACGGCAACACCACTGTTCTTTTCCCAGATTTTTTGGCTGATTTGCAGAGGAAGAGACAAACCTTCAATGATGTTCGTAAAAGGCTCAGGGATAAAAGAAATTAAATACAGCATGCTTTATCCCAGCCGTCTCTGTGTCCAACATAAAGGAATGGTTTTTTTCTTTGATACCCCTACGCATGCTGACGATTGGCTGACCGCCTTGTGCTAACAAAATCTTATCTCTTGGAATCAACAGGTGCATGGATCCTCCATATCCTGAATTTGTCTTATTCTATTATTTTTTCTGCACTTACCGGAGCTACCTCATGTGCAAATTTGAGCTTGCTTCACACTTACCCCCTCAATGTTTATCTTCTTAGAAAACAACTGAAGTTGTTGAACTGCTACTCTCCATATACCTGGAGTAACTTCAAAAAGAAGATCTAGCTAGAGTTCAGGGTATTAAACTGACTGAAACTGTTGTTGGGGTTTCCGGTTAGTAGGGAGTTCAAGCCCACTGCTGGTTATAGGGTGGTCCCCACCTGTGGCCAGTAGTGAGGTTATAGTTTAATTTGGTTTTATTTGTTTTATTTTTTTGTTTTTATGTAATGTATGCTCTATATTCATTGGCCAACTGGCCCTTTTGGGATGATATGTTACTCGGGGTCATCTCTAGAGTGGCTCTGTTCTACACTCTCTCTCAGTATCCAAATAGACAGAAGCCTCCCTTATATGTATTATCTATCTACTTGGTATGGAACCAGGCTGGGACTGGCCATAGGGCAGACCAGGCATTTGCCCGGTGGGCCAGGGCCACCAGCTTCGTGGCCTGTTGATGATCAGGCCACACAGCGGGAGGTAAGCGGCGCCCGCGGCCTGGACAGGGTTAACACAGGTCGCGGCTGCCTTTTACCTTCCACTATGTGGCCACGTCATCTCCGTGCTCCGGCGCAACTACCAGTGATGTTAGTGGCTGATTGGCTGAGCTGTGTGTCTCTCACACAGCTCAGCCTCAGAGCCGACATTGACACAGTTCTGCTCTCTGCTGTCTGCTCGGACACTGCTCCTCCTCCTCCTCCTGCCTCTCTACTCCTGTCTGCCATGCCCACACCTCCTGTGTCTGTCCCGCCCATGCCCCTGTGTCTGCCCCACCCACACCCCCTGTGTTTGCCCGGGACATGTGAAGGAAAGGAAGATTGGAACACAAGATAAAAGTTGCAGACAGCCTGCCCCTGAGCCTCCATCCTGAGGTAAGAAAGCTCCCCTCTCTCCTGCCTCCCAGTGTATATATAACACATTTAAGGGGGATCTGTGCGAACTCTGATGTAATGGGGGGTCTGTGCGGACTCTGATGTAATGGGGGTCTGTGTGGACTCTGATGTAAGGGGGGCTCTGTGCGGACTCTAATGTAAGGGGGGTCTGTGCGGACTCTGATGTAATGGGGGTCTGTGCGGACTCTGATGTAATGGAGGGGTCTGTGCGGACTCTGATGTAAGGGGGTTCTGTGTGGACTCTGATGTATGGGGGGGTCTGTGCAGACTCTGATGTAAGGGGGTCTGTGCGGACTCTGTTGTAAGGGGGGTCTGTGTGGACTCTGATGTAATGGGGGTCTGTGCGGACTCTGATGTAAGGGGGGTCTGTGCGGACTCTGTTGTAAGGGGGGTCTGTGCAGACTCTGATGTAATGGGGGTCTGTGCGGACTCTGATGTAATGGAGGTCTGTGTGGACTCTGATGTAATTGAGGTCTGTGCGGACTCTGATGTAATGGGGGTCTGTGCGGACTCTAAAGTAATGGGTGTCTGTGTGGACTCTGGTGTAATGGGGGTCTGTGCAGACTCTGTTGTAAGGGGGGTCTGTGCAGACTCTGATGTAATGGGGGTCTGTGCGGACTCTAATGTAAGGGGGTCTCTCCGGACTCTGATGTAATGGAGGTCTGTGCGGACTCTGATGTAATGGGGGTCTGTGCGGACTCTGATGTAATGGAGGTCTGTGTGGACTCTGATGTAATGGAGGTCTGTGCGGACTCTGATGTAATAAATTCTTTCCAAATCAGACAATGTGATTGCCTGGATTTGTTTCCACATTTTGTCTCTCATAGTTGAAGTATACCTATGATGACAATTACAAGCCTCTCTCATCTTTTTAAGCGGGAGAACTTGGTGGCTGACTAAATACTTTTTTGCCCCACTGTATACCCCCCCCCCCCTCCGGGTCCCTGGAAAGATTGGCTGCTCAGTCTAAAATGCCCGGGCCTATTTTTTGTCCCAGTGCGGGCCTGTATGGAACTATGGAACTGAAACTTGTATCTTGGAATGTCCAGGGCTTAAGTGACAAAATTAAGAGAGCTTTGATATTTAAGTACCTGAGTCACCATAAGACGCATCTCATTGGCAACAAGATCCTTGCTCTTCGTAGGCCCTGGATTCAACAGTTATTCCATGCAACTTACTCTAGCTATGCCAGGGGAGTGGCTATACTACTAAATAAATCCCTTCCATACAAGGTTCTACACCTGGTGACTGACCCAGAAGGTCGTTATATTATACTGTTGTTGGAAATTAGAATGACTGTGTATGCTATGGCTAATGTATATGTTTCCCCTCCTTTTTAACCAGCGGGTCTTGTACACTGTATATGAAACACAATTCTCCAGGCTTTATATAGCTGGGGATTTTAACTCCACCCTCGATCCATCTCTGGACTCATCTAATCCTAATAGGGTATACACTCCTGATATACTTCAATGGGCACAAGCCTTAAATTATACTGAAATTTGGAGGTGGAAGCACCAGACCACTAGGGCCTACGCCTTTCACTCTACAACTCATAAGTCGGGATCTAGGATTTATCGGGTATTTGGCAATGCCTGTGCTTTAGCGGTGGTGCGGGAGGTCTCGTATTTGCTGCGGGCCTCTCGGATCATGCCCCTCTGGAAGTCACCTTGGCGTTGACGTAGAACAGGGGTCAGAGGTGCTGGCGATTGGGAACTAAGTGGTAACATGACCCTAAGGTTGTCTCTCCCAAATTGAAACAATACTGGGAATTAAATGAAGGCTCCACCTCGCCCCCTGGTGGTATGGGAAGCCTTTAAGGCCACCGCCAGGGGGAAGTACATCTCTGCTATTAAAGTGGTCCCCTCTGGAAATTTTTTGCTCGGATAGCAGGGTTGTCTCTGAACCAGAGCAAATACTACATGAGTTTAGGTCCTTTTACAAAAATCTTTATAAAGTGAGGCGCATTGCCGGCGGTATTAACCCTTTTTCGCCCGCTAGCGGGGGTTAATACTGCCCTGATAGCGGGCGAATGCCGCCGCAATTCAGCAGGAAATTCAGACGGCATAGCGCCGCTAAAAATAGCGGCACTATACCGCCATCGCACCCACCGCCCCAGTGTGAAAGGGGCCTGAGCAACTAGGTTGCAAACAATCCTCCTTTCTCTGGTTTATATCGATCAAACTGGTTTCATACCAGGGAAATCAAGAGATATTAACCTACGCAGAGTTTTTACTCATTTACAGCTGCCTCAGTCTGATTCCTCTACTAGGGTCCTGGTGACGTTGGACATAGAGAAGGCAGTTGACTCATTGGCCTGGCATTACTTGTCCTCAGTTTTAAAAGCCATGGGTTTTGGGGTTGGGTTCCGCAGGTGGATGGAAATTTTATATAAATATCCGACAGCACAGATTTAGTTATGCCGTGTTCTCTCTCCCACCTTTACAGTTGGGAGAGGTACTAGGTAAGGCTGCCCATTATCGCCGCCTCTTTTTGCCCTGGTGATGGAGCCGCTTGCCTCAGCCCTCAGACAGGCTACCCTGGTTAGGGGCATCCAAGTTGGTACCATCCATGAAAAATTGGCCATGTATGCAGACGATCTTATTCTATTTTTAAATGACCGTGGCCCTTGTCTTCGTGAGACCCTGCATATTCTCTCCAGTTTCACTGAATGCTGCAGCCTCAAGGTTAATTGTAACAAATCTCAAATATTACCAATCAACGATGCAGCTAAGTCTCTAGTTGATCCCAACCTCCCTTTACTAGGGACCAACAAAATTCAATACCTTGGTATTTACATTTCATCATCCTCTTCCGATTACTAACTATACATTAAATCTAGCCCCATTGATACAAACTATGAAGAATAGACTAAGGGCGTGGGCTCATCTCCCCTTATTCCTGATCGGGCGAATCATTTTATTTAATATGAAACTTTTGCCTGTATTTCTGTACGTTTTCAGATATTCCCCGGTATGTATACCCAAAAGAGTGTTTCGCCTCATTAATACCACTTTGACCTCCTTTCTGTGGGGCCAGAGTCAGCCTAGATTTAAGTTGACGGTATAGCAAAGACCCTGGGGGGAAGGAGGTCTGGCTTGTCCTGACCTCCATAAATATTCCCTGGCTGCTATATTGTTGCACGCACATAATTGGTTAATTTCCAATGAGTCCAATTCGGCTGTGGTGCTGGAGGCAGCCTGCCTGGGTTCTTATGAGGTGTTGCGGAACCCGATCTATCCTGGGCCCTGTGCACCTTTTCCCCTGACAATGGCTATGAAGGCTGTTGTGAAAGCATGCGCCCTGCACCCCCTGGACATATTTCACCACATAATCCTCTTTGGTTTAATCTAAAGCAGTCTAAGTTTATGTTATTACCTGATCCCAGTCTGTGGGCACTCAAAGGTATTAAATATGTGGACCAAATATGTTCTGGAGGCCAACTACAAACCTTTGATGAATTAAAACAAAAATACAACCTCCCTAACTCACATCGGTTTAGGTTTATGTAACTTAGGCATGCCTTCAATACTCAATTTGAGCGTTCCCAAGTAGCCCCATATACATCGACTCTGGAAGTTTGCTAAGGGACAAATCTATGTCCAGCATTCATAAAAGGTTACTGCCCAACGTGCACATGGGACTAGAAGCTCTAAAAGCTAAATGGGTGGGGGACTTCCCTGAAATGGACACGTAAGTGTTGGAAGACCTATAGGAGTGCTCCTTCTCGCAACTGGTCTCAGCCAGGGACAGACTGGTCAAGTTCAAAATTACGCATAGAGTGTATTTTACACCCATGCACCTACACAAAATATACCAATCTATTTCAGATTCCTGCTGGAGGTGTGCCACGCCTGTGGCGGACTTTATACGTATTTTTTGGAGCTGTTCCCTGGTCGAGACCTTTTGGAATGAGGTTACCACATTCATTTGGACAGTCACTATGGTTCAGATTCCATTGAGGGTAGAAATATGTTTGCTGGGGCTGGGGCTAGAACTCTTTTGGGGATACTACTTTATTATGCATGCAGGGCCATCGTCATGTGATGGAAATCCTCCTCCGCACCATCAATTAACCTATGGAAACATCTGGTCAATTCAGCCCAGCCATTATACAAAACCACCTACCTGTCTAGAGGTTTTTTTCAAGAAATTTCATAAAGTGTGAAACATTTGGGTGGAATCCGCTTATACTAATGCTGATTCTTCTGATGACTAGGTAACACTTGGATAGGTAATTAACGGTATATATTGTTGTACAACGCTACATTTATGCTTCATTAGAGGGAGTATTTCCTGACATATAAGATATGGGAGAGTGTGTATTTTCATAAATTCCTGAGTTTAGCTCTGTAGGATGTTTGAGAGGGAGAGTGGCCAATAAGAATCCTAATGCCGCGTACTCACGATCGGAAACTCCGACAAGAAAACCGTGGATTTTTTTCTGACGGAATTTCGGCTCAAACTTGTCTTGCACACACACGGTCACACAAATGTTGGTCGGAAATTCCGACCATCAAGAACGCGGGACGTACAACACTACGACGAGCCGAGAAAAATTAAGTATAATGATTCCGAGCATGCGTCAAATTGATTCCGAGCATGCGCAGCACTTTTGTGCGTTGGAAATAGCTACACGTGGTCAGAATTTCCGATGAAAAGTCAGATGGAGCCTACACACGGTCGGAATTTCTGACCAAAAGCTCACATCAAACTTTTATTGTCGGAATTTCCGATCGTGTGTACGCGGCATAATATTTCAGCCTGTGCGGGCGGTTAGAGCGTACCAATTTTTTGATAGTTTAAAGTGCCTTGATTTTAGCTATTTTTGTTTTTATTGTGCTTTTGTTTCTGATTGTTTTTTTTTGCTATGCAATTGAGCCTGGGTATGCCCAATAGGCACTGGTATGTACTGTTAACTTCGAAACCTGCAATTAAAATATAAAAAAAAAAAAGATTATGAATTATTGTCAATATACTACATTAATCTGAATTTTGCTACACCATTTTTCCTTCTTTTGTACATTGTTTTACAGTTACTGTGGATATGAGTATAGTGGCCCCTACAACTTCATGTGTAGATTTGACAGGGATATATTTTTAAATCATAATGCACTGCATAACTGGCAGTAGGGATGAGCCGAACACCCCCCGGTTCGGTTCGCACCAGCCCCTTTGGGTCTTGTATGGATATTAAGGGGAACCCTGCACCCAAAATAAAACCCTATACCTAAAACCCTATATACTCTGAACAGCAGTATACAGGCGGTGCAAACAAGACAGGGACTGTAGGTTTGTTCTTAAGTAGAATCTGTTTGTAATTTGGAACAGGTACATTTTTAAGTGTAGCTGCAGCCAAAAAAATCTATTTTTAAGCTTTTTGGAGAACATAGGGAAGGGTTATCACCCCTGTAACATTTGTTTTGCTGTCTGTGCACCTGTTCAGAACATTTCACCTCACTTTCCGTCCCAATGACAAATGTTTTTGGAAAAGTGGGTTTTTTATTGAAACAAGGAAAGCATCAGTAGAGAGGAGACACCTTTTATTAACTCTTACAGGAGAGAATTTCCCTTCCTAGGGGTAGATTTCCTCTCACTTCCTGTTGTCTCCTTCCGTTTGCAAGTAGGAGTTGTTTGTAAGTTGGATGTTTGAAAGTAGGGGCCTGCCGTATATACTCTGCAGAAATTTGCCCCTTAGATGTTGGTGATGCCACAACACTGTAAGCCCTCACAGTTACTCTTGGTGGGCGCTGGAACGCCCTGCTGTGAACTATTATATCAGGAATTGTAATTACATGCCATTGTTGAACAGTGGTAGGAAAAATTGGGCCTTTGGTGGTGGTGCTGGTGCTACAACACTGTAAGCCCTCACAGTTACTCTTGGTGGGCGCATGAATGGGCCCTGCTGGGAATTATTAGAACAAGAATTGTAATTGCATGCCCCTGTTGAAGAGGGGCAGAAAAATTGGGCCTTTGGTGGTGGTGGTGGTGGTGGTGTTGCCACAACACTGTAAGCCCTCACAGTTACTCTTGGTGGGCGCAGGAATGGGCCCTGCTGTGAATTATTAGATCAAGAATTGTAATTGCATGCCCCTGTTGAACAGGGGCAGAAAAATTGGGCCTTAGGCACTGGTGCTGGTGCCACAACACTGCAACCCCTCACAGATACTGTACTTGGAGCACAGCAATGAGCCCTGTTGCAAAGTATTGCATCAAAAATTGTAATTACACGCCCCTGTTAAACAGGGGCTGAAAAATTGGGCCTTAGGCACTGGTGCTGGTGCCACAACACTGCAACCCCTCACAGATACTGTACTTGGAGAACAGCAATGAG
This sequence comes from Rana muscosa, assembly GCA_029206835.1. Classification (NCBI taxonomy): domain Eukaryota; kingdom Metazoa; phylum Chordata; class Amphibia; order Anura; family Ranidae; genus Rana; species Rana muscosa. Next base: position 104,268,502 of record CM055122.1, on the reverse strand, counting down.
CCCTGTTGCAAAGTATTGCATCAAAAATTTTAATTACACGCCCCTGTTAAACAGGGCCTGAAAAATTAGGCCTTAGGCACTGGTGCTGGTGCCACGACACTGCAACCTCTCCCAGATACTCTAGTTGGAGTGCAGGAATGAGCCCTGCTGCAAAGCATTGCATAAAAAATTGTAGTTACATGCCCCTGTTAAACAGGGGCTGAAAAATTGGGCCTTAGCCACTGGTGTGTTCTTCCAAGCTATCATCAGGATCATTGAGGAGGAAGAGGATAGTCAGTCAACATAACAGTCACTCAGCATCAGCATAAGCAGTCTCGAAGGGATGTGACATTTCAAAATAAATTATTCTGTTACATCAGCTTCAGGTGCTTGGTAGCTGGTGGTGATCCAAGACTGATTCATCTTTATGAAGGTCAGTCGATCAACCGAGTCGGTGGACAGGCGCACCCTGTGATCGGTGACAAAGCCTCCAGCAGCACTGAATGTGCGTTCCGAAAGAACGCTGGATGCAGGACAGGCCAGTAGCTCAATTGCATACTGTGCAAGCTCTGGCCAGTGATCCATCCTCAAGACCCAGTAACCCAGAGGATTTTCGGTGGGAAAGGTGTCCAAGTCTGACCTTGCCCCTAGGTATTCCTGCACCATGTATATCAGACGCTGGCGATGGTTGCTGGAACCGATCATACCTTGGGGCTGCGGACTAAACAATTGTCTGAACGCATCGGTCAGACGGCCACCTTCTTCACCGCTCCTTCTGCTACTGACCGAAGCCTCAGCAACTCGTTGTCCAGGACTAGGGATGAGCCGAACACCCCCCTCGTTCGGTTCGCACCAGAACCTTCGAACGGACCGAACGTTCTCACGAACTTTAGAACCCTATTAAATACAATGGACGCGAACGTTCGAAATCGAAAGTGCTAATTATAACGCCTAATATGCATGTTATTGTCCTAAAAAGGGTTTGTGGACCCGGGTCCTGCCCGAGGGGACATGTATCAATGTAAAAATAATCTTTTAAAACGGTCGTTTTTTCGGGAGCAGTGATTTTAATGATGCATAAAGTGAAAAAAAAAAAAGAGAAATATTCCTTTAAATATCGTACCTGGGGGGTGTCTAAAGTATGCCTGTGAAGTGGCATGTGTTTCCCTTGTTTAGAACTGTCCCTGCACAAAATGAAATTTCTAAAGGAAAAAAAGCCATTTAAAACTGCTTGCGGCTTTAATGTAATGTCTGGTCCCGGCAATATGGATGAAATTCATTGAGAAAAATGGCATGTATTTTAATGCCACTGTTGAACAGTGGTAGGAAAAATTGGGCCTTTGGTGGTGGTGCTGGTGCCACAACACTGTAAGCCCTCACAGTTACTCTTGGTGGGTGCAGGAATGGGCCCTGCTGTGAATTATTAGATCAAGAATTGTAATTGCATGCCCCTGTTGAACAGGGGCTGAAAAATTGGGCCTTAGGCACTGGTGCTGGTGCCACAACACTGCAACCCCTCACAGATAGTGTACTTAGAGCGCAGCAATGAGCCCTGTTGCAAAGTATTGCATCAAAAATGTAGGCTTTAGGTGAATGCTATGCAAAGCACACAGTAGTACACTAAGTGAAACACTGACTGTCTGCAGCTAGCACAATCACCGGCCTGCCTGTCTGTCACAGTAGAAAGAATAACTGTATCCAGGTGAGCTTTAGGTGATCGCTATGCAAAGGACACAGTAGTACACTAAGGCCCCTTTCACACTGGGGCGGTTTGCAGGCGCTATTGTGCTCAAAATAGCGCCTGCAAACTGAGCCTAAACAGCGGCTGCTGTCTCTACAGAGGCACATTGCGGGCGGTATTACCGTGGTTTCCCATTGCTTTCAATGGGAAGGAGCGGTGTAGGAGCGGTAAACACACCGCTCCTCTCACTGCTCCAAAGATGCGGCTAGCAGGACTTTTTTCACGTCCTGTTAGCGCACCGCTCCAGTGTGAAAGCCCTCAGGCTTTCACATTGGAGAGACAGCAGCAGCTATTTAGGCTCGGTTTGCAGGCGCTATTTTTAGCACAATAGCGCCTGCAAACCGCCCCAGTGTGAAAGGGGCCTGACTGTCTGCAGCTAGCACAATCACCTGCCTGCCTGTCACAGTATAGAGACTAACAGGAACGGATCTATCTAAACTCAATACAGTGTATAAATATATATACAACACCTAGGATGCATATGTATCCTCTACACACTGTAACAGCAGCTAACTGACTCGCCTGCCTGCTCTATCTAACTCAATATAATTGACACTGTCTATCTCTCTGAAACTGCCTCTTTCACAAACGCCAACACACTACACAAGGCCGACTTCCAGGCGGCCTTATATAGTGTGGGGCGTGTACTAAACCCCCTGAGCCATAATTGGCCAAAGCCACCCTGGCTTTGGCCAATTACGGCTCTCCGTTTTTTCCGCGCTGTGATTGGCCAAGCATGCGGGTCATAGTGCATGCTTGGCCAATCATCAGCCAGCAATGCACTGCGATGCCGCAGTGAATTATGGGCCATGTCGCGCAACACGAATTTAGCACGAACGAACTATAAAGTTCGTTCTTCGTCGAACGATCGAACGGCCGATGTTCGAGTCGAACGTGTTTCGACGCGAACACAAAGCTTATCCCTATCCAGGACCAGGAGTTTGTAACCTCCCAGTCTCTGGGAACGCGTTGCGCAGACCTTTCTGCATGGCCTCCCGGAGATGTCTCATCCTCTGCTCCCTCTGCGATGGCAAGATAAGGTCTGCAACCTTACCCTTGTAACGTGGATCAAGGAGAGTGGCCAGCCAGTTATGGTCCCTCTCCTTGATCCGAAGAATACGAGGATCCTTCCGCAGACTTTGCAGGATCAGGGAGGCCATGCAGCGTAGGTTAGCTGAGGCATTCGGTCCGGAGTCCTCTGGGTCACTAAGGACGACACGATCCGCAGCCACCTCCACCCAGCCACGTACAAGTCCACGGGTTTCTTGGGACTGTAAATCATCCCTAAAAGACTGCTGCTGTTGATGCCGAGTGTCAGGCTCCACCTCCATGCTGACACAATCCTCCTCCTTCTCCTCGTCCTCTTCTTGTGTGATGGGTGGGACAGAAGGAACACTGTCTGGGTAAAGGGGGCCTTGAGAGGCAAGGAAGTTCTCCTCTTCCTGCCTCTGTTCTGCCTCAAGTGCCCTGTCCATTATTCCACACAGCATATGCTTCAACAGGTGGACAAGAGGTACAGTGTCACTGATGCATGCACTGTCACTGCTCACCATCCTCATGGCCTCCTCAAATGGTGCCAGGACAGTGCATGCGTCCCTGATCATGCCCCACTGGCATGGTTAAAAAAAACAGCTCTGTCCTGGTGCCGTAGTCGCACAGGTACTCATTGATGGCCCTCTGCTGCGTGTGCAGCCGCTGCAGCATGGCCAACATTGAATTCCACCTGGTGGGCATGTCACATATAAGGCGGTTCTTGGGCAGGTTCAACTCCTTTTGCAGCTCAGCCAGCCGAGCACTGGCATTATATGATCTGCGGAAATGCACACAGACTTTCCTGGCCTGCCTCAGAACATCCTGTAAGCCCGGGTACCTGCCCAAGAACCGCTGCACCACCAGGTTAAGGACGTGAGCCACACAGGGCACATGGGTCAGTTGTCCCTGTCGGAGGGCGGAGAGGAGGTTGGGGCCATTGTCGCAAACCACCATTCCTGGCTTAAGCTGGCGTGGCGTCAACCACCTCTCGGCCTGCCCCTGCAGAGCTGACAAAACCTCTGCGCCAGTGTGGCTCCTGTCCCCCAAACACACCAGTGCAAGCACGGCATGGCATCTTTTTGCCTGCCTACTTGCGTAGCCCCTTGAATGCCTACGGAGCACCCCTGGTTCCGAGGACAAAGCATAGGAAGAGGCCATGGAGGAAGAAGAAGAGGAGGGGGTGGAGGAGAGAGGTGTGTCACAACCAGTAGGAGCATTTTGGAGGCGTGGCGGCGGAACAACCTCCAACACTACTTCACCTTGTCCTGCATCCTTCCCAGCTGCCAAAAGAGTGACCCAATGGGCCGGGAAAGAAAGGTAACGTCCCTGTCCATGCCTGCTGGACCATGAGTCAGCGGTAATATGCACCTTACCGCTGACCGCCCTGTCCAGTGAGGCTTGGACATTGCCTTCCACATGCCGGTAGAGAGCCGGAATCGCCTTCCGTGAGAAAAAGTGGCGTTTGGGAACCTGCCACTGAGGAACCGCACATTGCACAAACTCACGGAAGGGGGCCGAGTCTACCAACTGAAAAGGCAGCAGTTGAAGTGCTAGCAATTTAGCCAAGCTAACATTCAACCGCTGGGCATGTGGATGGCTGGGAGTGAACTTCTTTCGACGGTCCAGCAGCTGGGGCAGGGAAATTTGCCTGCTACAATCGGACGTCGGTGTATATGCTAGCAGAGTGCCCGCAAGTACTTGGCTGTGACACACCTAATTCTACACCTTCATTCCTCTCAGTGCAGGTTTCAGAGAGGACTGAAGGTATAGTGGGGTTGGAGATCCCAGCTGATGAGGAGCAAGGAGAGGTCCGCTTTGTTCTTTGGTGTGGGTCTTTAAGGTGCGCTTGCCAACGAGCTGCATGGCAGGTCAACATATGTCTGGTCAAGCGTGTGGTGCCCAATGGCTGATGTTTTGGACACGCGAGATACGCTTAAGACATATGTTGCAAATAGCAGCGGTGCGATCTGATGCACTCGACTCAAAAAAGGCCCACTAAATCTAAAACTAAGGTTGGGACTTTAAATTAGGAAATAACTATGTATACCTCCATCCCCAATGTTTTGGAACAGGAAGGCTAAATTGGTGGGACTTTATATGAGGCACACAACTGAGTAAATGAACCGATCAATGTTCACATTATATTATAGTGGTATTTAATAACCACGAAATGCGTAGAGCTTTCCTATGATGCTATGCTACAATGTCCATGGTTTATATCTGTACGATATTGAAGGTTCTCTATTTTAATATACCAATCCATCATTTTTATCATGTCTACATGTTACAAGTGCAATTTCGGTTTACATACTCCAGGCAATCATTATGTGTACCATGTTGAAATTTGTTGCTATCATTATGAACCATTTAGATCCATTTATTGAGACCCATCAATATAGTGTTTTACCCTTTTTTATGTGAAATATGTTGAGATAACTGTCTACCTCTATGTACTGTCTAGATTTTATTCGTTGATAATTAGCAACATAATTATTTACCTTTTTACTTGGTTCCTCATTTGTGTATGTATGCTCATTTTGCAATAAATATAATGTGTACATTGATCGGTTCATTTACTCAGTTGTGTGCCTCATATAAAGTCCCACCAATTTAGCCTTCCTGTTCCAAAAAAGGCCCACACCAAAGAACTTTTAGAATAACGGGCAGAGGCAGAGCCCTGCACAGGCGGAGCTCTGCGGTGTGATTCAGTCGGTGTGCTGCCCTTACGCTGGCCCCCGGAGGGCATCCTGCCTCGTTGGAGATGTGCCTCCTCCTCATCCTCCTCCTCCTCCTCTCTCCTATCAGGCATCCACGTGGAGTCAGTGACCTCATCATCCCCTCCCTCTTGATCACTGGAGCAAACCTGGCAGTATGCTGCAGCATGATTGCCAGATTGCTGTCCTTCATGAGCATCCCCTCTCTCTGCGCTCACGCTACTGCCTTCCTCTAGCTGGGTATCATCATCAGACTCTTCAAAACACTGGGCATCCTCCTGGAGCATGTACCCAACACTGTGCTCAAACAGTTCGGGGGACTCCTCAGGAGGACATGGTGGGTCTAGGGAAGGAGTAACTGATGATGACATTGATACAAGGGAAGAGGACGCGTTGGCAGCTGCTTTGCCAGTACCCTGAGCCTGGGTGAGAGAGGATGAGGAGGGCTTGGTCATCCATTCTACCAAGTCTTTGGCATGATGCAGCTCAACACGTCCAGCTGCCGAAAATAAGGACAAGTGTGTCCCATGGCCACGTGCTGACGACGATGCACCGCGTCCTCGACCAGCACTGTTGTCTCTAGACACATACCTTCCAATGCTACTTACCGTGATAGCCAGCTATAGATGGGGGCGGTGGACATGTTTTTGTTTTCACCTATGGTGCTTGTATTGGTCCAGCAGTGCACCAACACCTTTGCTGCCATTGTGCTACGCTGGGTGTTTGGTGTGCTCCTGTACCTTTAAGAAGGGGTGGCTCCCCTTCAGTCCACCTGCCCTCATCTAACCATCAGAATGCATGTGCCTCCATTGTGGGGACACTCAATGTTAGTGTAGGACCACAGACTCCAGGGGGCCTTGGCGTGGCTCTGTGGCTCACGCATGCGTTTGCAAATGCGTGCGGACAAACCCCTGTTTTTAACGCATACTGTTAGACAGGTTAATTGGTTGTCAGCGAGCTGGTCAGTAAGTAGGCTTGGTTTTTCCCTGGGCATTCCCCAGGCCATGTTGTTATCTAGACACAGAGCCTGCTTGCCCTCTTTTATTGGCTCGTGACTGTCTGCCTCTCTTTGTTGGCCTTCCAGACATAGTAATGGCCTGCAGGGAGATGGGAAAACCAGCAATTGGAGAGTGTATATTGTGCTGGAGGCACACAACACCCACTGTAAAGGCTGCAGATGCCTGTATTAGAGAACACCAGCAATAAAGGGTAGATACAGGTGTATACTGTGCTGTGCTGGAGGCACACAACACCCACTAACTCCTACAGATGCCTTTATTAGAGAGCACCAGCAAAAAAGGGTAGATACAGGTGTATACTGTGCTGTGCTGGAGGCACACAACACCCACTAACTCCTGCAGATGCCTGTATTAGAGAACACCAGCAATAAAGGGTAGATACATGTGTATATTGTGCTGGAGGCACACAACACCCACTAACTCCTGCAGATGCCTTTATTATAGAACACCAGCAATAAAGGGTAGATACAGGTGTATACTGTGCTGTGCTGGAGGAACACAACACCCACTAACTCCTGCAGATGCCTTTATTAGAGAACACCAGCAAAAAAGGGTAGATACAGGTGTATACTGTGCTGTACTGGAGGCACACAACACCCACTAACTCCTGCAGATGCCTGTATTAGAGAACACCAGCAATAAAGGGTATATACAGGTGTATATTGTGCTGGAGGCACACAACACCCACTAACTCCTGCAGATGCCTTTATTATAGAACACCAGCAATAAAGGGTAGATACAGGTGTATACTGTGCTGTGCTGGTCGCACACAATACCCACTAACTCCTGCAGATGCCTGTATTAGAGAACACCAGCAATAAAGGGTAGATACAGGTGTATATTGTGCTGGAGGCACACAACACCCACTAACTCCTGCACATGCCTTTATTATAGAACACCAGCAATAAAGGGTAGATACAGGTGTATACTGTGCTGTGCTGGAGGCACACAACACCCACTAACTCCTGCAGATGCCTTTATTAGAGAACACCAGCAAAAAAGGGTAGATACAGGTGTATACTGTGCTGTGCTGGAGGCACACAACACCCACTAACTCCTGCAGATGCCTGTATTAGAGAACACCAGCAATAAAGGGTATATACAGGTGTATATTGTGCTGGAGGCACACAACACCCACTGTAAAGGCTGCAGATGCCTGTATTAGAGAACACCAGCAATAAAGGGTAGATACAGGTGTATACTGTGCTGTGCTGGAGGCACACAACACCCACTAACTCCTGCAGATGCCTTTATTAGAGAGCACCAGCAAAAAAGGGTAGATACAGGTGTATACTGTGCTGTGCTGGAGGCACACAACACCCACTAACTCCTGCAGATGCCTGTATTAGAGAACATCAGCAATAAAGGGTAGATACATGTGTATATTGTGCTGGAGGCACACAACACCCACTAACTCCTGCAGATGCCTTTATTATAGAACACCAGCAATAAAAGGTAGATACAGGTGTATACTGTGCTGTGCTGGAGGAACACAACACCCACTAACTCCTGCAGATGCCTTTATTAGAGAACACCAGCAAAAAAGGGTAGATACAGGTGTATACTGTGCTGTACTGGAGGCACACAACACCCACTAACTCCTGCAGATGCCTGTATTAGAGAACACCAGCAATAAAGGGTATATACAGGTGTATATTGTGCTGGAGGCACACAACACCCACTAACTCCTGCAGATGCCTTTATTATAGAACACCAGCAATAAAGGGTAGATACAGGTGTATACTGTGCTGTGCTGGAGGATAGTGATGAGCCGAACACCCCCGGGTTCGGTTCGCACCAGAACCCGCGAACGGACCGAAAGTTCGTACGAACAATAGAACCCTATTAAATAGAATGGATGCGAACGTTCGAATTCTAAAGTGCTAATTATAACAACTATTATGCATGTTATTGTCCTAAAAAGGGTTTGGGAACCCGGGTTCTGCACCAGGGGACATGTATCAATGCAAAAAGAAGTTTTAAAAACGGTCGTTTTTCGGGAGCAGTCATTTTAATGATGCATAAAGTGAAAAAAAAAAGTCAAATATTCCTTTAAATATCGTACCTGGGGGGTGTCTAAAGTATGCCTGTGAAGTGCCACGTGTTTCCCGTGTTTAGAACTGTCCCTGCACAAAATTACACTTCTAAAGGAAAAAAAAGCCATTTAAAACTGCTTGCGGCTTTAATGTAATGTCTGGTCCCGGTAATATGGATGAAATTCTTTAAGAAAAATGGCATAGCTACCCCATGACCCCCCCCTACCCCAGCCCATTACCAGCCCCTTTGGGTCTTGTATGGATATTAAGGGGAACCCCGCACATAAAATAAAAAAGGCCCTATATACTCTGAACAGCCGTATACAGGCGGTGCATACAAGACAGGGACTGTAGGTTTGTTCTTATGTAGAATGTGTTTGTAATTTTGAACAGGTACATTGTTGAAGTGTAGCTCCAGCCCAAAAATCTATTTTTAAACTTTTTGGAAAACATAGGTAAGGGTTATCACCCCTGTAACATTTGTTTTGCTGTCTGTGCCCCTGTTAAGAACATTTCACCTCACCCAATGACAACTGTTTTTGAAATGTGGTGTTTTTCTTGAAACAAGGATTGCTGATAAAGCATCAGTACAGAGGAGACACCTTTCTCCCATATTTATTCTTACAGGAGAGAATTTTCCTTCCTAGTGGTAGATTTCCTCTCACTTCCTGTTGTCTTCTTGCGTTTGCAAGTAGGAGTCGTTTGTAAGTTGGATGTTTGAAAGTAGGGACCTGCCGTATATACTCTGCAGAAATAGGCCCCTTAGTTGTTGGTGTTGGCACAACACTGTAAGCACTCACAGTTACTCTTGGTTGGTGCTGGAACGCCCTGCTGTCAACTATTATATCAGGAATTTTAATTACATATAATTGTTGAACAGTGGTAGTAAAAATTGGGCCTTTGATGGTGGTGCTGGTGCCACAACACTGTAAGCCCTGACAGTTACTCTTGGTGGGTGCAGCAATGGGCCCTGCTGTGAATTATTAGATCAAGAATTGTAATTGCATGCCCCTGTTGAACAGGGGCTGAAAAATTGGGCCTTTCGTGGTGGTGGTGGTGGTGGTGGTGTTGCCACAACACTGTAAGCCCTCAGAGTTACTCTTGGTGGGTGCAGGAATGGGCCCTGCTGTGAATTATTAGATCAAGAATTGTAATTACATGCCCCTTTTGAACAGGGGCTGAAAAATTGGGCCTATCGTGGTGGTGGTGGTGGTGGCGTTGCCACAACACTGTAAGCCCTCAGAGTTACTCTTGGTGGGTGCAGCAATGGGCCCTGCTGTGAATTATTAGATCAAGAATTGTAATTACATGCCCCTTTTGAACAGGGGCTGAAAAATTGGGCCTTTCGTGGTGGTGGTGTTGGTGGCGTTGCCACAACACTGTAAGCCCTCAGAGTTACTCTTGGTGGGTGCAGCAATGGGCCCTGCTGTGAATTATTAGATCAAGAATTGTAATTACATGCCCCTTTTGAACAGGGGCTGAAAAATTGGGCCTTTCGTGGTGGTGGTGGTGGTGGTGGTGTTGCCACAACACTGTAAGCCCTCAGAGTTACTCTTGGTGGGTGCAGGAATGGGCCCTGCTGTGAATTATTAGATCAAGAATTGTAATTACATGCCCCTTTTGAACAGGGGCTGAAAAATTGGGCCTTTCGTGGTGGTGGTGGTGGTGGCATTGCCACAACACTGTAAGCCCTCAGAGTTACTCTTGGTGGGTGCAGCAATGGGCCCTGCTGTGAATTATTAGATCAAGAATTGTAATTACATGCCCCTTTTGAACAGGGGCTGAAAAATTGGGCCTTTCGTGGTGGTGGTGGTGGTGGCGTTGCCACAACACTGTAAGCCCTCAGAGTTACTCTTGGTGGGTGCAGCAATGGGCCCTGCTGTGAATTATTAGATCAAGAATTGTAATTACATGCCCCTTTTGAACAGGGGCTGAAAAATTGGGCCTTTCGTGGTGGTGGTGGCGTTGCCACAACACTGTAAGCCCTCAGAGTTACTCTTGGTGGGTGCAGGAATGGGCCCTGCTGTGAATTATTAGATCAAGAATTGTAATTACATGCCCCTTTTGAACAGGGGCTGAAAAATTGGGCCTTTCGTGGTGGTGGTGGTGGTGGCGTTGCCACAACACTGTAAGCCCTCAGAGTTACTCTTGGTGGGTGCAGCAATGGGCCCTGCTGTGAATTATTAGATCAAGAATTGTAATTGCATGCCCCTGTTGAACAGGGGCTGAAAAATTGGGCCTTAGGCACTGGTGGCACAACACTACAACCCCTCACAGATACTGTACTTGGAGCACAGCAATGGGCCCTGTTGCAAAGTATTGCTTCAAAAATTGTAATGACACGCCCCTGTTAAACAGGGGCTGAAAAATTGGGCCTTAGGCACTGGTGCCACAACACTCCAACCCCTCACAGATACTGTACTTGGAGCACAGCAATGAGCCCTATGGCAAATTATTGCTAAAAAAATTGTAATTACACGCCCCTGTAAAACAGGGGCTGAAAAATTGGGCCTTAGCCACTGGTGGCGGCACCCATAAACAAAAATCATCTTCCAAGCTATCATCATCAATCGTATCATTGAGGACTCGGAGGAGGAGGATAGCCAGTCAACATAACAGCACAGGCACTCAGCATCAGCATCAGTCTTGAAGGGATGTGACATGTTAAAATCAATTAGTCTGTTATATCAGCATCAGGTGTGTGGTAGCTGGTGGTGATCCAAGACTGGTTCATCTTGATGAAAGTCAGTCGATCAACCGAGTCGGTGGACAGGCGCACCCTGTGATCCATGACAAATCCTCCAGCAGCACTGAATGTGCGTTCCGAAAGAACGCTGGATGCAGGACAGGCCAGTAGCTCAATTGCATACTGTGCAAGCTCTGGCCAGTGATCCATCCTCAAGACCCAGTAAGCCAGAGGATTTTCGGTGGGGAAGGTGTCCAAGTCTGACCTTGCCCCTAGATATTCCTGCACCATGTTTATCAGACGCTGGCGATGGTTGCTGGAACCGATCATACTTTGGGGCTGCGGACTAAAGAATTGTCTGAACGCATCGGTCAGACGGCCACCTTCCCCACCGCTCCTTCTTTGACTGGCCGAAGCCTCAGCAACTCGTTGTCCAGGACCAGGAGTTTGTAACCTCCCAGTCTCTGGGAACGCGTTGCACAGACCTTTCTGCAAGGCCTCCCGGAGTTGTCTCATCCTCTGCTCCCTCTGCGACGGTAACATAAGGTCCGCAACCTTACCCTTGTACCGTGGATCAAGGAGAGTGGCCAGCCAGTAATGGTCCCTCTCCTTGATCCGAAGAATACGAGGATCCTTCCGCAGACTTTGCAGGATCAGGGAGGCCATGCAGCGTAGGTTTGCTGAGGCATTCGCTCCGGAGTCCTCTGGGTCACTAAGGACGACATGATCCGCAGCCACCTCCTCCCAGCCACGTACAAGTCCACTGGTTTCTTGGGACTGTAAATCATCCCTAAAAGACTGCTGCTGATGATGCTGAGTGCCAGCCTCCACCTCCATGCTGACACAATCCTCCTCCTCCTCCTCCTCCTCCTCTTCCTGTGCGATGGGTGGGACAGAAGGAACACTGTCTGGGTAAAGGGGGCCTTGAGAGGCAAGGAAGTCCTCCTCTTCCTGCCTCTGTTCTGCCTCAAGTGCCCTGTCCATTATTCCACGCAGCGTGTGCTCCAACAGGTGGACAAGAGGTACAGTGTCACTGATGCATGCACTGTCACTGCTCACCATCCTCGTGGCCTCCTCAAATGGTGCCAGGACAGTGCATGCATCCCTGATCATGCCCCACTGGCGTGGAGAAAAAAAACCAAGCTCCCCTGACCCTGTCCTGGTGCCGTAGTCGCACAGGTACTCATTGATGGCCCTCTGCTGCGTGTGCAGCCGCTGCAGCATGGCCAACGTTGAGTTCCACCTGGTGGGCATGTCACATATAAGGCGGTTCTTGGGCAGGTTCAACTCCTTTTGCAGCTCAGCCAGGCGAGCACTGGCATTATAAGATCTGCGGAAATGCACACAGACTTTCCTGGCCTGCCTCAGGACATCCTGTAAGCCCGGGTACCTGCCCAAGAACCGCTGCACCACCAGGTTAAGGACGTGAGCCACACAGGGCACATGGGTCAGTTGTCCCTGTCGGAGGGCGGAGAGGAGGTTGGTGCCATTGTCGCAAACCACCATTCCTGGCTTAAGCTGGCGTGGCGTCAACCACCTCTCGGCCTGGCCCTGCAGAGCAGACAGGACCTCTGCCCCAGTGTGGCTTCTGTCCCCCAAACACACCAGCGCAAGCACGGCATGGCATCTTTTTGCCTGCGTACTTGCGTAGCCCCGTGAACGGCTACGGAGCACCGCTGGTTCATAGGACAAACCACAGGAAGAGGCCATGGAGGAAGAAGAAGAGGAGGGGGTGGAGGAGAGAGGTTTGTCACAACCAGTAGTAGCATTTTGGAGGCGTGGCGGTGGAACAACCTCCAACACTACTGCACCTTGTCCTGCATCCTTCCCAGCTGCCAAAAGAGTGACCCAATGGGCCGTGAAAGAAAGGTAACGTCCCTGTCCATGCCTGCTGGACCATGAGTCAGCGGTAATATGCACCTTACCGCTGACCGCCCTGTCCAGCGAGGCCAAGACATTGCCTTCCACATGCCGGTAGAGAGCCGGAATAGCCTTCCGTGAGAAAAAGTGGCGTTTGGGAACCTGCCACTGAGGAACCGCATATTGCACAAACTCACGGAAGGGGGCCGAGTCTACCAACTGAAAAGGCAGCAGTTGAAGCGCTAGCAATTTAGCCAAGCTAGCATTCAACCGCTGGGCATGTGGATGGCTGGGAGTGAACTTCTTTCGACGGTCCAGCAGCTGGGGCAGGGAAATTTGCCTGCTAGAATTGGACGTCGGTGTACTGCTAGCAGAGTGGCCGCAAGTACTTGGCTGTGACACACCTAATTCTACACCTTCATTCCTCTCAGTGCATGTTTCAGAGAGGACTGAAGTTATAGTGGGGTTGGAGATCCCAGCTGATGCGGTGCAAGGAGAGGTCCGCTTTGTTCTTTGGTGTGGGTCTTTGAGGTAGGCTTGCCAACGAGCTGCATGGCAGGTCAACATATGTCTGGTCAGGCATGTGGTACCCAAGCGGCTGATGTTTTGGCCACACGATATACGCTTGAGACATATGTTGCAAACAGCAGCTGTGCGATCTGATGCACTAGCCTCAAAAAAGGCCCACACCAAGGAACTTTTTGAATGACGGGCAGAGGCAGCGCCCTGCACAGGCGGAGCTCTGCGGTGTGATTCCGTCGGTGTACTGCCCTTACGCTGGCCACCAAAGGGCATCCTGCCTCGTTGGAGATGTGCCTCCTCCTCATCCTCCTCCTCCTCCTCTCTACTATTAGGCACCCACGTGGAGTCAGTGACCTCATCATCCCCTCCCTCCTCATCACTGGAGCCAATCTGGCAGTATGCTGCAGCTGCTGGAACATGACTGCCAGATTGGTGTCCTTCTTGAGCATCCCCTCTGTCTGCTCTCACGCTACTGCCTTCCTGTAGCTGGGTTTCATCATCAGACCCTTCGAAACGCTGGGCATCCTCCTGGAGCATGTACCCAACACTGTGCTCAAACAGTTCGGGGGACTCCTCAGGAGGAGGACATGGTGGGTCTAGGGAAGGAGTGACTGATGATGAGTCTGACATTGATACCAGGGAAGAGGACGCTTTGGCAGCTGCTTTGCCAGTACCCTGAACCTGGGTGAGAGAGGATGAGGAGGAGGAGGAGGGCTTGGTCATCCACTCTACCAAGTCTTCGGCATGATGTGGCTCAACATGTCCAGCTGCCGAAAAGAAGGACAAGCGTGTCCCATGGCCATGTGCTGATGACAATGCACCGCGTCCACGACCAGCACTGTTGCCCCCAGACACAGAGCCTGCTTGCCCTCTTTTATTGCCTCCTGACTGTCTGCCTCTCCTTGTTTGCCTTCCAGACATTCTAATAGATGGCCTGCAGGGAGATGGGAAAAAAGCAATAAGGGCTACCTTCAGGTGTCCTTCTCTGTCCCTTTACTTAAGGATTTCTAAATATGGTTGAGGATGATTGCTTTTGCACAGAATAGCACAACGACAATTTCCCTGACTGTCAAAAAAACAAGGATTTCAAAGATGGTTGATGAGGAATGCTTTAGCACACTATAGCAGAAGGAGAATTTCCCTCACTGTCCTTCCCTGTCCCTAGAAACAAGGATTCGCACAGTGAAAGAAACTGACACTCTCCCTACCTAGAGTTTTCTGTCCCTAGAAAAAATGTTTTTTTAAAGCACACTATAGCACAAGGAGAATTCCCCTCACTTTCCTTCTTTGTCCCTAGAAACAAGGATTCGCACAGTAAAAGACACTGACACTCTCCCTACCTAGAGTTTTCTGTCCCTAGAAAAAATGTTTTTTTAAAGCACACTATAGCACAAGGAGAATTCACTCACTGTCCTTCCCTGTCCCTAGAAACAAGGATTCGCACAGTGAAAGAAACTGACACTCTCCCTACCTAGAGTTTTCTGTCCCTAGAAAAAATGTTTTTTTAAAGCACACTATAGCACAAGGAGAATTCCCCTCACTTTCCTTCTTTGTCCCTAGAAACAAGGATTCGCACAGTGAAAGAAACTGACACTCTCCCTACCTAGAGTTTTCTGTCCCTAGAAAAAATGTTTTTTTAAAGCACACTATAGCACAAGGAGAATTCCCCTCACTTTCCTTCTTTGTCCCTAGAAACAAGGATTCGCACAGTGAAAGAAACTGACACTCTCCCTACCTAGAGTTTTCTGTCCCTAGAAAAAATGTTTTTTTAAAGCACACTATAGCACAAGGAGAATTCCCCTCACTTTCCTTCTTTGTCCCTAGAAACAAGGATTCGCACAGTGAAAGAAACTGACACTCTCCCTACCTAGAGTTTTCTGTCCCTAGAAAAAATGTTTTTTTAAAGCACACTATAGCACAAGGAGAATTCCCCTCACTTTCCTTCTTTGTCCCTAGAAACAAGGATTCGCACAGTGAAAGAAACTGACACTCTCCCTACCTAGAGTTTTCTGTCCCTAGAAAAAATGTTTTTTTAAAGCACACTATAGCACAAGGAGAATTCACTCACTGTCCTTCCCTGTCCCTAGAAACAAGGATTCGCACAGTGAAAGAAACTGACACTCTCCCTACCTAGAGTTTTCTGTCCCTAGAAAAAATGTTTTTTTAAAGCACACTATAGCACAAGGAGAATTCCCCTCACTTTCCTTCTTTGTCCCTAGAAACAAGGATTCGCACACTGAAAGAAACTGACACTCTCCCTACCTAGAGTTTTCTGTCCCTAGAAAAAATGTTTTTTTAAAGCACACTATAGCACAAGGAGAATTCCCCTCACTTTCCTTCTTTGTCCCTAGAAACAAGGATTCGCACAGTGAAAGAAACTGACACTCTCCCTACCTAGAGTTTTCTGTCCCTAGAAAAAATGTTTTTTTAAAGCACACTATAGCACAAGGAGAATTCCCCTCACTTTCCTTCTTTGTCCCTAGAAACAAGGATTCGCACAGTGAAAGAAACTGACACTCTCCCTACCTAGAGTTTTCTGTCCCTAGAAAAAATGTTTTTTTAAAGCACACTATAGCACAAGGAGAATTCACTCACTGTCCTTCCCTGTCCCTAGAAACAAGGATTCGCACAGTGAAAGAAACTGACACTCTCCCTACCTAGAGTTTTCTGTCCCTAGAAAAAATGTTTTTTTAAAGCACACTATAGCACAAGGAGAATTCCCCTCACTTTCCTTCTTTGTCCCTAGAAACAAGGATTCGCACACTGAAAGAAACTGACACTCTCCCTACCTAGAGTTTTCTGTCCCTAGAAAAAATGTTTTTTTAAAGCACACTATAGCACAAGGAGAATTCCCCTCACTTTCCTTCTTTGTCCCTAGAAACAAGGATTCGCACAGTGAAAGAAACTGACACTCTCCCTACCTAGAGTTTTCTGTCCCTAGAAAAAATGTTTTTTTAAAGCACACTATAGCACAAGGAGAATTCACTCACTGTCCTTCCCTGTCCCTAGAAACAAGGATTCGCACAGTGAAAGAAACTGACACTCTCCCTACCTAGAGTTTTCTGTCCCTAGAAAAAATGTTTTTTTAAAGCACACTATAGCACAAGGAGAATTCACTCACTGTCCTTCCCTGTCCCTAGAAACAAGGATTCGCACAGTGAAAGAAACTGACACTCTCCCTACCTAGAGTTTTCTGTCCCTAGAAAAAATGTTTTTTTAAAGCACACTATAGCACAAGGAGAATTCCCCTCACTTTCCTTCTTTGTCCCTAGAAACAAGGATTCGCACAGTGAAAGAAACTGACACTCTCCCTACCTAGAGTTTTCTGTCCCTAGAAAAAATGTTTTTTTAAAGCACACTATAGCACAAGGAGAATTCCCCTCACTTTCCTTCTTTGTCCCTAGAAACAAGGATTCGCACAGTGAACGAAACTGACACTCTCCCTACCTATAGTTTTCTGTCCCTAGAAAAAATGTTTTTTTAAAGCACACTATAGCACAAGGAGAATTCCCCTCACTTTCCTTCTTTGTCCCTAGAAACAAGGATTCGCACAGTGAAAGAAACTGACACTCTCCCTACCTAGAGTTTTCTGTCCCTAGAAAAAATGTTTTTTTAAAGCACACTATAGCACAAGGAGAATTCACTCACTGTCCTTCCCTGTCCCTAGAAACAAGGATTCGCACAGTGAAAGAAACCTGACACTCTCCCTACCTAGAGTTTTCTGTCCCTAGAAAAAATGATTTTTTAAAGCACACTATAGCACAAGGAGAATTCCCCTCACTTTCCTTCTTTGTCCCTAGAAACAAGGATTCACACACTGAAAGAAACTGACACTCTCCCTACCTAGAGTTTTCTGTCCCTAGAAAAAATGTTTTTTTAATACACACTATAGCACAAGGAGAATTCACTCACTGTCCTTCCCTGTCCCTAGAAACAAGGATTCGCACAGTGAAAGAAACTGACACTCTCCCTACCTAGAGTTTTCTGTCCCTAGAAAAAATGTTTTTTTAAAGCACACTATAGCACAAGGAGAATTCCCCTCACTTTCCTTCTTTGTCCCTAGAAACAAGGATTCGCACAGTGAAAGAAACTGACACTCTCCCTACCTAGAGTTTTCTGTCCCTAGAAAAAATGTTTTTTTAAAGCACACTATAGCACAAGGAGAATTCCCCTCACTTTCCTTCTTTGTCCCTAGAAACAAGGATTCGCACAGTGAAAGAAACTGACACTCTCCCTACCTAGAGTTTTCTGTCCCTAGAAAAAATGTTTTTTTAAAGCACACTATAGCACAAGGAGAATTCCCCTCACTTTCCTTCTTTGTCCCTAGAAACAAGGATTCGCACAGTAAAAGACACTGACACTCTCCCTACCTAGAGTTTTCTGTCCCTAGAAAAAATGTTTTTTTAAAGCACACTATAGCACAAGGAGAATTCACTCACTGTCCTTCCCTGTCCCTAGAAACAAGGATTCGCACAGTGAAAGAAACTGACACTCTCCCTACCTAGAGTTTTCTGTCCCTAGAAAAAATGTTTTTTTAAAGCACACTATAGCACAAGGAGAATTCCCCTCACTTTCCTTCTTTGTCCCTAGAAACAAGGATTCGCACACTGAAAGAAACTGACACTCTCCCTACCTAGAGTTTTCTGTCCCTAGAAAAAATGTTTTTTTAAAGCACACTATAGCACAAGGAGAATTCCCCTCACTTTCCTTCTTTGTCCCTAGAAACAAGGATTCGCACAGTGAAAGAAACTGACACTCTCCCTACCTAGAGTTTTCTGTCCCTAGAAAAAATGTTTTTTTAAAGCACACTATAGCACAAGGAGAATTCACTCACTGTCCTTCCCTGTCCCTAGAAACAAGGATTCGCACAGTGAAAGAAACTGACACTCTCCCTACCTAGAGTTTTCTGTCCCTAGAAAAAATGTTTTTTTAAAGCACACTATAGCACAAGGAGAATTCCCCTCACTTTCCTTCTTTGTCCCTAGAAACAAGGATTCGCACAGTGAAAGAAACTGACACTCTCCCTACCTAGAGTTTTCTGTCCCTAGAAAAAATGTTTTTTTAAAGCACACTATAGCACAAGGAGAATTCCCCTCACTTTCCTTCTTTGTCCCTAGAAACAAGGATTCGCACAGTGAAAGAAACTGACACTCTCCCTACCTATAGTTTTCTGTCCCTAGAAAAAATGTTTTTTTAAAGCACACTATAGCACAAGGAGAATTCCCCTCACTTTCCTTCTTTGTCCCTAGAAACAAGGATTCGCACAGTGAAAGAAACTGACACTCTCCCTACCTAGAGTTTTCTGTCCCTAGAAAAAATGTTTTTTTAAAGCACACTATAGCACAAGGAGAATTCACTCACTGTCCTTCCCTGTCCCTAGAAACAAGGATTCACACAGTGAAAGAAACCTGACACTCTCCCTACCTAGAGTTTTCTGTCCCTAGAAAAAATGATTTTTTAAAGCACACTATAGCACAAGGAGAATTCCCCTCACTTTCCTTCTTTGTCCCTAGAAACAAGGATTCACACACTGAAAGAAACTGACACTCTCCCTACCTAGAGTTTTCTGTCCCTAGAAAAAATGTTTTTTTAATACACACTATAGCACAAGGAGAATTCACTCACTGTCCTTCCCTGTCCCTAGAAACAAGGATTCGCACAGTGAAAGAAACTGACACTCTCCCTACCTAGAGTTTTCTGTCCCTAGAAAAAATGTTTTTTTAAAGCACACTATAGCACAAGGAGAATTCCCCTCACTTTCCTTCTTTGTCCCTAGAAACAAGGATTCGCACAGTGAAAGAAACTGACACTCTCCCTACCTAGAGTTTTCTGTCCCTAGAAAAAATGTTTTTTTAAAGCACACTATAGCACAAGGAGAATTCCCCTCACTTTCCTTCTTTGTCCCTAGAAACAAGGATTCGCACAGTGAAAGAAACTGACACTCTCCCTACCTAGAGTTTTCTGTCCCTAGAAAAAATGTTTTTTTAAAGCACACTATAGCACAAGGAGAATTCCCCTCACTTTCCTTCTTTGTCCCTAGAAACAAGGATTCGCACAGTAAAAGACACTGACACTCTCCCTACCTAGAGTTTTCTGTCCCTAGAAAAAATGTTTTTTTAAAGCACACTATAGCACAAGGAGAATTCACTCACTGTCCTTCCCTGTCCCTAGAAACAAGGATTCGCACAGTGAAAGAAACTGACACTCTCCCTACCTAGAGTTTTCTGTCCCTAGAAAAAATGTTTTTTTAAAGCACACTATAGCACAAGGAGAATTCCCCTCACTTTCCTTCTTTGTCCCTAGAAACAAGGATTCGCACAGTGAAAGAAACTGACACTCTCCCTACCTAGAGTTTTCTGTCCCTAGAAAAAATGTTTTTTTAAAGCACACTATAGCACAAGGAGAATTCCCCTCACTTTCCTTCTTTGTCCCTAGAAACAAGGATTCGCACAGTGAAAGAAACTGACACTCTCCCTACCTAGAGTTTTCTGTCCCTAGAAAAAATGTTTTTTTAAAGCACACTATAGCACAAGGAGAATTCCCCTCACTTTCCTTCTTTGTCCCTAGAAACAAGGATTCGCACAGTGAAAGAAACTGACACTCTCCCTACCTAGAGTTTTCTGTCCCTAGAAAAAATGTTTTTTTAAAGCACACTATAGCACAAGGAGAATTCCCCTCACTTTCCTTCTTTGTCCCTAGAAACAAGGATTCGCACAGTGAAAGAAACTGACACTCTCCCTACCTAGAGTTTTCTGTCCCTAGAAAAAATGTTTTTTTAAAGCACACTATAGCACAAGGAGAATTCACTCACTGTCCTTCCCTGTCCCTAGAAACAAGGATTCGCACAGTGAAAGAAACTGACACTCTCCCTACCTAGAGTTTTCTGTCCCTAGAAAAAATGTTTTTTTTAAAGCACACTATAGCACAAGGAGAATTCCCCTCACTTTCCTTCTTTGTCCCTAGAAACAAGGATTCGCACACTGAAAGAAACTGACACTCTCCCTACCTAGAGTTTTCTGTCCCTAGAAAAAATGTTTTTTTAAAGCACACTATAGCACAAGGAGAATTCCCCTCACTTTCCTTCTTTGTCCCTAGAAACAAGGATTCGCACAGTGAAAGAAACTGACACTCTCCCTACCTAGAGTTTTCTGTCCCTAGAAAAAATGTTTTTTTAAAGCACACTATAGCACAAGGAGAATTCACTCACTGTCCTTCCCTGTCCCTAGAAACAAGGATTCACACAGTGAAAGAAACCTGACACTCTCCCTACCTAGAGTTTTCTGTCCCTAGAAAAAATGATTTTTTAAAGCACACTATAGCACAAGGAGAATTCCCCTCACTTTCCTTCTTTGTCCCTAGAAACAAGGATTCACACACTGAAAGAAACTGACACTCTCCCTACCTAGAGTTTTCTGTCCCTAGAAAAAATGTTTTTTTAATACACACTATAGCACAAGGAGAATTCACTCACTGTCCTTCCCTGTCCCTAGAAACAAGGATTCGCACAGTGAAAGAAACTGACACTCTCCCTACCTAGAGTTTTCTGTCCCTAGAAAAAATGTTTTTTTAAAGCACACTATAGCACAAGGAGAATTCCCCTCACTTTCCTTCTTTGTCCCTAGAAACAAGGATTCGCACAGTGAAAGAAACTGACACTCTCCCTACCTAGAGTTTTCTGTCCCTAGAAAAAATGTTTTTTTAAAGCACACTATAGCACAAGGAGAATTCCCCTCACTTTCCTTCTTTGTCCCTAGAAACAAGGATTCGCACAGTGAAAGAAACTGACACTCTCCCTACCTAGAGTTTTCTGTCCCTAGAAAAAATGTTTTTTTAAAGCACACTATAGCACAAGGAGAATTCCCCTCACTTTCCTTCTTTGTCCCTAGAAACAAGGATTCGCACAGTAAAAGACACTGACACTCTCCCTACCTAGAGTTTTCTGTCCCTAGAAAAAATGTTTTTTTAAAGCACACTATAGCACAAGGAGAATTCACTCACTGTCCTTCCCTGTCCCTAGAAACAAGGATTCGCACAGTGAAAGAAACTGACACTCTCCCTACCTAGAGTTTTCTGTCCCTAGAAAAAATGTTTTTTTAAAGCACACTATAGCACAAGGAGAATTCCCCTCACTTTCCTTCTTTGTCCCTAGAAACAAGGATTCGCACAGTGAAAGAAACTGACACTCTCCCTACCTAGAGTTTTCTGTCCCTAGAAAAAATGTTTTTTTAAAGCACACTATAGCACAAGGAGAATTCCCCTCACTTTCCTTCTTTGTCCCTAGAAACAAGGATTCGCACAGTGAAAGAAACTGACACTCTCCCTACCTAGAGTTTTCTGTCCCTAGAAAAAATGTTTTTTTAAAGCACACTATAGCACAAGGAGAATTCCCCTCACTTTCCTTCTTTGTCCCTAGAAACAAGGATTCGCACAGTGAAAGAAACTGACACTCTCCCTACCTAGAGTTTTCTGTCCCTAGAAAAAATGTTTTTTTAAAGCACACTATAGCACAAGGAGAATTCCCCTCACTTTCCTTCTTTGTCCCTAGAAACAAGGATTCGCACAGTGAAAGAAACTGACACTCTCCCTACCTAGAGTTTTCTGTCCCTAGAAAAAATGTTTTTTTAAAGCACACTATAGCACAAGGAGAATTCACTCACTGTCCTTCCCTGTCCCTAGAAACAAGGATTCGCACAGTGAAAGAAACTGACACTCTCCCTACCTAGAGTTTTCTGTCCCTAGAAAAAATGTTTTTTTTAAAGCACACTATAGCACAAGGAGAATTCCCCTCACTTTCCTTCTTTGTCCCTAGAAACAAGGATTCGCACACTGAAAGAAACTGACACTCTCCCTACCTAGAGTTTTCTGTCCCTAGAAAAAATGTTTTTTTAAAGCACACTATAGCACAAGGAGAATTCCCCTCACTTTCCTTCTTTGTCCCTAGAAACAAGGATTCGCACAGTGAAAGAAACTGACACTCTCCCTACCTAGAGTTTTCTGTCCCTAGAAAAAATGTTTTTTTAAAGCACACTATAGCACAAGGAGAATTCACTCACTGTCCTTCCCTGTCCCTAGAAACAAGGATTCGCACAGTGAAAGAAACTGACACTCTCCCTACCTAGAGTTTTCTGTCCCTAGAAAAAATGTTTTTTTAAAGCACACTATAGCACAAGGAGAATTCCCCTCACTTTCCTTCTTTGTCCCTAGAAACAAGGATTCGCACAGTGAAAGAAACTG
Organism: Rana muscosa; assembly: GCA_029206835.1. Lineage (NCBI taxonomy): Eukaryota > Metazoa > Chordata > Amphibia > Anura > Ranidae > Rana > Rana muscosa. Next base: position 104,245,679 of record CM055122.1, on the reverse strand, counting down.
ACACTCTCCCTACCTAGAGTTTTCTGTCCCTAGAAAAAATGTTTTTTTAAAGCACGCTATAGCACAAGGAGAATTCCCCTCACTTTCCTTCTTTGTCCCTAGAAACAAGGATTCGCACAGTGAAAGAAACTGACACTCTCCCTACCTAGAGTTTTCTGTCCCTAGAAAAAATATTTTTTTAAAGCACACTATAGCACAAGGAGAATTCCCCTCACTTTCCTTCTTTGTCCCTAGAAACAAGGATTCGCACAGTGAAAGAAACTGACACTCTCCCTACCTAGAGTTTTCTGTCCCTAGAAAAAATGTTTTTTTAAAGCACACTATAGCACAAGGAGAATTCACTCACTGTCCTGCCCTGTCCCTAGAAACAAGGATTCGCACAGTGAAAGAAACTGACACTCTCCCTACCTAGAGTTTTCTGTCCCTAGAAAAAATGTTTTTTTTAAAGCACACTATAGCACAAGGAGAATTCCCCTCACTTTCCTTCTTTGTCCCTAGAAACAAGGATTCGCACAGTGAAAGAAACTGACACTCTCCCTACCTAGAGTTTTCTGTCCCTAGAAAAAATGTTTTTTTAAAGCACACTATAGCACAAGGAGAATTCCCCTCACTTTCCTTCTTTGTCCCTAGAAACAAGGATTCGTACAGTGAAAGAAACTGACACTCTCCCTACCTAGAGTTTTCTGTCCCTAGAAAAAATATTTTTTTAAAGCACACTATAGCACAAGGAGAATTCCCCTCACTTTCCTTCTTTGTCCCTAGAAACAAGGATTCGCACAGTGAAAGAAACTGACACTCTCCCTACCTAGAGTTTTCTGTCCCTAGAAAAAATGTTTTTTTAAAGCACACTATAGCACAAGGAGAATTCACTCACTGTCCTTCCCTGTCCCTAGAAACAAGGATTCGCACAGTGAAAGAAACTGACACTCTCCCTACCTAGAGTTTTCTGTCCCTAGAAAAAATGATTTTTTAAAGCACACTATAGCACAAGGAGAATTCCCCTCACTTTCCTTCTTTGTCCCTAGAAACAAGGATTCGCACACTGAAAGAAACTGACACTCTCCCTACCTAGAGTTTTCTGTCCCTAGAAAAAATGTTTTTTTAATGCACACTATAGCACAAGGAGAATTCACTCACTGTCCTTCCCTGTCCCTAGAAACAAGGATTCGCACAGTGAAAGAAACTGACACTCTCCCTACCTAGAGTTTTCTGTCCCTAGAAAAAATGTTTTTTTAAAGCACACTATAGCACAAGGAGAATTCCCCTCACTTTCCTTCTTTGTCCCTAGAAACAAGGATTCGCACACTGAAAGAAACTGACACTCTCCCTACCTAGAGTTTTCTGTCCCTAGAAAAAATGTTTTTTTAAAGCACACTATAGCACAAGGAGAATTCCCCTCACTTTCCTTCTTTGTCCCTAGAAACAAGGATTCGCACACTGAAAGAAACTGACACTCTCCCTACCTAGAGTTTTCTGTCCCTAGAAAAAATGTTTTTTTTAAAGCACACTATAGCACAAGGAGAATTCACTCACTGTCCTTCCCTGTCCCTAGAAACAAGGATTCGCACAGTGAAAGAAACTGACACTCTCCCTACCTAGAGTTTTCTGTCCCTAGAAAAAATGTTTTTTTAAAGCACACTATAGCACAAGGAGAATTCCCCTCACTTTCCTTCTTTGTCCCTAGAAACAAGGATTCGCACAGTGAAAGAAACTGACACTCTCCCTACCTAGAGTTTTCTGTCCCTAGAAAAAATGTTTTTTTAAAGCACACTATAGCACAAGGAGAATTCCCCTCACTTTCCTTCTTTGTCCCTAGAAACAAGGATTCGCACAGTGAAAGAAACTGACACTCTCCCTACCTAGAGTTTTCTGTCCCTAGAAAAAATGTTTTTTTAAAGCACACTATAGCACAAGGAGAATTCCCCTCACTTTCCTTCTTTGTCCCTAGAAACAAGGATTCGCACAGTGAAAGAAACTGACACTCTCCCTACCTAGAGTTTTCTGTCCCTAGAAAAAATGTTTTTTTAAAGCACACTATAGCACAAGGAGAATTCACTCACTGTCCTTCCCTGTCCCTAGAAACAAGGATTCGCACAGTGAAAGAAACTGACACTCTCCCTACCTAGAGTTTTCTGTCCCTAGAAAAAATGATTTTTTAAAGCACACTATAGCACAAGGAGAATTCCCCTCACTTTCCTTCTTTGTCCCTAGAAACAAGGATTCGCACACTGAAAGAAACTGACACTCTCCCTACCTAGAGTTTTCTGTCCCTAGAAAAAATGTTTTTTTAATGCACACTATAGCACAAGGAGAATTCACTCACTGTCCTTCCCTGTCCCTAGAAACAAGGATTCGCACAGTGAAAGAAACTGACACTCTCCCTACCTAGAGTTTTCTGTCCCTAGAAAAAATGTTTTTTTAAAGCACACTATAGCACAAGGAGAATTCCCCTCACTTTCCTTCTTTGTCCCTAGAAACAAGGATTCGCACAGTGAAAGAAACTGACACTCTCCCTACCTAGAGTTTTCTGTCCCTAGAAAAAATGTTTTTTTAAAGCACACTATAGCACAAGGAGAATTCCCCTCACTTTCCTTCTTTGTCCCTAGAAACAAGGATTCGCACAGTGAAAGAAACTGACACTCTCCCTACCTAGAGTTTTCTGTCCCTAGAAAAAATGTTTTTTTAAAGCACACTATAGCACAAGGAGAATTCACTCACTGTCCTTCCCTGTCCCTAGAAACAAGGATTCGCACAGTGAAAGAAACTGACACTCTCCCTACCTAGAGTTTTCTGTCCCTAGAAAAAATGATTTTTTAAAGCACACTATAGCACAAGGAGAATTCCCCTCACTTTCCTTCTTTGTCCCTAGAAACAAGGATTCGCACACTGAAAGAAACTGACACTCTCCCTACCTAGAGTTTTCTGTCCCTAGAAAAAATGTTTTTTTAATGCACACTATAGCACAAGGAGAATTCACTCACTGTCCTTCCCTGTCCCTAGAAACAAGGATTCGCACAGTGAAAGAAACTGACACTCTCCCTACCTAGAGTTTTCTGTCCCTAGAAAAAATGTTTTTTTAAAGCACACTATAGCACAAGGAGAATTCCCCTCACTTTCCTTCTTTGTCCCTAGAAACAAGGATTCGCACAGTGAAAGAAACTGACACTCTCCCTACCTAGAGTTTTCTGTCCCTAGAAAAAATGTTTTTTTAAAGCACACTATAGCACAAGGAGAATTCCCCTCACTTTCCTTCTTTGTCCCTAGAAACAAGGATTCGCACAGTGAAAGAAACTGACACTCTCCCTACCTAGAGTTTTCTGTCCCTAGAAAAAATGTTTTTTTAAAGCACACTATAGCACAAGGAGAATTCACTCACTGTCCTTCCCTGTCCCTAGAAACAAGGATTCGCACAGTGAAAGAAACTGACACTCTCCCTACCTAGAGTTTTCTGTCCCTAGAAAAAATGTTTTTTTGAAGCACACTATAGCACAAGGAGAATTCCCCTCACTTTCCTTCTTTGTCCCTAGAAACAAGGATTCGCACAGTGAAAGAAACTGACACTCTCCCTACCTAGAGTTTTCTGTCCCTAGAAAAAATGTTTTTTTAAAGCACACTATAGCACAAGGAGAATTCCCCTCACTTTCCTTCTTTGTCCCTAGAAACAAGGATTCGCACAGTAAAACACACTGACACTCTCCCTACCTATCCTTCTCTTTCCCTAAACTAAAGGAATCCAGGTTAAGCAAGAAAGAAATAAATGTCACTGTCCCTGCCTATGCTTCTCTTTCCCTGCTCCGGAACACACTACACTAGGCCGCCGTGCTGGCGGCCTTTTATAGTGTGGGGCGTGTACTAAACACCCTCAGCAATAATTGGCCACAGGCATCCTGCCTGTGGCCAATCATTGCTCTCCTCGCTGCCGGCGCTGTGATTGGCCAAGCATGCGGGGTCACAGTGCATGCTTGGCCAATCACAGCGCCTGGATGACACTGCGATGGCGTAGTGCATTGTGGGCCGTTCGCGTCACTCGAATTTGGCGCGAACGGCCCAAATCGTTCGATCTTCGTCGAACGATCGAACAGCCGATGTTCGAGTCGAACGTATGTTCGACTCGAACGCGAAGCTCATCCCTACTGGAGGAACACAACACCCACTAACTCCTGCAGATGCCTTTATTAGAGAACACCAGCAAAAAAGGGTAGATACAGGTGTATACTGTGCTGTACTGGAGGCACACAACACCCACTAACTCCTGCAGATGCCTGTATTAGAGAACACCAGCAATAAAGGGTATATACAGGTGTATATTGTGCTGGAGGCACACAACACCCACTAACTCCTGCAGATGCCTTTATTATAGAACACCAGCAATAAAGGGTAGATACAGGTGTATACTGTGCTGTGCTGGTCGCACACAATACCCACTAACTCCTGCAGATGCCTGTATTAGAGAACACCAGCAATAAAGGGTAGATACAGGTGTATATTGTGCTGGAGGCACACAACACCCACTAACTCCTGCAGATGCCTTTATTATAGAACACCAGCAATAAAGGGTAGATACAGGTGTATACTGTGCTGTGCTGGAGGCACACAACACCCACTAACTCCTGCAGATGCCTTTATTAGAGAACACCAGCAAAAAAGGGTAGATACAGGTGTATACTGTGCTGTGCTGGAGGCACACAACACCCACTAACTCCTGCAGATGCCTGTATTAGAGAACACCAGCAATAAAGGGTATATACAGGTGTATATTGTGCTGGAGGCACACAACACCCACTGTAAAGGCTGCAGATGCCTGTATTAGAGAACACCAGCAATAAAGGGTAGATACAGGTGTATACTGTGCTGTGCTGGAGGCACACAACACCCACTAACTCCTGCAGATGCCTTTATTAGAGAGCACCAGCAAAAAAGGGTAGATACAGGTGTATACTGTGCTGTGCTGGAGGCACACAACACCCACTAACTCCTGCAGATGCCTGTATTAGAGAACATCAGCAATAAAGGGTAGATACATGTGTATATTGTGCTGGAGGCACACAACACCCACTAACTCCTGCAGATGCCTTTATTATAGAACACCAGCAATAAAGGGTAGATACAGGTGTATACTGTGCTGTGCTGGAGGAACACAACACCCACTAACTCCTGCAGATGCCTTTATTAGAGAACACCAGCAAAAAAGGGTAGATACAGGTGTATACTGTGCTGTACTGGAGGCACACAACACCCACTAACTCCTGCAGATGCCTGTATTAGAGAACACCAGCAATAAAGGGTATATACAGGTGTATATTGTGCTGGAGGAACACAACACCCACTAACTCCTGCAGATGCCTTTATTATAGAACACCAGCAATAAAGGGTAGATACAGGTGTATACTGTGCTGTGCTGGAGGCACACAACACCCACTAACTCCTGCAGATGCCTTTATTAGAGAACACCAGCAAAAAAGGGTAGAGACAGGTGTATACTGTGCTGTGCTGGAGGCACACAACACCCACTAACTCCTGCAGATGCCTGTATTAGAGAACACCAGCAATAAAGGGTATATACAGGTGTATATTGTGCTGGAGGCACACAACACCCACTGTAAAGGCTGCAGATGCCTGTATTAGAGAACACCAGCAATAAAGGGTAGATACAGGTGTATACTGTGCTGTGCTGGAGGCACACAACACCCACTAACTCCTGCAGATGCCTTTATTAGAGAGCACCAGCAAAAAAGGGTAGATACAGGTGTATACTGTGCTGTGCTGGAGGCACACAACACCCACTAACTCCTGCAGATGCCTGTATTAGAGAACATCAGCAATAAAGGGTAGATACATGTGTATATTGTGCTGGAGGCACACAACACCCACTAACTCCTGCAGATGCCTTTATTATAGAACACCAGCAATAAAGGGTAGATACAGGTGTATACTGTGCTGTGCTGGAGGAACACAACACCCACTAACTCCTGCAGATGCCTTTATTAGAGAACACCAGCAAAAAAGGGTAGATACAGGTGTATACTGTGCTGTACTGGAGGCACACAACACCCACTAACTCCTGCAGATGCCTGTATTAGAGAACACCAGCAATAAAGGGTATATACAGGTGTATATTGTGCTGGAGGCACACAACACCCACTAACTCCTGCAGATGCCTTCATTATAGAACACCAGCAATAAAGGGTAGATACAGGTGTATACTGTGCTGTGCTGGTCGCACACAACACCCACTAACTCCTGCAAATGCCTGTATTAGAGAACACCAGCAACAAAGGGTAGATACAGGTGTATATTGTGCTGGAGGCACACAACACCCACTAACTCCTGCAGATGCCTTTATTATAGAACACCAGCAATAAAGGGTAGATACAGGTGTATACTGTGCTGTGCTGTTCGCACACAATACCCACTAACTCCTGCAGATGCCTGTATTAGAGAACACCAGCAATAAAGGGTAGATACAGGTGTATATTGTGCTGGAGGCACACAACACCCACTAACTCCTGCACATGCCTTTATTATAGAACACCAGCAATAAAGGGTAGATACAGGTGTATACTGTGCTGTGCTGGAGGCACACAACACCCACTAACTCCTGCAGATGCCTTTATTAGAGAACACCAGCAAAAAAGGGTAGATACAGGTGTATACTGTGCTGTGCTGGAGGCACACAACATCCACTAACTCCTGCAGATGCCTGTATTAGAGAACACCAGCAATAAAGGGTAGATACAGGTGTATATTGTGCTGGAGGCACACAACACCCACTAACTCCTGCAGATGCCTTTATTAAAGAACACCAGCAATAAACGGTAGATACAGGTGTATACTGTACTGTGCTGGAGTCACAGAACACCCACTAACTCCTGCAGATGCCTGTATTAGAGAACACCAGCAATAAAGGGTAGATACAGGTGTATATTGTGCTGGAGGCACACAACACCCACTAACTCCTGCAGATGCCTTTATTATAGAACACCAGCAATAAAGGGTAGATACAGGTGTATACTGTGCTGTGCTGGAGGAACACAACACCCACTAACTCCTGCAGATGCCTTTATTAGAGAACACCAGCAAAAAAGGGTAGAAACAGGTGTATACTGTGCTGTACTGGAGGCACACAACACCCACTAACTCCTGCAGATGCCTGTATTAGAGAACACCAGCAATAAAGGGTATATACAGGTGTATATTGTGCTGGAGGCACACAACACCCACTAACTCCTGCAGATGCCTTCATTATAGAACACCAGCAATAAAGGGTAGATACAGGTGTATACTGTGCTGTGCTGGTCGCACACAACACCCACTAACTCCTGCAAATGCCTGTATTAGAGAACACGAGCAACAAAGGGTAGATACAGGTGTATATTGTGCTGGAGGCACACAACACCCACTAACTCCTGCAGATGCCTTTATTATAGAACACCAGCAATAAAGGGTAGATACAGGTGTATACTGTGCTGTGCTGATCGCACACAATACCCACTAACTCCTGCAGATGCCTGTATTAGAGAACACCAGCAATAAAGGTTAGATACAGGTGTATATTGTGCTGGAGGCACACAACACCCACTAATTCCTGCAGATGCCTTTATTATAGAACACCAGCAATAAAGGGTAGATACAGGTGTATACTGTGCTTTGCTGGAGGCACACAACACCCACTAACTCCTGCAGATGCCTTTATTAGAGAACACCAGCAAAAAAGGGTAGATACAGGTGTATACTGTGCTGTGCTGGAGGCACACAACACCCACTAACTCCTGCAGATGCCTGTATTAGAGAACACCAGCAATAAAGGGTAGATACAGGTGTATATTTTGCTGGAGGCACACAACACCCACTAACTCCTGCAGATGCCTTTATTAAAGAACACCAGCAATAAACGGTAGATACAGGTGTATACTGTACTGTGCTGGAGGCACAGAACACCCACTAACTCCTGCAGATGCCTGTATTAGAGAACACCAGCAATAAAGGGTAGATACAGGTGTATATTGTGCTGGAGGCACACAACATCCACTAACTCCTGCAGATGCCTGTATTAGAGAAGACCAGCAATAAAGGGTAGATACAGGTGTATACTGTGCTGGAGGCACACAACACCCACTAACTCCTGCAGATGCCTGTATTAGAGAACACCAGCAATAAAGGGTAGATACAGGTGTATATTGTGCTGGAGGCACACAACACACACTAACTCCTGCAGATGCCTGTATTAGAGAACACCAACAATAAAGGGTAGATACAGGTGTATACTGTGCTGGAGGCACACAACACCCACTAACTCCTGCAGATGCCTGTATTAGAGAACACCAGCAATAAACGGTAGATACAGGTGTATACTGTGCTGGAGGCACACAACACCCACTAACTCCTGCAGATGCCTGTATTAGAGAACAGCAATAAAGGGTAGATACAGGTGTATACTGCGCTGGAGGCACACAACACCCACTAACTCCTGCAGATGCCTGAGAAAAGAACACACTGTCCCTGCCTATCTAGCTCTTTCCCTGCACGCCGGAACACACTACACAAGGCCGCCACACTGGTGGCCTTATATAGTGTGGGGCATGTACTAAACCCCCTGAGCTATAATTGGCCACAGGCATCCTGCCTGTGGCCAATTATGGCTCTCCTCGCTGCCGGCGCTGTGATTGGCCAAGCATGCAGGGTCACAGTGCATGCTTTGCCAATCACAGCGCCGGAAATGCACTGCGATGGCGCATTGCATTGTGGGCCGTTCGCGTCACACGAATTTGGCGCGAACGGCCCACAAAGTTCTGCGTTCGACTCGAACACCGAGCTCATCCCTAACTGGCAGGCTTAAAAGAGCCAATAAGGGGGCTTTGATAAGCAAGCCCTCTCACTAGTAAAAGGCTGGAGGGCACAGAGAAGCCATAGTGTCAGTATATTCGAAGCTACTGTGGAGAAAGCAGAGGGAAAGCTGACAAGCTGCAAAGGGTAAGAATAGGGTTAGTTAGGAACGTGTACTCTAATTTTGATTGCCGACTCTTTGTACAATCAGCCCTTTGCTGCCTTTTTTGTAGCATTGGGGATTTTTTTTTTTTTGGTTGATTTGAGGTCAGAAGTCACTGACTAATGTCCCATCCATAGCAAAAAAAATTTCTTCTTTTTTTAAAGGCTTCCCTTTAAGAAAATTAACTTTAGGGGTATGTTTTGGGCTTTCTGGTTCTTTTGTGGGGTTTTTATTTTTGTTCATGTTGATCTGGCCTTTTTACGTGTGGGGTGCTCAAAGTGGAGCCTTTACATTGTTTAAAAGAAAAAAATAATATGTGCAAGAACAATGTGCACCTAAACAACATCATATTTTTTAACTCACATTCAACAACACTCCCTTAGCCCCATAGTAAAAATAAAAGTTGGGCATACTGTACACTGGTTAGGTCTATTATCCCTGACCAAATCTGTCCTGTTACTGGTCATATTTATGTAGCGGGTAGGTACCTTTCAGTATGCTGATTCGGGTGGAGACATCAGTGATGTTCAGTTCCCTGCGGCCCAGCAGGTGGTGCTGTCACTTTGGGCCGGGGTTGAACCATCACTGGAGTGCCGTACCCTTTTTGGTCTCTCGCAGCTGTTGTGCGGCGGGGCGGGGAACCCGCTGTGCTGGCTGGGAGAGGCTATAAAAGGGGCGGACATCTTCGCCACGAGGTCCGTGTCCCAGGCACCTTTAGCCTGAGGGCTGCTGTCCAGCAGTCAGTGTCCAGGTGGCCTAGGCCTGGACACGTGGAGTTCGGGAGTCACCAAAGACACCCTCAGTCTGGGGTGGGGGTGCATCATTCAGGCCTGGGGCCCAGCTTCTTCCACTGGGAGGAATCGTCCTAAGGCACCCACAGAATCGGGTGTCTGAATCCAGGCGTAAGGGACCGCGCAGGTGACCTTCCCGTAGATCTGGTGCAGCAGATTGCCAGTGCCGGGATAGGGCCTCCGGAGACCGTCGGGATGGATGTCTGTGGCAGAGACCACTACTCCGGTGAGTGGCAAAGACCGTTACTCAGGCCTGTGGCCGGGGCCCCAACTAGTTCACCCGGTAGGTGGCAGCTACCAACTTCACGGTCTGTGGCAGAGACCGTGCGCCAGGCCTATCCGCACGAGAAAGGGATAGGAGAGTTCATTGTGCCTGGGCCTACTCGTATCCACACCCCTGTCTGTCTGTTATGGAAGTTCAACTGAGTATGTTCATTCTGGCATTGAAGAAATAAAGGAGTGTTGAACTTTTAAATGGTGTGGGGCTCTATTACTGGCAGACACACCTCCACGGAAGAAGCGGAGGCTCCATATGCAGAATGCAGACCCGAAGGTAATCTAAAGAGACTGCTCAAACCTCATATACATTTAAGGTGAAAGCTGGGCGTAGTGTCCTGCACTCTCTCCTCCAGAGTACCCCTAGACAACAGCCAAGAACAACAGATACAATAGAGGGAGAGAGTGAGGCCGCTACATTTACATTTTTGTATCCTCCTCAGTATCCTAATTCTTGTAGTAAAACCCCAACCTGTGATCTTTGTCTTTAGTAAATTTGGGCTTAGTCTTGCTATTTAAAATTGCCTTGTTGCTGGCCATTTTTTCACTGTGTCATACTTGTAGTGAAACACCTGTCAGTACTTTTTTTCTTTAGTACATTTCTATCAGTTCTTCATAATTAAAAATGTCCTGTTGCTGGCCATTTTTACACTGTTGTATCAACTGTGGTCTCTTAGATCCTGTGGTAAAAACCCTGACTATGCTCTTTTTCTCTAGTGCATTTTGGTCAATTCCTCCCTGTGACAGGGGTCACTTTGGGCACAGGGTGAGCAAGAAAATAATGGACATTAAGAATATGTCTTGGATTGCTTTAAAATGGGACAGTGATATTTTTCCACAATATTCCCCAGGATATCTGTAAAGAACTATTTACTGTTTGATTATGAACTCAACAGGTTAACTGAAAAGTGACTCCTTCATGATGTTGGGACACATACTGTTAGATGCTAATGTCACCACATCCAGCCCCCACCTGTGTCTGCTAAGATGTCAGATGTGTATTGGGAGACAGTGAGGCTAGCCTAAAGGTCATGTGTCTGAGTCATCACTGTAGCTCATGTAAATTAGGTCTGGTCAAAGGTGTATTGTCTGAGGAGAATGTAAGAACCTCCTGTCTGTGTGTATAAAACTGGGAGTTTGTCATTAAAGATGGTCAGTCCAGTTGGAAACTTCATACAGAGTGTTTGTCTCGTATGTTTGGAAGGATTAATCCTATGGGAAGCGGTCGCCTGACTGTGGAGGATTGGCAGTGGATGTGTGTCCAGAGAGGGAATATCCTAAACGGCGTTAACCACTTTCATACTTGGGGTGCCGTTACACTCCCCATTAAAAAATGTCCTGGTGCTTACACCTTTTTCACTGCTGTATCAACTGTAGTATCTTCATTTTAATGAGAACTTGATAGAAGTTGGCTAGTGGCAGCACAGTTTTGTATCAATAAGAACAAGGACATGCACAGCAAACTAGTGGCCAACTTCTATCTGCTGGTTAAATCAGTACTATTACCATCTAATCAAACAGCATGCGCTGCTGCTAAATATACCTGTAGCACTACCCCTGTAGGAGCTGCTGGTTAGTTTTGTGTTTTGACGTTACCTCTTCAGCTTCGTTGTCCGGGTAGGAAAGTCTGTAGTAATGCAATGTCCACACAGATGTAAAACCTTAAACAGTCAGGCTTTATTTTCTTATGCAGTAAACGTTTAGAAAGTAGAAGGTATAGAAGACTAGGGAAAGGTTCAGGCACTCGCCACAAAAATACACAGGTGTCAGTTCAAAGTCACTCACCACTCTCAGTGTTAGAGTGGGTATTGGTCACCTGGATAGTCCCCTCTCACATGGCCTAGCACCTGGGAGGACACACGAATCAGCAACGGGACAGTCTCTGCCACAGACTGCCCTAGGTGAATGGGAACTCTGCCACAGACCTTTTAAAGTGAACAAAGTCTCTGCCACAGACGTTTTAAAGTTAAGCGAATGGATAGTCCAGGAATCCTCTGCCACAGAATTTCAAAGTTCCAAACTTCCAGTTGTGCAGTGAAAGAGCCTTTAAGCCAATCCGGCAAACTGCAGGGCTTGTAGTGTAGTGGATCCCTCCTTAATAAAGTTGCCAGGCCTCACCCGAGACAGCAGCACTTTGCCGGTCTCCTCCCTGGTCTCCTTCATTAAGATAGCTTCCTCCCTATTTGGACGGACAGCCTGGGATCCCCTCTCTGGATGCAGGCCCCAGCCAGACTAGCTGGGCCCACTAGATAGCGATGCAGCCTCGGGCCAACGTGGCCCCGAGACCAGGATCACACACACACACCTCGAGCCCGGAGGGCCATGAGGCGAAAACGAACCCTAATCAATGGCGTCTGCCCCTTAAGTATCCCCTCCCAGCAGGCACATCGGGGCGACCACTCCCACCGTACCGCTGCCGAGAAGGGCCACTCAATGTACCATGGTTTGCTCATGTTCCAACAAGTGCCTGAGGTGGTAACGCCACCTACAGGCAAAAAGGAAAAAGGCAAAGTGCTTGCAAAAAGGCTGCAAAACTGTAGGAGATCAGCAGCACCACTGGTAATGAAGAAGAATGTAAAAAAGGTGAACCCAGTAATGAGCTCTGGTTTCGGTATGAACACATTAAACTAAATCGCCCATCCCATTCACTTACATTGCCAGAAATCCCTGGCCATATGGGCAAAGGGGCAGAGATAATTTAATTTAAAAAAGTGGATGGTTGTCCCATAAAAATCTATATCAGATCCCTAATCCAAGCATGCAGTCTAGGTGGCCAGGAAAGGAGGTAGTGAGTGTGTGCCCCCTCCTTATTGCCAATTCCAGGCCACATCACCCCAGCATTGGGAGGTACCTTGCCAGTGGAGATCCCCTGGACAAAACACCTTTTTCCATCTTGATAAGGACAAGGGCCTCTTCCCCACAACCCTGGTTCAGTGGCTGTAGGGGTCTGTTGGGTTAACTGCCTGTCTGTCGATCAGAATCTGGAAGCCTCCTTTTAGAAATATTTCCCCCTTTCCTGGCTAGCCAGGCTGCATGCTTGGTTTAAGGGTCTGGTATGTATTTTCAGGGGGACCCACATAAATTTTTTCAGTTTTTTTTCACAAGGTCCCCCTTAAACGCTATGCCAGACTCATAGGGTACTTTTTTTTTATTATTCTTGATGTACAGTAGAATGAATTACAGCCAATGCGACATTTACACACAAAAAAAAAACATATATATATATATAGCTGACACTTGTGAACTTTTTCTTTTAAACAAAGATGCTGTCAAGGACATGTCATTTGCCAACAATTTTATACATTTTTTCTTGTCAGTGCTGCTGTACATCAGAGAAATGTGCCCCATTCATGGGCAGGATTAAGGCACTCTCGGGCATATTTAAAGGAATTGGGCATTTTTAATGTTTCTTCATTTCCGGCCTGCCCACTGTATATATACGTCATTACTTTGACGTTAAATACCGGGGTTATGGTGACAGATAGCTGCCATAACCCCGGTATATTTTTAAACAATGGGCGGTTCGCTTTAACATAAAAGTGGTCTCAGCGGCGGATTCACCGCAAGATCACGTTTATGGGTGGCAGGAGAGGTTCCCTGGGATGGATGGGCAGGAAGTCGAGTGAGGGCAAGATGGCCCCCACTTGACGTTATGCCCTTGGAGGACTGGAGCGATGTCAAATGTCACTTCCACCCATCGGCCTAAAGGGCCCATTAATTTTTTTTTTTTATGGAAAAAAATATGATTTTTAATTTTTTTTATTGTTTTATCACAAAAAATAGGCCCTGTCCTGCTTATTTCTATTGCAAGGGATGTTTACAGGGACAGTGTAAAAATAAAAAATAAAAGTGAAATAAATAAGAAAAAAATAAATACACTTAAAGCCCCCTGTCCCTCTGAGCTCGTGCGCAGCAGCAAACACATACGCAAGTTGCGCCTACATATGTAAACGGTGTTCAAACCACACATGTAAGGTATCGCCATGATTGTTAGAGCGAGAGCAATAATCCTAGCCCAAGACCTCCTCTGTAACTCTAAACTGCTAACCTGTAGAAATTTGTAAACGTCGCCTATGGAGATTTTTAAGTACCAAAGTTTGTCGTCATTCCACAAGCAGGCACAGTTTTGAAGAATGACATGTTAGGTATCAATTTACTCGGCGTAACATTTCTTTTCACATTATAGAAAAAACTGGGCTAACTTTACTGTTTTCCTATTTTTTATTAAAAAAAGTGTATTTTATTTCCAAAAAATTGCGTTTGCAAATTGAGCAAAAACGGTGTGACCTAAAGTATTGCAATGATCTCCATTTTATTCTCTAGGTTCTCTGCTAAAAAAATATATAATGTTTCGGGTTCTAAGTAATTTTCTAGCAAAAAATACTGATTTTAAATAACAAGTGTCAGAAATAGGCTTGGTCCAGAAGTGGTTAAAGCATTTACAAATCACTGGTCCTGGACATTTTTTTTTTTGCATTGGTACATGTTCCCGAGGGCAGTGCTCACCCTTTAACCACCTGAGACCCGGGCCATGTACAAATGACGGCCTCAAGGTGGATCTAGAAATCCGGGAGGCTGTCATTATACGGCCTCGGCTATTCCGGCCACTGGGGGGTGCGCGAGCGCTGCTGGCGGCGCGCGCGCTCCGGCGCATCACTGAGATGCCGATGCGCGTGCCTGGCGGCCGCGATGTCCGCCAGGTACCCGCGATCGGCCAGTACACAGACAAAGACATGTAAACACACAGATCCATGTCCTGTCAGGGAGAGGAGACCGATGCTGTGTCCCTTGTACATAGGGACACAGATCGGTCACCTCCCCCAGTCAGTCCCCTCCCCCACACAGTAGTAATCACTCCCAGGGCACACATTTAACCCCTTCCTCGCCCCTAGTGTTAACCCCTTCCCTGCCAGTGTCATTTTTACAGTAACCAGTGCATTTTTATAGCAATGGTCGCTGTAAAAATGACAATGGTCCCAAAATGGTGTCAAAATGTCTGATGTGTCCGCCATAATGTCGCAGTCACAATAAAAATCGCTGATCGCCGCCATTACTAGTAAAAAAAAAAATATTAATAAAAATGCTATAAAACTATCCCCTATTTTGTAGACGCTATACCTTTTGCGCAAACCAATCAATAACGCCTATTGTGATTTTTTTTTACCAAAAATATGTAGAAGAATACGTATCGGACTAAACTGAGGAAAAAATTAGTATTTATTTTTTTAAATTTGGATATTTATTATAGCAAAAAGTAAAAAATATTGTGTTTTTTTCAAAATCGGCGCTCTTTTTTTGTTTATAGCGCAAAAAATAAAAACCGCAGAGGTGATCAAATACCACCAAAAGAAAGCTCTATTTGTGGGAAAAAAAGGACGTCAATTTTGTTTGGGAGCCATGTTGCACGACCGCGCAATTTTCATTCAAAGCGTGACAGTGCTGAAAGCTGAAAATTGGCCTGGGTAGGAAGGGGGTTTAAGTGCCCAGTAAGCTAATAGTTAAGCTACATTTATTTTTTTACACCCCCTTGCCTATTAGCCCAGAAATTGGGCATTTTTGATTTGACAGATTAGTGGAGATTAACACTTAAGAACTTCTCTGTAAACTCACTTCCCGTGAAACTGTACAGGTTCCTCCTGAATACAGCACTTTTAAGGGGACACCGCAGAGCCTGTGTCCCACTCCACCAGCTTAGCCATGCTTTGCCACCTCACACCCAGTGACAATATAAAACAGCATTAATTCTTTGTTTATCCACCTCTCCCACTCTCCCAGTATTCCCAGCCAGACTACCAACCCCCTCGCTACCAGAGGACACCATCACCCATGCCAAGTACACCTTCCCACTGGCTGACTGCTATAGCATACCCACCAGACCTGGTTACTCATAGCAACGGCATGTTTGATATCTTCCTGCCAACTTCACTGTATGATTAACCCCTTCATGGCAGCTCTCTTACTTTTCCTCTTCATCCCCTTGATGTTAAAGGCCCTGTTCTTTTTGCCACTAGAACTGGTAGTAAATGCCTTTTGTTTATATTTTACCTACAGGTTAGCTTATAATAAGGCTTAACTGTAGGTACTGTAAATATCTTGTAAATGTGCACAGGCATACCCCGTGCCGTTCCTTCAGAGCCCTGTGCCATAAACAGTGACCCTCATGTGCATGCACGGGAGTGACGTCATCGTGGCTTGTCCATTCAAAGGACCGGAGCCCATGAACCCAGAAGAAAGACTGAGTGAAGATAGAAAGCCTGTCAACAGTGATAGCACTGGAGGATTTTGGTTTAAGGTAAGTTTCACATAATGTGCTAGTATGTGATACAAACTAGCACATTATAACATTGCCTTGCAGGAGGAAAACTACTGCTTTAATGAACACTTTAAAGGACTTCAGATCAGGCACTTTTCTAACTTTGAAGCTATTTGCAAGTACAGAGTAAACCGTTCACTGTCTCTTTCTCAGTTCATTGCAGATACAGTTCAGTTCATTCTAACTAACTTAGCTAATCCAGGCTAATCCAGGCTGCCCATGTCACACCTTTTAAGCAGGGAAAGTTCTTTAATAAAAGTCCATGTTCTGGCTTCTCTACTGCCACTAGGTACCCCAAAGGGTGGCTACGGGTTCCTAAAGCCTCGTACACACGGTCGGACTTCCATCAGACTTTTCTGTGTTTTTTTGTCCGAACGGAGTTGGTCGGGAACACCCATAGCATACACACGCTCGGACTTTTCTGCAAACTTTCCCAAAACTTTTTGCAACATCACGTGGTTTTTCTGCTCTTTTCTGCTCTTTACCGCCACCCTTAGGTCAACTTCTGCTATTGTTGGTTGATTTTAACATTAACTGTTTTGTCCATCGGACAAAAGTCGGATGGTTTTCTGTACACACGGTGGCACTTTGCTCCATCAGACTTTTGTTGGTCAAATGTTTGTCCGTTTGCAGACCCAACTTTTGTTTGATGAAAACAAGAAAAAAGCAAAAAAAGTTTGTCCGATGGAGCGTACACACGGTCGGATTGTTGGTCCAACTTGCTCAAAATGAAGTTTGTTGGCCAAAAGTCCGACCATGTGTAAGGGGCTTTAGAAGAGCTACATCTTGCAGCAGGGCTTCCTGACAGTTCCCATGAGGAAGGTCCAAAGACAGCCCTAGAAGGACTTCCCCTTGTATTTATGGGCCACAGAGACAGGACCATGAATGAATGGTTGATTGATTAATGATTGCGTGTAAACCTTATACAGAGTTACAGGGCATCCTAAGTTTAGTTGTTTCATAAAAGGAAAGACCAAACACTCTGGCTTCTTGTCCACAGTTCACTTAGCTTTTTATTTCCAACAAACATAACCACTATTCACATACAGTAAGTAACCATTTAGGAGCCCACATAATATTATTGTATAGCTGTAAACAGTTTTATATTGCTTGATATTGATGCCACTGTTAAGAAAGTTCCATCACAGTATCTTATTTAAGAGTCCATGGACTATACTTGATCAAAGAAACAATGGTTGCACGTTTTGATTCCCAGACCCTCTTCAGTTTGGATCTCTAGCCCTGAACTAAAATATGTTATTTTCTAAATCAAGCTGGTCACTGTAATTACAGCCATTTCCATACAACCATATCCACTGGGTCATCCACCATTGCTTAAAATGTCATAAAATGTCACGTCTGCTATTTCTGTTTGTTACTTTTTTATGTGGTAACTTTAGCAACCCAAAGGGGTTGAAATTAAATTAACTTGCATTAAATAATATTCGATTGCTAGTTCTTAAGTCATGTTTCACATAACATTTTTTATTCTTTGCCATCATTAACTTCCAGGTCATGTACTGAATCTTTCCTCCATATGCCAGCATCATGAAGAAGCTATGGTAATGCGCAAGAGAAATGTTCATGGGCAATTAAAAACCTTTCAAGTGAGAAAAATTCAAATCCAAAGCTGTATTGCTGTACATTACTAAAAATGTGAGAAAACTTAAGAAAATGCTAGTGCCCCTTGTTCTCATGCAAGATGCTTCATAAAAAAAGGAAAGGAAATTTTATATTCAAAGGCCTGGCTTGCAGATAGAAGAGCAGTGGAGATAAAGGGTCATCCATCATTGTTTGGGAATAGCATCTCTTAAATTCCTCTACAAGATTCTGGCTTCTGTATTGTTGTTGCGGTCAGCATCTGCAAGTGAGGGCAAGTTTTATAGTAAAATCAATCGTTAAAAGGGTAACAATAAAAGGCTGAACATAACTTTAATGTCTTGAAGCAGCATTCATTGTATTTGCAATTAGATTGGATTGTTACAATGCCAACTGCTGAATGCTTTTCATTGGTATCCTAACGGCAGATTTTTGTAGTTGTTTTTCACATTAGCGATATACATTTGGATGGAATTAATTATGCTTGACTCATATCTAAAAACCACATTTGGTTTAGATAACGCAGTTAGAGTATAAACATATATTAGTATCCTATCCAATTAATATTCTTTTTAAAATAAGGTAGATTATATGAAATAAATCTTGCAGACTTTGTAGCAGGGTTGTTCCAAATCCATGGTATTTTTCTGCAAGCATAATAATAAATGGTGGGGGTAGTAAACTGAATGATGGTCCCAGATGCAATATCGGGAGAATATAAAAAAGAATGAAGCAAGCTTTTTTTTTTTTAATGCACGTTAAATAAGGATTACTGAACGACAAGTATCTGCTGAATCACAAAAATTACCAGCGTATAGGCAGGTTTCTGTTATTTAAGTACCCCTGGGTGACTAAAATTACCCATTTTAATGTCAGCCAGCTGAATGATTAAAACTTTTCTTCCATTGTGAAAACATTTAAAAATAAAATATGAGTGTTTCAAGCCTTCTATTATACTTTTTTTTGTCAATTCCTGCAAGACATAGCATTACGTTGACATTTGAGAATAGTTGCACTGGAGTTACCTAATTTTTGTTGAGATGAACAGTTGTTCATGAACTGTTGCCCAAACAGTTATTTTTTTCTTTATATGAGCTACTGCAGCAAGTTGCTTTCGATATTATACAGCTGAGGTGCACATCTCTGTCCTTGAACTTGAACCCAACCAGCCCCTTGAAACTGCAAGATGTGCAGATGGACATAGACCATATGAGGAAAAATGTTTTGGTCTTCCCTTGACGCTAAAGATCATTGCCTCATATACAGTATATGTAACAGTGTCAAGATCTGTCACTATGAGGGAAGTAAGCTTTTGAGCATGGGTGCCTACTTCGTCTAAGTTCCCTGTAACAGCTCACAATTTACTACTGTATATTTTTTAGCTCAACTTACTGGCATAACTAGCACATATTACTCAACCCATTGTGTGGTGTAACCAATCCTATTGTAATCACACAATTTCTACGCCCTTAACCCTCTCCTGTATGTGAAAAAACTCAATTAGATGCTACACAATAATCCTCAAGAGAAATCTATGAATGCTGGTAAGCATATGCAATGCATATATAAACAAACATGCAGTGAAAAAAACCTTAGTGACAAATCAATACAATACAACATAATGACATAGTTACATAGATGGTAAGGTTGAATAAAGACACTGGTCCATCCAGTTGAGAGTGAATGTGTAAGTGTATACTGTTTTCAATAGCCTTGTACATTGTTTTTGCTAAAAAATACATTTAAAGGTTTTTTGAACTTATCTATACTCCCTGCTGACATTACCAACGGTTGAAGGAGTTCCACATCCTTACGCTAACAGTAAACAAACCCTTGGGCAGTTTATGATTGACCTGTGTCTGGTCCAACTTCATTGTGTGGCTGCATGTCTTTTCTAGAGACCTAAGATTTACAGGTTTTCTCCCAATGCTGGAGTCCCCATTTAAAGATATGTATATCACTATCATATCCCCTCTTAAGTGTATCTTCTCCAGGGCGAATACGTTTATGTCTGTAGTCGTATCTCATAACTGAGGTCTTCCGACCCCCCATTAGCTTTGCTGCCCTTCTTTGGACTCTCTTCAGCTCAAGCTCATCCTCTTGAGGATTGGTGACCAGAACTGGATGGAGTAGTCAAGATGTGACAGAACCAGAGTTTTGTAAAGTGGTTAGAGTTATAGATTTATATCTGGAGTAAATAAGCCTTTTATTGCATGCTAATAAAATCTTTGCAATAAGTTTTTCACAACCTTTGCACTTAAACACTCAAATTTGCGCTCAGATGCATCCTGTTTCCATTGATCAACCTTGAGATTTTTCTGGTTGTTTTCTGCCCCCCCCCAAAAGAAAAGAACACCAGCAGCCACTGCCTCTGAGACAGGATTGTATCGAGGCACAGATCTGGGGAAAGGTACAGAAGAATTTCTGCAGCATTAAAGGTCTCAATGAGCACAGTGACCTCCATCATCCATAAATGGAAGAAGTTTGGAACCACCAGGACTCTTCCTAGAGCGGGTCTCCTGGCCAAACTGAGTGATGGGGGGGGCTTAGTAAGGGAGGTGACCAAGAGCCTGATGGTCACTCTGACAGAGCTCCAGTGTTTCTCTGTGGAGAGAGGAGAACCTTCCAGAAGAACAACCATCTCTGAAGCACTCCGCCAATCAGACCTGTATGGTAGAGTGGCCAGATGGAAGCCACTCCTAAGTAAAAGACACATGACAGCCCGCCTGGAGTTTGCCAAAAGGCACCTGAAGGACTCTCAGACCATGAGAAACAAACGTCTCTGGTCTGATGAAACAAAGATTGAACTCTTTGGCCTGAATGGCAAGTGTCATGTCTGGAGGAAACCAGACAATGCTCTTGACCTGGCTAATACCATCCCTACAGTGAAGCATTGTGGTGGCAGCATCATGCTGTGGGGATGTTTTTCAGTGTCAGGAACTGGGAGACTAGTCAGGATTGAGCGAAAGATGAATGCAGCAATGTACAGAGACATCCTAGATGAAAACCTGCTCCAGAGCGCTCTGGACCTCAGACTGGGGCGACGCTTCATCTTCAAACAGGACAAAGAACCTAAGCACACAGCCAAGATAACAAACGAGTGGCTATGGGACAACTCTGTGAATGTCCTTGAGTGGCCCAGCTAGAGCCCAGACTTGAACCCAATAGACCATCTCTGGAGAGATCTGAAAATGGCGGTGCACTGACCCTCCCCATCCAACCTGATGGAGCTTGGGAGGTTGTGCAAAGAAGAATGGGAGAAACTAAGTTTAGGTGTGCCAAGCTTGTAGCATCATACTCAAAAAGACTTGAGGCTGTAATTGGTGCCAAAGGTGCTTCAACAAAGTATTGAGCAGAGGCTGTGAATACTTGTGTACATGTGATTTTTTTTTTTAATACATTTGCAAAGATTTCAACTAAACTTCTTTCACATTGTCATTATGGGGTATTGTTTGTAGAATTTTGAGGAAAATAATGAATTTATTCCATTTTGGAATAAGGCTGTAACATAAAAAACGTGAAGCACTGTGAATACTTTCCGGATGCACTGTACCATGACATCAATGCCAAAAAAAACATAATTTTTTAATTAATCATTTACGGGGAACTGTATTAAACACCTTAGGGAAATCTAATTACACTATGTCGACAGGCCTTCTTTTATCCAAAATTACGGCTCACCTTATCATACATTGTTGGTTGGTCCAAAAAGAGCAGTTCTTCATAAATCCATGTTGGTTACTCCTAAAGCCCTGTACACACGATTGGATTTCCTATGGTTTTTTAACCAATGGATTTTTCCATCGGAAAACCGATGAAGCTGACTTTCATCAGTCTTGCCTACACACCATCAGTCAAAAAACCGACTGTTCCAAACGCGGTGACGTAAAACACTCCGATGAGCCGACAAAAATGAAGTTCAATGCTTCTGAGCATGCGTCGACTTGATTCTGAGCATGCGTGGGTTTTTTATCCGATGGAGTTCCCCACAGACAAAAGTAATTTGCTATCAGTTTTTTAACCATCGGATAAATTTAAAACATGTTCTATTTTTAAACACCGATGGAAAAAAGACCGATGGGGCCCATACACGATCGGTTTGCCCGATGAAAAAAGTCCATCGGACTGTTTTCATCTGTAAAACCTATCGTGTGTACAGGGCTTTATGATACTATTTTCATCAGAAAGTTCTTGAATATGGTCCTTTATCATTCCTTCTAATAGTTTACATACTATTGATGTTCAGATGACTGATCTGTAACTCCCAGGTATATATCGTGGCCCTTTTTTAAATATTGGCACCACATTTGCTTTTAGCCAATCTGCTTTTACCATTCCAGTCAGTAAACTGCTCTTAAAAATGCGGAATAATAAACTGACCTCACCTTTTTACTATTAATATATTTGAAAAAAATTGGGAATTTCTTTCTACTCTCTTTGGCAATGTGTCTTTTATAATTTATTTTGCTGCCCTGATTGCACTCCTGCATTTCTTATTGTACGCTTTGCAGTTTTGGAATGCCTTGTATTTTTTAAAGGACTTTTTTCTCGTTAATATGCCTTATTACGTTTGTGTTTAGCCACCCAGATTTAACTTTTGCCCCTTTAGATTTGTTGCCCAGTATGCTCTGGCAAATGACTTTGTTTAATATGTCCTTAAAGCACTCCCAGTGGAAGCGCTTTAAGGGCATATTAAACAAATTCTTTGTTGGGGGCATGTTCGGCCAGCACAGCGGATGGAGGCTTTCTAGGAGAGCTCCTTTGACTCCTCAGCTTTAATGAGGCAATCCAGCAACATTGATGCCCACCTTCCCTATCCAGGATCGCAGTGGCGTAGCGTGGGTTGTCAGCGCCTGGGGCAAGGCAAGAAATTTGCGCCCCCTAACCTGCGGACTTTTCGCACTCCCTGTGTCCCTTCCCTTCCTACAATAGTACTGACCAGCCTGTTTCCTATACTGACCACTACACTAACCTCTACATGGACCTACAAGATTCCTAGACTGACCATTACACTTACCTACCTGTCCACTGCACTGACCTACCCGATTCCTACATTGGCCACTACACTACACTGCACACTGACCACTACACACTGACCACTACACTGCACACTGACCACTACACTGACCACTACACACCACACTGACCATTACACTAACCACTACACTACACACTGACCACTACACAATGACCACTACACAGCACACTGACCACTACACACCACACTGACCACTACACCGACCACAACACTGACCACTACACACCACACTGACCACTACACTACACACTGACCACTACACTGACCACTACACTACACACTGACCGCTACACTACCCACTGACAACTACACACTGACCACTACACTACACACTGACCACTACACACTACACTGATGCAAGGCTGGTGCAAGGATCTTTGACACCCTCGGCGATACCTAATTTTGCCGCCCCCCCTACACACTGACAACTACACACTGACCACTACACTACACACTGACCATTACACTACACACCACACTGACCACTACACTACACACTGACCACTACACTACACACTGACCACTACACTGCACACTGACCACTACACTGCACACTGACCACTACACTGCACACCACACTGACCACTATACACTGACCACTACACTGCACACCACACACCACACTACACACCGCACCGACCACCAGGGCTGGTGCAAGGATCTTTGACACCCTAGGCGATAGCTAATTTTGCCGCCCCCTACACACTGACAACTACACACTGACCACTACACACTACACTGACCACTACACTACACACTGACCACTACACTACACACCACACTGACCACTACACTACACACTGACCACTACACTACACACTGACCACTACACTGCACACTGACCACTACACACCACACTGACCACTACACTACACACTGACCACTACACTACACACTGACCACTACACTGCACACTGACCACTACACACCACACTGACCACTACACACCACACTGACCACTACACTGCACACTGACCACTACACACCAAACTGACCACTACACACCACACTGACCACTACACTACACACTGACCACTGCACTACACACTGACCACTACACTACACACTGACCACTACACTACACACCACACTGACCACTACACTACACACTGACCACTACACACCACACTGACCACTACAGTACACACTGACCACTACACTACACACTGACCACTACACTGCACACTGACCACTACACACCACACTGACCACTACACACCACACTGACTACTACACTACACACCACTACACTGCACACTGACCACTACACTGCACACTGACCACTACACACCAAACTGACCACTACACACCACACTGACCACTACACTACACACTGACCACTGCACTACACACTGACCACTACACTACACACTGACCACTACACTGCACACTGACCACTACACTGCAAACCACACTGACCACTACACTGCACACTACACTGACCACTATATACTGACCACTACACTGCACACCACACTACACACCACACTACACACCACACTACACACCGTACTGACCACCAGGGCTTGTGCAAGGATATCCTCCTCCTTACCTCTGCTCTTCGTGGCTTCATCGACCATCATCAGGACTCTCCTCCACGCCTTCTTCAGACACTTCATGTCTGTCACATGTGCTCAGGGTGAACCTGCTCTCATCTGTGAAAAGCACAGGGCGCCAGTGACAGACCTGCCAATTCTGGTGTTCAATGGCAAATTCCAATAGAGTTCCACGGTGCCGGGCAGTGAGCACAGGGCCCACTAGAGGATGTCGGGCCCTCAGGCCACCCTCATGAAGTCTGTTTCTGATTGTTTAGTCAGAGACATACACACCAGCGGCCTGCTGGAGGTCATTTTGTAGGGCTCTGGTAGTGCTCATCCTGTTCCTTCTTGCATAAAGGAGCAGCTACCAGTCCTGCTGATGTGTTAAGGACCGTTTACGGCCCTTTCCAGCTCTCCTAGAGTAACTGCCTCTCTCCTAGAATCTCCTTCATGCTCTTGAGACTGTGCTGGGAGACAAACCTTCTGGCAATGGCACTTATTAATGTGCCATCCTGGAGGAGTTAAACTGTCTATGCAACCTCTATAGCAGGGGTAGACAACCTCGGCACTCCAGCTGCGGTGAAACTACAAATCCCATCATGCCTCTGTCTCTAGGAGTCATGCCTGTGATTGTCAAGGTCTTGCAATGTTCCATGGGACTTGTAGTTTCACCACAGCTGGAGGGCCAAGGTTGCCTAGCCCTGCTGTATAGGGTCCAGGTATCGCCTCATGCTACCAGTAGTGACACTAACCCTAGCCAAATGCAAAACTAGTGAAAAACAGTCAGAAAAGAGGAGTAGGAAAAAAAAATGTCAGTGGCCTCCACCTGTAAAGCCATTCCTGTTTTGGAGGTCATCTCATTGTTGCCCTACTAGTGCACCTGTTGTTAATTTAATTAACACCAAAGCAGATAAAACTGATTAACAACCCCCTCTGCTTCTTAACTTACCAGAATAATAGCCAGAAGTTTAATTGACTTGATGCTATGCTCTAATTTTTTTGAGCAGTGTATATATACACAGTATCTCACAAAAGTGAGTACACCCCTCGCATTTTTGTAAATATTTTATTATATCTCTTAATGTGAAAACACTGAAGAAATAACACTTTGCTACAATGTAAAATTGTGAGTGTACAGCTTGTATAACAGTGTAAATTTGCTGTTACCTCAAAATAACTCAACACACAGCCATTAATGTCTAAACCACTGGCAACAAAAGGGAGTACACCCCTAAGTGAAAATGTCCAAATTGGGCCCAATTAGCCATTTTCCCTCCCCGGTGTCATGTTACTCTACAGTCAAGCATTGTGGTGGGAGTGTCATGGTCTGGGGCTGCATGAGTGCTGCCGGCACTGGGGAGCTACAGTTCATTAAGGGAACCATGAATGCCAACATGTGCTGTGACATACTGAAGCAGAGCATGATCCCCTCCCTTTGGAGACTGGGCCGCAGGGTAGTATTCCAACATAATAACAACCCCAAACACACCTCCAAGACAACCACTGCCTTGCTAAAGAAGCTGAGGGCAAAGGTGATGGCCTGGCCAAGCATGTCTCCAGACCTAAACCCTATTGAGCATCTGTGGGGCATCCTCAAACGGAAGGTGGAAGAGCGCAAGGTCTCTAACATCCACCAGCTCCGTGATGTCATCATGGAGTAGTGGAAGAAGACTACAGTGGGAACCTGTGAAGCTCTGGTGAACTTCATGTCCAAGAGGGTTAAGGTAGTGCTAGTAAATAATGGTCGCCACACAAAATTATTTATTTTGAGGGGACAGCAAATTTACACTGTTATACAAGCTGTACACTCGCTACTTTACATTGTAGCAAAGTGTAATTTCTTCAGTGTTATCACATAAAAAGATATAAAAAATATTTACAAAAATGTGAGGGGTGTACTCACTTTTGTGAGATACTGTATATTGGATAGGGCTGGGCAAGCACAGAGGCCGGAGAGGTGCCCACTTGAGCAGTCTGGTGGGGGTACAGCTGAATTGGGAGCCTCTCCAAGCTCTGCATCACTGTGATGTTGTTGCATAGGTTCCTTTTTTACATATGCAGCACACCCCACGTAGGAGCTGCAGATGAGCAGGGATCCCCCACCCTTGCACACCCAGGCACACCAAATCTTCACAGGCACACAATAGTCAGAAAACCGTACGTAGCTTTGTTTTTGTTGTTTTATTAGGGGGTTAACAACTTGGATGGAGATGGGGAGATTGTGGGATGCCCACTTGACTGTAACAAGAACTTCAGGGACAAACTTCATATGTACAACTTCTTCCACTTCTTCCTCCTGCACACACTTGCTTTTCTTTACACAGCTTCTGCTATTTCACTCCTGAGGGAACTTGACAGACTCCTTGTCAGTTCAGTAGCAACCCATTACAGGCAGGAACTCACAGTCCCTTAAAAGAGCACACATGGAGTTAAATAGCATGTGATCTTTTCTTTTGCCTCCCCTTGTGGCCGTTGGTCCCAGCTCCACTTCTTCAGGCAATGCCAGCCCACCTGGCTGCAGCTGCCTCTTTACATGCCCCCCCTGACTGACTCTTTACACCAGATTGCCTGACTGACTCTGCACCAGCCCACCCAGCTGACTCTCTCTGGAGATCTCTCAAGGAAAAAAGGTAGAAGACCTAAGCCCACCGTTGTTTTTAAGGGAGACTGGCTACATATGGCAGTCTCCGCACTTTGTTAGTTCCCACCAGTGTTGCGCTACTCACTATGTCCTCTCTTTGCTCTCATGCCTCCAGGAAAGCTTAATCCTGCGTGTCTTTGACAGGATCCTTCCAGCACCCAAGCCCCGGCTCAAGGCAGGACACAACCTCAGACTAGGAGGGACCCCTTAGGACCACCAACAGCCTCCTCAACACTGTATCTCCATCTTCCACCCAACTGCCCTGCTGACAGTTCTTCCATCTACCACCTTCTAGTTCTAGAAGGTTCTCCAACCTACCAGACACCACGGAAGGCACCATAGAGCTGCCAAGATGAGTCATCCCGCCCTGGCCTCTAATAACCCTGACCCAATTTAGTGACTCAGGTTATTTCTGGCCAGAATATTTTTTACCTACTCTACCAATACTAGCAGCACACACTAGAGGGCAGTAAATATATTTTCTGCATTGGATTATATCATACCAGAAAGGTCTGTCCATAGACACTTCCTTTCCTAGGGTGTACTTAGCTTCTCAAAGAGTTGAATGTTGCCCCTGGGCCTCAGGATGAGCACTTGGGTTCTACAGCATTTTTAACAATTTTTGTAACTTTGTTTTTGTTGTTTTATTAGGGGGTTAACAACATGGATGGGGATGGGGAGATTGTGAGATGCCCACTTGACTGTAACGAGAACTTCAGGGACAAACTTCCTTCAGAAGCCAATAGCATTAAAATATGTAAACTGCAAGTGATGGGGGAAGAATTTTAACAAATAGTTTACTGGGAAATACTTATTTCTTGTTCATACATCACGGGACACAGAGCAGCATAGTCATTACTATGTGGGTTATATAGAATTACCTTCAGGTGCTGGCACTTGCAACTTCCAAAACAGGAAGTACCCTCCCCTATATAAGCCCCTCCCATCCGGGAGTACCTCAGTTTTTTGCCAGTGTCTAAGGTGTTGGCCAAGGTTAACATGTATTCATCTGGGCTTGTGTACAGGTTCTCTGGACCTTAGCAAGCTATTCCGGATCTGACCAAAAAAAGCTTCATAGCTAAACGGTCGGTACCCGGGCCTTGCAGAGAAGAGCAGGGTTTTGCCTGTAATGCCTCTCTTAGGAGGGCTGGACCCTGGGATCCAGAGCTCTGGTCATACCCAAAACCAAGAGGCTATCTGTGCAGGGTGCTATACAGGTCCAGGGGAGTGGAATCCTTGGGAACCCGGTCCCTGAAGGTCTAGTACAATGCCTGCCGTGGGAGGTGAAGTTTGGGCTTCTGTGGACCAAACAAAGTCCTGCGGCGGGGAAAAGGTAAGTGGGGGCCCCTCAGGAACTTGGTTCTATTGAGGGGACCCCCAAGCCTAATATGTCTTTCTGCCTGTTACCTAAAGGGTATTCCCGCTAATAGCTGTATATGCCTAAGAAATCCTAGAAATGTTTTTTCATAAGGGAAGTTTTAAAAAAACTGTAAACCTGGAAATGTTTTTCATAAAGGAGGTTTTAAAAAAAAAAAGACAAAAGTGCGGTACCTGTGTTTGTCCACTAGAGGCCGCTGTGGAACGTCTTTTTTCTTGGGACTATTCCTTCCATGGTGAAAGTCCAGGCAGATGAGTGAGCTCTCTATCAGGGAAGCTGCATTCCTCTGTCATGCTGCCAAGTAGTTTCCTTCCATCCCCGAGTCCTGGTGAAACAGGGACCCTGGCTCCTCTCCCTACATGGCGCCAAGAGCGCACACGTGCACGCGCGCGCGCGCACACATGCTTTCTTTTTATAAAGTTTAGCTTCAAAAAAGGGGGCGGAGCCTGGCGGATGACGCGCTCTGTGCGCCCAGCGCTTCTGCGCATGTGCGGGCGTCCCAGCAAGATAAAAGGACTCAGTCCACGCTGCTTGCTATGGACACAGAGCATGAAAAGGAGCTGGTAGCATGGTATAGGGGCTTACAGCGGGCGGTTGATACAGGCATCCCCAGAAAGACGCATTAGTAGACACCCACTGATGTACATAGCAGCAAATTGCATTAGACTATTTCAGTAAGGGGTGTATTGCGGCTGGAATACCTCAGCTTTGAACTAAGGAATATGCCGCCTAAAAAACGCCGAGATATACCTCTCAGGAAGTGTAGGGGGTCTCCATCGGGCTCTGAGGATCTGGAGCAGTCATCTGCACCCTCCTCCCCTGAGAAATCAGAGGTTAATACCCATAAGGAACCCCCGGGAGTGCCAGGTACTGCGGCTGTCCTCAGTCCACCTGCTCCTGCATATATAACAGAGGAGGTTTTTTCCTCAACTCTGGAGGGATTGGAGCAGAGATTGGCTGCATTGATCGCTTCTTCTCTACAGGAAAGAAAGCGCGCCAGATCTCCATCACCTCCATTAGAGTGCCTGTTGGCAGAGCAACAGTCCCAGGAAGGGACCGACCTACCTGAAGGGGATCAGGAGGAGGTTAGCTCTGTTTTTGAGGAATCGACAGTAGATGAACCATTTTCAGCATCACAGACTGAAAGATTGTGGGTCCAGACCCTAACTGACATGGTTCGATCTGCATTTAAAATGCCTCTTGTTGAACCATCAACTACTGCTGTCTCCTCATTGGGGTCGCTAAAAGCTCCCCAGGTTAATTGCTCCTTTCCAATACATCCATTATTGGAAGGACTTATATACCAGGATTGGGAACATCCTGATAAACTATTTGTTCCGCCTAAAAGGTTTCCGGTGATCTATCCCATGGAGGAAAAGTTCACCCAGAGATGGAATGTTCCTACGGTGGACGCAGCCATTTCTTCTGTGAACAAATCACTGACATGTCCAGTAGATAATGTTCAAATGTTCAAAGATCCAGTGGATAAAAAATTGGAATCTTTATTAAAATCTGCTTTTTCCACAGCAGGGGCTGTTACACAGCCAGCAGTGGCAGCTATTGGAGTCTGCCAAGCTTTAAAGGATCAAATGAAAATGGTCCTGAGGGATTTGCCAGACCAACAGGCCCAGGCTCTGGCTGATCTGCCTAGAGCATTATGCTTTGCGGTTGACGCCATCAAGGATTCTATCCATCAGGCCTCCCGCCTCACGCTGTCTTTGGTACATATGCGTAGGCTTCTGTGGCTCAAAAACTGGTCTGCTGAAGCTCCCTGTAAGAAGCTCTTAGTTAGCTTCCCATTTCATGGGGAACGCCTTTTTGGCGAAGACCTGGATAAGTATATCCAGAAGATTTCCAGTGGTAAAAGTACTCTCTTACCGAGTAAGAAGAGGTCTAGGGGTCCATCTTTTAAGAGGACTACCTCTCCTATCCCTGCGACGTCTGCTACTAAGCAGTTCCGACGGCCTCCTCGGTCAAACTCAGGAGGTAAAAATCAGGGACAGCCACAGGGTAATAAAAAGCCCTGGATCCGAAGAGGTACTAAACCAGCCTCCAAGTCAAGCCTATGAAGGGCTGCCCCCACTCAAACGGGTGGGGGGAAGACTTCAGTTGTTCGCAGAGACCTGGCGGGAGACGATCAAAGACAGATGGGTGCTCTCCGCAGTAACTCTGGGATACAAGTTGGAGTTAAAAGAGTCTCCTCCGTCCCATTTTATGTGGTCAGGCATGCCAAGAGACCCTCTGAAAAGACGGTCTCTCCTATTGGCGTTAGAACAACTATTGCTCCAAGGAGTAATTATGGAGGTTCCTATGGAAGAGTGGGGGTTGGGTTTCTACTCAAACCTTTTCACAGTCCCGAAGCCAAACGGGGACATAAGACCCATATTGGACCTAAAGAGTCTAAACAAATTTCTAAACGTCCGGTCTTTCCGGATGGAGTCGATCCGATCGGTCACCGCTGCCCTACAAGGGGAGGAATGGTTAGCCTCGATCGACATCAAAGATGCTTACTTGCATGTTCCCATCTTTCCAGGTCATCAAAAATTCCTACGCTTTGCAGTAGAAGGGCGCCATTTTCAGTTCAGAGCCTTACCATTCGGTCTGGCCACAGCACCACGAGTGTTCACAAAAATTCTGGCCCCACTGTTGGCCGATCTAAGAACACGGGGTGTAACGATAATGGCATACCTAGACGACCTGTTGTTGATGGACCACTCAGTTGCCAAGCTAGAAGTGGTAATTGTCGATACAATCAAGTATCTAGAATCTCACGGTTGGGTCATCAACCTGGACAAGTCAGCCCTACAGCCAGTGAAAAACCTGGTATATCTAGGGCTACGGCTGGATTCAGACCAGAGGAAGATTTTCTTACCTCTAGACAAGGTATCCTCTTTGAGGGGCTTGGTCCGTCTGCTTTGTGCAAAAAGACAGCCGTCCATACGCCTGTGCATGAGGCTGCTAGGAAAGATGGTAGCATCATTCGAAGCTGTGCCATACGCCCAATTCCACTCAAGGAATTTACAAAGGGCCATATTGTCAGCCTGGAACGGAAAAATTCAGGCTCTAGACTTCCCGATGGCTTTGTCCCCTTCCGTTCGGAAGAGTCTCTGCTGGTGGTTGATCCCCCAGAATCTCCAGAAGGGAAAACCCTTCAGCCCGATATCTTGGAAGGTGGTCACTACAGATGCCAGCCTTACAGGCTGGGGGGCAGTACTGGAGCAATGGTCTCTCCAGGGCAGATGGTCAAATGTAGTAAAAACCCTGCCCATCAATCTCTTAGAGATACGAGCAGCCCGGTACGCCCTAGTAGCCTGGACATCCAGACTCCAAGGGTCCCCTGTCAGAATTCAATCAGACAATGCCACAGCAGTGGCATATATCAATCATCAGGGAGGCACCAGGAGTCGTGCAGCCCAGAGGGAAGTAAGTCACATCCTGGAATGGGCAGAAAAGCATGTCCCATGTATATCAGCTGTCTTCATTCCAGGGGTGGAGAATTGGAAGGCGGACTTTCTGAGTCGCCAACAGTTATGCCCAGGGGAATGGTCCCTTCATCCCGAGGTCTTCCGAGCAATATGTCAGCGGTGGGGAACACCGGATGTAGATCTGCTAGCATCCAGATTCAACGCAAAGGTGGACAGATTTGTCTCCCGGACAAGGGATCCCCTCGCTTGCGGCTCGGATGCTCTGGTGTTCCCTTGGGATCAGTTCAGACTGATATATGCATTCCCTCCGCTACAATTGTTGCCTCGACTCCTTCGCAGAGTCAGGTTGGAGAAGAAGCCGGTGATCCTGGTGGCTCCAGCGTGGCCCCGAAGGGCCTGGTACGCGGAGATCATCAAAATGTCTGTGGGGAGTCCTTGGACCCTTCCACGTCGTCCGGACCTGCTTTCGCAAGGACCGATATACCACCCTTCCTTACTAACTCTAAGTTTAACGGCCTGGCTATTGAGTCCCACATCCTAAAGAAGAGAGGTCTCTCTAACTCTGTGGTATCAACTATAATCAATGCCAGGAAGCCTGTATCCAGGCAGATCTACTATAGAGTTTGGAAGGCGTACATCACTTGGTGCGAGGCCAGAAAATGGCATCCACGTAAGTACGTTATAGGCAGAATTCTGGACTTCCTGCAGTGGGCTGTAGACAGGAAGTTTGCCTTAAGTACTATCAAGGGCCAGGTTTCAGCCTTGTCAATACTATTTCAAAGGCCCCTGGCTATGCATTCACTTGTCAAATCCTTTATGCAAGGTGTGACTCGTGTTATTCCACCGATTAAGGCTCCCATATGCCCATGGGATCTAAATTTGGTTCTGTCGGTTCTGCAGAAGCAGCCATTTGAACCTTTGCGGCACATTTCCTTGGTTCTACTCACCAGGAAATTGATATTTTTAGTAGCCATATGCTCGGCTAGAAGAGTGTCGGAATTAGCCGCCATGTCCTATAAAGAGCCATATCTGGTTATCCATAAGGACAGAGTAGTATTACGTCCTCACCCAGCTTTTCTTCCTAAGGTGGTATCGAGGTTTCACTTGAACCAGGATGTGGTTCTTCCTTCTTTTTTCCCCAAACCAAGCTCGGTAGAGGAAAAGTTATTGCATTCTTTGGATGTAGTAAGAGCAGTTAAAGCTTATCTAAAAGCCACTGCTCAGATTCGTAGAACGGATTCTCTGTTTGTTCTGCCGGAAGGCCCCAGAAAGGGTCAGGCAGCATCAAAATCTACTTTAGCCAAGTGGATTCGACAGGTCATAATACAAGCCTATGGCTTGAAAAGTAGACCGCCTCCGTTCAAAGTTAGGGCGCACTCCACGAGAGCAGTTGGAACTTCATGGGCAGTGCATCACCAGGCCTCCCTGGCGCAAATTTGTAAGGCCGCAACATGGTCTTCAGTACACACGTTTACTAGGTTCTACCAGGTGGACGTGAGAAGTCAGGAGGATGTCGCCTTTGGGCGCAGTGTGTTGCAGGCCGCAAAAGATCCTCATGCCTGATGGCGCCCAGCTTATGTATGGTGTACCCCCCCCCCCTCATGTGGCATTGCTTTGGGACGTCCCACATAGTAATGACTATTCTGCTCTGTGTCCCGTGATGTATGAACAAGAAAGTAGGATTTTTAAAACAGCTTACCTGTAAAATCCTTTTCTTGGAGTACATCACGGGACACAGAGCTCCCACCCCTCTTTCGGGGACACGTATTGCTTTGCTACAAAACTGAGGTACTCCCGGATGGGAGGGGCTTATATAGGGGAGGGTACTTCCTGTTTTGGAAGTTGCCAGTGCCAGCACCTGAAGGTAATTCTATATAACCCACATAGTAATGACTATGCTGCTCTGTGTCCCGTGATGTACTCCAAGAAAAGGATTTTACAGGTAAGCTGTTTTAAAAATCCTACTTTTATTGTGCTAAATGTGTTGATCTGAAAAAGCTGAGGGTTTAAAACTACTTTAATGGGCAATGGTGTCAGTTTATGAAACAGAGATCAGCCCTGATCTCTAGTGTGTTCCGGTTTATGTAGCTGAGATGAGGAGCAGAGAACATGTTCTTGGCCTCTCATCACAGTACATGAACGTTCTGTCACAAACAGCTAGTTTATGAAAGTGAGATCTGAAGATCTCACAGCCGTTACTCTGAAATATCTCCCTTCCAGATTCACCAGCTCAGAGGTGAAGAATCTGGGAGAGAAGCTGGTGCAATAAGAGAAAGAACGCTTCTTTCTTCCTATACTGTATATCAGCACCAGTGGGTTAAAAATTAATATAGACAATGTATATACCATATGTAGCGGATGGTTGCTAGTAGTAACTAACATCCACTGTGTTCACCCTGCTGCCAGACTTCCATACATCACTCTTCCAAGGACAATGAACAGTCATTTGCTTTTGTTTTTGTTTATTTGGGGAATATAACTTGGTTGGGGAAAGGGGATATGGGATGCCCAAAGAAAATATCACTTTGCCATCGTTATTAAAGGTTTTTTGATTCAATAGCACTTTGAGCAAATGATGGACTCTAACATTTACAGTCTCTCCAACTCCTGCAGACCATTAAGCCCTGTACACACGATCAGGTTTCCTATGGATTTTAATCCGATGGATTTTTCCATCGGAAATCCAATGAAGCTGACTTCCATCAGTCTTGCCTACACACCATCAGTCAAAAATCCGACCATCCCAAATGCTGTGACGTAAAACACTCCGACAAGCCGAGAAAAATGAAGCTCAATGCTTCTGAGCATGCGTTGACTTGATTCTGAGCATGCGTGGGTTTTTTGTCCCATGGAGTTCCACACAGACGATCGGAATTTGCTATCGTTTTTTTTCCCATCGGAAAAATTTAAAACATGTTCTATTTTTTCACACCGATGGAAAAAAGACTGATGGGGCCCATACACGATCGGTTCGTTTGATGAAAACAGCCCATCGGACTGTTTTCATCGGTGAAACCGATCGTGTGTACACGGCTTTACTCCTCCTCTGCACTAACTCCTGCAGACTGTTACTCCCAGGACTCTTCTCCTCCTGCACAAAACTTCATTGTACCATGTTAGTATCTCCTCCCCATCATCTTTACTCTGAATAATCCCAGGTGGTTTTTGGACTTGCTGAATTTTGATAGGCCAGGGTCCTGCAGTACCACTTCTTGGCGGCCTAGTTATTTAGCAGCTTAAGATAGTTGGTGGACTACTGATCCCAGCTAGCCCGACTTGCAAATCCTGTGCCCTCAGGCTACATCGATTTGACACAAAACCCCACAATCTCTCTTCTGGCCTTGCACCCAGCTCCCCTGGCATGCCTCCTCCAGATATCCACTGTGCCTCACTCACCGACCTTCTCCTGCCCTGAGTCCTTGGTGAAGAATTTACCCGGACATGCGTACTGACTGCTTTCCAGCTCCTCTGTTCCAGGACACCTCCTCTATGACCGTGTAAAATTGAGGCTCCCTCCCAGCTCCCGAACTCCTCCGCCGAGGCGCGCACCCCCCCAGATGGGGATGGGCCTCTTGCTGCAGTCTAACACTCCATTCTTCACTTCAGAAGCAAGGGAAGTGCTGGAGGAGTAACAGTCTGCAGCAAGTGAAGTGATCGAAGAGTAACGTTATGCAGCAAGTGAAATGAAGGAAAAAGGGTCTTAAGCAAGTGTTTGTGCCGGAGAGAAGACTGGAGTGTATATACAGGACTGTATATAGTAGTCCCAAACAAGTTACACTGAATCTTCTGGGCATTCCATCATTTCCTTTTCCCATCCAAGTTCAATCCCCTCAATAAAACATTTAAAAAAACAAAGCTTATTGGACAGTTCTGTGTCTGAAGCCTCGTACACACGACCGAGTTTCTCGTCCAAAACAGTCAAGAAAAGTGCCGCAAGAGTTTTTTTGTCTAGAAAAACGTTTGTGTGTATGGTTTTACAACGAGAAAATTGCTGAGAATCTCTACGAGAAAATAGAGAACCTGCTCTCTATTTTCTCGTCAGGATTCCAGATTTCCTCGTCGTGTTTCTCGTCGGCCTGTTTTGTGACGAGAAAATGGTTTGTGTGTATGCTTTTACGACTCTTCCAAAAGCACGCATGCTCACAAGCAACTATGAGACGGGAGCGCATCTTCTGGTAAAACAAGCCTTCGTAATGGAGAGAGCATATTTGTCGCGCTCAAAAATATTTCATCGTTTAAATGTTCTGCATTGAAATCTTCGTTAGAATGTTACATTAATCAAAACGAGTGACCTTCTTTTGCTGCTGATATTCACACAGAGTTATGCCTTATTTTTAACCTTTTTCATGCTGCTCTTTATAAGATTTATGTGTATTATATTGTGCAAGTTTTTAGGAATAATTTAAATGGTTAGATTTTTCAAAATGATGTTAATTATAATTTCACAATGTTTTGATAGTGATCTCCCATTTAATTTTGGAATCTATATTATTTAAATTTCCCACCATGTTTTTGTGCTAATCAGATTTAGTTATTCTTTTGGGGGGGGGTGATATCTGTCCCTTTTATTGTCAGTCAAATGTATCTGCTTACTCCAAAGCTTGATTTTGTTTATTTAAAAATACACATAGTCAAGTATTAACTTAAACAAAAATCACATTTATTCATGTTTATAAATTAAATAAAGAGAAGGCAGCGCTGGAGAAGCTGCTGCCATTTGTGCATCCCAGGGACCCCAGAGCACACAGCAACCCTGTGTGGACACTAAAATTGGGAGCTTGAGAAGGCCAACATTTCTGAACACAATCTGATGCTGGCCTCCCAGAGGTCAGGAACAGCAGCAGGTGATATATATGTCCCAAGTGTGTGGTACTACAACAGGCTGCCTTCTGTCCGACCACAATGAAGCAAGGCCATCACTTCCTCTTCTTCCTGGCAACCTTCCCTGCAGCCTTTCCTGAAGCCTTCCCTGCAGCCTTTCCTGAAGCCTTCCCTGCAGCCTTCCTTCTTCGTTTGGCTGGAGGCCGGCCCACTGGAGGGGTACTCCTGTCAGGAGGAGGAGGTGGAGGTGTAGCAGAAGGGGGTGGGGCAGAAGAAGAAGGTGGAGGTGTAGCAGAAGGGGTGGAGCAGAAGAAGAAGGTGGAGGTGTAGCAGAAGGGGGTGGGGCAGAAGGTGGAGGTGTAGCAGAAGGGGGTGGGGCAGAAGGTGGAGGTGTAGCAGAAGGGGGTGGGGCAGAAGAAGAAGGTGGAGGTGTAGCAGAAGGGGGTGGGGCAGAAGAAGAAGGTGGAGGTGTAGCAGAAGGGGGTGGGGCAGAAGAAGAAGGTGGAGGTGTAGCAGAAGGGGGTGGGGCAGAAGGTGGAGGTGTAGCAGAAGGGGGTGGGGCAGAAGGTGGAGGTGTAGCAGAAGGGGGTGGGGCAGAAGAAGAAGGTGGAGGTGTAGCAGAAGGGGGTGGGGCAGAAGAAGAAGGTGGAGGTGTAGCAGAAGGGGGTGGGGCAGAAGAAGAAGGTGGAGGTGGAGGTTGAGGTTGGGTCAGTTGGGCCACCTCACATATGGCAGTATTGGGTGTAATTTTCTCCATCACCCCCTTGTTGAGCAAGGTGATGAGCAGGGGCTCGCATAGGAGTCGTTGCTCCATGCTCATCACCTTGAACTTAGCCTCCACTAGGCCGGCAATGGCCTCTTCAGGGGATGTGGGCTCCTTGAGGGTGGCATGGGCCTCTTTAATAAGGGCCATTGCTGCCTCACTGGTGGTCCTGTCCCTCCTGCCTCTTTTGTGAAGCCGGATGGGAGGCACCTGGGATCTGGTGCTTCTCCTTTGCCCTGCCACCTCCTGTCTGCCACTGGGCCCTGCCACCTCCTGTCTGCCACTGGGCCCTGCCACCTCCTGGCTGGCACTGGGCCCTGCCACCTCCTGGCTGCCACTGGGCCCTTCCTCCTCCTGCCTGACAGTTTCCAGACCCTCCTCCTGGCTGATTTCATCCTGTGTATGAAAAAGGAACATAGTTTAATATGTTGGTTTAATCTTTGCATCAAACTTTGTAATCCTGATTGAAGCAATTAGAATGTAAATGCATAAATCCTTGCTTTAAATTTACCACTACATCAGATTGACTATTTAGCACCCAATTAAGTGCAGAATAATGTCTACAGATCTTGATTTCACTTGTGGAATCCAAAATAATGTATGTTTCTCATCTTGACATATTTGTCAAACATTAATTTTATCCCAATACATTTTCAGTTAATACTATACCTGGCTCCAGATGGCCAAATCAGGATCATCCAGGATGGCTGCCTCCTCTTGCTCCAGAGAAGGCTCAGGTTGGCTGCAGGGAAGTCTGGGGGGAAGAGTGGAGAGTGATGGCCTTGTCTCAATGTGGTCATCCAGGAAGGACATCCTGTTGTAGTACCACAAAATCGGGACATAAACATCATCTGCTGCTGCTCCTGACCTCTGAGAAGCCAGCACCTTAGAGCGTTCAGTCCTGTAGGTACCTCTCAAGCTCCCAATTTTAGTGTCCACTTGTTTTGCTGTGGCTGTGGGCACCTTGGTATGCACAAATGGGAGCAGCTTCTCCAGCGCTGCTTTTCTCACCCTTCTTTTTTTATGGATGGGGTTTTTCGTCTCCCACAGAGCCGGCAGCTCCCTTACACGGTCAATAAATTCCGCCAGGAACTCTTTGTCGCTAATAAAGACATTCATATTCAGTGCCGGCCCAAGACATTGTGCTGCCTGGTACCAAGAATGAAATGCTGCCCCCCCCCCCCAAAAGAAAAATCACGCCCACCAAAATGCCCCCATATTCATTATTTTATATCATGATAACCAAAATGGACCTGTCATGGCTCTACACATGTATATAGGAGTATAAAAGGACCTGTGCGTGGCCGTTGGCCGAGATGTCAGCTGGCCACCCGCGATCGCTCCATAGAGCCAGAACGGGGATCTGTCAATGTAAACAGACAGATCCCCATTCTGACAGGGGAGGAGAGACAGATCTGCTGTTCCTAGTGATTAGGAACAGAGATCTCTCTCCTCCTCCAGTCAGTCCCCATCCCCCCAGTTAGAAACACCTCCCAGGGAACACATTTAACCCCTTTCCTGACAGTGACATTTACACAGTAATCAGTGCATTTTTATAGCACAGATCGCTGTATAAATGTCACTGGTCCCAAAAAAGTGTCAAGTGTCCAATCTGTCCACCGCAATGTCACAGTTTCGCTAAAAATCGTAGATCACCGCCATTACTAGTAAAAAAAAATATAATAATAATAAAAATGCCATAAATCTATCCTCTATTTGGTAGACGCAATAACTTTTGTGCAAACTAATCAATATACACTTATTGCGTTTTTTTTTTTTACCAAACATATGTAGAAGAATACATATCGACCTAAACTGATGAAGAAATTTTTTTTTTTGGATGTTTATTATAGCAAAAGTTAAAATAAAAAACTATTTTCAAAGTTGTCGCTATTTTTGTTTATAGCACAAAAAATAAAAACCGCAGAAGTTATCAAATACCACCAAAAGAAAGCTCTATTTGTTTAGGTACAACGTCACACGACCGCGCAATTGTCAGTTAAATCGATGCCGTGCCGAATCTCAAAAAATGATTGAAGTGCATTATTTCTATTGTTATATAAAATAAAATAGTTCAACTCACCATAATGCCGAATAAGTAGGAGCCCCGAGTGTGTCACTTGCCGCGTCACCTGCCACCAGATGCAGATTGTCACTTGTTGCGAATTGTCACTTGCCACAATGCCATCTGCCACAAATTGCGGCTGGTCACTTGCCACGATGCCACACATTGCAGAATGTCACTTGCCACAACATCACCTGCCACACGTAGCGGATTGTCCCTTGCCATGACGTCACCTGCCACACGTCTGACAGAGAGGAGGAGGGGGTCTGACAGAGAGGAGGAGGGGGGTCTGACAGAGAGGAGGAGGGGGGTCTGACAGAGAGGAGGAGGGGGGTCTGACAGAGAGGAGGAGGGCGGCGGCTGATAGAGAGGAAGAGGGGGGCGGCTGATAGAGAGGAAGAGGGGGGCGGCTGATAGAGAGGAAAGGGGGCTGATAGAGAGGAGGGGGGGCGGCTGACAGAGCAGATGAGAGAGACGGACCTCAGGAGGGGGGGGGGGGCGAGGAGGGGGGTGGCTGATAGAGAGGAGGGGGGCCGCGGGTGGCTGACAGGGCAGATGAGAGAGACGGACCTCAGGAGGGGGCGGCTGATAGAGAGGAGGGGGGGTGGCTGATAGAGAGGAAGGGTGGCTGATAGAGAGGAAGGGGGGGCGGCTGACAGAGCAGATGAGAGAGACGGACCTCAGAAGAGGGGGTGGCTGATAGAGAGGAGGGGGGGCCATGGGCAGCTGACAGGGAGATGAGAGAGACAGACCTAAGGAGGGGGGGCGGCTGATAGAGAGGAGGGGGGCAGTGGGCGGCTGACAGGGAGATGAGAGAGACAGACCTCAAAAGGGGGGGCGGCTGATAGAGAGAGGGGGGCCGCGGGCAGCTGACAGGGAGATGAGAGAGACAGACCTCAGGAGGGGGGGTGGCTGATAGAGAGGAGGGGGGTCATGGGCAGCTGACAGGGAGATGAGAGAGACAGACCTAAGGAGGGGGGGGGCGGCTGATAGAGAGGAGGGGGGCAGTGGGCGGCTGACAGGGAGATGAGAGAGACAGACCTCAAAAGGGGGGGCGGCTGATAGAGAGAGGGGGGCCGCGGGCAGCTGACAGGGAGATGAGAGAGACAGACCTCAGGAGGGGGGGCGGCTGATAGAGAGAGGGGGGGCCGCGGGCAGCTGACAGGGAGATGAGAGACAGACCTCAGGAGGGGGGGCGGCTGATAGAGAGAGGGGGGGCCGTGGGCAGCTGACAGGGAGATGAGAGAAACAGACCTAAGGAGGGGGGGGCGGCTGATAGAGAGGGGGGGCCGCGGGCAGCTGACAGGGAGATGAGAGACAGACCTAAGGAGGGGGGGGCGGCTGATAGAGAGAGGGGGGGCCGCGGGCAGCTGACAGGGAGATGAGAGACAGACCTAAGGAGGGGGGGGGGGCGGCTGATAGAGAGAGGGGGGGCCGCGGGCAGCTGACAGGGAGATGAGAGAGACAGACCTAAGGAGGGGGGGGGGGCGGCTGATAGAGAGAGGGGGGGCCGCGGGCAGCTGACAGGGAGATGAGAGAGACAGATCTAAGGAGGGGGGGGGCGGCTGATAGAGAGAGGGGGGGCCGCGGGCAGCTGACAGGGAGATGAGAGAGACAGACCTAAGGAGGGGGGGTGGCTGATAGAGAGAGGGGGGGCCGCGGGCAGCTGACAGGGAGATGAGAGAGACAGACCTAAGGAGGGGGGGGGGCGGCTGATAGAGAGAGGGGGGGCCGCGGGCAGCTGACAGGGAGATGAGAGCGACAGACCTAAGGAGAGGGGGGGCAGCTGATAGAGAGAGGGGGGGCCGCGGGCAGCTGACAGGGAGATGAGAGAGACAGACCTAAGGAGGGGGGGGCGGCTGATAGAGAGAGGGGGGGCCGCGGGCAGCTGACAGGGAGATGAGAGAGACAGACCTAAGGAGGGGGGGGGGCGGCTGATAGAGAGAGGGGGGGCCGCGGGCAGCTGACAGGGAGATGAGAGAGACAGACCTCAGGTCTCCTGTGACACACAGCGCTAGTTAGGACTCCGGGAGCATGCAGGGCTGGCGCGATTACCCACAGTCCAGCTCCTCCGCTCCTCCAGGCGAATCACAAGCCTCATGTCTGCTGTCCGTCCCTCCCACATAACCTGCTCGGCCAATCACAGGACACCCGCCGCTGCCCCTTGCTGAGCTTGGCTCAAAACGCAGAGAGATTTTTAGGCAGCAGTTTGAACACTGATTTGCCGCTCCCCTGAAAGTGCCGCCTGGGACCGTGGTACCATCGGGTCCCATGGTAGGGCCGGCCCTGTTCATATTGTATCTGCAAGTTAAATAAATTATATTTAACTAATGTGAGGCAAACAGTCTAACCTCCTTAACATCCTAGTCACCATATATATCCTCCAACAATCTCAAGACAGTATAGGTCAACAATTTTTACAAGTCACAAAATCACATACCTTCGTTCGCACGTCCGTCACTTGAACTCCTCTCTCCGCACACCGAACGTACTATAGTCACATGTGTGTTTGCTATATACACACCACGCATACGTCAAAATTCGAACACGTCGCTCCGCACACGTCGCCCGCCCATGACGTTCTAACTAACATCTTTTCCCCGCCCCTTCTCTTTCGGCGCGCAGACAGATATGGCGGAGTTACAGCAGGTGTGTGATAATTCCGCAACTAACGAGGAGACAAGCCCGGAGACTGAGGACACGTCACGATCAAGGAGGAGATTCAAGGCATCGAATATGTCTTTGGCGGAGATGGCGGAGATGGTGGACATCTTGCTCAAGGCTGATTATGATGCCAAGCATGGGCCGTATAGCAAACCAAATAGAAGGAAGGCCAAAATCCTCACTAAAGTTGTGAAGAGTCTGAAGGCGAAGTTCGGGGTGAAACGCTCAAATGAGCAGCTCAGAAAGAGGTGGTCAGACCTCAAACTGAGGGAGCCAGACCAGTTGAGGAGCATAAAGAGAATGCTCGCTAAAAGTAAGTAAAATGTAGACTTTTCTGCTATTAATCTTTTTATAAACTGACATGTTATTTATTTTTTTCTCATATTGGACTCCCTTCCAAAATGTAATATTTTGAACTTGGTTGGGCACAGTAATCGTTCGTTACGTTACCGACACTTCGTTCGGCCACTATCCGCGGTTTTGGCTTATTTTAGAGCCACAAAAGTAATTAGACATCTGCCATTTTTGATCAAATATTGTTGATAATTTTTTAGTCTAGATGATGCGTTTGTAAAGAGAATGAAATGCAAACTTTTATCAGTGTAAAGGAGAGGACACTCAGCAGCTGCTTCCACATCTGTACTTTGGAGCACTATAGTGTGGGCCACCAGACCCGCCTTTTTTAGGTGTCCCACACAGGTGCATCAGAGAATTTTTGTGGTGCCTCCATGTCAAAAAAATTACATCCAAATGTGAATACTAAACATATTTTGGGTCATAAATAATGCATTCTTCTTTAAATTCCGCACAAACACACACTTGTACCCCACTTCCAAGCAATTTAGCCTGTTTTTATTTTAACAATGAGATTTACAGTGTGATAAATAGACCTTTTGTTTTATTCTCATAGGGGAGAGAAGACTGGGAGGAAGACACTCCAGGGAGCACATGCACCCCACAACTTCCAAGCAACCCCAAACTCCCAAAGACCCACAA
Organism: Rana muscosa; assembly: GCA_029206835.1. Classification (NCBI taxonomy): domain Eukaryota; kingdom Metazoa; phylum Chordata; class Amphibia; order Anura; family Ranidae; genus Rana; species Rana muscosa. The sequence continues at coordinate 104,202,385 of CM055122.1, read as the reverse complement.
CCGAAGGATGTAGAGGAAGTTGAGGTGGAGGAAGGAGAAGTGCAGGAAGGAGAGGTGGATGACGTTGTGGATCTGGTCACCACAACAGGTCAGTATCTGTCACCACAGCTTCAGGTAAGAGAGGTAGGCCTGCAGAGTTATAATACTTTTTTTTTTTGGTTTTTAGGGCATGTAAATGTTGTGAAGGATAGTACACGGTTCTCTGCTGACAGTGCCCTCCGCCTCATCCAGCAAGTGATGGAATGTAGCACGGAACTGGACCTAATTAAACAAAGAATCCATGTGATGGAACAAACATTTAAAGACATTCTCGATGTTTTGGGGAGAATTCAATAAGCCATCCAAACACATTTGTTTTTACATGTTTGTTTTTGTAATTTTTTGATTTTTTTTGACTATCAAACCAGCCAAAAATTGAATATGCACACAGTGTGTCAACATGTGCTATCTGCCATCAGGGGATATCCATGTACGTCTTTTGTGGGTGCAACCCCTTCCTCGTATCTAAAGTCGGTGAACTGAGGAAGGGGATGCCCCCCCAAAACACGTCCATTGATCACCCCTGATGGCAGATAGCACATGTTGACAATAGGGATCAGGATTGTAAACTTCCTAGATGAAAAAAATCCCAAATGTGTGCATATTCAATTTTTGGCTGGGCAAGGGGTGGCAGGACCCCATATTAGGACGGGCACATAGAGACATAGTTTGTGTAAGTGAATGTCTCCGATTGCTCAGAGGTATCCAATGTTGTAATTTTTGAAATGCAACTGTTATTTTTGTATTTTCATAAGCAAAAAATTGCCGGGTTGGGGCCAGGCCAACCCAAAATTAATTTTTTTTTTAAAAAAAAATGAAGAGAATGTGCACAGAGTAAAATATTTGACCACAAACAACGTGTAGCTTCTTTTTATAATACCCTCTAAGCTTATTTGGTTCTTTTGTAAGGTTACATAGTGAAATGGTTGTTATTTACTAAAGTAAAATACACTTGCCACTACAAATGCACAAAGACAAACTAGGAGACAGGAAAGAACAAATAATTAAAGATTTAAACAAGCTTTTTATTGGGATACTTAGACATAGGCTGGCATAGGAATTGCCCCCCACCCGTGAAATACTCCATGTATTTGTCCCGAACCTCACGGGCATTTTGGGGGGGGGCAAGCCAAGACGGGCAGATTCCATGCCCGGCAGGGGATTTGCAGGGGAAAGTCCAGCCTCTGGCAAAACTGAGGCCATATATGAATTAGATTTGCGGCAAAGAAAATTGTGTAGCACACAGCAGCATAACACTACATAGTTTATTTTGTAGTCCGCCAAGTGGATGGAAGTCATAAAAAGGCGGAACCGGCTGGCCATTATGCCGAAGGCATTTTCAACGACTCTTCGGCCCCTGGCCAGCCGGTAATTGAACACCCTCTTCTTTGGGGTCAGGGTCCTCTGTGGAAATGGCCTCATAAGATGCCGTCCGAGTCCGAAGGCTTCATCAGCCAAAAAAACAAAGGGGAGTCCTTCAATATTCCCTGCATCCGGTGGCAATGCAAGGTCGTCACTCTGGAGACGGAGGGCAAACTCCGTCTGGATGAAGGATCCCCCATCGGACATCCGGCCATTTTTCCCTACATCAACATAGAGGAATTCATACCGTGCTGACACCACCGCCATCAGCACAATGCTATGAAACCCCTTGTAGTTGTAGTAGTAGGACCCAGAACGGGGTGGCGGCACGATGCGGACGTGCTTCCCGTCTATGACACCACCGCAGTTGGGGAAGTCCCACCGCGTGGCAAACTCCGATGCCACAGTCTGCCATTCCTGTGGCGTGGAAGGAAGCTGTGGAGTGAAACAAGATGAAATAATATTAGAAAAACAAAGTCATACATTACAAGGAAATTCTATCCCAAAAAATTAGAGGCCAACATCAATCAAATTATACGTTTATTAAGGTGTTTAAAAAAAGTATAATGGAAGGCTCATTTATCAAATTCATCACCCCCTCTGATGGGCCATTACTAAATTATTTTGGGGGGGGGAGATGTGTTTGGCCACAGGATAGCATTGCAGTGGCGGTGCATCCAGAGTGGGCGCTGGAGCACTGCCCCCTCTCTCCTGTGCCCATCACTCAGAATAATACATAGGTTCATGCGTTGAATGAACCTATGTATTGTCTATGCCGCACACTATTCAGGTGGATGGCCTCTTGTAAAGCGACCGACATATGAAGAACTGCGGCATTTAGGGGGTTAAAATTGCATAGCAGAAACAGGTAGTAAAATAGTCTTGCACATTACAACCTGAGGGATGTAATTGGCTTCCTAAAAGTAAAATCAGGGACGCAGGGGGGGGGGGGGCATTCCTTGGGTAAACACTGACAGGCTGCTCTGCCAATCATGTTCACCAAGTCTGTTTAATGGTAACATGATTGGCTGATGCAACATGAAGGGAAGGAGAAGACATCAATGACAGAAGAAGGATGGCGCTGACCACAAGAAGGTAAGTGCAGGGCTGGGGGGAAACTGGCTGCATTAGAGGGGACTAAATGGCTGCATTTGAGGGAACAAAATGGCTGCATTGGAGGGGACAACTGGGGGCGTTTAATAGGCACCAGAGCAAAAAAGGAGGAAGTTTATTTCCTAAATTGGGGTTTGAACCCCCAAACATTTGGAGCAACAGGCGCCCCTGCTGGAAAAGTTAGTGAAGGGAAATATTTATGGAGGAGAAAAAAGGGGCAATCTAAAGCTTCCAACATGCATGGGGACAAAGGGGACATTCTCAGCATATTACAATCATGGTAATTAGGGAAGGATGAAAGAAATACAATACATACATGTAATACATAAAATGTGATGTTAAGGGAGCAAACTTACCCTAATATAGTCTTCCTGCAGGACTTGGATGATGGCAGAACAGGTGTCTGGGATTATGAGGCCCAGAGCCTGGGGGGAGATGCCTGTGGTGAACTTCAAGTCCTGAAGACTTCTCCCTGTCGCCAGGTAACGCAACGTGGCGATGAGCCTCTGCTCAGCACTGATGGCTTCCCGCATAACGGTGTCCTTCCTGGTAATATAGGGGGACACCAAAGCCAACAGTTCCTGAAAAACGGGGTCAGACATCCGCAGAAAATTCCTGTAGTCCTCAGGATTATTCTCAACGATCTCCCGCAGCAGAGGCATGTGGCAGAATTGGTCCCGCTGGAGCAACCAATTCTTGGTCCATGAACTCCTCCTCACACCATTCATGGACTGGTCTTGGTCCAAAACAAGCAGACCAACACCAAGCGCACGCACAGCACGAACTCGACGACGAGAACGTCCAGGCGACATGGCTAGGAAACGGTCGTCTAATCAGAACGTACAGAACAGAACGCACTTTAGAACAGCAAGGCCTATGAATAACGAACTGAAAATCATAAACGAACAGGCAAGAACGCACTGTAAAACAGATACGACCTGCCTAGACGCCCTGAAAGTCAAGATACGAACCCACAAGCACAAACTGAACCGCAGAAAACGATCTGAAAAGTACGAAGACTGAAAAGCGCGAATCGTCTCTTCCCAAACTTTTACTTCACACGCGGTAACACGAGATCAGCAAAAGCAGCCCAAGGGGTGGCGCCAAGAAAAAAGATCTTCCCCTTTATAGTGCCGTCGTACGTGCTGGACGTGAGCGCGGAGAACAACGAGGAAATTGGGAAATGACAGTGTGTACGCATAGAAAACTTGGCGAGAAAATCGACAAGCTTAACAAGAATCTCGTCGAAAAAAACGACGTGTTTTTTACGACGAGAAACTCGGTCGTGTGTACGAGGCCTGAGAGATGGATGCTGGGTTGGGCAGGGTGACAGGTGAACCACAACATTCAGTAACCCATACGGGGGCATGGCTACATATATATATATATATATATATATATATATATATATATATATAAAAGAAGGCCAGTATGGTTGCCTGAATTTATGGGAGGAGCCCGGAGAGTATTTAACCACTTAAGCCCCGGACCATTATGCAGGTTAAGGACCAGAGGTGTTTTCAGAATTTGGCACTGCGCTGCTTTAACTGGAAATTGTGCGGACATGCAATGTTGTACCCAAACGAAATTTGCGTCCTTTTCTTCCCACAAATAGAGCTTTATTTTAATGGTATTTGATTGCCTCTGCGATTATTATTTTCTACTTTTTGTTATAAGAAAAATCGAATAAACTCAATATTAGTCATACATTTAGGCCAAAATGTATTCAGCCACATGTCTTTAGTAAAAAAAATGTCAATAAGCGTATATTTATTGGTTTGCGCAAAAGTTATAGCGTCTACAAACTAGGGTACATTTTCTGAAATTTACACAGCTTTTAATTTATGACTGCCTATCTAATTTCTTGAGGTGCTAAAATGGCAGGGCAGTACAACCCCCCCCCAAATGACCCAATTTTTGAAAGAAGACACCCCAAGGAAATTGCTGAGAGGCATGTTGAGCCCATTGAATATTTTTTTTTTGTCCCAAGTGATTGAATAATGACAAAAAAAAAAAATTACAAAAAGTTGTCACTAAATGATATATTGCTCACACATGCCATGGTTATATGTGGAATTGCACCCCAAAATACATTTTGCTGCTTCTCCTGAGTACGGGGATACCACATGTGTGGGACTTTTTGGGAGCCTAGCCCCGTACAGGCCCCCGAAAACCAAGCACCGCCTTAAGGATTTCTAAGGGCACAAATTTTTGATTTCACTCCTCACTACCTATCACGGTTTCGAAGGCCATAAAATGACAAAATAGCGCAAAACCCCCCCAAATGACCCCATTTTGGAAAGTAGACACCCCAAGCTATTTGCTGAGAGGCATGGTGAGTATTTTACAGCTCTCATTTGTTTTTGAAAATGAAGAAAGAAAATTTTTTTTTTTCAATTTTCAAAACTTTGTGACAAAAAGCGAGATCTGCAAAATACTAACCATACCTCTCAGCAAATAGCTTAGGGTAAAGATGCTATGCGGTGCTTGAGCTGGTGTGCTTAGGGGACAGAAGACACACTACTTTCCAAAATGGGGTCATTTGGGGGGGGGGTTTGTGCCATCTGGGCATTCTATGGCATTCTATAATGCCCAAATGTTTGATGAAATAAAAAAGATGATCTTAGGCCGAGTACATAGATACCAAACACAACATGCTTTAAAATTTTGCACAAACGCGCAGTGGCGACAAACTACATACATTTTTAAAAGCCTTTAAAAGCCTTTACAGGGTACCACGTTAGATTTACAGAGGAGGTCTACTGCCAAAATGACTGCCCTCGATCTGACCTTTGCGGTGATACCTCACATGCATGATGCAATTGCTGTTTACATATGACGCCAGACCGACGCTTGTGTTCGCTATTGCGCAAGAGCAGGGCAGAACAGGGGTGCTTTTTTTTTTTTTTTATTATTAATTTTGCTTTTTTATTTTATTTTTAAACTGTTCTTTCCATATTTTTATTGTTATCTCAGGGAATGTAAATATCCCCTATGATAGCAATAGGTAGTGACAGGTACTCTTTTTAAAAAAAAACTGGTGTCTATTTGACCCTAGATCTTTCCTCTGCCCTCAAAGCATCTGACCACACCAAGATCAGTGTGATAAAATGCTTTCCCAATTTCCCAATGGCGCTTTCTATATCCGGGGGGGGGGGGACATTCCCTCCCACTGCTTGTAAAAGCAGTCCAGAGGCTAATTATCTGCTAGGATTGCTTTTACATGAAAGTCGGCCGCTGGCTGAAAAGAATGATACCAAGATGATACCTAAACCCGCAGGCATCAATCTGGTATAACCAAAGTCCAGCAACATACCAGTACGTTGCTGGTCCTTTTTGGACATGTATTGTAATCTTTTTTTTCATGCAGCCTGTTGGCTGAACGAAAAAAAAGAGATTGATCGGTGGGTATGCCCACCATTAGAATACCTCCCTTCATTCACCCACTTCTAATGATGGGCATACATGCACCATTTATATATGCCGAAGCATGGGGGCATCCTCCTGCAAAAGTTATGACTCACACACATGGTCGGACTTTTCCACGGGCATGCCTCAGTCGGAATTTTGACCGTATGTACGCGGCATTAGGAGCAAAATCGCTCCTCCGCCCCTGCTGCCCCCATGCTTCGGCATATATGCTCTTTTTTTTTAACTGTGGTGGTGAAATCACCTCCTACAGCACTGGAGTCGCAGGGATCAGGCCTGTCTCTGCGAACGCTGCAGTTATGTGTGTTGTGTTTTGTAAGTGACAGTGATCGATCGATACTGCACTTGGGTGGCCTGGGCTGGACGGAGGGGCAAAACGCAGGTGCTAGCAGGTATCTGGGCTGATCCCGCTAACACTGCATTTTTGGGAACCCTCAATTGCTGGGGACGCTAGTATAGATCTGATCAAATCAGATATTGATCTGTTCAGATACTATACCACTAAGGGAGGTGTATGCTTCACGCTTGGGTGTTAGCATTACTGGCAATAACCTGACGCTGCCTGGGGCGACGCAGACCCTCTCTGACGCTAAAACCTAATTGATATCACCCGCCGGGCGATCAGGGGGTTAAACCTTTATTGGGTTATATACGGCGGGTGCCCTGACACTATAAAAGCGTCACCCGTAACACTTATATGGTGATCACTGGTGAAAGAGTTAACTAGGGGCAATCAGGGGGTTAAACCTTTATTAGGTAATATATGGGGGTACCTGATGCTATAAAAACCTGCGGCGAACCTAAAAAAAATAACTGGCTACCTATCGGATTCACCGACACTAAGACAGCGATCAGAAAAACGATCGCTTAGTGACACTGGCAAAAGGGGGTGAAAGGGTTACCTGGGGGGGGGCGATCAAGGGGTTAAACCTTTATTAGGTAATATATGGGGGTACCCGATGCTATAAAAACCTGCGGCGAACCTAAAAAAAAATAACTGGCTACCTATCGACATCATCGACACTAAGACAGCGATCAGAAAAACGATCGCTTAGTGACAGCGGTGCTAGGGGGTGAAAGGGTTACCTGGGGGGGCGATCAAGGGGTTAAACCTTTATTAGGTAATATATGGGGGTACCCCACACTATAAAAACCTGCGGCAAACCTAAAAAAAATAACTGGCTACCTATCGGCATCACCGACACTAAGACAGCGATCAGAAAAACGATTGCTTAGTGACACGGGTGAAAGAGTTACCTGGGGGGGCGATCAAGGGGTTAAACCTTTATTAGGTAATATATGGGGGTACCCGACGCTATAAAAACCTGCGACGAACCTAAAAAAAATAACTGGCTACCTATCGGCATCACCGACACTAAAACAGCGATCAGAAAAACGATCGCTTAGTGGCGGCGATGCTAGGGGGTGAAAGGGTTACCTGGGGGGCAATCAAGGGGTTAAACCTTTATTAGGGGGGGTTAGGGGGCTACACTGGACCTAAAACGAACTGCCCTGACACTTTTACAGTCACAAATGTCACTGATTGCAGTGATCAGTAAATAAATGGTCACTGCAATCAGTGACACTGTGACTGGGGGCTGGGGGGTGATCTGGGGGTGTCTGGGAGGGCCTGGGGGGCGATCATGTGCCTATGTGTGCTGGTGTTAGTGTAGTGCTTGTGCACTAACCTCTGTGTCTTCTCTCATGCGGCGCTCTGTATATGTGAGCGCCGCATGAGGGATGACATCACTTCTTCCTGCCTGTGTAAACACTACACAGGCAGAGGAAGCTTTTAATTCGCCGGGAGCGATCGCGAGGGGGTGGCCAGAATCGAATGGCGGCCCCCTCATCACGGATCGCTCCCGAAGCGATCCCGGCCGCTCACTGTACCGGAGGGGGGTCCGATTGGACCCCCCACCCATACGAAGGCAGGCACGTACAGGTACGTGATTCTGCCTGTCCGTGCCATTCTGCCGACGTATATTTACAGTGGGCGGTCGTTAAGTGGTTAAGCAGCCCACTCACCCATGCTCTTTGTCGGGTCAGTACGCGATACTACATGTCACTGGGCTGACTTTTCCCACCTCACCTCATGTTCGTGAGTCTGCGCATTCAATCTCAAGTGCATTGCGGCTTCCTCATTCGTGGTCTTCGTCTGAGGTTCCCGCTCACTGTCGCAGGTAATATTCAAACCTTTTTCGTGTCATGTGCAAGCTTGAGATTCGTTATGCTTCCTATCCTGCACCCCTTTTTGTAAAAACCTGCCTCTGAGTTGCTGTCACTCATGTCCCGACATCGTTCTGCACAGACGTTGTACATTCGTAAGTTCCTTCTGCCAATAAATACTATTCATTTGTAAATCCAAGCCTCCGAGCCGCTGTCGGTCATTGTCCGATATCATTTACCATAGGCTTCACTGGTTATAAGAGTCACTGTCCATGGGGTTGCCGTCTCATCTATTTGGAGATTAGCATGTATTGTTTGTATGGGTTCTGTGGCTGATTGAGGTGGTAATTAGCCCCACCTGGTGCCTTGTCTGCACTGGATTAGCCTGGGGGAATGGGTGGTTGGTAGGTGTTCGGTTTCAGAGCAAGGGGTGGCATACACTCTACAACCAATTCGTATCAGATTAGTTCAATACTCCTTACTACTGATTCATATCGGATTAATTTCATAAATTTTTACAACTGATTTGTATCAAGAGTCATTTCTCTTTACAACCGATTCATATCAGATACATTGCATACTTTCTACCATTGCCATTTGTTGTATCCCCCATGCCGTGTGTTTTAGTTCCCGCAGCGGAACTTACGAATTGTTTGTACACGGTGCTTCTCTCATTTATTTACCAAACCAAACTTGTTTTCTGTGCGTCATGCACAGCGTCACACCACACTTTTCGGATGTGTTGCACACCCGCTCCAGTCCAATGCGAACCAGTCGCAGATCACTAGTAGGATTTGCTACCGTGTTTTGTCATGTCAAAATTCGTGGCCACTCGCGGTGTCGCCCGTACCATGTTCGGTTCCCGCAGTGGAACTTACGAGTCATTCGTACGCACATCTTGCGTTATAATTTCTACACCAAACCTTGTGGTTTTGCCTTGTGCACGGCATCACGCCACACCTTCAACATATGTTGCACTCCCGCCACAGTCTGCCACAAACTCACTTGCATGGCCCACTGTCGCAAGTAAGATTCTTTACCATAATCTTTATATCCTATCAATTCGTTACCATTCGTTGTCTCCCATAACGTTCGTTAGTTCCCACTACGGAACCTACAAATCAAACGGACGTCATCCATATCTCTTATACGGCTTGTCTAAGGGAACGGTAAGTTGCCAAACAAACTTGGTGTTTCTATCTTTTTCTCAGTAACCCAACTCTCATTCGTTGAGACCCTGGCAGCCATGCAAAACCGTCTCAGCAGCCTGTCACTCTTGTCAAGACCCTTGCAAACACAATATAGTCTCAGCAACCTCTCCTTTGTCTAAAATAAATAAATAAATAAAAATAAATAAATACCCTGCTTTTGCCACCACGCAATTTCGGCCCAGCAATCTGACACCTGTTGAGAGCCTTGCAACCATGCAAATTGTATCAACAGCCTGACACCCTTGTTGAGTCCCTTGCAAAAATGCAACATCGTCTCAGCAACCTCTCACTTGTCAAAGAAAAAATAAAAAGAAAGAAAAAAATAAAATAAAATACCCCCTTTGTCACCACGCAATCTCGGCCCAGCAACCTGACACCTGTTGAGAGCTTGCAACCATGCAAATTGTCTCAGCAGCCTGACACAACCTTGCAAAAATACAACATCGTCTCAGCAACCTCTCACTTGTCAAAGAAAAAAGAAAAAGAAAGAAAATAAATAAATAAATAAATAAAATACCCCCTTTGTCACCACGCAATCTCGGCCCAGCAACCTGACACCTGTTGAGAGCTTGCAACCATGCAAATCGTCTCAGCAGCCTGATACCCTTGTTGAGACCCTTGCAAAAACGCAACATTGTCTCAGCAACCTCTCACTTTTCAAAAAAATAAAAATAAACATAAAATAAATAAATAAAAATAAATAAATATCCCCTCTGTCACTACGCAATCTCGTCCCAGTAACCGAACACCTGTTGAGACCCTTACAACCATGCAAATCATCTCAGCAGTCTGGCATCCTTGTCGAGACCTTTGCATAAAAGCAACGTCATCCCAGCAACCTCTCACCTGTCAAAAAAAAAAAAAAAAGTATAAATAAATATCCCCTTGGTCACCACGCAATCTCGGACCAGCAACCTGACACCGGTTGAGACCCTTGCAACCACGCAAAATCGTCTCAGCAACCTGACACCCTTGTTGAGACCATTGCAAATGCAATACTGTCTCAGCAGCCCCACACTCATCGAGACTCTTGCAACCACGCAATACTGTCTCGAGCAACCTCCCACTCATTAAGACCTTTTGTGACCACGCAGTCTCGCCCCCAGCAACCTGACATTTATTGAGACCCTTGCAGCCAGACAAATCCTCTTAGCAGCCTGACACTCTTGTTGAGACCCTTGCAAACGCAATATCGTCTCTGCAAACCCGACTCCCATTGAGACCCTTGCAGTCATGCAATATCGTCACAGCAGCTTGACACTCATTTGAGACCCTTGCAGAACGCAATATCGTCTCACCAACGTCACACTCGTCTAGACCTTAGCGCCCACGCAATCTTGTCTCAGCAACCTGACACCAGTTCAGACCCTTGCAGCCATACAAAATCATCTCAGCAGCCTGACACTCATTTGAGACCCTTGCAAAACGCAATGTCGTCTTAGAAACCCCTCACTCGTCGAGTCCCTCGCAACCAGGCAATATCATCAAAAAAATAAAAAATAAAAAATAAATGAAAAAAAACCCCCTCATAACTCATCGAGATCCTTACAATCACGCAATATCATCTCAGCAGCCTGACACTCACTGAGACCCTTGCAACCACGCAATATCATCTCAAAACAACCTCATACTCATCGAGACCCTTGCAACCACGCAATGCCGTCTCAAAACAAACCTCATAATCATTGAGACCTTTGCAACCACGCAATACCGTCTCAGCAAACCAGTCTGAGGCCCTTGCGACCACGCAATATCGTCTCAGCAAACCAGACTGAGACCCTTGCAACCACGCAATGCCGTCTCAAAACAAACCTTCATACTCATCGAGGCCCCTGCAACCACGCAATATCTTCCCTACAACCTGACACTCACTGACACCCTTGCAACCACACAATATTGTCTCCAGTAGTATAAAACACTTTTCGGCACTCACCTACGTGCAAACCCGCATACAAACTAACTCGCAAACACACCTCAGTGACAAACAATCAGCCACACAAACACGCAGCAGCATCCAGTTGGCAATTCATCTTTTCTCTGTCTTTTTCCCTGAGGTTAGTTCAGGTTTCCATCCAGCACCAGCAAGTGCACGTTGGTCAGCGAGTGCATGTTGGCATGCGAGTGCACGTTGCTCAGCGTGTGCACGTTGGTCAGCGAGTACACGTTGGTCAGCGAGTGCACGTTGCGAGTGCACGTTGGTCAGCGAGTGCACGTGTATTGTCTTGTTACGTACCTGTGTATTGTCTTGATTTTCTCACACCAGTGCAAGATCCAGATCAATATCTCAAACTAGTCCAAGCAGCAGTAGCAGACTTAGCTATGTGGGACAATTTCCTCACCTGCCGGAACGGCATTTCAATGTTCATCCTGGCAGTGTCAGCCGAGCTACCACGGGGGGTCACTGATGCTGCAGCCTCCACGGGCTTCGCGGCCATTTTTCGGCCGCCACTGGTTCACTGAAACTTGGCCCCAGAAATTCTCTTAAATTTCTGCTTCGCCCAGTCTTCATCACTCTTTCAAGCTGTATCCCATCATGGCAGCTGCCCAGGTCTGGGGCCACACTTGAAAAGGACAGACAGTGTTCTTCACCACGGACAATCAGGCCACAGCCGACATCATCAATAAAGGTAGATCTAAGTCACTCCTCATCATGTCCTTCCTGCGCAGGCTCGCGCAGCTGTCACTCCGTCACCAGTTTAATATCTTCTGTAGACATATTCCAGGCAAATGCAAAATCGCAGCTGATGCACTGTCCCGTTCCAACTTTACTTTGTTTTTTCCAGCAAGAGCCTGGAGCACGATGGACTGAAGTTGCATCTCCAAAACGCAACACAGCTTATTAACCACTCCTTGGCACGCAACACACTGAAGGCCTATCGCACTGCTTGGAACACTAACCGCAAATTTTTGGCCCCTTGCCCCGGAGCAGCAATAGGCAATGTTAGACACTTCCTAGCCTTCATATCGTATTGCCACACGCAGCTGGCCCTTTCTCACAATACTATAACGCTATACCTAGATGGCGTCCAGCATTTTCTGTCTTTGCAGGACCCCAGTAAACCATCAGTATTCTCGAGCCCATGCAGTCATGTCCCTCCTACAGGGCATACAGAAGCACCAACCCGTAGTCAGTGGCAAGCGCCTACCTTTCAAGAGTGCCCTCTTTAGGGACATGTCTGAAATCCTTACTCGTTCTCCGTTTGGGGCTTTGCCCAGCCTAGTCATCCAAACAGCCATCTACCAGGCCTTCTATGGTTCCCTACTACCTAGTGAATTTACAGTCAGCGGCTCTGGCAGTCAGACACTGCTCCGACGCCACCCGACTCGCTTTCGAACCACTACACTCTCACAGTCTGCAAACGCAGCAAACTGGCCCCAGGGTTGACATCAACCTGTTTCAGACTAACAACGCCTGACGCCCAGTGATGGTGCTCGACCGACTACTGCCCCATCTACCCAGCCAATCTGATGGTAGCTTGTTGCTACCCTTTCTAAACCAGCCCCCTGAGTGGCAGCCGATTTGTTAAGCAACTTGGGCTTCAAAACCCAGTCAGTTCTCTGGACATTCCTTCCGAATTAGAGCAGCCTCAGCTTCCTCCCAACAGGGAGTACCAGACCACGTAATCAAGAAACTAGGTCGATGGAAGTCTGCTTGTTTTGCCACATACATCCCAAATCCTCAGGAAGAAATGGCACAAGCCTTCACCAAGCTGGCTCAATAACCACAAGAATCAATTAAGAGTTATTCCCCTATTTGAGTCTTTTGCCCCTTTTCTTGGCATACCGACCAGACCACCAAGGCACACTTCAGGTCTATTTATGTTGTAAGTCTTGTTGTGTGTTTATGTAATCCACATCTCTCTCGGTCAGAGGGCCACAACCATAAATATATATATATGTATATATATATATATATATATATATATATATATATATATATATTCATTTAGTTAGTTGTGCGTCTGTACATGTCATGACATGTTTTTTTAAACTTTGGCTTCACTTTTTGAACTTGGCTGCACTGCCATCTCACATTATCTCACGAGATCACGAGGCAGCCCATCCCCTTTTATCTCTGCTGTTTTAGAAGAAAAACTTTCCTGTTCTCCCTCTGAGAACTGAAGTTCTCAGCTTCATAAACAGGTTGCAGAGGAGATCATTTTCCTCTAATGCCTCATACACACGACCGGTTTTCTCGTCGGGAAAACTGCCATGACAGCTTTTGGCTGGGAAAACCGTCCGTGTGTATGCTCCATCGCATTTTTCCCGACGAGAAAACGGCGGTCTTTTTCCCGTTGTGAAAACCGTTGTGTGTATGCTTTCCTGAGGGGAAAAAAACATGCATGCTCGTAAAAAATTTGACACATGCGCGGAAGCATAGAACGTCATATTGTCGGCTCGTCGTAGTCTTTGACGTCACCACGTTCTTGGCAGTCAAAAGTTCAGCGGTCTTTTGTGTGCCCGTGTGTATGCAAGGCAGGCTTGAGAGGAATCCCGTCTGGAAAAGTGTCGTTTTTTTTTCTGCCGGGAAAACCGGTCGTGTGTATGAGGAATAAGAATTGAACTGAGAAAAAACTTCTCAGTTTAATAAATCTGCACCATTATCATGGTGTTTTTACATACTAAGTGCACAGATTATTTGACAATATTACTTTTAGAATAAAACAGAAGAAGCAGTGTGAACATTTTTGTACTTACTTTAAAATACAATACTTTGTATTTTATGTTAGTAACTTTTATTTTTTTTTGCATTTTTTGTTTTCCTATTATGTATTTGTCTTTTTTATTTTACTTTATGAGAGTGGAAAAGATATTTTAAAACTCTGCCAAACAAGACTTTCTAACTTCATAGAAAAATGGACTAATGCATACGGTAATATAATGAAAACTTCTGACTTTAACATATTTATGGAAGAAACTGCTGTGCTTCTTAACAAGTGACCTGTCCTCCAAGCATTTCTCAAGTCATTTGTTTCACTATCCCTAACTACATGGGAACGCAATTTAGCGGCGAGGTTGGGATATATGTTATACAAGAAGCAGACAGACTAAATGGCTCAAAGGGCTCATTATCCGTGTTAAAGAAAGACAGTGTTCCCACTTATTCCTTGTATTGCATTTCTGGCATTTTTAAACTAGAGACATTTGCAGAACAAGAAGTCATTTTGTTTTAAGTAATTTACTACTAGAAGGATGTGCCAAGAAGCCATGGCATTTCTCCAGATCACTGATGTCTAGATATTTTAAAGGGGTTTTAGTCACATTAGGAAACATGCAACGAAGATACTGTTCACAATGATCAAATCTACCTTTTGTATGCTGACGTGCACACACAGCTGGGAATCTGGACCTCTCAAAAAATGGGTTGTCTTATAAATGATCTTTCACCTGTTTCTGCATATTTTTTCCGTTACGTTGGATCTTAGAGAAACTCAAAACTCAACTCCATTTAATCTATCAAGCAGAGCATTTTGAATAAGGGTCGTGTGTAATTCGTATTCAGAATCCCAAGTTCTAAATCCAAGCAAGCTCAGTGATCTCTCGGATAAAGTGTCCCCCGGTCAGAACACAACAGCTCAGTAGGGAGATTGCTGTACTAAGATCGGATTGTTAGTACAGTGGCTCGGACTGGAGCTTTCAGTTTTTTTTTAATTCAACCCGCTGGGATGAAAAAAAAAACGTATAGTGTGTACTAGACATGTGCACTCTGAAATATTTTGTTTCAGAATTTCGGTTTTGTCCGAACAAATAAATTGATTTAGTTACTCCCAAAATTTGTTTTTATTTATTTTGTTTAATTAAAAATGCATTCGTACGAAAATCTGAATAAATTAAGCTTGAATCTGTCAATTGAAGGCTTATGATGTCTGTCGGATGTTCTAAGAAGCAGCTAAACTGTACAATGCCGCAATCGTACATTTCCGGTCGAATGCTCTGCCCACAGGCTATAGTAGAATTCGAATGCTGTTTGACTAGTAATAATTATAATTATTAATTATTATTACTAGTCAAACAACATTAGAATTCTTCTATATTTGACAGTAAATGTCCGCTCGCGACGATTGTATGCTTCGCCGAATCTTGACTCTATAATCTTTTCTCCCTATGTCGAATAATCTTGGACTAAGTGTCACCGTCATGTCGAATCTTCTATCTACCTATATCGAACTATTGTCGCAACGATACGAAAATATAATGGATACGAAAATAAAGCATTTTTTTATTTCGGATCTTTCAGATTTCAGATTCTGCGCGTTTGTTATCGTTTTGTTAAAACGAACACGAAAATCCTTGAAATTCAGACGAAAATGCATTCGGACGATAACGAATGCACATGTCTACTGTATATCCAGCAGCATGAGTTTTATATTGTAAGAACCCATTCACAATTTTCTGGGCTTTTTCAGTGTGTTAATACGCACATATGAACGTGCCCTGCAATAGGGCAGCTCCTTCAATACATTTATTATAATAAACCAATTAATATACACTTATTGAGATTGAGACAAGACCATTACCAAAAACATGTATCAGAATACATTTTAGCCTAAATTTATGAAGATTTTATTTTATTTTTTCTTATTGGATGTGTTTTATAATAAAAATTTGAAAATATTGTTTATTCAAACTTTTTGGTCTTTTTGGTTTATATAATAATAATAATAATAATAAAAAAAAGTGGAAATCATATACCACCAAAAGAAAGCCCTATTTGTGTAAAAAACATGATTTAAATTTCATTAACGAACATTGTTGCGTGATGGAGCGATTGCCAGTTTAAGTAGCAAAAAATGCCCTGGTCATGAAGGGGGTAAAAACCTTTCGTAGGTCAAGTGGTTAATTTCTAGACTGTAAAATCTCACAGATTGTTAATTAGCAGATCTTACTATTTTTTTCTAGTTTGTAGATATCAAAGCTGTTGACAAGCTAGCAATAAAGGTCTTTGAATGGCTCAACCTTTGAGCCCAAGTGTTCACCACTGGGAGCAGAAACAAAAATAAATTCTGATTCAAAGTGACTTATAACATTAAAAAATGAAAACATCCTGTAGTCTGCAATTACTGGACATAATTGCCGGATTTCCACTTTAAATACTTTGCGTCTTCGACCTCTAACAGGTATACAGACTTCTGTATTTACTCTGAATTTCCGGGGTGCATGCTTGTTTCAGGTTAATGGCCCAATACCAATAAATGCAGTACTTCTTTCTTTGTTTACAAAATTTTTTATTTGGAAGACAAGAAAATATGACATACTTCGTTATAAAGCAATGTGTAAAATACAGTAATGCTAGAATCCATAGAGTGTATACATGAATATGGCAATATAAGTAAAAGCAAAGGTTTACAGTACCGATAGAGAGAGTAAGATAGCTGTTGGGCAGTGAAGAAAAGTAGTATGGATATGTATGTTATCGGGGAAATCTCAGTGATAGGTTTAAATAGTATGAGTCTATGTTTTAATAGAGAAGTGGGAGGTGAACTTCTATTTGAGTTGATATATAGGTGTTTTTCTTAATGAATTGGAGGCCAAAACATCCATTTTCCATTGAAAGTGTGCATACTGTCAAAGAGGGTATGGTGGATTCTATCAGATAATCTGAGGGCCTCCATTCTGGATAAGACCTGGGACCAGGGTAAGTTGTTTGATTTCCAGTTTAGGGCAATCATCCATTGGACGGAGCTTATGAGTGAGTGGAGCAGTCTGTTACATGGTGAGGGGATATCTGGGATGTCTGCATAAAGGATGCAGATTAGTGGGGAGAGGGAGATTTTTTTTTTGAGTGAGGGTTCTAGAATCATTATTACTGCCTGCCAAATGGGTTCCAGGAGTTTGCAGCTCCAGAAGATGTGGAGATAATTTCCCTCTTCGGGGCAACCTCTAAAGCAGGTGTGAGAGACTGAGGGATAGAAGGAATGAATTTTGGCGGGGGTCATATACCATCTAACGAACAGTTTAAGAGGAGATTCCCTAAAAGCTGCTGCTCGGTTGCTCTTGCGAAGGTTGTCTATCCTCTTTAACCAAGTTTCGGTAGGGAAAGTGCAATTCAGGTCCGTTTCCCAACGTATCATAGAGCTCGTTTTTTCAGGTTTGTGTAAATTGTTTAAATAGTTGTAAAGTTGAGAGATAATTCCTTTATCTCTACAAGAGGATGTGCATATACGCTCAAAAATGGTCCCTGGGGAGTCAATGGAGAGGGAGAAGTAAGTGGCAAAAAAGTTTTGAATTAGTTGGTATTGGGGGAGTTCTGAGTCAGGGAGTTTGTGACGGGATTGGAGGGCTGTGAAAGGTGGAAATTTTAGGTTAATCACCAATGATTTAAGGGTGGTTAGATTGAGTTGAATCCAGTTTTGGAATAGGGTATAGTTTGGGAACGCTGGGGTAAATCTGGGGTCGCCATGGAAGTTTGCCAAGGGAGGGGTGGGTGAGGACAAGATATAATATTCTTTAATTTTATTCCATAGTTGTAAAGAGTGAGCAACTATTATGTTTTTTTTGAGAAGAGAGCGGTGTGGTGTTATAGCAGACCATAGTATGCTCTTTAAAGATAAAGGGGATATGGATGAAGATTCAAAAATCAGCCATGGGATTTGTGCATTGGGGGAATGCCATTGGGCCATGTGTGAGAGTCTAGCTGCTAAATAGTAGTGCCAAAGGTGTGGAAGGCCCAAACCGCCTTTATTTTGTGAGCTATGCATAAGAACATAGCTACATCTGGGTTTTTTATTGTCCCAGATAAATTTGTTGATTTCCCTTTGTAGGGCCATTATTCTAGTCTTGGGTACATTAATGGGGAGAGCTCTGAAATAATAAAGGAGTTTGGGAAGGATAGACATTTTGAAAGCACAGATTCTGCCTAAAAAGGAAATGTGATGATTGGACCATGATTTAAGTAATGAGCTTATGTTGGAGAATAGGGGGATATAGTTGGCTTTATACATAGATACGTGGGTTGGGGTAATATTGACACCTAAATATTTGATTGAGCTAGGAGGCCAGATAAAACTGAAATTATTTTGCAGGGTGGTCTGCATGTTTGGGGAATAATTTATTGGTAGGGCAGAGCTTTTGTTGGTATTTATGTATAGGCCTGAGAGTGCATGGAAAGAGTTGAGTTCAGAATAAAGGTTGGGAATGGAGATGATTGGGTCTGTCAAGAATAATAGAGCGTCGTCAGCGTATAGGCTAATTTTAAATTGTAAGGCATTTTTCTGATAATCTTTAATGTTGGTATTATGCCTGATAGCAATGGCGAGGGGCTCTATTGCAAGGGCAAACAATAGGGGGGAAAGTGGACAGCCCTGTCTAGTGCCTTTACTTAAGGGGAAAAATTCAGAGTTAGTACCTGGAATTTTGATCCTAGTCTGAGGAGAGTGATAAAGGGCATTAAAGCCATGTATAAATTTGGGAAGGAGGTGATTAAGGTATGACCAGCTAACACTATTGAATGCCTTGTGTATATCAAGGCTTAAAAGACAGACTGGGCGGGAATGGAGGTTAGCATCTTGAATAACATTGGAGACCAGTCTAATATTGTCTGTAATCTGACGTCCTGGGATAAAGCCAGACTGGTCATTGTGTACTAGGGGGGTAACAACCGAAGCAAGTCTATTGGCTAGCAATTTGCCAAAAAGCTTAATGTCATTATTGAGGACAGATATGGGACGATAGTTTTGTGGAAGGGCGTGATCTTTATGGGGCTTTGGAATTAGGGAGAGGTTAGCCAGCAGCATCTCATCCGGGAATTGACCTCCATTTAGGATGTGATTAAACAGTCTAGTGAGATTAGGTACTAATAGAGGGGCAAATTTTTTATAGTAAGAGGACGAAAAACCGTCCGGACCTGGGGCTGTGGATGTTTTAAGAGACTTGATTATGTTCAGGATTTCATCATCTGTGCAGGGTATGTTAAGGGAAGAGGTCTGTTGGTCATTAAGTTTAGGGATTGAGAGGTTGTCTAGCCACAATAAAGAGGAGGAATTAGGGGTTGTTTGGGGGCCTGAGAGTAAGTTTTTATAGAAGTTTGTGAAGATTTGGAGTACATCCTGGGGGTGGGTCACAAGGTTGCCTTTTTGGTTTCGTAATTTGTAGACATGTGTAGGATTTGAGTTTTGTTTGAGTTTCTTAGCAAACATCGCAGAGGCAGTATTGCTGAATAGCAAGAATCTGGCTTTAGAAAAGCGTAATGTTTTTTCAGTGTCACCGGACAAGAGTGTGTTCAATGCTTGACGTTTGGATTGAATTAAGTTAGTTAGTTTCGGGGAGACTGAGTAACTCAATTTAATATATAAATCATTCAATTCTTTAGTAAGGCATTTAATGTCTGCAATTCTAGCTTTATTCTTTGCCACAGCAATGTTGATGAGGTGACCTCTAAGAACCGCCTTGTGAGCGGCCCATATGGACGTGGGAGGAGTCTCATTATTTATATTTTCTTTGAAGAAATTGTCTATGTGGGAATGTATTTGTTGGATAGTGGCAGGGTCTGTAAGTAATGAATCATTTAGGCGCCAGTTAAAGGTAGTTGGGGCCATTCCTATGTGCGAGGTATCAAAGGCAACCATGTCGTGGTCTGACCAAGGGCAGGGGTGGATTTGAGCTGAGGAGGAGTTTGCCAAGAGTATTGGGGTACTAAAGATATAGTCAAGGCGGGAATAACAATCATGTGGATGAGAGTAGTGTGTAAATGCTTTAACTCCTATATTATGGGATCTCCATGTGTCAATTAGCTGGGATTTGTTTAGAGATTGGTTAATGGTTTTGGAGAAGGCTTTAGAGGAGGGGGTTGTGTTACTTCTGTCTAATGAGGGGTGAGCAGCTAGATTGAAATCGCCTCCCACTATCATGTGGGGCGAAGTGTATTGATCTAATATAGAGAAAAAATTATTAAAAAAGTTCAGTGTAAATCATTAGGGGCATAAACTGATGCTATAGTGATAGAACGTCTGTTTATAGTACCCTTAAGAATAATGAAGCGGCTATCTTTGTCTTTGTAAATATTCTGGATTTCGAAAATTGTTGAGTTTTTGACAAAGATGGCGACCCCTCTGGTTTTGTTTGTAAAGGTGGTATAATGGAATTGATTGAATGATTTGTCAAAATATTGTGGGTGATTGTTTTGGGCGAAGTGTGTTTCTTGTAGTAAAATAATGTCGGCACCTAGTCTTTTGTAATGTTTGAATGCTTTCTTACGTTTATTTGGAGAGTTGAAACCTTGAACGTTGTGGGAAATTATTCTGATACCCATTGTTTTAGGAGGGGGAGGGTCCTGTTATGTGAGATATGGGTGTAGTGAAAAGATAGCCCGGGAACCACCAATAAGTAATGATTCCGGAAGTATCCAAACAACGTTATAAAAGGTACATTTTGTAGAAAAGTTGTGTGGTGCCAGGTATGTATTTTAGTGGTATGTAGAAGTATATATGTCATTATATAATTTATGGCGATTAATAAGGTAATCATCCTAGTGAAAATACAGAGAGAGGTCATCTGTGGTCTTCCATAAACATTTTTAAATTTTTTTAGGGCCAAAAGGGCGAAAGCAACTAAAAGATAAACAAGAAAAAACAGGGGGTCAGGGGACCGGGAGTCTCCTTGACCAGAAATAGTGTGTTGAGGACGAAACAGTCCTAGATCTGCCAACTAGTGATGAGCCGAACACCCCCGGGTTCGGTTCGCACCAGAACCCGCGAACGGATCGAAAGTTCGCGCGAACATTAGAACCCTATTAAATACAATGGATGCGAACGTTCGGATTCTAAAGTGCTAATTATAACGACTATTATCCATGTTATTGTCCGAAACAGAGTTTGGGAACCCGGCTTCTGCACCAGGGGACATGTATCAATGCAAAAAGAAGTTTTAAAAACAGACGCTTTCCGGGAGCAGTCATTTTAATGATGCATAAAGTGAAAAAAAAAAGTCAAATATTCCTTTAAATATTGTACCTGGGGGGTGTCTAAAGTATGCCTGTGAAGTGCCACGTGTTTCCCGTGTTTAGAACTGTCCCTGCACAAAATAACATTTCTAAAGGGAAAAAAGTCATTTAAAACTGCTTGCGGCTTTAATGCAATGTCTGGTCCCGGTAATATGGATGAAAATCTTTAGGAAAAATGGCATAGCTACCCCATCAACCCCCCCCCCCCCTACCCCAGCCCATTACCAGCCCCTTTGGGTCTTGTATGGATATTAAGGGGAACCCCGCACACAAAATAAAAAAGGACCTATATACTCTGAACAGCCGTATACAGGCGGTGCATACAAGACAGGGACTGTAGGTTTGTTCTTATGTAGAATCTGTTTATAATTTTGAACAGCTGCATTGTTTAACCACTTGACAACTGGGCACTTAAACCCCCTTCCTAACCAGACGAATTTTCAGCTTTCGGTGCTCTCACATTTTGAATGACAATTACTCAGTCATGCAACACTGTACCCATATGAAATTTTCGTCCTTTTTTTCACACAAATAGAGCTTTCTTTTGGTGGTATTTGATTGCCTCTGGGTTTTTTTTTTTTTGTGCTATAAATGAAAATAGACCGAAAATTTTGTAAAAAAATGAATTTTTCTTAATTTCTATTATAAAATTTTGCAAATAAGTAATTTTTCTTCATAAATTTGGGAAAAAATGTATACTGCTACATATCTTTGGTAAAAATAACCGAAATTAGTGGATATTATTTAGTCTGGGTGAAAGTTATAGGGTCTACAAGCTATGGTGCCAATCACTGAAAATGTATCAATTTGATTACACCTGATATACTGACAGCCTATCTCATTTCTTGAGACCCTAACAAGCCAGAAAAGAACAATTACCCCCCAAATGACCCCTTTTTGGAAAGTAGACATTCCAAGGTAGTTAGTAAGAGGCATAGTTAGTTTTTTGAGGTTGTCATTTTTTCTCACAATTCTTTGCAAAATGAAGATTTTTTTTATTTTTATTTTTTTTCACACCAAATTGTCATTATAACAGGTTATTTCTCTCACATGGCATGTACATTCCACAAATAACACCACAAAATATATTCTGCTACTCCTCCTGAGTATGGCGGTACCACATGTGTGAGACTTTTATACAGCCTGCCCACATACAGAGGCCCAACATTGAAGTAGCCCCTTCAGGCGTTCTAGGAGCATAAATTACACATCTAATCTCTCAACCACCTATTACACTTTTGAAGGCCCTGGAGCACCAGGACAATGGAAACGCCAACAAAGTGACCCCATTTTGGAAAGCAAACACCCCAACGTATAATCTATGAAGCATTATGAGTCTTTTGAGCTGTTCATTTTTTTCCAGAAGTTTTTGGAAAATGTGGAAAAAAAATGAAAACGCATTTTTTTTACACAAAGTTGTCCATTTATAAGATATTTCCAACACATAGCATGTACATAGCAAAAATTACACCCCAAAATATATTCTCCTACTCCTCCTGAGTATGGCGGTACCACATATGTGAGACTTTTACACAGCTTGGCCACATACAGAGGCCCAACATTGAAGTAGCAACTTCAGGCGTTCTAGGAGCATAAATTACACATCTAATCTCTCAACCACCTATTACACTTTTGAAGGCCCTGGAGCACCAGGACAATGGAAACGCCAACAAAGTGACCCCATTTTGGAAAGCAAACACCCCAACGTATAATCTATGAAGCATTATGAGTCTTTTGAGCTGTTCATTTTTTTCCAGAAGTTTTTGGAAAATGTGGAAAAAAAATGAAAACGCATTTTTTTTACACAAAGTTGTCCATTTATAAGATATTTCCAACACATAGCATGTACATAGCAAAAATTACACCCCAAAATATATTCTCCTACTCCTCCTGAGTATGGCGGTGCCACATATGTGAGACTTTTACACAGCCTGGCCACATACAGAGGCCCAACATTGAAGTAGCAACTTCAGGCGTTCTAGGAGCATAAATTACACATCTAATCTCTCAAACACCTATTACACTTTTGAAGGCCCTGGAGCACCAGGACAATGGAAACGCCAACAAAGTGACCCCATTTTGGAAAGCAAACACCCCAACGTATAATCTATGAGGCATTATGAGTCTTTTGAACTGTTCATTTTTTTCCAGAAGTTTTTGGAATATGTGGAAAAAAAATGAAAACGCATTTTTTTTACACAAAGTTGTCCATTTATAAGATATTTCCAACACATAGCATGTACATAGCAAAAATTACACCCCAAAATATATTCTCCTACTCCTCCTGAGTATGGCGGTACCACATATGTGAGACTTTTACACAGCCTGGCCACATACAGAGGCCCAACATTGAAGTAGCAACTTCAGGCGTTCTAGGAGCATAAATTACACATCTAATCTCTCAAACACCTATTACACTTTTGAAGGCCCTGGAGCACCAGGACAATGGAAACGCCAACAAAGTGACCCCATTTTGGAAAGCAAACACCCCAACGTATAATCTATGAGGCATTATGAGTCTTTTGAACTGTTCATTTTTTTCCAGAAGTTTTTGGAAAATGTGGAAAAAAAATAAAAACACATTTTTTTTACACAAAGTTGCCCATTTATAAGATATTTCCAACACATAGCATGTACATAGCAAAAATGACACCCCATAATATATTCTCTTACTCCTCCTGAGTATGGCGATACCACATGTGTGAGACTTTTACACAGCCTGGCCACATAGAGGCCCAATATCCAGGAAGCACCATCAGGTGACCTAGGGACATAAATTACGCATCTAATTTCCTTACAATCTATCACATTTTTGAAGGCCCTTCATATTTCTAGCATATAGCATGTACATACCAAGAATTACACCCTGAACTACATTCTGCTGAGTAAATGGTAAACAAAAGATTACCTGTGGTTTTAGTAGTGCAATTGTCCACAGAAGGAGAGCCCTGATCCAGGCAGCAGGCAGGGACGTGGTCAGCGTCAGTGAATGTAATTGTCCAGGCAGCAGGCAGGAATATTGTCCATAGTCAGTACAGGCAGAGATACTGTCCATATACAGTCCAAGGTCAGTGCAAGTAGAGACATTGCCAGCAGTGCCAAAATATTGGTCCTGGTAGTAAGCAGGAACATGGTCCAAGTAGCAGGCCAGGAAAGAATGGGGACAGGGGTAGAGGCTTCTCCCACCCAAATCTCTTTGAAGCCTCCGAGTCTCCAGACCCTAATCCGGGAATGAGAAAACTAAAAAATTTGTTTTCTTCATCCAGAAAAACAATTCTGGAGCCCCTCACATATGTGAGACCCCTGTGTCCCCATTAGCATAGCAGGGTAAAAGATCAATCCAAGAGGCAGGCAAAAAACGTGGTCAAACAGTCCAGGGTCAGTTCCAGAGCAGGCAGAGGTAGGTACAGTTTAGGGTTAGGCAGAAGCGTGGTCGTATAACAAGCCAGGGTCAGTTCCAGAGCAGGCAGAGGTAGGTACAGTTTAGGGTTAGGCAGAAGCGTGGTCGTATAACAGGCCAGGGTCAGTTCCAGGGCAGGCAGAGGTAGGTACAGTTTAGCGTTAGGCAGAGGCGTGGTCGTTTAGCAGGTCAGGGTCAGTTCCGGAGAAGGCAGCGGTATGTACAGTGGCATAAGGGGTGTGGCGGTAAATGACAATTAGGTTTACCATACTTTCCTAATAATGTAGAAAAGTATGGTAACGACGGAAACATCGACCAAAACAAAGGCCTGGTTGGGAAGGACAATCGGGACAATAATACACAGTGTCTCTTCTAGTTCCTTCTTTGGAGCACACCCGGCATCTCTTCTGACGTTTTCGGCCTGTTTCATGGGGGGGGAGTTTATCAGGAAAGTGGCGTTCATGGAGTCTGCTCACTGAATCTGAGCGAATGCTTTCTGGTGGGTCTTCAGGGTACAAAAGGGCTTCGATAATTTCTTCTTGGTACTGAAAATAAGATAAGGGGGTCCTTGTAGATTTACGGTAAATGACATAAGTATTGTAAAGGGCCATACTGAAAAGATATATGGAGACCTTTTTATACCAATAGCGGCTTTTTCTTGTGGGAAGATAGGGTTCAATCATCTGATCATTAAAATCGACTCCCCCCATGAACAAATTATAATCATGAACACATGCTGGTTTTTGGATAGGGCCGTTTCTTTTGGGGATTTCCACGTAGGTGTCGTTATGTATCGTTGAGAGCATGTGAACATTTCTTTTGTCCCTCCACCTGATAGCCAATAGCTCTTCATTCCGCAAAGACGCCGTCTCCCCTTTTCGTAGTCTTTCAGTAACGAGTCTTTGCGGGAAACCCTTCCTGTTGGCTCGCACTGTACCACACGCTGGAGTGCCCTTCCGGTAAAGGTTGCGGAAGAGGGGGATGCTGGTATAGTAATTATCCACATAAAGGTGGTAACCCTTTTCAAGGAGTGGATATATAAGCTCCCAAACAACCTTTCCGCTGGCACCGATGTACTCAGGACATTCAGGGGGATGCAGTTGGGAGTCCTTCCCTTCATACACCAGGAAGGCGTAAATGTAGCCAGTGACCCGGTCACATAGCTTGTAGATTTTAACCCCATATCGGGTCCTTTTGCTTGGAATAAACTGCTTGATGCCAAGCCTGCCTGTGAAGTGGACCAATGACTCATCCACGGATATATTTTGGTCGGGGATATATAACTGGGGGAATTTCTCCGAGAAAAAATTTAGAAGTGGCCGAATTTTAAATAATTTGTCATGTGATGGGTCATTTCGGGGAGGGCACTGGGTATTGTCATTGTAATGGAGAAAGCGCATTATCATGAGGTATCTGGATCTTGACATAATGGATGAAAAGACTGGCATGTGCTGGATGGGTTTGGAGGACCAATAGGAGTATACTTCATTTTTTTTTGAGAGCCCCATGTTGAACGTTAGGCCTAAAAATAATTTAAATTCCTCCACTGTCAATTCTCTCCACACATAGGGACGGGCATAACTTGAATCAGGGTTGTTAGTTATGAATTGTTGTGCAAAGAGGTTGCACTGGGTCACGATGGAGGATAATAGGTCTTGGGTAAAAATTAAATTAAAAAAATCAATAGGGGCAAAATTCTCTGTGTTCACCTGAACACCTGGCTGGGCGGTGAAAGGGGGGATGTTTGCTGCTCCTGAATTGGGGGGAAGCCACAGAGGGTTTTCAAGGGCATAGGGAAGGCTGGCATGGGTCCTAACCCTTTGGGGCTGAGATGACACCCCGCTAGTTCTTGGCCTTTGCTGTAGTGGTACTTCATTTCTTGTGGATGGCACTGTGCTACTGGTGGATGGCACTGAGCTGCTGGTTGATGCCACAGCACTACTTGTGGTAGCCTGCTGATCCATGTCAGAACGCCTTCGTTTCCTGGGCACACTTTCCTCTTCCTCTGAATCTGTAGAAGACCCACTGCTTATAACAGGTTCATATTCTGAACCAGAATCAGACTCAGAGAGCTCGTCGCTGCTCTCGTCAGTCAAGCAAAGCTGTTGGTATGCCTCCTCAGCGGAAAACATTTTTTTCGCCATACTGGTGACTGTGGGCTGTGGTGACAAACTGTGGTAGGAAAACTGGAACAGATATGGCTGCACTGATGGGTGCTGATGAGGCTGGTCTAATGAGGCTGCACTGCTGGGTTCTGATGAGGGTGCTGCTGGGTTCTGAGGAGGGTGCTTCTGGGTTCTGATGAGGATGCACTGCTGGTAACTGATGAGGGTGCAGATGAGCACTATAGTGGCGCTGATGTGGTACTGATGGCACCGATGGGGCACTGTAGTGGCACTAGGCACTGTAGTGGCACTGGTGGAGCACTGGCGGCACCGATGGGCACTGAAGTGGCAGAGGTGGCACTGATGAGCACTGGTGGCACTGATGAGCTTTGTAGTGACACTGATCAGCCTTGTAGTGACACTGATCAGCCTTGTAGTGACACTGATCAGCCTTGTGGTGGCACTGATCAGCCTTGTGGTGGCACTGATGGACACTAGTGGCACTGATGGGTACTCTGGTGGCACTGGTGGCACTGATGGGCACTGTAGTGGCACTGATGAGTATTTTTGTGGCACTGCTTACACAGATGGGTACTGTAGGGGAGCTGTAGGGGCGCTGATGGGTAGTGTGGGGCACAGATTGGCACTTGTGTGGCACTGTGTGGCACTGTGTGGCACTTAAGGGCACTGCTGAATATATATGAGACACTCACTGTTAAAAGGATCTCTCCTCTCCTCACACGCTGTATCGGTGTGAGGAGAGAAGAGAGCTGGACCTCTGTTTGACCCCAGTTTGTTTACATTCTGATCGCTCCCTCATTGGAGGGAGCGATCCGGTGGTAAAGAGCCGCTATCATTGGCTCTTCACCGCGATCCTTGTTGCAGTGGGAGCCGTGAACTCGGCGAGCACGGACACTTCCGCGAGCGCGCACCAGGGGGCGCGCGGGAAGCGCGAATGCACGAGGACGTCCCAGGGACGTGAGCTCAGGATAACTCGACCACTCTGTGGACGTCTTTTGTCCATGACGCGGTCGGGAAGTGGTTAAGTGGAGCTCCATGGCAAATTCCTTTTTTTTTGTTTTTTGTAAAACATAGGGAACGGTTATCACCCCTGTCACATTTTTTTTGCTGTCTGTGCCCCTGTTCAGAACATTTCACCTCACTTTGCGTCCCAATGACAACTGTTTTTGAAATGTGGTGTTTTTATTGAAACAAGGATTGGTGATAAAGCATCAGTAGAGAGGAGACACCTTTCTCCCATATTAATTCTTACAGGAGAGAATTTTCCTTCCAAGGGGTAGATTTCCTCTCACTTCCTGTTGTCTTCTTCCGTTTGCAAGTAGTAGTAGTTTGTAAGTTGGATGTTTGAAAGTAGGGACCTTCCGTATATACTCTGCAGAAATTGGCCCCTTAGGTGTTGGTGTTGGCACAACACTGAAAGCACTCACAGTTATTCTTGGTGGGTGCTGGAACGCCCTTCCGTCAAGTATAATATCAGGAATTGTAATAACATATAATTGTTGATCAGTGGTAGTAAAAATTGGCCCTTTGATGGTGGTGCTGGTGCCCCAACACTGTAAGGCCTGACAGTTACTCTTGGTGGGCGCAGCAATGGTCTCTGCTGTGAATTATTAGATCAATAATTATAATTGCATGCCCCTGTTGAACAGGGGCTGAAAAAATGGGCCTTTGGTGGTGGTGGTGGTGGTGATGGTGGTGCTGGTGCCACAACACTGTAAGGCCTGACAGTTACTCTTGGTGGGCGCAGCAATGCTCCCTGCTGTGAATTATTAGATCAATAATTATAATTGCATGCCCCTGTTGAACAGGGGCTGAAAAATTGGGCCTTTGGTGGTGGTGCTGGTGCCCCAACACTGTAAGGCCTGACAGTTACTCTTGGTGGGCGCAGCAATGGTCCCTGCTGTGAATTATTAGATCGATAATTATAATTGCATGCCCCTGTTGAACAGGGGCTGAAAAATTGGGCCTTTGGTGGTGGTGGTGATGGTGGTGCTGGTGCCACAACACTGTAAGGCCTGACAGTTACTCTTGGTGGGCGCAGCAATGCTACCTGCTGTGAATTATTATATCAATAATTATAATTGCATGCCCCTGTTGAACAGGGGCTGAAAAATTGGGCCTTTGGTGGTGGTGGTGGTGGTGATAGTGGTGCTGGTGCCACAACACTGTAAGGCCTGACAGTTACTCTTGGTGGGCCCAGCAATGCTCCCTGCTGTGAATTATTAGATCAATAATTATAATTGCATGCCCCTGTTGAACAGGGGCTGAAAAATTGGGCCTTTGGTGGTGGTGGTGGTGGTGATGGTGGTGCTGGTGCCACAACACTGTAAGGCCTGACAGTTACTCTTGGTGGGCGCAGCAATGCTCCCTGCTGTGAATTATTAGATCAATAATTATAATTGCATGCCCCTGTTGAACAGGGGCTGAAAAATTGGGCCTTTGGTGGTGGTGGTGGTGGTGATAGTGGTGCTGGTGCCACAACACTGTAAGGCCTGACAGTTACTCTTGGTGGGCCCAGCAATGCTCCCTGCTGTGAATTATTAGATCAATAATTATAATTGCATGCCCCTGTTGAACAGGGGCTGAAAAATTGGGCCTTTGGTGGTGGTGGTGGTGGTGATGGTGGTGCTGGTGCCACAACACTGTAAGGCCTGACAGTTACTCTTGGTGGGCGCAGCAATGCTCCCTGCTGTGAATTATTAGATCAATAATTATAATTGCATGCCCCTGTTGAACAGGGGCTGAAAAATTGGGCCTTAGGCACTGGTGGCACAACACTGCAACCCCTCACAGATACTGTACTTGGAGCACAGCAATGAGGCCTGTTGCAAAGTATTGCATCAAAATTTTTAATTACACGCCCCTGTTAAACAGGGGCTGAAAAATTGGGCCTTAGCCACTGGTGGCGTCACCCATAAACCAAAATGATCTTCCAAGCTATCATCGTTAATCGTATCATTGAGGAGGAGGAGGAGGAGGAGGATAGCCAGTCAACATAACAGCACAGGCACTCAGCATCAGCATCAGTCTTGAAGGGATGTGACATTTTAAAATCAATTAGTCTGTTATATCAGCATCTGGTGTGTGGTAGCTGGTGGTGATCCAAGACTGGTTCATCTTGATGAAAGTCAGTCGATCAACCGAGTCGGTGGACAGGCGCACCCTGTGATCCGTGACAAATCCTCCAGCAGCACTGAATGTGCGTTCTGAAAGAACGCTGGATACAGGACAGGCCAGTAGCTCAATTGCATACTGTGCAAGCTCTGGCTAGTGATCCATCCTCAAGACCCAGTAAGCCAGAGGATTTTCGGTAGGGAAGGTGTCCAAGTCTGACCTTGCCCCTAGGTATTCCTGCACCATGTATATCAGACGCTGGCGATGGTTGCTGGAACCGATCATACTTTGGGGCTGCGGACTAAAGAATTGTCTGAACGCATCGGTCAGACGGCCACCTTCCCCACCGCTCCTTCTTTGACTGCCCGAAGCCTCAGCAACTCGTTGTCCAGGACCAGGAGTTTGTAACCTCCCAGTCTCTGGGAACGCGTTGCACAGACCTTTCTGCAAGGCCTCCCGGAGTTGTCTCATCCTCTGCTCCCTCTGCGATGGTACGATAAGGTCCGCAACCTTACCCTTGTACCGTGGATCAAGGAGAGTGGCCAGCCAGTAATGGTCCCTCTCCTTGATCCGAAGAATATGAGGATCCTTCCGCAGACTTTGCAGGATCAGGGAGGCCATGCAGCGTAGGTTAGCTGAGGCATTCAGTCCGGAGTCCTCTGGGTCACTAAGGACGACATGATCCGCAGCCACCTCCTCCCAGCCACGTACAAGTCCACTGGTTTCTTGGGACTGTAAATCATCCCTAAAAGACTGCTGCTGATGATGCTGAGTGCCAGCCTCCACCTCCATGCTGACACAATCCTCCTCCTCCTCCTCCTCCTCCTCTTCCTGTGCGATGGGTGGGACAGAAGGAACACTGTCTGGGTAAAGGGGGCCTTGAGAGGCAAGGAAGTCCTCCTCTTCCTGCCTCTGTTCTGCCTCAAGTGCCCTGTCCATTATTCCACGCAGCGTGTGCTCCAACAGGTGGACAAGAGGTACAGTGTCACTGATGCATGCACTGTCACTGCTCACCATCCTCGTGGCCTCCTCAAATGGTGCCAGGACAGTGCATGCATCCCTGATCATGCCCCACTGGCGTGGTGAAAAAAACCTGAGCTCCCCTGACCCTGTCCTGGTGCCGTAGTCGCACAGGTACTCATTGATGGCCCTCTGCTGCGTGTGCAGCCGCTGCAGCATGGCCAACGTTGAGTTCCACCTGGTGGGCATGTCACATATAAGGCAGTTCTTGGGCAGGTTCAACTCCTTTTGAAGCTCAGCCAGGCGAGCACTGGCATTATAAGATCTGCGGAAATGCACACAGACTTTCCTGGCCTGCCTCAGGACATCCTGTAAGCCCGGGTACCTGCCCAAGAACCGCTGCACCACCAGGTTAAGGACGTGAGCCATACAGGGCACATGGGTCAGTTGTCCCTGTCGGAGGGCGGAGAGGAGGTTGGTGCCATTGTCGCAAACCACCATTCCTGGCTTAAGCTGGCGTGGCGTCAACCACCTCTCGGCCTGCCCCTGCAGAGCAGACAGGACCTCTGCCCCAGTGTGGCTCCTGTCCCCCAAACACACCAGCGCAAGCACGGCATGGCATCTTTTTGCCTGCGTACTTGCGTAGCCCCTTGAACGCCTACGAAGCACCGCTGGTTCCAAGGACAAACCACAGGAAGAGGCCATGGAGGAAGAAGAAGAGGAGGGGGTGGAGGAGAGAGGTGTGTCACAACCAGTAGTAGCATTTTGGAGGCGTGGCGGTGGAACAACCTCCAACACTACTGCACCTTGTCCTGCATCCTTCCCAGCTGCCAAAAGAGTGACCCAATGGGCCGTGAAAGAAAGGTAACGTCCCTGTCCATGCCTGCTGGACCATGAGTCAGCGGTAATATGCACCTTACCGCTGACCGCCCTGTCCAGCGAGGCCAAGACATTGCCTTCCACATGCCTGTAGAGAGCCGGAATAGCCTTCCGTGCGAAAAAGTGTCGTTTAGGAACCTGCCACTGAGGAACCGCACATTGCACAAACTCACGGAAGGGGGCCGAGTCTACCAACTGAAAAGGCAGCAGTTGAAGCGCTAGCAATTTAGCCAAGCTAGCATTCAACCGCTGGGCATGTGGATGGCTGGGAGTGAACTTCTTTCGACGGTCCAGCAGCTGGGGCAGGGAAATTTGCCTGCTAGAATCGGACGTTGGTGTACTGCTAGCAGAGTGCCCGCAAGTACTTGCCTGTGACACACCTAATTCTACACCTTCATTCCTTTCAGAGCAGGTTTCAGAGAGGAGTGAAGGTATAGTGGGGTTGGAGATCCCAGCTGATGCGGTGCAAGAAGAGGTCAGCTTTGTTCTTTGGTGTGGGTCTTTAAGGTAGGCTTGCCAACGAGCTGCATGGCAGGTCAACATATGTCTGATCAAGCATGTGGTGCCCAAGCGGCTGATGTTTTGGCCACGCGATATACGCTTGAGACATATGTTGCAAACAGCAGCTGTGCGATCTGATGCACTCGCCTCAAAAAAGGCCCACACCAAAGAACTTTTTGCATGACGGGCAGAGGCAGCGCCCTGCACAGGCGGAGCTCTGCGGTGTGATTCCGTCGGTGTGCTGCCCATACGCTGGCCACTCAAGGGCATCCTGCCTCATTGGAGATGTGCCTCCTCCTCATCCTCCTCCTCTCTCCTATTAGGCACCCACGTGGAGTCAGTGACCTCATCATCCCCTCCCTCCTCATCACTGGAGCCAATCTGGCAATATGCTGCAGCTGCTGGAGCATGACTGCCAGATTGGTGTCCTTCTTGAGCATCCCCTCTCTCTGCTCTCACGCTGCTGCCTTCCTCTAGCTGGGTATCATCATCAGATCCTTCCAAACGCTGGGCATCCTCCTGGAGCATGTACCCAACACTGTGCTCAAACAGTTCGGGGGACTCCTCAGGAGGAGGGCATGGTGGGTCTAGGGAAGGATTGACTAATGAAGATAATGATACCAGAGAAGAGGACGCTTTGGCAGCTGCTTTGCCAGTACCCTGAGCCTGGGTGAGAGAGGATGAGGAGGATGAGGTGGGCTTGGTCATCCACTCTACCAAGTCTTCGGCATGATGTGGCTCAACATGTCCAGCTGCCGAAAACAAGGACAAGCGTGTCCCATGGCCATGTGCTGATGACAATGCACCGCGTACACGACCAGCACTGTTGCCCCCAGACACAGAGCCTGCTTGCCCTCTTTTTTTGCCTCCTGACTGTCTGCCTCTCCTTGGTTGTCTTCCAGACATTTTAATGGATGGCCTGCAGGGAGATGGGAAAAACAGCAATAAGGGCTACCTTCAGGTGTATACTGTGCAGGAGGCTTAGCAACAATGACACTGACACTGTCCCCTGCCTATCCTTCTCTGTCCCTAAACACAAGGATTGAAATAATGGTTCAGCAAAATAGTTTTAGAACAGAATAGCACACTGACACTTTCCCTCACTGTACCTCTCTGTCCCTCAACTCAAGGATTGAAAATATGGAACAGCAAATTTGGTTTAGAACAGAACAGCACACTGTCAGTTTCACTCACTGTACCTCTCTGTCCCTCAACTCAAGGATTGAAAATATGGTTCAGCAAAATAGTTTTAGAACAGAATAGCACACTGACACTTTCCCTCACTGTACCTCTCTGTCCCTCAACTCAAGGATTGAAAATATGGAACAGCAAATTTGGTTTAGAACAGAACAGCACACTGTCAGTTTCACTCACTGTACCTCTCTGTCCCTCAACTCAAGGATTGAAAATATGGTTCAGCAAAATAGTTTTAGAACAGAATAGCACACTGACACTTTCCCTCACTGTACCTCTCTGTCCCTCAACTCAAGGATTGAAAATATGGAACAGCAAATTTGGTTTAGAACAGAACAGCACACTGTCAGTTTCACTCACTGTACCTCTCTGTCCCTCAACTCAAGGATTGAAAATATGGTTCAGCAAAATAATTTTAGAACAGAATAGCACACTGACACTTTCCCTCACTGTACCTCTCTGTCCCTCAACTCAAGGAGTGAAAATATGGAACAGCAAATTTGGTTTAGAACAGAACAGCACACTGTCAGTTTCACTCACTGTACCTCTCTGTCCCTCAACTCAAGGATTGAAAATATGGTTCAGCAAAATAGTTTTAGAACAGAATAGCACACTGACACTTTCCCTCACTGTACCTCTCTGTCCCTCAACTCAAGGATTGAAAATATGGAACAGCAAATTTGGTTTAGAACAGAACAGCACACTGTCAGTTTCACTCACTGTACCTCTCTGTCCCTCAACTCAAGGATTGAAAATATGGTTCAGCAAAATAGTTTTAGAACAGAATAGCACACTGACACTTTCCCTCACTGTCCTACTCTGTCCCTCCCTACAAACAAGATTTAGCACAGAATAGCACACTGATAATTTCTACGAGTGTGCTTCCCTGTCCCTAAACTCAAGGATTGAAAATATGGAACAGCAAAATTGGTTTCGAACAGAATAGCACACTGACACTTTCCCTCACTGTACCTCTCTGTCCATACAAACAAGATTTAGCACAAAATAGCACACTGACACTTTCCCTCACTGTACCTCTCTGTCCCTACAAACAAGATTTAGCACAAAATAGCACACTGACACTTTCCCTCACTGTACCTCTCTGTCCCTAAACTCAAGGATTGAAAATATGGTTCAGCAAGATTGGTTTAGAACAGAATAGCACACTGACACTTTCCCTCACTGTACCTCTCTGTCCCTACAAACAAGAATTAGCACAGAATAGCACACTGTCACTGACACTCTCCCTACCTATCCTTATCTGTCCCTAAACACAAGGAATCCAGGATTATGTAAAGGAAAAATAATGACACTGTCCCTGCCTATGCTTCTCCTTCCCTACTCCGGTCCGGAACACACTACACAAGGCCGCCGCGCTGGCAGCCTTTTATAGTGTGGGGCGTGTACTAAACCCCCTCAGCAATAATTGGCCACAGGCATCCTGCCTGTGGCCAATCATTGCTCTCCTCGCTGCCGGCGCTGTGATTGGCCAAGCATGCGGGGTCACAGTGCATGCTTGGCCAATCACAGCGCCTGGATGACACTGCGATGGCGTAGTGCATTGTGGGCCGTTCGCGTCACTCGAATTTGGCGCGAACGGCCCAAATAGTTCGATCTTCGTCGAACGATCGAACAGCCGATGTTCGAGTCGAACGTATGTTCGACTCAAACACGAAGCTCATCCCTACTGCCAACGAGGTCAGCCACATCATCTCAATGGGATGAGGGGCAAACCGCGGGGGCAGAGTGGGGAACAATCCAGCGACGGCGGACAACCAGGCAATTGAAAGCATAAAAATATAACATTCAAAGGTACATGGTAATGAATGAAATCTGCGGTGTAATGAACAATACATAAAAGATTAAGGGGTGGTGGTAACCCATGAAGGGTCCTAATAAAGAGGGAGGGAAGGAAAGTCATACGTGGAAAATGAAACTTTCATGAGTATCGGCTCATTTGGGATCCTTCGCTCCATATTGTGTATAAACCTATAAAAAAGAGTGAATATTGAAAGAGTCCAAGAAGTATTGGTATTAGAAGGACATATATAGTGTAGCCCTTGAAGAGAAATAAAATAAAAATAACCAGGTAACAAAAATGAAATTATGAGGGGCTAGTGTGGTCAGCTTATAGGATATGGTCATTCCGAGTAGTTTGGGGAAGGTTGAGTCTCCACACTTAGAGTTGCCGATCCGATCATAAAATCCCTGGGTTAGATCAAATGGGTATTTAATCACTTGAGGATATGGGTTCATGTTAAGGGTCTTTGTAGGTAGTTTTTTCCTTAGGTATCTCGTTGTTTTAGGATGAGGAGAGTCCTATTCAAGGAACATCTTGACCATACACAAAGCCAACTTTAGAAAACCACTTGCTCTTCATGGGGGGAGTCATTTAGAGGCATACAAAAAATGTGCTCCCAGACAAATGACCAATAGGAGGGGTTCAGTGTGGACGAGAACAGCCAACTAGAAATAGGGCTTAATAATAAAACAGTGAATGCACCTTGTGTCAGGAGGATGTGCATTAGCTATAAAAAAGAATTAGGATTTAAATGCAGAGATTGAGCAACATTTGGAATCACGAATGCTCAGTGTGGTCAGTTTATAGACCATGAACTTGCAGAATCATGCAGGCTGGTTTGGGGAGGGTGGGTTCCATCTCCTCTGGTCATTATGGTCTCTGTGATCTCTTTGTGAGCGTCTGGGGGTGGACCAGATGGGAGATGATCTAGGTGTAGAAGGGAATCGGCGTTGGGGGGCCTGATCCAAAAGGCCCATTTTGACCAGCAGATCTTTCCCTTCAATGACATTGTATACAGAATACGTTGTGCCATTGTGCATAATAGATAACTTGAAGGGAAATCCCCATCTGTATTTGATTCTAGCAGATTGTAAGATGCTAGTGACCTCCTTCATTCTGCGGCGTCTATCCAGAGTCGCAGGGGAAATGTCTGGGTAGATCTGGATCCTGACTCCGTCCATTTCTATATTCTGAGAATTTCTAGACGCTCTCATGATGTCTTCCTTGGTGATAAAATCCTTCATACACATGATTATGTCCCTAGGAGGTTTGTCAGGAGTTGGTTTGGGCCTCAGAGCTCTATGTAATCTGTCCCAAGCAAAGGCAGAAAGAGGCTTGTCTGGGACAAGGTTATGAAATAGATTGGTGATGGCCTGATTCAAATCAGTGACTGTTTCAGGGACGCCACGCAGTCTAATATTATGTCTCCTGTTCCTGTTGTCTAAATCTTCTACGTGGGCTTGCATTATGGAAAAGCTGTCTGCAAGTGTCTCGTAATCTTTTCTGAGATCATTGTGGGCCAAGGAGAGCTCATCATGCTTGGTCTCTAAAATATCAGTTCTCCCACCTATGCTGGCTATCTCCTGAGATAGGGCGCTGGTAGATTTAGATAATTCACACTCCAGCTTCTCTGCCAGCTTCTCATATATGGCTGTGAGGCTGGCATCAAGATCAGCCTTAGTTAAGGGGAGATTGTACTCACTATTTGAGGCGATGGGTGTCTGAGCCTGCATGGAGCTGCTGGGGGCCGCGTGTGAGCCGACGCCATTTTGGGACATCTTTGTAGTACAGGAGCGCTCAATCCCCAGAAGAAAATTGGTCAGTGAGCCTTTGGAACGAGTTTTCCGTTCTTTCTTTCCTGCTGGCATGTACCCGGATGTCCCACAGGGGTGTTAGAGTAGTTTTGGGTAGATTTGCTGCGTGGATGGCCCCGGGAATCCTGCCTGGCAGGCCTGGTCAGACGGAGCTCAACTCAGCAGCGTCTGTCCTGCATCGCGCCGCGCATGCGCCCCCGCAGTACTTCTTTCAGTGCATATTTCCTTACCAATGGGCTCAGTGAGGACTGCATATGTCTATTGTTAAATTAGAATATCAATTTATGAGAACTGTGACAGCAGGAAGGTAAAGTCACCTGGTTGCATCCAGGGGGGTAGATATATTTCGCCCAGATTCAGGCTTTACGCCGACTTATACCACTAGGTGGAGAGTTGTATAAGGCTAGTGGGCTCATGGATGACTCATACCTCTAGGGAGAGGGCTGGGCGTCGTGCAGACAGGGAGTTGATGAGGCCAGCTGAAGCTTGTCAGCTCATTTAGGCCTCTATAAAAAAACTCCTAGATTCATTAGGTTTAGCTCATGCCTGGAACCAGACCTGTGTGGACTGTCTAGGGAGAGTGAACCCCTGTGCGGTGAGAAAAAGCCTGTGTGGCTATTTGCTTGGACATTTAAAACCAGGGACTTAGGGACTAGGACAGCACTAGGCTGATCCCAGTTGTTAGTTAGGAAACCTGTATGTTTAGTCAGAGGTCAAGTTGACCAGGATTTATTTTGTTTATGTTTCTTTTGCTTTGCTGTGTTTTGTCACTGTAAATAGAAAATAAACCGCACCTTTTTGATTTTGAAAACCACAACCTCCGTTTGCTGGGCCTGTTTTGTGTGGGGAGCCCATCCCGGGGGTCACACACACCCGCTGTCGAGCTAACCCCCTCACAGTTGGTGGAGAACCAGTGGCAGTTTTTTTTTAAGCCAGCATGGAGGAGATACTGAAACAGCTGGCTCTAGCAAATGCCAATCAACAGCAGACAAATGCAGGTTTGCAAAGGAGCCTTGCAGCCCAGCAGCAAGCTCATCAACAGAGCCTTGCAACTTTACAACAGAGTCTGGAGGCTCAGCAACAAGCCCAACAGCAATCTGAGGCCCGCTTCATAGACCTGTTGCAGAAGCAAGAGCAGAGACTACAACAACAGATGGAAGCAGTAATGCAGCAACGTCCGCAGACCAGTGAGGAAAGCCGTCCCACTAATACCGCGTCCTTTGGGGTGAGTCGTTTATTGACAAAAATGACTGGAGAGGATGATCCAGAGGTATTTTTGACCACATTTGAAAGGACCGCTGAAAGAGAAAAGTGGCCTGAGGAGCAGTGGGCTGGACTGGTGGCTCCTCTGTTAACTGGTGAATCGCAGAAGGCTTACTATGACCTAGAGCCTAACCAAGCAAAAGACTATGTGATGCTAAAAGCTGAAATATTGGCAAGGCTGGGTGTCACCCTGGCTGTCCGGGCTCAGCGTGTGCATAACTGGACTTTCCAGCTTGGAAAACCCCCCAGGTCTCAAATGTATGATCTCATTCACCTGAGCAGAAAGTGGCTACAGCCAGAGACTTTGTCCGCACCAAAGATTGTGGAACGTGTTGTAATGGATCGGTTTTTGAGAGCTCTTCCTACTGCCATCCAAAAGTGGGTAAGCCATGGAGACCCAGAGACGGCCGATGGTCTTGTGGATCGTGTGGAGAAATACTTGGCTACAGAGAACCTGACGGCCTCTTCCAGAGACACTCGGACTTTCCACCCTAAGACCAGACCATCCCCAGGGGCGGATAAGAGGATTCCAAGGGGTGAGGGTGGAGAGAGTGAGAGGGTGGGAGCTCTACCCCAAGTTTGGCGAGAACAGCCTGGGAAATCAGCGGCTCAAGAGGCGGCAAGAAGGATCGTTTGCTACCGCTGCCGGCAAGCGGGACATATTGCAGCCAATTGCCCGGTTGTGGAGGAACCCATGCAGTGTGACTTTCTGACGGGCAGACGTCAGTCGCTGTGTGCGACAGTCGCATGCACTGCCATTCGGGGAACTGAGAAACATTTATGCAAAATGTGTATTAATGGTAGAAATGTTGTGGTATTGCTGGATTCAGGTAGCCTTGTGACCCTGATAAAGGCTGAGTTAGTTAAAACAGAGGTCTCTGGGAATAGCAAGGTAGCCGTTATTTGTGTGCATGGGGACACCCGAGAGTATCCAGTGACTACAGTGTGTTTCGAGACCCCCAAAGGTACCCTCTCTCATCCAGTGGGCTTAGTATCTCAGTTACAGCATGACGCCATTGTGGGAAGGGATTTTCCGAAGTTCTGGGAACTGTGGGATGATCCTGAGCCCCCCACTGGTGCCCCTATGTACCAGGAATGTGATAGCCAGAACTCCCCTGAGAGTGGTGAGGACTCTCCGGAATTTCCCTTGTCAGTATTGGCAGGGGAGACTCAAGAAACTGGAGAGGAGCCCACCTCCTCAGACGAAAACCTACCGTCTGTGGAGTTTTCTGATCTTGAGGTTCACAGGGAAAACTTTGCCACAGAACAGTTGAAAGACCCCGCCCTAATAAAGGCACGGGAAAACGTAGTGAAAATAGATGGCGAGTTAGTGAACCCAGATAATACCGGCACTTACCCATACTTCAGCGTAGAGAAGGACCTACTGTATCGGGTGGCAAAAAGGGCAGAAGAAACCGTTGAGCAGCTTGTGGTGCCCAAACCTTACAGGAAGTTGGTGTTGGAGTTGGCCCATGGGCACATTCTTGGAGGTCATCTGGGGACAGAGAAAACCCGAGAGAGGGTATTACAGAGATTCTATTGGCCTGGGGTGATGAAGGACATAGAAAATTATTGTTCCTCCTGCCCTGTGTGCCAGAGGTCGGCCCCGATGCCACATTTCCGTAGCCCGCTGGTCCCTCTACCCATCATTGAGGTCCCGTTTGAGAGAATCGCAATGGATTTGGTAGGTCCTATAATCAAGTCCGCTAGGGGGCACCAGTACATATTGGTTATAATGGACTATGCCACCCGTTATCCAGAAGCGATCCCTCTCAGAAATACCTCGGCCAAAACCATAGCCAAAGAGCTATCTCTTGTTTTTAGCCGGGTGGGTATTTGTAAAGAACTGCTTACGGACCAAGGTACACCCTTTATGTCCCGGGTTATGAAAGAGCTGTGTAAATTGTTCAAAGTGACGCAATTGCGTACATCTGTGTATCACCCCCAAACCGATGGGCTGGTTGAAAGATTCAACAAAACCCTAAAACAAATGTTGAAGAAAGTGGTGGATAGAGATGGAAGGGATTGGGACTGTCTACTTCCTTATTTGATGTTTGCTATTAGGGAGGTGCCCCAATCCTCTACGGGATTCTCCCCCTTTGAGTTACTGTATGGGAGACACCCAAGGGGGCTGTTGGATATTGCCAAGGAAACTTGGGAAAGTGAGAGTTCTCCCCACAGGAGTGTGATTGAGCATGTCGCCCTGATGCAAGATCGAATTGCACAGGTAATGCCCATCGTGAAGGAACATTTGGCCCAAGCGCAGTTGGCACAGCAGAGAGTGTACAACCGTGGAGCCAAGACCCGTACCTTTTCCCCGGGGGATAGGATATTGGTACTTGTCCCTACGGTTGAAAGTAAATTCCTTGCCAAATGGCAAGGCCCCTACGAGATAATGGAAAAAGTGAGCGAAGTGAATTACAAGGTCAGACAACCAGGAAGGCGAAAGCCCGAACAGATCTATCACGTTAATCTGTTGAAAGCCTGGAGGGATAGAGAGTCCCTAGTCGCAGACACTTGGTCACCAGCTCAAACTGGTTGCGTGATTCCTGAGGTTGGAATCGCAGCCACCTTGTCACAACCCCAACAACAGGAGGTTAAGGAGTTTGTGCTTCGCAACAAGGAGGTATTCTCTGAGCTGCCGGGACAAACATCTGGGGTAGAGCATGACATTATTACCCCGCCCGGTGAAAGGGTGAAGTTAAAACCCTATCGGATCCCAGAGGCCCGACGGGAGGCAATACGGGAGGAAGTACAGAAAATGTTGAACTTAGGGGTGATAGAGGAGTCCCAAAGTGATTGGTCTAGTCCCATTGTGTTGGTGCCTAAACCGGATGGGAGCTGGCGATTTTGTAACGATTTTCGTCAGTTGAACAAAGTTACAAAATTTGACACCTACCCCATGCCACGTATAGATGAGTTGATCGACCGGCTGGGAACAGCCCGATACATGACGACTCTTGACCTCACAAAAGGGTATTGGCAAATCCCCCTGGCCAAGTCGGCCAAAGAGAAAACCGCATTTGTAACCCCAGACGGGGCGTTCCAATATAAAAGAATGCCGTTCGGGTTACAGAATGCGCCGGCCACATTCCAGCGGAAAATGGACCAGATGCTGAGGCCCCATTGGAAGTATGCTGCGGCTTACCTGGATGACATAATTGTCCATAGCACAGATTGGGCCTCACATCTGCCAAAAGTGCAAGCAGTCCTGGACTCTGTTCGGGAAGCAGGGTTTACGGCTAACCCCAAGAAGTGTACCATTGGGCAGGAGGAGGCCAAATATCTTGGGTACACCATTGGGAGGGGAGTAATAAAACCCCAACTCAACAAAGTCGAGGCCATCCAGAGTTGGCCACGTCCCAACAGCAAGAAGCAGGTACGAGCCTTTCTGGGAATCGCTGGGTATTATCGGCGATTCATTCCCCACTTTGCTTCTAAGGCTGTGCCCCTAACCAACCTGACGAAGGGGAAAGGGTCGGTCATGATTAAATGGACCCCCGAGGCTGAGGCAGCATTCCAATTCTTGAAACAAGCCTTATGTAGCCAGCCAGTGTTGTACTCACCCGACTTCTCTAGAGACTTTGTCGTACAAAGTGATGCGTCAGATGTGGGGTTAGGAGCAGTATTGTCCCAGGTCTGGAACGGGGAAGAGCACCCAGTCATTTACCTCAGCAGGAAGTTGAAGTCCCATGAGGTAAATTACGCCACCGTTGAAAAGGAGTGTTTAGCGGTGAAGTGGGCTCTAGATTCCCTTCGGTACTACCTGCTAGGTAGGCACTTTGACATGGTTACGGATCACGCTCCGTTAAAGTGGATGGCTCAAAACAAGGAAACAAATAGAAGAGTGAATAGGTGGTTCCTGGCCCTCCAGGAATTCAACTTCACAGTAAAGCATCGCCCTGGCGTTCAAATGGGGAATGTGGATGCTTTGTCTCGAGTACATGAATGCCTGATTGCTGGTGTTCCAACCCCGAGGTTAAAACAAGAGGGGGGGTATGTGACAGCAGGAAGGTAAAGTCACCTGGTTGCATCCAGGGGGGTAGATATATTTCGCCCAGATTCAGGCTTTACGCCGACTTATACCACTAGGTGGAGAGTTGTATAAGGCTAGTGGGCTCATGGATGACTCATACCTCTAGGGAGAGGGCTGGGCGTCGTGCAGACAGGGAGTTGATGAGGCCAGCTGAAGCTTGTCAGCTCATTTAGGCCTCTATAAAAAAACTCCTAGATTCATTAGGTTTAGCTCATGCCTGGAACCAGACCTGTGTGGACTGTCTAGGGAGAGTGAACCCCTGTGCGGTGAGAAAAAGCCTGTGTGGCTATTTGCTTGGACATTTAAAACCAGGGACTTAGGGACTAGGACAGCACTAGGCTGATCCCAGTTGTTAGTTAGGAAACCTGTATGTTTAGTCAGAGGTCAAGTTGACCAGGATTTATTTTGTTTATGTTTCTTTTGCTTTGCTGTGTTTTGTCACTGTAAATAGAAAATAAACCGCACCTTTTTGATTTTGAAAACCACAACCTCCGTTTGCTGGGCCTGTTTTGTGTGGGGAGCCCATCCCGGGGGTCACACACACCCGCTGTCGAGCTAACCCCCTCACAGAACCTATAAGGTTTAAAATATAAAAACTGCTGATGATTACTTGTTTTAAAAAAATGTAGCCTTCTAGACTAGAGCATGAATGCAGTGAGGGACAGAAGATTTTTCTGGCTTCATTCTTGTATCAGGTTACTGACACTCTAAATAGTAAAGCCAGGATTCAAAGATAAAGATACAAACAAGTGGCCACTCCCCCCCCCCCCCCCCCCTATATCTGGTCTTTGCAGCAAGAAGCCCTGAAAGAAATTTCCGAGCTCAACTTACCAACCATCCTGCGACCAACCCAAATGACCTGTCTAACAATATGCATTAAAAACAGGGGTTTAGTTGCACACATTTCCAAATACTGTATATACTCGAGTATAAGCCGAGTTTTTCAGCCCATTTTTTAGGCTGAAAAACTTCCCCTCGGCTTATACTCGAGTGAGCCGTACCTTTCATTACTAAAACAGCGTGTGTCTCCCGCTGTGTAATGCATTCTGTTTGACCGTCCATTGTAATAAAGCCCCGCCTCCTCCTTGTCTGTGATAGGCGGAACATTGATACAGTTTTCCAGCATCGTATCAGTGTTCCTCTATCACGGACGGATGAGGAGGAGGTCGGGGCTTTGTTTCAATGGACGGCCGAACAGACTGCATTACACAGCGGGAGACACACGTAAAGAAAGGTACGGCTGAAAATTGGCACAGTGAGACTGCAACTGAGCACAGTGAGACTGCAAATGGGCAGAGTGAGATTGCAACTGGGCACAGTGAGACTGCAACTGAGCACAGTGAAACTGCAACTGGGCACAGTGAGACTACAACTGGGCACAGTGAGACTGCAAATGGGCACAGTGAGACTGCAAATGGGCACAGTGAGATTGCAACTGGGCACAGTGAGACTGCAACTGGGCACAGTGAGACTGCAACTGGGCACAGTGAGACTACAACTGGGCACAGTGAGACTGCAAATGGGCACAGTGAGACTGCAACTGGGCACAGTGAGACTGCAACTGGGCACAGTGAGACTACAACTGAGCACAGTGAGACCACAACTGGGCACAGTGTGACTACAACTGGACACAGTGAGACTGCAAATGGGCACAGTGAGACTGCAAATGGGCACAATTAGACTGCAAATGGGCACAGTAAGGCTGCAGATGGGCATTGTTTACCCAGTAGCTGCTGCATTTTCCCACCCTAAGCTTATACTCGAGTCAATATGTTTTCCCAGTTTTGCGTGGTAAAATTAGGTGCCTCGGCTTATATTCGGGTCGGCTTATACTTGAGTATATACGGTACATGCAAAAGCTACATTCCCTGTCAAGGTGCCCCATTTTCCTAACTCTAACTTCTGCGAGTCTTAACGGATAGGCAGAGGACAGGTGAGCCTGGAAGGAGCACCCCTCCTTAAAGGCACAGGGGCACACTGAACACCCAACACATAGCACTATGGCAGCAAAGGTGTCAGTGCATTGCCTGACCAATATATTAAAGATACAAACAAGTGGCCACCCCCACCTATAAGTCTTTGCAGCAAGGAGCACTGGAAGGGCAACATATGTCAAACATAACCAAATACATTTCCAATCTCAACTTACCAACCAGCCTGTGACCAACCAAATTCACCTGTCTAACAATATGAGTTAAAAACACTTTTTTTTTTTAAACACACATTGTTAGACAGGTCAATTCAGTTGGTCGCAGGCTAG
Source organism: Rana muscosa (assembly GCA_029206835.1). NCBI lineage: Eukaryota > Metazoa > Chordata > Amphibia > Anura > Ranidae > Rana > Rana muscosa. The sequence continues at coordinate 104,157,779 of CM055122.1, read as the reverse complement.
TTGGTAAGTTGAGCTAGGATTCGAAGATAACCCTATAGTCTGCACCATTAAAAAAGAGTGAAGCTCCCAAACTTCTATCCTCACCTGCACCTAAATGTGCTCAGTACTGTCTGAGACCCCATTCACACAGGGGCGACTCGTCAGGCGTCTCAGCCGCCTGACAAGTCGCGTCCCATTCTGTACAATGGAACCGTTCTAATCGGAGCGACTGCAGTCGCTCCGACTTAGAAAAAGGTTCCTGTACTACTTCAAGACGACTTCAGGGCGACTTCCATTGACTTCAATACAGAAGTCATTTTTGAAGTCACCTTTGAAGTCATCTTGAAGACGCCCAGCACAGTCGCAGGACAAGTCGTGCCGCCCCTGTGTGAATGGGCTCTGAGGCTCAGTACTTTCTAATATTTATGGCTAATAAACCAAACTATAATATTGCTGATTAATGGTAGTGAAACCTGCCTGAGAGATTCTGATATTGCTCTGGGATCTATTTGGTGAATCCCTTGGTCTGCACACACAATGTTGTGGCCATTATACAGAGTATGCAATCTCTTTGTTGGATATTTTATTTATTTTGTCTTGCACAATGCAACTGAAGATGCTGGAACATACAACCATGGACAGAAACACCCAAGACCCCCAGGTGGACAGGAACAGAGTTAAGAATTTGGGCATTTAGATGCATCTAGATTTAGATTTGCAGCAATGTTCTATCAATATCTAAAATATCACTTTTGGATTGTACTGGTAGTAAACCATTGCAGAAAAAAAAAGAAAAAAAAAATCACAGCGGCGGAGCCACAGTGACATAACTCCTGCGCATGCCCACAGGAGCCCCCGGTTCTGGAAAGAAGCTCTGAAGGTCCGGCACGGTATGCCGGACCTTCAGAGCGCACGTGGTGAATGTTTAGGAGATATTCATTTTACCTACAGGTAAGGCTAAATGGGTGGGACTTTATATGAGGCACACAACTGAGTAAATGGACCAATCAATTTAAACATTGTATTTATTGCAAAAAAGGGGCATACATACATATATAGGGAACCAAGTAGAATGGTAAATTGTTGTGTTGCTAATTATCAACGAATAAAATCTATACAGTACATAAGAGTAAACAGTGATCTCAATATTAAACTTAAAAGAGGGTAAAACACTGTAATGATAGGTCTCTATAGATAGATCTAAACAATTCATAGTAGCAACAATTTCAACATGGTACACAAAATGATAGCCTTGAGTATGTAGACCGAGATTGCACTTGTAGCATATAGACATGATAAAAAATAGTGGATTGGTACATTAAAATAGAAAACATTTAATATCATACAGATATAAACCATAGACATTGTAGCATAGCATCATAGGAAAGCTCTACGCGTTTCGTGGTTTTTAAGTACCACTCATCAGGAGCAGATGCAGGGTGTAGGGGTATCTATGATAGAATAAAAAATAGATATATAAGGTTACCCAGCTAGTATGGTAATACAAGGAGGGAAACATAGGATAGATGAACGAAAGGGGACATAGAGAGTCCCAACCAATCTCACCTATCTGTAGTATAAGGTACGATTGTAGGTATTGTATGTATAGACAGCCATTAAAACGCTAGCGTGACGCTGGTGGTTTATCATTGGCCAACGGACACTATTTATATTACACATTCACGGCGCCAATTTATCACTCTGTCTCATTTTACCCATTATTGGTGCACCATCTTGGACTGTTTTTCTTTCCATAGGTAATTGGTTGTTCCACACATCCTTTACTTATCTTTACACTGTTTTTATTTTTTTGGGCCCCATATTTGGCCCCTTCCTCACCTGCTTATTAGCTGCACTGCTGATTTCAACCGTGTATGAGTTCATGGATTATCCTCTTCACCTCATGCTCATCTTATGTCACCTTGGGTTTATCTATATTCTTGGTTTTGGCTAAACATTTCTTCTCCCTTTACACTGGTTCCTCCTCTTTTTATCACACTTGGCATTTATTCTCTCAGTATGTCAACTGTTAATTAGCTTATTGTTAATTTATTTAATTTCCACAGATACCTCTGGGAAATATCTATAAAATCAATTCTACCGTCTAATTTACCTATTACAGCTGACAACTGGAGATCTCTATGCCTATAACTGTCACTATTACCTGCCGTGCTTCTGATGATACCACCCCAGCTCCCAGTTAGACGTTTTAATGGCCGTCTATACATACAATACCTACAATCGTACCTTATACTACAGATAGGTGAGATTGGTTGGGACTCTCTATGTCCCCTTTCGTTCATCTATCCTATTTTTCCCTCCTTGTATTACCATACTAGCTGGGTAACCTTATATATCTATTTTTTATTCTATCACAGATACCCCTACACCCTGCATCTGCTCCTGATGAGTGGTAATTAATAACCACGAAACGCGTAGCGCTTTCCTATGATGCTATGTTACAATGTCTATGGTTTATATCTGTACGATATTAAATGTTTTCTATTTTAATGTACCAATCCACTATTTTTTATCATGTCTATATGCTACAAGTGCAATCACGGTCTACATACTCAAGGCTATCATTTTGTGTACCATGTTGAAATTGTTGCTACTATGAATTGTTTAGATCTATCTATTGAGACCTATCATTACAGTGTTTTACCCTCTTTTATGTTTAATATTGAGATCACTGTTTACTCTTATGTACTGTATAGATTTTATTCGTTGATAATTAGCAACACAACAATTTACCATTCTACTTGGTTCCCTATATATGTATGTATGCCCCTTTTTTGCAATAAATACAATGTTTAAATTGATTGGTCCATTTACTCAGTTGTGTGCCTCATATAAAGTCCCACCCATTTAGCCTTTTTGTCTAAAAACATTGTGGATGGAGGTATATATAGTTATTTCCTCATTCAAAGTCCCAACCTTAGCTCTAGATTTAGTTCCTCTCTTCATACTTTATTGGGGATGGAAGCACACGACTGTACTATTTTTTACTTTTGATATAACCTGTGACCTACTTGTTTGCCAATACAACAATGCCCCTTCAGGGACTAGTTGGGGACGGGCTACTTTCCGTCCATTCCCGGGAGCTGCGACGCACACCGAGGCTTCCCCCTTTCCCCCCTTCCCCCCCTCCCATAGGGGGCGGGGTTATGCTCTCGCTGCGTGTCGACGCCACGCCCACATGCCAAGCGGCTGACGTCATCTCCTTGGCGTCGTGCCGCTGACATGGTTTTCCACTCTGCATCTACCACGAGGGAGGTTTGCGCGCCAAACGCCGAGCACAATGTGTTGCTCTGGCGGTGACGCCGCCCCCTCCATGGACGCTAGCGTGACGTTGGTGGTTTATCATTGGCCAACGGACACTATTTATATTACACATGCACGGCGCCAATTTATCACTCTGTCTCATTTTACCCATTATTGGTGCACCATCTTGGACTGTTTTTCTTTCCATAGGTAATTGGTTGTTCCACACATTCTTTACTTATCTTTACACTGTTTTTTTTTTTTTTTGGGCCCCATATTTGGCCCCTTCCTCACCTGCTTATTAGCTGCACTGCTGATTTCAACCGTGTATGAGTTCATGGATTATCCTCTTTACCTCATGCTCATCTTATGTCACCTTGGGTTTATCTATATTCTTGGTTTTGGCTAAACATTTCTTCTCCCTTTACACTGGTTCCTCCTCTTTTTATCACACTTGGCATTTATTCTCTCAGTATGTCAACTGTTAATTAGCTTATTGTTAATTTATTTAATTTCCACAGATACCTCTGGGAAATATCTATAAAATCAATTCTACCGTCTAATTTACCTATTACAGCTGACAACTGGAGATACTAGCTGGGTAACCTTATATATCTATTTTTTATTCTATCATAGATACCCCTACACCCTGCATCTGCTCCTGATGAGTGGTAATTAATAACCACGAAACGCATAGAGCTTTCCTATGATGCTATGTTACAATGTCTATGGTTTATATCTGTACGATATTAAATGTTTTCTATTTTAATGTACCAATCCACTATTTTTTATCATGTCTATATGCTACAAGTGTAATCTCGGTCTACATACTCAAGGCTATCATTTTGTGTACCATGTTGAAATTGTTGCTACTATGAATTGTTTAGATCTATCTATAGAGACCTATCATTACAGTGTTTTACCCTCTTTTAAGTTTAATATTGAGATCACTGTTTACTCTTATGTACTGTATAGATTTTATTCGTTGATAATTAGCAACACAACAATTTACCATTCTACTTGGTTCCCTATATATGTATGTATGCCCCTTTTTTGCAATAAATACAATGTTTAAATTGATTGGTCCATTTACTCAGTTGTGTGCCTCATATAAAGTCCCACCCATTTAGCCTTTTTGTCTAAAAACATTGGGGATGGAGGTATATATAGTTATTTCCTCATTCAAAGTCCCAACCTTAGCTCTAGATTTAGTTCCTCTCTTCTTACCTACAGGTAAGCCTTATTTTAGGCTTACCTGTAGGTAAAAATCACAAAGTGATCTTTACTACTGCTTTAATGTAAGATACTCAGATTATCATAAAAAATGCAAAGACCAGGATTTAAAGCAAAAATAATAATTTAATTTTATGTTGCTTTCAGTCACCTTTGAAAACCAAGGTGAAAATCTATAATGGAGTGGATTCACACCTTTCCAAAATAAAGGGAAACATGTAACCACAGGCATCAATGCACACTGACATGTGTTATGACAATGTGCACATTCAATACAAAGTACATTAAAAGCGCATGACAATGTGACAATGCATGTTAAGGAACACTGACATGCATTTTGATAAGTTTCCATTGATTAAAAAGAGAAGTACCGTATATACTCGAGTATAAGCCGACCTGAGTATAAGCCGAGGACCCAATTTTACCCCAAAAAACTGGGAAAACTTATTGACTCGAGTATAAGCCGAGGGTGAGAATGCAGAGGGTCAACAATGCCCATTTTCAACCTCACTGTGCCAATACTAACTGTGCCCGTCGTCATTGTGCTCGTCGTCACTGTGCCCGTCGTCACTGTGCCCATACTCACTGTGCCCATTGTCAATGTGTCCGTCGTCAATGTACCTTGAAATTGAGAGGCTGCGGGTGTCCATTCATTGTTTAAGCCCAGGTTCACACTGGGGCTGCGGGAGTGAAGCCGTGCGAGTTCAGCTGAACTCGCATGATTTCACTCCTGCCTGTCCGTCCCGATTTCAGCTCGATTACAGAGACATCTGACACAGATGTCAATGTAAATCGCGACTGAAATCGCAAAAAGTAGTACAGAAACTACTTTTTGAAATCGGTGCAGCGCCGCATATGCGGCGTCGCACCGATTAGGACGGTGCCATTGCCCGCAATTTGCTGCAAATATTGCCGATTTGACATGTCAAATCGCATGTCAAATTGCACCAGTGTGAACCAGGGCTAAAACTCGCGGTCTCCTCCTGGTCCCTTCCGTGATAGGCGTTTCTCAGCTGACACAGTTCAGCCTATCACGGACGTTCTCGTAACCTCGGACTCATTTTCCCAGCAGTCAGTGTGATCAGTGTTCTGCCAATCACGGACGTCCTCTTGTCTGAGGATGAAAAGGCATCCGTGATTGGCGGAACACTGAACACAGTGTCTGCTGGGATGGGTGAGGATGAGAGGCATTTCTCAGCAGACAGAGTTCCGCCTATCACGGGAGAGACAGGAGGAGACTGCGAGTTTTAAATGATGGACGCCCGCAGCCTCTCAATATTTCAATATTTCCAGGTACACTGACTCGAGTATAAGCCGAGGGGGCACTTTCAGCCCAAAAAAAAGGGCTGAAAATCTCGGCTTATACTCAAGTATATACGGTATGTTTTTTTTTTGGGCTAATCATACTTACCTAGGTGGATGCAGCATCAGACCTATGCTGCATCTGTCCCCCGGCGTCTCTGCAATGAGAACGGAGCGATCGAACACCGCCGATAGTTCGGTTCTCACTTCTCCCCGAGCAGAGCAATGCTGACTGTCAGTCAGCGTCTCTCCTCTCTGCTCCTCCACGCTCATTTGAGCGCAGAGCTGTGGAGGGGCAGGGAGCGGCTGTCTTAGTGTCTTAGCGACTCGCTGAAACGCTGAGACTGCTATCAATCAAGGCAGCTGGCAGATCCAGACTTGGGAAGTCTTGATGACGCGGTGCCTCAACTGATTCCAGGGATGTCAGCAGACAGCGGACTTCACACCGCTCTCTGCTGAAAACGGGTCACAGGAGTGTAAAACGAATTGCACTCCTGTGACCCAGAGGAGAAGCCCAGACTAAAAAGCTCAGGCTGGACTTCTCCTTTAATGGAAAATGCATCAGAGGGAAAAACATATGTATGAATAAAACTTTAATTATCCATTGTAGTACATTAACATGGTGCGTTAACATGCCTTTACTTTGCACATTAATGTGTGTTGCATTAAGGCATTCATTATGAATAGACTGTCAACAAACTACAACAAATCCAAAAATAGGAGCATATACTTTTTTTTTCTTCTGTTCTGAAGCAGCACATGTTATGTATGTTATGGTGTGCTGCTGTGCACTCTACTGTAAAGTGTATTGGATTACCAGGGCTTTTTTTCTCAGAGAATAGGTGCAGGTACTCCCCCTTCAAAGTCACCCCTGGTCTCCGCCTCCTACCCATCTCTGAACAATGTCCCTTGGTTCCACCTTCTACCCGCCTCCCAGTACTGTCCCTTTCAGAGAATACAGAACCAAGTATCATTTTTGGGTGCTAAATAATTTGTATGGAATTTGCTAATGAAAGGCAGTAAAATAGATCCGCTGCAGCCACCAACAATAGACACCCTGGCAACTACAGATCCCCTCAGCAACAATAGATCCTGCTCAGCAACAGCAGAACCCCCCAGCAATAATATACCTTCTCAGGAACTATAGACCCCCCCAGCAACAATAGTTCCCTCCCAAAAACAATAGATCCATCCTAGCAACTATAGATCACCCAGCAACAATAGGTCCTCCAGCAACAATAGATCCCTACCAGAAACCATATACCCCACAGCAACAATAGATCCTGATTAATAATAGTACCCCCTTGACAAAATACCCCCCAGTAACAAGAGAACCCACCAACAATAGATCCCCCACCAGGAAGCAACAATATACCCCTCCCTCAACAGTGGATCTCTCTCATTGACCCCCAGCAGCATAAAATCCACCCCAGCAACAATAGATCCCCCCACCAACAGCAATAGACCTCCCTAGTAAGAATAGATTCCCTAGCAGCCAGCATCAATAAACCCTTCAACACACCCCAGCATCGCTATCCATTAATACATTCAGTGCTGGAGGTGCCGTAACTGCGTTCCCCCACGTTCTCGCTGAAAAAATGCCCTGTGGATTACCATTCACAAAGAATGATACCACAATGCATCCACATAAAGTAGGTGTGCTGCGGGAACACGTGCATTTTATTGCACGTCGCCCCAATGCACAAATGCAAATGGGTCCATAAGTGTGGATCCAGCCTAATAACCCGTTCACACTTGTAAGCTGCCTTAAAGTGGATGTAAACCCAATTCATTAAATTTGAGCTGGGCACATATACCTGCAGTATTTTGTTATCTCTCTTCAAAGAGCTAAGTCCCGTAGCTCTCTCCTGAACTGTTCCTTTGTTATCAGCCTGATAACTCCTGACAAATTCTCGGACACATCAGATAAAAGCAGCCGGAAATTTCTGTTCGGGGAGGTTGCTATAAATAGATTAGCAGGGAGCTGGCCCTGTTACAAAACAACTCTGAGAGTCTCTGCCTATGATGAGAGGGGGTGTGTGCCTTTCCTCCAATCAGCAATTTTAGCTATCTTGGCTGTATGCCCAGACATCACACTCTGTGTTAACCAGGAAGAGAACATTTCCTAACACGATCTGAACGTTCTAAACGGTATATAAATGTGAAGACAGCAGATATAAATGTAAAACTTATGTAGGGAGATTTGGTTCATCTCTGTGTATCATCTGAGGCTGTTCACTTCACTGGGTGTGTAGCGGACCCCCAAAACTGGGGTCGCTATGCTTAAATTTAGGGGTCAGCCTGAGCAAGTAGTTAGGCTCAGGCTGCTGGAATTCATTCATTAGGCCTCTGCTCTGTTGTGGTGTTGCCTGGCAGTACAGTTCCCTGAGGCCTGTGGGTTGCGCTGTCGCCCAGGTCTCGGGTTGAACCACGGGTAGCATTGCAGCGCTATTGGGCGTCCGCTCTCGGCAGCTGTGCAGTGGGCATGGTCTGCCTGCTGTGCATGCCGGGAGAGGGTACATAAGGGGACAGACGCCATTATTCGGGGAGCAGTTCGCGCCCTTTGGCTCTCCAGGCCAGGGGTGCGTGTGTCTGTGTTTGGTCCCGGGCACCTTTAGCCCGAGGCCGCATAGATTCAGGTAGGCCCAGCACCTTTAGCTGAGGCCTACGCCAACAGAGGAGTCCCAGGAAGCCCATGGGAGGGTGTCCCTCTCTGAAGGAGAGGAAACCAGGGGAGGACCTTTCTGCGAGGATCGGTGAAGGATGTCGCCGTCTCGGGAGAGGCCTGGTTACCTGTCAGAGGGAAGGATTCCATGATCCGCCAAAAGCCTTGTGACGTGCCCCATTGGCACCTAAAGTTCTTAAAGTGCTGGGAAGTAAGGAACTTAGAGGTTCATGTCCTGATCGTATCCCAAGGAAAAGCTTAAATTTAATGTTCCGTGCTCCACACCGGCTGCTAGGACCGTGAGAGGGGACAATCCGGGTGAGCAAAGCCCACTCAGGCTTGAGTGGTGACGAGTGGTGATTAAGTACTGTGTACCTGAACCAACCTCCCTGTTCATCCTCTCTATCTCCAACCTTTCCTGTCAAGTTGCAAGCAAGTAAAATAAATTCATTTTATTGAGTTTAATATTGTCTGGACATTGGCCTTCCTAGAGAGAGAATAGACTTTTCCCTACACTCTAGGGACGAGAACCAACGGAAGGAGGTAACTCGCTGCAGGACCCAATTAAATAACACCGCTCATCCTCTACAAGATGGAGGATACTGGGCATGTGGCATGGTGTGTCCCACTCTGCGAGTGGAGGTAAGCAGGGTGATGGATCTGTGTGCTACAGGTGTATGGAGGGTTTTTCATCCACTTTAACACAACACACGTTAACACGCATTAACACGATCCACCCTGAATGTTCAAGACATGGGATTAGCCCTGCAAATCAGGCACACTTAACATATATCTTACAGCCGCCAGTTTCAAATAAAGGTTTTCTTTTTATACATATGTTTGTTTTACGTCCAACCATTTCAATCCCCTTTCTTACTGTGACACAAGATGATATAGTACAACGCATTTCCAACAACCGTGGATTTTTTTTTTTTCCTCTCAAACTGTTTACAGAACTCTAAGAACTGTAACTCTCCCTGCATTTCTTTGAAAGGATGAAATTGCAGCTGCTATTCATGTCTTGCTTGAGTATCGCCTTAAATACTGGCACCGAAAAAGTGAGGAAAAAAATCATCCTAAAGGTTCCTAATGATACTTCAGTCATCAATAAGGTTGTATTAAAGTTTCAACATCCTTTTAAATTCCATCAGTGTTATTTACAGTAGTCCCCTACTCCAGACACCACTGAGCAGGAGGTCAATTTGTCAGAGTGTCAGCACACAACCTGGCTCTAAGTAACACAAGATTGATTTATGCAGCACTTTGTGAGTCTTTTGACACCCAGCATCAATTTTCTTATTCTCTTTGAGCTATATGATACATCAAGCAGACAAAGTTTTGCAATTATTTTGGAAATGTTAAAACTTTTTTTTCTACAGATTTCAGTAGGAGGAATCTTAATGGAAAGTAAACAGAACTGAGAAAAGTGATTTATGTAATATAAAGGGACTTGAAGAAAATTTGTACTGAGAAATATGGAGGCTACCATTGCTACCTTACAGTGTGTGAAAGTGAAGTGACCGTAAAAGACAGCCAGGCAATTATCATTTTAAGAAGGAGGTGGCACTGGTTGCCTACATATTATTCTTAGGAGTGGTAGTGGGCGTAGCTCTCAACTATCTTCATTTTGGAGGGGGGTGTCCCCCTTTTCAAATGTAATCCCTAGCTTACCTCTTTCCTACTAATTTGTCCTTCCTTTTGACCTAGAGGTAAAAACCCTGTTAACCACCTCAAAACAGGTCATTATCACCCCCTTTCTGCCCAGGCCATTTTTCATCTTTCAGCGCTGTCGCACTTTGAATGACAATTGCGTGGTCATGCAACACTGTACCCAAATGAAAATTAATCAATTTCTTCACACAAACAGAGCTTTCTTTTGGTGGTATTTAATCACTGCTGGGTTTTTTGTTTTTTACAAAAAAAAGAAAAAAGGCTGAAAATTTTGAAAAAAAAAAAAGTTTCTTAGTTTCTGTCAGTAAATTTTGTAAATAAGTAATTTTTCTCCTTCACTGATGTGTGCTGAGGAGGCGGCACTGATAGGCTGCACTGATGAGGTGACACTTATGGACACTGCTTAGGTGGCACTGATGAGGAGGCACTATTATGCCGCACTGATGGGCACTCATAGGCACTGATAGGTGGCACAGATATAGAAGTACAGCCAAACAAGCTTTGGCTGTACTTCTCTTTGAAAAAAAAACAGCATTTTTGATTGGCTGATGGAATTCATCAGACCTTCCCCTCATTTACTAAGCTCTGGAGCAACTACACTTGCAAAAACGGAAAATTTATATCAAATACTTACCGTAATTTTCCTTTCCTGATGGACTCCATGGCAGCCTACGTGTGGGTTAATCCCGCCCCTCATACCTCATAGGACCCTTCTCCCATAAATCTTTGCTCTGGGCCAGAGGCCGTGTTCCATAATTTAGCCTACTCCAGCCACTGGGAGGGAACTCCTGCTGCCATGGAGTCCATCAGGAAAGGAAAATTACGGTAAGTATTTGATATAAATTTTCCGTTTTCCTGACAGACTCCATGGCAGCCTACGTGTGGGAAATAACTAGCCATACACACCCGGGTGGGCAGAGTGCTGGACAAAAGAAAAAAGGTTTAATTGGCACCATCACAGACAAGATACGTAAACCACTACGCAGTAGTGTGCCATGAACGTGTTAATTGAAGACCACAAGGCCACCTTGCAAATAACTTCTGGAGGCACGTGACGTGATGCCGCCCATGATGAAGACACTTCTAGTTGAGTGAGCAGTCACCGCTTCTGGAGGCGCCAAGCCCTTGGCTTTATAGGCCCACTGAATAGCCTGAACAATCCATGCTCCGATAGATCTGGAAGAGGCACGCATTCCCTTATACTTCCTGTGAAAAGAACGAGCAGGTGGTCGGTCTCACGGAAAGAAGCTGTAGCTTCAAGATGCTGACTCAGAGCTTTTCCAACATCTAAGGGATAAACACTGGAATCCTCTGTAGATCTGAACGTTGGAAGAGCAATCTCCTGATTGTCATGAAACACAGATGCCACTTTGGGGTTTGAACCCAACATAGGAATTAAAAGGTTTAGAAATGGCTCCTTGCATCCCTGAGAGCTGATTTCAGAGACCCTCTTGGCCGAGGTTATAGCCACCAAGAAGACAACTATTAGAGAGAGTCATTTGACAGAAGATTGATCTTCATGTTCCAACTCTCTACCTAAGAAAAAATCCAGGACAAGGGGAAGATCCCAATTAGAAAAACTTGGCTCTGAGGTCTGAGCCTTATTGCTCCTCTGAAAAACTACTGAGTAAGAGGGTGTCTAGCCCAGGAAACACCCGTAAAGGCAGAGATTACAGCGATTTGGACTCGCAGCGAGCTGACTGACAATGAGAGATCCAATCCTGATTGTAAGAAGCCCAGGATATCATGTATCTTTGGGTTATTGCAAGAACCTGCAGTGGAAGAGGTGTAGTCTGAAAACTTTTTCCAAATCCTCTGGTAGACCCTGTTGGTGCCTGTTCTTCTGGCATTTAATATTGTGGAGATGGCCCTACTTGGACAGCCTAGGGCCTCCAACCTTCCCCTCTCAAGAACCAGATCATCAGATGTAGATGGGCCGGGCATGGATGTAGAAATGCCCCTTGTGATAGGAGATCTGGTCTGGAGGGTAGAGGAACTGGGTCCCGGAAGCTGAGTTGCATCAGCAGTAGAAACCATGGCTTGTTTGGCCAGTACGGGACTATTGCCACTATCTCTGCTTCTTCCATCCTGAGCCTCGACAAAAAACGGAGAATGACAGGAACCGGGGGAAAGGCATAGGCCCTGTGGAACCGCCAATGGTCTGTCAGAGCATCTACCCAAAAGCCTGGGGATACCAAGACCTCGTGTAGTATCTCTCTAGTCTGAAGTTGCATGGGGAGGCAAACAAGTCTACTTCCGGAATGACTCCCAGGGACAGGACCCACCTGAAGACTTCGGGGGGGAAGTCCACTCGTTGTCCAGAGAAACTCTCAACAGAAAATCTGCCTGAACGTTCGGGACTCCAGGGAGATAGACAGCTGTCAGGTTGGCCAGGTTTTTCTGGGCCCAGATCATGATGGGCTCTATTTCCTTTGACAGGGAGAGTCTGCGAGTACCCCCCTGTCTCTTGATGTATGCGACTGCCGTTGTGTTGTCCAGTCTTAGGAGGACTGAGTCTCCTGCTGTTAAGTGGTGAAAGGCCTGCAGAGCGCAGAACGCTGCCCGGAGTTCCAGAACATTGGAGACTATCCTGTGAGAGGGAAAATTCCATATGCCTTGGGCTACTTCTGTCAGCCCCTGTTGCTGGCATCTGTAGTGATGGTGACCCAAGACACAGGTGCGATGGAGTGACAATTGAGGAGGTTCCTCTGTTGTAGCCACCAAGGAAAGCTCTCCCGCATGGATGAGGTTATTTGGATAAAGTGATCCCGAAGCCCTGGATTATACTGCTGGAGAAAACCCTTCTGGAAGGGCTGCATTTTCCACTGAGCCCACTTTACCATGGGTGTTGTTGCCACCATGGTGCCAATGATCTTTAGGCATTGAGAGGCTTGGAGATGAGGACGACATTGCAAGCCAAACTCTGTCCCGGATCACTGGGATTTTTCCAGGGGTAACAAGATGGTGCTCTTGATAGCGTTGAAGTGTGCCCCGAGGAATACCAGGGACTGTGTAGGATCCAGATGGCTCTTTTCCAGATTCAGAAGCCAACCAAACTCGAGTAGAGTGGAGATGACCTGGGATCTGTGGATTAGCAACTGCTCCTTGTCCCGAGACAACAGCAGGTCGTCTAGATACTGATACAGACGGATACCTCTGGTCCTGATCAGAGCCACGACAGCCAACAAGGTTTGAAAACACACGAGGCGATGTTGTAAGCCCGAAGGGGAGACAGGTGAACTGCAGACGGATTTGATCGACAGCAAAGTGAAGGTATTTCTGGAATTCTGACGCTATCGGAACATGGAAGTAGGCGTCCTTCAAGTCTATAGAGACAAGCCAATCGCCTGGTTGGATTGCTTGACTGATCATGAGTAGTGTCTCCATCTTGAACTTCTCCTTCTAGATAAAAGAATTCAAGTGGGTTAGGTCTATAACTGGCCTCCAGGAGACGTTTTTCTTCAACACCATGAAGAGGGGCGAGTAGACCCCTTAAAACCTTTTGTCATCTGGAACTGGAATTGCAGCGCCCTGAGCCACAAGAGAGACAGGAGAATTTGCTTTTTCTCTTCCGAGAGAGGCAAGGATGCCGACTCGCTCTGTTTTAGGCAGGTGCAATATCATAAAGACTTAGGGGATTCTTGTCCACTGGAAGATGCCCCTTTTGAAAACTTCTGGCTGTTTTTTTCTTCCAGGTCTTCTTGAACTCACGGCCAGGCCTATAGTAGCAAGCATTCCTTGCTCGATCTGAACTTTGCCTGGGCTGTGTTCTCTTCTGGTTTAGCAGACGGCGATCCTGGGGAAGGAACCCCGACTTGCCCCCTGTGGCACGGGTGAGGGCACTGTCCGATATGTTCCCAAAGAGGGACGAACCCCCAAATAGAATCCTGCACCATGCCTGCTTGGAGGCAGGGTCAGCTACCCATGGGCGCAGCCACAAGGCACGCTTAGCCGTGACAGATGTCAGCATGATCTGAGCCACCAGGCGAATTATGTCTAGGGAATCCCCACGAGAAAAGCCAACGTCAACCTTAGCCCATGAATAGGTGAGCTCCTGGCCAGTTCTTCCGAGATGCTCCTCAGAGAAGCATCTACGTCGTCTGCCCAGACTTCCATCGCTTTAGAAAGGGCTGTGAGAGCTAGAGCTGGTTTGCAGGTCATACCCGCTGTAATGTAGATCTGCTTGAGGTCGGTATAAATTTTCCACTCCAGGCAATCCCTAAAGGAAACAGTATCCTCCAATGGGAGTGTGACATGCCTCACCATCCTCATTAGGGCTGAGTCAATGAGAGGAGCCGACTCCAGGTGTTTTACATCCTTGCTTTTAAATGGGTACATTTTTGATACCTTCATTAACAGGCAATTCTTCCTTTCATCACCACCCCATTTGTCGGTAATTATTGCGCTGAGTTCACCCAAAAAGGAGAAATTAGGGTGTTCTTTTTTGAGGTGTTTAAAATATTTCCTCTGTTTGGAGGGTGCCTCCACTGGCTCTTCCATCTCAAAGCTTCTTTGACAGCTTTTGACCAGCTGTGGTACTAGGGCAAATTCAAAACCTGCACCAGGGTCATCTACCTCCACCTCACTGTCTGAGGCTTCAATTGAGGAATGGCTCGGCTGTGAAGGGCCTGGAGCCTTGAGATCATCCCTAATAGGGACTGACATAGTGTCGCCAGCAGGGTTGTGGGTATGACCAGAATCCCCTTTACTCAGGGACTCATGGACCACCTTTCTGACCAGTGCTTCCACTTGTTGGTCTCCACCCTCTCTTTCTTATGCGACTTTAGAAAAGCATCGCTTGCAGAGCGATTTGCCTTCAGGAACCTGGGCCCCGCATACCCAGCAGGCTTTCCTCACAGAGCGGCTGGAGTGGCGGTGAGAGTGACGCCCAGAGGTGGTTTTAGACTCCTATCTGTGGTACCTAGATCTAAAGGAAGATCTGATGCCTGTACCTTGAAGAGGAGTGACAACGTTGAGACCTAGGATGGTCTTTGCCGTGCTTTGGTGTTCAGACCTAGAAGAGCTGAGTGAAAAAGAAAGGGTTAACAGCTCCTGAATGAGTGAACCCAAGCATCACAGGTAGAAAATAAATAAATCCTACCTGCAGCGCAAGGGTTGGCCACAAGAGGGCGGTGACAGATCCATGGCAAGGCAGTTTGAAAGTGAAATGAATCATTACAGCCTTATAAGAAACAGGAGTGACAACAGGCATGAGAGAGCACATAACAAAACATAGCCAGCACCCAGGGAGCCTGCAGCAAACAATTTACCTTGTAAACCAGAGCCCAGTGCCTGGGAAAATACTGCATAAGCCTGCAAGTCATCCCAAGTAATAGCTGCTTTGACAGCTATTTAAATCTGCCACCGTTAACGATGTCACCGCCCCATAGCGGTTGCCATCCGGTGGCGGCCAATCGCATGCGCGACCGCCGCCGCCATTTTGGCGAAACTGCGCCTGCACGAACCAAGCACAGAATCTTCGTTCGCGGCTTGCGGATGCGCAGCGACTTCCTGAAACGGCGAGCTGGAACGCAGCTGCGCTCCAGCCGCCGTGGCCACTCACTGGAGCTTGATAGAAAATAAGGAGACACACAAAACACAGAGATACGGCTGCCATATAAAAGGAATATCTTTGTACATTACCACCACCACGGCACGATCTGGACCAGAACCTGGGACTGGGGAGCTGTCCGCTCGACCCACCGCACGATCGGGCGTTTACAAAGCCTCCCGCTAATAGCTGGGACGTTTGGCCATATTGCCGCTTGCCTGCCAATGGCCAGGTTAGTAAGCTCTTCATGGTATCACATCATATCGCCCATGTCCACCTGCTAATAGCTAGGATTGCTGGACTGCAGAGAGGATCACCGCTAACCACCAACGTATCGCCGTGCACACCGCCAGGCCTGGATTACAGAAAAACTTCATGAAAAGGTAAGACTATATCTTGGTCCTAGGAGGAGGACAAAAAAAGGAACACAGCCTCTGGCCCAGAGCAAAGATTTATGGGAGAAGGGTCCTATGAGGTATGAGGGGCGGGATTAACCCACACGTAGGCTGCCATGGAGTCTGTCAGGAAATGTAGTTTATTTATTTGTCTTTAGTAAATCCACCCCCTAACTACCAAAACTATAATCCCAGCCAGTATGAAGGAGAGTTAGTTGCAAAAAGGACTTGTTTTTTTGCATATTCATTCTTTATAATCTACATTACTGGGGTCATGTCAGGGGTGTCTTATTTGCCTTCATAGCTAGCCTAGCACTAAACGGTGTCCCTCTTTCTTATCTCAGAAAGATGGGAGGTATGGTAGTGGGTAGTGATTAGTGTAATGACAGAACTTTAGAATGCCTCATTCCTTGATCTACAAGGTTTAGCAAGGGCAGGAGTGGGACAGAACTATTAATGAGGAGGGGTGTACTTTAAAAGGTATTTAGGTAGTGGAAAGGAGCTGCGGAGAAACTGGTCTGTGTTACAGTGCAATTAGGATTATAGGACCATTATTTGAACACATTAGGCAGAATTCAATAAAGCATTTACAACACTTTTCTGGCAGTAGGGTCCCGTTAAAACAACCTGCAACTAATTCAGGAAGGTCTTGCAACAGTTTCTTTGAGGATTCTGACACTTGTAACAAATTCAGCTAGTTCTTATTTGCATGGCAATGGCCATATTTGGGCAATGGCAGGAATGGACAGGGTAGCTGAATGGACCGGGTTGAGTCATTGGGCCCTTTTTTGGCCTTTTTTTAATTATTTTTTTTTAATTACTGTGTTTCCGACCTTTTTTTTGGTTCCTAGTAGTAATCCTTGCAGTTGCCTGTAAGGGTATTACAGGCAAAAAATCATATATTATATACACAAAAATACAAGGATTATTAGTATTTAACGGAAAAAAGTATTATAGGTTCTTTTGGGTTATCCATATTTTATATTTTGTAGTCCTTTAATGGGGTCAGAAGTAAAGCAGAAAATTAAGACAATGATAAATGATAATTTCACCCAGCATCATTTGTCATATCAAATGAGAGAACTGCTACCCTGTGTAATTTGTTATTACTATTATCACTAATGTCTACTGACATCTCTCATTTCCTTTCTTCATTGCTTCATAGGGCTTTTGCAACTCTAATGCCGCGTACACACGATCGTGATTCACGGCGGTGAAAACACCGCCGTGAATCACGGCATGAAAAAAAATGAAAAACGAGGGAACGGCATGTTCTCCCACACACGACCGTTTTTCCCATCATTTTTTTTTTTGACGAGAAAAACGACCGTCTGTGGGCTCCGCGGCAGTGTCTCCCTATGGGAAAACTGCCGCGGAAAAAAATGATGGAAAAAACAAAGAGAAAATTTAGAACATGTTCTAATTTTTCTCGTCGTTTTTCCTGCCGTTTTTCTCAACGAGAAAAATGGCATAAAGCCCACAGACGATCGTTTTTCTCGGCGAAAAAAAAAAATGTCATTTTTCCCGACGGGAAAAATGATCGTGTGTACGCGGCATTATGCCGCGTACACACGATCGGACATTCTAACAACAAAACCATGGATTTTTTTCCGATGGATTTTCGCTCAAACTTGTCTTGCATACACACGGTCACACAAATGTTGTCGGAAATTCCGATCGTCAAGAACGCGGGGGACGTACAACACTACAACAAGCCGAGAAAAAATAAGTTCAATGATTCCGAGCATGCGTCGAATTGATTCTGAGCATGCGTAGTATTTTTGTGCGTCGGAATTGGATACACACGGTCGGAATTTCCGACAAGAACTTTTGTTGTCCGAAAAATTGAGAACCAGCTCTCAATCATTTGTTGTCGGAAATTCCGACAGCAAATGTCCAATGGAGCCTACACACGGTCGGAATATCCGACCAAAAGCTCACATCGAACATTTGTTGTCGGAAATTCCAATCGTGTGTACACGGCATTAGAAAGGCTAAAAGGCTGTGATAGAGAGAAATGACACAAACTAGGAATAAACAGAAGGGACTGGGGATCTGATCCACAAGGAACAATGACAAGTAATTGGGAGTCTACAAAGGGCTTTGTGTGGCACTTGGTATATTTCTGAAGACCACACTCAGCTATGAAATATCAGACTTGTATTTCAGACTTTTTGCGTGATGTGCCAGAAGTATGAATGTGATGTAAATTAGGCATTTAGGGAATATAGGCGTTGACTAGCTAAGTTCCTTTAAAGTTTAACACATTTTGCATATGACTGCCGTGTAGAAAATAATTTGTAAAATTTTGTGTCCATGTTACTGCTTAAGGTGGACTTATGGCTTCACCAACGAGCATGGATGCTATGGCCAAAAGGAACCCATTCTAGCCCCAACAGATGCAAATCAATACATCAAAAATAGCATCAAACTCACCAAATCCTTTTTTTCCCCTTAAAAAAAAACTTTATGTTATGGTTAACAGAGTGTTACATGTAAATACAGGGCCAGACTGGGAAAAAATCCAGCCCTGGCTATAATTTTATACCAGCCCCATAGGATTATTATACCAGCCCAACAGCATAACGTCATTATTTTCTTGTTCTTAAAAGGGAAAACCATGCATTTTAAAGCACATTTGCAGAGTGTAGTATACTCACAAGTGCCCATCAGCACAGCCTCATCAGTGCCACTCAGCACAACCTCATCAGTGTCCATAAATGCAGCCTCACCAGTGCCCAACAATGCAGTCTCATCGGTGCCCACCAGCTCAGCCCTATAAGTGCCTATCAGTGCAGCCTCATCAGTGCCCATCAATGCAGCCTCATCAGTGCCCATCAATGCAGTCTGATCAGTTCCCTCCAGCTCAGCCTCACCAATGCCCATTAATGCAGCCTTACCTGTGCCCCCAATGCAGCCTTACCAGTGCCCATCAATATGACCTCATCAGTGCCCATCAATGCAGCCTCACCAGTGCCCATCAATGCAGCCTGATTAATGCCAATCAGCTCAGCCTCACCAATGCCCATCAATGCAGCCTTACCAGTGCCCATAAATGCAGCCTCACCAGTGCCCATCAATTCAGCCTCACCCGCAGTGGCAGCTGGTGCCCAATATTTTGGGGGCAGCAAACAAGCCTGCCCCCTGTGGGAGACAGACAGCGGTGATCAGTGCCCCCCCCCCGTGGGAGGCGGACAGTGGTGATCAGTGCCCCCCTCAGGAGATGGATTGCGGCGATCAGCACCTTACCTTAGAAAGCCAATGCTGCTCCTTGCTCCAGCTTGCCCAAGGAAACCAGGGCCGTTGCTTCTCCTCCCAGCTGCACAGGCGTTGTTTCTTCTCCCAGGCCGAACAGAAAGGGGATCCTGACCCCATTGGCTGGGAGTTCCATATACTAGAGACCTTTGCTATTATAACCATTGCTAGGATAAGGTCAACCCTTGACCAGGGAAAATATGGTAAACTGAGACTCCCCCCACTCATTACCAAAATGCTTGTTATGTTTGTGGCATGCAATGACATAGTGCCAGTAAAAAGATTAAAATACTTACATCCTCAAATATGTAACAAAGAAAAATATGTCCCTGGGTTGGTGGTGTCACTGAAATGGAAAAATGTCCCAGAGTTGGTTAGGTGACTGCAATAAAAAAATGCCACTGAAAATAAAAAATGTTCTTGTGTCTGTCGTGTCGCTGAAAGAAAAAAAAATGTCCCTGAGTATGGTGGTGTCACTGGAAGAAACACCACTACAAAGCTCCCCCGACCCTAAGTACAGTGCTCATTCCTCAACTCTGCCCCCCCCCCACTAAAAAGCTCACTTGCCATCAGTGGCATACCTAGCACATTTGGCATTCGGGACCCATCATTTTTTTTACACCTTCCAAACAAAATGGTAAGAAGATATATAGGTGTTCCAGGCACCCTACTTCTTAGTAAATAGCCACCAGGCACCCTCTTTCTTAGTCCAGGGCCTTTAGATACCCACTGTTCTAGTCCAGGGCCTCTAGGCACACTCTCACCTAGTCCAGGGCCTCCTGGCGCCCCCTCTCCTAGTATGGGCTTCTAGGCGCCCCCTCTTCTAGTTTGGAACCTCCAGACAACCCCTATCCTAGTGCAGGGTCTTTAGGCATCCTGTCCCCTAGTCCAGAACTTCCAGACACCCCCTCACCTAGTCTGGGCCCCCAGGCACTCCCCCTGTGATAGGCATGGCATCAGACCACTGCCACCTTCACCAACTTGTGAAAATGGCTGGTCAACATTACACCACGCTGTCACTGATACTTGACAAGGCCACTCTCAGATTCACCCTGCACAAATATTTTCCAACTTGCAGGACAAAAATCTAAGTGACAACAGTCAGAGAGATTGTCACTGGTTTTGGTTATCTATACAATAAACCCTTTGAACCCCATGATGCCAACAGATAGCTTTTAGCCTATCAACTCTTACAGCAATGACAATTATGACTTTAAATAAAGTCTGGAACACATACTGTCACCACAGATAGGTATATCCTGTGATTTACGATATAGTAGCGCTCTTTAAAGCGATAGAGATGCTTTAATTTCTCCTTTAGTGCATTATAGACAGTATTAATGATTTTTAAATATTGTTTAATAAAAGAAAAAAACAGTTAAACAAAAACGGTGCAAACAAAATATTTGCAGAAAAAAGGTATTACCAAGGGAAAATAGACAATAATACAACAGTGAAATAAAAAGTGTTTAAGGATGAAATATATTTATAAAGCCCTGGTTCAGTAAAGTTCAACCAATAAGCATGATGGGTTAGTAGTGGCTCTCAAGTCTTTACATATGTTCCTTGTTTTAATGGTATAAAGGAGAGCTGTAGACTGCAGATACAGACCCTTTTTTCTGGTCCTTGGGGAGGGTGTTGACAGAATTGATATGACCAATCAGGAGGTCTGAAGTGTGGCTGATGGGATGCCACTGTGTTTATCACCATGTAGCTGTCCTTCCACAGATACAGTTTTCTATAGGTATTAATACCTTTAAATACCTATAGTTTACAGTCTGTTAGTTCATATATTATTGTCCAGCATGAAATTACCTTTTAAATTAATCCAAACATGATTCAAATGTCTATCTCAACTATGAAAGGTAATGTGTCCAGTTTGCCTTCCTTATCTTCTATTATAGTGTTTTTTGGTCTTAAAATGCTCCTAATTAACGGATGCAGAAAAATATGTCCTTATTTTGGCAGTACTGTTATTATCTCAGAAACTCTGAAATGCACTAAAGTTTGATTCTACCAGAAAAGATAGACAGCAATGTATATTTGACACCTACTCCAGGTAAGCTATTTACTGCGGGTCATAAACCTGATACTATTAGGAAGAGGGATACCTGTTAGGTTTCTAGTTACTGAAAATTAAAAAAATATGGTTTTATGAGGGCCATGAGACAGAGGTATGTGCTGGGTTAGATTCTGTTAATCCTTTCCAAGTACCCTCTTTCCTAGTCCAGTGTCTCCCCGCTCCCCCTCTTTTACTCCAGGGCCTCCAGACACCCACTGTCCTATTTCGGGGCCTCCAGGCACCACTTGTCCTAGTCAAGGAATTCCGCTCCATAGCCTCCCCTCTCCTAGTCATGGCTTCCTCTGCACACCCCCCTCTCCTAGTCCATGACCTCTTCTAGTTCACTTCCTCCTCCAAAAACCTCCAGTATCCTAGTCCATGGCCTCCACACATTCTTCTCTACTAGTCCACGGCTTCCTCTGCACACCACCCCTTTCCTAATCCAGTGCCTTCTTCAGCACATCCCCCCTCTCCTAGTCCGGGAATTTTTTTCAGCATGCTCCCTCTCTTAATCCAGAGCCTCTCCAAACAACCTTCCCTCTCCTAGTCCAGGGTTCTTTGCCACACAAACCCCTCTTCCAATATAGCGCCTACAGTTCCAGGCAGACCCCCCCTTTAAATTTGTGCTGTGACTGAGCTGATTCATTATTAGTCAGAAAAGGTGGTACGTAATGCTATGTGGGTAGGACTTATGCAAGAGGAGGGTGACCTCATAGCCCATCACTGCAAAATAACTCCTTTCCTCCCGCCTGGCCCATAGAAAAGCATTCTTGATCGACACTGCAGCTACTAAGCAACAGTGGCTGCAGCATTGTTCAAGAAAGCTTTTTTATGGGGCAGGCGGGAGGAGTGATTCAGCGCTGGTGCACTGTAAAGTGCCAGTGCAATTTACCAGCTAAAATAACAATTGTGTGTGATATTAGACTTAATCAGCAGTGGCACCCTTAAAGTTGTACTAGTACCTAGTGTGTGTACACCACTGCCCCCCATACTTGCCCCGTATAGAGCTTCCCTTACACTTTAGCCCCCCCAGGACACAGAGCTCTTTCCTCCTCCCACCCAATACATAGAGCTTCCACCTCCCCTATCCTCCTGTCTAGCCCCCAGAACAGAGCCCCCCACCCCTGCCAACCCCCAGGTACACAGAGCTCCTCCCACCCCCCAGTATACAGAGCTCTCCCCTCCTCCCACCCTATAAAAACAAAGCTCCCCCACCCCCTAGCCCCCAGAACAAAGGTCCCCCTCTTCCCCAGTATGGAGCTTGTCCTACCCATTAACACCCCAAGTACACATAGCCCCTCTCACCCCCTAGCTCCCCCAGTACACAGAACTCCCCCCTCCTCCCACCCATCTTCCCCCCAAGTACAGTGCTACTGCAGAGCACTCTATGCCTAGCCTCTCGGCAGCTGCTTCTCCTGAAATGAGGAGGCACTTTCACTTGAGGCACACTGTCATATGTAAACTCAGAATTGGTGCAGGAAGTTGTGTTTTCAAGTGACAGTGGCAAGCGGGGAGCACACGGCTAGTGCCAGAGGTGGCGGTACAGAGTACCACTGTGCACCAAATGGAAAAAAGCCCTTCTGACAGAAGTGACCCTGCAGTCTCTCCTGTAGGTGAGAGGCAGAGAGAGGGGTGCTCCCAGTGTCCCCTGCACAGGCACATGTCTTTTCTGCCCCCCATCCTGGCCCTGATTGTAACACACAAATAAAACACAATGCAAACACTCCAACATGACAGGTTACATCAGGCACATAATACCATGTTCCTGGGCATTTTTCCACCTGACAATTAAACAAATTCTTTGTTAGAGCTTATTGTGAGATTGGGAGAAGAGTATGTTGCATGTTCTGGGGATGATCAATTTGGGGGTGTACAGTTGACATCATTTGATGGTCCTATACTTTCCTATATATTTTTTTATTTATATTTCATATTTTCAACAAGTCTTTTTACCAGCTAGTTATGATCTCTTTCCTATTAAAAAAGACCCTAACCTTTTTAAAACAGGAGGAATTTACTGAAACTGGAGCACACAAAATCTGTAGCAGCTCTGTGTAGTAATCAAAAAGATTCTAGCTTCAGCTTATTCCCCAGCAAACTATTTGTTAAAATTCTTACCTCAGCACTTGCGGTTTACAATTTTCAATGTTGCTGGTCCTGCTCTCTCAGCGCTGCCTCCCTTTTTTTGTATTCTTTTTACATTTTTTTTACTTTATTGCTGTACCAGGGGGCTTACAATCCCCTATGCCAGGGATATGTAAGTAGCGGACCTCCAGCTGTTGCAAAACTACAAGTTCCATCATGCCTGTGGTAGCATGGGCAGGTGAAAGCTCCTCTTTATGGAGACAATTTGTGTCTATTGGACCCCCTATATCTCTCCTGCCCTCCAATGCCACTATTCAAACACAGATCATGTTTGAATAGCGGCATCCTCAGCTACACTAGCAGAGGTATGACAGCTGTGACCCCAGAAGTACTGTAATATGCACCGCTTCCGGGATCATTAGTCACAGGAGGGACTGAGGAATGGATGAAGCTATCTTAATTTAATCACTTGTCTACCATGCCATTTATAAATGTACCTTGGTAGACAAGTGGTTAGAGAAGAATCACAGGTATGGCATTTTATACATAGTTACATTGGCCCAGCTTGGAACAATGTAACTTGGCATATACCATACCTGTGGAATCCCCCTCAAAGCTGGAAATTACTTTTGTAGACGCTTCTACTCCAGTGATCTCCACTAGCTTCTTGGTCCCGTGCCAAGCGGCTGCCCTGCTGCATTCTGAACACAGGACACAGGTTGGCCACATGGGTGCCATTCAAAGAATACTTTTGCATTTTCTCAATAAATGCAAAGCATTCTCTGAAAGGGCGAAGTAGAGAGTGTGATGTCACTGCCTCTCCACCTCATCCAATTTGTGTTCAGAATGCAGCAGGGAAGCTGCTCCACACAGGACACCAAAACTACTTGACATCACTGTAGTAGCGCTGTCTAATATAGTGATTTTCAGCTTCTACAGGTATGGTATATGCATAGTTACATTTGCCCAAGCTGGACCAATGTTCCTATGTAGCAACCTCTAGTATGTGTGCTAGATGTAGTATAGGTTTCTGTTAGTGTAGGTAAATTTATTTAGCTCAGGGATAAGCCTGTTTGTGAGGGAAGGAGGGCCGTTGAGTGATAGCCACAGTCGGGAGGACTGAGGAGGCACACCTGAGAGGACTGGGAGTGTGCAGTCTGGGATGGGTGCAGAGCCAGCAGTAAGGACTGTGATGTCACAGGCAGTGGAGTCAGACAACTGCAGTCGGGAGGGCTGAAAGGGCCTGAAGAAGGATTACTAGGAGCAGTAGTCCACCATAGGTCAGCTAGCACACTAAGGACTTCCTATTCTATTTTGCAATATCAAAGGGGCCCACGATCCCTGCCTGCAAATGGCAAGTCCTAGGACCTGACTGAGTCAGAGTTGGGCCTAACCATGTGCTAGCTATGCCTGGAGTGATAGTCTGCAAGCAACTTTAGTGCAGGAAGAGTGGAGAAGTGTCTTGTACAAAGAGTGTACATAGTTCTGTCCCAAATTGACTGTTTTGAAATTCTATTGGGCATCCCATATACTCCTATCCCTATCCAAGTTCAAATCCCTCAATAAAAATACAAAAACAAGCATATGGACTGTTCATTGTCTCCAAGGTGATTGGGAAGTGAACGCCGGGCTGGGCAGGGTGACAGGTGGACCACAACTTTCAGCAGCCCCTACGGGGGTACCGCTACATTATTGTTTTAGTAGTTAGAGTTCACTATAATAGTGGTTGACGTAGTTCAGCAATCTTGCACAATAGCCTTTGGCACATAACTTTTACTTTTGTAGGAATATTCTTTGCGATACACATAGCAGCACATTAGCATTTGCATACATTTTTAAAACACGGTGTGGTTTTGCATCAATTATTGTGGCAAACCACAATTCACAAAGTTGTCACCCAAAAAGGAGCAGATGCTTCTCTTGGGTGACAAGCTTTGTGCGATATAGTTTGCCACGATTGCCGTGCAATTTATCGCAGCAAAACCTTACCACTTTTAGGTGCCATTAAAATGATTACAGTGCAATTTGAGACCTTGGACAAAATTACAGTAATTCTGCCTGAGGTCCCAAAACGCTAAATGTGAATGGAGCCTTAGTACATTAACCTTACAGCTGATCTTGTCTGCTACACCTGCAAAAAAAAGTCTTACCTGTCTTCCAGCAATGTTTTTCTGACTGTATAATGAAATACGCACACATAGCTCAGTGTACAATCCCACCATCTGCCAGTTGTCGGGATAATTTAACTTCCATGCACATGTTCAGGGGCTATGTCACCCCAGGCCGGGCAATCAAGATGGCCCAAGAAGCTTTAGTTCCACTTTAATTACATTGTCAGCAAGTCCTACATTTTTTAAAAAGCAGCCAGGTGGCAAGTCCAGTGAATATTTTTTTATGATGATTTTTTTTTAACAAAGATAATTGTAACTTCTTGAGTATAAGCTGTGACAATATGGCCTGCTTCTCCTCACCTGCAAAATATCTTGATATGATATCAAGCTGTCTTAAATTTTGGCTTATATGGTAGCTCTAGCAACCAACAGTTCTTCTTTGTGGTACTTCCGTACACTCTCTGTTGAACTTTTAAAGCTAATGCTGTATAAACTCCGGAGTAGAAAAATGGCTCAGAATACATTATATGGTGTCACAGCTTCAGCCAGTTCTGTTTTTAGCTTCCTGACAGGCCCACAATATTCAAGACACTGCAACGTTCCCTAGGCAACCAGTCCTCATCTGTCTCTCACCACCTCAGTGTCTTGTGTGCTCTCTTTCTCACACATTGACAAGAGCCCAGAGCTGCAGATTCCTGTCTTCTTCATTGTAGCAAGAGCAACTATCACTCAACATTAGCATAGCTCCCAACTGTCCCTGATTTCGAGGGACTGTCCCTGATTTGGAGCAAAGTCCCTCTGTCCCTCTTTCCCCCTCATTTGTCCCTCATTTTGGTCTGATCTATATAGTTGTATATAAAATGCACTTTTTATCTTTCAAAAAGTGTTTCCCAGTGCTAAACTTTTCATCCAAATTCTAAATTGCTACATTTGTACATTTTAAAAGCCGATATAAAGGAATAGTAGTGGTAAAAAAAAGCCCTTGTGGATTTAATTGACCTTTTTTGGGCTAATTCTCCTTTAAGGGGGTGTGGCAGGAGGTGTGTCCTATTCATACATACCTTTGCTAGTAGGTGTCCCTCATTCCCATTTTAAAATGTTGGGAGGTATGCATTAGGCTTTCCATCTGGTGATAAAAATCTTAAAGCTAATGTTAATAATAGGCAATAAACTATAAGACCTCCTTCAAATGGGTGGCCAGGGGCAGTAAAAACAGATTTACCTTTCCCCCGGGCCACTCACCAGAAGTCTAAAACACAGCTAAAAGAGGCTGTTCACATGCAGTAGCCACAATGCTCTGTGTTGCAGCCACGGCAAATTTAACGCAACATATCGAGTCAACAGGTCATTTAAATCCATGAGGTTGCACCACAACCGTGAGCCAAATGCTTGGCCACAGTTGCTGCACATTAGCCCCATTATAAAGAGCCATTTGGAAAAAGAAAATAGAAAAGATAGACATTCAGGAGGTGGCAGGATCGCTGCTTAGTCACACACTGAAAATTAATCCACTCTGCATCATTTTTTAGAGCATAGGCTAGTGTGAACCTACCTCTAGCACCCCCCCCCTCAAGGACTGCTAATGAACTTGAATCCCCCACTCCAGCACAGCCAGGCACACCAAACTTTCACAAGTACCCAGAGTCAGAGAACAGTCCATGACTTTGTTTTTGTTATTTATTACAGGGTTAATAACTTGGATAGGGATGGTAGGTTATGGGATGCAGACTTGACTTCAGCAAAACTTCAGGGACATCTTTCTATATACTGTCTATATACAGTCTCCTTCACTGTCCTCCTGGACAGCGCTTGCATGCTCCAGCTGAATCACCTTGAATTATCTGACAGGCTCCCAGTCAGATTAGCAATGGCACTTTACAGGCAGGAACTCGTAGTCCCCTTTTTGTGTAGCATAGTGTAGTGAAACAGCTTGTAACTCTTCCTCTATGGCCACTGACCACCTCTTCAGGCACTGCCAACCCACCTGGCTGCCGCTGCTACTTTCACTAGCCCTCCAAGCTAACTCTTCACCCCAGCCCACCTGACCGACTAACCAGCCCACTTGGCTGACTCACAGGAGATCTCCCAGGGAAGGATGAAGAATTAAGCACACCACTGTCTTCTCCCCCCTTGTTGGTCTCCAACAGGCTACTCACTCTGTCCTCTCTCTTTCTCCCTTGCCTCCAGGAAAGCCTCCTTCTGTGTGTTCTAGCTAGTTTTTTCCAGCACCCGAGCCCCTACCTAAGGCAAGACACCCCCTCCCAGACTAGGGGGCACTGTATCTCCATCTTCCATCCAACTGCCCTCCTGGCTTCGTCCATGTCTATTTATGGAGTGGTCTCAGCCCCCTGCCAGCCTACCTCTGAGGACTGTCTGAGGCTTCATAAATATTCAAGGCAGCTCTTTCTAACCTCCAGCCACTAATTCTAGAAGATTCTAGAACCTTCTATACCAGGGGGAGGCACCAGAGAGCTGACAGGATTAGCCACCCAGCCCTGAAAATGTGCGGGGTGTACTCAGTTTTGTGAGATTCTGTATGTATATATATATATATATATATATATATATATATATATATATATATATATATATTAGGGATGCACCAATGTCACTTTTTTGACACCGAGTGCGAGTACCGATACTTTACATCTTGTACTCGCCGATGCCAATTACCGATACCTATCGCATAGGTAGGGGGGTGGTTTGGCGGGGGGGGTTGTTAGGGAGTTGGGCGAGGCTGGGGTGAGGGCAGGGTGGGAAGTAGAGGGGTAAGTGAGGGCAGGGTAGTTGAGGGTGGGGTTAAATAGGGATTGTGGGGTGGGGGAATTAAGAAGAAAAAGGGTGCGATTGCTGGGGGAAGAGGACGGGAGAGTCATTGAGAGACATGGGGGCAGAGGTGACAGCTGGAGGAGGAGGCAACACAGGGAGGGCACAGTACAGGGTGTTAGGAAGGCGCAGTACAGGGTGTTAGGAGGGCGTTAGGAGGGCGCAGTACAGGGCGTTAGAGGGGTGTAAGGAAGGCGTAGTACAGGGGGTTAGGAGGGTGTTAGGAAGGCGCAGTACAGGGCATTAGGAGGGTGTTAGGAAGGCGCAGTACAGGGCGTTAGGAGGGTGTTAGGAAGGCGCAGTACAGGGCGTTAGGGGGGTGTAAGGAAGGCGCAGTACAGGGCGTTAGGAGGGTGTTAGGAAGGCACAGTACACGGCATTAGGGGGGTGTAAGGAAGGTGCAGTACAGGGCATTAGGGTGGGTGTAAGGAAGGCACAGTACAGTGCTTTAGGAGGGCGCAGTACAGGGCTTTAGGAGGGCGAAGTACAAGACGTTAGGTCTGTACACTGACACCGTACTGTACATTATATACAGACTGGTGTGTGTATAACATATTCAGTACAGTGTTGGGTTACAGACTGGTCTGTATATACTGTATGGTGCTAGTGTACCCTGCTGACACTGTCCTGTACAAACTACACTAACCTGTTTGCAGGACTTGCTCTCCTCATTACTCGGTTCTGCTTCCAGGGATGATTCCACCGCTGCCTCACTCAGAAACACACGTGCTGATGCTGTCCAGCCCCTTGCCCTTGGCGACCCGCCCACTCTCTGTTATTGGATATCGGCCAGCCAGCCATCTCTCTCTCTCTGTGCAGGAACAGGATGGGACTCTGACATCACCCACCCTCTTCTGGTTTAGAGAGGCAGGAGAGGATCGCGGCCGTGTTGCAAAATTAAAAAAAGACAGCCGGGAGCACGAGTGTCAGTGTGCCAGCTATCAGCCTGTTCCCACTGTGCTGTGGATATTCCTGCCCCCTCCGTCCTTGCGCAGTAAGGCGCGCTTCGAACCCCACTGCTGGAGGGGAGGAGTAGGTGTCCCGCCCCCAACTGACGTCACTTTCGGTATTGGTTTTCGGTATCGGAGCATTTTCATGAGTACCGATACTCGTGAAAATGCCTAGTATCGGCACCGATACCGATACCAGTATCGATATCAGTGCATCCCTAATATATATATGCCACTGTCAGCAACTTCAAATTTCAGAGTGTGTATTATAAAAAATATAATATTCCTCTTAGAACCTGTCTGTTTACCATTCTATACTTCATATTGCTCTCCACTAACATTAGGCTTGCCGTCAAACTCATTCAAAAGTATGACATTAAAAGAAGCAAATGTACACAACTATGATTGTTGTGATATTCATAAATCATCATCGTTACATACATATATTGATTTTTAGCCTAACATTAACAGAGATCATTTTTTTTTGTTTAGAAATTGGAGCTTGCTAATAATATATTTATGAGGCAGTGTATTCTATGTAGTGAACTGTGTAATTTGTTTGAAGACTTTGCTTTTTATGTAGCACATCAGGTATAATGAAATATACATTTTTTGGTTAGTATCTGCATAATTAGAATATACATTATATTCTAACTTTTTTTGTTTTTGTTTTTCTAATTTTATGTTCTTTTTTGATGATGCAATGCAAAAAACGATGAAAATGTGCAAAATGCAGAGACCCATAGCATGCAATAGATTTCATTGAGTCAGTCAGTACAGGATAAATTTAGATTTTTTTTTATTATTGCACTTTTATTCTTATCATACTGATTATCCCCATGGATCTTATTTTTATAAACAAGTCACTTTTCTGTCTAGCAGCTCAGATTTATGAAGGTATACCATAACTGAATATTATGAAAGCATAGGGAGAAAACTGTTCAGTCTCAGGTCGCTCAATGGGATTTAACCTTAAACTGCACAGGAGGTTCTTTACTGTTAGAACAGTAAGGTTATGGAACTCTCTTCCACAATCGGTGGTGTCAGCAGGAAGTGTTGGCAATTTAAAGAAATCTTCAGACGTCTTATGCCGCGTACACACGATCGGAATTTCCGACAACAAATGTTTGATGCAAGCTTTTGGTCGGATATTCCCACCATGTGTAGGCTCCATCGGACATTTGCTGTCAGAATTTCCGACAACAAATGTTTGAGAGCTGGTTCTCAATTTTTCCGACAACAAAAAATTTAGTCGGAAATTCCGATTGTGTGTATCCAATTCCGACGCACAAAAATCCTACGCATGCTCGGAATCAATTCAATGCATGCTCGGAATCATTGTACTTCATTTTTCTCGGCTCATCCTAGTGTTGTACGTCCCCGCGTTCTTGACGTTCGGAATTTCCGAGCAACATTTGTGTGACCGTGTACATGCAAGACAAGTTTGAGCCAACATCCGTCGGAAAAATAATCAACAGTTTTGTTGTCGGAATGTCTGATCGTGTGTACGTGGCATAAGTGTACACAATAAACAGGAATATGAGAAGCGGTAGAAACATAAATGCATACACATACCCACACAGGTTCAATTGGATGGACTGGTGTCTTTATTCAACCTTACCAACTATGTAACTATGAATATCCAACTACTGGCTTTTTTGTGTGAAGAGGGCACATGTCCCACCTTTGAAATGCTATTTGTGCTAAAACAAAAAAATTCGCAGAGTCTTTTGAAAAGTGTTATGTAAAGTGACTTGAATCCTTATTTGCTTAAAACATTTAATCTATTTTTTAACTATGGCCAGCCATACACGATTTGAATCCTGGCCAGTTCAGCAGGAAACCGGAAGAAGTGAAGAAGTTTGAACCGTTAATGGGCAGGCTGAGTGTACAAAGTTGATCGATCAATTTCCCTCACCCGCCCCCCCCCCTCCACCCTTCGGGAGAACACAAATGCTGATTCTCCAGTGAGCACTGTCTGTGTTGAATGGGGAATTGTGTAAATTTATTTCCTGCAACCCATGGAACATTCAGATTTTTCGTCCGGTTCCTGCTGAATGGGATTCGAACCATGTATGGCCAGCCAAAATGTACATCTCAGCTAGGGGCCTCTTTAGAAGAACAAATATTGCATTTGGTCAGATAACAGCTGGTCCATTATAAAAACCTATGTTAAATTTGCTCACTCTTGGCAATATTTGCTCAAAACTGTATATGAACTCAGAGTGATAGAAGGGCTGTCATTTTTAATCAAATAATCACGTGCTTGGAAACATGGGCGTCCGCTGAACTTTTTTCAGGTGGGGGCATCCTTTAAGGTCATCCATGCTCGGTCCCTTTTTGACAATGTCATGAAGGGGAGGGGCTTAGTCATTATGACATATAGCGCAGGCATGCAAAGGTTTGAGAAACGAAAAAAGAAAATTACCGCTCAGATGTACCTGATTGATTTTTCCACTTCTATCCCAAGCCACGGGTGCAGGCAATGCATATAATGATGCGAAAAATGGAAGGAAACTATTGGACAGCCGCACTCCAAAAACAGTTCCTTTATTGGAAAATCACAGAAATCCAAACCACAGCAAAGAATGAGAGCAGACAAGCTGACGCGTTTTGCACTGTAATTTCAGTGCTTACTCATATGAGTAAGCACTGAAATTACAGTGCGAAACGCATCAGATTGTCTGCTCTCATTCTTTGCTGTGGTTTGGATTTCTGTGATTTTCCAATAAAGGAACTGTTTTTGGAGTGCGGCTGTCCAATAGTTTCCTTCCATTTTTCGCAAAGGTTTGAGAAACCTGATGCAAAAGCTTAATAGAAGCATCAAGCTGCCTTTGTCTGATTAACAATTTCTATTTTTTTTTAAACCCCCCCCCTCTAGTGGCCGAAAAGCGCCACTAAAATGATGGTAAAGCGCCGCTAAAACTAGCAGTGCTTTACTGATAACATGGCCAGCTGGCAGTGTGAAATAGCTCTTGAGGATAATTCCACTTCACTCCATGTCCATATAAATATTGTGTGTCTCCAGGGGGGGCAATTGACCCCCCTTGCCCTATGGAGCGGACACCCATGCTTGGAAACTTTAGGTTCATCCCATTTATACCTCTTTGGTACATGGTCTCGTGGATCTAATCTAAGAAAATCATATTATATTTCATCTCAAAACACAATCAGTAAAGACTTTTTAACTGAAATGTGGTCAAGTAAGTAGTATTTCTGTTCAACAATAAAAATCACATTAAGTTGAAATATCAGCTGCCAAGAATGGATTGTGGTAATGCTAAATTTGCATAAGCAGAACCACTCGTCCTTAGCACATCTATTATTCTAAAAAGAGCTTAAATGAAAAGCATACTATAGTAATAAGACCTAGCGTACAAAAAAGGTAATTTAAGTTACATTGTTCAGCTTGGGTTGTAGGGTTAATTGGTGCTGGCCCTGAGCACAGAATTCTTTCAAGTTAAGGATTCTTCATCACTGAAAATAACAATATGGACATTTAGGATCTCCCTTCTTATCAGTTCATCCATAAGTATTTGTTCAAGTGCAATAGACACCACAGCACCCTCATAGGACATAATTAACCTCCATAAACGTGCTTTGATACCAGAACACATTGGTATTTTAATTCCACGAGGGGTTCCTCTTGTGAACCATAAAGCTGTCTATAAAACATAGCAAAATATAATTTGTTAATGCAAATGGATTCTCACCTTATTTATCTTTCTTTCTGTCTAAGCAAAGAAGTAAATTATTGTGATAGATGTAGAGTGACCTCTTTAAACTCCCAGGCTGTGATCAGTTTTCAGATGCATTTAGTAAGACAAATGAATTTATATTTGCAGATGAAATAATAATAATCATTAGAACTGGGTTCCATCTCAAGGTCGGGAAAGGACATGCAGTAAACTATGTAACAATTGTACAACTTAACGATCAGGGTATAACTATCACAGTAGCAGCAATGGAGCCTGGAGACATGGAGAGCTGAGCAGATAGAAGTGCATTGGCTGTCAATATTATTAGCACCATTGTGCTGCTCTATTTGGTCATTTTTATACTGGTAATAGAACTTTTACTAGTACACCATAGAGCCTTAAGCTGTTTTATAATGGCAGTTGCTGTGAACATAAAGAACAACTGCAATAGTGGAAACAGGGGAAGGGTTACTAAGGTTAATCAATAATATGGTACAAATAGATGATGTTCAAAGTGTAGTATCCTCAACCAGTCCAATCTTATGACAGTAAATTGAAGTAGATTGTTTACCATATGGTAAATGTGTTGCAGAAGCCGAGAATCACAACTCAGGCGTGTAAATGATTAGGCTCATTGCTCATGTAGCACTACCCCCGTAGGAGCTGCTGGTTATTCTTTTGGGTCAGCACTCTACTTGTCAACCCCAGAAATTTGGTACAACTGGACAACAATATGTATGTGGGACCCAATGGCAAAGAGGACCACAACAACACCACACTGTAATATGTATAGTCACCGTTACCTTGGCACTGGTCATCTGACTCTGAGCTGCAACAGATAGAGTTCCACACAAGATGTAACTTAACCAGTTGTAAAGTGTTTACTTGGAGAAAGTAGAACAATGGTTAAACAGATATAATTGACTGTACACAGCTCCCTGCAAAGTCAATGAAATACAACTGGTTCAAGGTTTCTGTATTGCAAGACCCAATTACTATAACCTGGGTCAAATGTGAGTAAGTGTATGGTGGAGGAATCTCTCAACGCTATGACATAGATACTGGGACACTTCCCCACCAATTCTCACACACACTTACTATAACAGCAGCACAACAGAGGCAATATAAACAGTTATATCAAACATAAGAGTTCCTATGGCTATATGACTCCCTCTAGTGGACAGTTCAAACTGGTGTGTATCCCTTCACAGTAAACGTTGCAGAGAAATAAAGTGATGACTGTTCCTTTAAGTTCACTTGTCTTCTGCTAGCTCTGTTGGTGCACTTAAATTGTATTCCAAACAGTAGATGAAGAGGGAAAGTAATCACTCGGTGAATGTAGAGTAGAAATAAAGGAAGTGCTAGTTCTCCCCATCCATTGTCCCACTCTCGGGTGCAAAGGACCCCTATATGTGGCACTGCAAGTGTCAGCAAGTATAAGTGGGACTATAGGGACCACTCTTCTATAACTCAGTTAATTATGCTGGTAGGCAAGTGCCTTCTCACCACCCGGAGTCCTCTCCTCACTGGTATCACCGTCAGGCGAGATGTCGCCGGTCCACCGCGCGGCCGCTTACAAGGTGCAGGTAGATGGATGGCGTCAGATGTGATGGAGCGTAGGACAGTCCCCTCTCTGTCTCAGTCAGCGATGCTGTCCACAAGGATCCCTCTGTCGGCGATCCGCTCTCCAACTTTAGGCCCAGGCTTCTACGGCCTAGGCACGCTCACAGCAGGCCTCTTGCCTGTTGAAAGATGGCGTCCAGAGAGAGCGTGCTGAGGCCTTGCTTGTCCTTATATCACATCCCCCAGCAGGATGTGCGGTGGTGCCCTGCATTCTGGTAGCACAATGGCACTGTGGGTATTGTAGTTTCAAGCCAACCCACAGCAATAGAGTCACTTCCTCACGACTCACCTCTCTCCTTGCTTTGTTCCATAATGCAACTGAACTGAACAAACTTCAATGGCACAACATAAACAGACACCAGAGGGAGCCAACCTCTTAGTTAGGAACACAAAGTAGTCTTTTAGGATACTCTTAATAGTAACCCCTTGCTACACTCATAATAAAGTAAATGCCATGTGCTATTCAGCTTACATGGATCCTGTCACCAATCTCAGCTTCCCCAAAAAAAGAACAAAAATAAAAATAAATGTGACACTCTCACAGTACTGATAACAATGACGTTTACATGGCTCAGATATGTCAATCAACAATATAATTTATATCATGCCCTCCTATCCTTCAGTAGCTGCAAAACCTAAAATTAAATCATTGAATAATAAAATGTTTACCCTTGAGGCCAGATATTCCCCACATCAGGGGGAACCCACAATGGTGGCAACCAAGAAAAAATAAAACGAAAAGAGAGAGAGAGAAAGGGAAAAAAAGGAGGTTGAAGTAGCGTCCAACAATATGAGTCAGCCATGTGTGACTTCCAAAGAAGCAAGAATGAAACCTAAATCTGTTCTATCTCATTATGTCTGTTCCTAGGAAAGAGCCAGATATGATTATAAAAGACAAGAGAAAGGGAGAATCTAGAAATTCTATCCAAGGGGTCCAAACTTCCCTAAACTTGGGGGGATTTTCATTCGCTATGGCTTACATTTCTTCCATACACATTATATTGTTCACTTCCAATACCCATTCCTGTATTGATGGTGTTGCTGGGGATTTCCAGTGCCTGGGAATCAGTGCTCTCCCTGTTATCAACAGGAATCAAACTAGTGAGAGTTGCAGCAGACCCAGGACATTGCATTTAAAAAATCTATAGTTTAAGTGTTACTAAACCCAAGACCCTGTATTCAATATATCTGGTCTCCCACAGTACACAGAACATGGAAATGCAATCGTTTTAGTAAATATGAACTGCTAAATACCTCATCAACAGTTAGAGCAGTCTTGTGACTTCTATACAGGGGAGGGCTGCCGGCCTTAGGCCTGGGGGGCAAGTCCAGTCAAGTGGCCCATTTAACTGCCGAATCAGCTCACCATCCATGGCCCACCTGGTTTTTCAATGCAGCCTCACCAGTGCCCATCAGTGCAGCCAACTCCAGTGCCCATCAATGCAGCCTGATCACTGGGGCAGGTTACATGGGGTGTATGGGGGGGGAGCTGGGGGGTCAGCTAGGGGTGTCAGAGTCTCTCACCTCAGCGATCTCAGCTCAGCAAGTCCTTGCACGCCACAGTTTCCTGGGGGGGGGTAACGCTCCTGATCCTGGGGTCAAGTTGCAGCCAGCGCCCAGCCCTGCAGCCCGACTCCCTGGCACACTCTGCCTCTGCCTGCTTCCAAGAATCCGGTCCCAGGGAGTTGTAGTTTCCTCTGCACTGCTGTGTTTTCCACCCACCAGAAGCTTGAGTGCGGACTACAACTCCCGGAATGCAACAGCTAGTGGCCGGCCGCCATGGCCATGCCCTTGGCCTGACTTCCTAGACCAGAATAAAAAAGAAAATGTTAGCGGGAAGCGGCTGCCGGCCATTTTGAACATAAGTTAGGGCGGCCTGGGAGGCAATTGCCACCCTGCCCCCTGGCCCAGCCTCCCCTGCTTCTATAAGTGTCTGGTTAAAGCTTGTAGGAGGAGTTTTCATTCTGCTCTGACTGTCTTATAAGGCTGCAGGAACCCTGACCCTCTGTATGGACAGTGCTGATTGAATCTGTGCTGATCACATGCACTCTCCCAAGAAAAAAAAACTCTCTAGCAACACACACCAAACTGAGAATGAGCATCTCATCCCCTAGTCTCGGTTCTATCAGGAGATGGTTTGGTGAAGAAGGGGAGGAACAGAGGAGATAGAATTCATACCGTCTTTTTACACAATGCAGAGGATTAACCCCTTAGGTTACCCAGTGAGTATAACAAGCATGCTTTACCGCATATACAGACTGATTTTACTGTTGTTGGTTTAGTAACACTTTAAATGTCAAGGCGTATGTACTGTATCTTTTTTTGCAAATCTTTTTTTGGCAAGAAGAATAGCATATTTTTACAAATCTAGTACACTGTTCACTAATTCTTAGGCTTGTAACTGCCAATAAAACCTGTGTAACAGGTACATATCGATCTAAAACAGACACAGAGTATAGTTAAGGAAACCATTAAATCTCACAATGTAAAATGTACATTGATCACAGCCATGAAATCCTGCTGTGATAATAAATAGTATTCAGTACGTGCCTCTTCTCTACATTCTATAATCTGTTCATATACCTTTGCTGTTTCAAATGGTTCAAGGGAAAAATTTTCTATGCATTATGTATCCTGCTGTGTATAACAGAACGCAATTATTCTAGGTCAAAATTAGAGCTTACTTAAGAAGAATATAATATACTGTACGCTATTGAATTTTATCTTTTGTATAAATGTAGATCTTAGAAGCACTTGATGGAAAATGTGTGATATATATATTTTCAGTTTAAACAATCTTTATATTTTTCTATGGAAAAATAATATAATCACAAAACACTACATTTATAGCATGATGAAAATATGCCATACAGAATAAAACTAGGATTAAAATTCCTTGTAAGGTCAAAGCAGTGTCACTTCAGCTTGTTCACTATCTTTTTTTATCCATCAAGTGCTAAACGCAGCAAGTGATTAGACAAGGAATGTATAACTACAATGGGTAATAATATTACCATTTTTTTTTTTATTATTATTACCTTGTAAGCCCTGTACACACGATCGGATTTCCGATGGAATAAAATCCGATGGAATTTTCCATCGGATTTCCGATTAAGCTGACTTCCATCAGTCTTGCCTACACACCATCTGTCGAAAATCCGACCGTCCCAAACGCCGTGACGTAAAACACTCTGACGAGCCGAGATGCTTCTGAGCATGCGTCGACTTGATTCTGAGCATGCGTGGGTTTTTTCTCCGATGGAGTTCCACACAGACGATCGGAATTTGCTCTCGTTTTTTTTTTCCATCGGATACATTTAAAACATGTTCTATTTTTAATCACCGATGGAAAAAAGACCGATGGGCCCCATGCACGATTGTTTTTTCAGATGAAAAAAGTCCATCGGACTGTTTTCATCTGTAAATCCGATCATGTGTACAGGGCTTTAGTGTGTATTTTCTATTAAAATGTCCCTCTCTATAACATTTATATTTAAACTGATTGATGTGATTATCACTCTGTTTTCTGATGGTGTGACATGCACAAGGTTTTACCTCAAAAGGATAATCCCATAATACCTAAGTACTGTGCTCTCAACACTTATGCAAAACATGTCAACAAATGTTAATACCGGTAACTGCATTGAATTTAAATGTGTTGATCAAAAAAATCAAATAGACATTGAATTCAACATTTGTTATGGGCTAAAAACCAGTGACACATATTCATTTTTAAAACAGCTTTTCATACAACCTTGTTCTTCAGCTCAAACTATAAACTTCATGAGAAATTTGATCCCCCCCCCCAAAGTTTCTTTTAATCTACTTCTGTGATGTGATCCACTTAAGATGGGAAATGGGAAGTTCTTGTGCTGTCATTCATACTTGTATCAGCCTTCCAAGAGGAAGAAGACTTTCAACCAAGTGCTTCATATAATTATTAGGGATGTGGTTTTGATTTGCTGCCACCTTGGGTTCAAGGCAAACACTGTATGTTCAAAGTTTACGTTCCCAAAAAATGTTGGAATTTGCCAGACTGAATTCTTTGTAACCATAATGACCTGACTGGCCTTTGAACTTAGGTCAGCTGGCTTAGAAGGTCCAATAAGGGGCTTTTGGATAGGCCAACCACCTAACTATAAAAGAGTGAGGTCACTAGCCATGACAATCTGCTTTAGTTGTCATAGGGAAAGCATAGGGGATGTTGCTGACAAACTGCATACATTGAGATTAGGGATTGTAGCTACTGGCATGTCTGTTAGTGTAGATCTAAACTCTTACTGAATGTCATATAGATAGCAAATGCTGTGTATCTTAGAGAATTGGGGGCTGGAGATGAGAAAGGGGCTTTTACCTTTTTTCAACGTTATACATTTTAAAGTGTTTGTAACCCTAAAAAAAAAAGAGACCCTGTTCCCTTGTAGCAGATTAAACAACACCGTGCTTGTGCTGTCTATCCTGCCCCTCTCTAAACTGTAAAAAGCCTGGCTGATCCTGCCAGTTCCTGTGTCCCCCTCTGTGAGCTGACCATGATAATCATGGCTTCTGAGCCCTGACTACCATCGTCACAGCTTACGTGCCTTTGTCATCCGCAGCTCTCCTCTATCCTCCTCATCCCCTCCCTCCCTGCCTGTCAGCTCCCGTGTCTGTATCTCTGTCTCCGCCCCCCTCCTGTCGCTAGTCGTAGTAAAAATAACTTTTCAAAACATCCTGGCAGCCACTCTCTTTTATCTGGCATTGACCTACTCTGTAAGTGTTTGTTTAAATAGATGCTTCTAAATACCTTTTTCCTGTTATCGTCAGGCCGTTTATGTGACTCCCGGCCGCTCTGCTACTACGATCCAGGGCTACAGTGGGAGGTGCCCAGTGGCCAGCATGGCAGTCACGTTTAATCCCAGCCAACGTCAAAGTGAGATCTCGGCTCCTCCCACTGTAGCCCTGGATCGTGGTAGCAGAACGGCCGGAAGTCACGTGACCAGCCTGAAGATAACTGGAAAAAGGTATTTAGAGGCATCTTTTAAACATACACTTACAGAGTGAGTTATCGCCAGATAAAGGAGAGGGGCTGCCAGTGAAAGGTGTTTTTAGGGTTACAACCACTTTATTACTGTTGATGTTCTGCAACCTCTATACAGCTTGTCCCTGTCTACATGCACTGCAGTAATAACAGGTTGTTATGTGTTTTTCACAGAGCACATTTCCTAATTGTTGATGGATGCAATTGTTTTTTCACATGTCCTTTTTTCAAATAGTGACAGCAGTGGAATACGCCTGGCCAATGTGCATCAGCCCTGCAGCCTATAGTTTCTTTTGGGAGAGGATGTGACAGGGAGAGTAACAGGAAGGGAGACAGAAGTTTGGGAGACAGAAGCAGAGCATTGCCAATCCATTACATGAAGTGCCCATACAAGGAATTTTATATCAGTATCACCAGCTGCTATTTTCATAAATGATAGTGATTAGAATAATGTATTATATTCTATTATATGTTGTATATGTTATATTATCATGATAAAGCTTTTATGAGGTTTTTAGTGGTTGGGTTTACCTCTACTGTAACAAACAATGCATAAGTTCTTTGAATTGCAAGGCTGGGGAATATTTTTTTATGTGCACTGTCTTTGCACATAGATCAGTACACTCAAATCCTTTTAAGGGCCAATATCTGTTGCAATAACTAATTGATAGCTCCCTTCCTTTAGATTGTAAGCTTCATGATCAGGGGGCCCTCCTGTTTCCTTTTGTATTGAGCTGTATTGTAATTGTACTGTCCCCCTGTCCTGTATAATAATAATAATGATAAATATCTCGTTAAATAAAGCATAATGTCCCAGAGACACTTTTGAAAAATTTACAAGCAGCCAGGTGTTAGTTTATTGTATGCAGGTAGAATACGGTTTCCACCTCATCCCTTTAAACCCAAACACATATGAAATACACAGGTTCTGAGGCTAATTTAATGCAGATAAGGCAGCAAATAAGTTTAATTACCACCTTAATCAGCCATAGAACCTGTGTAATTAATATGTGTTCGGTTTTAAGGGGATGAGGTGGCAACCCTAAGGTAGAATCATCTGCACTGCGCATACACAAAAAAGGCAAGGAAAGTTTTGGACTGCAATTCAAGATTCATGGTGTGGACAGAGTGGTCATTTGTAGGAAAGATAAAGACAATGTTGAATACCACATAAACACCTTTGACAAACATTGGAAACCCACTTGTGTTGCCAGATCCGCAGTACTACTAATTCATTCCGGAGTGTACTCTCCTGGAGCCCAAGAACTTTGCCTTCACCAAAGAGGTAGTATACTTTGCTACAAGCGGGAGCATTTTTTTTTCCTTTGCTCACAGCACCTGAAAGACATTGACTTTTGGGGTAAAAGTAGTTCAGAGCAGGGCCAGAGAAGAAGGAAGATTTACCCCTCAGGAAAATAAAAGTTTTTTTGGGGACGGGTGTCTTGACGGTAGCACTTCCACTAGGTGGCGGTGTTACGTAACTTTTACATTGTAGTTTGTTTGAATGTGTTTACTTTTTAGAAGGAAGGGATTTTTCCCTCTGGGAAAATCTTTTCATTCTAAATGTTCCAAAGTTAGAATGTGCATATTGGTTGTGTTTTTCCTTCTGTACAGGTGGACGTCGAGCAAGTCATTGAGAAAGGGTGGCTTAGCTATGGTAGTCGGGAGGGAAATGTAAATTATTATTGTGTCATTGAGAATGTGATGTACACATATGTTTCTCTACTCTTCTTTCATCTCTGCTTTTAACTCCCTTTTCCCCATGTTTAGGTTCCGGGCACCAAAATGTTTTTTTTCTAAATTGTTGTTTTTAGATAGTCTCTGGAGTAAGTCTATGTTGACTCAGGATTGAGAGGCATTGGTTTGATCCAGACACTGGGGATCAGTGTCCATTAGTAGGGGGAGTATGTAGCTTATGTAGTCTCAATTTAAGGGAAGTGTTTGAGAGGTAGTCAGCTCAAACACCCTAATTTGTCAGGGTTTTTACAACCATTTCTATCCACAAGGGGAGTGTCGGTGTGTAGTTCCCTGTGGCCTACAGGTGGCGCTGCCATAGTAGGCTAGGGTTGAACCACTGATACAGTGCTGTGCCTTGTGTGTCCCCTCTCGGCAGCCATACGGTGGGTGTGTTCTACCTGCTGGGCATGCTGGGAGAGGATATAAAAGGGGCAGACGCTGCCTGTTCCGGTTCTTCGGTCAGCGGGGTCCTACCCCAGGTGTTGTTCCTGTCCGCCCCGGGCACCTTTGGCCCGGGGGCGGGTTGACGTTGGTTCGGTTGGCGGGAGTCCTACTCCCAGGGAGTGTTCCGGTTCCATCCTGGGCACCTTTAGCCCAGGGTGAGGTACTATCGTGATGTTCCTGTCCACCCTGGGCATGTAAGC
This sequence comes from Rana muscosa, assembly GCA_029206835.1. NCBI lineage: Eukaryota > Metazoa > Chordata > Amphibia > Anura > Ranidae > Rana > Rana muscosa. The sequence goes on along the minus strand of CM055122.1, from coordinate 104,115,711 downwards.
CCAGGAACCACAGTGGAGGCCTGGGGCCCAGCACCTTAGGTTGGGGTCCGCCAGGGATCGAGGAATCTCAGGGTGCCGCCTTGTGAGGGGACCCGTATCTAGGATGAGGAGGCCGGGAAGGAACTCTCTGAAGACCCAGTGCAGTGTCATGGTGACGGTAGGGGCCCGGTAACTCTCCGGAGGGATGTCTTCTCCTAAACAAGGGCCATAGCTAAAGAAGGGAATCAGTTTTCACCAGGTCTGTGGCAGAGACCAACCTCACAGTCTGTGGCGGAGACTGTGCGCCTAGTTAACTTTGCTCGATAAGCTGAGCGAACATCCGTAACGTTTGTGCCTGGACTTCATCCACACCTTGTGCTGTTCTGTTTCTTGCTCCAACCTTTCTTCTATCAGAGACTGTGTTATTGCTAAGAGAAAATAAACTCTGAGTTGGAGTTTCAGCTTGTGTGGACATTCACTTTAATGGGAAGTCAAGGACTTGTCTCTAGTTAGCATAGAGGTGAGCATCAGACAAAGTTAATGCAGGTAAAGAAAGGGGTCTGTGCGCTACATGTATGTATATATATATATATATATATATATATATATACATATTGTGAGGGGGTTAGCTCGGCAGCGGGTGTGTGTGACCCCCGGGATGGGCTCCCCACACAAAACAGGCCCAGCAAACGGAGGTTGTGGTTTTCAAAATCAAAAAAAGGTGCGGTTTATTTTCTATTTACAGTGACAAAACACAGCAAAGCAAAAGAAACATAACCAAAATAAATCCTGGTCAAGTTGACCTCTGACTAAACATACAGGTTTCCTAACTAACAACTGGGATCAGCCTAGTGCTGTCCTAGTCCCTAAGTCCCTGGTTTAGTAAAAGTCCAAACAAATAGCCACACAGGCTTTGCCTCACCGCACAGGGGTTCACTCTCCCTAGACAGTCCACACAGGTCTGGTTCCAGGCATGAGCTAACACCTAATGAAGCTGGGAGTTCTTATAGAGGCCTAAATGAGCTGACAAGGTTCAGCTGGTCTCCTCATCTCTGTCTGCACGACGCCCCACACTCTCCCTAGAGGTATGAGTCATCCATGAGCCCACTAGCCTTATACAACTCTCCACCTAGTTGTATAAGTCGGCGTAAAGCCTGAATCTGGGCGAAATATATCTACCCCCCTGGATGCAACCAGGTGACTTTACCTTCCTGCTGTCACATACCCCCCCCTCTTGTTTTAACCTCGGGGTTGGAACACCAGCAATCAGGCATTCATGTACTCGAGACAAAGCATCCACATTCCCCATTTGAACGCCAGGGCGATGCTTTACTGTGAAGTTGAATTCCTGGAGGGCCAGGAACCACCTATTCACTCTTCTATTTGTTTCCTTGTTTTGAGCCATCCACTTTAACGGAGCGTGATCCGTAACCATGTCAAAGTGCCTACCTAGCAGGTAGTACCGAAGGGAATCTAGAGCCCACTTCACCGCTAAACACTCCTTTTCAACGGTGGCGTAATTTACCTCATGGGACTTCAACTTCCTGCTGAGGTAAATGACTGGGTGCTCTTCCCCGTTCCAGACCTGGGACAATACTGCTCCTAACCCCACATCTGACGCATCACTTTGTACGACAAAGTCTTTAGAGAAGTCGGGTGAGTACAACACTGGCTGGCTACATAAGGCTTGTTTCAAGAATTGGAATGCTGCCTCAGCCTCGGGGGTCCATTTAATCATGACCGACCCTTTCCCCTTCGTCAGGTTGGTTAGGGGCACAGCCTTAGAAGCAAAGTGGGGAATGAATCGCCGATAATACCCAGCGATTCCCAGAAAGGCTCGTACCTGCTTCTTGCTGTTGGGACGTGGCCAACTCTGGATGGCCTCGACTTTGTTGAGTTGGGGTTTTATTACTCCCCTCCCAATGGTGTACCCAAGATATTTGGCCTCCTCCTGCCCAATGGTACACTTCTTGGGGTTAGCCGTAAACCCCGCTTCCCGAACAGAGTCCAGGACTGCTTGCACTTTTGGCAGATGTGAGGCCCAATCTGTGCTATGGACAATTACGTCATCCAGGTAAGCCGCAGCATACTTCCGATGGGGCCTCAGCATCTGGTCCATTTTCCGCTGGAATGTGGCCGGCGCATTCTGTAACCCGAACGGCATTCTTTTATATTGGAACGCCCCGTCTGGGGTTACAAATGCGGTTTTCTCTTTGGCCGACTTGGCCAGGGGGATTTGCCAATACCCTTTTGTGAGGTCAAGAGTCGTCATGTATCGGGCTGTTCCCAGCCGGTCGATCAACTCATCTATACGTGGCATGGGGTAGGTGTCAAATTTTGTAACTTTGTTCAACTGACGAAAATCGTTACAAAATCGCCAGCTCCCATCCGGTTTAGGCACCAACACGATGGGACTAGACCAATCACTTTGGGACTCCTCTATCACCCCTAAGTTCAGCATTTTCTGTACTTCCTCCCGTATTGCCTCCCGTCGAGCCTCTGGGATCCGATAGGGTTTTAACTTCACCCTTTCACCGGGCGGGGTAATGATGTCATGCTCTACCCCAGATGTTTGTCCCGGCAGCTCAGAGAATACCTCCTTGTTGCGAAGCACAAACTCCTTAACCTCCTGTTGTTGGGGTTGTGACAAGGTGGCTGCTATTCCAACCTCAGGAATCACGCAACCAGTTTGAGCTGGTGACCAAGTGTCTGCGACTAGGGACTCTCTATCCCTCCAGGCTTTCAACAGATTAACGTGATAGATCTGTTCGGGCTTTCGCCTTCCTGGTTGTCTGACCTTGTAATTCACTTCGCTCACTTTTTCCATTATCTCGTAGGGGCCTTGCCATTTGGCAAGGAATTTACTTTCAACCGTAGGGACAAGTACCAATATCCTATCCCCCGGGGAAAAGGTACGGGTCTTGGCTCCACGGTTGTACACTCTCTGCTGTGCCAACTGCGCTTGGGCCAAATGTTCCTTCACGATGGGCATTACCTGTGCAATTCGATCTTGCATCAGGGCGACATGCTCAATCACACTCCTGTGGGGAGAACTCTCACTTTCCCAAGTTTCCTTGGCAATATCCAACAGCCCTCTTGGGTGTCTCCCATACAGTAACTCAAAGGGGGAGAATCCCGTAGAGGATTGGGGCACCTCCCTAATAGCAAACATCAAATAAGGAAGTAAACAGTCCCAATCCTTTCCATCTCTATCCACCACTTTCTTCAACATTTGTTTTAGGGTTTTGTTGAATCTTTCAACCAGCCCATCGGTTTGGGGGTGATACACAGACGTACGCAATTGCGTCACTTTGAACAATTTACACAGCTCTTTCATAACCCGGGACATAAAGGGTGTACCTTGGTCCGTAAGCAGTTCTTTACAAATACCCACCCGGCTAAAAACAAGAGATAGCTCTTTGGCTATGGTTTTGGCCGAGGTATTTCGGAGAGGGATCGCTTCTGGATAACGGGTGGCATAGTCCATTATAACTAATATGTACTGGTGCCCCCTAGCGGACTTGATTATAGGACCTACCAAATCCATGGCGATCCTCTCAAACGGGACCTCAATGATGGGTAGAGGGACCAGCGGGCTACGGAAATGTGGCATCGGGGCCAACCTCTGACACACAGGGCAGGAGGAACAATAATTTTCTACGTCCTTCATCACCCCCGGCCAATAGAATCTCTGTAATACCCTCTCTCGGGTTTTCTCTGTCCCCAGATGACCTCCAAGAATGTGCCCATGGGCCAACTCCAACACCAACTTCCTGTAAGGTTTGGGCACCACAAGCTGCTCAACGGTTTCTTCTGCCCTTTTTGCCACCCGATACAGTAGGTCCTTCTCTACGCTGAAGTATGGGTAAGTGCAGGTATTATCTGGGTTCACTAACTCACCATCTATTTTCACTACGTTTTCCCGTGCCTTTATTAGGGCGGGGTCTTTCAACTGTTCTGTGGCAAAGTTTTCCCTGTGAACCTCAAGATCAGAAAACTCCACAGACGGTAGGTTTTCGTCTGAGGAGGTGGGCTCCTCTCCAGTTTCTTGAGTCTCCCCTGCCAATACTGATAAGGGAAATTCCGGAGAGTCCTCACCACTCTCAGGGGAGTTCTGGCTATCACATTCCTGGTACATAGGGGCACCAGTGAGGGGCTCAGGATCATCCCACAGTTCCCAGAACTTCGGAAAATCCCTTCCCACAATGGCGTCATGCGGTAACTGAGATACTAAGCCCACTGGATGAGAGAGGGTACCTTTGGGGGTCTCGAAACACACTGTAGTCACTGGATACTCTCGGGTGTCCCCATGCACACAAATAACAGCTACCTTGCTATTCCCAGAGACCTCTGTTTTAACTAACTCAGCCTTTATCAGGGTCACAAGGCTACCTGAATCCAGCAATACCACAACATTTCTACCATTAACACACATTTTGCATAAATGTTTCTCAGTTCCTCGAATGGCAGTGCATGCGACTGTCGCACACAGAGACTGACGTCTGCCCGTCAGAAAGTCACACTGCATGGGTTCCTCCACAACCGGGCAATTGGCTGCAATATGTCCCGCTTGCCGGCAGCGGTAGCAAACGATCCTTCTTGCCGCCTCTTGAGCCGCTGATTTCCCAGGCTGTTCTCGCCAAACTTGGGGTAGAGCTCCCACCCTCTCACTCTCTCCACCCTCACCCCTTGGAATCCTCTTATCCGCCCCTGGGGATGGTCTGGTCTTAGGGTGGAAAGTCCGAGTGTCTCTGGAAGAGGCCGTCAGGTTCTCTGTAGCCAAGTATTTCTCCACACGATCCACAAGACCATCGGCCGTCTCTGGGTCTCCATGGCTTACCCACTTTTGGATGGCAGTAGGAAGAGCTCTCAAAAACCGATCCATTACAACACGTTCCACAATCTTTGGTGCGGACAAAGTCTCTGGCTGTAGCCACTTTCTGCTCAGGTGAATGAGATCATACATTTGAGACCTGGGGGGTTTTCCAAGCTGGAAAGTCCAGTTATGCACACGCTGAGCCCGGACAGCCTGGGTGACACCCAGCCTTGCCAATATTTCAGCTTTTAGCATCACATAGTCTTTTGCTTGGTTAGGCTCTAGGTCATAGTAAGCTTTCTGCGATTCACCAGTTAACAGAGGAGCCACCAGTCCAGCCCACTGCTCCTCAGGCCACTTTTCTCTTTCAGCGGTCCTTTCAAATGTGGTCAAAAATACCTCTGGATCATCCTCTCCAGTCATTTTTGTCAATAAACGACTCACCCCAAAGGACGCGGTATTAGTGGGACGGCTTTCCTCACTGGTCTGCGGACGTTGCTGCATTACTGCTTCCATCTGTTGTTGTAGTCTCTGCTCTTGCTTCTGCAACAGGTCTATGAAGCGGGCCTCAGATTGCTGCTGGGCTCGTTGCTGAGCCTCCAGACTCTGTTGCAAAGTTGCGTTTGTCTGCTGCTGGGCTGCAAGGCTCCTTTGCAAACCTGCATTTGTCTGCTGTTGATTGGCATTTGCTAGAGCCAGCTGCTTCAGTATCTCCTCCATGCTGGCTTAAAAAAAAACTGCCACTGGTTCTCCACCAACTGTGAGGGGGTTAGCTCGGCAGCGGGTGTATGTGACCCCCGGGATGGGCTCCCCACACAAAACAGGCCCAGCAAACGGAGGTTGTGGTTTTCAAAATCAAAAAAAGGTGCGGTTTATTTTCTATTTACAGTGACAAAACACAGCAAAGCAAAAGAAACATAACCAAAATAAATCCTGGTCAAGTTGACCTCTGACTAAACATACAGGTTTCCTAACTAACAACTGGGATCAGCCTAGTGCTGTCCTAGTCCCTAAGTCCCTGGTTTAGTAAAAGTCCAAACAAATAGCCACACAGGCTTTGCCTCACCGCACAGGGGTTCACTCTCCCTAGACAGTCCACACAGGTCTGGTTCCAGGCATGAGCTAACACCTAATGAAGCTGGGAGTTCTTATAGAGGCCTAAATGAGCTGACAAGGTTCAGCTGGTCTCCTCATCTCTGTCTGCACGACGCCCCACACTCTCCCTAGAGGTATGAGTCATCCATGAGCCCACTAGCCTTATACAACTCTCCACCTAGTTGTATAAGTCGGCGTAAAGCCTGAATCTGGGCGAAATATATCTACCCCCCTGGATGCAACCAGGTGACTTTACCTTCCTGCTGTCACAATATATACACACACTGTATACAGTTTATCTAGATCTCACTGCAGAGCGTTCCTGTTATTCTATTCCTAATAATACTACAGGCAGGCAGTTGATTTAGCTAGCAGCGGTATATTAAGTCAGTGTACTGTATACTGGCAGTGGGCACAGTGTGCAGCTAAAACTCACTGCAGACTATTCCTGTTATTCTCTTCTAGTGATGAGCCGAACACCCCCGGGTTCGGTTCGCACCAGAACCCGCGAACGGACCGAAAGTTCGTACGAACATTAGAACCCTATTAAATACAATGGATGCGAATGTTCGAATTCTAAAGTGCTAATTATAACAACTATTATGCATGTTATTGTCCTAAAAAGGGTTTGGGAACCCGGGTTCTGCACCAGGGGACATGTATCAATGCAAAAAGAAGTTTTAAAAACGGTCGTTTTTCGGGAGCAGTCATTTTAATGATGCATAAAGTGAAAAAAAAAAAGTCAAATATTCCTTTAAATATCGTACCTGGGGGGTGTCTAAAGTATGCCTGTGAAGTGCCACGTGTTTCTCGTGTTTAGAACTGTCCCTGCACAAAATGACACTTCTAAAGGAAAAAAAAGCCATTTAAAACTGCTTGCGGCTTTAATGTAATGTCTGGTCCCGGTAATATGGATGAAAATCTTTAAGAAAAATGGCATAGCTACCCCATGACCCCCCCCCCTACCCCAGCCCATTACCAGCCCCTTTGGGTCTTGTATGGATATTAAGGGGAACCCCGCACATAAAATAAAAAAGGCCCTATATACTCTGAACAGCCGTATACAGGCGGTGCATACAAGACAGGGACTGTAGGTTTGTTCTTATGTAGAATCTGTTTGTAATTTTGAACAGGTACATTGTTGAAGTGTAGCTCCAGCCCAAAAATCTATTTTTAAACTTTTTGGAAAACATAGGTAAGGGTTATCACCCCTGTAACATTTGTTTTGTGTCTGTGCCCCTGTTCAGAACATTTCACCTCACTTTCCGTCCCAATGTCAAGGATTGACAAGGAAACAAGGATTGCTGATAAAGCATCAGTACAGAGGAGACACCTTTCTCCCATATTTATTCTTACAGGAGAGAATTTTCCTTCCTAGGGGTAGATTTCCTCTCACTTCCTGTTGTCTTCTTGCGTTTGCAAGTAGGAGTCGTTTGTAAGTTGGATGTTTGAAAGTAGGGACCTGCCGTATATACTCTGCAGAAATAGGCCCCTTAGTTGTTGGTGTTGGCACAACACTGTAAGCACTCACAGTTACTCTTGGTTGGTGCTGGAACGCCCTGCTGTCAACTATTATATCAGGAATTTTAATTACATATAATTGTTGAACAGTGGTAGTAAAAATTGGCCCTTTGATGGTGGTGCTGGTGCCACAACACTGTAAGCCCTGACAGTTACTCTTGGTGGGTGCAGCAATGGGCCCTGCTGTGAATTATTAGATCAAGAATTGTAATTGCATGCCCCTGTTGAACAGGGGCTGAAAAATTGGGCCTTTCGTGGTGGTGGTGGTGGTGGTGGTGTTGCCACAACACTGTAAGCCCTCAGAGTTACTCTTGGTGGGTGCAGCAATGGGCCCTGCTGTGAATTATTAGATCAAGAATTGTAATTGCATGCCCCTGTTGAACAGGGGCTGAAAAATTGGGCCTTTCGTGGTGGTGGTGGTGGTGGTGGTGTTGCCACAACACTGTAAGCCCTCAGAGTTACTCTTGGTGGGTGCAGCAATGGGCCCTGCTGTGAATTATTAGATCAAGAATTGTAATTGCATGCCCCTGTTGAACAGGGGCTGAAAAATTGGGCCTTAGGCACTGGTGGCACAACACTACAACCCCTCACAGATACGTTACTTGGAGCACAGCAATGAGCCCTGTTGCAAAGTATTGCTTCAAAAATTGTAATGACACGCCCCTGTTAAACAGGGGCTGAAAAATTGGGCCTTAGGCACTGGTGCCACAACACTCCAACCCCTCACAGATACTGTACTTGGAGCACAGCAATGAGCCCTATGGCAAATTATTGCTAAAAAAATTGTAATTACACGCCCCTGTAAAACAGGGGCTGAAAAATTGGGCCTTAGCCACTGGTGGCGGCACCCATAAACAAAAATGATCTTCCAAGCTATCATCATCAATCGTATCATTGAGGACTCGGAGGAGGAGGATAGCCAGTCAACATAACAGCACAGGCACTCAGCATCAGCATCAGTCTTGAAGGGATGTGACATGTTAAAATCAATTAGTCTGTTATATCAGCATCAGGTGTGTGGTAGCTGGTGGTGATCCAAGACTGGTTCATCTTGATGAAAGTCAGTCGATCAACCGAGTCGGTGGACAGGCGCACCCTGTGATCCGTGACAAATCCTCCAGCAGCACTGAATGTGCGTTCCGAAAGAACGCTGGATGCAGGACAGGCCAGTAGCTCAATTGCATACTGTGCAAGCTCTGGCCAGTGATCCATCCTCAAGACCCAGTAAGCCAGAGGATTTTCGGTGGGGAAGGTGTCCAAGTCTGACCTTGCCCCTAGATATTCCTGCACCATGTTTATCAGACGCTGGCGATGGTTGCTGGAACCGATCATACTTTGGGGCTGCGAACTAAAGAATTGTCTGAACGCATCGGTCAGACGGCCACCTTCCCCACCGCTCCTTCTTTGACTGGCCGAAGCCTCAGCAACTCGTTGTCCAGGACCAGGAGTTTGTAACCTCCCAGTCTCTGGGAACGCGTTGCACAGACCTTTCTGCAAGGCCTCCCGGAGTTGTCACATCCTCTGCTCCCTCTGCGAAGGTAACATAAGGTCCGCAACCTTACCCTTGTACCGTGGATCAAGGAGAGTGGCTAGCCAGTAATGGTCCCTCTCCTTGATCCGAAGAATACGAGGATCCTTCCGCAGACTTTGCAGGATCAGGGAGGCCATGCAGCGTAGGTTTGCTGAGGCATTCGCTCCGGAGTCCTCTGGGTCACTAAGGACGACATGATCCGCAGCCACCTCCTCCCAGCCACGTACAAGTCCACTGGTTTCTTGGGACTGTAAATCATCCCTAAAAGACTGCTGCTGATGATGCTGAGTGCCAGCCTCCACCTCCATGCTGACACAATCCTCCTCCTCCTCCTCTTCCTCTTCCTGTGCGATGGGTGGGACAGAAGGAACACTGTCTGGGTAAAGGGGGCCTTGAGAGGCAAGGAAGTCCTCCTCTTCCTGCCTCTGTTCTGCCTCAAGTACCCTGTCCATTATTCCACGCAGCGTGTGCTCCAACAGGTGGACAAGAGGTACAGTGTCACTGATGCATGCACTGTCACTGCTCACCATCCTCGTGGCCTCCTCAAATGGTGCCAGGACAGTGCATGCATCCCTGATCATGCCCCACTGGCGTGGAGAAAAAAAACCAAGCTCCCCTGACCCTGTCCTGGTGCCGTAGTCGCACAGGTACTCATTGATGGCCCTCTGCTGCGTGTGCAGCCGCTGCAGCATGGCCAACGTTGAGTTACACCTGGTGGGCATGTCACATATAAGGCGGTTCTTGGGCAGGTTCAACTCCTTTTGCAGCTCAGCCAGGCGAGCACTGGCATTATAAGATCTGCGGAAATACACACAGACTTTCCTGGCCTGCCTCAGGACATCCTGTAAGCCCGGGTACCTGCCCAAGAACCGCTGCACCACCAGGTTAAGGACGTGAGCCACACAGGGCACATGGGTCAGTTGTCCCTGTCGGAGGGCGGAGAGGAGGTTGGTGCCATTGTCGCAAACCACCATTCCTGGCTTAAGCTGGCGTGGCGTCAACCACCTCTCGGCCTGGCCCTGCAGAGCAGACAGGACCTCTGCCCCAGTGTGGCTTCTGTCCCCCAAACACACCAGCGCAAGCACGGCATGGCATCTTTTTGCCTGCGTACTTGCGTAGCCCCGTGAACGGCTACGGAGCACCGCTGGTTCATAGGACAAACCACAGGAAGAGGCCATGGAGGAAGAAGAAGAGGAGGGGGTGGAGGAGAGAGGTGTGTCACAACCAGTAGTAGCATTTTGGAGGCGTGGCGGTGGAACAACCTCCAACACTACTGCACCTTGTCCTGCATCCTTCCCAGCTGCCAAAAGAGTGACCCAATGGGCCGTGAAAGAAAGGTAACGTCCCTGTCCATGCCTGCTGGACCATGAGTCAGCGGTAATATGCACCTTACCGCTGACCGCCCTGTCCAGCGAGGCCAAGACATTGCCTTCCACATGCCGGTAGAGAGCCGGAATAGCCTTCCGTGAGAAAAAGTGGCGTTTGGGAACCTGCCACTGAGGAACCGCACATTGCACAAACTCACGGAAGGGGGCCGAGTCTACCAACTGAAAAGGCAGCAGTTGAAGCGCTAGCAATTTAGCCAAGCTAGCATTCAACCGCTGGGCATGTGGATGGCTGGGAGTGAACTTCTTTCGACGGTCCAGCAGCTGGGGCAGGGAAATTTGCCTGCTAGAATCGGACGTCGGTGTACTGCTAGCAGAGTGGCCGCAAGTACTTGGCTGTGACACACCTAATTCTACACCTTCATTCCTCTCAGTGCATGTTTCAGAGAGGACTGAAGTTATAGTGGGGTTGGAGATCCCAGCTGATGCGGTGCAAGGAGAGGTCCGCTTTGTTCTTTGGTGTGGGTCTTTGATGTAGGCTTGCCAACAAGCTGCATGGCAGGTCAACATATGTCTGGTCAGGCATGTGGTACCCAAGCGGCTGATGTTTTGGCCACGCGATATACGCTTGAGACATATGTTGCAAACAGCAGCTGTGCGATCTGATGCACTAGCCTCAAAAAAGGCCCACACCAAGGAACTTTTTGAATGACGGGCAGAGGCAGCGCCCTGCACAGGCGGAGCTCTGCGGTGTGATTCCGTCGGTGTACTGCCCTTACGCTGGCCACCAAAGGGCATCCTGCCTCGTTGGAGATGTGCCTCCTCCTCATCCTCCTCCTCCTCCTCTCTCCTATTAGGCACCCACGTGGAGTCAGTGACCTCATCATCCCCTCCCTCCTCATCACTGGAGCCAATCTGGCAGTATGCTGCAGCTGCTGGAACATGACTGCCAGATTGGTGTCCTTCTTGAGCATCCCCTCTGTCTGCTCTCACGCTACTGCCTTCCTGTAGCTGGGTTTCATCATCAGACCCTTCGAAACGCTGGGCATCCTCCTGGAGCATGTACCCAACACTGTGCTCAAACAGTTCGGGGGACTCCTCAGGAGGAGGACATGGTGGGTCTAGGGAAGGAGTGACTGATGATGAGTCTGACATTGATACCAGGGAAGAGGACGCTTTGGCAGCTGCTTTGCCAGTACCCTGAGCCTGGGTGAGAGAGGATGAGGAGGAGGAGGAGGGCTTGGTCATCCACTCTACCAAGTCTTCGGCATGATGTGGCTCAACATGTCCAGCTGCCGAAAAGAAGGACAAGCGTGTCCCATGGCCATGTGCTGATGACAATGCACCGCGTCCACGACCAGCACTGTTGCCCCCAGACACAGAGCCTGCTTGCCCTCTTTTATTGCCTCCTGACTGTCTGCCTCTCCTTGTTTGCCTTCCAGACATTCTAATAGATGGCCTGCAGGGAGATGGGAAAAAAGCAATAAGGGCTACCTTCAGGTGTCCTTCTCTGTCCCTTTACTTAAGGATTTCTAAATATGGTTGAGGATTATTGCTTTTGCACAGAATAGCACAACGACAATTTCCCTGACTGTCCAAAAAACAAGGATTTCAAAGATGGTTGATGAGGAATGCTTTGGCACACTATAGCACAAGGAGAAATCCCCTCACTTTCCTTCTTTGTCCCTAGAAACAAGGACTGGCACAGTGAAAGAAACTGACACTCTCCCTACCTACAGTTTTCTGTCCCTAGAAAAAATGTTTTTTTAAAGCACACTATAGCACAAGGAGAAATCCCCTCACTTTCCTTCTTTGTCCCTAGAAACAAGGACTGGCACAGTGAAAGAAACTGACACTCTCCCTACCTACAGTTTTCTGTCCCTAGAAAAAATGTTTTTTTAAAGCACACTATAGCACAAGGAGAAATCCCCTCACTTTCCTTCTTTGTCCCTAGAAACAAGGACTGGCACAGTGAAAGAAACTGACACTCTCCCTACCTACAGTTTTCTGTCCCTAGAAAAAATGTTTTTTTAAAGCACACTATAGCACAAGGAGAAATCCCCTCACTTTCCTTCTTTGTCCCTAGAAACAAGGACTGGCACAGTGAAAGAAACTGACACTCTCCCTACCTACAGTTTTCTGTCCCTAGAAAAAATTTTTTTTTAAAGCACACTATAGCACAAGGAGAAATCCCCTCACTTTCCTTCTTTGTCCCTAGAAACAAGGACTGGCACAGTGAAAGAAACTGACACTCTCCCTACCTACAGTTTTCTGTCCCTAGAAAAAATGTTTTTTTAAAGCACACTATAGCACAAGGAGAAATCCCCTCACTTTCCTTCTTTGTCCCTAGAAACAAGGACTGGCACAGTGAAAGAAACTGACACTCTCCCTACCTATCCTTCTCTTTCCCTAAACTAAAGGAATCCAGGTTAAGCAAGAAAGAAATAAATGTCACTGTCCCTGCCTATGCTTGTCTTTCCCTGCTCCGGAACACACTACACTATGCCGCCGTGCTGGCGGCCTTTTATAGTGTGGGGCGTGTACTAAACACCCTCAGCAATAATTGGCCACAGGCATCCTGCCTGTGGCCAATCATTGCTCTCCTCGCTGCCGGCGCTGTGATTGGCCAAGCATGCGGGGTCACAGTGCATGCTTGGCCAATCACAGCGCCTGGATGACACTGCGATGGCGTAGTGCATTGTGGGCCGTTCGCGTCACTCGAATTTGGCGCGAACGGCCCAAATCGTTCGATCTTCGTCGAACGATCGAACAGCCGATGTTCGAGTCGAACGTATGTTCGACTCGAACACGAAGCTCATCCCTATTCTCTTCCTAATAATACTACAGGCAGGCAGTTGATTCAGCTACCTGCAGTATATTAAGTCAGTGTACTGTATACTGGGCACAGTGTGCAGCTAAAACTCACTGCCGACAATTCCTGTTATTCTCTTCCTAATAATACTACAGGCAGGCAGTTGATTCAGCTACCTGCAGTATATTAAGTCAGTGTACTGTATACTGGGCACAGTGTGCAGCTAAAACTTACTGCAGACAATTCCTGTTATTCTCTTCCTAATAATACTACAGTAAGGCAGTTGATTCAGCTACCTGCAGTATATTAAGTCAGTGTAATGTATACTGAGCACAGTGTGCAGCTAAAACTCACTGCAGACAATTCCTGTTATTCTCTTCCTAATAAGACTACAGGCAGGCAGTTGATTCAGCTACCTGCAGTATATTAAGTCAGTGTACTGTATACTGGGCACAGTGTGCAGCTAAAACTCACTGCAGACAATTCCTGTTATTCTCTTCCTAATAATACTACAGGCAGGCAGTTGATTCAGCTACCTGCAGTATATATAAGGGCCTATTCCATCGGCTTGAGGTCATCATCAGTTACTCCTTCCCTAGCCCCACCATCATGCACGGAGGAGTCCCCCGAACTGTTCGACCACAGTGTTGGGTACATGCTGCAGGAGGATGTGCAGCGTTTTGAAGGCTCCGATGATGGTACCCAGCTTGAGGAAGGCAGTAACGTGAGCCCAGAGAGAGGGGGTGCCCAAAAAGGACAACAAACTCGCAGTCATGTTCCCCCAGCTGCAGCATACTGCCAGGTTTTCTCCAGTGACAAAGAGGGAGGGGATGATGAGGTCACTCTGGGTGCCTAATAGAAGAGAGGAGGAGGAGGAGGAGAAGGCACATCTCCAACGAGGCAGGATGCCCTCCAGGGGCCAGCTTAAGGGCAGCCAACCGACTCCATCACACCGCAGAGCTCCACATGTACAGGGAGCTGCTGACTCTGCACGTTTTTCCAAAAGTTCTTTGGTGTGGGCCTTTTTTCAGACGTGTGCAGCAGTTCGCACCATTGCTATTTGCAACATATGTCTCAAGCGTATTAAGCGTGGCCAAACAGCAGCCGCTTGGGCACCACATGCTTGACCAGACATATGTCGACCTGCCATGCAGTCCTTTGGCAAGCATACATAAAAGACCCACACCAAAGAACAAAGCGGACCTCTCCTTGCTCCTCATCAGCTGGGATCTCCAACCCCACTATACCTTCAGTCCTCTCAGAAACCTGCATTGAGAAGAATGAAGGTGTAGAATTAGGTGTGCCACTGCCAAGTACTTGCGGGCAATATGCTATCAGTACACCAACGTCCGATTGGTGCAGGCAAATTTCCCTGCCCCAGTTGCTACACCGGCGAAAGAAATTCGCTCCCAGCCATCCACATGCCCAGCGGTTGAATGCTAGCTTGGCTAAATTGCTAACACTTCAACTGCTGCATTTTCAGTTGGTAGACTCTGCCCCCTTCTGTAAATTTGTGGAATGTGCGGTTCCTCAGTGGCAGGTTCCCAAACGCCACTTTTTTTCACGGAAGGCGATTCCGGCTCTCTATCGGCATGTGGAAGGCAATGTCTTGGCCTCGCTGGACAGGGCAGTCAGTGGTAAGGTGCATATTACCGCTGACTCATGGTCCAGCAGGCATGGACAGGAACATTACCTATATTTCACGGCGCATTGGGTGACTCTGCTGGCAGCTGGGAAGGATGCAGGAAAAGGTGCAGTAGTGTTGGAGGTTGTTCCACCACCACGCCTCCAAAATGTTACTACTGGTGATTCTGACACACCTCTCTCCTCCACCCCCTCCTCTTCTTCTTCCTCCATGGCCTCTACCTGTGCTTTGTCCTCGGAACCAGCGGTGCTCCGTAGGCGACAGGGATGTTACCTATCTTTCACGGCGCACTGGGTGACTCTGCTGGCAGCTGGGAAGGATGCAGGACAGGGTGCAGTAGTGTTGGAGGTTGTTCCGCCACCACGCCTCCAAAATGCTACTAATGGTGATTCTGACACACCTCTCTCCTCCACCCCCTCCTTTTCTTCTTCCTCCATGGCCTCTTCCGCTGCTGATTTGTCCTTGGAACCAGCGGTACTCCGTTGGCGCTCAAGGGGCTACGCAAGCATGCATGCAAAGAGATGCCATGTGGTGCTTGAGCTGGTGTGCTTGGGGGACAGGAGCCACACTGGGGCAGAGATTCTGTCAGCTCTGCAGGGGCAGGCTCAGAGGTGGTTGACGCCACGCCAGCTTAAGCCAGGAATGGTGGGTTGCGACAATGGCACCAACCTTCTCGCCACCCTCCGACAGGGACACCTGACCCATGTGCCCTGTTTGGCTCACGTCCTTAACTTGGTGTTGCAGCGGTTCTTGGGCAGGTACCCGGGCTTACAGGATCTCCTGAGGCAGGCCAGGAAAGTCTGTTTGCATTTCCGCTGGTCATATAATGCCAGGGCTTGGCTGGCTGACCTCCAAAAGAAATTTAACCTGCCCAAGAACCGCCTAATCTGTGACATGTCCACCAGATGGAACTCAACATTGGCCATGCTTCAGCGGCTGCACACGCAGCAGAGGGCCATAAATGAGTACCTGTGCGACTATGGCACCAGGACAGGGTCAGGGGAGCTTGTTATTTTTTGCCACACCAGTGGGTCATGATCAGGGATGCATGCACTGTCCTGTCACCATTTGAGGAGGCCACGAGGATGGTGAGCAGTGACAGTGCATGCATCAGTGATACTGTCCCTTTGTCCACTTGTTGGAGCACACGCTGCGTGGAATAATGGACAGGGCACTTGAGGCGGAACAGAGGGAGTAAGAGGAGGACTTCCTTACCTCTCAAGGCCCCCTTTATTCAGACAGTGTTCCTGCGGGCCCGCCGATCACACAAGAAGAGGAGGAGGAGGATTGTGTCAGCATGGAGGTGGAGCCTAGCACTCAGCATATGCAGCAGTCTTCAAGGGATCATTTACAGTCCCCAGAAACCCATGGACTTGTACGTGGCTGGGAGGAGGTGGCTGCGGATCATGTCGTCCTTAGTGACCCAGAGGACTCCGGACCGAATGCCTCGGCAAACCAACGCTGCATGGCCTCCCTAATCCTGCAAAGCCTGCGAAAGGATCCTCGGATTTGTGGTATCAAGGAGAGGGATCATTACTGGCTGGCAACCCTCCTTGATCCATGTTACAAGGGTAAGGTTGCGGACCTTATCCAGCCGTCGCAGAGGGAGCAAAGGATAAAACAGGAGGCCTGGCAGAAAGGTTTGTGCAACGCGTTTCCAGAGCCTGGGAGGTTACAAATTCCTGGTCCTGGACAACGTGTTGCTGAGGGTTCGGTCAGTCACAGAAGGAGCGGTGGAGAAGGTGGCCATCTGACCGATGCGTTCAGACAATTTTTTAGTCCGCAGCACCAAGGTCTGATCGGTTCCAGCAACCATCGCCGGCGTCTGATTTACATGGTGCAGGAATACCTAGGGGCAAGATCAGACTTGAACACCTTCCCCACCGAAAATCCTCTGGGTTACTGGGTCTTGAGGATGGATCACTGGCCAGAGCTTGCACAGTATGCAATTGAGCTACTGGCCTGTCCCGCATCCAGCGTTCTTTCGGAACGCACATTCCGTGCTGCTGGAGGCTTTGTAACCGATCACAGGGTGTGCCTGTCCACGACTCGGTCGATCGGCTGACCTTCATAAAAATGAATAAGTCGTGGATCACCAGCTACCAAGCACCTGATGCTGATGTAACCGAAAATTTTTTTTGGGAATGTGAGATCCTTTCAAGACTGCCTATGCTGATGCTGAGTGACTATCCTGTTATGCTGAGTGACTATCCTCTTCCTCCTCAATGTTTATATTGATAGCTTGTAAGAACATTTTTGGTTCTGGGCACCGCCACCAGTGGCTAAGGTCCAATTTTTCTGCCCCTGTTTAACAGGCGCGTGTAATTACAATTTTTGCTGAAATACTTTGCAGCAGGGCTCATTCCTGCGCTCCAACTAGAGTATCTGTGAGGGATTGCAGTGTTGTGGCAACAGCACCAATGCCTAAGGCCCAATTTTTCTGCCCCTGTTTAATGGGGCGTGTAATTACAATGTTTGCTGTAATACTTTGCAGCAGGGCTCATTCCTGCGCTCCAACTAGAGTATCTGTGAGGGGTTGCAGTGTTGTGGCACCAGCACCAGTGCCTAAGGCCCAATTTTTCTGCCCCTGTTCAACATGGGCATGTAATTACAATTCTTGATTTAATATTTCACAGCAGGGCCTGTTCCTGAGCCCACCAAGAGTAACTGTGAGGGCTTACAGTGTTGTGGCAACACCACCACAGCATCCACCACGAAAGGCCCAATTTTTCTGACCCTGTTCAACAGGGGCATGTAATTCAAATTCTTTTATTTTTTAATTTTTGTTATCAATAAATTTTTATTCAATTTTTGCACAGATACAAAGGATGGATAACACGTTTCGTATAATTCACTGTAAGAATTTATAGATGAAAGCTACAGGTTGTTTCAAAATTTAAGCGAGTTTGTCAAGTACTATTGATGTACCAGTGAAAATATCCTACTTCTCAGGTCTCCCCTGTGACCTGTGTGATTAACTCATATAATCAGTGTGAACTTCCATAGCAACACAGAAATGATTAACAAGCAATCGTTACGCTTTGCCAATATAGCACATAACCTTTGCGTACATGTATCTCCAACCCTAAAATACAACATTAAGCAAGGAATGGGTAAATAAACTTGGAGAAGGACAAAATAAATGAAATACAACATAAAGAAGGAATTGTTACCCTATTCGTGTGAAATGCACTCGAGACCCAAGCGAAATTTAGCTTTAAGTTGTGGTGATAAAAGTTAACATTAACTGTTTACCCTGAGTACGTCATATACCAATCTATCCAAGGTTGCCATTGGAGATAATAAGCTTTATAATTCCCATCAATGGTTGCTAGCATGCTCTCATATGTGTGGTGAATAGAAAGCGTGTGAATAACTTCTGTTACTTCAGGATGGTCTGTAGCTTTCCACATTCTTAATATAACTAACTTAGCTGCTAAAAATAAGTGGGTAGTGAACTTTCTAAGGGATGGTGGAATCTCCTCTATGCCGATATTTAGGATGGCTAATGATGAAGGCTGTGCAGATAATCCAGTTACCTGGTGAAATATGGAAAATACAGTGGACCAAAATTTTGCCAATTTCCCACATGACCACAGAATGTGGAATATCGTGCCTGTTTGTGAGCAATTCCTCCAACATAGGGAAGATAGGGAGGGATCGAATTTTGCGATCCGGTGTGGCGTAAGATACCATCTTTGTGTAACTTTATGGGAGAGGTCCCAAAGATTGGTACATTTAGTGGCTGAGTAGGTGTGATGTAGTGCCTTATGCCATTGGATAGTTGTATAAGATGTACCTAAGTCATTTTCCCAGGCTAACAGAGAGTTTGTTTTGACAAAGAGTGATTTGTTGTTGAGAAAATTGTAGAACAGCGATATGCCACCTCTACGATACCCTTTAGAGGAAAGATAAGTATGAATCCTCCAGAACAGCTTGTAGGGAATATATTTTATACTTTTGAGTAGGGATGAGCTTCGAGTTCGAGTCGAACTCATGTTCGACTCGAACATTGCCTGTTCGCCCGTTCGCTGAACAGCGAACAAATTGGGGTGTTCGCGGCAAATTCGAAAAATCTATGGGAGAAATCTAAAGTGCTAATTATAAAGGCTTATATGCAAGTTATTGTCCTAAAAAGTGTTTGGGGACCTGGGTCCTGCCCCAGGGGACATGTATCAATGCAAAAAGAAGTTTTAAAAACGGCCGTTTTTTCGGGAGCAGTGATTTTAATAATGCTTAAAATGAAAAAATAAAAGTGAAATATTCCTTTAAATTTCGTACCTGGGGGGTGTGTATAATATGCATGTAAAGTGGCGCATGTTTCCCGTGCTTAGAACTGTCCCTGCAAAAAATGTCATTTTTGAAAGAAAAAAAGTCTTTTAAAACTGACTCGCGGCTATTAATGAATTGTCGGCTCCCGGCAATACATACAAAAGTCATTGATAAAAAAAAAAAGCGTGGGGGTTCCCCAGAATTCAATTACCAGGCCCTTCAGGTCTGGAATGGATATTAAGGGGAACCCCGCCGCAAATTAAAAAAAAATTTGACGTGGGGTTCCCCCAAATATCCATTCCAGGCCCTTCAGATCTGGCATGGATTTTAAGGGGAACTCCACCCCAAATTTTAAAAAAATGGCGTGGAGTCCCCCTAAAAATCCATACCAGACCCCTTATCCGAGCACGCAACCTGGCCGGCCGCAGGGGAAAAGGGGGGGACGAGAGAGCGGCCCCCCTCCCTCCTGAACCGTACCAGGCCACATGACCTCAACATGGAGAGGATGTCCCCATGTTGATGGGGACAAGGGCCTCATCCCCACAACCCTTGCCCGGTGGTTGTGGGGGTCTGCGGGCGGGGGGCTTATCGGAATCTGGAAGACCCCTTTAACAAAGGGGACCCCAGATCCCGGCCCCCCCTATGTGAATTGGTAAGGGGTACATTGTACCCCTACCATTTCACGAAGAAAGTGTAAAAAAATGTTTAAAAAAAACACACAAACACCTTGAAAAAGTCCTTTATTTAAAATAATAAAAAAAAACTAAAACATTCCAGCGCTGAAATCCAGTGTCCCGCGGCGATCCCGATGTCCAGCGCTGTCCTTCATTGGTTGTGCCTGAGCGGACCTGATGGGGAACTCCCTCTCAGTATTTTAAATGTATAGACCCGCCCCTTCTAAAGTTCCCCATCAGGTCCGCTCCCTCGGTATGTCGGACCCGCCTACGTCATTGGCTTGAGCGGGGAACTTCCTTCACTGTGTAATTTAAATTTACATAGTGAAGGAAGTTCCCTGCTCAAGCCAATGACGTAGGCGGGTCCGACATACCGAGGGGGCGGACCTGATGGGGAACTGCTCTCACTTTGGCAATACATGTATAGACCCGCCCCTTCTCATGTTCCGCATCTGGTCCACTGAGCGGACCTGATGGGGAACTTTAGAAGGGGCGGGTCTATACATTTAAAATACTGAGAGGGAGTTCCCCATCAGGTCCGCCCGGGCACAACCAATGAAGGACAGCGCTGGACATCGGGATCGCCGCGGGACACTGGATTTCACCGCTGGAATGTTTTCTTTTTTTTTTTTAAATAAAGGACTTTTTCAAGGTGTTTGTGTGGTTTTTTTTAAACTTTTTTTACGCTTTCTTCGTGAAATGGTAGGGGTACAATGTACCCCTTACCAATTCACATAGGGGGGGCGGGATCTGGGGGTCCGCTTTGTTAAAGGGGTCTTCCAGATTCCGATAAGCCCCCCGCCCGCAGACCCCCACAACCACCGGGCAAGGGTTGTGGGGATGAGGCCCTTGTCCCCATCAACATGGGGACATCCTCCCCATGTTGAGGGCATGTGGCCTGGTATGGTTCAGGAGGGAGGGGGGCCGCTCTCTCGTCCCCCCCTTTTCCCCTGCGGCCGGCCAGGTTGCGTGCTCGGATAAGGGGTCTGGTATGGATTTTTAGGGGGACTCCACGCCATTTTTTTTTTAAATTTGGGGTGGAGTTCCCCTTAAAATCCATGCCAGATCTGAAGGGCATGGAATGGATATGTGGGGGAACCCCACGTCAATTTTTTTTAAAATTTGCGGCAGGGTTCCCCTTAATATCCATTCCAGACCTGAAGGGCCTGGTAATTGAATTCTGGGGAACCCCCACGCTTTTTTTTTTTTTTTTATCAATGACTTTTGAATGTATTGCCGGGAGCCGACAATTCATTAATAGCCGCAAATCAGTTTTAAATGACTTTTTTTCTTTCAAAAATGACATTTTTTGCAGGGACAGTTCTAAGCACGGGAAAGATGCGCCACTTCACATGCATATCATACACACCCCCCAGGTACGAAATTTAAAGGAATATTTCACTTTTATTTTTTCATTTTAAGCATTATTAAAATCACTGCTCCCGAAAAAACTGCAGTTTTTAAAACTTTTTTTTGCATTGATACATGTCCCCTGGGGCAGGACCCGGGTCCCCAAACACTTTTTAGGACAATAACTTGCATATCAGCCTTTATAATTAACACTTTAGATTTCAAACGTTCGAGTCCATTGTATTTAATAGGGTTCTAAAGTTTACACGAACATTTTGTCTATTCGCAGGTTCTGGTGCGAACCGAAGAGGGGGGTGTTGGGCTCATCCCTGCTTTTGAGGCAAGATGTTACTCTAGTGTAGGTGAATTGCTCAGAGGGCGGAAGATTAAATTCCGACTGCAAGCGAGTAAAGGATTTAAAGGTCTCGTTTTCATATATGTCTGACATCCACTGTACTCCCCCAGATACCCAGTTAGATAAGTTGAGATCAGGTACAATCGCCCTAAGTGTTGAAATAGGTGAGTCAAGGGAGCAGACCGGAGTCAACTGAGAGTTGGACGCCGTTAAGCCCTGTACACACGATCGGATATCCTATGGATTTTCGTCCGATGGATTTGTCCATCGGATATCCGATGAAACTGTTTTCCATCAGTCTTGCCCACACACCATCAGTCAAAAAACCGACCGTTCCAAACGCGGTGACGTAAAACACTCAGATGAGCCGAGAAAAATTAAGTTCAATGCTTCTGAGCATGCGTCGACTTGATTCTGAGCATGCGTCGACTTGATTCTGAGCATGCGTGGGTTTTTTATCCGATGGACTTGTCCATAGACGATCAGAGTTTTCGATCGGTTTTTTATCCATCGGAAAAATGTAAAACATGTTCTATTTTTTTAAACCGATGGAAAAAAGACTGATGGGTCCCATACACGATCGATTTGTCTGATGAAAAGCATCCATCAGACGAAAATCCATAGGATATCCGATCGTGTGTACAGGGCTTTAGGGTTTTCCATGCTTCTAGAGTGGCTAAAATTGGAGGAGATAAATTTGTAGGTTTCTTGTTGAGATAGAGATATGCCAAGGTGTACTCATATAAGTTCCCTCCCCGTAACAGGGTTTGTTCTAAGAGACCCCACGGCGGTGTAGATTGGTTTGGGAACCAACCCCTGATTTGCGCTAATAGTGCTGCTTTATGGTAGTCATGGAAGACAGGAATACACGCACCACCTGCTCCCCTTGTTTTGCTAAGTTTGGAAAAGGTGCACCTAGCCCTCTGCCCCTGCCACAAAAACTTAGGCAATAGGCCTTGTAAGGTATTAAAAACAATTTTTGGAGCGCGAATAGGGACAGTCCTAAATATGTACAGCAATTGGGGTAGTATTTGCATCTTAAATGCCGCCAACATCTCTGACCATGACAATACCAGATTTCTCAGTTTCGTTCCCTCTATTAATTTGCCTTCAAGAGGTAGATAGTTCGCTTTAAAAAGCTGTTACAGGGTGAGGAGTGAGATTTATCCCCAGATAGTTTATTGCATAGTCGTTCCATATGTATGGAAATTTGGATTGCATAATCAACCTGTCCTGGTGGGACACCCCTAAGTCTAAAACATAAAATTTGGTGTCATTCACTTTATAGTAGGACACCACTCCAAAGTTTCGAAGTAGGTCCGTCACTCTCTCCAAAGAGGATACCGGCGTTGTAAGCATTAGAATTATGTCATCCGCAAAAAGGCTAATGACATGCTTTTTGTTATTAATCATAAAACCTTATATGTCGGGCAATTGTCTAATGCTTGATGCAAGCGGCTCCATGAGGAGGTTAAAAATAAGTGGGGAGAGTGGGCACCCCTGTCGGGTCCCATTCGTAATCCCAAAGGGTTTAGAGAGCATCCCCGAAGTATATACTCTAGCTGATGGTGAAGTGTACAGGGCCAGTATAGCAGACAACAAATGGCCGGAGAATCCGAATTTACCTAAAACGTGGGTCAGATAAAGCCAATGCACCCTATCAAATGCCTTCTCCGCATCCAGAGCTAGAAGCAGAGAAGGCGTTCGATTCCTCCTAGCGATTAGGGATGAGCTCGGTGTTCGAGTCGAACATACGTTCGACTCGAACATCGGCTGTTCGTTCGTTCGACGAAGATCGAACGTTTTGGGCCGTTCGTGCCAAATTCGAGTCACGCGAACGGCCCACAATACACTGCGCCATCGCAGTGCAATCCCGGCGCTGTGATTGGCCAAGCATGCACTGTGACCCCGCATGCTTGGCCAATCACAGAGCCAGCAGCGAGGAGAGCCATAATTGGCCACAGGCAGGATGCCTGTGGCCAATTATAGCTCAGGGGGGTTTAGTACACGCCCCACACTATAAAAGGCCGCCAGCGCGGCGGCCTTGTGTAGTGTGTTCCGGTTCAGGGAGAGAGAAGGATAGGCAGGGACAGTGTTAGTGATATTTGTTCATTTACCTTGTGTGTAGGGAGAGAGAAGGATAGGCAGGGACAGTGTCAGTGATATTCTGCTAAACCTTGTGTGCAGGGAGAGAGAAGGATAGGCAGGGACAGTGTCAGTGATATTCTGCTAAACCTTGTGTGCAGGGAGAGAGAAGGATAGGCAGGGGACAGTGTCAGTGATATTTTTGCTAAGCCTCCTGCACAGTATACGCCTGAAGCTAGCCCTTATTGCTGTATTTTCCTGTTGTGTAACACAGGCAGGCATCTGCAGCACTTACAGCGGGCGTAGTGTGCCTCCTGCATATTATACACCTGAAGCTACCCCTTTTTGCTCGTAGTTTTTTTTCTTTTGTGTTACACTAACAGGCATCTGCAGCACTTACAGCAGGCGTAGTGTGCTTCTTGCAAAATATACACCTGAAGCTAGCCCTTATTGCTGTGTTTTCCTGTTGTGTAACACAGGCAGGCATCTGCAGCAGTTATAGCAGACGTAGTGTGCTTCCTGCAAAATATACACCTGAAGCTAGCCCTTTTTGCTGTTTTTTCCTGTTGTGTAACACAGGCAGGCATCTGCAGCACTTACAGCAGGCGTAGTGTGCCTCCTGCAAAATATACACCTGAAGCTAGGCCTTATTGCTGTGTTTTCCTGTTGTGTAACACAGGCAGGCATCTGCAGCACTTACAGCAGGCGTAGTGTGCCTCCTGCAAAATATACACCTGAAGCTAGGCCTTTTTGCTGTGTTTTCCACGCTCCCATGACGTCACAGTCACATGCTCCGGGGCCACCCGGAGCATGTGACTGTGACGTCATGAGAAGCCTATATAAATCATTGCGGACCGAACACCCAGCATTACAGCGGGAGGAAGCGACGAGTGAACATCGAGGAGGAGAAGAGGGAAGAAGACGCAGACGGCGACGGGTAGACTGGGCCCCTCCACTAGCAAAAGAGCTGGAAGAAGATAGTGGAGGAGCCGGCAGAAGGACAACGGAGAGCCAGACGGCAGAAGAAAGAAAGAACCAGAGAGGCGGACGAGACGAAGGGGAAGACCGGGCCTCTCCGCTAGCAAAACAGCTGGAAGAAGATAGCGAAGGCCCCGCAGAAGGAAGAAAGAACCGGAGAGCGAGAGAAGAACCGGAGAGCGCGGAGACCTCCGAAGTCGGAAGAGACCCCCGGAGACGCAAGAAGACCCCCGGAGCTGTTTAATAAATTACTTTAAAAACCTGTGTGTGTTTTTTTATTGACATTTTTTTTCCACCAGGTGAATGGGTAGGGGTACGATGTACCCCATACTCATTCACATAGGGTGGGGGCCCCGGGATCTGGGGGCCCCCTTATTAAAGGGGGCTCCCGGATTCCGATAAGCCCCCGCCCGCAGACCCCGACAACCAACGGCCAGGGTTGTCGGGAAGAGGCCCTTGTCCCCATCAACATGGGGCCAGGGTGCTTTGGGGTGGGGGGGCCGCATGTCGTTCCCCTGCCCCAAAGCACCAAACCCCCCATGTTGAGGGCATGTGGCCTGGTATGGTTCAGGAGGGAGGGGGGCCGCTCTCTTGTCCCGCCCTCTTTTCCTGCGGCCTGCCAGGTTGCGTGCTAGGATAAGGGTCTGGTTTGGATTTTGAGGGGGACCCCCACGCCGTTTTTTCGGCTTAGGGGATTCCCCTTCAAATTCATACCAGACCGAAGGGCATGGTATGCTCCTGGAGGGGGAACCCATGCCGGTTTTTTATGTAAAATTTGGCGTGGAGTTCCCACTCAGGATTCATACCAAACACAGTGCCTGGTATTGGCGGGAATCCACATCGGATCTCCGTCCACCGGCCTCAATGTCAGCAATGTGTGTCACTCATTGCGAAAGGAAAAACAAAATTTTTCCTTTCCCGATGACGAGACAGCTCGGCGCTGGCTCTCGCGACGGGGCTGGTAGGGTGTCAATCTCGACACAAAATCGGCGGCACCTACTGTAAATCACTCAGACAAACCGAGAAAAATGAAGTTCAATGCTTCTGAGCATGCGTCGACTTGATTCTGAGCATGCGTGGGTTTTTTTGTCCGATGGAGTTCCACACAGGCGATCGGAATTTGCTATCGTTTTTTTTCCCATCAGATAAATTTAAAACATGTTCTATTTTTTCCGATGGGGCCCATACACGATCAGTTTGTCCGATGAGAAAAGTCCATCGGACTGTTTTCATTGGTAAAACAGATCATGTGTACATGGCATAACTGTACCTAAGTGATGGGTCCTAACTTACATTTTGACCCACATGACCGCCTTAAAAAACGTTGAAACTCTACAGGCTGCTATGATTCCATAATTGTCTGCTATTATAAAATTCTCTGAAAAAGGGTTTAGTTGGGAACTTCACCTGATACTAACTAGCTTTTGACTGAGGAATGCTTCACTCCTCCGTATTCCCACCAATTGGTAAGCACCACTTTTTTTATTATCTCCTCCACAGTGTTTAACATCTCTGTTTGCTTAACCCTTTTAACCACTTAAGGACCCCCTCCTGTAGATATATGTCGGCAGAATGGCTCGTACAGGCACATCAACGTACCTGTACATCCCCTTTAACTGCCCGACGTCGGGGTCGCGTGCTCGCCGCCGGCGGCGCGCTCGCGACACTGCTGCCTTCCCCGTGAGTCGGACCGTGGGTCCCGCGGACTCGATCGCCGCGGGCATCCCCGCGATCGTTTCACGGAGGCATAGAGCAGGGAGATGCTTGTGTAAACAAGCATCTCCCTTGCTCTGCCTAGTGACAATGACACCGATCTCGGCTCTGTGTACTCGGAGCGGAGATCGGTGTCATGTGACACACAGCCCAACCCCCCCTCAGTTAGTAACACTCATCAGGGCACACTTAACCCCTTTAGCGGCACCTAGTGGTTAACCCCTTCACTGCCAGTGTCATTTTCACAGTAACCAGTGCATTTTTATAGCACTGATCGCTGTTAAAATGACAATGGTCCCAAAAATGTGTCAAAAGTGTCCGATGTGTCCGCCATAATGTCGCAGTCACAAAAAAAAATCACTGGTCGCCGCCATTACTAGTAAAAAAAAAACAAAAAAAAAAATGACATAAAACTATCCCCTATTTTGTAAACGCTATAACTTTTGCGCAAACCAATCAATAAATGGCGATTGCAATTTTTTTTACAAAAAATATGTAAAAGAATACGAATCGGCCTAAACTGAGGAAAAAATATGTTTTTTTGTATATTTTAAGGGGATAGTTATTACCGGTATAGCAAAACTTAAAAAATATTGCATTTTTATCAAAATCGTCGCTCTATTTTTGTTTATAGCGCAAAAAATAGAAACCGCAGAGGTGATCAAATCTCACGCTCTATTTGTGGGAAAAAAAGGATGTCAATTTTGTTTGGGAGCCACGTCGCATGACCGCGCAATTGTCAGTTAAAGCGATGCAGTGCCGAATCGCAAAAAGGGGCCTGGTCTTTATGCTGAATATTGGTCCGGGGTTAAGTGGTTAAACAAAGTCATGCAGGCTATGTACCAAATTTTTATCATTTGCTCAGGGCCTCCACTTTTTACCTTATTGGATAGGCAGGTATGCATCAATTGTATTTCTGAGCCACATACATCAGACAATCGGACAAGGTGCTTTGGGAGGGACCCCAAAGCACCCTCCCCATGTTGAGGGCATGTGGCCTGGTATGGTCAGGAGGGGGGGTCACTCACTCACCCCCCCCCTTATCCTGTCCTTCAGGCTGCATGCTCAGATAAGGGTCTGGTATGGGTTTTGGGTGGGAACCCACACCATTTTTTTTTTAATTTTGGCGTGGAGTTTCTCTTAAAATTCATACCAGACCCGAAGGGCCTGGTATGGAGTGGGGGGGCCATGCCGTTTTTTCCCTTGATTTTTCATCTATATTGCCGGAAGCCAGCAATACATTACAGCTGCGAGCAAGTTTAACCACTTCCCGCCCAGTCAATAGTCAATAGCAGATTGACGTCCGGGAAGTGGTTCTGTTATCCACACTGGACGTCATATGACGTCCTGCGGGATAACAGCCGCCGCGCGCCTGGGGGGGCACGCATCGCGGCGATCGGTGGAGTGGTGGGTCAGTCCGTCGGAGGCTTTTTACCACGTGATCAGCCGTGTCCAATCACGGCTGATCACAATGTAAACAGGAAGAGCCGTTGATCGGCTCTTCCTCACTCGCGTCTGACAGACGCGAGTAGAGGAGAGCCGATCGGCGGCTCTCCTGACGGGGGGGTTCGCGCTGATCGTTTTTCAGCGCAGCCCCCCCTCGGATACCCACACTAGACCACCAGGGAAGCCCCCCAGGACGCCCCAGGAAGCCCCAAGCATGTGGATGGCCCCCATGGCCATCCACATGTAATAAAATTAAAAATAAAATAAAAAATATGCCAATCAGTGCCCACGAATGGGCACTGACTGGCACTATGATGGCACCACCACAATGTGTGGTGGCTGGCATTGCTGGACATCAGTGTCCATCAGTGCCACCTACTAGTGTCCATCAGCGCCACCTATCAGTGCCCATCCGTGCCCATCTGTGCCCATAAGTGCCCACATATCAGTGCCCGTCCGTGCCACCTATCAGTGCCGCCAATAAGTGCCCATCAGTGCCGCCTATAAGTGCCAATCAGTGCCGCCTATGAGTGCCAATCAGTGCCGCCTATGAGTGCCAATCAGTGCCCATCAGTGCCGCCTATCAGTGCCCATCATCAGTGCCCATCAGTGCCACCTCATCAGTGCCACCTCATTGGTGCCACCTCATCGGTGCCCATCAGTGTCGCCTTATCAGTGCCCGTCAGTGCCACCTTATCAGTGCCCGTCAGTGCCGCCTTATCAGTGCCCGTCATTGAAGTAGAAAAGGTACTTATTTCCAAAAAAAATTAACAGAAACAAAGAAAAACTTCGTTTTTTTCAAAATTTTCGCTCTTTTTCTATTTGTTGTGCAAAAAAAAAAAAAATCGCAGAGGCGATCAAATACCACCGAAAGAAAGCTCTATTTGTGGGAACAAAATGATAAAAAATTTGTTTGGGTACAGTGTAGCATGACCGCGCAATTGTCATTCAAATTGCAACAGCGCTGAAAGCTCAAAATTGGCTTGGGCAGGAAGCTGTATAAGTGCATGGTATTGAAGTGGTTAAATGACATTTTTTCCTTTAGAAATTTCATTTTTCTGCAGCACTGTTCTACACATCACATAGATGCGGCACTTTACATGCAGACTAAGGGGACCCCTCAGGCACGATATTTAAAGGAATATTTAATTTTATTGTTTCACATTAGGCATTATTAAAACCACTGCTCCTGAAAAAAACAGTTGATTTAAAAACTTTTTTTTGCATTGATACATGTCCCCTGGGGTAGTACCCGGGTCCCCATACACTTTTTATGGCAATAACTTGCATGTAAGCCTTTAAAATGAGCACTTTTGATTTTTCATGTTCAAGTCCCATAGGCTTTAATAGGGTTCGCATGTTCGCTAGAACTATTTGCCTGTTCTTATGTTCTGGTGCGAACCGAACCGGGGGGTGTTTGGCTCATCCTAATCCTAATTCTAAGGAGAAAGATAGCAGAAGAACTGAAGGCCTCACATATTACTGAACATAAAATACAACAGTATGAAGCCAGTTATTTCTTTCTCGTACATCACGGGACACAGAGCGACATAGTCATTACTAATGGGTTATATAGTTACCGTCAGGTGCTGGCACTGGCAACTTCCAAAACCGGAAGTACCCTCCCCTATATAAGCCCCTCCCATCCGGGAGCACCTCAGTTTTTTGCCAGTGTCTAAGGTGTTGGCCAAGAAGAAACATGTGTTTTTCACTGAGCTTGCGTACAGGTTCTTTTGGGCCTCAGTAAGCTATTCCGGATCCGACCAAAAAAGCTTCATAGCTAAACGGTCGGTACCCGGGCCTTGCAGAGAAGAGCAAGGTTCTGCCTGTAATGCTTCTCTTAGGAGAGCTGGACCCTGGGATCCAGAGCTCTGGTCATACCCACGACCAAGATGTTTTCTGTGCAGGGTGCTATACAGGTCCAGGGGAGTGGAATCCTTGGGAACCCGGTCCCTGAAGGTTTGATTACAATGCCTGCCGTGATAGGTGAAGTTTGGGCTTTTGTGGACCAAACAAAGTCCTGCGGCGGGGAACAGGTAAGTGGGGGCCCCCAGGAACTTGGTTCTATTGGGGGACCCCCAAGCCTAATTTGTCTTTCTGTCTGTTACCTAACGGTATTCCCGCTAATATCTGTGCATGCCTGTAACTACTAAAAAAAATGTAATAATTTTTAATGGTGGTCAAGAAAAAAAAAAAAAAAAAAAGAATGTTTTTTTTTATATATATGTTTAGTATATTAAACTGCGGTACCTGTGTTTGTCCACTAGAGGCCGCTGTGGAATGTTTTTCTTGTCATATGGACTAGTTTCTTCTCAGAGAGCAAAGTCCAGGCAGCTGGTGAGTTCTCCTACAGGAAACTGTTTCCTCTGCCATGTTGCAGTGTTCGTCTATCCCCCGGCCTGCGGCAAAGGGGGCCCTGGCTCCTGTCCCTGGTTTCCATGTTTGAAAATTAGCGCCGAGGCGCACGTGGCCGCGCGCGTGCGCGTGCACGCGCCTCTATATATAGAGGTGGCCGGAAAAAGGGGCGGGGCCTGGGGGATGACGCTCTGTGCGCGCCGCAGCGCTTCTGCGCATGTGCGGGCGTCCCAGCAGGTTTTTAAAAAGCCACATTATTGCAGTAAGCTGGCTATGAAGTACAGAGACAGAGCTGGCAACATTTAAAGGCATACAGCAAGCGGTTGATACAGGCATCCCCTAGAAAGGCACATTAGTAGACACCAACTGTTTATTATAGCAGCATTTATGCTAGACTATTATCAGTAACTGGTGTATTTTCGGCTGGAATACCTCAGCTTTGTGGCTTAGGAATATGCCGTCTAAAAACTCCGGGACTAGAAATTCCAGGAGGAATAGGGGGTCTCCATCGGGCTCTGAGGATCTTGGGCATGCTTTGGCTGCACCAGTCTCCCCTGAAGAATCAGAGGTTAGTGACCGTAGGGCACCCCCAGGAGTACCTGGTACTGTGGCTGTCCCCAGTTCACCTGCTCCTGTGTATGTAACAGAGGAGGTTTTTTCCTCAGCTCTGGGAGGGCTGGAAGAGAGATTGTCAGCACTAATTGCTGCTTCCCTGTCACAGGAGAAAAGCGCTCGATCTCCGTCTCCTCCCTCAGAGTGCCTGTTAACAGAGCAACAGTCCCATACAGAGAACGACCTACCTGAGGGGGATCAGGATGAGGTTGATTCAGTTGTAGAGGAATCAACAGTGGAGGAGCCGTTCTCAGCATCACATGCTGAGAGGTTATGGGTGCAGTCCCTGACTAATATGGTCCGATCAGCATTTAAAATGCCACTTGCGGAGCCATCCTCCTCTTCTGTCTCCTCGTTGGGGTCGCTAAAAGCTCCCCAGACTGTTTGTTCTTTTCCGATCCATCCTTTACTGGAGGGGCTCATTTACCAGGATTGGGAGCATCCTGACAAAATATTTACTCCCCCCAAGAGATTTCCGGTGGTCTATCCTATGGAGGATAAGTTCGTCAGAAAATGGAAGGTCCCTACAGTGGACGCAGCCATCTCTTGTGTGAATAAATCACTGACATGTCCGGTGGAAAATGTCCAAATGTTCAAGGACCCAATAGATAAAAAATTGGAGTCCTTATTGAAATCTGCTTTTTCTACAGCAGGATTGGTGACACAACCAGCAGTGGCAGCTATAGGGGTCTGCCAAGCAGTGAAGGATCAGTTGAAACAGGTCTTAAGGGACGTGCCAGATCAGCAGGCTCTTGCTCTAGCTGATCTACCTAGAGCCTTATGCTTTGCGGTGGACGCTATAAAGGATTCAATCCATCAGGCCTCCCGCCTTACGCTGTCTGTAGTACATATGCGCAGGCTTCTATGGCTCAAAAACTGGTCTGCTGAAGCTCCCTGTAAAAAATTGCTGGTCAGCTTCCCATTCCATGGGGAGCGCTTATTCGGGGAAGACCTGGACAAGTATATCCAGAGAATTTCCAGCGGTAAAAGTACACT
The DNA here is from genome assembly GCA_029206835.1 of Rana muscosa. NCBI lineage: Eukaryota > Metazoa > Chordata > Amphibia > Anura > Ranidae > Rana > Rana muscosa. The sequence continues at coordinate 104,084,151 of CM055122.1, read as the reverse complement.
CTTGCCGGTCAAAAATAGAGTTAGAGGTCCCTCTTTTAAGAGGCCGGCTTCTCCAGTCCCTAGGACATCGGCTGTGAAACAGTTCCGACGGCCTCCCCGGTCAAATCCCGGAGGTAAAAATCAGGGACAGTTGCAGGGTAACAAGAAGCCCTGGAGCAGGAGAGGTACAAAACCTCCCCCAAAGTCAAATGCATGAAGGGTTGCCCCCACCCAATCGGGTGGGGGGAAGACTTCAGTTGTTCACAGAAACCTGGCGGGACACGATCCAAGACAGATGGGTGCTCTCCGCAGTAAATCTGGGATACAAATTGGAGTTAAAAAACTCCCCTCCTTCCCGCTTTATAAGGTCGAACGTGCCAAGGGATCCCCAGAAGAGAGGATCCCTCCTGTTGGCACTGGAACAATTATTGCTTCAAGCAGTAATTATAGAGGTCCCCCTGGAAGAATGGGGGTTCGGGTTTTACTCAAACCTCTTTACAGTTCCGAAGCCAAACGGGGACGTGAGGCCCATATTAAATCTAAAAGGGCTAAACAAATTCCTACATATCAGGACTTTCCGGATGGAGTCGATTCGATCGGTGGCCACTGCCCTACAAGGGGAGGAATGGTTAGCCTCGATCGACATCAAAGATGCTTATTTGCACATCCCCATCTTTCCAGCCCACCAAAAATGTCTACGCTTTGCGATAGAAGGGCGCCATTTTCAGTTCAGAGCCTTACCCTTCGGTCTGGCCACAGCACCAAGAGTGTTCACAAAAATTCTGGCCCCATTATTGGCCAATCTAAGAACACGAGGTGTAACGATAATGGCATATCTAGACGACTTGTTGCTGATAGACCACTCAGTGGAAAAACTAGAAGTGGTTGTTCACGAGACAATCAAGTATCTGGAATATCACGGTTGGATTATCAACCGAGACAAGTCAGCCCTAAAACCAGTCAAAAGTCTGGAATACTTGGGGCTAAGGCTGGATTCAGACCAGAGAAAAATTTTCTTGCCTCGAGAAAAGGGGTCGTCTTTGAGAGATTTGATCCACTTAGTGGGTTCAAAAAGACAGCCATCCATACGCCTGTGCATGAGGCTGCTGGGAAAAATGGTGGCATCATTCGAAGCAGTACCCTACGGTCAATTCCATTCAAGGAAGTTGCAAAGGGCCATACTGTCAGCCTGGAACAAAAAAGTTCAGGCTCTGGACGTACAATGTCCTTGTCCCCTTCCGTTCGCAGAAGCCTCCGTTGGTGGTTGGTTCCCCGGAATCTGGAAAGAGGGAAATCCTTCAGTCCGATTTCTTGGAAGGTGGTCACTACAGATGCCAGCCTTTTAGGCTGGGGAGCAGTACTGGAGCAATGGTCTCTCCAGGGCAGATGGTCGGATGCGGAAAAGGCCCTGCCCATCAATCTCTTAGAGATACGAGCAGCCCGGTATGCCCTAGTAGCATGGACATCCAAACTCCAAGGGTCCCCTGTCAGAGTTCAGTCAGACAATGCCACAGCAGTGGCATATATCAATCGTCAGGGGGGCACCAGGAGTCGTGCAGCCCAAAGGGAAGTAAATTACATCCTGAGATGGGCAGAAAGATATGTCCCAGCCATATCTGCGGTATTCATTCCAGGGGTGGAGAATTGGAAGGCGGACTTTCTAAGTCGCCAACAATTATGCCCAGGGGAATGGTCCCTTCATCCCGAGGTTTTCCGGACAATATGTCAGCGGTGGGGAACACCGGATGTAGATCTGCTAGCATCCAGGTTCAACACGAAAGTGGACAGGTTTGTCTCTTGGACAAGGGATCCCCTAGCGTGCGGCTCGGATGCCCTAGTGTTCCCTTGGGATCAGTTCAAGCTGATATATGCATTCCCACCGCCACAATTGTTACCTCGATTACTCCGCAGAATCAGGGTAGAAAAGAAACCAGTGATTCTGGTGGCTCCAGCGTGGCCCCGAAGAGCATGGTACGCGGAGATTGTAAAAATGTCTGTGGGGAGTCCTTGGACCCTCCCACATCGTCCGGACCTGCTTTCGCAGGGACCGATATACCACCCTTCCTTACCAGCCCTAGGTTTGACGGCCTGGCTATTGAAGCCCACATTCTAAAAAGGAGAGGGCTCTCTAATGCTGTGGTGTCTACCATGATCAATGCCAGGAAACCGGTATCCAGGCAGATCTACTATAGAATCTGGAAGGCGTACATCGCCTGGTGTGAGGCCAGGAAATGGCATCCACGTAAATATGTAATAGGTAGAATTCTGGACTTCCTACAATGGGCTGTAGATAGGAAGCTTGCCTTGAGTACTATCAAAGGTCAGATTTCGGCCTTGTCAATATTTTTTCAAAGGCCCTTGGCTTCGTATTCACTAGTCAAAGCCTTTATACAAGGAGTGATGCGTATTAGTCCTCCGGTTAATATTCCCATATGTCCATGGGATCTAAACTTGGTTCTGTCGGTTCTACAGAAACAACCATTTGAACCATTACAGCATATTTCCTTAGTGCTTCTCACCAGGAAATTGATTTTTCTAGTAGCCATTTGTTCGGCTAAAAGAGTATCGGAATTAGCAGCTATGTCCTGTAAGGAGCCATATCTGGTTATCCATAAGGACAGAGTAGTGTTACGTCCTCATCCAGCCTTTCTTCCTAAGGTGGTATCGAGTTTTCATTTGAACCAAGATGTGGTTCTTCCTTCTTTTTTCCCCAAGCCTACTTCGGTAGAGGAAAAGTTATTGCATTCTTTGGATGTAGTAAGAGCAGTTAAAGCTTATCTAAAAGCCACTGCTCAGATTCGCAGAACGGATACTTTGTTTATTCTGCCGGAAGGCCCCAGAAAGGGTCAGGCAGCGTCAAAATCTACTTTAGCCAAGTGGATTCGACAGGTCATAATACAAGCCTATAGCTTGAGAAGTAGACCGCCTCCGTTCAAAGTTAGGGCGCACTCCACGAGAGCAGTTGGAACTTCATGGGCAGTGCATCACCAGGCCTCCCTGGCTCAAGTCTGTAAGGCCGCAACATGGTCTTCAGTACACACGTTTACTAGGTTCTACCAGGTGGACGTTAGAAGTCAGGAGGATGTCGCCTTTGGGCGCAGTGTGTTGCAGGCCGCAAAAGATCCTCATGTCTGATAGCGCTCAGCTTATATATGGTGTATCCCCCCCCTCATTTGGCATTGCTTTAGGACATCCCATTAGTAATGACTATGTCGCTCTGTGTCCCGTGATGTACGAGAAAGAAAATAGGATTTTTATAACAGCTTACCTGTAAAATCCTTTTCTTGGAGTACATCACGGGACACAGAGCTCCCGCCCCTCTTTGGGGACACTTATTGCTTTGCTACAAAACTGAGGTGCTCCCGGATGGGAGGGGCTTATATAGGGGAGGGTACTTCCGGTTTTGGAAGTTGCCAGTGCCAGCACCTGACGGTAACTATATAACCCATTAGTAATGACTATGTCGCTCTGTGTCCCGTGATGTACTCCAAGAAAAGGATTTTACAGGTAAGCTGTTATAAAAATCCTATTTTTAAATGCATGGCCATATATGAACATTATAGTTAATAGTACATAATACATATTATTATGTAACGGCAGGGGCTCTCATTGGTGTGTGTGAACAGTCACATGACCCGTAACTAAAAATAGTTATTTTTTCCTCTCCCTGTTGTGGTAAATTATAAAAATTAAAGGGCAAACGTGTTTTAATTCACGCAATTTTTATTGATAAAATAACAATCGCATGTTTAACCTAGAGAAATGAGCCTACATTTTTTGGGGGGATTTCCCCCAAAGCATATCCATAATGCACAGTAAAAGGAGAGCTCCAACCAAAATATTAGGGTAAATATAGACAGCAAAAAGAACTATGGCAGGGAGATTTTCTTACTAGAGTCTAAGTATATATTTTACCCCATTTGCATAGAATGAATGTACACGCACTTTCACTGGGCAATTTGCTTTGCAATTTCTTTTTATAAATGCACTCATTTGCTTTGCCTGAAATTACCTTTAACTGCATGAGAAAGTAACTGGTGGCACATTCTAAGTTAAATTATATTTTTTTCATTTACTTTATTCATTTCTACAGATACATTAGAAAATGGGCATATTGTAATATTAAATAAATCATATGTACTAACCCAGAGAACAGTTGTAAAACAGATATAGTAACACGTTCAACGTATAGTGTTGCAGTGCTGCTCTGTTGACACTTTGAAACTCCTGTAATAAATCTGTTTGTCAGAACACAATTACCTAGCATGAAAGTATTTTCTTCTGTCTGCTTCTAAATGATGTTGAATGTTGCCTAGTAAGCAGGAAACAAACAAAAATGAAAAAATGAACTTGAAGTAGAAGTCAAAGCAAAATATTCTTTTTTTTTTTTTTTTTTATCTGAAGCACTCCTCACCACTAATCAGTGTGTCTTACCTTTTATATTATTGTTCTGTAGCCAGCAATTTTGATAGATCACGGACTAATTCTCAGTTCCTAATCTTGGTACGGTTACATTTAGATGTGCGGCTGTTATTGCTGCACTTCTGAAAATCAGTCTGTGATAACTCACTTTTCAGAGTCATTTGACAGGTGGTGATGAGGCGATATGTTGTCCCTTTACCATTTGTTTTAACCCTGTAAATGCTGCACTACACTACACCACAACCAAATGCATAGCACATGGTTTTGGAGCGGTTTCAGCCCCATTTGCCTAAATAGGTCACGTTTGATGGCTGTCTTGCTTGCTTAACTCCTTGAGGCCCGCGCTATAGCTGAATGACGGCTTCAGCGCGGACCTGAAAATCCGGGAGGCCGTCATTATACGCCCTCCCCTTTCCTCGTTCCCCGTGTGCACTCCCGAGCACGCAGCGGGGAAATTCTGTTCTGACTGTGTCCCTTGGACACAACCAATTACAGATCGCTGTGAATGGCCAATCAGAGTGGCCATTTACTATGCGATCTGTGCGGCCAATGAGAGATGATCTCAAATGTAAACATATGAGATCATCTCTCATTGCCGGATCTCCCTCCTCACACAGAGACCGCGTGTGAGGAGGGAGAGAGATCTGTTACATTGTCATTTGCGAGTGACACAGTGAATGACACAGTGAGTGATACAGTGCCCATACAGTGCCCCAGTGCCTATAGGGATCTGTGCCCACCTGTGCCAGTCTGTGCCCACCTGTGCCAGTCTGTGCCCACCTGTGCGACCTCAGTGCCCACCTGTGACAATCAGTGCCCATCTGTGCCGCCTCATCAGTGCACATCTGTGCAATTAGTCAGTGCACATCTGTGCCGCCTCATCTGTGCCGCCAATCAGTGCCCATCTGTGCCGCCAATCAGTGCCCACCTGCTCCGCCTCATCAGTGCCCACCTGCTCCGCCTCATCAGTGCACATCTGTGCAATTAGTCAGTGCACATCTGTGCCGTCTCATCAGTGCCCATCTGTGCCGCCAATCAGTGCCCATCTGTGCCGCCAATCAGTGCCCATCTGCTCCGCCTCATCAGTGCCCATCTGCTCCGCTTCATCAGTGCCCATCTGCTCCGCCTCATCAGTGCCCATCTGTGCCACCTCACCAGCAACCATGTCAAAAAGAGTATTTTCCGCCGAGGAGACATACCAAATTCTTTGTACGCCCGACGAGAGCAACGTGGAGCTTTCTCTTTCAGATTCCCTTTCCAATTACGATTCTGAGTCGGACGTCAATTATGAGCCAGTCCTCAGTAGTGCAACACTGAGTGACTCAGAGGAGGAAGATAGTCGGCCCGCCAAACAAAGGCGTTTTGGTGAGGAGGCAGTGTCATCCACCAGCACCGCAGTGCCATCCACCAGCACCGCAGTTCCATCCACAAGCACTGCAGTGCCATCCACCAGTAGGGATGAGCTTCGCGTTCGCGTCGAACACACGTTCGACTCGAACATCGGTCGTTCAACGAAGAACGAACTTTATAGTCTGTTCGCGCTAAATTCGGCATCACAGTGCATTGCTGGCTGATGATTGGCCAAGCATGCACTATGACCCGCATGCTTGGCCAATCACAGCACGGAAAAAACGGAGAGCTGTAATTGGCCAAAGCCAGGGTGGCTTTGGCCAATTATGGCTCAGGGGGTTTAGTACACGCCCCAATCTATATAAGGCCGCCTGGAAGTCGGACTTGTGTAGTGTGTTGGCGTTTGTGAAAGAGGGAGTTTCAGAGAGATAGACAGTGTAATTTATATTGAGTTAGATAGAGCAGGCAGGCGAGTCAGTTAGCTGCTGTTACAGTGTGTAGAGGATATATATGCATCCTAGGTGTTGTATATATATTTATACACTGTATTCAGTTTAGATAGATCCGTTCCTGTTAGTCTCTATACTGTGACAGGCAGGCAGGTGATTGTGCTAATAACAACATGGCCTGGGGAATGCCCAGGGAAAAACCAAGCCTACTTACCGACCAGCTCGCTGACAACCAATTAACCTGTCCAACAGTATGCGTTAAAAACAGGGGTTTGTCCGCACGCATCTGCAAACGCATGCGTGAGCCACGCCAAGGCCCCCTGGAGTCTGTGGTCCTACACTAACATTGAGTGTCCCCACAATGGAGGCACATGCATTCTGATGGTTAGATGAGGGCAGGTGGACTGAAGGGGAGCCACCCCTCCTTAAAGGTACAGGAGCACACCAAACACCCAGCGTAGCACAATGGCAGCAAAGGTGTTGGTGCACTGCTGGACCAATACAAGCACCACAGGTGAAAACAAAAACATGTCTACCGCCCCCATCTATAGCTGGCTATCACGGTAAGTAGCATTGGAAGGCTAAAGCAGATAACAACATGGCCTGGGGAATGCCCAGGGAAAAACCAAGCCTACTTACCGACCAGCTCGCTGACAACCAATTAACCTGTCCAACAGTATGCGTTAAAAACAGGGGTTTGTCTGCACGCATCTGCAAACGCATGCGTGAGCCACAGAGCCACGCCAAGGCCCCCTGGAGTCTGTGGTCCTACACTAACATTGAGTGTCCCCACAATGGAGGCACATGCATTCTGATGGTTAGATGAGGGCAGGTGGACTGAAGGGGAGCCACCCCTCCTTAAAGGTACAGGAGCACACCAAACACCCAGCGTAGCACAATGGCAGCAAAGGTGTTGGTGCACTGCTGGACCAATACAAGCACCACAGGTGAAAACAAAAACATGTCTACCGCCCCCATCTATAGCTGGCTATCACGGTAAGTAGCATTGGAAGGCTAAAGCAGATAACAACATGGCCTGGGGAATGCCCAGCGAAAAACCAAGCCTACTTACCGACCAGCTCGCTGACAACCAATTATCCTGTCCAACAGTATGCGTTAAAAACAGGGGTTTGTCCGCACGCATCTGCAAACGCATGCGTGAGCCACAGAGCCACGCCAAGGCCCCCTGGAGTCTGTGGTCCTACACTAACATTGAGTGTCCCCACAATGGAGGCACATGCAATCTGATGGTTAGATGAGGGCAGGTGGACTGAAGGGGAGCCACCCCTCCTTAAAGGTACAGGAGCACACCAAACACCCAGCGTAGCACAATGGCAGCAAAGGTGTTGGTGCACTGCTGGACCAATACAAGCACCACAGGTGAAAACAAAAACATGTCTACCGCCCCCATCTATAGCTGGCTATCACGGTAAGTAGCATTGGAAGGCTAAAGCAGATAACAACATGGCCTGGGGAATGCCCAGGGAAAAACCAAGCCTACTTACCGACCAGCTCGCTGACAACCAATTAACCTGTCCAACAGTATGCGTTAAAAACAGGGGTTTGTCCGCACGCATCTGCAAACGCATGCGTGAGCCACAGAGCCACGCCAAGGCCCCCTGGAGTCTGTGGTCCTACACTAACATTGAGTGTCCCCACAATGGAGGCACATGCATTCTGATGGTTAGATGAGGGCAGGTGGACTGAAGGGGAGCCACCCCTCCTTAAAAGGTACAGGAGCACACCAAACACCCAGCGTAGCACAATGGCAGCAAAGGTGTTGGTGCACTGCTGGACCAATACAAGCACCACAGGTGAAAACAAAAACATGTCTACCGCCCCCATCTATAGCTGGCTTTCACGGTAAGTAGCATTGGAAGGCTAAAGCAGATAACAACATGGCCTGGGGAATGCCCAGGGAAAAACCAAGCCTACTTACCGACCAGCTCACTGACAACCAATTAACCTGTCCAACAGTATGCGTTAAAAACAGGGGTTTGTCCGCACGCATCTGCAAACGCATGCGTGAGCCACAGAGCCACGCCAAGGCCCCCTGGAGTCTGTGGTCCTACACTAACTTTGAGTGTCCCCACAATGGAGGCACATGCATTCTGATGGTTAGATGAGGGCAGGTGGACTGAAGGGGAGCCACCCCTCCTTAAAGGTACAGGAGCACACCAAACACCCAGCGTAGCACAATGGCAGCAAAGGTGTTGGTGCACTGCTGGACCAATACAAGCACCACAGGTGAAAACAAAAACATGTCTACCGCCCCCATCTATAGCTGGCTATCACGGTAAGTAGCATTGGAAGGCTAAAGCAGATAACAACATGGCCTGGGGAATGCCCAGGGAAAAACCAAGCCTACTTACCGACCAGCTCGCTGACAACCAATTAACCTGTCCAACAGTATGCGTTAAAAACAGGGGTTTGTCCGCACGCATCTGCAAACACATGCGTGAGCCACAGAGCCACGCCAAGGCCCCCTGGAGTCTGTGGTCCTACACTAACATTGAGTGTCCCCACAATGGAGGCACATGCATTCTGATGGTTAGATGAGGGCAGGTGGACTGAAGGGGAGCCACTCCTCCTTAAAAGGTACAGGAGCACACCAAACACCCAGCGTAGCACAATGGTAGCAAAGGTGTTGGTGCACTGCTGGACCAATACAAGCACCACAGGTGAAAACAAAAACATGTCTACCGCCCCCATCTATAGCTGGCTATCACGGTAAGTAGCATTGGAAGGCTAAAGCAGATAACAACATGGCCTGGGGAATGCCCAGGGAAAAACCAAGCCTACTTACCGACCAGCTCGCTGACAACCAATTAACCTGTCCAACAGTATGCGTTAAAAACAGGGGTTTGTCCGCACGCATCTGCAAACGCATGCGTGAGCCACAGAGCCACGCCAAGGCCCCCTGGAGTCTGTGGTCCTACACTAACATTGAGTGTCCCCACAATGGAGGCACATGCATTCTGATGGTTAGATGAGGGCAGGTGGACTGAAGGGGAGCCACCCCTCCTTAAAGGTACAGGAGCACACCAAACACACAGCGTAGCACAATGGCAGCAAAGGTGTTGGTGCACTGCTGGACCAATACAAGCACCACAGGTGAAAACAAAAACATGTCTACCGCCCCCATCTATAGCTGGCTATCACGGTAAGTAGCATTGGAAGGCTAAAGCAGATAATATGATTGTGCTAGCTGCAGACTGTCAGGCCCCTTTCACACTGGGGCGGTTTGCAGGCGCTATTGTGCTAAAAATAGCGCCTGCAAACCGAGCCTAAACAGCGGCTGCTGTTGAGGGCTTTCACATTGGAGAGACAGCAGCCGGTGTTTAGGCTCGGTTTGCAGGCGCTATTTTTAGCACACTAGCGCCTGCAAACCGCCCCAGTGTGAAAGGGGCCTTAGTGTACTACTGTGTCCTTTGCATAGCGATCACCTAAAGCTTACCTGGATACAGTTATTCTCTATACTGTGACAGGCAGGCCGGTGATTGTGCTAGCTGCAGACAGTCAGTGTTTCACTTAGTGTACTACTGTGTGCTTTGCATAGCATTCACCTAAAGCCTAAATTTTTGATGCAATACTTTGCAACAGGGCTCATTGCTGCGCTCTAAGTACACTATCTGTGAGGGGTTGCAGTGTTATGGCACCAGCACCAGTGCCTAAGGCCCAATTTTTCAGCCCCTGTTCAACAGGGGCATGCAATTACAATTCTTGATCTAATATTTCACAGCAGGGCCCATTCCTGCACCCACCAAGAGTAACTGTGAGGGCTTACAGTGTTGTGTCACCAGCACCACTACCAAAGGCCCAATTTTTCCTACCACTGTTCAACAGTGGCATGTAAATACAATACCTGATATAATAGTTGACAGTAGGGCGTTCCAGCGCCCACCAAGAGTAACTGTGAGGGCTTACAGTGTTGTGGCAACACCAACACCTAAGGGGCAAATTTCAGCAGAGTATATACGACAGGCCCCTACTTTCAAACATCCAACTTACAAACGACTTCTACTTGCAAATGGAAGGAGACAACAGGAAGTGAGATGAAATCTACCCCTAGGAAGGCAAATTCTCTCCTGTAAGAGTTAATATGTGAAAAAGGTGTTTCCTCTCCACTGATGCTTTATCACCAATCCTTGTTTCAATAAAAAAAACAAATTTTCCAAAAACATTTGTCATTGGGATGGAAAGTGAGGTGAAATGTTCTCAACAGGTGCACAGACAGCAAAACAAATGTTACAGGGGCGATAACCCTTCCCTATGTTCTCCAAAAAGCTTAAAAATAGATTTTTTGGCTAGAGCTACACTTAAAAAATGTACCTGTTCCAAATTACAAACGGATTGTACTTAAGAACAAACCTACAGTACGTGTCTTTTTTGCACCGCCTGTATACTGCTGTTTAGAGTATATAGGGCCTTTTTTTATTTTGGGTGCGGGGTTCCCGTTAATATCCATACAAGACCCAAAGGGGCTGGTAATGGGCTGGGGTAGGGGTGGGTGATGGGGTAGCCATGCCATTTTTCTCAATGATTTTCATCCATATTGCCGGGACCAGACATTACATTAAAGCCGCAAGCAGTTTTAAATGGCTTTTTTTCCTTTAGAAATGTCATTTTGTGCAGGGACAGTTCTAAACAAGGGAAACACATGCTACTTCACATGCATACTTTATACACCCCCCAGGTACTTTATTTAAAGGAATATTTCACGTTTTTTTTCTTCACTTTATGCATCATTAAAATCACTGCTCCCGAAAAAACGACTGTTTTAAAAGATTATTTTTACATTGATACATGTCCCCTCGGGCAGGGCCCGGGTCCCCAAACCCTTTTTAGGACAATAACATGCATATTAGGTGTTATAATTAGCACTTTAGATTTTGAATGTTTGCGTCCATTGTATTTAATAGGGTTCTAAAGTTTTGTGCGAACGTTCGGTCCGTTCGAAGGTTCTGGTGCAAACCGAACGGGGGGGTGTTCGGCTCATCCCTATTCACCAGCACCGCAGTGCCTCGGCAAGGAAGGCCAAGGACCCATGCCAGCCTTCCCTATGCCCTTCAAAACCCCTTGTGGCTTCCTCCTAATTCAGGAGAACCCAACATTCCCCCTTTCACTGCCCAGCCAGGAGTCCAGGTGGACACGGAGAATTTTTCCCCAATCAATTTTTTTGATCTTATTTTTACCGAGGACATGCTATCCAGCATTGTGACCCAGTGCAATCTATATGCCCAACAATTTATTTTGAACAATCCTACAGCAAATTATGCCCATCCCTACGAGTGGAGAGACCTTACGGTGGAGGAGTTGAAGATTTTTTTAGGCCTCACGTTTTGTATGGGACTCAACCCAAAAAACACTTTGCGTTCCTTTTGGTCAAAACGCCCCATCTACCACATGCCAATATTCTCCAACGTAATGCCCAGAACCAGATACTTCATAATAATGAGATTCCTAAATTTTAACGACAACACCCAGTGCCTTCCCCGAAATCACCCAAATTTTGACAGGCTTTTCAAAATTCGGCCCTTACTGAATTATTTTTCAGAAAAATTCCCCCAGTTATATACCCCGGACCAGCACATATGTGTGGATGAGTCCCTTATTAAGCTTAGTGGCAGGCTTCAAATAAAACAATTCATTCCCAGCAAAAGGGCCCGCTATGGTGTGAAGGTATATAAATTATGCGACAGAGTCACAGGGTACGCGTATGGCTTCTTAATGAACGAAGGGAAGGACAGCCAGCTGAATCCCCCTAATTGCCCAGACTACTTGGGATCAAGTGGGAAAATTGTTTGGGACCTCATATACCCCCTACTGGAAAAAGGCTACCATCTGTATGTAGATAACTTCTACACATCCCTTCTCCTGTTCCACAACCTTCACCGGAAGCAGACGCCAGCATGTGGCACCATCAGAAAGAATCGGAAGGGCTTTCCTCATAGTCTTGGAAATAGGAAGCTGAGAAGAGGAGAATCGGCAAGTCTGCGAAACAAGGAGATTCTGGCAGTGAAGTGGAGGGACAGAAGGGATGTATACATGTTATCTTCCATCCACAATGATACCTTTGTGGAACTCCCCAGAAGGAATGGCCCCATCCGAAAGCCCACATGCATCCAGGACTACAATTTGTTTATGGGGGGAGTCAACTTCAATGACCAGATGCTCGAACCCTACCTTGCCACAAGACGGACATACCATTGGTACAAAAAAGTTGCAATTTATTTTTTTCAATTGGCCATATACAATTCGTACATCATATACCGCAACTCCACCCAAAACCCCAAACGCTTCCTTGGCTACCAGGAGGACCTTATCACTGCCCTTATATTCCCGAACGGCCCACCCCAAAGCATCCGATCAGATGTTATAAGTCGATTTGCCGAACGTCACTTTCCCGATAAAGTCCCTTCCACAGCAACAGGCCGACGACGTCAAAAAAAATGTAAGGTGTGTACCAGTGGAGGAGTCAGACGAGACACCATTTATTATTGTGCCCAATGTCCTTCCCAACCAGACCTCTGTGTAGTAGACTGTTTTCGCCGTTACCATACTTCACTAAATTATTAGTGAAGTATGGTAAACGTAATCCTCAGTTTCTGCCTTTACACACCTTCACACCCCTTATGCCACTGCCTGCTCTGTAACTGACCCTGGCTTGTTATTCGACCAGACCACGCTTCTGCCTAACGATTCTGTAATACCTTTGCCTGATCTGGAACTGACCCTGAACTGTTATTCGACCATGCTTCTGCCTAACGATTCTGTAATACCTCTGCCTGATCTGGAACTAACCTTGGACTGTTTGACCATGTTTTTGCCTGCCTCATGGACTGATCTTGTACCCTGCTACTGGACTAGTGGGATTCAACACAGGGGTCCCACATATGTGAGGGGCTCCAGAAAAGATTTTCTGGATGAAGAAAACATTTTTTTTTGTTTTCTCATCCTAGATTAGGGTCTGGAGACTCAGAGGCTTCAAAGAGATTTGGGTGGGAGAAGCCTCTTCCCCTGTCCCCATTCTGTCCTGATCGAGGCCCTACTTCTGCCTGCTGCCTGTAAGACTTACTTCCATTATGTTTCTGCCTGTCGCACTGACCACACCACATGTTCCTGCCTACTACCAGGACCAATATTTTTGGCACTGCTGACAATATCCCTGCCTGCACTGACCCTGGACTGTTTATGGACAGCATCCCTGCCTGCTGCCTGGACAATTGTGTATGCCATTGCTGACCAAGTCCCTGCCTGCTTCCTGGACCAGTGCTATCCTGCTGTGTAGAACTGCGCTACTAAAACCACAGGTAATCTTTTTTTTACGCTTTGCTCAACATAATGTATTTTGGGGTGTAATTCTTGGTATGTGCATGCTATGTGTCCCTGGAACACCGGACGGTGTTCCTTGCATGTTGGATCTCTGTATGTGGCCAGGCTGTGTAGAAGTCTCACACATGTGGTATCGCCATACTCAGGAGGAGTAGCAGAATGTATTTTGGGGTGTCATTTTTGCTATGTTAATCCTATGTGTTGGAGATATCTTATAAACGGACAACTTTGTGTAAAAAAAAATGCGTTTTCATTTTTTTCCACATTTTCCACAAAACGTCTGGAAAAAAATGAACCGTTCAAAAGACTCATTATGCCTCATAGATTATACGTTGGGGTGTTAGCTTTCCAAAATGGGGTCATTTTGTGGGTGTTTCTATTGTCCTGGTGCTCCAGGGCCTTCAAAATTGTAATAGGTGGTTGAGAAATGACATATGTAATTTATGCTGAAGGTGCTACTTCAATGTAGGTCCTCTGTATGTGGACAGGCTGTGTAAAAGTCCCACACATTTGATATCGCCATACTCAGGAGGAGTAGTAGAATTTACTTTGGGGTGTCATTTTTGCTATGTACATGCTATGTGTTGGAAATATCTTATAAATGGACAACTTTGCGTAAAAAAAATGCGTTTTCATTTTTTTTCCACATTTTCCCAAAACTTCTGGAAAAAAATGAAACGTTCAAAAGACTCATTAGGCCTCATAGATTATACGTTGGGGTGTTACCTTTCCAAAATGGGGTCATTTTATGGGTGTTTCCATTGTCCTGGTGCTCTAGGGCCTTCAAAAGTGTAATAGGTAGTCAACTAGTTAGATGTGTAATTTATGCTCCTAGAACACCTGATGGTGCTCCCTGCATGTTGGGCCTCTGTATGTGGCCAGGCAGTAAAAAAGTCCCACACATGTGGTATCGTAATACTCAGGAGGAGTAGCAGAATGTATTTTGGGGTGTCATTTGTGGTATGCACAAGCCATGTGAGATAAATCTTAATTTTGCAAGGAATCGTGGGAAAAAATTACAACTTCAAATAACTCACCATGCCTCTTATTAAATACCTTTGAATGTCTACTTTCCAAAAATTGGTTATTTTGGGGGCATTTGCACTTTCCTGGCTTTTTAGGGTCTCAAGAAATGAGATAGGCCGCCAGTACATCAGATGTGATACATTTTTTATGATTTGCACTATAGCTTGTAGACTCTAAAACTTTCTCACAGACCAAATAATTTTTCAACAATTTTGGGTTATTTTTATCAAAGATATGTATCAGTATAAATTGTGGCCAAAATTTATGAAGAAAAAATTAATAATTTGCAAAATTGTATCACAGAAACTAAGAAAAATTAATTTTTTTTCAAAATTTTCGGTCTTTTTTCATTTATAGCGCAAAAAATAAAAAACCCAGAGGTGATCAAATACCACCAAAAGAAAGCTCTATTTGTATAAAAAAAAGGACAAAAAAATAATTTGGGTACAGTGTTTCATGACTGAGTAATTGTCATTCAAAGTGTTAGAGCACTGAAAGCTGAAAATTGGTCTGGGCAGGAGGGGTGTTTAAGTGCCCAGTAAGCAAGTGGTTAAAGTGATTGTAAACCCTCCTTTTTTTTTCTTTCTTTTTTTTAAAATAACAAACATGTCATACTTACCTCCACTGTGCAGCTCGTTTTGCACAGAGTCGCGACTTCTGGGGTCCCTCGGCGGCTCTCACGGCTCCTCAGATAACCCCCCTAGGAGAAGCGCTCTCCCAGGGGGTTACCTTGCAGGGTGCTCCCAAGTCCAGCATCGGCGTCCATAGACGCGAATGCCGGACTCGGCCCTGCCCCCTGGTCATTGGATTTGATTGACAGCAGTGGAAGCCAATGGCTGCGCTGCTATCAATCTATCCAATTAAGAGTCGGGACCCCGTGCAGAGAGAGACAGCGCGTCCCCGCCGAGGGAAATATGGGGCTGAGGTAAGTAAAACGGGGGACTGGGGGGCCGGTCACTACCAGAAGTTTTTTCACCTTAATACATCGGATGCATTAAGGGGAAAAAACACAAAGGTTTACAACCCCTTTAACCTGACTGGGGGGATAATTTTTGTCATGGTTGCGAAGCAAGGCATAGTGGCTGCAACATGGGTACACCCCTGTCCAGCTGATTTGCAGCTTAAGTAGGGGCAGTTGGGGGCTGTAAAAACATGGCTCATACCACTTGGTTTTACAACCCCCCCCCCCAACTACAAGCCTAAATAAGCCCCAAGAGTTCCTATTTGCTATAACAGTGGACTTGCAATACAATTACAGTGATTCTTCCACTAACACTAAGGCTGGGTTCACACTTGTGCGGTGCGAATTCCAGCTCAATTATCTCTGCAAAAAGATAAGAGAACTGTTCAGCAGATCATCTCCGTTTTAGCTGCGAATTTGGTGACCTGGGAGAGAGGAGGGGGAGGGGGGAAGTATAGTGAGGTGAAGGTGTGAAATCCTGATGAGAACTGAACACATCTCGAATCAGATGCGTGCTCATAGAAGATAATGGACCTGAATTCGCACCTGAGCCGCACCGCAATGCCTAGAAAACGCACACGTTTTTTGGGCAATGCGCAGTGCGAATGCATCGCATATATGTGAACCAGCCTCATTAAAATCAATGTATTTTATAATGTTATGCGAGTTGGATGTGGTTTAAGCTGCAACCAATTTGCATAGGTGTGAACGGGGCCTAAAGCTCGCTGTGTCATCATTAGCATGCATTGCCTGCTGCCAGATGCCGACTGACAGTATAGTAGTAGTCTCATGACTACTTCACAGAGCAGATCTCCTCATAGTATTAGGTAACTACATCACATGATAGCTTTAGGGCCCTTTCACATAGGCGCCTTCCGTTCCAATCCAAAGGAAATCTGTCTGCTGATCCCCTGCTGATTGGAGTAGAGCCGGGCGGATGACAGTTTAAGCAGTGCAGACCCCACTCTGCTCTATAGGTGGCCAGGAGTAAACATACTCTGCTGACCGTTTACACCTGGCTGCCTCCAATCCAGTCTGCCCTAACAGAAAAGCATGCAGTACTAGTTAATTTTTTTAGCAGGCCTGAGCAGACCCGTAGGTAGGATGTAAATGGACACAAGTCCATTTACACCTGTCTATAGGAATGCATGGACCTTCCAATCAGGGCTGCCTGAAAAACTGACAGGCAGACCCTTAGCCATTACTGCAATCTACCTAGGCTGTATCTTTTGATATATGACCTACTTTTAGGAAATGATTTTATGGTACTTTCATAATTTTTTTAACTACCTCAATACTGGGCACTTTCACCCCCTTCCTACCCAGGCCAATTTTCATCTTTCAGCACTCTCACACTTTGAATGAGAATTACTCAGTCATGCAACACTGTTCCCAAATGACATTTTTATAATTTTTTCACACAAATAGAGCTTTCTTTTGGTGGTATTTAATTACCACTGGGGTTTTAATTTTTTGCGCTATAAATGGAAAAAATACAGAAAATTTTGAAAAAAAAAACTTTTTTTTCTTAGTTTCTGTTTGCAAATAAGTAATTTCTCTTCATGAATTTTGACCAAAAGTTATACTGCTACGTTTCTTTGGTAAAAATAACCCAAATCAGTGTATATTGTTTGGTCTGTGTGAAAGTGCCAATCAATGAATATTGATCACACCCGATGTACTGACGGCCTATCTCATTTCTTGAGGCCGGGTTCACACTGGGGCGACAAACGCTCCGACATTGGGAGCTCATGTCGCATGACGTGTGAAAATCAATGTTTCCCTATGGGAGCCGTCTTAACTGGTCCGACACATGTCGGTCCGACTTTGAAAATGCTCCCTGTACTACTTCGGTCCGACTTTGATCCGACTTCAGCCCATTGACTATCATTCAAGTCGGATCAAAGTCGGACCGCAGTCTTGCATGATCCAACTTTGGCATGCGACTTGTGCTGTGCTGCTCTTGAGGGGGAACTCCAGGCCAAATTTTAAATAAAAAACCGGCATGGGTTCCCCCTCCAGGAGCATACCAGGCCCTTGGGTCTGGTCTGGATTTGAAGGGGAACCCCCTACGCCGAAAAAACAGCGTGGGTTTCCCCTAAAATCCAAACCAGACCCTTATCCGAGCACACAACCTTGCAGGCCGCAGGGGAAGAGGGGGGGACGAGAGAGCGGCCCCCCTCCCTCCTGAACCATACCAGGCCGCATGCCCTCAACATGGGGGTTTGGTGCTCTGGGGCAGGGGGGCGACCTGTGGCACCCCCACCCCAAAGCACCCTGTCCCCATGTTGATGAGGACAGGGCCTCTTCCCGACAACCCTGGCCGTTGGTTGTCGGGATCTGCGGGCGGGGGGCTTATCGAAATCCGGGAGCCCCCTTTAAGAAGGGGGCCCCCAGATCCCGGCCCCCCACCCTATGTGAATGAGTATGGGGTACATCGTACCCCTACCCATTCACCTGGTGGAAAAAAAATGTCAATAAAAAACACACACAGCTTTTTAAATAAATTTATTGCAAAGCTCCGGGGCTCTCCGCGCTCTCCGGTTCTTTCTTCTGCCGGGCCTCCGCTATCTTCTTCCAGCTCTTTTGCTAGTGGGCCCGGTCTTCTCCGTCGCCTTCTTCTCCCACTCTCCGGTTCTTCTCTCGCTCTCCGGTTCTTTCTTCCGCCGGGCCTCCGCTATCTTCTTCCAGCTCTTTTGCTAGCGGAGGCCCAGTCTTCCCCGTCGTCTCGTCCGGCTCTCCGTTGTCCTTCTGCCGGCCCCTCCACTATCTTCTTCCAGCTCTTTTGCTAGTGGAGGGGCCGGTCTTCCCGTCGTCGCCATCGCCGTCTCCTTCTCTCTTCTCCTCCTCAGGTCGGCCCCCTGCCCCAGAGCACCAAACCCCCCATGTTGAGGGCATGTGGCCTGGTATGGTTCAGGAGGGAGGGGGGCCGCTCTCTCATCCCCCCCTCTTCCCCGCGGCCTGCCAGGTTGCGTGTTCGGATAAGGGTCTGGTTTGGATTTTGGGGGGACCCCCACGCCGTTTTTTCGGCGTAGGGGGTTCCCCTTCAAATCCAGACCAGACCCAAGGGCCTGGTATGCTCCTGAAGGGGAAACCCATGCCGTTTTTTTAATTTAAAATTTGGCCTGGAGTTCCCCCTCGAGATTCATACTAAACACAGTGCCTGCTATTGGCGGGGATCCAAGTCGGATCCCCGTTCATTGAAAGTCGGACATATGTCGGCTTCATGTCGCAGGGCAAAGTCGGATCCAAAGTAGGACAGCTGTTGTGTCACACTAGTGTGAACCCAGCCTGAGGCCCTAACATGTCAAGACAGTACAAATGACCCAATTTTGGAAAATAGACAGTCCAATGTATTTAGTAAGAAGCATGACAAGTTTGTTTTTGTTTTTTACCACAATTCTTTGGAAAATTAAGAAATGATTTTTATTTTTATTTCACAAAAAAGTCATATTTATTGCTATCCGAGGCTCTGTTAGGATTCACTTACTGCCCTGGTGACAACAGACAGGAAGTGAGACAAAGGTAGAGATTTACTAAACCTGGAGCACTTAGAATCTGGTGCATCTGTGCACCTTACCCAATCAGCTTTTAACTTCAGCCTGTTCAGTTAAGCTTTGACAATAAAACCTGGAAGCTACACCAGATTTTGCACTCTCCAGTTTTAGTAAATCTTAGTACATCTAACCCGAAGTGTACAATGAAGACATGGACAGAAATACAAATCTTACAGGGGTTCTAATCTTCCCCTACTCTACTAAAAAAGCTTTTTAATTTCTGGATAAGGTCCTGTTGGGGATTTTCCCTCATTTCTGTCTAGTGGAACTGTTGTCAATGGGCCAGTAAATGAGAACAAATCTCCCTAACACTTATTCTAACCTTTATGCTTAACCCTCTTTTATCCAGCCATAACCTTTACCCTACCCCATAAAACTAACCTATATCACTTAAAACCTAACTCCAGGCATACCAAAATGGATTGCAATCAATTGTGTAGGTGTATGCTGTACTAAAAGCACAGGTATTCTTTATGCAGTAGCCACTCTCCTCTGCTTAATAACACTTCCTGGTCCTAAAAAGAGTGCCTGGGCTGTCATGGACACACCCAGTGCCATATGACATCATGTGTCATACATGCTGGGAGAAGACATGATTGAAAGTGGGGCACACTGTACTCACCCAGCGGCATATAAATTAAGTGATTGGCAAGTGAGTGGGGTTATCGGCATTGCAGACATCTCTCCATCATCCTTCCTCTTGTCAGAGTGCTGTGTCTGCTGTACTAAGGAAACAGTGTCATGGGATTTTTGCAAAGGAATTACAGTGAAAAAATATATTTATTTGGCCAGTCATTTAGGTATATGTGTAGGAAGTTGTTCTGATTTAATCTCCCCAAACACTGAAACATAACCCATAATTTAGCTGTAAAGTATAACCTCTAACACTTAACACCTAACGTGCCCTAACATTTAACCCTTAACCTAAACTCTCAGAATCCAACCCCAAACTAAGACTTTAAATTAACCCTTAAAACCCCACTCTGGATCCCGCCCCCCCAGTTGCTTCTACTTCTCCCCCACAGTGTGTGCATTTTTGCTTTTCTTTATACTTACCATTTCCAGATGTCTTCAGCCTAGTCACATGATGACCATGGTCCTCTTCATATCTTTTCCAGAGGTAGGCAGACCTTGATTAGTCAGAGTCACATCTGTCCTACTCTCTGCATCGTCACACTGTACATACAGGACGCCATTATGATGCCCTTGCAAGTAATGGGTCTATGATGCCCTAGGTGTTATTTAACCCAGCAGGCAAGTGAAAAGATGACATTGTGGGAGAGGTTGAGAGTTTTGCATCCAGAGATTATTGCATTCATGGAGTATTGAATCCAGAGTATTGCACTGGGAGCTACAAGGGGACAAAGAATGAGGTAACAAGGTATGAGCATCATCACCCCTTAACAAAAATCTCTAAACAAAGATGTTCAGGGCAGGATCAGCAAGTATTGTTTTTTTTAATCAAATTTTATTGTTTTTTTAACATTTCAATTAAAATCCACATCATGTCACATATCAAAACATTGAAATAATGAAAACATCCTTACCAATATCCTATATCCCCCCCCCAAAAAAAAATGGATTCTCTCTATCCCTCCCACCCCTCTCCCTTCGCTCTCCTCCATTACACCCTCAGGTTTCTTGTGTTTTTTTTGTTTATTATCTTTTTTATTAATTTTCCAACAACATATAACACACATTACAATACATAAAACACATATACAGTCTCAATGTTTCCCAAAATAAAAAAAAAGAGTGATAATGATATTTAATAATAATAATCGATGGTCTACACTCCCATATAAAAAGCCCAGCCATGAAGCCCCACATTCCATAGTGACTAGGGGAGTCAGGGCTGGGCGGGAGAGAGGAAGAAGAGTGCATAGGAAAGAAAGAAAAAGGAGGAAAAGAGGGAGAGATGGGGAGAAGGAGAGGGAAAGAGTAAAAGGAAAAAAAAAAAAGGAGGGGAAGATTTGAGGGAGGGGGGGGGGGGGGTGGGGGAATAAAGTCCCCCCTGCTCTCCTCCAGGTATATTATGTGGAAGTATTCTAGTGTTGGTGCCCTTTAAGGTGAGAGTACATAATAAGAAGTGAAGAAAAGTGATTCCAAAAACTACAACAAACTGAAAAACAAGTGTTAAAATCCGAAAGTGAACTATATATAGGACCGGGGGATAAGTTTGTGGGTGGCGTATTGTTGGAGTGACAAAACATGTATATAGAGAGAAGAAAAAAAAAACAAAAAAGAGGAAAAGGGGGGGAGGAAAAAATCCCCCTTCCCTCTGTGTGTTAATTCTACGATATGTGTCTCTTATCACATAATTAGTAAACGCTAGTGCCCCGTGGGTAATTTATCCTAAGTTCATTAAGATCCATCTCTTAGTGTATCTATATATATAAAAAAAAAAAAGGGGGGGGAAGGAGCTCCAAGAAGAGCAGGTCTAACCCCATCTCTCACTCTCTCTGAAGAAGAAAGGAAAAAAAAAAAGATAGGGGAATAGGGAGGGAAAAGAAGGAAAGGCCGGCATGCATGGTGTCCAGTAGAATATATGTCACCGTACATCTTAGTCTCTTAAGGGATAAGCCAAACAATAACCACAGGGGATCAGCCTTAAGATATAGATAACTTATTCAATAGATATAGACTGGGTCTCAGTGGGATTGTACAAGTATCTCCCTATAGGTTGTGGTGTCCTTGAACTCTATCCACGGAGTCCAAGTTAGGGTGTGTCGTTGTAAAGTGTCCTTGTTACGATGAGTGATGTCTTCCATAAGATGGACCTCTGAAATCTTTTGAAACCACTTTTTCACGGATGGAGTCTCAGGCTGACCCCAAAGGGTAGGTATAAGTGCTTTAGCCGTGTTAAGCAGATGTGGGACTAAAGAACATTTGTATTTTCTAACAGGTTCCTTGGTAGCATGGAAGAGAATGGTCCATGCATCCGCAGGGAGATTAATATTGGATATTTGTTGGACGATTCGGATAATGCTAGACCAAAAGGGGGGGATGAGTGGGCACGACCACCATATGTGAGCGTGAGTTGCTCTGTTCCCACAATTCCTCCAACACAACGGGGAGTTGGCGGGGAGCATCTGATGAAGCTTTGATGGGGTATAGTGCCATCTGGTTAGCAGTTTGTAATTAACCTCAGCCATCTTTGATGCAATTGAATAGATGTGAGTCAACTGTAGGACTTTATCTTTTTGGCTATCTGAGAGGCAGGATTCCAGATCTGCCTCCCACTTAGCGAGAAAGGGAGGGTAAGTATCTCCTTGGAGCTTGATGAGTGATTTGTAGAATACCGAGATACAATGTTCAGGTGGATCCATTGACTTAAAAACGTCCTCAATACTGTTTAAGTCCTGTATCCCTCTAAGCGGCTGAGGCAAAGTTCTGAGGAAACCTTGCAGTTGGTTTTATCTCCATTTGTCAAGAAACGTAATTGGCTTGGGGCCGAGAATTTCCTTAAGAGGCTTGAGAGCCTTTGCTCGAAGAACATGATGTAGTAGGAGGGGTCCTTCTGGTGACCACGTCCTATATCCAGGGTCTAATAGACCAGGTAAAAAATAATCGTGGTCCAGAAGTGGTATCAGAGGAGAAGCATATGACTACGAGAGCTTCCTACGTAAGGCATCCCATACATCAAGGGTGGAAGTGGTTAAAGTGGAGGTACTTGGGGCAAGGTGCCTGTGTAAACGTGGCAGCCAGGGTGTAGTTGCTAGGTCTGAGTTACTAAGAGCATGTTCTAAGCTCACCCAAAGTTTGGAATTAGCGGCATATTTCCATTCGGAAATTCTAGATAGAATCACTGCATGATAATAACCCTTACAATTTGGAAGGGCCAGTCCCCCAGCATCCTTGGAGCGAAATAGTACTTCCTTGGATACTCTGGGGTGGCTGTTCCTCCAAATGAAGCGGGAGACCATGGTCTGTAATAGGGAAAAAACCCTATGGGCACTCCCAATGGGATCATTTGAAAGAAAAAGAGAACTCTAGGCAGAATGTTCATTTTAACTATACTCACTTTGCCCAGCCATGAGTGTGTCAGCGTGTTCCACTTTTGTAGATCCTTTCTCATATTATTCAATAATGGGATGTAGTTATATTTAAAAAGGGACTGAATATGAGGCGGAAGATTCACTCCCAGATATTTCATGCTTCGTTGAACCCATCTAAAAGGGAAGAGGGGTTTTAAACTTTCCACCTCCCTTCCAGGTAGATTAATATTTAAAATTTCCGACTTAGAATAGTTGATTTTGAAGTTGGAGAGTGTCTGAAAAGTAGAAAACGCTAACATTAAGTTAGGGAGCGAAATACGGGGCTGCTGGATAAAAAATAAAATATCGTCCGCATATGCCGCATATTTGTGAGTTTTATTACCTACTTGAATCCCATGTATATTTAAATTACGTCTTATGGTTGCCAGAAGGGGTTCGAGGGTAAGGGCAAATAAAAGGGGAGAAAGGGGGCAGCCCTGTCTAGTCCCATTAAATAGTTGGAATGAGTCACTCAAAGTGCCGTTTATGCGAATTTGTGCCGTGGGATTAGAATTAAGGGAAGTAATGCGATAAAGCATTTTGGGTCCCAGCCCAAAATGTCGCAGGGTCAATTTTAAGTAATCCCAGTCCACCCTATCGAACGCTTTTTCAGCATCGGTGGATACGAGTAGGGTGGGCTGGGAAGACCTTTGGGCGTATTGTATAAGAGATATCGCCCGGAGAGAATTATCCTTGGCTTCTCTATGTGGCATAAAGCCCGTCTGATCTGTAGAGACCCAACTAGGTATAAAGGGGAGTAGTCTGTTAGCCATTACCTTAGAATATAATTTAATATCGACATTTAATAGGGAAATTGGCCTATAGCTACTGCATTGGGTAGAGTCCTTGTCCACTTTGGGGATAACTGAAATGTGAGCTATAAGAGATTCCGGGCGTAATCCCGAGGTCTGTGAGATTGAATTGGCATAAGCTGTAAGATGGGGCAGGAGAACATCACTAAATGTTTTATAGTACCGGCTAGTGTAACCGTCCGGTCCGGGGGCTTTACCTGTCGGTGAAGATTTCAGGGCTACCTGAAATTCCTCAACTGAAAGTTCAGATTCAAGTTCCCTGAGAGTCAAGTTTGAAAGTTTAGGCAAATTAGCCTCTTTTAAATATGTGAGCATGAGACTACGTCTCTCCTTCACAGTCAGAGATGAAGAGTCACACTGCACTTTATACAGATCTGCATAATAATCCCTAAAAGCTTTAGCAATATGAGGAGTCGCATGGACTAAATTTCCGTTGGATAGTTTTATTTTAGGGATAAACGATCTAGTCTGTTTTTCTTTAAGGGATCTTGCTAATTGTCTGCTAGGTTTGTCCCCCCACTCATAGAGTTTTTGCGAGTAATGTTGGAATTTCCGAGCTGTATCGAAATTAAGAAGATTTTTTCGTTCTTCTCGTTTCAGCGTGAGAGCTTCTAGATGGGATATGTGTAAGGTGAGTTTATGTTGTTTATAAAGTTCTGTTATTTGGTGAAGGACCTGCTCAAGTTGTTGACCATGCTCTCTTTTTTTCCTTGCCCCGAGTTCAATGAATCGGCCTCTCATAGTTGCCTTGTGAGCTTCCCATACAATAGCAGGGGATGTCTCAGAAGCTTTGTTGTCTTTAAAATATTGCAATATATGAGAGGCAAACATAGAAACTTCTGTTGGGTTAGAAAGAAGAGAATCGTTAAGTTTCCAATTATTGGAGCGATGAGCCAAAGTGGGCATGGTCATACTCATCGACACAGGTGCATGGTCTGATAATGTCGCAGTACCTATATTCGCGAATTGTAGTTATGGGATGTGGTGATGGTCTAGGAAAATATTATCTATACGGGAATAGGACTGATGGGTCTTCGAAAAGTGGGAGAAATCTTTTTCTTTTGGGTGTAGGATACGCCATACGTCTATCAATTGCCGGTCTATGAGTCTCTTTTTAACAAAGGACAGGCGTTTAAAAGAAATGTTGGAGTGACCATGGGATGTATCCAAAACAGGATCTAGAGGCATATTTATGTCCCCTGCCAGTATGATTAAACCCTCAGCAAAGTGTAATAGGTCAGTAAGAATTTGAGAAAAAAAAGTAGGTTGATTTTGGTTCGGGCAGTATACGTTTGCTAGAGTACATTGAGTGCTACCTAGAAAGCCCTTTAAGAAGAGAAAACGACCATGGTCATCCGCTTGCATATCTAAAAGACGAAAGGGTACACTACCACTGAAACCAATGGCCACACCTTTAGCTTTATTCGTATCTGAGATGCTATAGTACCACTGGGGAAAGTAAAGCGAGGTCAATTTGACCTGTGTAGTATGGGTTAAATGTGTTTCCTGAAGAAACACAATAGAGGAGGCAAGTTTCCGTAATTCACGGGTGACCTGATGCCGTTTAGCCGCCACATTTAAACCCCTAACATTATAGGAGGTGATTTTAAGTGTGACCATTATCGCAGTGGAGCGTGACCCTTATACCTAAATAACCATGCATGCCAGCCTTGGTGAGAAAAGTAAGATGAGAAAAAATCGGGTAAGTATTGAGAGAGTAAAAAAGGCAAATTTACATACACAACAACGTCCATCCGGACACATATGGGAAACCTTAACTTGTCACGCAGATTTCTGCGGTGGTCCCTGTGGGGGGAGAGAGAACGGGCAGCCGTCCAGAACTCCCGTAGGAGAACGGGTAGGAAAACCTGAGGGTTACCCGCTCTCACCACCCCCCAAAAAAAAAAAAAAAAAGGGGAGGGGAACGTGCCGTGTAGAAGGCACATGGGAGCATTGTGCTCCACCAGCATTCAGCTGTGCATCAGATAATGTACGGAAAGATACTTTTTGCTTCAACAATAAACAATAAACCTTTTTAGAACAAATATACTTTGACGACCGAGTCACATCTCATTAAATATAGTAGCTTACAGGGATACTCAACCAGAGAGAGAGAAGCCCATAGGCATAATCACCCTTTGCTCATCCATGTTGTTGTGCAGGACCTGACGCAGAAGAGCGCCCTTTTTTAGTAGGAGATTTTTGCCAATGGGGGTCCTGAGTATGCGAGAACTTAGGAACCGGGTCATGCCAACCTGGGAGATCCACTGGGGGCAGATTAAGGTCCTTTATGACAATTTGTGACAATTCCTCGGGGAATCGGAGGGTGTAGGAGCGACCATTTTTGGTGGCAACAAGGCACGCCGGGAAACCCCATCTATAAGTAATCCCATTAGAGCGTAACTGCTCCAAAAGTGGTTTAAGGGCTCTGCGGCGATCCAAGGTTTCTTTGGACAAATCAGAGAAAATATTAAGAGTCGCTCCGTCAAAGTCAATGTTGGGGGTACTCCTCAACTTGGCCATGATGGCGTTCTTATCTGTGAAGTAGTGCAGACGGCATATTACGTCTCTGGGTTGCTCAGTAGTGATGTTACGAGGCCTGAAAGCCAGATGAACTCGGTCAAAACGCAGCGGGTCAGAAGGTACATTTCCCAACACTGAATTAAATATACCGCTGATCGACGGCTCCAAATCAATATCGCCAGTCGCTTCGGGCAGACCTCTCATTCGCAGATTATTTCTGCGATTTCTGTTCTCGAGGTCCTCGAGCTTATATAGTGAGGCACGGTGAGCAAAGGCTAGCTGTGTGACAGTCTCTTGTAGTTCTCTTATGGCCGTTTCATGAGTGTCTTGTCTCTGTTCTGTGCCCTCCACTCTATCAAGAATATGCGCCATATCTGCTCTTACCCCCGTTATTTCCTTTTTTATTGATTTTTCAAGTCCATGGAACATCCCGGCTAGCTCCTTTCTGATGCCGCTCAACAGAGACGACATGTCTGAGCCTGTGGGAGATTCGGGTTCTTCCATGAGGTCTGAGCATTAAGATGATGCAGGCGAACTTTCTCTCACAGAGGTTGCTAATGAAGCGAGGGATGCGTTATGTCTCGTGCATCTAACTTGACTGCTACCTGCGCCGGGACCGGTTCCACTGGCAACCAGGAAGCGCTGTATAGAGCCGGTGACGGCTTGGTTAATCGCTGTTCCTTTACTATATTTCTTGGAAATTGTAGAGCGGGTTTTGGGTGTCTTTGCTGGCATAGTTGGAGCTTCAGAGCTGAATGCTGGGTGGAGCACCCCTCAGTCTCATTCGCATGTGTACAGCATGTGTACAGTGTAGTATAGAACATGTGGTTTATTCAGGCCCATATCAGACATACAGTCTTTCTAATCAAAGATGGCATAGTAGCAGAGGGTGGTAGCTGTAGTTCTGGGCAGTAGGCAAGAAAGAAATAGCCAAATTCAAGTTTATTAGGGATTGCAAGCAGGGCTGGATACAGTGGGTGTAGCAAGATGGCCGCCGCGCTCCGGGAGTAGGCCGAAGCCGCGGACTTTCCTAGTCACAGCATCCGGCCGCGTAGTAGGTTAATTTGGTTCTCCTGACTCCACCTAGGGCCTACTGCCCACTTTTGGGAGTGCTCTGGGGATAGATGATAGCAGGGTGGGATGATAGATAGGCCGGAGATTCGTCTAGCGATATCCCTTACTAACCCCCGCTTCCTCCGGCACTCACCCGCTCAGGCCCGTGGACATAGAGGCCGATCGGTGGCTGTAGAGGTTGGTAATCGCGTCTTCCAGGGACGTATCCGGTATCTCAAACCCCCTGCTGGGCTGTTGACTGCGGCCCTCTGACCCTCTGTGTGTTCCGGGTGGGTCCGGCGGCTTTCCATAGCGGTGTAGGCCGCAAGAAGTGGTGTAGGCCGGAGGCCTGTAGTGCCGGCCTCCACGTATGTCTCTGCTGGGTGTAGTGTCGGGCTGGATGCCTCAGCAACGCTATGTAGAAGTGGGCCAGATAGCCTATACGTTTCCCCACACAGCCAGGGGATTGCTGTGTGATATTTGGCCGAGGATGGCTCTAGATTAGGCCGGATGGTGAGGAGCTCTGGCACAGCACGTCTGCTCCCTCTGGGTGTCGACCCTCAGGTTTCTTGTGTTACCCCCACATCTATCAAAAAAGAAAAAAAAGAAAAAAAAAACCTCTAAGAGGCTTCTTGCGCCATTCCCACACTATTCATTTAATAATATAAAAAAAAATATCCACCAACAAATCCATTGTGTACAAGGCCTCTAGGAGCCATATTACCCCTATCTAACCTATCCCCTTCCCATCACCCATCTTCCCACCACCCATCTTCCCTACCCTATTTCAAAATCCTTCTTTAAAGTAAAAAAAAGTGCTTCCTCTTTCCCCTCCCCTATCACCTGTGGAGGTGGGAGGGGCTGTGAGGGGCGATGAGAACAGCAAGGAATAAAAAAAAGGGTTAGCATCTCCCTCATTTTATCCCCCCCCCCCGCTATGGGCATTTTACCTGAAATCCTTGCAGCTCTATAAGTTATTCAATCTCTACTGAACAGTGTTCCCATTCTGTCCAAATTTCCCTAAACGTATCCTTTCTATTTTTAACCGTATGTATCCATCTTTCAGTCTCCATTATTAAATTAACTTCTCTCTTCCAGTCAAGTAAAGTTGGGCATTTAGTCTGTTTCCATAATCTGGGTATTAGTAGTTTAGCCGCATTTATTTAAATGCGGTGTAATACTATCCTTATACGATCTAATAGACCTCGATGTCCCATGGAATAAGAAGTTTAGTGGCGTTAGTTCCATTGTTCCGGGAGATAGCCTTTCAACCCATGGAGCAATTTCTTGCCAGAACCCTCTGATCTTGGGGCATAGCCACCATAATTGGAGGAAGGTGCCCCCCTGCCCACACCCCCTCCAACACCTGGCGTCTGCAGTCCGATACATCTGTGCCAGTCTCACTGGGGTTCTATACCATCTAGTCAAAAATGTATAGGACATTTCTTGAATCTGTGAACTTATAGATGTGTAATTTGTGGAGTCAATAAGCTTTTTAATTTGTGTCGGAGTAAAGCCTTGATTTAATTCTCCTTCCCATTCTCTAATGTAGTAAGGTATTGTATTTTTTCGAGTCCCAAGGACTAATATGTACATTTGAGACAGTAGGTGTATGGTCCTTGTTCTCTTCACACACTTCCTTTCAAATATAGTAGGCGAGTTCAGGGGCCTTATCAGAGCTCTCAACTTATTGAAAACGCACACCAATTGGTGATACCTCCACTCAGCCATTGGCACTGTTCCCAGCTTCAACACCAGTTCTGGTAGGGGTATTAATGTCCCGTGTGGGGAAAATTTACCACATGTTGTGTCCTCATCTTTCCCCCAAACCCCCATAGATCCCACTTCCACTCCTGGTGGAAACCATAGGAACCCCTCCAACGGGGTCAGGGGGGATATCCGGAGGGCATAATCTCCTAGTTGATTTAGTTTGTCCCATATCTTTAAAGTATTCTGGGTTAAGGGTGACGTCCATTTTGAGAGCCCCCTATCTACACTCGGGATCCAGGGGGTCCCTGCCAGTTTCCTTCCTGCCATGGTTTGTTCTAGCGATACCCATACTTTATTTGGGTGGTCATGACTCCAATTTAAAATACGTACTAAGGCCATTGCCCTGTAATATAGCATTACATCTGGTAGTCCCATACCTCCTTCTGACTTCCCTCTGCGTAGAATATCATGGGCCAATCTAGGGCGTTTTTCATTCCACACAAAAGATATACAGGCCCTGCATATGTTTTTTTTTTAAAACTCTGTGGGAGTTAAATTGGCACTGTGTGTAAAATATAGATTATTTTAGGTAGTATACTCATCTTTATTGCACTCACCCTTCCAAACCATGTAAGTATCTGACCCTTCCATTTCTGCAGGTCCTCCATTACCTCCTCCATTAAGGTACTATAATTCAGATCGTACAAGAGTTTTTGGTCCGGCGGAATATGCGTTCCTAAATAGACCAATGATTTTTCATTCCATACAAAAGAGTAGGAGTTTTGCAGGGCCTTTGCCATATCTGAGGAAACATGACAGGGCAAAAGTACAGACTTCTCAAAGTTGATCTTAAAATTGGATAGAACTCCAAATTTAGATACTTCTACCATCAAAGCCGGTAGTAAGGTCTGTGGTGAGGACAGGTAGAATAACAGGTCATCGGCATACGCAGAGACCTTATGTTCGTCCGGTCCAATACACGTCCCCTGAATTTCAATGTTTATTCTTACTTTGCAAAGAAGGGGTTCCAATATCATGGCGAACAGCAATGGAGACAAAGGGCACCCTTGTCTCGTGCCATTGTATATTTGAAAATAATTTGACAAAGTACCATTCAGTTTAACTCTCGCTCTCGGGGCCGCATATAACGCCGATACCCAACCCATCATGCGATCTCCCACCTTCATCCTCCTTAGAACCTCAGTCATGAATACCCAGTTCACCCTGTCAAATGCCTTTTCGGCGTCCATTAAAATTGTCACTCTAGGGGCTCTATCAGGGCCGTGTTGCATCCAGTGAAGGATATGCAGGGCCCGTATGGTGTTATCTCTGGCCTCACGCCCTTCATAAAGCCTGTTTGATCAGGGTGAACTAGCATCACTATATGGTCCTGTAACCGGAGTGCCAAAATCTCTGCCAAAAGCTTGGTATCAAAATTTAACAAAGAGATTGGTCTATAGTTAGCACAGTGTTGAGGGTCCTTTCCTGACTTAGGGAGCACTGTGATATATGCCAGTAAATCTTCTGGGGGGAGGGGGTTCGACGTATTAATTAAGTTAAAGTAATTGCATATTGGGACCCCCAAGTTTGAGACAAATTTCTTATAGTATGAATTTGTAAAGCCATCCGGCCCTTGTCTTTTCCCTATTGCCAGATTTGCTATTACTCCGTTCACTTCTTCAACGGTAATTGGCCTATTTATTTCCTCAGTTGCCTCGGACGGCAGCAAGGGCATCGCCGAGTCCACAATGTAGACTTGGATCTCCGCCTTTTGTCGCTCGTCCGTGGCAACTGACATATCGGGTTGAATATTGTATAGGGCTTCATAAAATCTATGGAACTCGGCCGCTATAGCCTGGGTTTCCACTATCTTTTTATTTTGTATTGTTAAAGGAGACTACCACATTTATTTCCCTGTTCATAGAACCAGTGTGCGTAATATCTAAACTTACTTCTGGTTTTACAATCCAAACATTGTGTCAGTTTGCATCGCAAGATTTCCAATCGCTTAGCGTCTGCTGGGTCTAAGTGTCTTTTATGTTTTGTCTCTAACTCATTAATCTCTTCCAGCAGATCTACTATTTCTTTTTGTTTTCCTTTTTTAATCCTTGACCCATGTGCTATCAGTTCACCCCTAATCACCGATTTATGGGATTCCCAGACAGCTTGTTCAGAGGTTTCTCCAGGCACATTCATTTCAAAATATGTTTTTATTTTAAGGGTTAATGCCTCCACTATGCGACTATCATCTAACAATGTCTTGTTTAACCGCCATGTTCGTTCTAAATGGCCTACTGAAACTGGATACAGGGTCATGGTTATAGGTGCATGGTCTGAAATCGTTATTGGTTCTATCGTACATGATCAAATCTTTTCCAAGTAGAACTGGTCCACAAAGAAGAGATCCAAACCAGAGTACATATTGTGTATTTTGGAATAGTAACTATAGTCCCTTGTCCCATTATGCATTACACGCCATCCATCCACCAGATGAGAGGTGAGACCGTAAAAGCTGTTTTATATGGTTTAAAGCTTTGAAGGATATGGGGTTTTTACCCGTTGATGTATCTATACTTGGGTCTAGTGCTAAATTAAAATCTCCCCCCAAAATCAAAAATCCCTCTCTATATTTCTCCAACAATTTCAGAGTCTTTATCAAAAAATTCACTGTTCCTGTATTTGGCGTGTAGATTGAGGCAAAGATGTAGCAATAGCCATTCAATCTCGCCTTTACAAAGAGGTAACGGACTCCGGTATCTATTTGTGAAGATATAACAGTTATTGGGCATGTCCTTGTAAATGTTATTGTCACCCTTCTTGCCCTTGCAATTGGGGATGGTGCATGAAACCACTGATTGAATGCATATAATGGCATATTTGGTGTGGCCCCTTTCAAAAAGTGTGTTTCTTGTAAAAAGACCACGTCTGCCGCATGATGGCGCAGTTCCTGCCAAAGACGGCCTCTTTTCTGAGGTTTTAACCTCTTACGTTATATGATTTTACTTTTATTGGACCTGCCATTACAAATTTTTGTATGTTCTGAACACTTCATCTAATAGCTGCGGTTTCTCTCTGCTCTTTACACATGCCCATGGGAGAGGAGGAAGAGGGGGAGGAGCAGAAAGAAAAAAATAAAAGAAAAACCAGAAAGAAAGAAAAAAAAAAGAAGGGAGAAACAGAAAAAGTACCCTCCTCCCTGCCCCACCTTCCCCATAACCCAGTTTTCCCCTCTGGGTTACATACTAATTAGGAAAGTAATCCGTGAGGGGGCACAGTACCCCTCACCGACCTACCCGTCCTTCTGCCATATTGCAGAATTTCAAGTCCTGTATATTGGACCTGGCCTAATGAGTAAAGTATCCCTTTACCCCAACCCATTAATCTAAACTCCTCCCCCCGGGCATTCTTATTGCGTATTGCATTACATTCCCCCCTTTTTTTTGGGGGGGGATACCATGGTGAATCCACTACAAGAAAAAATAAAAAGCCCCCCCAAAAAAAAGCAGAAGAGAGGAAAAAACTAAATTGGAGGTTTCCCCTCCCCATTAATGTAAAAAGTGCTCCTCATATGTGGTTCCCTTACAACCATATACCTTATACCCTCTACCACTGCAAACAATTATACCAACATTTATGTAATAATTAATTTACTCCCTAAACAGGGAGCATAGAAAAATTAGGAGGTCACCACCTAAAAAGGAGACAAAAAATAAAAAAAGGGGGAAAAGGGGATTTCCCTTCCCCATAATATAAAAAATGCTCTTCATATGTGAGGCCCTTACAACCTTATACCTTATACCATATACCGTATACCACTTTAAACCATTATACCAACATTTATATAATAATTGATAATTAATATCTTCCCTAAACAGGGAGCACGGAATAAATCTAGTGAATTCACCTCCTATTGGGGAAAAAAAAAAGGGGGGGAAAGGGAGTTTCCTTTTCCCATAATATAAAAAGTGTTCTTCATATGTAAAACCCTTGCAAGTATTGTTTTAATGAAAGCAACTGAATAAAAAAAAATCTGACTTTTGAAATTACATTATCAAATTTATTTTAGTGTTTGGGTTACTTAATTATCACCTGAACTATAAGCTAGTTAACCTCACCCATGCCAGGTCATATCAGATCATGCCCTAGGTTGTTTCTGTGGTAAAATTGTGATTCTGTTAACTATTGTAGGGTCAATATACTGTATCAGCCATAAGAGAATAGTATTGTCCTTTCAAGTCTGGCAGCCAAGTACCGTGGAAGGAACACAAGAATCTGAATTGCAGTAGATTAAAGATTACCTAGAACTATATCTTTACTTCTCAGAAATACAGTGCCTTGAAAAAGTATTCATACCACTTTAAATGTTCCACATTTTCTCATGTTACAACCAAAAGTGTAAATGTATTTTATTTGGATTTCATGTGATAGACCAACACAAAGGGGCACATAATTGTGAATTTAAAGGAAAATCATAAATGGTTCAAGTTTTTTTACAAATAAATATGTGAAAAGTTTGGTGTGTGTAACAGATCCCATTCTCACTCCACTTGAGTGCTTCCGTCAGTACACTGCTTCCTCCAATCTGGATCCTCAGAAATCAAATATTACAGCCATATATTGTAACCAAGAACCAGACGAGACTAGCTTAGTTACAAACTGAACATGGAACCGTTTATTAGAACAAAAATACAGTCATATACAATTCAGAAGGAGGTTTCCCCCTCCTGATCATATTATCCTAACAATACAACTGTAACCAGAAACATAAATAAACATGAGCTAATTAACTAGTCATTTACCCAGCCTAGGAGACTCAGAGGTATGACCTTTCAGGTCAGCCTTGCCCTCTCCTAGCTCAGAAGACACAACGCACATTATCATAAATATAAACACAGGACACCTTCTCACAATAGCACTAGGTCCCAGAATTAGCAGACGGTCTGTCTTCTGCATTGCAGACCGTGGATTCCACATCCAAGCTATGCTTTGATTAATCAGGGATTACAGACGGCATTGCAACAGTCTACAAAACTCTTACAATGTTCCATTATTCTGATACAGGGGAATTAATATATCATAGATTTCTTGGGGGATATTGTTGATAAATATTACTGTTCCATTTTAAGTAATCCAAACCACATTCTTAGTGTCCATTAAACAGTTGTCCATTTTCTCAGTCACCCTGTGCCCCTAAGGCCCCTTTCACACTGAGGCGTATTTCAGGTGTTTTAGCGCTAAAAATAGCGCATAAATAACGGCTGTAATAATCCTTCCCCAGCATTCTCAATGTGAAAGCCTGAGGGCTTTTACACTGAGGCGATGCGCTGGCAGGAGGAAAACAAATCTCCTGCAAGTCGCATCTTTATAGCGGTGAAGGAGCGGTGTGTATACCACTCCTTTACCGCTCCTTCCCATTGAAATCAATGAGACACCACGGCTATACTGCCCGCAAACCGCTGCTGTAGCAGCGGTTTGCAGGCAGTATTAACCTTTTTTGCGATGCTAGCGGGGGGTTAAAACCGCACCGCTAGTGGCCGAATATCGCGGTAAAAACGATGGTATAGCGGCGCTAAAAATAGCGCCGCTATACCGCCAGCGCACCTACCCGCCCCAGTGTGAAAGGGGCCTAATAGACACAGGGTAACTTAGACATAGGAGGTGCATGGGGAGCTGGAACAAGGGTTTCCCAACCTCTTCAAGGGATTATGGGTTCCACGGGCCCCCTGCCCAAAGTGACTCCCGTCACAGTGTGCATTTGTATTCAGCCCCCCTGAGTCAATACTTTGTAGAACCAACTTTCGCTGCAATTACAACTGCAAGTCTTTTTGGGTATGTCTCTACCAGCTTTGCACATCTAGAGAGTGACATTTTTGCCCATTCTTCTTTGCAAAATAGCTCAAGATCTGTCAGATTGGATGGAGAGAGTCAGTGCATAGCAATTTTCAAGTCTTGCCAATAATGCTCAATTGGATTTAGGTCTGGACTTTGACTGGGCCATTCTAACACATGAATATGCTTTGATTTAAGCCAGGGATATGCAATTAGCGGACCTCCATCTGTTGCAAAACTACAAGTCCCATCATGCCTCTGCCTCTGGGTGTCATGCTCGTGGCTGTCAGAGTCTTGCTATGCCCCATGGGATTTGTAGTTCTGCAACAGCTGGAGGTCCGCTAATTGCATATCCCCGATTTAAGCCCCGATTGTAGCTCTGGCTGAATGTTTAGGGTCATTGTACTGCTGGAAGATGAACCTCAGCCCTAGTCTCAAGTCTTTTGCAGATTCTAACAGGTTTTCTTCTAAGATTGCCCTGTATTCAGCTCCATCAATCTTCCCATCAACTCTGACCAACTTCCTTGTCTCTGCTGAAGAAAAGCATCCCCACAACATGATGGTGCCACCACCACGTTTCACGAAGGGTATGTTTTTTTTTAGGGTAATGTGTAGTGTTAGTTTTCCGCCACACATAGCGTTTTGCTTTTAGGCCAATAAGTTCAATTTTAGTATCATGTGACCAGAGCACCTTCTTCCACATGTTTGCTGTGTCCCCCACATGGCTTCTTGCAAACTGAAAACAGGACTTCTTATGGATTTCTTTCAACAATGGCTTTATTCTTGCCACTTTTCCATAAAGTCCATATTTGCGGAGTGCACGACTAATAGTTGTCCTGTGGACTGATTCTCCCACCTGAGCTGTGGATTTCTGATGCTCCTCCAGCATTACCATGGGCCTCTTGGCTGCTTCTCTGATTAATGTTCTCTTTGCCAGGCCTGTCAGTTTAGGTGGACGTGCATGTCTTGGTAGGTTTGCAGCTGTGCCATACTCTTTCCATTTTCGGATGATGGATTGAACAGTGCTCCATGAGATGTTTAAAGCTTGGGATATTTTTTTATAACCTAACCCTGCTTTAAACTTCTCCACAACTTTATCCCTGACCTGTCTGGTGTGTTCCTTGGCCTCCATGATGCTGCTTGTTCACTAAGGTTCTCCAACAAACCTCTGAGGGCTTCACAGAACAGCTGTATTTATACTGAAATTAAATTACACACAGGTTATTTACGAATTAGGTGACTTCTAAAGGCAATTGGTTCCACTTGATTTTAGTTAAGGGTATCAGAGTAAAGGGGGCTGAATACAAATGCACGCCACACTTTTCAGATATTTATTTGTAAAAAAAAATTGAAAACCATTTATCATTTTCCTTCCACTTCACAAGTATGTGCCACCTTGTGTTGATCTAGCACATAAAATTCTAATAAAATTTAAGTTTTTGATTGTAACATGACAAAATGTGAAAGATTTAAAGGGGTATGAATACTTTTTCAAGGCACTGGAATGTCCCTGGAACATTGAGAATAAATTACTCCATCATAGTGACACCACAAGGTAAAGGTCTTCATGTGAAATATAACACTGAAAATGGAAGACATTGAAGGTAATTTTTCTTATATCATATCATATCATATCATCAAATATATCAATTATACCTGTTCATCCTTGTAAAGGTCAATAAATCACTATTTCATATGCACATACTCTATTTTGTATTAAAGCTGGTGCTTAAAGTGGAACTACACATCATCTGAACACCACAAACCACTGTATTTAATCATTTTTAATATTCAAAGCAAACTCACCCATTCATCCACATCTCCATAATTTGTTTTGCTGAAAAATCACATTGAGAAACACCCCCTAGCATTTCTGGCTGCGGCCATCTTGAGTAAGGGCAGGACGTAGGGTATATCTTCTAGAGATTTAGTGGGGTAAAAGCTTCTGGCCTATAATGGAAGATGGTTTAGTCATAACTGTGTTTCCTTTAATTTACTAGTTTTGTGCTCATGTTACATTTTGTACAGAATAACATTTATGTTTAGCCAAAAGTTTTTAGCCAAAAGTTTGGGAATCTGAAATTTTCACCAAATCCATTGTAGTGACGAGACTAATCTACTTCCCTACTTTTAATGTTCTTTTATCTGCTGATTTAATATCTGGAAGATTTAAAAAGTAGAATATTGCTGGATCTTGTATTTGGTTGGTACAATTTTTAGCTGTGCCTCTTTGGAGGATCAGTCATAGCATTTCTGCTTTACAAAGTGAAACGTCAGAGGAATTTCATAGAAGAGATCATTCCATTGTTTATGTACAAAATTGATTTCTGAATACAGCAATGTTTTCATAGATTCCGAACTCACCTTTAAATCTGCATCTGCAAACATATTCAGGGACTGGCCATCGGGACTACCAGGGGTTTCCCGGTGGGCCGATCGGCTCAGTGGGCCGGTTTAAGTGACAGGCAGCCTCTCCAAATAATTTATTTTGAACACTGCTGTACTGCCCAGGGCCGACCCTACCATGGGACCGAGGCGGCGATTCAGGGGTGGACTGGGCCCGGATAGTGGTAAATTGCTGGGTGCTTCAGTATTGTTGCTGGCCCACCCACCAGAGCCGACAGGCTTTTGGAGCACTTCCTTTGGCTCTGCCGCTGTAATAGGTGTCTTAAAGGTCACGCAGGTAGGCAGGTACAGAAGACCTCCGAGAGCCACTGCCGCTCCATCGTCCTGTTGTCAGTGTGTGGGCAGCAGGTGACAACCGACTCGGTGCAGCTGCCCTTGAAGATTGGATCCACACACTGCTCCATTCAGCATGCATGAGCCCATGCATTGCATCTATGAAGAGCAAGAGGTGGTGGGAAGATTAAAAAAGCAGCCGACAGTCACAATAAAGCCCCCCCGGACCATTCAAGTGAGTGAGCTGAGCACTGTCACTGACCAGATCCGGACCCCTCTCTCCGCCCCCCCTCCCTGTCCCCCTCTCTCCGCCCCCTCCCCTCTCTCTCTCTCTCTCCCTGTATCCCTTCTCTCTATCTCTCCCCCTCCCTTTCTCTCTCTCCCTCTCTC
Source organism: Rana muscosa (assembly GCA_029206835.1). Taxonomy (NCBI): domain Eukaryota; kingdom Metazoa; phylum Chordata; class Amphibia; order Anura; family Ranidae; genus Rana; species Rana muscosa. Next base: position 104,046,039 of record CM055122.1, on the reverse strand, counting down.
TCTCTCTCTGTCTCTTTTTCTGCCTCTCTCTCCCTCCCTTCTCCCTCTCTCTCTCCCTGTCCCCTCTCTCTCCCTGCCCCCTCTCTCCCTGCCCTATCTCTGGCAGCAGGCGACAGTGGCAAGTGACACACTGCATCTTGTGGCAAGTGACGGTGGCAAGTGACACACTGAATCTGGTGGCAAGCGAAGGTGGCAAGTCACACACTGCATCTGGTGGCAAGCGAAGGTGGCAAGTGACACACTGCATCTGGTGGCAGGTGACGGTGGCAAGTGACACACTGCATCTGGTGGCAAGCGAAGGTGGCAAGTGACACACTGCATCTGGTGGCAAGCAAAGGTGGCAAGTGACACACTGCATCTGGTGGCAGGTGCCGGTGGCAAGTGACACGCTGCATCTGATGGCAAGCAACTGTGGCAAGTGACACACTGCATCTAGTGGCAAGCAAAGGTGGCAAGTGACACACTGCATCTGGTGGCAAGCGAAGGTGGCAAGTGACACACTGCATCTGGTGGCAGGTGACGGTGGCAAGTGACACACTGCATCTGGTGGCAGGTGACGTGGCAAGTGACACGCTGCATCTGGTGGCAAGCGAAGGTGGCAAGTGACACGCTGCATCTGGTGGCAAGCGAAGGTGGCAAGTGACACACTGCATCTGGTGGCAAGCGAAGGTGGCAAGTGACACACTGCATCTGGTGGCAGGTGACGGTGGCAAGTGACACGCTGCATCTGGTGGCAAGCGATGGTGGCAATTGACACACTGCATCTGGTGGCAGGTGACGGTGGCAATGACACGCTGCATCTGGTGGCAAGCGACGGTGGCAAGTGACACACTGCATCTGGTGGCAAGTAACACACTGCATCTGGTGGCATGTGACATGCTGCATCTGGTGAAAAGTGACACACTGCATCTGGTGGCAAATGACACACTGCACCTGGTGGCAGGCGGCGGTGGCAAATAACATTCTGAATCTGGTCACAGGCAATGGTGACACGCTGCATCTGGTGGAAAGTGACAAGCGCAGGGTTCCCACTGATTCTGCATTCTGGTGAGTTGAATTATTTCATTATATATTACAATGTAGTAATAGAAATAATGTGATTTGATCATCCTGACACCATATTAAGCAAGGTGTAGGGATGTTTTCAGCACCAACCATTCACCCGTCAAATCACCCCCACGCTAAATTCCCCATCAACCCTGAGACTACATTGTCCCCTGTTCCTTGGCAAAATTGTCTCTGAATGGCAGTCTGGAAATGTGGTTATCCTACCAGTGGGCAAGGTGGCAATTTTCCCCCCGGCCACTCTGATGCCCCATACAAAGGCTGCACCGCTTCCCTCAGATCCTTCCCAAACTCAATAAGAATCCATATTGCGCAATTGCGTATAGTTTTATATACTGTTTTTGTGCATGTTTGCAAAATTAAAGTGGGCCGGTCTGGGTGAAGTCCAGGGCCAAATTTTTGTCCCAGTGCAGCCCTGAACATATTGCATAGCTTGAAACTACTAAAATGCCTGATTGACCACCTTGGATTTGACCCCTGCATTACCTTACTGCCACAAGTGGTGCTTAAAGTGATATTAAAGCTTATTTTTATTTTTTTTAAATAACAAACATGTTATATTTACAAGCTGTGCAGTGGTTTTGCAGAAAGCAGTCCCAATTCTTCTATTCTTGGGTCCCTCTGCCAGCACTCCTGGCCCCTCCCTCCTACCAAGTTCCCCCAGATCAAGCCATGAGGACACCCAAGCAGGCTCACTCCCCAGCCACTGCTCTGCGTGTCCTCTCACAACAGAGCCACGGCACTGCCCTGCCCCCTCTCTCTCCTCATTGGTTCACTGGCTCTGATTGGCTCTGGTCTCAGCCAATGAGAAGGGAGAGTCCCCAGAGAGCTGAGTCTCTCGTGCACATCACTGGATCGAGATGGGGCTCAGCTAAGTGTTGGGGGGGGGGGACTGAGGGGGCTGCTGTACATAAAATGCATGAAGGTAAAAAACCTTGAGCCTTTACAACCAGTTTAAATCAATTGTATTGTTCACTGTATACATTTATTTGTCACACACATTGCCTAACAGTGACAACATTATTGTCCTAAAATTGGTATTAATATTATGGCTTAAGTACAGTTGGCTTAAGAGGTATGAGCAGAGGTAAAAAGTAGAGGTTGGGTTGAGGGTTGGTTGTAGGGAGTTTATGGGCTTAATTGACCTGTCCAAAAATATCTGAATGCTCCTGCATGATGCCCTGTGCACACGATCGGAATTTCCAATGAAAAAAGTCTGATGGACTTGTTTCATCGGAAATTCCGATCATGTGTGGGCCCCATCAGCCTTTTTCCCATCGGTGTAAAAAAATAGAACATGTTTTAAATTTTTCAGATGGAAAAAAAACGATAAGAAATTCCGATCGTTTGTATGGAACTCCTTCGGAGAAAAATCCACGCATGCTCAGACTAAAATAGGAGGCGGAAGCGCTCGTTCTGGTAAAACTAGCGTTTGTAATGGAGATAGCACATTCATCATGCTGCAAATTAATGCATCGTTAAATGTAGCGCATTCTTTTCTTCTTTCTAATGCTAGAACAAATTTTATTTTTCGCTGCGGATATTCACACCGAGTTCTGACAAATGTATTTCTTTGTTTCTTGTGATCTCATGAATCTTCGTATTTTATGTTAAAGCCAGGTCTCCAAAATATCTTAATATTTATTTTAAGCGCGAATCGGCTAACACCAAACTTTTACTAGCACGCGGTAACATGAAATCAGCAAAAGCAGCCCAAAGGGTGGCGCCGTTGGATTTGAACTTCCCCTTTATAGTGACGTTGTACGTGTTGTACATCACTGCGTTTTGGACGGTCGGAATTTGGTCTGATGGTGTGTATGCAAGACAGCTTTGAACGGAATTACGATGAAAAATTCCATTGGATTTTAGCCCATCGGAATTCTGATCGTGTGTACAGGGCATTAGTCTTTCAACTCAACTGTATGTGAAACTATTCTGAGGTGTAGGTTGAAGGTTAGAATGAAGGTTAAAGTTTTGTTTAGGGTTGGGATTGGGCAAACTATTTAGCAAGAAAAACGCATTTGTGCACAGTTTACTATTAATGCCACTTTTGCCTGGTTAACAATGGTGTCAATTACAAACAAAAACATTTATATCATTTTTTTTTTTATTCCTTTGCCTGTGTTTAGCTCAGTGACAGAGCTTACTGTACATACCGAATGATAAAGTGATGACAAATCTGTGCTAACAATTGTAGCGGGGTCTCCTTTGAGGCCCCGGGACTACATTACCCAGAACCCCACTCGGCACCCAGAGTGCAGTTAGCCACCGCAGAGACTCATGGGAGGGGTTATTTAAGGAGGAGGCAAGGTGGAGCTCGGCCTCTTTGGACACCGCGCTGCAAGCAAGAGCTTCTTCCTGTGCGGATCTGCTGCAGTGCAAGGCCTGAAGCCTGGGCCTTGCGCAACTTCCAAAGAGCCTTCCACCCCACTGCGGAGCCTAGGTGGCATCTGACTTGTCGAGTGAGGACATCAGTTGGATCGGGGACCCGATCGGTACAGACGCTGTGTGCGGAGACACAGAAGGTGGAAGTCCCGGGCTGGGATCGCGCCCGGAGTGGTGAGCGAGCACTTGCTCAATCAAATAGACTTTACAGATTCTAGGCCTATAGACTGCCGTGGCTCACCGATAGGGATGAGCTTCGTGTTCGAGTCGAACATACGTTCGACTCGAACATTGGCTGTTCGATCGTTCGACGAAGATCGAACGATTTGGGCCGTTCGCGCCAAATTCGAGTGACGCGAACGGCCCACAATGCACTACGCCATCGCAGTGTCATCCAGGCGCTGTGATTGGCCAAGCATGCACTGTGACCCCGCATGCTTGGCCAATCACAGCGCCGGCAGCGAGGAGAGCAATGATTGGCCACAGGCAGGATGCCTGTGGCCAATTATTGCTGAGGGTGTTTAGTACACGCCCCACACTATAAAAGGCCGCCAGCACGGCGGCCCAGTGTAGTGTGTTCCGGAGCAGGGATAGAGTAGCATAGGCAGGGACAGTGACTGTTATTTCTTTCTTGCTTAACCTGGATTCCTTTAGTTTAGGGAAAGAGAAGGATAGGTAGGGAGAGTGTCAGTGTGTTTTGTGCTTCTGCTATAGTGTGCTTAAAAAAAACATTTATTCTAGGGACAGAAAACTCTAGGTAGGGACAGTGTCAGTTTCTTTCACTCTGCAAGTCCTTGTTTCCAGGGACCTGTAAGGACAGTGAGTTAATTGTCCTTGTGCTATATTGTGCTTAAAAAAAACATTTATTCTAGGGACAGAAAACTCTAGGTAGGGACAGTGTCAGTTTCTTTCACTCTGCAAGTCCTTGTTTCCAGGGACCTGTAAGGACAGTGAGTTAATTGTCCTTGTGCTATATTGTGATTAAAAAAAACATTTATTCTAGGGACAGAAAACTCTAGGTAGGGACAGTGTCAGTTTCTTTCACTCTGCAAGTCCTTGTTTCCAGGGACCTGTAAGGACAGTGAGTTAATTTTCCTTGTGCTATATTGTGATTAAAAAAAACATTTTTTCTAGGGACAGAAAACTGTAGGTAGGGAGAGTGTTTTTTTTCTTTCACTCTGCAAGTCCTTGTTTCCAGGGACCTGTAAGGACAGTGAGTTAATTGTCCTTGTGCTATATTGTGCTTAAAAAAAACATTTATTCTAGGGACAGAAAACTCTAGGTAGGGACAGTGTCAGTTTCTTTCACTCTGCAAGTCCTTGTTTCCAGGGACCTGTAAGGACAGTGAGTTAATTGTCCTTGTGCTATATTGTGATTAAAAAAAACATTTATTCTAGGGACAGAAAACTCTAGGTAGGGACAGTGTCAGTTTCTTTCACTCTGCAAGTCCTTGTTTCCAGGGACCTGTAAGGACAGTGAGTTAATTTTCCTTGTGCTATATTGTGATTAAAAAAAACATTTTTTCTAGGGACAGAAAACTGTAGGTAGGGAGAGTGTTTTTTTTCTTTCACTCTGCAAGTCCTTGTTTCCAGGGACCTGTAAGGACAGTGAGTTAATTTTACTTGTGCTATATTGTGCTTAAAAAAAACATTTTTTCTAGGGACAGAAAACTGTAGGTAGGGAGAGTGTTTTTTTTCTTTCACTCTGCAAGTCCTTGTTTCCAGGGACCTGTAAGGACAGTGAGTTAATTGTCCTTGTGCTATATTGTGCTTAAAAAAAACATTTATTCTAGGGACAGAAAACTCTAGGTAGGGACAGTGTCAGTTTCTTTCACTCTGCAAGTCCTTGTTTCCAGGGACCTGTAAGGACAGTGAGTTAATTTTCCTTGTGCTATATTGTGATTAAAAAAAAAATTTTTTCTAGGGACAGAAAACTGTAGGTAGGGAGAGTGTTTTTTTTCTTTCACTCTGCAAGTCCTTGTTTCCAGGGACCTGTAAGGACAGTGAGTTAATTTTACTTGTGCTATATTGTGCTTAAAAAAAACATTTTTTCTAGGGACAGAAAACTGTAGGTAGGGAGAGTGTTTTTTTTCTTTCACTCTGCAAGTCCTTGTTTCCAGGGACCTGTAAGGACAGTGAGTTAATTGTCCTTGTGCTATATTGTGCTTAAAAAAAACATTTATTCTAGGGACAGAAAACTCTAGGTAGGGACAGTGTCAGTTTCTTTCACTCTGCAAGTCCTTGTTTCCAGGGACCTGTAAGGACAGTGAGTTAATTGTCCTTGTGCTATATTGTGATTAAAAAAAAACATTTATTCTAGGGACAGAAAACTCTAGGTAGGGACAGTGTCAGTTTCTTTCACTCTGCAAGTCCTTGTTTCCAGGGACCTGTAAGGACAGTGAGTTAATTTTCCTTGTGCTATATTGTGATTAAAAAAAACATTTTTTCTAGGGACAGAAAACTGTAGGTAGGGAGAGTGTTTTTTTTCTTTCACTCTGCAAGTCCTTGTTTCCAGGGACCTGTAAGGACAGTGAGTTAATTTTACTTGTGCTATATTGTGCTTAAAAAAAACATTTTTTCTAGGGACAGAAAACTGTAGGTAGGGAGAGTGTTTTTTTTCTTTCACTCTGCAAGTCCTTGTTTCCAGGGACCTGTAAGGACAGTGAGTTAATTGTCCTTGTGCTATATTGTGCTTAAAAAAAACATTTATTCTAGGGACAGAAAACTCTAGGTAGGGACAGTGTCAGTTTCTTTCACTCTGCAAGTCCTTGTTTCCAGGGACCTGTAAGGACAGTGAGTTAATTTTCCTTGTGCTATATTGTGATTAAAAAAAACATTTTTTCTAGGGACAGAAAACTGTAGGTAGGGAGAGTGTTTTTTTTCTTTCACTCTGCAAGTCCTTGTTTCCAGGGACCTGTAAGGACAGTGAGTTAATTTTACTTGTGCTATATTGTGCTTAAAAAAAACATTTTTTCTAGGGACAGAAAACTGTAGGTAGGGAGAGTGTTTTTTTTCTTTCACTCTGCAAGTCCTTGTTTCCAGGGACCTGTAAGGACAGTGAGTTAATTGTCCTTGTGCTATATTGTGCTTAAAAAAAACATTTATTCTAGGGACAGAAAACTCTAGGTAGGGACAGTGTCAGTTTCTTTCACTCTGCAAGTCCTTGTTTCCAGGGACCTGTAAGGACAGTGAGTTAATTGTCCTTGTGCTATATTGTGATTAAAAAAAAACATTTATTCTAGGGACAGAAAACTCTAGGTAGGGACAGTGTCAGTTTCTTTCACTCTGCAAGTCCTTGTTTCCAGGGACCTGTAAGGACAGTGAGTTAATTTTCCTTGTGCTATATTGTGATTAAAAAAAACATTTTTTCTAGGGACAGAAAACTGTAGGTAGGGAGAGTGTTTTTTTTCTTTCACTCTGCAAGTCCTTGTTTCCAGGGACCTGTAAGGACAGTGAGTTAATTTTACTTGTGCTATATTGTGCTTAAAAAAAACATTTTTTCTAGGGACAGAAAACTGTAGGTAGGGAGAGTGTTTTTTTTCTTTCACTCTGCAAGTCCTTGTTTCCAGGGACCTGTAAGGACAGTGAGTTAATTGTCCTTGTGCTATATTGTGCTTAAAAAAAACATTTATTCTAGGGACAGAAAACTCTAGGTAGGGACAGTGTCAGTTTCTTTCACTCTGCAAGTCCTTGTTTCCAGGGACCTGTAAGGACAGTGAGTTAATTGTCCTTGTGCTATATTGTGATTAAAAAAAAACATTTATTCTAGGGACAGAAAACTCTAGGTAGGGACAGTGTCAGTTTCTTTCACTCTGCAAGTCCTTGTTTCCAGGGACCTGTAAGGACAGTGAGTTAATTTTCCTTGTGCTATATTGTGATTAAAAAAAACATTTTTTCTAGGGACAGAAAACTGTAGGTAGGGAGAGTGTTTTTTTTCTTTCACTCTGCAAGTCCTTGTTTCCAGGGACCTGTAAGGACAGTGAGTTAATTTTACTTGTGCTATATTGTGCTTAAAAAAAACATTTTTTCTAGGGACAGAAAACTGTAGGTAGGGAGAGTGTTTTTTTTCTTTCACTCTGCAAGTCCTTGTTTCCAGGGACCTGTAAGGACAGTGAGTTAATTGTCCTTGTGCTATATTGTGCTTAAAAAAAACATTTATTCTAGGGACAGAAAACTCTAGGTAGGGACAGTGTCAGTTTCTTTCACTCTGCAAGTCCTTGTTTCCAGGGACCTGTAAGGACAGTGAGTTAATTGTCCTTGTGCTATATTGTGATTAAAAAAAAACATTTATTCTAGGGACAGAAAACTCTAGGTAGGGACAGTGTCAGTTTCTTTCACTCTGCAAGTCCTTGTTTCCAGGGACCTGTAAGGACAGTGAGTTAATTTTCCTTGTGCTATATTGTGATTAAAAAAAACATTTTTTCTAGGGACAGAAAACTGTAGGTAGGGAGAGTGTTTTTTTTCTTTCACTCTGCAAGTCCTTGTTTCCAGGGACCTGTAAGGACAGTGAGTTAATTGTCCTTGTGCTATATTGTGCTTAAAAAAAACATTTATTCTAGGGACAGAAAACTCTAGGTAGGGACAGTGTCAGTTTCTTTCACTCTGCAAGTCCTTGTTTCCAGGGACCTGTAAGGACAGTGAGTTAATTTTCCTTGTGCTATATTGTGATTAAAAAAAATTTTTTTCTAGGGACAGAAAACTGTAGGTAGGGAGAGTGTTTTTTTTTTTCACTCTGCAAGTCCTTGTTTCCAGGGACCTGTAAGGACAGTGAGTTAATTGTCCTTGTGCTATATTGTGCTTAAAAAAAACATTTATTCTAGGGACAGAAAACTCTAGGTAGGGACAGTGTCAGTTTCTTTCACTCTGCAAGTCCTTGTTTCCAGGGACCTGGAGAGACATTGAGTGAATTGTCCTTGTGCTATATTGTGATTAAAAAAAACATTTATTCTAGGGACAGAAAACTCTAGGTAGGGACAGTGTCAGTTTCTTTCACTGTGAAAGTCCTTGTTTCAAGGGACAGAGAAGGACACCTCAAGGTAGCCCTTATTGCTTTTTTCCCATCTCCCTGCAGGCCATCTATTAGAATGTCTGGAAGGCAAACAAGGAGAGGCAGACATTCAGGAGGCAATAAAAGAGGGCAAGCAGGCTCTGTGTCTGGGGGCAACAGTGCTGGTCGTGGACGCGGTGCATTGTCATCAGCACATGGCCATGGGACACGCTTGTCCTTCTTTTCGGCAGCTGGACATGTTGAGCCACATCATGCCGAAGACTTGGTAGAGTGGATGACCAAGCCCTCCTCCTCCTCCTCATCCTCTCTCACCCAGGCTCAGGGTACTGGAAAAGCAGCTGCCAAAGCGTCGTCTTCCCTGGTATCAATGTCAGACAAATCATCAGTCACTCCTTCCCTAGACCCACCATGTCCTCCTCCTGAGGAGTCCCCCGAACTGTTTCAGCACAGTGTTGGGTACATGCTCCAGGAGGATGCCCAGCGTTTCGAAGGGTCTGATGATGAAACCCAGCTAGAGGAAGGCAGTAGCGTGAGAGCAGACAGAGGGGATGCTCAAGAAGGACACCAATCTGGCAGTCATGTTCCAGCAGCTGCAGCATACTGCCAGATTGGCTCCAGTGATGAGGAGGGAGGGGATGATGAGGTCAATGACTCCACGTGGGTGCCTAATAGGAGAGAGGAGGAGGAGGAGGATGAGGAGGAGGCACATCTCCAACGAGGCAGGATGCCCTTTGGTGGCCAGCGTAAGGGCAGTACACCGACGGAATCACACCGCAGAGCTCCGCCTGTGCAGGGCGCTGCCTCTGCCCGTCATTCAAAAAGTTCTTTGGTGTGGGCCTTTTTTGAGGCTAGTGCATCAGATCGCACAGCTGCTGTTTGCAACATATGTCTCAAGCGTATATCGCGTGGCCAAAACATCAGCCGCTTGGGTACCACATGCCTGACCAGACATATGTTGACCTGCCATGCAGCTCGTTGGCAAGCCTACCTCAAAGACCCACACCAAAGAACAAAGCGGACCTCTCCTTGCACCGCATCAGCTGGGATCTCCAACCCCACTATAACTTCAGTCCTCTCTGAAACATGCACTGAGAGGAATGAAGGTGTAGAATTAGGTGTGTCACAGCCAAGTACTTGCGCCCACTCTGCTAGCAGTACACCGACGTCCGATTCTAGCAGGCAAATTTCCCTGCCCCAGCTGCTGGACCGTCGAAAGAAGTTCACTCCCAGCCATCCACATGCCCAGCGGTTGAATGCTAGCTTGGCTAAATTGCTAGCGCTTCAACTGCTGCCTTTTCAGTTGGTAGACTCGGCCCCCTTCCGTGAGTTTGTGCAATGTGCGGTTCCTCAGTGGCAGGTTCCCAAACGCCACTTTTTCTCACGGAAGGCTATTCCGGCTCTCTACCGGCATGTGGAAGGCAATGTCTTGGCCTCGCTGGACAGGGCGGTCAGCGGTAAGGTGCATATTACCGCTGACTCATGGTCCAGCAGGCATGGACAGGGACGTTACCTTTCTTTCACGGCCCATTGGGTCACTCTTTTGGCAGCTGGGAAGGATTCAGGACAAGGTGCAGTAGTGTTGGAGGTTGTCCCACCGCCACGCCTCCAAAATGCTACTACTGGTTGTGACACACCTCTCTCCTCCACCCCCTCCTCTTCTTCTTCCTCCATGGCCTCTTCCTGTGGTTTGTCCTATGAACCAGCGGTGCTCCGTAGCCGTTCACGGGGCTACGCAAGTACGCAGGCAAAAAGATGCCATGCCGTGCTTGCGCTGGTGTGTTTGGGGGACAGAAGCCACACTGGGGCAGAGGTCCTGTCTGCTCTGCAGGGCCAGGCCGAGAGGTGGTTGACGCCACGCCAGCTTAAGCCAGGAATGGTGGTTTGCGACAATGGCACCAACCTCCTCTCCGCCCTCCGACAGGGACAACTGACCCATGTGCCCTGTGTGGCTCACGTCCTTAACCTGGTGGTGCAGCGCTTCTTGGGCAGGTACCCGGGCTTACAGGATGTCCTGAGGCAGGCCAGGAAAGTCTGTGTGCATTTCCGCAGATCTTATAATGCCAGTGCTCGCCTGGCTGAGCTGCAAAAGGAGTTGAACCTGCCCAAGAACCGCCTTATATGTGACATGCCCACCAGGTGGAACTCAACGTTGGCCATGCTGCAGCGGCTGCACACGCAGCAGAGGGCCATCAATGAGTACCTGTGCGACTACGGCACCAGGACAGGGTCAGGGGAGCTTGGTTTTTTTTCTCCACGCCAGTGGGGCATGATCAGGGATGCATGCACTGTCCTGGCACCATTTGAGGAGGCCACGAGGATGGTGAGCAGTGACAGTGCATGCATCAGTGACACTGTACCTCTTGTCCACCTGTTGGAGCACACGCTGCGTGGAATAATGGACAGGGCACTTGAGGCAGAACAGAGGCAGGAAGAGGAGGACTTCCTTGCCTCTCAAGGCCCCCTTTACCCAGACAGTGTTCCTTCTGTCCCACCCATCGCACAGGAAGAGGAGGAGGAGGAGGAGGAGGAGGAGGAGGATTGTGTCAGCATGGAGGTGGAGGCTGGCACTCAGCATCATCAGCAGCAGTCTTTTAGGGATGATTTACAGTCCCAAGAAACCAGTGGACTTGTACGTGGCTGGGAGGAGGTGGCTGCGGATCATGTCGTCCTTAGTGACCCAGAGGACTCCGGAGCGAATGCCTCAGCAAACCTACGCTGCATGGCCTCCCTGATCCTGCAAAGTCTGCGGAAGGATCCTCGTATTCTTCGGATCAAGGAGAGGGACCATTACTGGCTGGCCACTCTCCTTGATCCACGGTACAAGGGTAAGGTTGCGGACCTTATGTTACCGTCGCAGAGGGAGCAGAGGATGAGACAACTCCGGGAGGCCTTGCAGAAAGGTCTGTGCAACGCGTTCCCAGAGACTGGGAGGTTGCAAACTCCTGGTCCTGGACAACGAGTTGCTGAGGCTTCGGCCAGTCAAAGAAGGAGCGGTGGGGAAGGTGGCCGTCTGACCGATGCGTTCAGACAATTCTTTAGTCCGCAGCCCCAAAGTATGATCGGTTCCAGCAACCATCGCCAGCGTCTGATAAACATGGTGCAGGAATATCTAGGGGCAAGGTCAGACTTGGACACCTTCCCCACCGAAAATCCTCTGGCTTACTGGGTCTTGAGGATGGATCACTGGCCAGAGCTTGCACAGTATGCAATTGAGCTACTGGCCTGTCCTGCATCCAGCGTTCTTTCGGAACGCACATTCAGTGCTGCTGGAGGATTTGTCACGGATCACAGGGTGCGCCTGTCCACCGACTCGGTTGATCGACTGACTTTCATCAAGATGAACCAGTCTTGGATCACCACCAGCTACCACACACCTGATGCTGATATAACAGACTAATTGATTTTAAAATGTCACATCCCTTCAAGACTGATGCTGATGCTGAGTGCCTGTGCTGTTATGTTGACTGGCTATCCTCCTCCTCCGAGTCCTCAATGATACGATTGATGATGATAGCTTGGAAGATCATTTTTGTTTATGGGTGCCGCCACCAGTGCCTAACGCCCAATTTTTCAGCCCCTGTTTAACAGGGGCGTGTAATTACAATTTTTGAAGCAATACTTTGCAACAGGGCTCATTGCTGTGCTCCAAGTACAGTATCTGTGAGGAGTTGCAGTGTTGTGCCACCAGTGCCTAAGGCCCAATTTTTCAGCCCCTGTTTAACAGGGGCGTGTCATTACAATTTTTGAAGCAATACTTTGCAACAGGGCTCATTGCTGTGCTCCAAGTACAGTATCTGTGAAGGGTTGCAGTGTTGTGCCACCAGTGCCTAAGGCCCAATTTTTCAGCCCCTGTTCAACAGGGGCATGTAATTACAATTCTTGATCTAATAATTCACAGCAGGGCCCATTGCTGCACCCACCAAGAGTAACTGTCAGGGCTTACAGTGTTGTGGCACCAGCACCACCATCAAAGGCCCAATTTTTACTACCACTGTTCAACAATTATATGTAATTAAAATTCCTGATATAATAGTTGACAGCAGGGCGTTCCAGCACCAACCAAGAGTAACTGTGAGTGCTTACAGTGTTGTGCCAACACCAACAACTAAGGGGCCTATTTCTGCAGAGTATATACGGCAGGTCCCTACTTTCAAACATCCAACTTACAAACGACTCCTACTTGCAAACGCAAGAAGACAACAGGAAGTGAGAGGAAATCTACCACTAGGAAGGAAAATTCTCTCCTGTAAGAATAAATATGGGAGAAAGGTGTCTCCTCTGTACTGATGCTTTATCAGCAATCCTTGTTTCAAGAAAAACACCACATTTCAAAAACAGTTGTCATTAGGACGGAAAGTGAGGTGAAATGTTCTGAACAGGGGCACAGACAGCAAAACAAATGTTACAGGGGTGATAACCCTTACCTATGTTTTCCAAAAAGTTTAAAAATAGATTTTTGGTCTGGAGCTACACTTCAACAATGTACCTGTTCAAAATTACAAACAGATTCTACATAAGAACAAACCTACAGTCCCTGTCTTGTATGCACCGCCTGTATACGGCTGTTCAGAGTATATAGGGCCTTTTTTATTTTATGTGCGGGGTTCCCCTTAATATCCATACAAGACCCAAAGGGGCTGGTAATGGGCTGGGGTAGGGGGGGGGGGTCATGGGGTAGCTATGCCATTTTTCTTAAAGATTTTCATCCATATTACCGGGACCAGACATTACATTAAAGCCGCAAGCAGTTTTAAATGGCTTTTTTTTCCTTTAGAAGTGTCATTTTGTGCAGGGACAGTTCTAAACACGGGAAACACGTGGCACTTCACAGGCATACTTTAGACACCCCCCAGGTACGATATTTAAAGGAATATTTGACTTTTTTTTTTTCACTTTATGCATCATTAAAATGACTGCTCCCGGAAAACGACCGTTTTTAAAACTTATTTTTGCATTGATACATGTCCCCTGGTGCAGAACCCGGGTTCCCAAACCCTTTTTAGGACAATAACATGCATAATAGTTTTTATAATTAGCACTTTAGAATTCGAACGTTCGCATCCATTGTATTTAATAGGGTTCTAATGTTCGTTCGAACTTTCGGTCCGTTCGCGGGTTCTGGTGCGAACCGAACCCGGGGGTGTTCGGCTCATCACTACTCACCGATTGTTTGCTTATTGTTTCACTGGGGGACCAGTAGCAGGACAAAGTTGAAGTGTCCCCCCAGCATAGTGTTCTTAGTGATTGCCAGTTTGTGGATTATAAATACTATTCATCAAGTGCACCACCGAAAGTTTGCATGCGAAGAAATCCCTATAGGAAGGACTGAGATTTATTCTGGGTCAGACCTGGCCAGGGTGGGGAGATAGTGTATTGTTTAGTGCGTCACAGGGCGTGTATACCATAATAGCTACGCGTGGTGAATTACCGCGCAGCGCCATTATTGTGTGCTATATTGATTGCTGCAGGGCTCTGCAAGCCAGTTGTGTGTATTATATCCTGTTAAAGCTTTTTTTACAACCAAAGTAAAACTGTTATACTTAATCTTTAACATTTGTGTGTTGTCTTACTATAAAGAGGGTGCCTTTATAATACCAATTGATTATGACAAAAATATAACCCCTAGACTAACTGTGCCAGGGTGGGTCGAGCAGATTGCCGGGGGTTGGTGGTGCTGTACACAGGGCCCAAAATCAAACCAGCGGCTCTCTTAACTGGGGGTAGCGCTACACGTGGGGGCTCTCGAGTCCGGGATCCTGTTGCAGCAAGTAACGCGCCAAAAGTACCAGCATGGACCCACTAGAAGTAGGACAGTGGTGTAAAGCGGTCGGCACAGATCCAGCCGGGATAGTAGTCATAGAACTCCCAGGGATCTGGCAAGAAGAAGCGGTGAAGCAGCTAGTGATGTCACTGTCACCCGATCAGAAAGCATGGGTGGTGGATGTCAGGACGAATTCCTCACTGACCCACGCATTAATAGAGTGGAAGGACGGAGTCCCAGAACATTTCAAGAACCCAAGTGTAGAAGCTATAGATGATTAGACTTATAGCCTAATACACGCGCTGCCGCTCAAGCCAGGAGGACGGTTTCAGACACCGAAACTATCTCCATCACCCACCCCAAAAGCAGAAAAACAGCAGAAAAGGGAGAGTCCCGGGTCACCATCTGCCACCCTCAGCGCAGAATTGTGCGCGGTCCTAGGGGAACTTGTAGCCCAGTGTAAGAAAGATCCTACAGATTACCAAATGTCAGGATACAGAAAACTTAGAATATTCCCAGGAAGGAAACCTGTACCTTCGGGTGAAGAGGGGTTTGAGGAGTGGTTAGACGGTGCCATTCAGGCCCTAGAAGAATGGGAAGTCCCAGACCACAGAAAGAAGCAGAGAATTGCTGAGAGCTTGAAGGGGCCTGCTCTAGAGGCCATACGCAACCTCAAGATGAGTAAGACAGACTGTAATGCACAGGACTATCTGGACATTCTGCAGAATGTGTTCGGTGGAACAGAGAAAATCACTGAGCTCACTTATCAGCTGGAGCACTGCTACCAGAAGACAGGAGAGAAGCTTTCAGAGTTCATGAGGCGCCTGGACAAGATCCTGCATAAGATGAATCTTAAGAAGGGGATTGACCCACGGAAGGTGGATGAGGCCCGTGTTCAACAGGTGATGAGAGGATCTCAGCCCCTGGACCCCATCGCATTGGCGCTATGCACAAGACAGGACGGCAAGAGCCTGGAGTACCCTGACTTGATTTGAGTAGTCAGAGAGGAAGAAGCTATGCTGGAGGAGAAGAAGAGGAGCCTACCAGTTGAGTCTGTAAATCGGCCATGACCCTGGAAAGAGACTCACATGTGGATACCTTGAAGTCGCAGATGTCCCAAGTATTGGGGATGCTGACCTCCCTGATGGAAAAGAAATCAAGGGAACCAGAGAGGGAAAGTCCGAGGAAGGAGCTGTTTCCCAACACCTCAGCGCCTGCATCCCTGGAAGATTGGGGGGGATGTGATTTGTTTCAATTGTGGAGGAGCTGGCCATTTCGCCAAAGTGTGTGCCAGCCCAAAGAAAAACAAGATGAATAGCCGCAAGCCGCCGGAAAACTTCAGCGGGCCCCGGTGAAGGAGTCAACCGGGTGCCCATCATCTCCAGTGAACTCCAAACTGAATGAGAAGCACATGAAAAGAGTGGAGCAGACCCCTCAGAAGAAACGCAAGGTTCCTCAGAAGGAACGGATCCCAAAGAAAGAGAGTAGTGTCCCTCAGCGGGTAGTTACACCCACCAAAAGGAGGGAGATCAATGCATACCAGGCCCAAGAGAGACTTAAGTCCAAACAGAAATGGAAGAAAGAAAGTCAAAAGGGAAAATGCAAAGATCAAAAGAAACAGACCCCCTTGAAGCGATATCCAGAGAAGCTGGTGGGTCCCTCCCCGATAGTACCAGTTCAAGTGAAGGGAGTCTACACAAGAGCCATATTGGACACTGGGGCGCAGGTGACCCTGTTGTACTGGGACTTTTATGACAAGCATTTAAGTCACCTACCCATCCAGAAGATTGAAGAGTTGGAGATATGGGGAATTGGGACAGAGAGTTTCCCTTATGATGGCTATCTGCCTATAAAACTGACTTTTGACCCGTCCATAGCCGGAAGGGCTGAAGTGTTCGACACCTTAGCTGTGGTGTGCCCCGACCGCCTGGAGCTAACAAGAGTTCCCTGATAATAGGGACAAACACGGATCTGGTCCGAAGACTCTTGGCCCCTCTGACAAGAAGGAAAGACCCCACAGTCACTGAGATCCACCCAATGTTGAAGACAGCCTACCAACGACTGATCTTGGAACAGAAGACCCCGAAAGAGCGGGTAGGGAAGGTCTGGAGGCTGGGAAGAAGGGAAATAGTGCTGCAGCCCGGTGAAGTAACCTCCTTGAAAGCCACAGTGAAACTCACTTGGGAGCAGCCTGGCCCTTTTGTCATGTTGGAACCCGATCCAAGGGAAGAACATTCGGGCTTAGAAGTAGTCCCAGAAGTGGTCCCGGTGAGGGCCCTGAAGAAGGCTCATTGTAAAGTGCCTGTGAGCGTCAGAAATACCACCGGTGGTCCCATGGAAATCCCAGCCAGGCTGTTACTGGGCCGGGTGAGCCCAGCTACCCCAGTTGCTTCACCAGATGTGGAGAAGACAGATGGAGAAAGTACTGTGTGGGAGAAACTTTCCATGGAGAGTCCAAATCTGCCCAGGGCTTGAAAAGAGAGGGCCAAGGCCCAGTTGACCAGGTGGGAGAGGATATTTTCTCAAGATGAATTCGTTGTGGGGTGTGCTAGGAGTGCCACCCATCGAATCCGCCTCCAGGAAGACAAGCCCTTCAGGGAGAGGGTTAGGCGGGTTCCGTTAGCAGACCTCGAAGACTTGAGGGAGCAGCTCGCCGAGCTCAAGTGAACAGGGGTGATTTGAGAATCTAGAAGTCCCTATGCCTCACCTATAGTGGTGGTCCGGAAGAAGAATGGGTCACTGAGGCTGTGCATAGACTATAGGACCCTCAACAGGAGAACCATACCGGATCAATATACCACTCCAAGGATAGAGGATGCCCTACAGAGCTTGTCTGGAGCCAAGTGGTTCAGTGTTATGGACCTCAAGAGCGGGTACTATCAGATCCCGATGCATCCAGAAGACAAAGAGAAGACGGCTTTCATAACCCCGGTAGGGTTCTTTGAATTCAACCGGATGCCTCAAGGTCTGTCTGGAGCTCCAGCCACCTTCCAACGTCTCATGGAGAAGACTGTGGGAGATATGAACCTCATCGAAGTCCTCGTATACTTGGATGACATCATTGTCTTCGGAAGAACCTTGGAAGAGCATGAAGAGAGGCTGGAGAAAGTTTTGAAGAGACTGAGTGAGGAAGGACTCAAGCTCTCACCTGAGAAATGCCAATTCTATCAGTCATCAGTTAACTACCTGGGGCACATAGTGTCTGAAGATGGGGTAGCCACAGACTCCGAAAAATTGGAGGCAGTCACCTCCTGGCCCAGGCCCACCACTGTGACAGAGCTCAGATCCTTTCTGGGGTTCTGGTCCTATTACAGGAGGTTTGAGGAGGGGTTTGCTCGGATAGCCAGGCCTCTGAATGAGCTGCTAAAGACGGAGGGGGAAGAGGATGACACAGGCCCCAGGAAGCCAGGAGAGTCAGTCAAGGACCAGTGGAACGAGAAGTGTGAGAATGCCTTCCAGATGTTGAAGAAGACATTAACCACTGCCCCTGTGCTGGCCTACGCAGACCCTAAGAAGCCTTATGAACTTCATGTCGATGCCAGTCATGATGGTTTGGGAGGAGTGCTGTACCAGGAGCATGAAGAGCAACTGAGGCCTGTTGCGTATGTGAGCAGAAGTCTGACTGCCTCCGAGAAGAACTACCCCACCCATAAGTTGGAGTTCCTGGCCCTCAAGTGGACGGTAGTTGACAAACTCAGAGACTATTTGTATGGTGCGGAATTCACAGTAAAAACCGACAACAACCCCCTCACCTATCTTTTCACCACAGCAAAGTTGGATGCCACAGGACATAGATGGTTGGCGGCGCTGTCTGCCTTCAATTTCAGCCTGAAATACAGACCTGGGGCTGGAAACCGAGATGCAGACGCCTTGTCTAGGAGATCTCACGTCCCCACTTGCAGTACAGAAGACTGGACCCAAGTGGCACCCGACGGGATGCAGGCCCTCTGTCAAGGGGCTGAACTCCAAGCCAGTGGCGGCTCAAGAGCAGAAGAGATAGGGGTTACCCTAGTAGGAGTCCCCAAGCAATACTGTGGAGTAACCCAACTGGGGGAAGATAACTTGCCAAAATTGTCGAAAAAGGAGTTGAGATCTGACCAATTGGAAGACCCCATGGGGAGATTGGTCTTGGAGGCCCTAGAGAATCAGGATCCGAATAGACTCTTACGCCACCCTTCAAAGGAGGCTCGCCTATTGAAGAAGGAGTGGGACAGGTTGCAGGTGCATCAGGGAGTGGTCTACCGAAGGGGCCCCTCTGATGACCTAGAAGACAAATGGCAATTGTTCTTGCCTGAGAAGCACCGAGAGACAGTCCTGGTTGCTCTGCACGACAACCATGGCCACCTAGGGGTGGAAAGGACCTTCCAACTCGTTAGGGACCATTTCTATTGGCCCTGCATGAGGGCTGAAGTTGAAGAATACTGCCACTCATGTGCACGATGCATCCAGAGAAAGACTTTACCTCATCAAGCTGCCCCAATGGGCCATCTGCAAAGTCAAAGCCCACTTGATATGGTATGCATTGATTTTCTCTGCCTCGAACCCAACCTGAGTGGACTAGGAAATGTTCTGGTAGTAACCGACCATTTCACCCGGTATGCCCAGGCCTTTCCAACCAAGGACCAGAAGGCTTCCACCGTGGCCAAGGTGCTGATGGAGAAATACTTCGTACATTATGGGCTTCCACAACGGCTCCATTCAGACGAGGGAAGGGATTTTGAAAGTCGACTGATCTGGAAGCTCCTGGATTCTTTGGGGATCAAGAAGACAAGAACTACCCCCTATCATCCACAAGGTGATTCTCAGCCGGAGAGGTTCAACCGAACCCTGCTTAACATGCTGGGGACCCTAAGCAGTGAAAAGAAGCAGCATTGGAGCAACCACATAGCGGCAGTTGTGCATGCATACAACAGCACTACCAGTGACGCTACAGGGTACTCACCCTATCGACTTATGTTTGGGAGAGAAGCAAGACTACCCATAGATCTGGCCTTTGGCACTTCCATAGACCATTGTTCTGCTGCTTCCCACAAGGGATATGTCGATAGGCTCAGACGCAATTTGAAATTGGCCTATGAACAGGCCCAGGCGGCCTCGGAGCAAAGGGGGGCCCGCAACCAGAAAAATTTTGACCTGAAATTTAGGATTCAGGATTTGCAACCAGGTGACAGAGTGCTGTTACGGAACTTGGGGGTCCCTGGAAAACACAAGCTTGCAGACAGATGGAGACCTGAACCTTATGTTGTTTGCAAAAGGCTACCGGGCCTGCCCGTTTACAGACTTAAACCAGAAGGGAAGGTGGGACCTTTGAAGACCTGGCATCGGAACCACTTACTCCCACTAGCGGAGGCAGTTCCGATACCCCCTGTGACGGACTCCCCTGCGTCAAATTCCATCCTGGATACTCCCAGACCCAACACTCGGTCACAGACCCCTCAGGTTGGGGATACAGAGACCTCGGAGATGAGTGAAGATGAGGGAGAAGAACTTGACTGGCTTTGGCCTTCACAGGCCCCAGGAACATCTGCTATTGATCTTCCACCTGAAGAAGACACCATAGATCAGACGCTGAATGCAGAAGCTACTGAGTTCATTCCGTCCAGTCCTTGGTCAGATTCTTGGGAGAGTGCCTGTGACTTACTCCCAGAAGAAGATCCAAGGGAGTCTCTGTACCTCCCTGCCCCGGAGGCCAGTGCTCCCGAACCAGAAGTAATTCCTGAGTTGGTTCCAGAGGAGGAGCATGTTCTAACAGAGAGCCCGAGAGGACAGAGGAAGCGAAGAGCCATAAAGCCTCCCAGAAGATTAACTTACCCACAGATGGGGAGAAGTGCGGAAGACACTTAGGTTACTGCCAGAAATAGTATGGAAGACCCCGACCGTCCCACTGTTCATTTGGTGGGGGGCAACCCCAGCTCACTCTCTGGCACAGTTAGGCAGGACACTAGTGATGGTGTGACCTGTGGGCAGGGGAGTTCACCGCCTCGGTTTTGGTGGGAATTTCCCCTGCCAACATCATACGAAACTTTGATTGATGTTGTACGTTCTGTGATTTAAGTTTATGTTATCTTTGGGGACCAAAGAGTTCAAGTGGGGGGAGTGTGTAGCGGGGTCTCCTTTGAGGCCCCGGGACTACGTTACCCAGAACCCCATTTGGCACCCAGAGTGCAGTTAGCCACCGCAGAGACTCATGGGAGGGGTTATTTAAGGAGGAAGCGAGGCGGAGCTCGGCCTCTTTGGACACAGCGCTGCAAGCAAGAGCTTCTTCCTGTGCGGATCTGCTGCAGTGCAAGGCCTGAAGCCTGGGCCTTGCACAACTTCCAAAGAGCCTTCCACCCCACTGCGGAGCCTGGTTGGCATCTGACTTGTCGAGTGAGGACATCAGTTGGATCGGGGACCCGATCGGTACAGACGCTGTGTGCGGAGACACAGCAGGTGGAAGTCCCGGGCTGGGATCGCGCCCGGAGTGGTGAGCGAGCACTTGCTCAATCAAATCAAATAATCAAATAGACTTTACAGATTCTAGGCCTATAGACTGCCGTAGCTCACCAATTGTTTGCTTATTGTTTCACTGGGGGACCGGTAGCAGGACAAAGTTGAAGTGTCCCCCCAGCATAGTGTTCTTAGTGATTGCCAGTTTGTGGATTATAAATACTATTCATCAAGTGCACCACCTAAAAGAAATCCCTATAGGAAGGACTGAGATTTATTCTGGGTCAGGCCTGGCCAGGGTGGGGAGATAGTGTATTGTTTAGTGCGCCACAGGGCGTGTATACCATAATAGCTACGCGTGGTGAATTACCGCGCAGCGCCATTATTGTGTGCTATATTGATTGCTGCAGGGCTCTGCAAGCCAGTTGTGTGTATTATATCCTGTTAAAGCCTTTTTTACAACCAAAGTAAAACTGTTATACTTAATCTTTAACATTTGTGTGTTGTCTTACTATAAAGAGGGTGCCTTTATAATACCAATTGATTATGACAAAAATATAACCCCTAGACTAACTGTGCCAGGGTGGGTCGAGCAGATTGCCGGGGGTTAGTGGTGCTGTACACAGGGCCCGAAATCAAACCAGCGGCTCTCTTAACTGGGGGTAGCGCTACACAATAATTAGGTGCTCTTCTGTAGAGTTTTGGAAGTGCTTCCTGTTCCCCAAAAGTAAAATGAAGGTATCATAAATTCACCAGGAGGACAAGGGTGTAGTGGCAGGCTGAGACTTGGGTTGTAGAATAGAGGTTGGTAAAACAAGATGTATATCATGTTAGCTAATGGAAGGTCAAAGACGCATGAGCAGCGTAGTTCAGGGGAACAGTCAGAAGGAGGTCACAAGCCAAAGTCAACATTCCAGAAGAATTGCCAGTAATATATTTTAAAATTTTAAGCAGCTATAAAGGACACAAATGAATGCAGCTCTGTATTCATTAGCACATCATTAAATGTATTTGTATAAATGTGAGCAGTATGAATTTGAGTTGGTATCAGCCTCTTGAAGTCCCTGTACATAAGGGCTGGAAGCAAAAAAAACAGATCAGGATGGTGACCATGGAGGAACTTCCTTTCTTTCATCTTTTCTTTGAAGTGTTAAACCTAGAAGTGCTTGGCTCTGAGCACTTGCAGGTTCAGAGCCATCAGTTCCTAGCTAGCAGTGTTTCCTGAGAGGAGGGTGAGGCATCTATAATCTAAAAGACTCCTGATGTCTTCATAAAGGATACCTGTCATCCAAAAAGAGCCATCACATAGGGGGCTTAAAAGTACAAAGGCTGTGTGACTCCCAAAAATACGAAAAATTGGATTTTAAAGAAACCCTCATATGCATAGACTAAAGCCCTGTACACACGATCGGTTTTACCGATGAAAACAGTCCGATGGACTTTTTTTATCGGACAAACCGATCGTGTATGGGCCCCATCGGTCTTTTTTCCATCGGTGTTAAAAAATAGAACATGTTTTAAATTTATCCGATGGAAAAAAAAAAAGCAAATTACTATCTTCTGTGGGGAACTCCATCGGATAAAAAAACCACGCATGCTCAGAATCAAGTCGACGCATGCTCAGAAGCATAGAACTTCATTTTTCTTGGCTCGTCGGAGTGTTTTACGTCACAGCGTTTGGGACGATCGTTTTTTCGACTGATGGTGTGTAGGCAAGACTGATGGAAGTCAGCTTCATCGGATTTCCGATAGAAAAATCCATCGGTTTAAAATCCATAGGGAATCCGATCGTGTGTACAGGGCTTAAGTCACTATGCATATGAAAATACACATATATAAAAACACAAATTTAATTTATCAGTTTAAAAATGAAAGGTGAGAGACACCTCACACATAAAAAGCATAGAAGATTGCAAGCAGAGCACGCTAATACATTGTTATACTGTCAACGCATTTCGCAGAGACAGCTTCTTCAGGACAAAGGCATCAATGTACACAATTGCTGTAGTACAAGTCTAAGAATAGAATAAATAACCATAAGAATATTAAGTAAACACAAAAGGAAATATATAAAAAAAAAAGAATCAGGATGACACAAAAAATGTATATAATACCCAATAACACAATATACATACGTGATAGACTAGGAACAGAAATTGCACAATCTGACACAAGGTTTGTGGAAGTAATCAGTCTCCCCCAGCCTGAACAGAGGACAAAGTGGCACCTAAACATAAACTCTAAAACCGTAATCCAAAAAAGTATATTAAGGGGGTAGAATGAAACTAAAAGTGAAATACAAGCAACAAATGCAACAGACAACATGTATGGAATGTCAGACTTTATACTGTATATACTGACAAAGCTGTATATTGTATGTTCACCCACCATGCACCAATATAGACCATGAAGTTGGTATGAGATCCAAATGAACCAGATTGGGGGACAACCTACATAAACGGAAGGAGTCACACACATACTAATAAATATAGCCCTTCCAAAAATAAGAAAACACCCCAATAACGGCAGTATATATGGTTATCCAACTGGACCAATTAAACTTTCTGACAGGATCATAATGTTATGATGGGGCTCTTTAGTCTTATAATTTTCTGATTATCACTGCAGGCTTTCACCACATGCATCAGTAATAAGGTACGTGTATGTTTATGATAGTATCTGCACTATACACTCAGTGTGAGTTCTTTTATAACTGTTTTGGTTTGTCTTGTTTTGTGTTGGGTTTGATTGGTGTGCTTTTTTTTCCCTTGGTTTGTTCTATGTTGTTTGTGTTGTGTGTTTTGTCCTGTTTTTTCCGTTTTTTTTTTTTTTTTTTAATGGGGTGTTTGTCTCTCTTCCCCGGTCTGTATTTCCACATCCTAGTTGGTGTGTGGCCGACTTTCTGCCTGTGGTTTCACCTATAGCATTATTTTATCTTTTTCTTTAGTTTGGGCCTCAGTTACACCTCCTCCCCTGATGTATTTCAGTCTGGCACGCATTGTGGGAGTTGCAGGGGATCGGATTGATGTCCTTCTGATGTCTGCAGCGCTTCCGGTAACAAGGCTGGGCATGTGAGTCATTTCCAGTTGCACCTCAACCTGAGGCACATCACATTTCCTCTTGGGTGTTTTGGATGCGGAAGGGAGGTCTCTTTCTCCACCCATGGCTGTGATTTAGCTTGTTGTGGTAGCTGTCATAAAGGGCAGGCTTTTGGAAGGTATATTAGGGAGCACCTTTAATGTGTTGGTTTCTATTCCAACACAGGCTGGGACTGCACTGTGCTACTTTTACCAGGTTTGTTGATGCGCTTTCAGATAAAAAAATTGTTGGTCCATTTGGTATTCATATATACTGCTTTGGAAAGTTTTTTTGGAATGTTTTCATTTATTTCGAAGGACTATATTTATTAGTATGTGGCTATTTCATTCCATGTAGGTAAAATTTGTTTTTTCAACTTCATGGTCTATATTGGTGCATGGTGGGTGCACATATACATCTTTGCCAGTGTCATGCTAAAACACTGTTGGTTTATGGAGTTGTGCTTGGTCTATGTGTGCGTTTAATGCAATCTCTGATTACTTACAGGAACCTTGTGTTGGTTTGTTTAATTTATGATCCTGGTCTGTCAGGTATGCATGTTATGTATTTTCTTTTGTATGGTATAGACAGCATATGGTTTGGCTTTTGTATACTATGTAATTTTGTGTCATCTTGATTCTGTTTTATGATATATTTCCTTTTGTGTTCACTTAATATTTGTATGGTTATTCATTCTATTCTAAGGCCTCGTACACACGGCCGAGTTTCTCGTCGTAAAACAAACGTCGTTTTTCTTGTCGGTTTTCTTGTCAAGTTTGACGAGATTTTTGTGAAGCTTTGCTTGCATACACACTGTCATTTCAAAATCTCGTCGGTCTAAAAACGCGGTGACATACAACACGTACGACGGCAGTATACAGGGGAAGTTCCATTTTCATGGCGTCCTCCCTTGGGCTGCTTTTGCTAATCTCATGTTGCCGCGTGTTAGTTAAAGTTTGGGAAGAGACGATTCGCGCTTTTCAGACTTCGTGCTTTCAGTTCGTTTTCTGCAGTTCAGTTGGTGCTTGTGGGTTCGTATCTTGTCTTTCAGGGCGAGTAGTCAGGTCGTATCTGTTTTACAGTGCGTTCTTGTCCGCTCGTTTCTGATTTTCAGGTCGTTCTTCATAGGCCTTGCTGTTCTTCAGTGCGTTCTGTTTAGTTCGTTCTCTTCAGACGACCGTTTCTTAGCCATGTTGCGGATACGTTCTCATCGTAGAGATCGTGTTGTGCACCAACTTTGTGTGTCTGTTGGTCTTCTTGTATTGGACCAAGACGAGTCTATGAACAGGGTGAGGAGGAGTTCATGGACCAAGAATTGGTTGCTCCAGCGCGACCAATTCTCTCACATGCCTCTGCTGCGGGAGATCGTGGAGAATAATCCTGAGGACTACAGGAATTTTCTGCGGATGTCTGACCCCGTATTTCAGCATCTTTTGGCTTTAGTGTGCCCCTATATTACCAGGCAGGACACCGTTATGCGGGAAGCCATCAGTGCTGAGCAGAGGCTCATCGCCACGTTGCGCTACCTGGCGACAGGGAGAAGTCTGCAGGACCTGAAGTTCACCACAGGCATCTCCCCCCAGGCTCTGGGCTTCATAATCCCAGAGACCTGTTCTGCTATCATCCAAGTCCTGCAGGATGACTATATGAGGGTAAGTTTTCGTATATAATATCACATTCTCTGTATTTAATGCATGATGATGTATTGTATTTCTTTCATCCTTCCCTAATTAGCATGATTGTAATATGCTGAGAATGTCCCCTTTGTCCCCATGCATGCTGTCATTTTTTAAGTCATTTTTGGGCCTACATGCATTGTTACTTTTACTTACCTCTCCAGCATGCTCTCCTGGGCCCAAACACATCTAGCCTAGTCTGTTAACAATGTATTTTTGCAGATCCCTTGTAGCCCCCCCCTCCAATTCTTAATTTAATTTCCTGATTGTGAAATTTGTGGGGTCCCAAACACATCTAGCCCCCCCAAGAAAATAAATGGGCCATCAGAGGGGGGTGAGCAATGTGCAAATTGTGAATTTGGTTATCATTTTTTTACTAACCCTTATCCAAAATGTTATACTTATGTTGGCCACGAATGTTTTTGTCTAATCTGCTTGCAAAGTTATTAGCAAAAGTCCTTAATTTTTTTCTTGTTTGATTCCCCAGCTTCCTTCCACGCCACAGGAATGGCAGACTGTGGCATTGGAGTTTGCCAGGCGGTGGGACTTCCCAAACTGCGGAGGAGCCATTGACGGAAAGCACGTCCGCATCGTGCCACCACCCCGTTCTGACTCCTTTTTTTACAACGACAAGGGGTTTCATAGTATTGTGCTGATGGCGGTGGTGTTAGCACAGTATGAATTCCTCTATGTGGATGTGGGGAAGAATGGCCGGATGTCGGATGGGGGAGCCTTCGCCCAGACGGAGTTTGCCCTTCGTCTACAGAGTGATGACCTTGCATTGCCACCGGATGCAGGGAATGTGGAAGGACTCCCCTTTGTGTTTTTGGCTGATGAAGCCTTTGGCCTGGGTCGGCATCTCATGAGGCCTTTCCCACAGAGGACCCTCACCCCGGAGAGGAGGGTCTTCAAATACCGGCTGGCCAGAGCCCGAAGAGTTGTGGAGAATGCCTTTGGGATAATGGCCAGCCGGTTCCGTCTTTTTCTGACTCCTATTAATCTTGCGGAGTACAAATTGAACTATATTGAGTTTTGTTGTTGTCTACTGCACAATTTTTTGAGGAAGAAATCTCCTACATATATGGCCACAGTTGGGCCCGAGCCAGGACTTGTTGCGGACAATGCCCTGCCGGGCCTGGAACCTGTCCGTGCTGGCTTGCCCCCCCCAAAGTGCCCGTGCAATCAGGCAGAAATATGTTGAATATTTCAGGGGAAGGGGGGCCATTCCAATGCCAGAGAATCTGTCCGAATTATAATTTTGCCATAAAAAAATCCAAAATAAAAAATATCAACTTTCAATTATTAGTTTTGCTTTGTTTATATTTGAGTTGTGTGCTACTTTTTCTAAGTGTACTTGTAGTGCCAAGTGTATTTTCCTTAGTAAACCACAAACATTTCACTGCTAACAACAAAACTAAATCCCAAATAGGTTAGAGTGGTTTTAAAAAAAACAAAGACATTTTTAGTATTTTCTTGTATTTTACTCAATCACACATATGGTTAGGTATACATTTTTGGTGTCTGAACATTTTAGAAACCCA
Organism: Rana muscosa; assembly: GCA_029206835.1. Taxonomy (NCBI): domain Eukaryota; kingdom Metazoa; phylum Chordata; class Amphibia; order Anura; family Ranidae; genus Rana; species Rana muscosa. The sequence continues at coordinate 104,019,097 of CM055122.1, read as the reverse complement.
TTTTCGCCTTTTCACCTAACATGGCAAATTTTGCTGATAATGAACTTAGAAAAAATCTCCTCAACATTCCTCCAAATACAACAATGTTAAACGTTTTGTCCACAAAAATGTCTATCTGCCCTTCCTCAAAAATGGAGTGTTGTCACCCCTGAACCTGACAAATTTAGAAGATGCACACATTTTTAGGGGGGGGGGGAAACTACCGTATTTTTCGCTCCATAAGACGCACCTGACCATAAGACGCACATAGGTTTTAGAGGAGGAAAACAAGAAAAAAAATATTCTGAACCAAATGGTCTCAATGTAGATATGGGAAAAAAATGACAGTCTTACAGATTGTGTAATGGTTAACAGCCTCTAAATGTTCCATGTAAAAAAGGTAGTTTATTAAATAATTAATGTGGTGAACTTACATAGGATCTGCCAACCCAAAAAACAACACAAGGAGCGCTGATCCAGTATTTTGTCAATAAACCAGAAAATTCCTAGTAAAAAGTAACAAGCTTTAATGACAAATGTATCCTTTCCTAAACATTATGCAGATGATCAAATGGAGAGAAGCCTGGAAATCCCAGTAACTCAGGACTAGCTTATCAGCTTCTGCAGTCCCGGGGGGATGGATGGCTGGCTGTCACCGACCCTGATCCTGTGTAGAGACAGTGAGATATTCGCGGAGGGTGTGGAGGAGGTTCCCACTCTCAAACTGTCAGATGTCAAATAAGGTGGAGGGAGGGTTTTGGAGGATCTAGATACTCCAGGGTCAGCCTAGGAAAGCCACATTCCTTTCCCGATGGTCAGGGAGGAGAGGGGGGAGGAGGGACAGTGCTATGCAGTCCGGAGTGTAGGAACAGAGCCAGACAGGTGGCTGATGTCCGGGTCTATACAAGCAGCTGTGCAGCGGCAATCACAGGCAGGCTTAACACACTCCGTTCCCGGTCAGAGAGGAGAGGAAAGACAGAGCTGTGCAGTCACAGACGGAGGGACAGAGCCAGGAAGATAGCTTGTATCTGGGTCGGGTCTGGTCAATATTCGCTCCATAAGACGCACAGACATTTCCCCCCATTTTTTTGGGGGGGAAAAGTGCGTCTTATGGAGCGAAAAATACGGTAGGTTAGATACTTCCTCATCCCTCTCGTCAACATGTGCTACCTGCCATCATGGGGGATCATTCAACATGTTTTGGGGGGGCAACCCCTTCTTCCTTTCTCCTTCTTGAGTTGTGAGGAAGAGGTTGCACCCCCAAAACACGTACATGGAGATCCCGTGATGGCAGATAGCACATGTTGACCCACTGTGTGCATCTTTTAAATTTGTTTGGGCAACAAAGTGCTACAAAAGTGAACACAAACTTGAGATTAAAAGGTTTATTTTAGTCTATTCTCCCCAACACATCTACAGGTCCTTCTCAAAAAATTAGCATATTGTGATAAAGTTCATTATTTTCTGTAATGTACTGATAAACATTAGACTTTCATATATTTTAGATTCATTACACACAACTGAAGTAGTTCAAGCCTTTTCTTGTTTTAATATTGATGATTTTGGCATACAGCTCATGAAAACCCAAAATTCCTATCTCAAAAAATTAGCATATTTCATCCGACCAATAAAAGAAAAGTGTTTTTAATACAAAAAAAGTCAACCTTCAAATAATTATGTTCAGTTATGCACTCAATACTTGGTCGGGAATCCTTTTGCAGAAATTACTGCTTCAATGCGGCATGGCATGGAGGCAACCAGCCTGTGGCACTGCTGAGGTGTTATGGAGGCCCAGGATGCTTCGATAGCGGCCTTAAGCTCATCCAGAGTGTTGGGTCTTGCGTCTCTCAACTTTCTCTTCCCAATATCCCACAGATTCTGTATGGGGTTCAGGTCAGGAGAGTTGGCAGGCCAATTGAGCACAGTAATACCATGGTCAGTAAACCATTTACCAGTGGTTTTGGCACTGTGAGCAGGTGCCAGGTCGTGCTGAAAAATGAAATCTTCATCTCCATAAAGCTTTTCAGCAGATGGAAGCATGAAGTGCTCCAAAATCTCCTGATAGCTAGCTGCATTGACCCTGCCCTTGATAAAACACAGTGGACCAACACCAGCAGCTGACATGGCACCCCAGACCATCACTGACTGTGGGTACTTGACACTGGACTTCAGGCATTTTGGCATTTCCCTCTCCCCAGTCTTCCTCCAGACTCTGGCACCTTGATTTCCGAATGACATGCAAAATTTGCTTTCATCCGAAAAAAGTACTTTGGACCACTGAGCAACAGTCCAGTGCTGCTTCTCTGTAGCCCAGGTCAGGCGCTTCTGCTGCTGTTTCTGGTTCAAAAGTGGCTTGACCTGGGGAATGCGGCACCTGTAGCCCATTTCCTGCACACGCCTGTTCACGGTGGCTCTGGATGTTTCTACTCCAGACTCAGTCCACTGCTTCCGCAGGTCCTCCAAGGTCTGGAATCGGTCCTTCTCCACAATCTTCTTCAGGGTCCGGTCACCTCTTCTCGTTGTGCAGCGTTTTCTGCCACACTTTTTCCTTCCCACAGACTTCCCACTGAGGTGCCTTGATACAGCACTCTGGGAACAGCCTATTCGTTCAGAAATGTCTTTCTGTGTCTTACCCTCTTGCTTGAGGGTGTCAATGATGGCCTTCTGGACAGCAGTCAGGTCGGCAGTCTTACCCATGATTGCGGTTTTGAGTAATGAACCAGGCTGGGAGTTTTTAAAAGCCTCAGGAATCTTTTGCAGGTGTTTAGAGTTAATTAGTTGATTCAGATGATTAGGTTAATAGCTCGTTTAGAGAACCTTTTCATGATATGCTAATTTTTTGAGATAGGATTTTTGGGTTTTCATGAGCTGTATGCCAAAATCATCAATATTAAAACAAGAAAAGGCTTGAACTACTTCAGTTGTGTGTAATGAATCTAAAATATATGAAAGTCTAATGTTTATCAGTACATTACAGAAAATAATGAACTTTATCACAATATGCTAATTTTTTGAGAAGGACCTGTATGATGTCCTTAAATGCATTCTCCAGATCCTGATTCCTTTTTTTAATGAAGTCCAGTTGAGTACTACAATCCATTACTTGTTGTATGAGTCGTTGTGCACTATCCCTAGAGAATCGTGGACTTTCAGGAAAATCTTCATCCCCTAAAATAAAAATAAAAATATATCAATCTCCAGGCCTACATCTCGTAAACCTGAAGCTGGGGTGACAGATACTGACCTGTTGTAGTGACAAGTTCCACCACCTCCTCCACCTCTCCTTCCTCGACTTCTCCTTCCTCCACCTCTCCTTTATCTAATTCGACATCCTCCACATTCTCAGGTTGGCCTTGTTGGAGAGGTTGGGGTTCTTTAGAAGGTGTGGGGTTCCTGGGCTCCGAGGAGTCGTGTCCTCCCAGTCTTCTCTCCCCTATGAGATTAAAACAAATGGTACACTTAACACACACATATATGAAGTCATAACTAGGAATATGAAACATTGCTTGCAGGTGGGTTACACTTGTCTGTTTTGGCCCAGTTCCAAGATGAAGACCAGATTCGAGAACTATACAAAGCTAAAAAACAAACATTTTGGTGACAATTTTATCACATGCCCCCCCCCCCCAGTACCCACTGTAGCACCTGTGGTGGACACCCTAAAAAGGTTCTTATGGTGGTCCACACTATAGTGCTCCTGTGAGTGCAGATGTGTAAACAACTGCTGAGTGTCCTCTCCTTTATATTGATTCAAGTTTGTATTTCATTCTAGTTTCAAGCACATCATCTAGACAACAATGTCATAACATTTAGTGATTTTAAATATACATTTATTTTTGGAAATAAAAAAGAACGAATATTGCCAAATCATCGTATGTAGTGTGCAAACGATGTGTCTATATCGACCGATTACTGTGCCCACTAAATTGTAGAAGATGTAATTTAAGAATGTTAATTAAGAAAAAAACACAACAGGGAGCAACATGCAAGTTGTGAAATACAACAATAGGGACACAGGAGAAGTACTTACTTTTTTTAAGCATTCTGTTAATGCTCCTTAACTGCTCCGGCTCCCTCAGTTTGAGGTCAGACCACCTCTGTCTGAGCTGCTCCTTGGATCTTTTCACACCGAAATTCTTCTTTAGACTTTTCACTACTTTCTTCATAATTTTGTCCTTCCGAAGATTAGGGTGGGAATACGGCCCATGCTTTGCATCATAATCAGAATTGTTCATTATGGCCACCATCTCCGCCATCTCCTCAAAGGACATATTAGATGCCTTGTAGCGCCTCCTTGTTTGTGACGTTTCCCGCTCTGGGCTGGTCTCCTCATTGGAATTCTCTGAATTCACAGACACCTGCTGTGACTCCGCCATGTCGCCTGCGCGCCGAAAGAGAAGGGGCGGGGAAACATCAAGAAAAGACCGTCATGGGCGGGCGACGTGTGTCACGCATGCGTAGCGTATATAAAGCTAAGACACACATGTGACGTACCTACGTTCTGTGTGCGGCTGAAGGAGTTTAGAGCGACGAACGTTAGACCGAAGGTATCATTTGCTAATTGGTACATCAGTGGCCTATACTGCATAGAGATTGGAGAGGCATATATGGGCATAAAGAGTTTACGAGTTTAGAGTGTGATTGACATTTTTAATTATGTCTGGTGTTTTGTCTTGCAGAAAGAATGAATGTGTTTGGGGAAAAAGAATTTCTATCGGAATTCATTGACAGATTAAGGGAGCTGCCCGCTCTGTGGGAGACCAAAAATCCACAGCATAAAAAAAAGGGGTTCGGAGAGCAGCGCTGGAGAGCCTGCTCCCATTTGTGCAGACCAGGGTGCCCCATGCAACCATTGAGCAGCTTGACACCAAAATTGGGACCTTGAGAGGAACATATAGGACTGCGCGCAATCGTGTCCTGGCATCTCAGAGGTCAGGAGCAGCAGCAGGGGAGGTATATGTCCCACATTTGTGGTACTATGACAGGTTGGCCTTTCTGAATGACCACATTACAGCAAGGGAATCACTGTCCAGCCTTCCCTCCAGCCTTCCCTCCAGCCTTCCCTCCAGCCTTCCCTCCAGCCAAGATGTTCCTTCCCAGGATCAGGAGGAGCCTTCCATCTTGGATGAGGACCCAGATCTGTCCGTCTGGAGCCAGGTATAGTAATTTTATCACATTTCTTTGTCAAAAGTGAATGATGTAAAATAGATGTTAAGATGGGTAAAAAGGTAGGCAATCAAGAAAAAGGGATTGACATAGCAATAGACATTAGTGGGCAAAAAAGTGGGGGAGGAGATATGAAAATGATGGGGGCATAATGAGAGTATTATACACACACATTTTAAAGGATTTGCAACAGGCAATGATCTGAACATTGTGGGGCTGCTTTAGGAACAGGTAATCCACTTTGCACTACAAGTGTAAACTACAAGTGCAAAGAGCACTTAAAATTTCACCAAAAGAGAACTTGGAAGTAAAGGCGCTGTAAATCAGAGGGGGAGAGCGAAAATGAGGGGAAGCTCTGCTGATTTTAATCTGCAATCATGTTTAAGCTAAATTTATGCTTTTGCTTTGCCTTGCATGTCCCCCTCAGATCTCCAGCGACTGCACTTCCAAGTCCACTTTCCAAGCAATTACAAGTGCACTTGTAGTTTGCACTTGTATTGCAAAGTGGATTTGCCTTTACAAACTAATCCCCTGTGTGTGATTGATGAAAACAAATTCTAAAATATGTCCCTTTTTTTACACAGGAGGAGGTCAGCCAAGATGAGAGGGCGGAAAATGTCAGGCAGGAGGAGGCTAGGCTTAGTGGCAGAGAGGAGGTGCCTGGTCCAAGTGGCAGAGAGGAGGTGGCTGGTCCAAGTACAGTAGTAGGACTAGGTGTCAGGTGCCACCAATCTGCATGCCACCAAGAAGGGGCAGGAGGGATAGGGCTGTGAGTGTGGCAGCACTGGCCCTCATTAAAGAGGCCCATGCCGGGGGCGTGGCCAAGAGCGGCATGTGAGCGGACGTGTCTCACAGAGCTCCCTGAGTGTATCCTTTAGTGATCCTTCTCCCGGCCGAACCACTTGCTGAAACCGGCACCGGAACCCACCAGCAGTATCCCGAAAGACCCAGGCACGTCCTGAGCCCACCGCCAGCTTCTAAAACCGGCATACTGACGCGCAACCAGCAGAAGGGAGACGACATGCAGGTCAGCCAAAATGGCGCCGCACACAAGGGGACAAGAAGGACCCGGGTAAGCAAGCACCCAAAACCCCCAAAGCACAGGGGAAAGATGGCCCTAAGGATATGACATACTATACACAAAAACTAAACAGTGTGGGGGGGCGATCTGCTGAGGAGGACCTGGAAGCTATTCCAGCTATCCTCTGCCCACAGCACACAGAGGAATCCTCCATGCAGTCACTACAGCAGGCCTCAGGTCAGTCCTCACCAGACATGGTAGAGGAGGAGGAGGAGGGAGACATTGAACAACCCACCCTGGCAGAAATTCTTAGAGCTGTAAATAAATGCACGGCCTCTGTGGAAACTCTGCAGGTGCACTTTGGAGGGCTGAAAGAGGAGGTAGGGCTGATCCGCCATGACATCCAGAAGATCCGGGAACGCACCACTGCGGTGGAGGGTCGGGTCAGTGAAGTGGAAGACAAGATGGCCCCCCTTATCAGAGATATGCAGGTCACTGCCAGGATTGCCGCTGCCAATGAAATTAGAAATGAGGACATTGAGAATCGTTTGAGAAGGAGCAATGTCCGCATAGTGGGTCTTCCAGAAAAAACGGAAGGCAGAGACCCTACGGCGTTTGTGGAGGGCTGGTTGCTAGAGATATTTGGTAAAGATGTCTTTACCCCCTTTTACTCAGTGGAACGCGCACACAGAGTGCCTCCTAGGCCATTGCCTCCGGGAAATCCGCCCCGCACCATGTTGGCCAAACTCCTTAACTTTAAGGACAAGGAGGTTATCCTGCGACTGGCTAGAGAAAAACGCAATATCCAGTTTAATGGAGTGAGAGTATCCTTCTACCCAGACTTCTCGGCGGAGGTGCAGAGACGCAGGGCTAAATTTGGGGAGGTGAAGAAGCGACTGCAGCGCCTGAGGGCCAACTATGCAATGTTGTATCCTGCTAAGCTCCGAATCGTGGCAGGGGACAGGGTACAGTTCTTTGAAACGGCGGCGGAAGCCTCAGCTTGGCTAGACACAAATGATCATCTCTTCCACCAGGCAGGTGGGTCGGCAGCGGATGCAGACTGACCACTGCGGTGGGGTATACCCTTGAAGTATCCTTCGTTTGAAGCAAGATAAGTTGCAGCCACAAGGTCACACGACCGGGAGACACATACCTATGTTTTTGCCAGGAAATGAGCATTAGAAATCAGCATGCAATTTGAACTATCGTTGGTATACCCCGAGGGGTATCGGACTTGGGCCAGTGTATGCCTGTTGCACCTGAGCCCGCACTGGGTTTCTGTTCACTCCCAGGACATTTTAGTTTGGTTGATCGGTTGTTTTTTTATTTTTTTCCACATTTTTTTTCTCTCTCTCGCGCTCTGGAGGCCCTGTTGTCACAGGCGGACAAATGACTTTGCTGCACCCTTCCCCGCCCCCCTCCCCCTCGTTTTTCTATGCGGGTACATACCAGGACCGGCGCTGGCCGTGCAGGCTTTGCCTGGTGGGCACTGGATGACCCCTTCCCCCGCCCGGAGTCCCTCTCTGATTGACAGTCTTTCCGCCCCAGCTGGTCCCCCCCCTCTTTCCAACTTTGTTACCCAAGTACTAACACTGCACATGTCGCACCTCGGTAGAGGGGGCAGGAGAAAGACATTGGATGTTGGGTGGAGGGGGGATATAAAACTATGTGTTATCTGTATGTTTTTGAATGGCGACTGCGGGGGTCCATTGTACGCCAGGTTTGGCCGGTGGACAACCCTACTCGCTCAACTGCACTGTTGCATTTACTATTATATGGTTACATGATGGCTAGTGTACCTTTAGTGTCTTGGAACATTAGGGGCTTGAGTGATCCACTTAAGCGCACCATGGTGTTCACTTTCATCAGAAAACATCTCCCGGCAGTGTGTATTCTCCAGGAAACTCATTTGACTTCTGACACACTGTCGGGGGTGGGGTATGCTTGGGCGGGATGGGCATATCACTCCACTCATACCTCGTACTCGCGGGGTGTGAGTGTCCTGATACATAAGTCACTGGACTTCCAATTGTTTGATTCAAGGATTGACCAGGAGGGGAGATATGTTTTTTTGCAGTGTAGCCTCTACCACTTTACGTTCATTCTGGCAGCAGTATATGTCCCGCCACCATTTAACACGCTGATTTTGCGTGCCTTGCTGGCATTCCAGCTCTGTAGTCCAGGGGTTCCCCTGATTTTAACAGGGGATCTGAATGGTGTTGCGGACCTAAAATTAGATAGGCACCCTCCCCCATCGGGTGGAACAGGGACTAACAAGCCAGCTCTGGCTAGGTTCATGGAGGAGGTGGGGTGGATGGATCCCTGGAGAAATAGAAATCCTCTGGAGAAGCAGTTTTCCTGCTTTTCAAAGACGCATATGTCTTTATCCAGAATTGACCTGTGTCTGTGTTCAGCAGAGGCGTACTAGTATATTGAGAAGGTGCAGTATCCTCCCAGGAACATCTCGGATCACTCTCCCCTGTTGGTTCACCTGAGGGTAAGGCCGGAATCTACCTTGCAAAGAGCGCCATGGAAGCTGAACGCTTTCTGGCTGAATCTTTTCCCCTCTCATGCTAAAATAGAGGCTGATATTGCGCAGTACTGGCAGAGACATGCTGGCCACGCTGATTTGAACGCCTCTTGGGATGCTTTTAAAGCTTTCCTGAGGGGGGTCTTTATATCTGAAGTCAATGTCATTAAGCGCAATACCTCGGAACAGAGAGAGCAGGTCGCCCGCATGGTTAGACACTTGGAGGCGGAGTACATTGCCAACTCCGGGGAGGGCTCCCGGGAGGCTTGGATAGCGGCACAGGACGCACTAAATAGAATAGATGCATCCAAAGCGGATAAAAAAAGATTTTTTACTAAACTAGCTTTCTATGAGGAGGGGGAACAGACAGGCAAACTACTAGCTAAATTGGTTAGATCCCAGCAGTCATCCCCATCCATCGGGGCATTACGCAACACAGCGGGGAGGATGGTTAATACCCCAGATCTTGTCATGCGGGAATTGAGGGACTTCTACGCGGATCTATATAGATCTAAACAGACCCATACGATGGAGGAGCTTCTGGATTTTCTGCGGGGCATAGAACTACCGTGTTTGACGGAGTCCCAGGCGGAATCTCTGGAAGCTCCCATTACAGTGGAGGAAATGCTTGCAGCCACCAGCTCCTTTCCCAACTCCAAGGCACCTGGAGACGACGGCATCCCGATAGAGGTGTATAAACAATATGGGGAAGAGATTTTACCACAACTGCTCCGTACCCTAAATATGGCCAGGGAAACACACCGTCTACCCGAATCTATGAGACAAAACAGTATAGTCCTCCTGCTCAAGCCTGGGAAGGACCCATTAGACCCGGGCTCGTATAGGCCGATATCGCTACTGCAGACTGATATTAAAATCCTTGCTAAGGTATTGGCCACAAGATTGAATGGGGTAATTGCATCCATAATACACTCGGACCAGTCCGGCTTTATACCGGAAAGATCCACAGCTATTAACCTTCGGAGATTGTTTCTTAACATGCAGTCTCCTGCGGATAATATTGGGGATAGGGCTCTGCTGTCCCTTGATGCTCATAAAGCATTCGATAGCATCGAGTGGCAATATCTGTGGGTAACGATGAAAAAAATTGGTTTTGGACCGGTGTACCGCTCCTGGGTGCAGCTTCTATATTATTCCCCTTCGGCGGTCATTAGGGAGGCGGGCAGGGTCTCTCCTCCGTTCCCCCTTCATAGGTGGACGCGGCAGGGGTGTCCCCTGTCCCCGTTGCTTTTTGCCATCGCCATAGAACCAATGGCTGCTCTCATTAGGTCCAACCCCTTAATATCTGGGTTTAAGTATGGCCAGACGCATGAAAAAAATCATGCTCTATGCGGACGATACGATGTTGCTGCTGGGGGATACGGGGGGGTCCCTGAGAGAGGCTATGGCGGTGGTCCGGAACTTTGGCTCATTTTCTGGCCTGGTAATTAACTGGACTAAATCCTCAATGATGCTATTGGATTCCCCGGGGGACCAGGGACCCATGCTGCAGGATATCCCAGTCTCACGGCAATTTAAATATTTGGGTATATGGGTCACTCCACAACTTAGTGAGTACATTTCTCTCAATCTATCGCCCCTGCTAACTAGGATTAGGGATAAATCCAAAATATGGTCTAAACTGAGGATGTCCATGGCGGGCAGGGCCAACCTCATTAAAATGATTTTTATGCCACAACTTTTGTACGTTCTACATAACACTCCCATTGTGATCCCGTTGAAATTTTTCAGAATCATTAATTCTCTATTTCGATCTCTTCTCTGGCTTAACAAAACCCCTAGAATCAAATTGGAGCAGTTGCAGAGATCCAAGGAGGAGGGGGGTCTGGCCCTCCCAAATCCATGGTTATATTATGTAGCTGCGCAGTTGCAGCACGTTGCTAGAGCCCTAACAGAGAAGCCGGTCATGGAGGGGGAGGTGGGGGACCCGACAGTCGCCCTGATGCTGCGCACCACGGGAGCGGAAAGTGTAGTAACAGGCCTTGAGGCATTGCAATTTGCCAAGTCAAACAAGCTCTTCCCCACCTATGCCCTGATCCAAAAAATTTGGAATAAAACACGTCAAATACAAAAGATTGAGGGGTTTACAGTTTACAGCCCGGTTTGGAGCAACCGGTATTATGGGGAGCTGCTTCTTTTGACCTGTGCGGAGCGTTGGAGGAGGGGTGGAGTTACCCATTTGGTTCACATCTTTTCCAATGGCTGTTTGCGGCCCTTTGTGGAGCTGCAGGAGCAGTTTGGGCTGCATGGGTCCATGCACTTTTATTACTTACAGTTGAGCCATGCAGTTAGGGCCCAGGCGCGAACCAACCCGTGGATATTGTCTCCAGCCCCAATCTTTCACTCTATGATGGGGGTGCCCAGTTTTAAGGGTTTCATCTCTAGAACATACGCCATGCTACTATCCTCTTTTTTGCCGGGCTTTCCTGCGGGGGTAATAGCCTTGTGGGAAAGGGATGTTGGTCTATTTGAGGAGGGTCAGTGGGAGGAGGCGTTGTTAGCAGTTCAGGGAAGTTCGCTTAACGTTGCCCAACGCTTGTCCCAATTGTACATATTGCTGAGAGTACACTTTACGCCTGCGAGATTGCACAGGATGGGTCTGGGAGAGGAGGACAGCTGCCCGAGATGTGCTAGGGATCACGGGGACCTCATCCATTTGCTGTGGCGATGCCCTAAGTTGCATCTCTACTGGAGGGGGGTTCTTAAAACCATAGGGGAGGTGTTCTCGGTGGAGATTCCGCAGGACCCCAGGATCTGTGTCCTGGGGGTTGTGGATGGCCTGCCACTAGAGGACAATCCAAAATCAGATATCGGTAGAGCCCTCTTTCAGGCCCGCAAACTCATTCTTCATCATTGGAAAGCGGAAGAACCTCCTAGACTGAGTGAATGGATAACTCAGATGGGACGTACCCTACGCCTAGAAAAATACATCTATCAGCACAGAGGTCGCCAGGGGAAATTTGAAAAGCTATGGGCTCCTTGGTTGAATACCCCGGGGCTCTCTCCGCTCGAGCTTGTACTGGACAGAATGCTTTTATAGGCTGTGTGGTGGGGGACTGGGGGTGGGGGGCTTGCGGGTCCCATATGCAGTTTGCAATTGGGGCCTGGTGGGGGTGAAGGGGTCGAGTCTTGTTTGAGTATAATTTGGAGGTATGGGGGTCTGGGGAGTGCGGGAGAGAAGTATGGTATATTTACAGCTTTGTATTTGTGTTTTTGTTTATTATTTCAAAAGTTATCTAAATATTCAAGTGTTCTATGGATATAATACTACACATTGTGCAATGGTATGTAAACTTTTGCTTAATATATTTTTCAATAAACATCCTTTTGGAGAAAAAAAAAAAAAGAGGCCCATGTCACCCTACAGCAGCCCCCAACCCCTGATGAGGGCTATGCGGCATTGGTGGGCATGAAAATGGCCCAGATGCAAAATGAACAGAGGCTACTTTGTGAGTCCCTGCTCATGACCCTTTTAAATAAGGGGTTGAGGGGCAGACTCACAGAGAGCACTGTTATCTGTGACCACGGCCATCCTCCTGCACCTTCCTATTCTCCTCCACCTCCTTCTTCTCCACCTCCTTCTTCTCCACCTCCACCTCCAATTCCACAACCTCCTCCTTCCTCTTCTCCTCCACCTCCTTCTTCTTCTTCTCCTCCACCTCCTCCTTCCTCTTCTCCTCCAGCTCCTTCTCCTTCTTCTCCCCAACCTCCTTCTTCTCCAGCTCCACCTCCTCCTCCTGACATGAGTACACCTCCTGAGGCACAGCCTCCAGCCAGGCGGACAAGGAAGGCTGCAGAGAAGGCTGCAGAGAAGGCTGCAGGCAAGCCTACCCAGAAGGCTGCAGGGAAGCGGAGCAAGAAGACCAGGAAGTGATTCCCTTGCTGCAATGTGGTCAGACAGAAGGCAGCCTGTTGTAGTTCCCCAGGCTTGGGACATGTATCTAACCTGCTGCTGTTCCTGACCTCTGGGAGTCCAAGACCAGATTGTGCTCAGTAATGTATGTTCCTCTCAAGGTTTCAATTTTGGTGTCCACACAGTCGCACAAATTGCAGCAGGCTCTCCAGCGCTGCCTTCTAGTTTGGTTATTATTATTTTGTATACCAGAATAAATGGTTTTTTGTGTTCCAGTTAATACTTGCATATGTGTTTTTATTAAAGCTACATATTTAGCTGGTGAGTAGGCAGGTAATTTTCTTAAACTCCAAAGCTAGAGTTTAAATGCCACAGATAACACCCAAAAAACGCCTTGCAGAACAAAAAAAAGAGGATAATTTAATACTATTTATGTCAAATTTACACCGGATAAAAAAAAAAAAAGGAGAACACTAGAAATTAAAGAAGATTTTAAAATGCATATCTGAATAAAAACATACTAATTAATAAAAAAAATAAAAACTTGCTCGATCAACTAAAATAACATATTCATGAGATCTGCATTCAGAAATGTTGGTAAAAATTTGTCCTAAATATGCAGTAATATCTGCTGCCAAAAAAGATCTAAATTGCACATCATCATTGTAGTATTCTAAAGAAGATTTAAATGGGCAGCATTTAAACGTGGCTAAAATTGGTAACGCGTGACGAATGTGCTATCTCCATTCAAAACGCTTGTTTTACAAGAAGGTGCGCTCCCGTCTCATATTGAGTCTGACCATGCGCGGTTTTTGAAGACTCGGAAAAGCATACACACGAACGGTTTTCTCGTCCAAACACAGTCTGACAAGAATCACGCCGAGAAAAAATGAGACTCCGACAAGAAAAAAGACCGCAGGTCGTCTTTTTTCTCGTCGAGATTTTGGACAGTTTTCTCGACGAAAAAGCATACACACAAACTGTTTTCTCGACCAAAAAAGACAAGAAAACTGTTGGGAGAGCTTTTTTGCCGAGAAAACCGGTCGTGTGTATGCGGCCTCAGACTTGTACTACAGCAGTTGTAAAGATAGGCACCTTTGTTCTGAAGAAGAGGTCTTCGTGAAACACGTTGACAATATGACAATGAGTTAGGGCGCTATATTTGCAATCTTCTATGCTTTTTTTAATGTAATATGTCTCTCGCCTTTAATTTTTAATCTGATATAATAAACATTTGCATTTTTATATATCTGTGTATTTTTTCATATACATTGTGCTTTAGTTTCCTGAGGGTTATTTAAAGTCCCATTTTCTTATTGTTTGCCACTTTTTTTTTTATCATGGGATGATACCTTCAGGACACTATTTAAATGATTGTGCTGTGAAATTCACCTTTCACCTCCATTTATCAAATGTCGTGTGGCATAATAAATTGCATCTGCCATTCTTTTATTTTACAGGGACCCTGATTTTGGAAATTATACGATGTTTTGGGGTTTTAAGTAACCTTGAGGCCTAAAATGTGCATTTTAATATGTGCACGAAAAAATGTCTCTGGCAGTGAAAATGTTTATAGGTGTGAACAGTATACCAGTGGTAATGGTAGTGGCTGAAAGAAAATAATGCAATGATTTCTGAATTTGGAATAAGCAAACACACAGAAAATCAATACACCTATAATGATTATAATATACGGTAAGCTTCATTCATCTAACATCTCGACACTGAAATGTAGTGTACCACATATGGTTTTGCATACAGATTACATTTTTTAATTTAGTTTGTATAATTGATCCATAAATTAAAAAAACGAACTTCATGCATATCTATAATGTTACATGTTACAAAGGGAACTAAACCCATGACTTTAAATGTTTCCCAAAACAGTTATATTCAAGGCATGCCATGAATGATAACTATCACAACTGTTTCTGCTCTCAACCAAACTCTCGAGTCATCAAATGGCTTATTTCAAAACTGATCACATGTTCAGCCCAATGGCAACTGCAGATCAAACAGAGGCTAATATGGCAACTTCCTGAGCTGTAAGGGATAGTAGGGTTTAGTTCTGTCTTAATGTTACATTCAAATGACTCTGTAATCCAGTTACAAGTAAGTGACATCATAGTTGTAGTCTTTTGGGAAAGACACAAAATCATGCCGCTGGAATCTCTGACAGACAAATTATGCAGGCAGATCATTTAGTGAACTCTTGTCTATATGTGCTAATATAAATGTAAAAGTTCCAACTGGCATTTAGCTATCTGTAAACAGGAATTTTTCCCACTGTCCATCATGTACTGTGAGCTGAATATCTAGTAATTATTAGCAGGTATTTCCTGAGACTAGAAAATTATTTGAAGTTGCTCCAGAAGTTTTTTTAGGTTTTTCGATGTTAAAAAGGTTGAAAAATGTTGCTCCAGACACTTTTATTGGCAGGAATTATAGATGATCATAGAAGTGTTTGTATTGAAATGTGACGCAAATGTAATTTCTTTCTCGTACATCACGGGACACAGAGCGGCATAGTCATTACTATGTGGGTTATATAGATACCTTCAGGTGCTGGCACTGGCAACTTCCAAAACCGGAAGTACCCTCCCCTATATAAGCCCCTCCCATCCGGGAGTACCTCAGTTTTTTGCCAGTGTCTAAGGTGTTGGCCAAGAAGTAACATGTGTTTTTCACTGAGCTTGCGTACAGGTTCTTTTGGGCCTCAGTAAGCTATTCCGGATCCGACCAAAAAAGCTTCATAGCTAAACGGTCGGTACCCGGGCCTTGCAAGAGAGGAGCAAGGTTTTGCCTGTAATGCCTCTCTTAGGAGGGCTGGACCCTGGGATCCAGAGCTCTGGTCATACCCACGACCAAGATGTTTTCTGTGCAGGGTGCTATACAGGTCCAGGGGAGTGGAATCCTTGGGAACCCGGTCCCTGAAGGTTTAATTACAATGCCTGCCGTGATAGGTGAAGTTTGGGCTTCTGTGGACCAAACAGAGTCCTGCGGCGAGGAAAAGGTAAGTGGGGGCCCTCAGGAACTTGGTTCTATTGGGGGACCCCCAAGCCTATTTTGTCTTTCTGCCTGTTACCTAAGGTATTCCCGCTAATATTCTGTGCATGCCTGTTACTACTGAGAAAATGTAAAAATTTTAATAGTAGGCAAGAAAAAAAAAAAAAAAATGTAAGACCGCGGTACCTGTGTTAAACACTAGAGGCCGCTATGGTTCTTTTTCTTGTAATGTGGATTTTTTTCTTCCGAAGTCAAATCCAGGCAGTTGGTAAGTTCTCTTTGGGAAGCTGTCTCCTCTGCCCTGTTGCTGCGCTCATCCATCCCCGGGCCCTGCGGCAGGGACCCTGGCTCCATCTAGCTCCTTATTTTTTCAAAAAAGGCGCGGAAGGCACACGTGCCCGTGCACGCGCCTCTCTATATAGAGGCGATCTGGAAAAAGGGGCGGAGTGGGTGGATGACGCTCGGTGTGCGCCGTGGCGCTACTGCGCATGTGCGGGCGTCCAGCATGTTTAAAGGCACAATCACAGCTGGCTATTGAAGTGCACAGACAGAGCTAGCAACAGTAAAAAGGCACACAGAGGCGGTTGATGCAGGCATCCCCTAGAAAGGCACTTTAGTAGACACCAACTGTTATATAGCAGCAATTGTGCTAGACTATTCTCAGTAAAAGTGGTGTATTACGGCTGGAATACCTCAGCTTTGGGCTTAGGAATATGCCGTCCAGAAGCTCCGGAACTAAATCTTCCAGGAAGCGAAGGGGGTCTCCATCGGGCTCTGAGGATCTTGGGCATGCTTCTGCTGCACCAGTCTCCCCTGAAAATTCAGAGGTTAGTGACCGTAGAGACCCCGCAGGAGTACCTGGTACTGTGGCTGTCCTCAGTTCACCTGCTCCTGTGTATGTAACAGAGGAGGTTTTTTCCTCAGCTCTGGGAGGATTAGAAGAGAGATTGTCAACATTAATCGCTGCCTCCCTGTCACAGGGAAAGCACGCCCGATCTCCGTCTCCTCCTTCAGAGTACCTGTTAGCGGAGCAACAGTCCCATACAGGGATCGACCTGCCTGAAGGGGATCAGGAGGAGGTTGATTCTGTTATAGAGGAATCAACAGTGGAGGAACCTTTCTCAGCATCTCAAGCTGAAAGATTATGGGTTCAGTCTTTGACTAACATGGTCCGATCAGCATTTAAAATGCACCTTGCGGAACCATCAACCACTACTGTCTCCTCGCTGGGGTCGCTAAAAGCTCCCCAGACTGTCTGTTCCTTTCCACTTCACCCTTTATTGGAAGGGCTCATGTACCAGGATTGGGAACATCCTGATAAAATATTTACTCCCCCCAAGAGATTTCCGGTGGTCTATCCCATGGAGGATAAGTTCATCAAAAAATGGAGGGTCCCTACAGTGGACGCAGCCATCTCTTGTGTGAATAAATCACTGACATGTCCAGTGGATAATGTCCAAATGTTCAAGGACCCAATAGATAAAAAATTGGAGTCCTTATTAAAATCTGCTTTTTCTACAGCAGGCTTGGTGACACAACCAGCAGTGGCAGCTATTGGGGTCTGCCAAGCAGTGAAGGATCAGTTGAAACAGGTCTTAAGAGACTTGCCAGATCAGCAGGCCCTTGCCCTAGCTGATCTACCTAGAGCCTTATGCTTTGCGGTTGACGCCATAAAGGATTCAATCCATCAGGCCTCCCGCCTTACGCTGTCTGTAGTACATATGCGCAGGCTTCTATGGCTCAAAAACTGGTCTGCTGAAGCTCCCTGTAAAAAATTGCTGGTTAGCTTCCCATTTCATGGTGAACGCTTATTCAGGGAAGACCTGGACAAATATATCCAGAAAATTTCCAACGGTAAAAGTACACTCTTGCCGGTTAAAAACAGAGTTAGAGGTCCCTCTTTTAAGAGGCCTGCTTCTCCAGTCCCTGGGGCATCGGCTGTGAAACAGTTCCGACGGCCTCCTCGGTCAAATCCCGGGGGTAAAAATCAGGGACAATCACAGGTTAATAAGAAACCCTGGGTCAGGAGAGGTACAAAACCTCCCCCAAAGTCAAATGCATGAAGGGTTGCCCCCACTCAATCGGGTGGGGGGAAGACTCCAGTTGTTCGCAGAGACCTGGCAGGACATGATCAGAGACAGATGGGTGCTCTCCGCAGTAAGTCTGGGATACAGATTGGAGTTAAAAGACTCTCCTCCTTCCCATTTTATGAGGTCAAACGTGCCAAGGGATCCCCGGAAGAGAGAGTCCCTCCTGTTGGCACTAGAACAACTATTGCTCCAAGGAGTAATTATGGAGGTTCCCCTGGAAGAATTGGGGTTCGGGTTTTACTCAAACCTCTTTACAGTCCCGAAGCCAAACGGGGACGTGAGGCCCATATTAAATCTAAAAGGGCTAAACAAATTCCTGCATATCAGGACTTTCCGGATGGAGTCGATCCGATCGGTGGCCACTGCCCTACAAGGGGAGGAATGGTTAGCCTCGATCGACATCAAAGATGCTTATTTGCACATTCCCATCTTTCTAGTCCACCAAAGATTTCTACGCTTTGCAGTAGAAGGGCGCCATTTTCAGTTCAGAGCCTTACCCTTCGGTCTGGCCACAGCACCACGAGTGTTCACAAAAATTCTGGCCCCATTATTGGCCAATCTAAGAACGCAAGGTGTAACGATAATGGCATATCTAGACGACTTGTTGCTGATAGACCACTCAGTGAAAAAACTAGAAGTGGTCGTTCACAAGACAATCAAGTATCTGGAATCTCACGGTTGGATTATCAACCGAGACAAGTCAGCCCTAAAACCAGTCAAAAGTCTGGAATACTTGGGGCTAAGGCTAGATTCAGGCCAGAGGAAAATATTCTTGCCTCGAAAAAAGGTGTTGTCTTTGAGAGATTTGATCCACTTAGTGGGTACAAAAAGACAGCCGTCCATACGCCTGTGCATGAGGCTGCTGGGAAAAATGGTGGCATCATTCGAAGCAGTACCCTACGGTCAATTCCATTCAAGGAATTTGCAAAGGGCCATACTGTCAGCCTGGAACAAGAAAGTTCAGGCCCTAGACTTACCAATGTCCTTGTCCCCTTCCGTTCGCAAGAGCCTCCGTTGGTGGTTGGTTCCCCAGAATCTGGAAAAAGGGAAATCCTTCAGTCCGATTTCTTGGAAGGTGGTCACTACAGATGCCAGCCTTATAGGCTGGGGAGCAGTACTGGAGCAATGGTCTCTCCAGGGCAGATGGTGGGATACGGAAAAGGCCCTGCCCATCAATCTCTTAGAGATACGAGCAGCCCGGTATGCCCTAGTAGCATGGACATCCAAACTCCAAGGGTCCCCTGTCAGAATTCAATCAGACAATGCCACGGCAGTGGCATATATCAATCATCAGGGTGGCACCAGGAGTCGTGCAGCCCAGAGGGAAGTAAATTGCATCCTGAAATGGGCAGAAAGATATGTCCCAGCCATATCCGCGGTATTCATTCCAGGAGTGGAGAATTGGAAGGCGGACTTTCTAAGTCGCCAACAATTATGCCCAGGGGAATGGTCCCTTCACCCCGAGGTTTTTCGGACAATATGTCAGCGGTGGGGAACACCGGATGTAGATCTGCTAGCATCCAGATTCAACGCAAAGGTGGACAGGTTTGTCTCTTGGACAAGGGATCCCCTAGCTTGCGGCTCGGATGCCCTAGTGTTCCCTTGGGATCAGTTCAAGCTGATATATGCATTCCCACCGCCACAATTGTTACCTCGATTACTCCGCAGAATCAGGGTAGAAAAGAAACCAGTGATTCTGGTGGCTCCAGCGTGGCCCCGAAGAGCATGGTACGCGGAGATTGTAAAAATGTCTGTGGGGAGTCCTTGGACCCTCCCACATCGTCCGAACCTGCTTTCGCAAGGACCGATATACCACCCTTCCTTACCAGCCCTAGGTTTGACGGCCTGGCTATTGAAGCCCACATTCTAAAAAAGAGAGGTCTCTCTAATCCTGTGGTATCTACCATGATCAATGCCAGGAATCCGGTATCCAGGCAGATCTACTATAGAATCTGGAAGGCGTACATCGCCTGGTGTGAAGCCAAGAAATGGCATCCACGAAAGTACGTAATAGGTAGGATTCTGGACTTCCTACAGTGGGCTGTAGATAGGAAGCTTGCCTTGAGTACTATCAAGGGTCAGATTTCGGCCTTGTCAATATTTTTTCAGAGGCCCTTGGCTTCGCATTCACTAGTCAAAGCCTTTTTACAAGGAGTGATGCGTATTAGCCCTCCGGTTAATATTCCCATATGTCCATGGGACTTAAACCTGGTTCTGTCGGTTCTACAGAAACAACCATTTGAACCATTACAGCATATTTCCCTGGTTCTTCTCACCAGGAAATTGATTTTTCTAGTAGCCATTTGTTCGGCTAAAAGAGTGTCGGAATTAGCTGCTATGTCCTGTAGGGAGCCATATATGGTTATCCATAAGGACAGAGTAGTGTTATGTCCTCATCCAACCTTTCTTCCGAAGGTGGTATCGAGGTTTCATTTGAACCAAGATGTGGTTCTTCCTTCTTTTTTCCCCAAACCTAGTTCAGTAGAGGAAAAATTAGTACATTCTTTGGATGTAGTAAGAGCAGTTAAAGCTTATCTAAAAGCCACTGCTCAGATTCGCAGAACGGATACTTTGTTTATTCTGCCGGAAGGCCCCAGAAAGGGTCAGTCAGCGTCAAAATCTACTTTAGCCAAGTGGATTCGACAGGTCATAATGCAAGCCTATGGCTTGAGAAGGAGACTGCCTCCGTTCAAAGTTAGGGCGCACTCCACGAGAGCAGTTGGAACTTCATGGGCAGTGCATCACCAGGCCTCCCTGGCTCAAATCTGTAAGGCCGCAACATGGTCTTCAGTACACACGTTTACTAGGTTCTACCAGGTGGACGTTAGAAGTCAGGAGGATGTCGCCTTTGGGCGCAGTGTGTTGCAGGCCGCAAAAGATCCTCATGTCTGATAGCGCTCAGCTTATGTATGGTGTATCCCCCCCCCTCATTGGGCATTGCTTTAGGACATCCCACATAGTAATGACTATGCCGCTCTGTGTCCCGTGATGTACGAGAAAGAAAATAGGATTTTTATAACAGCTTACCTGTAAAATCCTTTTCTTGGAGTACATCACGGGACACAGAGCTCCCACCCCTCTTTTGGGGACACTTATTGCTTTGCTACAAAACTGAGGTACTCCCGGATGGGAGGGGCTTATATAGGGGAGGGTACTTCCGGTTTTGGAAGTTGCCAGTGCCAGCACCTGAAGGTATCTATATAACCCACATAGTAATGACTATGCCGCTCTGTGTCCCGTGATGTACTCCAAGAAAAGGATTTTACAGGTAAGCTGTTATAAAAATCCTATTATTAGCTTGAAAAGTAGCCTAGTGCAACTTAGCAGGACGTCAAATACAGGTCAGAGGGAGGTCAGAATTTTCTATGAAGGACCTCAGAATGATCTCAGAAAAATATCAAAATCATCTCAATCAGCTCAATGTACCACAAGCATGCTGCATTTTCCTATCTACATATGTCCTTAAAAAAATATCTAAACCCAGCAACAAAAATGTGATACATTGCTGTTTATCAGTACTGTTGTGGCAGCAATAACTTTCTTTTTCAGTACATTTTCAGCAAGTACAGAAAATACCTGCTAAGCTTTTATCTTCTGTGAACTACAAAACAACATTCTTCTATGTGATGGATATGGGGGAATGACCCTTAATTAGATCTTCATTTATGAATTTACACTAAATCGGTTATGTTTATTATTTTATTATTTTAACTCAGATCTTTATTGTTTCTCATTTTTTTTTTTTACTTCTATATCTTAAATGGTTCATAATTATATACTTTCATATTATTAATATTCATATTTATATTAGGGCTGTTACTGATTAAATTTTTTGTGTTTGATTAAAAAATAATTTTTTTAATCGATTAATCGACTAATTTAGATTAATTATAACGCACATACAGATCCAACTACTTTTAGCTGATCTCCTTGCGGGCTGATTCCCAGTGCAGCTACCAACCACTGGAAAAATGGATAGCAGGATACAAAAAACACACAAATGGGAATGGGAATAGCATTAAAACTTTTATAGTCTTCAAGTAGGTAACAAAAGAAATATTGCACTGGAGATAAAATCAATGTAGCTACATAAACTGTAAAAATGGTGCAAGTAATACCAAACGGTAGCAAAAGCAGTCATAAAAACATGTAGCTAAGTATGATACTGGTATAAAAATGTGTACAACGATACCACTGCTGAATCCAGATGAGGAGGGGTTAACATCTGTCCGTCGGCATGTAGATGTCCCGTGAAGGGAACTATCACAACTCCCAGTGGATGGCTGTAGAATCCCAGGTTGATAGAGGGAAGTGATAGAGGGAAGTGTAACAGCCCGTGCGTGTTGCAGATAGTAAGGTCCCGCCGGCATGCAGATATGAAGGCACAGCAAAGGAGCCCTTCAGATGGACACGGCAAGCCCCGCCGGTGTCCGTGACATCACCGAATCTCCGACAGAACTCTCTGAAGACCCGGAAGCCGGCGGAGAGGTAAGTACCGATCAAAAGAATTTTGATCGATCAAAAAAATTAATCGATTAATCGAGGAATTAATAGTTAATTTCCACAGCCCTAATTTATATACTTTATTATACTTTAATTACTAAATGTTAATTTGACATTAAATTAATATAACGTTGTTTTATGTTAAAACCGATGTACAGTGGAACCTTGGATTAGGAGCATAATCCGTTCCAGGAGTATGCTTGTAACCCAAAGTACTCGCATATCAAAGTGAGTTTTCCCATTGAAGTAAATGGAAATGAAAATAATTTGTTCCGCATTGACTTCAATGGGATGCAATACTGCATTCGGCCAGAGGTGGGGCGCCAGAGAGCGCAGAAAACGTCCAAAAAGGGCCGAGGACACGTCGGCTAACCTCACAAACCTCGGAAAGACTTAGTTCCCGAGATTCGCGGAGGTCAGCTGTGCTGTCCTCGGGCCTTCCCGCGCATTTCCGAACGCCGCAGCTGAGATCGGCGACGTTCGGCTCTGCTCGGCTCCGCCGCCCCCCCACATCAGGCCAAACGCGGTACTGCACCTGCTTTGGCCTGAATCGTGCTCGTTTTGTGAGACAACACTCGCAAACTGAGTCACGATTTTTAAAAATACAGTGCTCATATTGAGAAACGCTTGTTAACCGCGTTACTCGCAATCCGAGGTTCCACTGTATACATGTTGTAAAACATTTGCGATTGTATGTGAAATACAAAACTTCATGTATGTGTAGCGCTACCCCCAGTTAAGAGAGCTGCTGGGTTTTGTTTCGGGCCCTGTATACAGCACCGCCAACCCCCGGCAATCTACTTAACCCACACTGGCACAGTTAGTCTAGAGATTGTTACCTCGTAACGGTCTATACCTGATTATGCACAATCTGGCAGTATTGATAGATAACTACTATCTGCAAAGATGACACTAATACCAATGTGATAAAATATAACCTGATTTACTTTGGTATGAGGATTCAAGGTTAAACACATCACATAACATACATGCAGAGCCCTGCAGCAATAAACATATTCATTAGTGATAGTGCAGAGTGATCACCCGCCACGTGCAACTATCTTCTTTACCTATGCGCAATATGGCGCAGCAACAAAGTTTTAACCCCCACCCTGGTCAGGCCTGATCCAGAATAAAACTCAGTCCCTTATGAGAACAATTCTTTGCATGCAACTTGAACGGTGGTGCACTTTCAGGAAACAATATTTGTAATCCAAGGGGTGGTAAATAACAGGGTGGGCCAAGGCAGTCACTAGGCCCAACTAAGTAAAAGGGTATGAAGTGAGCAAGTGCTCGCTCACCACTCCGGACGCGATCCCAGTCCGGGCTTCCACCACTGTATATCCGCACACAGTGTCTCCAACGGCCGGATCTCCGGTCCAGCTGATGCCAGCAAACTCGAGCAGGAACAGGTGCCACCCAGGCTCCGCAGTGAGGTGGAAGGCTCTTTGGTTGGTATGCAAGGCCCAGGCTTCAGGCCTTACACAGCAGCGGTTCCGCACAGGAAGTCCTATTGCTTGCAGCACGGTGTCCAAAGAGGCCGAGCCTAGCCTCGCCCTCTTCTTATATAGCCCCACCCATGAGTCTCTGCGGCGGCCCAATGCACCCTGGGTGCCGAACGGGGTTCTGGGTAACGTAGTCCAGGGGCCATAAAGGAGACCCCGCTACATATGTTTCAATTTTTTTTATAAAAATGTATTTACCGAGGAAATGGGGGAATGTTTGTAGTACAAATCAGGAGAGCAGCCTAATTGCTGCTTCAGCTATGATACAATGGAGTGAGTGAATGGTGTCACCCTCAGACAGGAAATACGTTACTGGCAGGGTCACAAGGTTAAAATTAAAAAAAAAGCCTGAAAAATTGCAGCTACCACATCTAAGAACTGGTAAGCTTGAATTTATTACTTTTTGTTCTTGGGATTAGATGCACTTTAAAGAAGGACTCCAGCTTTTCACACAATTTACATAGTTCTAGAACTATGGGGGTTATTTACGAAAGGCAAATCCACTTTGCACTACAAGTACAAACTACAAGTGCAAAGTGCACTTGAAATTGCGCTGAAAGTGCACTTGGAAGTGAAGTCGCTGTAGATCCGAGGGGGACATGCAAATAAAAAACAGCATTTTAGCTTGCACTTGATTAGATAATAAAATCAGCAGAGCTTCTCCTCATTTCAGATCTACCCCTCAGATTTACAGCGACTGCACTTCCAAGTGCACTTTCAGTGCAATTTCACATGCACTTTGCACTTGTAGCTTGCACTTGTAGCGCAAAGTGGATTTGCCTTTAGTAAATAACCCCCTATGTCTCTTACTAACATGTGAGGCCGCTGGATGTGCGGTATAAACTTTATATAGCTGCGGCTACATACAGAATACCGCACTGTGTTCTGGGTGCAAGCGAAGACCGGGAACACAGGAGAGTCTACAGCAGCGGTGCTCAGCCATTCAGAGGGACCAATGTATTCTAACAACAGATACAAAGCTTCCTATGATTGGCTGAGTCAGAGGTGTGAGTCAGAGGTGTGCCCCCCTCTCTTACTCAGCCAATCAAAGAAAGCTTTGTATTCATTGATAGAATACATCGCTCCCTCTGAATGGCTGAGCGCTGCTGCTGTAGATTCTCCTGGGTTCTGGGTATGAGGAAGTCCCCCCCCCCCCGCACCTGAAACACAGTGCTGTATGCTGTATGTAGTCAGAGCTACATACAGTTGATATCACACATCCAGCGGCCCCACAGGTTAGTGAGGGACATAGTTTGTTTGGCGCAGCTGGGCCCAAATGAACCATGTAAATTGTGTGAAAAGTTGGAGTTCTTCTTTAAGTTACCTCTATGGTGGAGCCCTAACTGTGGTGTCAGCTTTCACAACCCCAGGGATTTCTTAAAGTGGTTGTTAACCCACTGCCACTAAATCATCTTATCCTCTCTGTACCATAATAACAAGTGTCCCTGTGCCTGTGTTATGTAAAAAATCTTCCAATCTGTACCTATATGAGCTCCACTCTCTGCGCTCAGCTGATCTCTCAGCTTTCTTCACTCTCGGTCTCACAGCTCCAGTGGACAGGGCCGAGCCCTCCCACTGAGGGGAAGAGGGGAGAGAGAGAGCCGTCAGCTGAGCGCCGGGAGCAAAGCTCATATAGATATAGATCTGATGATTTTTTTTACATAACACAGGCACAGGGACACATGTTAATATGGTACAGAGGGGATAAGACGATTTAGTTGCAGATTTGAAAACAGCACTAGCGGGGGGGGGGGGGGGGTACTGATAAGAGCAGACAGGCAGGGAGACAGAGGAGACACAGGAGACAAACTGTGGTCAGTTTGCAGAGCGGAGGGCATAGCTCATACTCATTCACATAAGGTGGGGGGGCCGGAATCTGGGGGGCCCCTTATTAAAGGGGGGCTCCCAGATTCCGATAAGCCCCCGCCCGCAGAACCCGACAACTAACGGCCAGGGTTGTCGGGAAGAGGCCCTTGTCCTCATCAACATGGGAACAAGGTGCTTTGGGGTGGGTGGTGCAGGGACCCCCCCCCCAAAGCACCTACCTCCTATGTTGAGGGCATGCGGCCTGGTACGGTTCAGGGGGGGGCACTCGCTCGTCCCCACCCCCTTTCCCGACCGACCAGGCTGCGTGCTCGGATAAGGGTCTGGTATAGATTTTGGGGGGACCCCACGCCGTTTTTTCTGCGTAGGGGGTTCCCTTTAAAATCCATACCAGACCGAAGGGCTTGGTATCGTCCGAGGGGGAACCCCATGCCAAATTTTTTTTCATTTTTTTGGAGGGGTTCCCCTTCATCCTCAGCACGCAAGTCGCACCGCAAGTTGGATCATGATGATCCGACTTCCGGTGCGACTTCTATTCAAATCAATGGGCTCCCATAGGGAACCATTGATTTTAAATAGAGCCAGACAAATGCCTAACGCTAATTAGCGGCCGTTTATGCACATTTATGTGCGTTTATCAGCGTTTGGCTTTTTTTGGCGTTTTTTCCCACCGAAAAACTGCACTTTGAACGCAAATTTTTTGAGTTCAGAAAAAAGCCCATGAACTCCACTGCTCATTAACGCTAAAAAACTTCCTCGTGTGCATGGACACATAGGCTAACATAGAGTGCAGTTTATGGGCTTTTAAAAAAAACGCCCAAATGCCACTTTTCCGTGGATTTTTGTCCGAACGGAGTTGGCCGGGCACACCCATAGCATATACACCACAGGACTTTTCTGCAAACTTTCCCAAAACTTTTTCCAACATCACGTGGTTTTTCTGCTCTTTTCTGCTCTTTACCGCCACCCTTTGGTCAACTTCTGCTATTGATGGTTGATTTTAACATTATTAGTGTAGCGGGTATGTACTTTCCCGGGTGTAATTTTGAATTTGGCAAAGACATCAGTGATGTGTAATTCCCTGCAGCCCAGTGGGTGGCGCTGACGCCCTGGACTGGGGTTGAATCATTGCTGTGTGCTGTGCCTCCTTTTTGTCCTCCCTCGGCAGCGGTATGGTGGGGCGGGGAACCCGCCGTGCTTGCTGGGAGAGGGTATAAAGGGGGCCGGCCAACTTGGTCACGGAGCTGACGTCCCAGGCACCTTCAGCTTGCAGACGGTGGGTCGTGTCGCTCCTCTGGGTGGCTTAGGCCTAGAGGACAGCGGAGGTCGAGTTCCATCCCAGGCACCTTTAGCCTGGGGTGAGGTACTTGGATGGAGGTCCGGAGCTCAGTGCCCAACACTGAGTTCCGCGAGGGAAGGAGATCCTAGGGTACCCAGGGATTGGGTACCCAAATCCGGAAGGCGTAATGGACCGGGGGGAGCTCCTCATTTGAAGACCCGGTGCAGCATATTGCCGGTGACAAGTGAGTCTCTCGTCGGAGACCGCCTGGAAGGAAATCTACCCTCGTGCGGAGACCAGGACACACTTTTAGGAAGGGAAGTGGCAGCTTACATTGTGTCTGGGCCTGTTCGCATCCACACCTCCTTTTCTGTTCTGTTCTATCAAGGGAGTTCAACTGTTTGTGTTCAGACAAGGAGAATAAAGGAGTGTTGAACTTTAATGGTGTGGAGCTCATTTTCTGACGGACATGGTTTGTGTTGACTCTTGGAGGGAGGATCCAGGTGCACAGCACTGACCCGAAGGTAATACAGAACTGTTGCTTATACCGCACTAACATCTGTGGTGGAAGCCAGGCGTAGTGTCCCCGCTCCCTCCCCTCTAAGAAACCCCTCCCTAGACAAGAGAAAGACGAGACAAAGAAGGGAGTGTGAGGAGCTACCGCTTAGTTCGTGGGGGCTCGGGTCCGGTATAGTGTTTGTGCACCACAGTATTGAACGTGTCTGTTGGAAGAGTTAAGCGAACAGGCAGGCCTTTATTGGCCGAAGTGCATCCCTGCTCGAAGTCGTGGACATGACCCAAAGAAGGGAAAGGCCCGCGCAGAAGAGTGGAAAGAGGGGGAAGTTCAGCCGTGTGAAGTACTACACGTGGGGGCTTCTATTGCACTGCGCCACCAGGCACACCCCCACCGCTTAGTTCGTGGGCGTGACTCAGAAAGAGAAAAGAAGAAAAGCTTGTGAACTGGAGCAAAGGGGAGGAGTCCAATACGTGTGAAGGACTACACGTGGGACGTTGGCGCAAAAACTCTGCAGTGTGCGATGGATCAGCAACAGGTCGCCATGTTCGGACACACCTCGTGGATTCCAGTTCATCCTTCCACCACGACTTTGACCGCTGCTGCTCCAGAAACGGATACGGGGATCCGACTAAAGCCAAGGGGTCAATTCGCCCTCTATTCGTGCATGGACGTTGAGGCCCTGGGTGTGATTTGTCCCGGGTGTTCGGGAATGGTGTGCCAGTTGAAGCCGTTCGGACGTTGTGAGGCCTGTAGGGAATTCCTGTTCGAAGTGGATCCGGCGGTGGAGAGGCCGAGGACCATTTACCCTGGCCGGGCTTCAGGCAACACCACTCAAAGAGGAGGAATCACTGCTGTGAGAGTCACCCCTGCGCACACTGCAACGACCACGGAGGAGGTTGTAAAACCCCAACGGGAGAAATCTGAGGATGCTGACTCGGTCACCACTGTCTCGCAGCGTCCACCACCAAAGAGGAAGACCGGCATGGTAGCCCCGACCAGCGGTTGTGGTGGACCATCTCGCCCACTTACGCCCGGCCCGGATGAATCCGTCGACAAGAGTTCCGGACGTCCCGCTTCAAGTAAAGGCCGAGATATGCCAGGCGGAGAGACTTGGTGTGTGGGCGGAGGTGTCGGGAAGTCATGGCCTAGCGAATCCGCGGGAGGTGGTGGCTCAGTTTCTACAACCGGCTACATACCCGCGGAGGAGTGTGACACCTCCGACCTGGAGTCGCTCTCGGACATGGGAGACGAAGTGGCAATAGATGATTTGTTTGCCGAGAAGGGCTGGGACAGAGTACCGCTTGCTTCATCCCGCAGGATCAGAGATCCACCC
Organism: Rana muscosa; assembly: GCA_029206835.1. Taxonomy (NCBI): domain Eukaryota; kingdom Metazoa; phylum Chordata; class Amphibia; order Anura; family Ranidae; genus Rana; species Rana muscosa. The sequence continues at coordinate 103,990,470 of CM055122.1, read as the reverse complement.
ATGTCAACAGGGGAAAGCACACCCTGGGTGGAGGCATCAGCGCCTGAAGAGAGGCCCCGTCCCAAGTCTGCTACTACATCCCCGGTGCCATCTGTACCGAAGGCCGGGGAAAAGAGACTATTGCTGCGGGCCCCTATGCCCCAATCAGATGTGATCAAGGTCGCTCGCCACCCGGACTCGATAGTGTTGCCTGGCGAACGGGACAAAGCTACCATGCCTCCTCTGGCAAGACTACAACGCCTATTTGGGCAGAAGGTTGCTGCGGAGTACGGATGGGAGTATCCATACTTATCGAAGGACTTACTCTATGAGGTGGAAGTGTGCCGGGAACGCTGGTACAATGACATCGTGTGGACTCACATTCAGGTTCCTCACGCCCACAGGTACTTGGCATGCTCTCCGAAGGCCTCCCAGCGATTCAAAGACTGCAAGGCAGAATGTATGTTGGGACGACACATTCATGCGGATAAAGTTTTGATCCGAAGAAAGGAAGGAGTAGATGTGGAGTATCATCTGGAAACCATGGATCAGCACTTGAAGCCACTTGTTTTGCCGCATCCTCGTTTTTACTTGTAGGAGGGAGAAAGACTCCGTTTTTTTTTTCCCAAACTGCTGAACTTTCTGGAGCCCGTTGTTTTGTACCTGAAAGAAGGGAAGAACTGTTGCTGTTTGTTCTTCACTTCCCAGCAAGAGAATACTGACTCTGGGGTAGATAGGGTCGAAAGAAAAGAGGAAAGTTCCACAGGTGCAGTTACCGCGATGCTGTCACCAGGTGGCAGTGTTGTGCAACGTTTAAACACTTATCATACACTCACTCTGGAGAAAAGGGATTTCTTCTTGGAGAAGTTTATTTTCCACTACACGAATACAGGTGTCAGGGTTATAGGTGTTAACCCTCTTTTTCTTTTCCCTCTGCAGGAGAACATCCCGTCAAGTCCACTGAGAATGGGGTGGGTCTTAGTCAGGATGGGTGGGAAAAGTTAAATGTGATTCTAAGTCATGTGTTACAATAGTTGTTTTTTTGTTTGTCTTATTTCCCTTTCTTTACAGGGCTCAGACACAATGTTTTAGTAGGATAGTTTTACAAAGTTTTTTATATTTTTATATATCTAATTGTTAGTCTGTTTCTGGACTGAATCATGTCAGCTGTTTAGGGCATGGTTTACTCCAGACACTGGGGACCAGTGTCAAAGGACCGAGGGGAGAGTGTAGCGGGTATGTACTTTCCCGGGTGTAATTTTGAATTTGGCAAAGATATCAGTGATGTGTAATTCCCTGCAGCCCAGTGGGTGGCGCTGTCGCCCTGGGCTGGGGTTGAATCATTGCTGTGTGCTGTGCCTCCTTTTTGTCCTCCCTCGGCAGCGGTATGGTGGGGCGGGGAACCCGTTGTGCTTTCTGGGAGAGGGTATAAAGGGGGCCGGCCATCTTGGTCACGGGGTTGACGTCCCAGGCACCTTCAGCTTGCGGACGGTGGGTCGTGTCACTCCTCTTGGTGGCTTAGGCCTAGAGGACAGCGGAGGTCGAGTTCCATCCCAGGCACCTTTAGCCTGGGGTGAGGTACTTGGATGGAGGTCCGGAGCTCAGTGCCCAACACTGAGTTCCGCGAGGGAAGGAGATCCTAGGTTACCCAGGGATTGGGTACCCGAATCCGGAAGGTGCAATGGACCAGGGGGAGCTCCTCATTTGAAGACCCGGTGCAGCATATTGCCGGTGACAAGTGAGTCTCTCGTCGGAGACCGCCTGGAAGGAAATCTACCCTCGTGCAGAGACCAGGACACACTTCTAGGAAGGGAAGAGGCAGCTTACATTGTGTCTGGGCCTGTTCGCATCCACACCTCCTTTTCTGTTCTGTTCTATCAAGGGAGTTCAACTGTTTGTGTTCAGACAAGGAGAATAAAGGAGTGTTGAACTTTAATGGTGTGGAGCTCATTTTCTGACGGACATGGTTCGCGGTGACTCTTGGAGGGAGGATCCAGGTGCACAGCACTGACCCGAAGGTAATACAGAACTGTTGCTTATACCGCACTAACATCTGTGGTGGAAGTCAGGCATAGTGTCCCCACTCCCTCCCCTCTAAGATACCCGTATACAAGAGAAAGACGAGACAAAGAGGGGAGTGTGAGGAGCTGGCGCTACATTTGTTTTGTCCATCGGACAAAAGTCCGATGGTTTTCTGTACACACGGTCGGACTTTGCACCATCTGACTTTTGTTGGCCAAAAGTTTGTCCGTTTGCAGACCGAACTTTTGTCCGATGAAAACCAAAAAAGTTTGTCCGATGGAGCGTACACACGGTCGGATTTTTTGTCAAACTTGCTCAAAATGAAGTTTGTTGGCAAAAAGTCAGACCATGTGTACAGGGCTTAAGAGCTGTGAAAAAGTGGAATAGACTCCCTCCAGAGGTGGTTCTGGCCAGCTCAGTAGATTGTTTTTAAAAAGGCCTGGATTCTTTCCTAAATGTACATAATATAACTGGGTACTAATATTTATAGGTAAAGTTGCTCCAGGGAATATCCGATTGCCTCTCGGGGGATCAGGAAGGAATTTTTTTTCCCCTGCTGTAAGCAAATTGGTTCACGCTTTGCTGGGGTTTTCTGCCTTCCTCTGGATCAACTGTGGATATAGGATTGTGTATATGGGTTTGTATGATTTTAATTTATTTTTTATTGGTTAACTTGATGACTTGTGTCTTTTTGAAACCTGAATAACTATGTAGCTATGTAACATACCTCATATAACATACACGGTGACGGTGAGAGCTTTATTTTTCTAGATTATCAAAAAAAAAAAAGAATGACAGGAGAGGTGGGTTTGCGAAAGTAATTATCCAATAAGTAAGGAGTTAACCTAGAATTCTTTTTTTTTAAACAAAAATCCTGCACCATTATATATTCACAAATTTCTACTAACATTGTTACAAAGTAGATGTAAAACATTAATTTTCAAGTTTATGGCTCATTTCACATACTCCAAACTAAGCATAATTTTTATGAGTACTTATACAATTTTGCGAGACATGTTGGTTCGCATAAATTGGCTATGAATCTTTATTCCGCCGGTTCCTAAAGCAGTTTTATTTCTAAAGCGACAGACATATCTTATTTCATATAAAGCACTATCACAGAGTTGTTTTACCTTTGCAAAACAGATTAAAAAAAAAGAAGGTATCATACACCCATGTGAGTCTATATGCCAAGGCAGGTATCTCCAGCCGCTGCACATATGCTAATTGCTAGCAATTTAGAATGGCCTACTTTAGACTGCATAGAATTTTTTTCCTCTCTTCTGAGAGCTTGTAAATTGCTGTGATATATATTTTTTTCCAGTTGCATACCAATAAAGAGCAGATGGTGCTATGAATATGTAGCATTTTGTATTATAATTTGTAATTTGAAATATTCAGTTATTGCTTATCAGAAAGCAGAAAGCAGCAGCAGTTTCAGAAGATTACGATCGCCTGAACTGCACTAATAGGACATGCACATTCCTCATTTGCAATGCTAGTAGGGATATACACCAACTCAGCTTCAGTGATGTCAAGGCAATTCCTATAGTGTGTTATCAATACAATTATACTGATAAAAGGGGAGATGTGCTAAAAAAAAAAAAAAAAAATGGCTAAATTGCAAATAAGTTAGGCCCCTAGTAAAATAAATCCAATCTCTGGTTTCACCCTCTCATCATTTCCTTGCTGGCTAAATGGGACGGAACAGTGTTGATCCTAACCTGTGAAATATATCACTGTGTTCTAATAGGCAAGGTCATTTTTACCTTCAAGGGAAGTGGAGCAACATATAAAACAGTCAGTCATAAAACGGTGACAGTAGCAAAGATGCCAGCTAGGTTGTAGGTACATCTTGTAATTCGTTTTGCTGGTTTAAGATGGATGTTATTTTTTTATAGACAGAGTTTAACCTTGCAAATTCTCTTCACTGATAATTTCTCTTCTGAGGACTGAATTGTATATTCAGCACTAAAGAATGGGCAAAAAAAAAAAAAAAAAATTGGCAGCAAGCAATAAATAAAATTGAGCTTGTACACCCAGAAAGATGACAATCAGACACTTTTACTGCTGACATTGCAGATTCTACAGCAGCTAGAGCATTGATTGGATATCTGTTAATATGTGCATTGACTACCCGTTTGGCTAGAATGTGAGAGGGAAATTACTGCATAGTCAATTTATGAAGCTGTCCTTCTACTCTATGGGGAGAACATTAAGAAAATGAACTTAATAGTGTCTCCGTTCACACTGCAAGCTGTCAGCTCCACTGCTGCACTCACCAGTAAACTAATATAAAATCTCCTTTTTACTGTAACCTCTTTGAATGTTAAGTCATGCATAATTCATGTTGTTTTGTTTTTTTTTTGTTTTGCTTTTTTTGCATAATACAGAAATGTATAAAAACAACCATGCCAAATACATTTAACTGTTTGAAAGAAAAGCATAAATTCCACATGTATGTATAAAATACAGGTGATACTCGAGAAATTAGAATATCGTGCAAAAGGTAATTTATTTCACTAATGCAACTTAAAAGGTGAAACTAATATATGAGCTGTAAGCCATAATCATCACAATTATGACAAATCACGGCTTGAACTATCTTGCTTCGCATGTAATGAGTTTATCTCATATATTAGTGTAGCGGGGTGCTATATTTAGGGGAAGTATCTGAGTGGTAGTATGGCTCAGATACACTAATTGTCAGGCTTCTTGGACCATTTTTGTCCCTGGGAGATAGTATTGGTGTGCTGTTCCCTGTGGCCTACAGGTGGCGCTGTTGCCGTAGGCCAGGGTTGAGCCACTGATACAGAGCTGTGCCTTTTTTGGTCCCCTCTCGGCAGTAGTGATGGCGGGGCGGGGAACCTGCTGTGCCTGTCGGGAGAGGGTATAAAAGGGGGGCAGCCATCTTCCATAGGGGTCATCGCGCTCAGGCACCTTCAGCCTAGGTGGTGCGTGTGTCACCTCGGGGTGCTCTAGGCCCGGGGGCTGAGTTCCTGTTCCATCCCAGACACCTTCAGTCTGAGGTGAGGTACTATTTCGGAGGCCCGGAGCTCAGAGCCTTCAGCTGGGTTTCCGCCGGGGATTGAGGGCTCCCAGGGTGCCGCCTTGCGAGGGAACCCGTATCCAGGATCGAGGAGGCCAGGGAGGTGACCCCTTCTGAAGACCCAGCGCAGAGTCGTGGTGACAGTGGGGGCCTCTGGTAACTCTCTGGAGGGAGGTTCTTCTCCTTAACAAGGGCCAAGTTTCTTCAGAAGGAAGTGCATGTTCTGTAGGTCATAGTGGCAGTGACTCTACGCACACCAGGTCAGTGGCAGTGACCAAATAGGGCAAGGCCCTATTCACCAGGTCAGTGGCAGCGACCAACTTCAACAAGTCAGTGGCAGTGACTTTTCATATTCACCCGGTCTGTGGCAGAGACCTTGCGCCCAAGCCTGTTTGTGAAAGCAGAACAGTAAGAGAAACCTAAATTAAGTTTGTGCCTGGACCTCCTCCCACCTTATCTGACCTGTGTCTTGTATCAACCTGTCTGCTCTCATAGAGACTATTTGTTATCCGTGGTGAAATAAATATAAAGGTTGGACTTTCAGTTGGTGTGGACAGTTACTTTACTGGGGAGAATTAAGGACTTGTTTCTGGCTAAATGCAGAGGCGAGATCAGCTCGGGAGGATTCTAACACCAGTCGCAGACAAGCCCAAGAAACTAACACCGCTCAACCTCCCCATCCAGGAGGGTACTGGCTGCTAGTGCGGTGTGCCTCATTCTTTCCTGCGGAGGAGCCAAGTAAAGAAAAGCAGGTAAAGTCTGGGGTCAGTGCGCTAGATTAGTTTCACCTTTTGATAAAAAGAAATAAATGTGCTACCCAAAAAACACATAAATAATAACAACTCTATAGAGGGAGGTGAAGCAGCTGTGCTGGAATGTGACAAATTCAAACAAAGTGGAAGGTAATAGTACAGCGCTACATATAGGCCAGTAAAAACTGGACTGTAACTCAAATGTGACCATGAATGGAAACACACAAAAAAAGTGAGAAGGGGCAGGCTGAACGCCCTACCCAATATATATAAATGTCCACAATAATAAACAAAAACTAAAAATTTTTTATGAGTGTCCAAAACAGTGGATAAATAACAAGGAATGGATGTAAAACTTCTGGCACAATTCTTCACGTGGATGGTGACATTCATGTGTGCTTACCAGAAACGTTGGACCCAAATGTCATACGACAGAGGATCAATCGAGCTTGAGAGTATCTCCAACGGCTGCTCCACAGGAACGCCCCCGGATCTCTGATGGATGTTGAGGTATACCGGCTAGACGTTCGGATGTCTTCAATCCTGGGTGGAACTGATGGATGCAGTACTTCTCGGGTCTCCAATACCCCCAAGGCTGGAGATACCACCAGAAGACTGGCACTCTGGATCTCGGTATTCAACCGGACGAAGGGATACGATCAAACTTAAATGGAAAATACCCCGACAAGGGTATTGTAGAAGGACCAACTGGAGAAAACTGAAAAAACTTTTCCTCACCGATTTCATGCAAAGAGAAGAAAAAATAGGGGGCTCCAATGGTGTAGGTAAAAAAAAAAAAGGGTTTTTAATCAGAAAAACACCAACATACAAAGATAAAAAGTGATCACAGTTCATATATTAAAAGACAACATGGAAAGCAAAATGCATTGCCCGACACGTTTTGTTCCTAACAGGACGTCTACAGGGGCATTAACCTGCTCCCCCAAATTGCCATATATATATAGTAAAAGTTATGGGAGTCATAATCAATGACCCACCAATGGAACAACATTTCATAAAGGCGGGCATTCTTATTGGACAAACAACGATCACATGACCAAATCATGATAGTGCTTCCCCGTGGGGGAACAATCCTAGCACAGGGAACAAGCCCTTCCTGGTTCAAATCAATAAAACCAGGAAGTGGAAGGTAGTAGCACATGGCAAACATACCATCAAAAAGTCCGCCAAATTCCAACCAATCAGCCGTGCGATGGTGTCAGTCCAATCAATGCCTCAACAAACACACAATGAGATCTCTAGCCAATGGAAACTAACATTACATAAAAATGCAAAGGGACACAAGATTGGACTGGGGAATAAATGAAGATATTACCCAATCATTATGTCCAGGAAGCTGGAAATAACCAGTAACAAAAGCCAGATAGATCTTTGAGCAGGAGATTGTGACTAACATCCGGCTCATGTGACCGGGAGCACACCGAAAATGCGCCCAAACACATTCTCCTTCAGACCATCACATGACCCGGAAGGTCATGTGAATAAATAGAGGGATATCATAGGATATACACAGAAGCGCGTCGTCAAGGAAACAGACGACGCGCAGCCTGTAATATGTGCAATCACATAATGGGGGCGGCGCCCAGCATCACGCCCATCATGTCCGAATGACATGGAAGAAGGCTGCGCTGGCGTCGCCCTCACAGCGATCAGGCCAATGAGAGGAGGGGGAGGGAACAGAAACCATACCAATACTGCAGTGGGAGTGGCGCAGTGAGCCTGGCGACCGGGCATCACATCCATCATGTTAATAAGACATGAAGGAAGGCCGCGCCGGCGTCACTCCCACGGCAACAAATCTAACAGAGGGGAAACACCTATGTTCCCAAACGGTCTGGGAGTCACCCCCAGTCGTAAAGGGCTGCGAGGGGACATCCCAAAGGCCGCGGGTATAGTATCCTATTGATCTAATGAATAAACTGGGTCAGTATAAATAGGACTGGGAATGTGAATTGCAGTAAAAGCCACACAATATCCTCAAGGAGAGGAAATATGAAACACACAGACATGTTAAGTTGCAATACTGAACAGTATGTATAATACATCCTCTAAAAACCACAAAATGACGCCAAAAATAGAACAAATGCAGTAATAAAAGAGAGAGAATATTAGAAAAGCGAGTCAAGCATTTAAGCTGAATTAATGAACGAGTTGACGTCCCACTCTACGTTCATTCCGAACGGCGTGTAGGTACGCAACTCAAAAATCCAATAGGTCTCCAAATGGGAGACACCCCGTAATCGGGATTCTCCTCTCCAGTGCGGCACGAACTGATCTATAACCAGGAATTGTGTCCCTGCAGGATCATGATTGTGATATTGCAAATAATGTCTGGGGACACTGTGATAAATTTTTCCTTTCTTAATCTTCGCAATATGTTCGTTCACACGAATGGAGAAAGTTCTAATCGTGCGTCCTACATATTGTTGTTTGCAAGGACATGTTAGAAGATACACAATATATTGACTGGTGCAAGTGGTGAAACGCTTCATCTGGTAGATACGCAAGGTGACAGATGATTGAAAGGTGACGCTCTTACGTTTCCCATTGGTATTGTGTAAACACACCTTACATTTACGGCCAGGGTAGAAGCCTTTACATTCCGGAAAGAATGAGGGCTTGCTGGGGGGATCCATCACATGTAACCAATCCCCATATAATTATAATTACGGACATCCAGGTGCCCCTTACCTTCCGGGTTTTCACAGGGCCCCACCGGGATACTCAGAAAGCCAGGGAGGAAGAGAGGCACCAGAGGGGGTTTGAGGGTCCAGGGCAAAAAGGAAAAGAGTTTAGTTGGCTCTGGGGTTTTCAATCTAAGCTCTGCTAGTCTATCGGATGAGGAGAAGTTGCTACTTGATAAGGGTCTGAAATATGTCCCTCCGAGACCTTTAAACAGGTTCTCCACATTTATAGACGTGCAGAAATTCATTAGAAAGCTGAATATCCAGAGGCATTTTCTGAACTTCCCCTCCAACAACACCTCCCCAGTGAACGATGGACATGTACATACTGGACTGTCCAATCCTTCACTATTCAATCCTTCAGGGACTGTGGCACCTTCGATTAGTGTATTGTATTGCAGGATTTGGACAAACTACCGCCCCAAAAAATCCATACCAATCCAAAATTTAGAGCTGGTTTGAAACTTCTTTGTGAAAGAAAAAATCTTATCATCCGTCCAGCCGACAAGGGGGGTGCCATTGTCATGCTGGACAAGGATGTTTACATTAAGGAGATGGATAGGATACTGGGAGACTCTAGCACATATAGTCGGATCCAGTCAGACCCCACTATACAATATAAGAGAGCCTTGACCGCATTGGTTGATGAGGGCTTTTCTTTGGGCATATTGGACAAAAAGGAGAAAAGTTATCTTATCCCTATAGCACCTCGCATTCCAGCTATCTACTATCTTCCGAAGGTGCACAATCGAAGTTGCAGGTTGTGAGACTTCCATCCCCAATACATCGTCCTCACCTGGCACCGATATATTAATTTTCTTTTGCCAGCCGAAAACGAGATTGTTTTTGTAGTCCGTAACATCCCTGTTATACTTCTTTTGTTTTTTTATTTTTTGGTCTTTTTCTTCTTTCTCAAGATGGCTCTTGAGATTTGTAGAAAGAGCAATGTATTCGGAAGAGTTCTTATTAGGAATACGTTTTTCTTTTAGATCTTTTATCTCTTTGTCAATAGTAGACAGTTTGAGCTGTTTCCTACTGATCAAAAAAGCCAAGAGTTTAATGCCAACTTCATTGAAATATCTGAACCATGACTCGGTATCAGGATTGCCCTGCTGTGGGAATACGTCCCATCGGAGCCCCATAGGAACCATTTGTTCCTTTATATATTGCTCCAGAATGGAAGTCTCACAACCTGCAACTTCGATTGTTGATAGGAGGCTTACTTTTGAACCAAAAGAAACCTTGACACGACCTCAAAACTCCTTACAGCCACCTAGGGGTCCACCACCTAGGATTCCTGAGCCGCGAGGTAAACCTCAGGTACAGATGCCACACGTGGGTTATCCTCCTACTACTAGAGGTGGAGGCTTTAGAAATGGGGGAAAAGGTCCCTATCAGGGTCATTCAAATGGATATGGAAGTCCGAGGGGACCAGCCGGTGGCTGGCGTGACCATCGCGATTTTTATCGCGAGAGCTATAAGAATGGATACAGGACACCCACTCGTACTTCCAATAGATATCCCCCCCTACCAGATGGCCGTATGGGAGAGTTCTTTCGTGACCCCTATGGTTATCATGATAGAGATGAGGATCAATGTAACCAATCCCCATATAATTATAATTACGGACATCCAGACGCCCCTTACCATCTGGGTTTTCACAGGGCCCCACCGGGATACCCAGAAAGCCAGGGAGGAAGAGAGGCACCAGAGGGGGTTGGAGGATCCAGGGCAAAAAGGAAAAGAGTTTAGTTGGCTCTGGGGTTTTCAATCTGAGCTCTGCTAGTCTATCGGATGAGGAGAAGTTGGTACTCGATAAGGGTCTGAAATATGTCCCTCCGAGACCTTTAAACAGGTTCTCCACATATATAGACGTGCAGAAATTCATTAGAAAGCTGAATATCCAGAGGCATTTTCTGAACTTCCCCTCCAACAACACCTCCCCAGTGAACGATGGACATGTACATACTGGACTGTCCAATCCTTCACTATTCAATCCTCCAGGGACTGTGGCACCTTCGATTAGTGTTTTCCGTAGCCTTGTATTGCAGGATTTGGACAAACTACCGCCCAAAAAAATCCATACCAATCCAAAATTTAGAGCAGGTTTGAAACTTCTTTGTGAAAGAAAAAATCTTATCATCCGTCCAGCCGACAAGGGGGTGCCATTGTCGTGCTGGACAAGGATGTTTACATTAAGGAGATGGATAGGATACTGGGAGACTCTAGCACATATAGTCAGATCCAGTCAGACCCCACTATGCAATATAAGAGAGCCTTGACCGCATTGGTTGATGAGGGCTTTTCTTTGGGCATATTGGACAAAAAGGAGAAAAGTTATCTTATCCCTATAGCACCTCACATTCCAGCTATCTACTATCTTCTGAAGGTGCACAAAGACCCAGTCGATCCCCCCGGCCGGCCCATAGTCAGCGGAATTGACTCGGTCACAGCGCACATCGGAAAATATGTAGATTTCCATTTACAACCTCTAGTGAGGCAGATGCCTTCCTATTTGAAGGACACCGGCGACACTATCAGACTTTTGGAGTCCATTGTGTATGAGGACGGCATGATTCTAGTGACAGCAGATGTTGCCGCCCTGTACACATGTATTCCACACGCTTTGGGGCAGTGGAATATTACTTATCTCAGAGTACCACTCTTTCCTTAATCCAACGTAACTTTATCATGGATCTCCTCAGGTTTGCTGCACAACATAACTATTTCTGGTTTCAGAACCAGTTTTATGTGCAGACCAGGGGAGCTGCCATGGGGGCTAAATTTGCCCCAAGCTTGGCCAATCTTTTTATGGCCAAGTGGGGGGAGGATGTCGTCTATGCCCAAAAGAGACCTGAATTGGTCCTTTGGGCTCGCTACATAGATGACATCCTCCTCCTATGGAAGGGCGACCAGCGATCCCTGGAGGATTTTATGTCCTTACTTAACTCCAACACCAGAGGTATACGTTTGACTTATGAAACAAGTTTGTCTTCCGTACACTTTCTGGATTTGGAAATTAAAGTGGTCGAGCAACAATTGGAGTTCTCCATATTTTTCAAACCTACCGACCGGAATGGCTACATTCCAGTCGATAGTTGTCACCATACTCAATGGTTAAAATCTGTACCACGCAGTCAGTTTCTCCGTTTACGGAGAAACTGTACCAGAGTGGAGGACTTCATTGCACAGTCTTCGATTCTTAAGGGCAGATTTTTGGAAAAGGGATACCTGCCCACCGAACTTGATGGCGAGATCGATCGAATCCTGCGGATTGATCGAGATTCGCTATTACAAGTAAAACCCAAAAAGATCAAGGACACCAAGTTTAGATGGTCTTTCTTTACTACCTACTCGGTGCAATCCAGACAGGTAAAAGAGATTTTTAAAAAACATTGGGGTGTCCTTCAAAATGATAGACTCCTGGGACCTGTCCTTCCTGAAAGGGCGGGTGTGATTTTCAGGGGAGCGAGATCCATCCAGGGACAGATAGCCCCTAATGTGATGGATCCCCCCAGCAAGCCCTCATTCTTTCCGGAATGTAAAGGCTTCTTCCCTTGCCGTAAATGTAAGGTGTGTTTACACAATACCAATGGGAAACGTAAGAGCGTCACCTTTCCATCATCTGTCACCTTGCGTATCTACCAGATGAAGCGTTTCACCACTTGCGCCAGTCAATATATTGTGTATCTTCTAACATGTCCTTGCAAACAACAATATGTAGGACGCACGATTAGAACTTTCTCCATTCGTGTGAACGAACATATTGCGCCGTTCGGAATGAACGTAGAGTGGGACGTCAACTCGTTCATTAATTCAGCTTAAATGCTTGACTCGCTTTTCTAATATTCTCTCTCTTTTATTACTGCATTTGTTCTATTTTTGGCGTCATTTTGTGTTTTTTAGAGGATGTACTATACATACTGTTCAGTATTGCAACTTAACATGTCTGTGTGTTTCATATTTCCTCTCCTTGAGGATATTGTGTGGCTTTTACTGCAATTCACATTGCCATCGCTAGATGGCGATGTGTGTTTCAGATTCCCAGTCCTATTTATACTGACCCAGTTTATTCATTAGATCAATGGGATCCTATACCCGCGGCCTTTGGGATGTCCCCTCGCAGCCCTTTACGACTGGGGGTGACTCCCAGACCGTTTGGGAACATAGGTGTTTCCCCTCTGTTAGATTTGTTGCCCTGGGGGTGACGCTGGCGCGGCCTTCCTTCATGTCTTATTGACATGATGGATGTGATGCCCGGTCACATGATCGCCGGGCTCACTGCGCCACTCGCACTGCAGTATTGGTATGGTTTCTGTTCCCTCCCCCTCCTCTCATTGGCCTGATCGCTGTGAGGGCGACGCCAGCGCAGCCTTCTTCCATGTCATTCAAACATGATGGGCATGACGCTGGGTCACATGATCGCCGCGCTTATGGCGCCGCCCCCATTATGTGATCGCACATATTACAGGCTGCACGTCGTCTATTTCCTTGACGACGCGCTCCTGTGTATATCCTATGATATCCCTCTATTTATTCACATGACCTTTCGGGTCATGTGATGGTCTGAAGGAGAATGTGATTGGGTGCATTTTCGGTGTGCTCCCGGTCACATGAGCCGGATGTTAGTCACAATCTCCTGCTCTAAGATCTATCTGGCTTTTGTTACTGGTTATTTCCAGCTTCCTGGACATAATGATTGGGTAATATCTTCATTTATTCCCCAGTCCAATCATGTGTCCCTTTGCATTTTTATGTAATGTTAGTTTCCATTGGCTAGAGATCTCATTGTGTGTTTGTTGAGGCATTGATTGGACTGACACCATCGCACGGCTGATTGGTTGGAATTTGGCGGACTTTTTGATGGTATGTTTGCCATGTGCTACTACCTGCCACTTCCTGGTTTTATTGATTTGAACCAGGAAGGGCTTGTTCCCTGTGCTAGGATTGGTCCCCCACGGGGAAGCACTATTATGATTTGGTCATATGATCATTGTTTGTCCAATCAGAATGCCCGCCTTTATGAAATGTTGTTCCATTGGTGGGTCATTGATTATGACTCCCATAACTTTTACTATATATATATATATGGCAATTTGGGGGAGCAGGTTAATGCCCCTGTAGACGTCCTGTTAGGAACAAAACGCGTTGGGCTATGCATTTTGCTTCTCATGTTGTCTTTTAATATATGAACTGTGATCACTTTTTATCTTTGTATGTTGGTGTTTTTCTGATTAAAAAACAATTTTTTTCGACCTACACCCTTGGAGCCCCCTATTTTTTTCTTCTCTTTGCATGAAATCGGTGAGGAAAAGTTTTTTCAGTTTTCTCCAGTTGGTCCTTCTACAATACCCTTGTTGGGGTATTTTCCATTTAAGTTTGATCGTATCCCATTGTCCGGTTGAATACCAGGATCCAGAGTGCCAGTCTTCTGGTGGTATCTCCAGCCTTGGGGGTATTGGAGACCCGAGAAGTACTGCATCCATCAGTTCCACCCAGGATTGAAGACATCCGATCGTCTAGCCGGTATACCTCAACATCCATCAGAGATCCGGGGACGTTCCTGTGGAGCAGCCGTTGGAGATACTCTCAAGCTCGATTGATCCGCTGTTGTATGACATTCGGGTCCAACGTTTCTGGTAAGCACACATGAATGTCACCATCCGCGTGAAGAATTGTGCCAGAAGTTTTACATCCATTCCTTGTTATTTATCCACTGTTTTGGACACTCATAATTTTTTTTGTTTTTGTTTATTATTGTGGACATTTATATATATTGGGTAGGGCGTTCAGCCTGCCCCTTCTCACTTTTTTTGTGTGTTTCCATTTATGGTCACATTTGAGTTACAGTCCAGTTTTTACTGGCCTATATGTAGCGCTGTACTATTACCTTCCACTTAGTTTCACCTTTTAACCACTTCAGCCCCGGACCATACAATGCTTTAGTTAACATAAATAAGTTCACTGGTGTTTCCGAGCCTTTCCGAGGGTTTCCGAGGTCAGCCGAGCTGTCCCGATCATTTCCGAGGCTCTCCGGCACCCCCCACCTCTGGCCACATGCGGTATTGCATGCCATTGAAGTCAATGCTGAGAATTTTTTTTTTCGTTTCCATTGACTTCTATGGGGAAACTCGCTTTGATATGCGAGTGCTTTGGATTATGAGAATTCTCCTGGAACGGATTATGCTCGTAATCCAAGGTTCCACTAGTTATAACACATGGCCTAGGCTGCTTACATTGGGGCAGTGTCCCTTACTAAAATAGAGAGAGAAGGAAACAAACAAGAAAAAAGAAATAGAGTGAAGCCATGGGCTCCACCTACCGAAGCAAAGCAAATCCATTATATAGAGCACATGTAAGCTAGTCATTGAGCATTACCCAATTTAGCTCGTGTTTAATGAAATCTATTGTGATAGTTGGATATCAATAGCATAAAACTCACTAACTAAAAATATATTGGAGACCAATCATTTTGTAAATCCAGAAAGTTCTATTAGTATTTTAAGAAATAAGGTAATTTCTGTACTTTCTGTAGACCTGGGTATGTTAGCTTTAATTACTGAGTAGATCATATTGCAAATTCTTAACTAGAATTTGTGAACATGGGACTCCAGATGTGATACATAAACGTCAACTTACTGCAACCTTTGAAACTCAATAGAGATGCCCGCAGAACAAGCTTGGATGATGAGAGTTTTTGAGTAGGTGCAGCGGGTGTATTGTATAATGGAAATACAACCTCTCTAAGAGTTAAATGTAACCTCAATAATGACAAGAAAGTGGGGTGTTCAATAAGTTTGACTTTCGGTTTCAGAATTGATGCTATTTGAGAATACTAGAAATATTCTGAGAAAGGCAGTTTATGTTTCTTTCTTAGGGAGTCCAGGCCAAAAACTACCCCTTTCCCATCACAAAATCCCATGTGCAAAGCAAGACTTTGTTTTTGGATTGCCTAGAATAGGTGCCAAGAGAGTATGAGAAGATCTGACTGCATATCTACACTTCTGTCTATCCCACACTATGAGAGTTTGAAAAAATGTGGGGCACAATATGCTGTAGTTGGTTTTAATCTACTTGACATCCACGTTACTGAATTTTAAGATGGTGGGAAACAAGAGAGGGCCTCCATAAATACCTCTTGAGGATGTAAACCTCTTGTTACAGTTTTGAGCTAATTGCACAATGTGTGTTGCTTATGTCTAATTAGGTAGGGTACTCATAGGCCCCCTAGAGATGTTGGGGTAAAAAACATTTATACAATGCCTCTTTTAACCCATATAAAGCAAGCCATTTTAGTTTGTACATTCAATAAGTCTCGTCAAGGCATAGAAATAGTGGGAGTTCAAAATATTGTAGATAAAGTGATCTAAGTAGTACATTAATTTTTTTTTATATATTTTTTATTTAAAGCAAAGCAGACTGACAATAGAATACAGTACCTTATATTCAAATTGAAAACATAGTATATACAGTAAATCTAGAAAAAAATATGAAAATTAGAAAGCAAAAACCATACTTTGAATCTACAATATCACAAGGCCTTTAAGGAGATTATGTTACCTCGATTCTAGAGTCACACTGTCGTTTAGTGTAGAATCATAGTGGGGTATGCCATGAAGCTCTGGGGGATAATAGCCACTAGGGATGAGCTCGGTGTTCGAGTCGAACATAAGTTCGAGTCGAACATCGGCTGTTCGCGCGTTCGGCGAACAACGAACGATTTGGGCCGTTCGCGCCAAATTCGAGTGACGCGAACGGCCCACAATACACTGCGCCATCACAGTGTAATCTCGGCGCTGTGATTGGCCAAGCATGCACTGTGACCCTGCATGCTTGGCCAATCACAGCGCCGGCAGCGAGGAGAGCAATGATTGGCCACAGGCAGGATGCCTGTGGCCAATTATAGCTGAGGGGGTTTAGTACACGCCCCACACTATAAAAGGCCGCCAGCGCGGCGGCCTCGTGTAGTGTGTTCCAGAGCAGGGAAAGTGAAGGATAGGCAGGGACAGTGTCAAATCTATTCTTTGCTAAACCTTGTGTGTAGGGACAGAGAAGGATAGGCAGGGAGAGTGTCATATTCTTTGCTAAACCTTGTGTGTAGGGAGAGAGAAGGATAGGCAGGGAGAGTGTCAGTGTCATATACTTTGATAAACCTTGTGTGCAGGGAGAGAGAAGGATAGGCAGGGGACAGTGTCAGTGTCATATTCTTTGCTAAACCTTGTGTGCAGGGAGAGAGAAGGATAGGCAGGGAGAGTGTCAGTGTCATATACTTTGATAAACCTTGTGTGCAGGGAGAGAGAAAGATAGGCAGGGGACAGTGCCAGTGTCATTGTTGCTAAGCCTCCTGCACATAATACACCTGAAGTTAGCCCATATTGCTGCTTTTTCCTGGTGTGTTACACCAACAGGCATTTGCAGCCCTTACAGCGGGCGGAGTGTGCCTCCTGATCATATTAGACCTGAAGTTAGCCTGTATTGCTGCTTTTTCCTGGTGTGTTACACCAACAGGCATTTGCGGCACTTACAGCGGGCGGAGTGTGCCTCCTGATCATATTACACCTGAAGTTAGCCTGTATTGCTGCTTTTTCCTGGTGTGTTACACCAACAGGCATTTGCGGCACTTACAGCGGGCGGAGTGTGCCTCCTGATCATATTACACCTGAAGTTAGCCTGTATTGCTGCTTTTTCCTGGTGTGTTACACCAACAGGCATTTGCGGCACTTACAGCGGGCGGAGTGTGCCTCCTGATCATATTACACCTGAAGTTAACCTGTATTGCTGCTTTTTCCTGGTGTGTTACACCAACAGGCATTTGCGGCACTTACAGCGGGCGGAGTGTGCCTCCTGATCATATTACACCTGAAGTTAGCCTGTATTGCTGCTTTTTCCTGGTGTGTTACACCAACAGGCATTTGCGGCACTTACAGCGGGCGGAGTGTGCCTCCTGATCATATTACACCTGAAGTTAGCCTGTATTGCTGCTTTTTCCTGGTGTGTTACACCAACAGGCATTTGCGGCACTTACAGCGGGCGGAGTGTGCCTCCTGATCATATTACACCTGAAGTTAAACTGTATTGCTGCTTTTTCCTGGTGTGTTACACCAACAGGCATTTGCGGCACTTACAGCGGGCGGAGTGTGCCTCCTGATCATATTACACCTGAAGTTAGCCTGTATTGCTGCTTTTTCCTGGTGTGTTACACCAACAGGCATTTGCAGCACCTACAGCAGGCATAGTGTGATTCCTGCAAAATATACTCCTGAAGCTAGGCCTTATTGCTGGTTTTCCCATTTCCCTGCAGGCCATTAGAATGTCTGGAAGGCAAACAAGGAGAGGCAGACAGTCAGGAGCCAATAAAAGAGGGCAAGCAGGCTCTGTGTCTAGAGACAACAGTGCTGGTCGTGGACGCGGTGCATCGCCATCAGCACGTGGCCATAGGACATGCTTGTCCTTCTTTTCGGCAGCTGGACGTGTTGAGCCGCATCATGCCGAAGACTTGGTAGAGTGGATGACCAAGCCCTCCTCATCCTCCTCATCCTCTCTCACCCAGGCTCAGGGTACTGGCAAAGCAGCTGCCAAAGTGTCCTCTTCCCTGGTATCAATGTCATCATCAGTCACTCCTTCCCTAGACCAACCATGTCCTCCTGAGGAGTCCCCCGAACTGTTTGAGCACAGTGTTGGGTACATGCTCCAGGAGGATGCCCAGCGTTTCGAAGGGTCTGATGATGATACCCAGCTAGAGGAAGGCAGTAGCGCGAGAGCAGAGAGAGGGGATGCTCAAGAAGGACACCAATCTGGCAGTCATGTTCCAGCAGCTGCAGCATACTGCCAGATTGGCTCCAGTGATGAGGAGGGAGGGGATGAAGAGGTCACTGACTCCATGTGGGTGCCTAATAGGAGAGAGGAGGAGGAGGAGGATGAGGAGGAGGCACATCTCCAACGAGGCAGGATGCCCTCGGGGGGCCAGCGTAAGGGCAGCACACCGACAGAATCACACCGCAGAGCTCCGCCTGTGCAGGGCGCTGCCTCTGCCCGTTATTCAAAAAGTTCTTTGGTGTGGGCCTTTTTTGAGTCGAGTGCATCAGATCGCACAGCTGCTGTTTGCAACATATGTCTCAAGCGTATATCGCGTGGCCAAAACATCACCCGCTTGGGCACCACATGCTTGACCAGACATATGTTGACCTGCCATGCAGCTCGTTGGCAAGCCTACCTTAAAGACCCACACCAAAGAACAAAGCGGACCTCTCCTTGCACCGCATCAGCTGGGATCTCCAACCCCACTATACCTTCAGTCCTCTCTGAAACCTGCACTGAGAGGAATGAAGGTGTAGAATTAGGTGTGTCACAGCCAAGTACTTGCGGGCACTCTGCTAGCAGTACACCGACGTCCGATTCTAGCAGGCAAATTTCCCTGCCCCAGCTGCTGGACCGTCGAAAGAAGTTCACTCCCAGCCATCCACATGCCCAGCGGTTGAATGCTAGCTTGGCTAAATTGCTAGCGCTTCAACTGCTGCCTTTTCAGTTGGTAGACTCGGCCCCCTTCCGTGAGTTTGTGCAATGTGCGGTTCCTCAGTGGCAGGTTCCCAAACGCCACTTTTTCTCACGGAAGGCGATTCAGGCTCTCTACTGGCATGTGGAAGGCAATGTCTTGGCCTCGCTGGACAGGGCGGTCAGCGGTAAGGTGCATATTACCGCTGACTCATGGTCCAGCAGGCATGGACAGGGACGTTACCTTTCTTTCACGCCCCATTGGGTCACTCTTTTGGCAGCTGGGAAGGATGCAGGACAAGGTGTAGTAGTGTTGGAGGTTGTTCCACCGCCACGCCTCCAAAATGCTACTACTGGTTGTGACACACCTCTGTCCTCCACCCCCTCCTCTTCTTCTTCCTCCATGGCCTCTTCCTGTGCTTTGTCCTCGGAACCAGCGGTGCTCCGTAGGCGTTCAAGGGGCTACGCAAGTACGCAGGCAAAAAGATGCCATGCCGTGCTTGCGCTGGTGTGTTTGGGGGACAGGAGCCACACTGGGGCAGAGGTTCTGTCTGCTCTGCAGGGGCAGGCCGAGAGGTGGTTGACGCCACGCCAGCTTAAGCCAGGAATGGTAGTTTGCGACAATGGCACCAACCTCCTCTCCGCTCTCCGACAGGGACAACTGACCCATGTGCCCTGTGTGGCTCACGTCCTTAATCTGGTGGTGCAGCGGTTCTTGGGCAGGTACCCGGGCTTACAGGATGTCCTGAGGCAGGCCAGGAAAGTCTGTGTGCATTTCCGCAGATCTTATAATGCCAGTGCTCGCCTGGCTGAGCTGCAAAAGGAGTTGAACCTGCCCAAGAACCGCCTTATATGTGACATGCCCACCAGGTGGAACTCAACGTTGGCCATGCTGCAGCGGCTGCACACGCAGCAGAGGGCCATCAATGAGTACCTGTGCGACTACGGCACCAGGACAGGGTCAGGGGAGCTCGGGTTTTTTTCACCACGCCAGTGGGGCATGATCAGGGATGCATGCACTGTCCTGGCACCATTTGAGGAGGCCACGAGGATGGTGAGCAATGACAGTGCATGCATCAGTGACACTGTACCTCTTGTCCACCTGTTGGAACATACGCTGCGTGTAATAATGGACAGGGCACTTGAGGCAGAACAGAGGCAGGAAGAGGAGGACTTCCTTGCCTCTCAAGGCCCCCTTTACCCAGACAGTGTTCCTTCTGTCCCACCCATCGCACAGGAAGAAGAGGAGGAGGAGGAGGAGGATTGTGTCAGCATGGAGGTGGAGCCTGGCACTCAGCATCATCAGCAGCAGTCTTTTAGGGATGATTTACAGTCCCAAGAAACCAGTGGACTTGTACGTGGCTGGGAGGAGGTGGCTGCGGATCATGTCGTCCTTAGTGACCCAGTGGACTCCGGACCGAATGCCTTAGCGAACCTACGCTGCATGGCCTCCCTGATCCTGCAAAGTCTGCGGAAGGATCCTCGTATTCTTCGGATCAAGGAGAGGGACCATTACTGGCTGGCCACTCTCCTTGATCCACGGTACAAGGGTAAGGTTGCGGACCTTATCTTACCGTCGCAGAGGGAGCAGAGGATGAGACAACTCCGGGAGGCCTTGCAGAAAGGTCTGTGCAACGCGTTCCCAGAGACTGGGAGGTTACAAACTCCTGGTCCTGGACAACGAGTTGCTGAGGCTTCGGTCAGTCAAAGAAGGAGCGGTGGGGAAGGTGGCCGTCTGACCGATGCGTTCAGACAATTCTTTAGTCCGCAGCCCCAAGGTATGATCGATTTCAGCAACCATCGCCAGCGTCTGATATACATGGTGCAGGAATACCTAGGGGCAAGGTCAGACTTGGACACCTTCCCCACTGAAAATCCTCTGGCTTACTGGGTCTTGAGGATGGATCACTGGCCAGAGCTTGTACAGTATGCAATTGAGCTACTGGCCTGTCCTGCATCCAGCGTTCTTTCAGAACGCACATTCAGTGCTGCTGGAGGATTTGTCACGGTTCACAGGGTGCGCCTGTCCACCGACTCTGTTGATCGACTGACCTTCATAAAGATGAACCAGTCTTGGATCACCACCAGCTACCAAACACCTGAAGCTGATATAACAGACTAATTTATTTTCAAATGTCACATCCCTTCAAGACTGATGCTGAGAGACTGTCCTGTTATGTTGACTGACTATCCTCCTCCTCCTCAATGATCCGATTGATGATGATAGCTTGGAAGAACATTTTTGTTTCTGGGTGCCGCCACCAGTGGCTAAGGCCCAATTTTTCAGCCCCTGTTTAACAGGGGCGTGTTATTACAATTTTTAATGCAATGCTTTGCAGCAGGGCTCATTCCTGCACTCTAACTAGAGTATCTGGGAGAGGTTGCAGTGTCGTGGCACCAGCACCAGTGGCTAAGGCCCAATTTTTCAGCCCCTGTTTAACAGGGGCATGTAATTACAATTTTTGATGCAATACTTTGCAACAGGGCTCATTGCTGTGCTCCAAGTACAGTATCTGTGAGGGGTTGCAGTGTTGTGGCACCAGTGCCTAAGGCCCAATTTTTCTGCCCCTGTTTAACAGGGGCATGTAATTACAATTCTTGATCTAATAATTCACAGCAGGGCCCATTCCTGCGCCCACCAAGAGTAACTGTGAGGCCTTACAGTGTTGTGTCAACACCACCACCACCACCACCAAAGGCCCAATTTTTCAGCCCCTGTTCAACAGGGGCATGCAATTACAATTCTTGATCTAATAATTCACAGCAGGGCCCATTCCTGCACCCACCAAGAGTAACTGTGAGGCCTTACAGTGTTGTGTCAACACCACCACCACCACCACCAAAGGCCCAATTTTTCAGCCCCTGTTCAACAGGGGCATGCAATTACAATTCTTGATCTAATAATTCACAGCAGGGCCCATTCCTGCGCCCACCAAGAGTAACTGTGAGGCCTTACAGTGTTGTGTCAACACCACCACCACCAAAGGTCCAATTTTTCAGCCCCTGTTCAACAGGGGCATGCAATTACAATTCTTGAACTAATAATTCACAGCAGGGCCCATTCATGCGCCCACCAAGAGTAACTGTGAGGGCTCACAGTGTTGTGGCAACACCAACATGTAAGGGGCAAATTTCAGCTGAGTATATACGGCAGGCCCCTACTTTCAAACATCCAACTTACAAACGACTCCTCCTTGCAAACGGAAGGATACAACAGGAAGTGAGAGGAAATCTACCCCTAGGAAGGCAAATTCTCTCCTGTAAGAGTTAATATGGGAAAAAAAGTGTCTCCTCTCCACTGATGCTTTATCACCAATTCTTGTTTCAATAAAAAAACCAAATTTTCAAAAAACATTTGTCATTAGGACGGAAAGTGAGGTGAACTGTTCTGAACAGGTGCACACTGCACAGACAGCAAAACAAATGTTACAGGGGTGATAACCCTTCTCTATGTTTTCCAAAAAGCTTAAAAATAGATTTTTTGGCTGGAGCTACACTTAAATAATGTACCTGTTCAAAATTACAAAGAGATTCTACATAAGAACAAACCTACAGTCCCTGTCTTGTATGCACCGCCTGTATACGGTTGTTCAGAGTATATAGGGCGTTTTTTATTTTGTGTGCGGGGTTCCCCTTAATATCCATACAAGATACAAAGGGGCTGGTAATGGGCTGGGGTAGGGGGGGGGGGGCTGTGATGGGGTAGCTATGCCATTTTTCTTAAAGATTTTCATCCATATTACCGGGACCAGACATTACATTAAAGCCGCAAGCAGTTTTAAATGGCTTTTTTTCCTTTAGAAATGTAATTTTGTGCAGGGACAGTTCTAAACACGGGAAACACGTGGCACTTCACAGGCATACTTTAGACACCCCCCAGGTACGATATTTAAAGGAATATTTGACTTTTTTTTTCACTTTATGCATCATTAAAATGACTGCTCCCGAAAAACGGCCGTTTTTAAAACTTTTTTTTGGATTGATACATGTCCCCTGGTGCAGAACCTGGGTTCCCAAACCCTTTTTAGGACAATAACATGCATATTAGTCATTATAATTAGCACTTTAGATTTCGAACGTTCGCATCCATTGTATTCTGGTGCGAACCGAACCCGGGGGTGTTCGGCTCATCACTAATAGCCACCAGTGTATTTTTTTTTTATATATAATTGCAAGGAGGAATGTAGAGGAAAGAGAGACACAAATATGAAGATCAAGAGAGAAGTAATAGAGGGGTAAAAATTAGGGCTGTTACTGATTAAAATTTTCGTGTTTGATTAACCACTTCCCGCCCAGGCAATAGTAAATTGACGTCCGGGAAGTGGTTGCATTATCCACACTGGACGTCTATTGACGTCCTGCAGGATAATGCCTTGCACGCGCCCGCGGGGGCGCGCAGCGCGGTGATCGGGGACGGCGTGTGTCCCTCGGACACAGCACTTCCTCGATCACGGTAAACAGCCAATTTCATTGGCTGTTTACCATGTGATCGGCTGTGACGAAGTTACAGCCGATCACATGTCACAACAAACTCGGCGGCGCGCTCCGTGCGCGCCGCCAGAGGCTTGCAGAGCGGGGATCGGGGAAGGCAAGTGTCCCTTGGACACAGCGCGTCCCCGATCAGGGTAAACAGCCAATGAAATTGGCTGTTTACCACGTGACCGGCTGTGTCCAATCACAGACGGTCACAAATGTAAACAAACAGCAGGAGTTACTACCTGATCCCTGCTCTCTCCTCACACACCAATCTGTGAGGAGAGAGCAGAGATCAGTGAGATCAGTGTAGTTTGTCTACATTCATTTACAGTGCACAACACGCCCCCCCCCAATAAAGAGGACCTGTCACACAGCCCAGCACATCAATCAGCCCATCTGTCAATCAGCCCAGCCAATCAGCCCATCTGTCAGACAGCCCATCTGTCAATAAATCAATCAGCCAATCTGTCAATAAATCAATCAGCCCATCTGTCACAGGCCCACCTCCATCGGTACCGCCACACAGGCTACCAGTACCGCCATCGGTACCAGTACCGCCACTAGTACTGCCACCAGTACCGCCACTAGTACCGCCATCAGGCCCAGCGTCCATACTTCCAGGCCCACTACCAGTATCGCCACTAGTGCCGCCATCGGTACCACCACCCGTACCACCATCGGTAGTGCCACTACCACCTGTACCACCACTTGTACCGCCATCGGTACCACCACCAGCTGTATCGCCATCGGTACCACCACCACCCGTACCGCCATCGGTACCGCCACCACCACCACCCGTACCGCCATCGGTACCGCCATCGGTACCGCCACCACCTGTACCGCCATCGGTACCCGCCACCACCACCACCCGTACCGCCATCGGTACCTCCACCACCACCCCCCGTACTGCCATCGGTACCGCCACCACCCGTACCGCCACCTGTACCGCAATCGGTACCGCCACCACCACCACCCATACCGCCGTCGGTACGGCCACCACCACCACCCGTACCGCCATTGGTACCACCACCACCTGTACCGCCATTGGTACCACCACCACCCATACCGCCATCGGTACCACCACACAGGCCCACCACTAATACCTCCATCGGTACCACCACACAGACCGCCACCACTACCACCAGCAGTACCATTACACAGGCCCACCAATAAGCACTGCCATAATGTCCCAAAGGGT
Organism: Rana muscosa; assembly: GCA_029206835.1. Classification (NCBI taxonomy): domain Eukaryota; kingdom Metazoa; phylum Chordata; class Amphibia; order Anura; family Ranidae; genus Rana; species Rana muscosa. The sequence continues at coordinate 103,965,798 of CM055122.1, read as the reverse complement.
TTACACACCTGAGGATGCATATGCCATTCTTGCCATGTCGGATGAGGAGAGCAGCGGGGAGCTCCCATTATCCGATTCTGGTTCGGAATACAAGCCAGTGGAGGATAGTGGCTCAGAGTCCGAGTCCCCGGAGGAAACCATCCCTCCCAAAAGAATGCGATCAGGACCAAGATCAGGACCAAGATCAGGAGAACTGCCCACCACCAGCAGCGCCATACCCCAGGAAGAGGAGCCCAGTACAAGTAATGGAAATACACGCCCAACCAGAAGAATCCAGCCCCAGTCCTACCTTCCCGATGCCCTGGCAAACCCCTTATGGTTGCCTGCCAACTCAGGATCCTCTATCATCCCCCCTTTCACCGCACAGCCAGGTGTGCAGCCGGACACTACGAATTTTTCTAAATTTGATTTTTTTTGTTTATTTTTCCCACAAGATTTGCTGCAGAATATAGTGGATCAAACGAATCTGTATGCATCCCAATTTATTGCTGCCAACCCCAATTCTTCCTACGCCCGCATGTTCCAGTGGTGGCGTCTAACATTGGACGAATTTAAATTGTTTTTGGGCCTTATGTTCAATATGGGGCTTACAAAAAAGAACGAAGTCCATGCATATTGGTCCAAACGCCCCATCCAACACATGCCCATATATTCCGCTGTAATGTCCAGGAAAAGATACGACATAAATATGCGTTTTCTCCACTTCAATGACAATTCACAGTGCCCTCCCCAAGATCATCCCAACTACGACAAATTGTACAAGATACGCCCCCTAATCAATGCCTTTTCCCAGCGATTTCAAGAAGTTTTCATCCCAGACCAATAAATTTGTGTGGACGAGTCCCTCATACATTTCACTGGCCGACTGCAGTTCAAGCAGTATATACCAAGCAAGAGAGCCAGGTATGGGTTAAAATTAAATAAATTATGTGATCGCGCCACTGGATACGTCTTCACATTCAGGATCTACGAAAGCAAAGACTCCCAGCTCCAGCCCCGTGATTGCCCCACATATATTGGAACCAGTGGGAAAATTGTCTGGGAGTTGGCATACCCCCTGTTCGGAAAAGGTTACCATTTATATGTTGACAATTACTATACCAGCCTGCCCCTTTTTCGTCACCTTTACAGTAAGCAAACCCCGGCCTGCGGTACCTTAAAAAAAAAACGGAAGGGATTCCCACAAAATTTATTGACCAAAAAATTGCGACCTGGAGAATCGGCATTCATGAGGAATGAGGAGGTGTTGACCATGAAGTGGAGGGGCAAGAAAGATGTCCACATCCTCTCTATGATCCAGAATGACACCGCGGTGGAGATTCAAAGAAGACGCGGCCCCATTGTAAAGCCCGAATGTGTCAACGACTACAATTTGTACATGGGGGGGTGGATTTAAACGACCAAATGCTACAGCCTTACTTATCAACCATAAAGTCCCGTTATTGCACAAAAAAGTTGCGTTACATCTGTTTCACATGGCCCTTTTTAATTCGTTTGTTTGCTACCAAAAAGCAACTCAAAATCAACAACTCCCCTACCTCCATTATATCGAAGATATCATCGATGCCCTCATTTACCAACAAGATCCCGCCCCAGGAAGCATTCGCTCTGATAGTGTGAGTCGGCTTCACGAGCGACACTATCCCTTTAGCATCCCCCCCACAGAATCTGGAAGAAGACGCCAAAATAAATGGCGTGTATGCAGCAGAGGAGGAGTAAGAAGAGACACCACCTATTATTGTCCCGATTGTCCCTCCCAACCTGGCCTGTGCATCGGAAATTGCTTCAAAAATTATCATACATCCATTAGTTCCCCTTATTATTAACAGACTGCCATTTCCCCATTTGCCTGCTACCATGTTACTAACTACCTTCCATGTTAATTAACTGACCCTGGCCTGTTTACCGATGATGTCTTTGCTTGCCGATTTAAACTACGTTTCTGACCTCCACGTGCACCAACCTCAGCCTGTTTACCGACGATGCCACTGCCTGCCGATTTAAACCACGTTTCTGACTTCCACGTGTACCGACCTTGGCCTGTTAATCAACCATGTTTTTGCCTGCCACTTGGACTGATCTTTTGGCCATCTACTTTTAGTACACAGGGGTCTCTCATATGTGAGGGGCTTCAGAATAGCGTTCTGAGTAGAGAAAACCAGTTTTTTGTTTTCTGTGCTACAAGAACAGGGTCTGATTGCCTGGAGGCTTCAAAGCGATTTGGATGGGAGAAGCCTCTACCCCTGTCCCCCTGGCCCAAAGCTTGATGGTCCTTCCTGCTGCTTGGACCAATACTTTGGCTGTGCTGACCATATTACTGCCTGTAATGACCCATGACATTATGGACCATGTTTCTTCCTGCTGCTTGGACCAATACTTTGGCTGTGTTGACCATATATCTGCCTGCTGCCTCTACTGACTTTGGACAGCATTTCTGCCGGGACACCTCTGCCTGCTACCTGGACCTGTGCTTTGGCTGTGCTGACAGTATCTCTGCCTGTACGAACTATGGACAGTATTCCTGCCTGCTGCCTGGATGATTGCTTTTGCTGTCGCTAACCTCATCCCTGCCTGCTGCCTGGATCGATGCTCTCCTCTGTGGACCACTGCACTTCTAAAACCACAGGTAATCTTTTGTTATTTGGTATGCACCTGCTATGTGTTAGATATATGAAGGGCCTTCAAAAATGTGATCGGTAGTCAGAAAATGATATGTGCAATTAATGCTGCTAGAATGCCTGGAGGTGCTACTTGGATGTTGGGCCTCTGTATGTGGCCAGGCTGTGTAAAAGTCTCAAACATGTGGTATTGTCATACTCAGGAGGAGTAGCAGAATGCATTTTGGGGTGTAATTTTTTGCTATGTACATGCTATGTGTTAGAAACATATTATAAATGGACAACTTTGTGTAAAAAAAAATGCATTTAAATTTTTTCCCACATTTTCCAAAACCTTCTGGAAAAAAATTAACCATTCAAAAGGCTCATTATGCCTCAAAGATTATACGTTGAGGTGTGTGCTTTCCAAAATGGGGTCATTTTGTGGACAATTCCATTGTCCTGGTGCTCCAGGGCCTTCAAAAATGTAATAGGTGGTTGAGAAAGGATATGTGCGATTTATGCTTGTAGAACGTCTGAAAGTGCTACTTCAATGTTGGGCCTCTGTATATGGCCAGGCTGTGTAAAAGTCTCACACATGTGGTATCGCTATACTCAGGACGAGTAGCAGAATGCATTTTGGGGTGTCATTTTTGCTATGTATATGCTATGTGTTAGAAATATCTTATAAATGTACAACTTTGTGTAAAAAAAATGCATTTAAATTTTTTCTCCACATTTTCCAAAACCTTCTGGAAAAAAATAAACCGTTCAAAAGACTCATAATGCTTCATAGATTATACGTTGGGGTGTGTGCTTTCCAAAATGGGGTCATTTTGTGGAAAATTCCATTGTCCTGGTGCTCCATGGCCTTCCAAAGTGTAATAGGTGGTTGAGAAAGGATATGTGCGATTTATGCTTGTAGAACGCCTGAAAGTGCTACTTCAGTGTTGGGCCTCTGTATATGGCCAGGCTGTGTAAAAGTCTCACACATGTAGTATCGCTATACTCAGGAGGAGTAGCGGAATGCATTTTGGTGTGTAATTTTTGCTATGTATATGCTATGCGTTAGAAATATCTTATAAATGGACAACTTTGTGTAAAAAAAATGCATTTTCATTTTTTCTCCACATTTTCCAAAACCTTCTGGAAAAAAAGTGAACCGTTCAAAGACTCATAATGCTTCATAGATTATACGTTGGGTTGTGTGCTTTCCAAAATGGGGTCATTTTGTGGACAATTCCATTGTACTGGTGCTCCAGGGCCTTCAAAAGTGTAATAGGTGGTTGAGAAAGGAGATGTGCAATTTATGCTTATAGAACGCCTGAAAGTGCTACTTCAATGTTGGGCCCCTCTATATGGCCAGGCTGTGTAAAAGTCTCACACGTGTGGTATCGCTACACTCAGGAGGAGTAGCAGAATGTATTTTGGGGTATAGTTGCAATTATGCATATGCTGTGTGAGAGAAAAAAAATGTTAATATGACCAGTTTGTGTAAAAAAAAAAAAAAAAATCCAAATTTTCCCAAGAATTGTGGGAAAAAAATACAACTTAAAAAAACTCACCATGCCTCTTATTAAATACCTTGGACTGTCTACTTTCCAAAAAGGGGTAATTTGGGGGTATTTGTACTTTCCTGGCTTGTTAGTGTCTCAAGAAATGAGATATGCCTTCAGTACATCAGGCGTGATCAGATGTGATCAATTTTCAGTGATTGGCACCATAGTTTGTAGACTCTATAACTTTCACAAAGACCAAATAATATACACTAATTTTGGTTATTTTTACCAAAGATATGTAGCAGTATACATTTTGGCACAAATTTATGAAGAAAAATTACTTATTTGCAAAATTTTACAATAGAAACTAAAAAAAAGTGTGTTTTTTTTTTAAAAAAATTGCTGTTTTTTTGCTTATATCGCAAAAAATAAAAAACCCAGTGGCGATTAAATACCACCAAAAGAAAGCTGTATTTGTGAGAAGAAAATTATAAAAATTTTGTTTGGATACAGTGTAGCATGACTGAGTAATTGTCATTCAAAGTGTGAGAGTGCTGAAAGCTGAAAATTGGTCTGGGCGGGAAGGTGCATAAGTGCCTGGTATTGAAGTGGTTAAACGTTTTTTTTTAATCGATTAATCGACTAATTTCGATTAATTATAACGCACATACAGATCCAACTACTTTTAGCTGATCTCCTTGCAGGCTGATTCCCAGTGCAGCTACCAACCACTGGAAAAATGGATAGCAGGATACAAAAAACACACAAAGGCAGCGCTCAATGGGAATAGCATTAAAACTTTTATAGTCTTCAAGTAGGTAACAAAAGAAATATTGCACTGGAGATAAAATCAATGTAGCTACATAAACTGTAAAAATGGTGCGAGTAATACCAAACGGTAGCAAAAGCAGTCATAAAAACATGTAGGTAAGTATGATACTGGTATAAAAATGTGTACAACGATACCACTGCTGAATCCAGATGAGGAGGGGTTAACATCTGTCCGTCGGCATGTAGATGTCCCATGAAGGGAACTATCACAACTCCCAGTGGATGGCTGTAGAATCCCAGGTTGATACAGGGAAGTGATAGAGGGAAGTGTAACAGCCCTTGCGTGTTGCAGATAGTAAGGTCCCGCCGGCATGCAGATATGAAGGCACAGCAAAGGAGCCCTTCAGATGGACACGGCAAGCCCCGCCGGTGTCCGTGACATCACCGATCTCCGACAGAATTCCCTGAAGACCTGGAAGCCGGCGGAGAGGTGAGTACCGATCAAAAGAATTTTGATTGACCAAAAAAATTCAACGATTAATCGAGGAATTAATAGTTAATTTCCACAGCCCTAAAAATTCTGAAGGTGGGAAAATAGGCAGGTAAGAAAGATAACAACATAGTGAGGGGTGTGTGAGTGGTCCCAGGGAATGAAGGTGTCTGGATTAGGGATGGGCTATCTGTTCGAGTCAAACATGAGTTCGACTCGAACATTGGGTGTTCGTCCGTTCGCCGAACAGCGAACAAATTTGTGGTGTTCGCGGCAAATTCGAAAAGTCTATAGGAGAAATCAAAAGTGCTAATTTTAAAGGTTAATAAGCAAGTTATCGTCAGAAAAAAGTGTTTGGGGACCCGGGTCCTGCCCCAGGGGACATGTATCAATGCGAAAAAAAGTTTTAAAAATGGAAGTTTTTTCGGGAGCAGTGATTTTAATAATGCTTAAAGTGAAACAATAAAAGTGAAATATTCCTTTAAATTTCGTACCTGGGGGGTGTCTATGGTATGCCTGTAAATTAACACATGTTTCCCGTGTTTAGAACTGTCCCTGCACAAAATGTAATTTCTAAAGGAAAAAAGTCATTCAAAACTACTCGCGGCTATTAATGAATTGTCGGGTCCCGGCAATACAGATAAAAGTCATTGAAAAAAAACGGGGGGGGGGGGGTTCCCCCCCCAGTCCATTACCAGGCCATTTGGGTCTGGTATGAATATTAAGGTGAACCCCGAACCAAAAAAATAAAAAAAATATGTGGGGGTTCCCCCCAAATTCCATATCATGCCCTTCAGGTTTGGTATGGATATTAAGGGAATTAAAAAAAATGGTGTGGGGTCCCCCCCCCAAAAAAATCCATGCCAGACCCTTAAGGTCTGGTATGGATTTTAAGGGGGACTCCGCACCAAAATAAAAAAAAAAAAGGCGTGGGGTTCCCCCTAAAAATCCATACCAGACCCTTATCCGAGCACGCAACTTGGCAGGCCGCAGGAAAAGAGGGGGGGACGAGAGAGCGCCCCCCCTCCTGAACCGTACCAGGCCACATGCCCTCAATGTTGATGGGGACAAGGGCCTCATCTCCACAACCCTTGCCTGGTGGTTGTGAGGGTCTGTGGGCGGGGGTCTTATCGGAATCTGTAAGCCCCTTTAACAAAGGGGAACTCCAGATCCTGGCCCCTCTATGTGAATTGGTAAGGGGTACATTGTACCCCTACCATTTCACAAAGAAAAAGTGTGAACATTTTAAAAATGACAGAAGGCGGCTTCGGACAAGTCCTTTATTAAAGAAAAAAAAAACATTCCAGTGATGTAACCCAGTCTGTCCAGTGTTGTAATCCATTCTCTATGTCCAGCAATGATCCATTCTTCAGCGATGCTCTCCAGCGAGGAACGAAACTCCCAAGACGCGTAAGAGGGGGCGGGGTCACTCGTCCACGTCATTGGGAAACCCCGGGCTTTCTCCTTGCGTAAGGAGAAAGCCCAGGGGTTACCCAATGACGTGGATGGGTGACCCCGCCCCCTCTTACGCGTCACAGGGCGGGGTCAGGGAAGTAACCGCTACAGGTGGATGTGCTTTGGTGATCAACCTCCTCTCAGAGACCAAGGGTGCTGGCAATGCATATAGCAAAGAACAAAAAGGATGTTTGGACAGCCGCACTCCGGAAAAAATTCCTTTAGTTGCCTTTATTGGTAAAATAGGATAAAAAAACACTACAAACCACAGCAAGAAAATAGGACACACAGCTGATGCGTTTCACACTAGTGCTTACTCATATCTAACACTCTTAAAAATACATTTGAAATAAATACTTAAACATAGCGATCACATGGTCAAAAAACAGATGGTTAGTTGTATCCAATTAAGTAAATTGGTGAATAGAATCACATGCGTGCATGATTAGAGTGGATGACACACCATTGAGTGATTGCATTTAAATTAATAGAAACAAATGGAAGTGTGCATAGTATAGGGAATTTATATGTGAAAAGATCTCTATACAAAAATGTATGTTGTTAAAAGACCGTAAAGTGTGTACATAAACCTTTCAATTGTGTGTACAAATAAATGATCGATCACATGTAAATATTAGAAAGCTCAAAAAAACTAAAGATATACTGATGTTTATGTATATATATATATATATATATATATATATATATATATATATATATATATAAATGTGTAAATACTGTTTGTTAAAAAAAATGATATATAAATATATATATATATATATATATATATATATATATATATATATATACATAAACATCAGTATATCTTTTGTTTTTTTGAGCTTTCTAATATTTACATGTGATCGATCATTTATTTGTACACACAATTGAAAGGTTTATGTACACACTTATATATATAAATGTGTAAATACTGTTTATTAAAAAAAAATGATATATATATATATATATATATATCAATATCAATATATATGTGTATAAACCGTGTATATAAAATATGTATAAACATCTACCTAAAGTGATTATTGATATGGTTGTGCAAGAAAAGTGGGGTGACGATAAAATTAATAATAGAATTAATAGTGAAATTGATGGTGATGATGCATACAAAAAAGTTGCAGAGATATCCAATAAAATAATTAATTAGTTGTGTATAGTGATGAGCCGAACACCCCCGGGTTCGGTTCGCACCAGAACCCGCGAACGGACCGAAAGTTTGCACGAACATTAGAACCCTATTAAATACAATGGATGCGAACGTTCGGATTCTAAAGTGCTAATTATATTGACTATTATCCATGTTATTGTCCTAAACAGAGTTTGGGAACCCGGGTTCTGCACCAGGGGACATGTATCAATGCAAAAAGAAGTTTTAAAAACGGACGTGTTCCGGGAGCAGTCATTTTAATGATGCATAAAGTGAAAAAAAAAAAGCCAAATATTCCTTTAAATATTGTACCTGGGGGGTGTCTAAAGTATGCCTGTGAAGTGCCACGTGTTTCCCGTGTTTAGAACTGTCCCTGCACAAAATAACATTTCTAAAGGGAAAAAAAGCCATTTAAAACTGCTTGCGGCTTTAATGTAATGTCTGGTCCCGGTAATATGGATGAAAATCTTTAAGAAAAATGGCATAGCTACCCCATCAACCCCCCCCCCCCCCCTACCCCAGCCCATTACCAGCCCCTTTGGGTCTTGTATGGATATTAAGGGGAACCCCGCACACAAAATAAAAAAGGCCCTATATACTCTGAACAGCCGTATACAGGCGGTGCATACAAGACAGGGACTGTAGGTTTGTTCTTATGTAGAATTTGTTTGTAATTTTGAACAGCTACATTGTTTAAGTGTAGCTCCAGGCCAAATACCTATTTTTAAGCTTTTTGGAAAACATAGGGAAGGGTTATCACCCCTGTAACATTTTTTTTGCTGTCTGTGCCCCTGTTCAGAACATTTCACCTCACTTTGCGTCCCAATGACAACTGTTTTTGAAATGTGGTGTTTTTATTGAAACAAGGATTGGTGATAAAGCATCAGTAGAGAGGAGACACCTTTCTCCCATATTAATTCTTACAGGAGAGAATTTTCCTTCCAAGGGGTAGATTTCCTCTCACTTCCTGTTGTCTTCTTCCGTTTGCAAGTAGTAGTCGTTTGTAAGTTGGATGTTTGAAAGTAGGGACCTGCCGTATATACTCTGCAGAAATTGGCCCCTTAGGTGTTGGTGTTGGCACAACACTGTAAGCACTCACAGTTACTCTTGGTGGGTGCTGGAACGCCCTGCTGTCAACTATTATATCAGGAATTGTAATAACATATAATTGTTGAACAGTGGTAGTAAAAATTGGGCCTTTGATGGTGGTGCTGGTGCCACAACACTGTAAGGCCTGACAGTTACTCTTGGTGGGCGCAGCAATGGGCCCTGCTGTGAATTATTAGATCAATAATTAGAATTGCATGCCCCTGTTGAACAGGGGCTGAAAAATTGGGCCTTTGGTGGTGGTGGTGGTGGTGTTGACACAACACTGTAAGGCCTGACAGTTACTCTTGGTGGGCGCAGCAATGGGCCCTGCTGTGAATTATTAGATCAATAATTAGAATTGCATGCCCCTGTTGAACAGGGGCTGAAAAATTGGGCCTTTGGTGGTGGTGGTGGTGGTGTTGACACAACACTGTAAGGCCTGACAGTTACTCTTGGTGGGCGCAGCAATGGGCCCTGCTGTGAATTATTAGATCAATAATTATAATTGCATGCCCCTGTTGAACATGGGCTGAAAAATTGGGCCTTAGGCACTGGTGGCACAACACTGCAACCCCTCACAGATACTGTACTTGGAGCACAGCAATGAGGCCTGTTGCAAAGTATTGCATCAAAAATTGTAATTACACGCCCCTGTTAAACAGGGGCTGAAAAATTGGGCCTTAGCCACTGGTGGCGGCTCCCATAAACCAAAATGATCTTCCAAGCTATCATCATTAATCGGATCATTGAGGAGGAGGAGGAGGATAGCTAGTCAACATAACAGCACAGGAACTCAGCATCAGCATCAGTCTTGAAGGGATGTGACATTTTAAAATCAATTAGTCTGTTATATCAGCATCAGGTGTGTGGTAGCTGGTGGTGATCCAAGACTGGTTCATCTTGATGAAAGTCAGTCGATCAACCGAGTCGGTGGACAGGCGCACCCTGTGATCCGTGACAAATCCTCCAGCAGCACTGAATGTGCGTTCTGAAAGAACGCTGGATGCAGGACAGGCCAGTAGCTCAATTGCATACTGTGCAAGCTCTGGCCAGTGATCCATCCTCAAGACCCAGTAAGCCAGAGGATTTTCGGTGGGGAAGGTGTCCAAGTCTGACCTTGCCCCTAGGTATTCCTGCACCATGTATATCAGACGCTGGCGATGGTTGCTGGAAACGATCATACTTTGGGGCTGCGGACTAAAGAATTGTCTGAACGCATCGGTCAGACGGCCACCTTCCCCACCGCTCCTTCTTTGACTGCCCGAAGCCTTAGCAACTCGTTGTCCAGGACCAGGAGTTTGTAACCTCCCAGTCTCTGGGAACGCGTTGCACAGACCTTTCTGCAAGGCCTCCCGGAGTTGTCTCATCCTCTGCTCCCTCTGCGACGGTAACATAAGGTCCGAAACCTTACCCTTGTACCGTGGATCAAGGAGAGTGGCCAGCCAGTAATGGTCCCTCTCCTTGATCCGAAGAATACGAGGATCCTTCCGCAGACTTTGCAGGATCAGGGAGGCCATGCAGCGTAGGTTAGCTGAGGCATTCAGTCCGGAGTCCTCTGGGTCACTAAGGACGACATGATCCGCAGCCACCTCCTCCCAGCCACGTACAAGTCCACTGGTTTCTTGGGACTGTAAATCATCCCTAAAAGACTGCTGCTGATGATGCTGAGTGCCAGCCTCCACCTCCATGCTGACACAATCCTCCTCCTCCTCCTCCTCCTCTTCCTGTGCGATGGGTGGGACAGAAGGAACACTGTCAGGGTAAAGGGGGCCTTGAGAGGCAAGAAAGTCCTCCTCTTCCTGCCTCTGTTCTGCCTCAAGTGCCCTGTCCATTATTCCACGCAGCGTGTGCTCCAACAGGTGGACAAGAGGTACAGTGTCACTGATGCATGCACTGTCACTGCTCACCATGCTCGTGGCCTCCTCAAATGGTGCCAGGACAGTGCATGCATCCCTGATCATGCCCCACTGGCGTGGTGAAAAAAACCCGAGCTCCCCTGACCCTGTCCTGGTGCCGTAGTCGCACAGGTACTCATTGATGGCCCTCTGCTGCGTGTGCAGCCGCTGCAGCATGGCCAACGTTGAGTTCCACCTGGTGGGCATGTCACATATAAGGCGGTTCTTGGGCAGGTTCAACTCCTTTTGCAGCTCAGCCAGGCGAGCACTGGCATTATAAGATCTGCGGAAATGAACACAGACTTTCCTGGCCTGCCTCAGGACATCCTGTAAGCCCGGGTACCTGCCCAAGAACCGCTGCACCACCAGGTTAAGGACGTGAGCCATACAGGGCACATGGGTCAGTTGTCCCTGTCGGAGGGCGGAGAGGAGGTTGGTGCCATTGTCGCAAACCACCATTCCTGGCTTAAGCTGGCGTGGCGTCAACCACCTCTCGGCCTGCCCCTGCAGAGCAGACAGGACCTCTGCCCCAGTGTGGCTCCTGTCCCCCAAACACACCAGCGCAAGCACGGCATGGCATCTTTTTGCCTGCGTACTTGCGTAGCCCCTTGAACGCCTACGGAGCACCGCTGGTTCCGAGGACAAACCACTAGAGTTGAGCGGACACCTGGATGTTCGGGTTCGACGGGTTCGGCCGAACTTCAGAAAAAGTTCGGGTTCGGGACCGAACTTTAACCCGAACCCGGACCCGGACCCGAACCCCATTGAAGTCAATGGGGACCCGGACTTCTAAGGACTAAAAAGGCTCTAAAAAGGTAATGGAAAGGGCTAGAGGGCTGCAAATGGCAGCAAAATGTTGTTAAGGGCATGGCAAGTGCTCTGCAAACAAATGTGGATAGGGAAATAACTTAAAATAACCTAAAAAAAAAAAAAAAAAAATCTTGACCTAGGAGGACGAGGTCCATATGGAGTAGGAGGTTGAAGTGGCAGTGGATGTGGCTGTGTAGGTGGAAGCTACGGTGGAGGAGGACGAGGTAGCCAACACTGATTCAAAAATACAACAATGGCTGTGTAATGCCGGTGATGTGTCGAATTCTGTCCCCCGTCAAATAGTGTCCACCCTGTACTGCGCTTGCTCAGTATGTAGGACAAGGGGATTTCTAAAATCTCCCAAGACGAACGGCGCCTGCGTGGTGAGTTCAGGTGAAGGCCACACCATCCGTGGTTCAAGACGAGCCAAGTGAGGCCGTACCCAAAGCGTGGCGATCGAACCGAGCCCGTGAGGGGCCCTGTTACTATGTGCTACCGTATGTCCACTTGGATTGTGGGGCTTGAACCTGCACTCACAGCGCAGGCGCCGTTCATCTTCGGAGATTTTGTGAATCTCCTTGTCCTCTGTACTGCGCAGGCGCTGCGCCTTCGCAGTATGGGCCGGACACAATCCGATGGCCGGACAGTTTTTGTCACAACACCGGTATACATGTCTATTCTGCACAAGGTACGGACAAGTCCTGTGGGATCCATGCCTGGTTCATTTTAATGAACGTGAGCTTGTCCACATTGGCTCTGGACAGGCGGCTACGCTTGTCTGTGATAACGCCCCCTGCCGTGCTAAATACACGTTCAGATAATACACTGGCTGCAGGGCAGGCCAGCACCTCCAAGGCATAAAGGGCAAGCTCAGGCCATGTGCCCAATTTGGAGACCCAGAAGTTAAAGGGGGCAGACCCGTCATCCAGTACGTGTAGGCCTGTGGACACATACTGCTCAACCATGTTGGTGAAATGCTGCCTCCTGCTAAGACGTTCCATCTCAGCTGGTGGTGCTGGTTGTTGTGGCGTGCTGACAAAGCTTTTCCACATTTCAGCCATGCTAACCCTGCCTTCTGAGGTGCTGCCGGTGCCCCGGCTGCGTTGGCGACCTCTTCCTCCTCCTCTGCCTTCGCCTTGTGCTTCCACCGTACGCCCGCTGTCAGGTGGGAATGCCACCAGCAGCGCGTCTACCAGCGTGCGCTTGTACTCGCGCATCTTACGATCCCGCTCCAGTGAGGGAATTAAGGACGGTACGTTGTCCTTGTAACGGGGATCCAGCAGGGCGGCCACCCAGTAATCAGCACCAGTTAAAATGTGGGCAACTCGGCGGTCATTGCGGAAACACTGCAGCATGTAATCGCTCATGTGTGCCAGGCTGCCCAGAGGCAAAGAAAAGCTGTCCTCTGTGGGAGGTGTATCGTCTGTGTCCTCTGTATCCCCCCAGCCACGAGCTGGTCTGTGTGCCACCCTGCTGTGAAAATGCCTCCTCCTCCTCCTCCTCCTCCTCCTCCATCTCCTCCTCCACCTTGTCATCCTCCAGAACTGTTCCCTTTCCGCCGGACAATTGTGTACCTGGCGTTTGTTGGTGCAGGAACCCACCCTCGTAGCCACTTGTGAAAGACTGCCCTGAAAGCCTTTGAAATGATCCCGCTTCCTCCTCCTCCTCCTCATCCTCCTGTGCCACATCCTCTTCCATCATCGCCCGAAGCGTTTTTTCAAGGAGGCATAGAACTGGGATAGTAACGCTAAGAACGGCGTCATTGGCACTGGACATGTTGGTGGAGTACTCGAAACAGCGCAACAAGGCCCACAGGTCTCGCATGGAGGCCCAGTTATTGGTGGTGAAGTGGTGCTGTTCCGCAGAGCGACTCACGCGTGATTGCTGCAGCTGAAACTCCACTATCGCCTGCTGCTGCTCGCACAGTCTGGCCAGCATGTGCAAGGTGGAGTTCCACCTTGTGGGCACGTCACATATGAGGCGGTGAGCTGGAAGGCCGAAGTTACGCTGCAGCGCTGACAGGCGAGCAGCAGCAGGGTGAGAACGCCGAAAGTGCGCACACACAGCCCGCACTTTCTGCAGCAGCTCTGGCATATTGGGGTAATTTTTAAGGAACCTCTGGACCACCAAGTTCAGCACATGCGCCAGGCAAGGGATGTGCGTCAAACCGGCTAGGCCCAGAGCTGCTACGAGATTTCGCCCATTATCGCACACCACCAGGCCGGGCTTGAGGCTCACTGACAGCAACCACTCATTGGTCTGTTGTTCCATGTCCCTCCACAACTCCTGCGCGGTGTGGGGTTTTTCCCCCAAACAGGAAAGTTTTAAAACTGCCTGCCGTCGTTTACCCCTGGCTGTGCTGAAGTTGGTGGTGAAGGTGTTACGCTGACCGGATGAGGAGGCGGTAGAGGATGAGGAAGCGGAGTAGGAGGAGTTAGCAACAGGAGGCAAACTGAAGCGCCCTGCAATCCTCGGTGGTGGAAGGACATGTGCCAAACTGCTATCTGCCTCAGGCCCAGCCGCCACTGCATTTACCCAGTGTGCTGTTAGGGAGATATAACGTCCCTGACCGTGCTTACTGGTCCACGCATCCGTAGTTAGGTGGACCTTGCCACAGATGGCGTTGCGCAGTGCACACCTGATTTTGTCCCCCACTTGGTTGTGCAGGGAAGGGATGGCTCGCCTGGAAAAATAGTGGCGGCTGGGCACGACGTACTGTGGGACAGCCAATGCCATCAGGCTTTTAAAACTCTGCGTCTCCACCAGACGGAATGACAGCATTTCAAAGGCCAGGAGTTTTGAAATGCTGGCATTCAGGGCCAGGGATTGCGGGTGGCTAGGGGGGTACTTCCTCTTCCGCTCCAATGTTTGGGAGATAGAGATAGAGAGCTGAACGCTTCCATGGGACATTGTGGAGATGGTTGGTGACCCAGGTGGTAGTGTTGCTGGCAGATGCTCTGTTTGCGGGGTGGCAGGTGCCACTGTCACTACAGAGGTGGATGAAGAGGCCGAGACTGCAGCAGAAGAGGAAGCAGGAGGAGCCAGAGACCTTTCTTGGTTTTTGAGGTGTCTACTCCACTGCAGCTCGTGCTTTGCACTTAGATGCCTGTTCATGCAGCTTGTGCTCAGGTTGAGAACGTTTAGGCCTCGCTTCAGGCTCTGATTGCACAGCGTGCAAACCACTCGTGTCTTGTCATCAGCACATTGTGTGAAGAACTGCCACGCTGGGGAACTCCTTGGACCTGGCTTTGGTGTGCTCGGTCCCTTGCTGCGTTGGGCAGTAGCAGACATACTGTCTAGCTGACAGACGCTCCGCTTTTGCACCCTGCTCCCTCTTCTGCTGTGCTGGTGGCTCTGTGCGACCACCGCCTCTTCCTCCAAACTACACTGGTCACCTGCATAACGTTGATTCCATGTGGGGTCGAGGACCTCATCGTCCTCCACATCATCTTCCACCCAGTCTTCACCTCTGCCCTCCTTGTCTGTCTGCACAATTGCGAAAGCAGCAGCAGTTGGCACCTGTGTTTCGTCATCATCCGAGACGTACTGCGATGCTCCTCCCATGTACTCATCATGAAACATAAGTGGTTGGGCATCGGTGCACTCAATCTCTTCCACTTCTGGGGCAGGGCTAGGTGGATGGCCCTGGGAAACCCTGCTAACAGAGTCATCGAAAAGCAGAAGAGACTGCTGCATGATTTGGGGCTCAGACTGCTTGGCTGATTTGCAAGGGGGTGAGGTGAAAGACTGATGGACATGGGTTTCAGGTGCCAACTCTGTTCTTTCATCAGAAGAGTGGGTGGGAGACAATGTGAAGGAACCCAAGGCACTGTCAGCAACCCAATCTACTATCGCCTGTACTTGTCCTGGCCTAAACATTCGTACAGCCTCATTAGGCGCGACAAAATACCGCCGCAGGCTCGGTCGCCTACTCGCACCTGAGGAAGGTGTTTCACTTGTGCGTGTATCTGGCACAGATCCACCACGTCCTCTCCCTGCAACAGGAGCTCCACCAGCAGCACCACGACCGGGGCCAAAACGTCCCTTTGACCTTCTCCTCATATTTTCAAAATTTAGGATCTTGCCCTAAATGGGTGTTTTTGGAAGAGCAGAACACACCCACAGTACGTAACCGCTGAATCGCACAGGTACAGAACTGCAGAAAATGCTATTAAAAAAAAATGTCGTTTTTTTAGTATAGCAACGTAGGAGAAAACTATAAAGAAATTGTTTATTTCAAACACCTCAAAATATGTATAACACACTGCAAAGTGTTTTTGGTGCCACTAAACAGCGTTTTTTGGAAGAGCAGAACACACCCACAGTACGTAACCGCTGAATCGCACAGCTACAGAACTGCAGAAAATGCTATTCAAAAAAAATTTTGTTTTTTTAGTATAGCAACGTAGGAGAAAACTATGAAGAAATTGTTTATTTCAAACACCTCAAAATATGTATAACACACTGCAAACTTTTTTTTGTGCCACTAAACGGCGTTTTTTGGAAGAGCAGAACACACCCACAGTACGTAACCGCTGAATCGCACAGCTACAGAACTGCAGAAAATGCTATTCAAAAAAAATGTTGTTTTTTTAGTATAGCAACGTAGGAGAAAACTATAAAGAAATTGTTTATTTCAAACACCTCAAAATATGTATAACACACTGCAAACTTTTTTTGGTGCCACTAAACGGCGTTTTTTGGAAGAGCAGAACACACCCACAGTACGTAACCGCTGAATCGCACAGCTACAGAACTGCAGAAAATGCTATTCAAAAAAAATTTTGTTTTTTTAGTATAGCAACGTAGGAGAAAACTATAAAGAAATTGTTTATTTCAAACACCTCAAAATATGTATAACACACTGCAAACTTTTTTTGGTGCCACTAAACGGCGTTTTTTGGAAGAGCAGAACACACCCACAGTACGTAACCGCTGAATCGCACAGCTACAGAACTGCAGAAAATGCTATTCAAAAAAACGTTGTTTTTTTTGTATAGCAACGTAGGAGAAAACTATAAAGAAATTGTTTATTTCAAACACCTCAAAATATGTATAACACACTGCAAACTTTCTTTGGTGCCACTAAACTGCGTTTTTTGGAAGAGCAGAACACACCCACAGTACGTAACCGCTGAATCGCACAGCTACAGAACTGCAGAAAATGCTATTAAAAAAAAATGTTGTTTTTTTTGTATAGCAACGTAGGAGAAAACTATAAAGAAATTGTTTATTTCAAACACCTCAAAATATGTATAACACACTGCAAACTTTTTTTGGTGCCACTAAACGGCGTTTTTTGGAAGAGCAGAAAACACCCACAGTACGTAACCGCTGAATCGCACAGCTACAGAACTGCAGAAAATGCTATTCAAAAAAAATTTTGTTTTTTTAGTATAGCAACGTAGGAGAAAACTATAAAGAAATTGTTTATTTCAAACACCTCAAAATATGTATAACAGACTGCAAACTTTCTTTGGTGCCACTAAACTGCGTTTTTTGGAAGAGCAGAACACACCCACAGTACGTAACCGCTGAATCGCACAGCTACAGAACTGCAGAAAATGCTATTCCAAAAAAATGTTGTTTTTTTAGTATAGCACAGTAGGAGAAAACTATATAGAAATTATTTATTTCACACACCTCAAAACATGTATAACACACTGCAAACTTTTTTTTGTGCAAGCGTACATTAAAGTGCAGTTTTTTTTTTTTTTGCCCTAAACGGGTCTTTTTTTGCACGAGCAAAATAAAATGCTTTTTTTTTTTTTTTTTTTGCCCTATGGGTCTTTTGGAAAAGAGAACAATAAAGTGCCTTTTTTTTTCCCCCTAAAAGTTAGATTTTCTATGATGCTGGGCTCATGGCAGTGTAAAAAGACTGCACTGCAACACAAATAGGTAGACCTATGCAGATCGCTGATTTTAATCTCTGAATCTGGACTCCTATATAATATTCTCTGTCCCTGAAAGCACCAACACAGGAACCTGGCCCTACACTACACTATCTCTCTATCTTTTCCCTCAGATTGTAGAATCAGGACTACCTCTTCTATCTTTTTATCTCTCCCTAAAAGCAGCAGCAGCAGACTAGATCCTCTCCCTATCTATTCTGAAGCAGAGTGTCATGTGTGCTGTGTGCCTCTAGCTTATATAGAAGCTGGGTCACATGTTGCACTGACCAATCACAGCCATGCCATTAGTAGGCATGGCTATGATGGCTTCTAAGGGCACACCAGCTAATCAAAAGGTGATTGGCTGGCCCCTGAAGCATTTCTAAATGCGTTATTAGATTGCCGAACCCGGACCCGAACCCGGACTTTTGGGCAAAGTCCGGGTTCGGGTTCGGGAAAAAGCTAAAGTTCGGTACGGACCCGAACTTTACAGTTCGGGTCCGCTCAACACTACAAACCACAGGAAGAGGCCATGGAGGAAGAAGAAGAGGAGGGGGTGGAGGAGAGAGGTGTGTCACAACCAGTAGTAGCATTTTGGAGGCGTGGCGGTGGAACAACCTCCAACACTACTGCACCTTGTCCTGCATCCTTCCCAGCTGCCAAAAGAGTGACCCAATGGGCCGTGAAAGAAAGGTAACGTCCCTGTCCATGCCTGCTGGACCATGAGTCAGCGGTAATATGCACCTTACCGCTGACCGCCCTGTCCAGCGAGGCCAAGACATTGCCTTCCACATGCCTGTAGAGAGCCGGAATCGCCTTCCGTGAGAAAAAGTGGCGTTTGGGAACCTGCCACTGAGGAACCGCACATTGCACAAACTCACGGAAGGGGGCCGAGTCTACCAACTGAAAAGGCAGCAGTTGAAGCGCTAGCAATTTAGCCAAGCTAGCATTCAACCACTGGGCATGTGGATGGCTGGGAGTGAACTTCTTTTGACGGTCCAGCAGCTGGGGCAGGGAAATTTGCCTGCTAGAATCGGACGTCGGTGTACTGCTAGCAGAGTGCCCGCAAGTACTTGGCTGTGACACACCTAATTCTACACCTTCATTCCTCTCAGAGCAGGTTTCAGAGAGGACTGAAGGTATAGTGGGGTTGGAGATCCCAGCTGATGCGGTGCAAGAAGAGGTCAGCTTTGTTCTTTGGTGTGGGTCTTTAAGGTAGGCTTGCCAACGAGCTGCATGGCAGGTCAACATATGTCTGATCAAGCATGTGGTGCCCAAGCGGCTGATGTTTTGGCCACGCGATATACGCTTGAGACATATGTTGCAAACAGCAGCTGTGCGATCTGATGCACTCGCCTCAAAAAAGGCCCACACCAAAGAACTTTTTGAATGACGGGCAGAGGCAGCGCCCTGCACAGGCGGAGCTCTGCGGTGTGATTCCGTCGGTGTGCTGCCCATACGCTGGCCACCCAAGGGCATCCTGCCTCGTTGGAGATGTGCCTCCTCCTCATCCTCCTCCTCCTCCTCTCTCCTATTAGGCACCCACGTGGAGTCAGTGACCTCATCATCCCCTCCCTCCTCATCACTGGAGCCAATCTGGCAGTATGCTGCAGCTGCTGGAGCATGACTGCCAGATTGGTGTCCTTCTTGAGCATCCCCTCTCTCTGCTCTCACGCTACTGCCTTCCTCTATCTGGGTATCATCATCGGATCCTTCGAAACGCTGGGCATCCTCCTGGAGCATGTACCCAACACTGTGCTCAAACAGTTCGGGGGACTCCTCAGGAGGAGGACATGGTGGGTCTAGGGAAGGATTGACTAATGAAGATAATGATACCAGAGAAGAGGACGCTTTGGCAGCTGCTTTGCCAGTACCCTGAGCCTGGGTGAGAGAGGATGAGGAGGATGAGGTGGGCTTGGTCATCCACTCTACCAAGTGTTCGGCATGATGTGGCTCAACATGTCCAGCTACCGAAAAGAAGGACAAGCGTGTCCCATGGCCATGTGCTGATGACAATGCACCGCGTCCACGACCAGCACTGTTGCCCCCAGACACAGAGCCTGCTTGCCCCCTTTATTTGCCTCCTGACTGTCTGCCTCTCCTTGTTTGCCTTCCAGACATTTTAATGGATGGCCTGCAGGGAGATGGGAAAAACAGCAATAAGGTCTACCTTCAGGTGTATACTGTGCAGGAGGCTTAGCAACAATGACACTGACACTGTCCCCTGCCTATCCTTCTCTGTCCCTAAACACAAGGATTTGCAATATGCTTCAGCAAGATTGGTTTAGCACAGAATAGCACACTGTCAGTTTCACTCACTGTCCTACTCTGTCCCTACAAACTAGATTTAGCACAGAATAGCACACTGAGAGTTTCCACGAGTGTCCTTCTCTGTCCCTAAACTCAAGGATTTCAAATATGGTTCAGCAAGATTGGTTTAGAACAGAATAGCACACTGACACTTTCCCTCACTGTCCTACTCTGTCCCTACAAACAAGATTTAGCACAGAATAGCACACTGATAGTTTCCACGAGTGTCCTTCTCTGTCCCTAAACTCAAGGATTTCAAATATGGTTCAGCAAGATTGGTTTAGAACAGAATAGCACACTGTCAGTTTCACTCACTGTACCTCTCTGTCCCTACAAACAAGATTTAGCACAGAATAGCACACTGATAGTTTCCACGAGTGTCCTTCTCTGTCCCTAAACTCAAGGATTTCAAATATGGTTCAGCAAGATTGGTTTAGAACAGAATAGCACACTGTCAGTTTCACTCACTGTCCTACTCTGTCCCTACAAACTAGATTTAGCACAGAATAGCACACTGAGAGTTTCCACGAGTGTCCTTCTCTGTCCCTAAACTCAAGGATTTCAAATATGGTTCAGCAAGATTAGTTTAGAACAGAATAGCACACTGTCAGTTTCACTCACTGTCCTACTCTGTCCCTACAAACAAGATTTAGCACAGAATAGCACACTGACACTTTCCCTCACTGTACCTCTCTGTCCCTAAACTCAAGGATTTCAAATATGGTTCAGCAAGATTGGTTTAGAACAGAATAGCACACTGTCAGTTTCACTCACTGTCCTACTCTGTCCCTACAAACTAGATTTAGCACAGAATAGCACACTGAGAGTTTCCACGAGTGTCCTTCTCTGTCCCTAAACTCAAGGATTTCAAATATGGTTCAGCAAGATTGGTTTAGAACAGAATAGCACACTGACACTTTCCCTCACTGCCCTACTCTGTCCCTACAAACAAGATTTAGCACAGAATAGCACACTGATAGTTTCCACGAGTGTCCTTCTCTGTCCCTAAACTCAAGGATTTCAAATATGGTTCAGCAAGATTGGTTTAGAACAGAATAACACACTGTCAGTTTCACTCACTGTCCTACTCTGTCCCTACAAACTAGATTTAGCACAGAATAGCACACTGAGAGTTTCCACGAGTGTCCTTCTCTGTCCCTAAACTCAAGGATTTCAAATATGGTTCAGCAAGATTGGTTTAGAACAGAATAGCACACTGTCAGTTTCACTCACTGTCCTACTCTGTCCCTACAAACAAGATTTAGCACAGAATAGCACACTGATAGTTTCCACGAGTGTCCTTCTCTGTCCCTAAACTCAAGGATTTCAAATATGGTTCAGCAAGATTGGTTTAGAACAGAATAGCACACTGTCAGTTTCACTCACTGTCCTACTCTGTCCCTACAAACTAGATTTAGCACAGAATAGCACACTGATAGTTTCCACGAGTGTCCTTCTCTGTCCCTAAACTCAAGGATTTCAAATATGGTTCAGCAAGATTGGTTTAGAACAGAATAGCACACTGTCAGTTTCACTCACTGTACCTCCCTGTCCCTACAAACAAGATTTAGCACAGAATAGCACACTGACACTTTCCCTCACTGTACCTCTCTGTCCCTAAACTCAAGGATTTCAAATATGGTTCAGCAAGATTGGTTTAGAACAGAATAGCACACTGTCAGTTTCACTCACTGTCCTACTCTGTCCCTACAAACAAGATTTAGCACAGAATAGCACACTGACACTTTCCCTCACTGTACCTCTCTGTCCCTAAACTCAAGGATTTCAAATATGGTTCAGCAAGATTGGTTTAGAACAGAATAGCACACTGTCAGTTTCACTCACTGTCCTACTCTGTCCCTACAAACAAGATTTAGCACAGAATAGCACACTGACACTTTCCCTCACTGTACCTCTCTGTCCCTAAACTCAAGGATTTCAAATATGGTTCAGCAAGATTGGTTTAGAAAAGAATAGCACACTGTCAGTTTCACTCACTGTCCTACTCTGTCCCTACAAACAAGATTTAGCACAGAATAGCACACTGACACTTTCCCTCACTGTACCTCTCAGTCCCTAAACTCAAGGATTTCAAATATGGTTCAGCAAGATTAGTTTAGAACAGAATTGCACACTGTCAGTTTCACTCACTGTCCTACTCTGTCCCTACAAACAAGATTTAGCACAGAATAGCACACTGACACTTTCCCTCACTGTACCTCTCAGTCCCTAAACTCAAGGATTTCAAATATGGTTCAGCAAGATTGGTTTAGAACAGAATAGCACACTGTCAGTTTCACTCACTGTCCTACTCTGTCCCTACAAACAAGATTTAGCACAGAATAGCACACTGACACTTTCCCTCACTGTACCTCTCTGTCCCTAAACTCAAGGATTTCAAATATGGTTCAGCAAGATTGGTTTAGAACAGAATAGCACACTGTCAGTTTCACTCACTGTCCTACTCTGTCCCTACAAACAAGATTTAGCACAGAATAGCACACTGACACTTTCCCTCACTGTACCTCTCAGTCCCTAAACTCAAGGATTTCAAATATGGTTCAGCAAGAATGGTTTAGAACAGAATAGCACACTGTCAGTTTCACTCACTGTCCTACTCTGTCCCTACAAACAAGATTTAGCACAGAATAGCACACTGACACTTTCCCTCACTGTACCTCTCTGTCCCTAAACTCAAGGATTTCAAATATGGTTCAGCAAGATTGATTTAGAACAGAATAGCACACTGACACTTTCCCTCACTGTACCTCTCTGTCCCTACAAACAAGGTTTAGCACAGAATAACACACTGACACTCTCCCTACCTATCCTTATTTGTCCCTAAACACAAGGAATCCAGGATTAGTAAAGGAAAAAAAATGACACTGTCCCTGCCTATGCTTCTCTTTCCCTGCTCCGGAACACACTACACAAGGCCGCCGCGCTGGCGGCCTTTTATAGTGTGGGGCGTGTACTAAACCCCCTCAAGAATAATTGGCCACAGGCATCCGGCCTGTGGCCAATCATTGCTCTCCTCGCTGCCGGCGCTGTGATTGGCCAAGCATGCGGGGTCACAGTGCATGCTTGGCCAATCACAGCGCCTGGATGACACTGCGATCGCGTAGTGCATTGTGGGCCGTTCGCGTCACTCGAATTTGGCGCGAACGGCCCAAATCGTTCGATCTTCGTCGAACGATCGAACAGCCGATGTTCGAGTCGAACGTATGTTCGACTCGAACACGAAGCTCATCCCTAGTTGTGTATATGCATGTGAGTGCGCATATATATATATAGCAACAAAAAATAAAAAGAAGGAAAACATGAAATATGTGATATGTACCATATATGTAAGTGATACATTGCAAAACATATATGATTATGTGATTCTATGGTGTTGCATACATAAACAGGTGGTTATATTATATTTTTATTACATTATTGAAGTATTGAAAGAGGCATTATGATAAACCTCTGTTGGACATGGATGTATTTACATATAATACATGGAGGCGGGCTTCAATTTTATGCACACGTGTATACAACGTGTGTTATGTGAAAAATACACACATATCGACACGGTGTAATTATAAACCATATATGTATACAAAAACCGTGTACACACACGTGTGCAACCATAAATTAACCCATGCATAAATGTGCACGACCGGAGCCCCGACTTTAAATGTGTAAAATAGCAATGGTAGCGGAACAACACAATAAACCATTCCCCCAGTTATAATCAAATCGATTCTGTATTTGTAAATTATTTGTTATTAACCTTGGAGTCTGAAGGAATGGGTGCACATCTAATCATGCTCGCATGTGGTCATATAGTGTATTAAAACTACACATGATCATGTATTTCTCACAAATGACTTCAACATATGTGTGTTAAGTAATCAAAATAATATATAAATATATACGAATAACGTGTCTTCATAAAGAACCATTGTTGAGGCATATGAAACATTAAAACCATAAGAAAACATGATAACATAAAACATAAAACATGTACTCTGCACCGATAAATCAGAGTTCATGAAAAAATGTCTTTGTCTTGTATAAATCATTTATTGATTGCATTAAGGAGCTCAATGTGAGTGTAAAAAGAAAATAATTGGTTAAACATCTCATCGATAAGTCCTAAGACGGTAAATATGCTGTTTAAATGTCGAGGGGACAGTATAACTAAAGTAAAAGAAAGAAACACAAGACACAAGACGTTTTAGTATTGGCAGGATCCTCATGTGGCGTATCTCTGATCTAACCATGTGTGGACCCTTTATGTATGGTCTCCTCATTCAAGAGGCCGTAAGCATGAAAGGTATTAATATATTGTAAATTAAAACGTAAAAAGGAATTATTTTTTACATGTGCTCACATGGGAATAGAGATGTCGGAAACCTGTGATGTATGCTCACTGTGCAAAACCTATGCACAGCGATCGGTCAAAAAATGCCGATATCTAACCTGAAATTCAAAGATCAGGGAGTTCAAAAGAGTTAAAAATGTTAAAATAAATCAGGTGGGCTAAATGAATGAAAACAGATAAAGACCAAGCTAAAATCAAATCAAGCCAAAGGAATGCACATTGGCGGGGCTAATCGTAATAGTGGGAAACATCCCACTCAAAATTCAACCCCGCCGGTAATCTTGTGTGAAGGGTAAATATCCAATAGACCTCGCGCCTACACAACTTTCTAAATCTATCACCCCCCCTAACAGGAGTCGTGACCCTCTCTATACCTTGGATTGATAGGCATGAGACATCCTTGTCTACGTATCGTACGACCCACATATTGAACGTGGCACAGGTCACAGTTTATCACATAAATAATGAACTTGGTATTACAATTGATGAATTGTGGGATTTCAAAGTTCTTCTCGTTTGTGTAGGAGTGTATAAATCGGCCTGTTTTAATATGGCGACAATAATTGCAGCCCTTAATCCCACATCTGAAAGTCCCTTTAAAGTAAAGCCAATTTGTTTCCAACAGCTTACTTTGAAATAGGCTGGGTGAAAGTGTGCCCCCCAACGTGGGGACCCTACGGGATACAGATTTAATGCCCTTAGAGTGTATCTCCTGGTATGCTATGTCATTATACAGTATGGGAAGATATTTAGTGAAATTATTTTTATTTTATTGAACTCTAAGCTGTATGGAGTTGAAAAGACAGGGACATTACCCAGAGACATATCAAACCACTTTCTAACATGTCTACCATTATTCTCTTGTAATAGGGAGTCTCTAGGGATGATTCTGGCTGCTGAAAGGGCCTTATTGATAATTTTATGGGGTAGCCCCTATCTCAGAACCTCTGTGACATGTTTATGGCTTCTTTTGTAAAACTATCTGATGAGCTGCAGAGCCGCTTAAGTCTAAGGAATTGCCTGTAGGGCACCCCCTTAATCGTATGTCCTGGATGTGCTGAGTCGGCTCTAAGGAGGGCATTACCAGCTGTAGACTTTCTATGTAAACCAGTTACTACTGTTTTATTGATGCCTGAAAGTTTAACGTCTAAAAAATCAATAGTGGTGACCTGTAAGTCACCAGTAAATTTAAAATTTAACTAATTATTATTTAAATACATAATCCCCTCGGTGGATACCTCGACCGGTAAAACATCTTTTTCACCAAGCCAACTTAAAAGGATAGCTAAGACGCTCCATGGAGCTCAATTAATAGACGCATGGCGCTTGCAACATTCAGGGGAACGCGACTACTCGTTTTATTCCCCTATGCACCGGGTATATACCCGGATAGATTATTTTCTAGTGCCCCACACCCAACTGCACGCGGTAGGTGAGACGTCGATTGGGAACAGGACATGGTCGGACCATGCACGGATATTTCTGACCTATAGACTCAATGACACCTCCACACCACGGCACCGCTTCTGGCGTCTCAATGAGAGCCTCTTACAGATTCCGGAGGTATTAACGGAGGTGAAAGAAATGTTGAAATTATATTTCCAGGAGAATGACCAATCAGACTGTGATCCGGGTATTCTATGGGAAGCCCATAAACCAGTTATTAGGGAAATTCTGATTAAGCACGGGGCACGAATTAAACGTGAACGGAACGAACAACTTCTTTGTTGGTTACAACAAATGTCAGAGATTGAAGCTAGACATAAACACACACCTACACAATCTCTAGAGAACGAATTGATGTCAATTAGGACACAGATTACGGACTTACTCCGGTACAAGGCCAAAGCGGCCCTGCAAATTGGCTGTAGAGTGAGCTATGAGTCAGGAGACAAGTGCGGGAAAATGTTAGCGAAAGCGGTTAGAGAACATAAACTTTCTACATATGTCCCCTATATTAATACCAGAAGTGGTCAAAAGGTAGTCTTACCGGCACAAGTCACCCAAGTGTTTAAAGATTATTATTCCCGTTTATATAATTTGTCGGGAGTGACGACGAACAGAGCAGAGCTAGAGGATTATATCACAGCCTCTCAGATGCCCTCTCTACCACAGGAGATAGGAACAGAGTTGGACTCCCCTATCACCTTGATGGAACTCGAAAGTGCAGTTAGATATATGAAACCAGGGAAGGCCCCAGGCCCAGATGGTTTTACATCACAATACTATAGGACACTGTTACCAATATTGGGCACTCAAATGCTTACATTGTTCAACAAGATAGGTGCGGGTGGAACGTTTGCTAGAGAAACACTGGGAGCCCATATTTCGGTGATCTACAAGGAGGGAAAAGACCCGGCGGAGTGCGGTAGTTATCGACCCATATCGCTTTTGAATGTGGATCTTAAGTTATACACTACTGTTCTGGCTACTCGATTGGCGCATCACCTTCAGCAACTTATTCACCTGGACCAAGTGGGTTTTATACCATCTAGAGAGGCGAGAGATAGTACCACTAAAGTACTGAATATACTTCATGTCGCACACTCGACAAACACTTCATGTGTATTTTTAAACACAGACGCCGAAAAGGCTTTCGACCGGGTCGATTGGTCATACATGTTTGCAGTGCTCAGACACATTGGTCTAGGGGAGGTGATGCTTAATCGAATAGCCGGAATATATTCTAACCCGACAGCTAAGGTGAAGGTGAATGGGGTCCTATCGGACCCTTTTCCAATACAAAATGGCACAAGACAGGGATGCCCGCTGTCTCCTCTTCTATTTGCCATATCCCTGGAACCCTTCTTAGCTACAATTAGATCAAATCTAGATATAGAAGGGATAACAATAGGCCGGATACAATGCAAGATCTCAGCGTATGCTGATGATTTATTGTTTTCTTTGACCAATCCTGTAGTCTCCCTGCCAAACTTACTTAAGGAGTTCGAGAAATACAGGGCTTTGTTCAACTTTAAAATTAATTTCTCGAAGTCAGAGGCGATGAGAGTGCTACCGATATCACAGGCTCTACCAAATATAAGTACAAATTTTAAGTTTAAATGGACAACCGCATTGAATTACCTGGGGACTAGTATCCCGTTTGATCTCTCTCGTCTATACGAGAGTAACTTTTCCCCTTTACTTGTTAGAACCAGGGTGCAATTAGAGACTTGGAATAGAGGATTACACTCATGGTTTGGGAGGTGCAATCTGTTGAAGATGAGCGTCCTGCCTAAATTTTTATACCTTTTCCAGGCCATACTGATTAGGATACCCCCTGCATATTTTAAACAAGTCCAAGCTCTCTTTACCCAGTTCGTTTGGGCTCATAAAAAACCTTGAATCTCTCACACCCAGCTCACGATGCTAAAACAATGTGGAGGCCTTGCATTACCAGATGTAAGGAGATATTACCAGGCGGTCCACTTGAGCAGGGTGACGGATTGGTGGCAAAATTATGAGACCAAACTATGGGTACAAATAGAACAATACCAGACAGATATTACCCTACAGACTGCGTTGTGGTGTGAAGACTCTTTACCTATTGAATTGAAATTACATCCACTAATAGGTAATACTTTGCGACAGAGTGCCCGAGCTATATCAAAACTCCCCTTAACAGATAGGACATCGCCTTTGACCCCGATACTGGGTAATCCTAGCTTCTCCCCAGGGCTCTCACCGGTACAATTTAAGCAACTAAGGACCTCCGGTCTTACGATGGCCTTTCAGTTTGTAATTAACGACAGATGGCCCACCATTCGGGAATTGATGGATACTGCAGGCCCTTTTGGACTTGCGTTCTGGAATGCGGTACAGTTGCAGCATTTTTTGTTGACCATTTTGAACCCTCAAAGTTATACTAGACCCTTGAATAATTTTGAGAAATATTGTTCGGGTACAGATCCGCTATCACAGACCCTTTCCAAAATGTATGCTCTCTTAAATACACCAGAACAACAACCCGATCTACCCTGCATCGCAAAGTGGGAAACTGAATTAGAATGTACGTTCTCTCCGACTCAAAAACAGAATATGGTTAGCCTCTCCCTTAAGTCCTCGATTTGCACCAAAATACAGGAAACTAACTATAAAATCTTGACAAGGTGGTACCTGACACCTGTTTGCCTGCATGCGATTTTCCCAGATATACCGGAACACTGTTGGCGTTGCGGCAAGGACAGGGGTACGATGCTACACATATTCTGGTCCTGTCCTAAATTGAGTGATTTTTGGACGACGGTGAGGAATACACTGCAACGATTTACTGACTTTCCGATCCCAAACGATCCAGCGTTCTTCTCAGAGGCGTACTAAGTGGGGGGCGGGGGGGGGCGGGCCGCCACGGGTGACAGACACTGGGGGGGTGTCAGGCCGGCGCCCCCCCCCCCCCCCCCCGCGGCTGAAATGAAGACAGCGGGGCGGGCGGGTTTAAGCCGCGGCACCGCGGCCGCCAGGAAGAACACACATAGCCTGTAGAGGCTTTGCAAGAAGAGAGGGGGGGGGGTCACGAGCCGAGTGACACCCGCAGCGATCCCCCTCTCTCGTTGCCGCGCCGTGGCTCTGTTCAGTCTCGGGTGAGTCCCGAGCAGAGTGAAGCCGCCTCCCCCTCCTCCTCCCTACACAGGGGGAGGGGACCCGTCCGTCACCTGACCAGTTCAAGTGTGCATGTCCCGCGCTTATCGTCAGACTGAGGTACATTATGTGCCTGTACTGTGGGGGGGTCTGTACTGTGTTGGGGCCGGGGGTCTGCACTGTAGGGAGGTCTGCACTGTGGGTGGGGGTCTGCACTGTGGGGGTGGTCTGCATTGTGGGGGTGGTCTGCATTGTGGGGGTGGTCTGCACTGTGGGGGTGGTCTGCACTGTGGGGGTGTCTGTACTGTAGGGGGGTCTGTACTGTGGGGGTGTCTGTACTGTGGGGGGTCTGTACTGTGTGGGGGTCGGGGGTCTGCACTGTAGGGAGGTCTGCACTGTGGGTGGGGGTCTGCACTGTGGGGGTGTCTGTATTGTAGGGGGGTCTGTACTGTAGGGGTGTCTGTACTGTGGGGGTGTCTGTATTGTAGGGGGTGTCTGTATTGTAGGGGGGTCTGTACTGTGTGGGGGTCGGGGGTCTGCACTGTAGGGAGGTCTGCACTGTGGGTGGGGGTCTGCACTGTGGGGGTGGTCTGCACTGTGGGGGTGTCTGTATTGTAGGGGGTGTCTGTATTGTAGGGGGTGTCTGTACTGTGGGGGGGTGCACTGTAGGGGTGTCTGTACTGTGGGGGTGTCTGTATTGTAGGGGGTGTCTGTACTGTGGGGGGGTCTGTACTGTGTGGGGGCCGGGGGTCTGCACTGTAGGGAGGTCTGCACCGTGGGTGGGGGTCTGCATCGTGGGGGGGTTTGCACTGTGGGGGTGTCTGTACTGTGGGGGTGTCTGTACTGTGGGGGTGTCTGTATTGTAGGGGGTGTCTGTACTGTGGGGGGGTCTGTACTGTGTGGGGGTCGGGGGTCTGCACTGTAGGGAGGTCTGCACTGTGGGGGTGGTCTGCACTGTGGGGGTGGTCTGCACTGTGGGGGTGGTCTGCACTGTGGGGGTGTCTGTATTGTAGGGGGTGTCTGTACTGTGGGGGGCTGCACTGTAGGGGTGTCTGTACTGTGGGGCTCTCTGTATTGTAGGGGGTGTCTGTACTGTGGGGGGGTCTGTACTGTGTGGGGGCCGGGGGTCTGCACTGTAGGGAGGTCTGCACCGTGGGTGGGGGTCTGCACTGTGGGGGTGGCCTGCACTGTGGGGTGGTCTGCACTGTGGGGGTGTCTGTATTGTAGGGGGTGTCTGTACTGTGGGGGGGTCTGTACTGTGGGGGGCTGCACTGTAGGGGTGTCTGTATTGTAGGGGGGGTCTGTACTGTGTGGGGGCCGGGGGTCTGCACTGTAGGGAGGTCTGCACCGTGGGTGGGGGTCTGCATCGTGGGGGGGTTTGCACTGTGGGGGGCTGCACTGTAGGGGTGTCTGTACTGTGGGGGTGTCTGTATTGTAGGGGGTGTCTGTACTGTGGGGGGGTCTGTACTGTGTGGGGGCCGGGGGTCTGCACTGTTGGGAGGTCTGCACCGTGGGTGGGGGTCTGCACCGTGGGTGGCCTGCACTGTGGGGGTGGTCTGCACTGTGGGGGTGGTCTGCACTGTGGGGGGTGTCTGCACTGTAGGGGGTGTCTGCACTGTGGGGGGGTCTGTACTGTGTGGGGGTCTGCACTATGTGGGGGTCTCTACTGTGGGGGGCTGTGTAATGTAAAGGGTTCCAGAGGTGTAAGGGTGCTGTGTAATGTAAAGGGGTCCAGAGGTGCAGGGTGCTGTGTAATGTAAAGGGGTCCAGAGGTGCAGGGTGCTGTGTAATGTATAGGGGTCCAGAGCTGCAAGGGGCTGTGTAATGTACAGGGGTCCAGAGGTGCAGGGTGCTGTGTAATGTATAGGGTCCAGTGGTGCAGGGTGCTGTGTAATGTATAGGGGTCCAGTGGTGCAGGGTGCTGTGTAATGTATAGGGGTCCAGAGGTGCAGGGTGCTGTGTAAAGTATAGGGGTGCAGTGTAATGTATAGGGGTCCAGAGGTGCAGGGTGCTGTGTAATGTAAAGGGGTCCAGAGGTGCAGGGTGCTGTGATGTAAAGGGGTCCAGAGGTGCAGTTGTGGAGAGGGGGTACACAGTAGTGACAAAGAGATATTGAAGGATACAGAGGTATGCAGGGGGCACAGTGGGGTGTTTTTACATTTTAATGTGGGGGGGGGGTGCCAGATATAGGATCCGCCCCGGGTGCCAAATACTCTAGGTACGCCCCTGGTTCTTCTTACTTCATGTATCGACCTTAACACCCCGGGTATATAAAAAATCTGTGTTGAGACATTTGATTAATGCAGCTAAAGCCTGCATCCCCATGAGGTGGAAGGCTCAGAATCCACCGACAGTGGTGATGTGGCTACGGAAGGTGGAAAACATAAATAAAATGGAAGACTTGACAATGACGGCCCAGGATAGACAGGAGACCTACAAAACGACATGGGCTAGTTGGAATATGTTTATACACTCGAAAGAGGGGAAAGAACTCTTAGAGAGTTAAAATAGTTAACATACTGATGCGAGCTGTGAGACTTATTATTCCTGAATGGATGGCGAGCTCGGTCTAACACCGTCCTTCTTTCCCTTTCCCTTTTTTTTTTTCTGTGGTTTGTTTGTTATAAAAGAAATCAGGAGAATAGTGATTGATAATGGTAATTTCAAGATATATATATTATTTAATGTGTATTGCAATGTACTGTTTTTCCTGTGCTATGTGTCTAGGACGCTGTGTTATTGCCTTTTTCTTCCCCCCCCCCCTTTTTTTTTGTGTTTCCCTAAGAAAACTTAATAAAAATTATATTTGAAAAAAATAAATAAATAAATAAATAAATACATAAGCCATGTATCTAAGTTGGCATCACTGTCTGACGTCACGAATAGGAGGTCGTCAATGTAATGACAGTAAAAAGCAGTGTCAAGACGGCGGGGGCTATCATGTCCAAAGATGCAGGACCTCTCCCACCAACCCATATAAAGGTTGGCCAGGGAAGGCGAAAATTTTGCTCCCATGGAAGCCCCGCATCTCTGAAGATAATAGCCCCCATCAAACATAAAAAAAATTATGTGTCAAAAGGTAATTAAGGGCCTGTAATATGAATTTCTGGAGTACTAATGAGAACTTGCCGGATTCTCGGAGAAAGATGGCAACCGCCTGTATACCCAAATGATGTGGGATGCTAGAATATAAGTTAGTGACATCACAGTTGATCCACCTATAGTTATCTTCCCATGCAAAATCATTAAATTTAATAAGCAACTGCTTGGTATTGCGGAGGAAGCCTGGGAGGTCAGCAACCAAGGGTTGAAGCTGGCCATCTATCCATTCCCCTAGGCGCTCGTTAAGAGAACCAATTCCTGCCACTATAGGTCTGCCAGCAAGGGGACATAGTCCCTTGTGAACTTTGGGTAAATGGTGAAACACGGGCATAATAGGGCTTAGGGGAATGAATAGATCCCTTTCTTTACCCGAAAAAATGCCGGCTTGAACAGCCCTGTCTAAAAGCAAAGACAGTTCTTTGGAGAAGGGGGTGGTAGGATCTGCTGTAAGTTGTTGGTAAGTATCTTTATTCGATAGCTGGCGTAATGCTTAGTTTTTGTATGTAACAGAATCTAAAACTACCACCGTACCCCCCTTATCTGCATTCCTAATGACAATGCTCTTATCAAACTTTTTCAAAGCCAGTTTTTCTGCAGGAGACAAGTTATTAGAGACCGTACCCTTACGACAACTGTGGGCAAGGTGAGTAAGGTCCCTCTCCACCATCTTCTGAAAAAGATCCAGATCCTTGCCCCTTGTGCCCACCGGATAAAAAACCTATCCTAATTTAAATGATATTTTGTTATGAAAATATGTGGAATCAATGGGGCAAGGATCGGATTCAGAAGCTAAACTTATCAAGTCCTGCACAGCACAGACTTCTTTGAATAAAATAGGAGAGGAGACCGACTCACCCGCATCCGAGCTGTCAGCAGAGACATGTTCTTCCTCCGATGGAAATTCCAGGTAATGTTTTATCAGGGTAAGGCTCCGAGAAAACTTGTTCACATCTAGCAGAGTTCCAAACAGATTGAAATGTCTAGTAGGACAAAAATTAAGACCCTTTGAAAGTATTCCGGTTTCCTCATCATTAAGAATCCTGCTTGAGATGTTTAATACGTTGGAATTCATCGTTTGGTTCTTCCCCGTAATGCATAGTGAGTTTTCTTTGGTGTTTTTGTGTCTTTTTCCTCCTCTCCATGTTTTTTTGTGGTGACCATTTTCTTTTTGCTTTTTTGTTTGACCCATGAGGGTGTCCAGAGGTACGTCCTTCTTCCGCATGGTTCTGTCCTGGGGATGTAGAGGGTCATTCAGGTGACGAGTCTGATGCCGTGGTAGCCATAGTGTCATTAGCAAGCTCATTCTTCTGATCAGAAAAGCTAAAACGTTTCCCTTGGTTTCTGCATGGACGGCTTGGATAAACTTGTTTTTTTTTTCCACACATACACATTGTTACTTTCATAATAAATGCGATCACGAATCATTTTGCCCCTTTTAGTGTCTGTAACGGGAGGGCCCGGGGAACCCAGAATCTCTTAGAAAGTATGAGATACCCTTGCTTCAGCTTCCCCAACGCCTCTTATGTGTAAATAACCCTATGTCTCTAATAGGGGCAGATGGTGAATGAGAACCCCACTATGATCTGTGCTAGTCAGATTCAAAGCTGTATACATTGTATATATTGTGTGTATATTGTGTGTTTGCTGTTGTGTACTATTTGCTGTGATGGGGTGGGGTGTGATTGCATTCTATTGTCTATTGTGGCTTGTGGTAATTAAGTCTGCTATTGTGGTGATGTGGATTGGAGATTGGTAGACAGTCTGGCTGCCTATTATGGGATGTTTAAGTGTCTTGCTGTGAGGACAGGGGGGGGGGTCACTCCAGCAAACCCCCCCCTGCTAAGACTGTTTACTGAAGGAGAAGTTTGAACACACCTGACCTGTATCACCATTGTCATTGGACAGTTTAACCCGCCCTGTTTCCCAAGGGTGGGAGGCAAGTGTTTTGAAGAGAAATATGTTACCATGTGCTTGCGATAAAGATTATTTTCCTGCTTGAACCTCATACTGAGCATTGTCTCGTATTTGGGGGAGAAATATTCTTATGAGTCTTGTTCGCCTGACTGGAGCGTCAGTAGCCGCCTTGGTGTTCAGGAATGGAATATCCTAAACAACTTTAACCCCTTTCATATTGGGGTGCCATTACAAATGGTGGCAAAGCAGCGGGATGATTCGCACAGCCTATAAGGACAGCTACAAGAGGACACAGGACAATGGAGGCACAGTATGAACGGCTAAAGCTCTCTTCCCTCAAGGACTTACTGGAGAACCGGGACAGATCGGTCAACAACCGCAAGAAAAGGGACATTATCGCAGAACTAGTCAAAATGGATCGAGCCGAAAGACCGAACATAATGGAAAGGCCCAGCATAACAGACAGGACACCCGAAGAGGCAAGTTTTGATCGGCTGTTAAACTAAGACTGACACAGTATGGTCCTAACCATCCAGCGGAGATCATAGACCTAGATATAGAGGCTGTGGACGCAACTTGGCTACATCAAAAAGGTGCTGCAGCAGCAGAAGTCACAGCAGCACCAACTGAAAGGAGAGGAGAGGTACAGATACCAGTCGCCATGGAAGAGGAATTCAGAAGGAGGTTACAAGAGATTCAGATACAGCATAGAGGACCAGTATCAGAGGAGGTCCTGCTGGGATGGTCTGATTCGATCCGCTCCGAACTCTGGAAGAAAGCGCTAGCTCTCGAGCAGCAACACCAGGGAAAAGTTCTCCCCTCCATCTATGTAAGGTACTGGTCGCAGTATGATGTACAAATGCCGTTATTGGGGGAACAACCGAAGCAGGAGTGGACAGCTGAGTTAAGCAGGCTGATCCGGGCAGAGATGCGGTTGGACGAGAGCTACAGAGCCCTCCGGTGGTATGTAGCCCAAGAGTGCCCGTGGTCAGCGGATGACAGCCCCACGGAAGGCTTTGACTATGATGGCCTGGGATTGTTGTATTGGAGGTTGTCCAGTGACCCTGACTTTGGGAGTGATCTGGAGTGGCGTCTGGAGGAAATAATGGAGCACAGAGAGTGAAAACTGAATGTCTCGGAAGGGCACTGGGCAGAGGAAGATTCAGAGTTTCTGGTCATTCAGGAATGGGAGCTGGAGATCGCCTACGGACAGCTGCTAGAATCTGCTCAGCAGCAGGGTGGGGCTCCCTTTGCCTGGGACTATCAGGAAAAACTAGTTGACAACTCTGAAATCCTGGCTGAAGAATCGGCAGTGGAAAATCTGGAGATTGCCATCCCCAAAGCTGAAGTGCTGACTGACCTTGATGATCCTGTTTCTGCTTGGGGTGATCTTGGATGGAGGAATGTACCTGCCCAGCAGCATGCCAGAGAATCGGCAGTGGAAAATCTGGAGATCGCCATCCCTAAAGCCGAAACGGATGATGTGGAGTTCCAGGGAGCTAGGGCAGTTGGCTCATCTTCCCAGCCACAGATTACAGAATGTATGGACTTAATGGACTGTTCAGAGGATGTTATGGATTATGCACCGCCTGCTCAAGTACTG
Organism: Rana muscosa; assembly: GCA_029206835.1. NCBI lineage: Eukaryota > Metazoa > Chordata > Amphibia > Anura > Ranidae > Rana > Rana muscosa. The sequence goes on along the minus strand of CM055122.1, from coordinate 103,930,257 downwards.
GCAGCAGGACAGAGTACTGCAGACCCCTGCTCTACACCCGTGGCAGTTTTGGAGGCCTGAGGTGAGAAGGTGATGGTTCCTCTTTCCCAGTGGATTTCATAGATGCAGGGAGGAGAAGCAGCCATTTTCCCTCCCCAACAGTTAGCCAGAGCAGATGTTGTGGAGTCCCCAGCATAAGCGCTGGCCACAGGGCAGCACTGGAAACAACTGTGGAGTTCCAGGGAGCCGGGGCAGTTGGCCCCTCTCTCCAGCAACAAGCTGAGGTAGTAAAGCTTTTAATCCCAGCTGAATCACTGGCAGCAGGGCAGGATGCTACTGGCCGCTGCACACAACTGCAGCTTAAGCTGATATCGGTCGATGGGACTGCGGTCTCCACTCACAGCAACCCAGCAGAAGAGCTGGCAACAGAGCAGAGTGCTGCGGGCCTCTGCTCTCAACTAACAGAAGAGGGAGTTCCTGTGGTAGTGGATGGGACTTCGGTCTTCACTGACACAACCCCAGAAAATGGTGCGACACTGAGACAGGTGGATGTCAGCCTTGCTTTGCAAGCACTGGGGGATTTTCACCTACCACAAGTGGATGGGACTTCAGTCTCCACTTGTATACCCCAGGGATGCTGGGCAGTTGGCCCAGATCCCCAACAGCATGGCGGACTGAGCCCAGTCACCCTGTCTTCTCTCCAGCGGCTGAAAGGACTCCAGGGAGAAGGGCCAGTCCAGGCCTCTCCCCAGCTGCGGGTATGTTCTCTGAGAGAGGCAGAGTTTGGCTGGGTGAGTAATGCTCTGTTGGGAGCAATTGATTTGGGGTACTGTGTGGATACTGGCTTTCGGGGAATGGAACTATGGACTAACTTCGGAGTCAACCCATCTGGGGTCTCCTCCTGTGTTAGTCTCCTGCCGAAAGGGATGAGCTGTAACGGGAGGGCCCGGGGAACCCAGAATCTCTTAGAAAGTATGAGATACCCTTGCTTCAGCTTCCCTGACACCTCTTATGTGTAAATCACCCTGTGTCTCTAATAGGGGCACAGGGTGAATGAGAACCCCACTATGATCTGTGCTAGTCAGATTCAATGCTGTATACATTGTATATATTGTGTGTATATTGTGTGTTGGCTGTTGTGTACTATTTGCTGTGATGGGGTGGGGTGTGATTGCATTCTATTGTCTATTGTGGCTTGTGGTAATTAAGTCTGCTACTGTGGTGATGTGGATTGGAGCTTGGTAGACAGTCTGGCTGCCTATTATGGGATGTTTAAGTGTCTTGCTGTGAGGAAAGGGGGGGAATCACTCCAGCAACCCTCCCCTGCTAAGACTGTTTACTGAAGGAGACGTTTGAACACACCTGACCTGTATCACCATTGTCATTGGACAGTTTAACCCGCCCTGTTTCCCAAGGGTGGGAGGGAAGTGTTTTGAAGAGAAATGTGTTACCATGTGCTTGCAATAAAGATTATTTTCCTGCTTGAACCTCATACAGAGCGTTGTCTCGTATTTGGGGGAGAATTATTCTTATGGGTCTTGTTCGCCTGACTGGAGCGTCGGTAGCTGCCTTGGTGTTCGGGAATGGAATATCCTAAACGGCTTTAACCCCTTTCATATTGGGGTGCCGTTACAGTGTCTATAACGAATTTCTCAATTTTATTCCAGAAATATGGGGGAAAATGTCCCTGCGTCTTATAGTGCGAATATATGACAGGCCCCGACCCCCGCCACCGCTGGAACTGCCCCCCCGCTGCTGGTGGCACTGCTCCTGCCACCGCCACTGGCACCGCCCCTGCCACTGCTCCATGCCGCCGCTGGAACCACCCCCCACCGCCACTGGCACTGCCCGCCGCCGCCCCTGCCACCGCTTGCATTGCCCCTCGCTGCCGCTGGAACCACCCCCGCTGTCGCTGGCACCACCCCCTGCCACCGCTCCATGATGCCGCTGGAACCGCCCCCCACCGCCGCTGGCACCGCCCCTGCCACCGCTCGCATCGCCCCCCCGCCGCCACCACCGGAAGAGAGTCAGGAGAGCGGGGGACAGACTTCCAAACCCCCCGTGGGTGTCGAGCAATCCTCTGGCTGGTTCCTCACAGAGCATTCAGCCGCTCGGGCTGCTCTGTCTTCTGTTAGGTGGAAGAGGTAAGGCTGCATTTGTGGCAACGTTCACTGCATTTCTAAGGCATGGTCACTCATGGTCACTCTGCATTTCAATGGCATGGTCACTCATGGTCACTCTTCATTTAATATGGCATGGTCACTCATGGTCACTCTGCATTTCTATGGCATGGTCACTCTGCATTTCTATGGCATGGTCACTCATGGTCACTCTGCATTTCTATGGCATGGTCACTCTGCGTTTACTATGGCATGGTCACTCTGTGTTTACTATGGCATGGTCACTCTGCGTTTACTATGGCAATGGTCACTCTGCATTTACTATGGCATGGTCACTCTGCATTTACTATGGCATTGTCACTCTGCATTTACTATGGCAATGGTCACTCTGCATTTACTATGGCAATGGTCACTCTGCATTTACTATGGCATGGTCACTCTGCATTTACTATGGCAATGGTCAGGCTGCATTTCATGGGCACTGGAAAATATTTTAGTACACCATTTTGGTTCAGAATATTTTTTTTCTTGTTTTCCTCCTCTAAAACCTAGGTGCGTCTTATGGTCAGGTGCGTCTTATGGTGCGAAAAATACGGTATTTGTATACACAATTGAAAGGTTTATGTACACACTTTACGGTCTTTTAACAACATACATTTTTGTATAGAGATCTTTTCACATATAAATTCCCTATACTATGCACACTTCCAATTGTTTCTATTAATTTTAATGCAATCACTCACAATGGTGTGTCATCCACTCTAATCATGCACGCATGTGATTCTATTCACCAATTTACCTAATTGGATACAACTAATTTTTTTGACCATGTGATCACTATGTTTAAGTATTTATTTCAAACGCATTTTTAAGAGTGTTAGCTATGAGTAAGCACTAAAGCCCTGTACACACGATCGGATATCCTATGGATTCTAATCTGATGTTTTTTTCCATCGGAAATCCGATGAAACTGTCTTCCATCAGTCTTGCCCACACACCATCAGTCAAAAAACCAACCGTTTCAAACGCAGTGACGTAAAACACTTTGATGAGCCGAGAAAAATTAAGTACAATGCTTCTGAGCATGCGTCGACTTGATTCTGAGCATGCGTTCTGGAATTTACACAGCTTTTAATTTATGACTGCCTATCTAATTTCTTGAGGTGCTAAAATGCAGGGCAGTACAAACCCCCCCAAATGACCCCATTTTGGAAAGTAGATACCCCAAGGAAATTGCTGAGAGGCATGTTGAGCCCATTGAATAATTTTTTTTTTGTCCAAAGTGATTGAATAATGACAAATTTTTTTTTTTTTACAAAAAGTTGTCGCTAAATGATATATTGCTCACACATGCCATGGGCATATGTGGAATTAAACCCCAAAATACAGTTTGCTGCTTCTCCTGAGTACAGGGATTCCACATGCCCCGAAAACTAATCACCGCCTTCAGGATTTCTAAGGGCGCAAATTTTTTGATTTCACTCCTCCCTACCTATCACAGTTTTGAAGGCCATAAAATGCCAAGATATCACAAAACCCCCCCAAATGACCCCATTTTGTAAAGTAGACACCCCAAGCTATTTTCTGAGAGGCATGGTGAGTATTTTACAGCTCTCATTTATTTTTGAAAATTAAGAAAGAAAATATATTTCTTTTTTTTTCTTTTTTCAATTTTCAAAACTTTGTGACAAAAAGCGAGATATGCAAAATACTCACCATACCTCCCAGTGAATAGCTTGGGGTATCTACTTTCCAAAATGGGGTCATTTGGGGGGGTTTTGTGCCATCTGGGCATTCTATGGCCTCCGAAACTGAGATAGACAGTGAGGAGTGAAATCAAAAATTTACACCCAAAAGCCTCGTACACACGACCGAGTTTCTCGTCGTTAAAAACACGTCGTTTTTCTCGACGAGATTCTTGTTAACCTTGACGAGTTTCTCGTCAAGCTTTCCATGCGTACACACTGACAATTCCAAATCTCGTTGTTGTTCTACGCGGTCACGTCCAGCACGTACGACGGCAGTATAAAGGGGAAGATCGATTTCCCTGGCGCCACCCCTTGGGCTGCTTTTGCTGATCTCGTGTTACCGCGTGTGAAGTAAAAGTTTGGGAAGAGACGATTCGCGCTTTTCAAGCTTCGTGCTTTCAGTTCGTTTTCTGCGGTTCAGTTTGTGCTTGTGGGTTCGTATCCAGTCTTTCAGGGCGTGTAGGCAGGTCGTATCTGTTTTACAGTGCGTTCTTGCCCGTTCGTTTCTGAATTTCATTTCGTTCTTCATAGGCCTTGCTGTTCTAAAGTGTGTTCTGTTTAGTACGTTCTGATAAGACGACCGTTTCCTAGCCAAGTCGTGGGTACGTTCTCGTTGTCGAGTTCGTGCTGTGCGGGCGCTTGGTGTTGGTCTGCTTGTTTTGGACCAAGACGAGTCCATGAACGGGGTGAGGAGGAGTTCATGGACCAAGAATTGGTTGCTCCAGCGGGACCAATTCTGCCATATGCCTCTGCTGCGGGAGATCGTGGAGAATAATCCTGAGGACTTCAGGATTTTTCTGAGGATGTCTGAGCCCGTTTTTCAGCATCTTTTGGCTTTGGTGTCCCCCTATATTACCAGGCAGGACACCGTTATTCGGGAAGCCATCAGTGCTGAGCAGAGGCTCATCGCCACCTTACGTTACCTGGCGACAGGGAGAAGTCTGCAGGACTTGAAGTTCACGACAGGCATCTCCCCCCAGGCTCTGGGCCTCATAATCCCAGACACCTGTTCTGCCATTATACAAGTCCTACAGGAGGACTATATTAGGGTAAGTTTTCTCCATTAACATCACATTTTATGTATTTCATGTATGATAATGTATTGTATTTCTTTCATCCTTCCCTAATTACCATGATTGTAATATGCTGAGAATGTCCCCTTGCATGCTGGAAGCTTTTAAATGCCCCTTTTTTCTCCTACATGCATATTTCCCTTCACTAACCTCTCCATCAGTTGCGACTGCTGCTCCAAATGTTTGGGGGGGGCCACCCCCAAATTATATATATAAACTTCCTCCATTTTAGCGACTGTGCCTATTAAATGCCACCAGTTTGCCCCCTCCAATGCAGCCATTTTGCCCCCTCAAATGCAGCCAGTTTGCCCCCTCAAATGCAGCCAGTTTGCCCCCAGCCCTGGACTTACCTTCTTCTGGTCAGCGCCATCCTTCTTCTGTCCTTGATGTCTTCTCCTGCCCTCGATGTTGCATCAGCCAATCAGGTTACCGGTAAACAGACTTGGAGAACATGATTGGCAGAGGAGCCTGTCAGTGTTTACCCAAGGAATGCCCCCCCTGGTTAACTTTTATGAAGCCAATTACATCCCTCAGGCTGTAATCGCCAAGGCTATTTGCCCCCCTGTCTTGGATAGACAATTTTCACCACAAAAATGCCGCAGTTATTCATATGGCCGTCGCTCAACAGGGGGCCATCCACCTGAATAGTGGGCGGCATTGACAATATATAGGTTAATGCAAGGCATGAACCTATGTATTTTTCTGAGTGACGGGCGCAGGAGAGAGGGGGCAGCGCTCCAGCGCCCACTCTGGACACACCGCCACTGCAATGCTATCCTGTGGCCAAACACATCTAGCCCCCCCCCAAAATTGATTATAATGGACCATCAGAGGGGGTGATGAATATGATACTTAAGCCTTTCATTATACTTTTTAAAAACACATTAAACAGAGATTTTGATTGATGTTGGGCTCGAATGTATTTTATTATAATCTGCTTGCAATGTTATGTGCAAAAGTACTAATATTTTTTTATCATGTTTGACTCCACAGCTTCCTTCCATGCCACAGGAATGTCAGACTGTGGCATCGGAGTTTGCCACGCGGTGGGACTTCCCCAACTGTGGTGGAGCCATTGACGGGAAGCACGTCCGCATCGTGCCGCCACCCCGTTCTGGGTCCTACTACTACAACTACAAGGGGTTTCATAGCATTGTGCTGATGGCGGTGGTGTCAGCACGGTATGAATTCCTCTATGTGGATGTGGGGAAGAATGGCCGGATGTCCGATGGGGGATCCTTGATCCAGACGGAGTTCGCCCTCCGTCTCCAGAGTGACGACCTTGCATTGCCACCGGATGCAGGGAATGTTGAAGGACTCCCCTTTGTTTTTTTGGCTGATGAAGCCTTCGGACTCGGACCGCACCTCATGAGGCCATTTCCCCAGAGGACCCTCACCCCGGAGAAGAGGGTGTTCAACTACCGGCTGGCCAGGGCCCGAAGAGTCGTAGAAATTGCCTTTGGGATAATGGCCAGCCGGTTCCGCCTTTTTATAACTCCTATTCACTTGGCGGAGTACAAAATTAACTATATTGTTTTATGCTGCTGTGTGCTCCATAATTTTCTGAGCCAAAAATCAACAAATTATATGGCCTCAATATTGCCTGAGGCAGGACTTTCATCTGGCAATACCCTGACGGGCCTCGAATCTGCCCGTCCTGGCTTGCCCCCCCCAAAATGCCCGTGAGGTTCGTGAGAAATATATGGAATATTTCACGGGTAGGGGGGCAATTCCTATGCCAGGCCATGTGTAAATATTCTTGGAGAAAGAACTAAATAAAAATCTGATTTAATCTTTTAACTTTTGTTTTTTCCTGTCTCCTAGTTTGTCTTAGTGCATTTGTAGTGCCAAGTGTATTTTCCTTTAGTAAATACCAACCATTTCACTATGAACCACAAAAATATACACAAATAAGGTTAGAGCGTATTTGAAAGAGAAGCTACACTTTGTTGTTGTTCAAAAATTTTACTCGGTGCACATTAACACACATGGTAAATAGAACAGTATGTATATATTTTTTTGGGCTGGCCACAAACCGGCTTTTTTTTTTTTTACGAAAATACAAAACCATCAGTAGCATTCAACAAACTACAACATTGGATACCTCTTGGCAATATGAGACATTCACTTACACAAAATATGTCTCTATCTGGCCGTCCTAATATGGGGTATTGGCACCCCTGGCCAAACCAAAATTTTAATATGCACACAATTTGAAGTAATTTCCAATAGGGATTTTAGACTCCTGATCCCTATGGTCAACATGTGCTATCTGCCATCAGGGGTGATCAATGGCCGTGTTTTGGGGGTGCAACCCCTTCTTCAGTTCACCTACTTGAGATACGAGGAAGGGGTTGCACCCCGAAAACCCGTACATGGATATCCCCTGATGGCAGATGGCACATGTTGACACACTGTGTGCATATTCAAATTTTGGCTTGATTGATTGTCTAAAAGCTTAAAAAAGGGGGAAGAACAATCTCAAACGAAAAATGGGGGTTTTGTTGCCTCATTCAATTCTCCCCAAAACATCTAGGATGTCCTTAAAGGTTTGATCCATCACATGAATTATTTGCTTAATTCTGTCCAGTTCTGTGCTACATTCCATCACTTGCTGTATGATTCGTAGGGCACTGTCAGCAGAGAAACGTGTACTTTCTTTCACCACAACATTTACATCCCCTATAAAAAAATACAAAAGGTATTATAACTCTGCAGGCCTACATCTCTTACCTGAAGCTGTGGTGACAGATACTGACCTGTTGTGGTGACCAGTTCCACCACATCATCCACTTCTCCTTCCTGCACTTCTCCTTCCTCCACCTCTTCAACTTCCTCAACATCCTCAAGTTGTGGTTCTTGGTGAGGTTGGGGTTGTTTAGAAGGTGTGGGGTTCCTGTGCTCCCTGGAGTGTTCTCCTCCCAGTCTTCTCTCCCCTATGAGAATCAAACAAAAGGTATAGTTATCACACAGAAATTTTATATAAAAAACAAAAACATGATACATTGGTTGGAAGTGGGGTACAAGTGTCTGTTTGGGCGGGATTTCAAGATGAAGACATTCTTTTTTAAAACTATATTCTTTAATATTCACCTTTGGCTGTCAATTTTTATACATGGAGGCACCACAAAAATACACTGATGCACCTGTGTGGGACACCCAAAAAAGGTGGTTCTGGTGGCCCACACTATAGTGCTCAAAAGTACAGATGTGGTACCAGCTGCTGAGTGTCCTCTCCTTTACACTGATTAAAGTTTGCATTTCATTCTCGTTACAAACACATCATCTAGCCAACAATGTAAGAACAACTATTGAATAAAAACAGGCAGCTGTGTAAAAAATTTAAACCCTGTAAAATCTATACAAATCGTGCATAGTGGCCGAACGATGTGTCTGTAACGAACGATTACTGTGCCAAACCAAGTTCAAACTATGACATTTTGTAAGGTACAATAGAAAAATGCAATAACATGGAGCAACATGCAAGTTGTGAAATACAATAATAGGAAAAATGGGCAAAAAATACTTACTTTTTTCAAGCATTCTCTTAATGCTCCTTAACTGCTCCGGCTCCCTCAGTTTGAGGTCAGACCACCTCTTTCTGAGCTGCTCATTTGATCGTTTCACCCCGAAATTCTCCTTCAGACTTCACGACTTTCTTTATGATTTTGGCCTTCCTTCGATTAGGTTTGCTATACGGCCCATGCTTTGCGTCATAATCCGACTTTAGCAATATGTCCACCATCTCCGCCATCTCCGCATAAGACATATTAGATGCCTTGAATCTCCTCCCTGGTCGTGACGTTTCCTCAGTCTTCGGGCTTGTCTCCTCCTCGTTATTTGAGGAATTAGCAGACACCTGCTGTGAATCTGCCATATCTGTCTGCGCGCCGAAAGAGAAGGGGCGGGGAAAAGATGTTACTTAGAACGTCATGGGCGGGCGACGTGTACGGAGCGACGTGTGAGTAGTTTTACGCATGTGTGGTGTATATATAGCAAACACACATGTGACTATACTACGTTCGGTGTGCGGAGAGAGGAGTAAAAGTGACGGACGTGCGAATGAAGGTATGTGATTTTGAGACTTTGAGAAATTGGTGGCCTATACTGTCTAGAGAATGTTGGAGGATATATATGGTGACTAAGATTTACAGGAGGTTAGACTGTGTGACTCACATTATTTTTTTTATATTTTTTGGGCTTGCAGACCCAAAATGAATGTGTTTATAAGTGACAAGGAATTCCTTGCGGAATTTATAGACCGGGTAAGGGAGCTGCCTGCTCTGTAGGAAACCAAAAATCCCATACATAGAAAAAAAGGGGTAAGAAAAGCAGCGCTGGAGAGCCTGCTCCCATTTGTGCATACCAAGGTGCCCACAGCAACAGCAAAACAGGTGGACACTAAAATTGGGAGCTTGAGAGGCACATACAGGACTGAATGCTCTAAGGTCCTGGCTTCTCAGAGGTCAGGAGCAGCAGCAGATGATGTGTATGTCCCGAATTTGTGGTACTATAGCAGGATGTCCTTTCTGGATGACCACATTGAGGCAAGGCCATCACTGTTCACTCTTCCCCCCAGACTTCCCTGCAGCCAACCTGAGCCTTCTCTGGAGCAAGAGGAGGCAGTCATCCTGGAAGAAGCTGATTTGGACATCTGGAGCCAGGTATAGTATTTAATGTAAATGTATTGTGATAAAATTAATGCAGGAAAAAGAAGTCAAGATGAAAATCCTAAACTATTTTGGGATACAAAAGTGAAATCAAGATCTATAGACATTAGTCTGCCATAAATTGGGTGCAAAATAGTCAATCTGATGTAGTCCAAAAAATCTTTGTCTTTTCTCTTGATTTACATTCAAATTGCTACATTCATGATCTCAAATTTGTGTGAAAATAATTAACCAAAATATTAAACTATGTCCCTTTTTCATACACAGGATAAAATCAGCCAGGAGGAGGGTCTGGAAACTGTCAGGCAGGAGGAGGCAGGGCCCACTGTGAGCTAGGAGGTGGCAGGGCCCACTGTGAGCCAGGAGGTGGCAGGGCCCACTGTCAGCCAGGAGGTGCCTGGGCCCAGTGGCAGACAGGAGGTGGCAGGGCCCAGTGGCAGACAGGAGGTGGCCGGCACGAGTAGAAGCACAAGGTCTCAGGTGCCTCCCATCCGCCTTCCTAAAAGAAGCAGGAGGGACAGGACCACAAGTGAGGCAGCAATGGCCCTTATTAGAGAGGCACATGCCACCCTCCAGGAGCCCACATCCCCTGAAGAGGCCATTGCCGGCCTAGTTGAGGCCAAGTTCAAGGTGATGAGCATGGAGCAACGCCTCCTATGTGAGCCCCTGCTCATCACCTTGCTGAATAAGGGGGTGATGGAGAGAATTACCCCCAATACGGCCATATGTGAGGTCGCACAGCTATCCCAACCTCAACCTCCTCCTTCACCTCCACCTTTTTCTTCTGCGCCACCCCCTTCTCCTCCACCTCCTCCTCCACCTCCACCTTCTTCTTCTGCGCCACCCCTTCTCCTTCACCTCCTTCTCCTCCTCCTGACAGGAGTACCCCTCCAGTGGTCCAGCCTCCAGCCACACGCAGAAGGAAGGCTGCAGAGAAGGCTTCAGGGAAGGCTGCAGGGAAGGCTGCCAAGAAGACGAGGAAGTGATGGCCTTGCTTCATTGTGGTCGGACAGAAGGCAGCCTGTTGTAGTACCACATACTTGGGACATATATATCACCTGCTGCTGTTCCTGACCTCTGGGAGGCCAGCATCAGATTGTGCTCACAACTGTTGTGCTTCTCAAGCTCCCAATTTTAGTGTCCACACAGGGTTGATGTGTGCTCTGGGGTCCAAGGGATGCACAAATGGAAGCAGGTTCTCCAGCGCTGTCTTCTATTTATTTTGTTCTAGACATGAATAAATGTTTTTTGGGTTTAAGTTCATACTTGACTATGTTTTTTGAAAATAATTATTTATTTCCCTTTGGAGTAAGCAGATACTTTTGACCCCCCCCCCAAAAAAGGACAGATAACACCAAAAAAAATCATTAAAGGTGTTCTTTAAAAAATATAGGGTGTAAACTTGACACAACTAAATTTTAAAAATAAAATGGGAGATCACTATCAAAACATCGACAAATTACAATTAACATCTGTCTAAAAAATATAAAACATTAAAATATTCAGAAGATCTTGCACGATATAATACAGCTAAATCTTCTTAAGAGCAGCATGAAAAAGGTTTAAAATAGATAGTCATAACTCTGTGTGACTATCAGCAGCAAAACAAGTTCATTAGTTTTCATTATTGTAACATTCTAAAGAAGATTTAAATGCACAACATTTAAACGATGCAATAATTTACAGCGTGACGAATGTGCTATCTCCATTACGAAGGCTTGTTTTACCAGAAGATGCGCTCCCGTCTCATACTTGATTCTGAGCATGCGCGCTTTTTGAAGAGTCGTAAAAGCATACACACGAACCATTTTCTCGTCGCAAAACAGGCCGACGAGAAACACGACGAGAAAATCTAGAATCCGGACGAGAAAATAGAGAGCAGGTTCTCTATTTTTCTCGTCGAGATTCACGGCAGTTTTCTCGTCGTAAAACCATACACACGAACGGTTTTCTCGACAATAAAGCTCCCTCGGCACTTTTCTTGTCGGTTTTGGACGAGAAACTCGGTCGTGTGTACGAGGCTTTAGAAAGCCTGAAGGCGGTGCTTGGGTTTTGGGGTCCCGTACGCGGCTAGGCTCCAAAAAAGTGTCACACATGTGGTATTCCCGTACTCAGGAGAAGCAACAGAATGTATTTTGGGGTGTAATTCCACACATTCCCATGGCATGTTTGAGCAATATATCATTTAGTGACAACTTTGTGCAAAAAAAAAACCAAAGAATTGTCTTTTTCCCGCAACTTGTGTCAAAATATAAAATATTCCATGGACTCGACATGCCTCTCAGAAAATAGCTTGGGGCGTCTACTTTCCAAAATGGGGTCATTTGGGGGGGGTTTGAACTGTCCTGGCATTTTATGCACAACATTAAGAAGCTTATGTCACACATCATCCACTCTTCTAACCACTTGAAGACAAAGCCCTTTCTGACACTTTTTGTTTACATGAAAACATATTTTTTTTGCAAGAAAATTACGTTGAACCCCCAAACATTATATATTTTTTTAAAGCAAAGGCCCTACAGATTAAAATGGTGGGTGTTGCATTTTTTTTTCCACACAGTATTTGCGCAGCGATTTTTCAAACGCATGTTTTGGGGAAAAAATTCACTTTTTTAAATTTTAATGCACTAAAACACACTATATTGACCAAATGTTTGATGAAATAAAAAAGATGATGTTAGGCCAAGTACATGGATACCAAACACTACATGCTTTAAAATTTCGCACAAACGCGCAGTGGCGACAAACTACATACATTTTTAAAAGCCTTTAAAAGCCTTTACAGGTTACCACATTAGATTTACAGAGGAGGTCTACTGCTAAACTTACTGCCCTTGATCTGACCTTCGCGGTGATACCTCACATGCATGGTGCAATTGCTGTTTACATATGACACCAGATATTGGAATGGGTAAAGCACGAAAATAATACAACATTTTTGGTAAAGTTAGCATTCTTCCAATCCAAGATAGCTGAATTTTTTGTATATGTTGGCAATCCTCTTGGATTTGGGTTAGGAGTTTGGGGAAATTTACTATAAACAGTTTGGAAGTTGGGTAAGAAAGTTAGATTCCTAGATAGGGTATAGCAGGTTGATCCCAGTTGTATTTATAAATGAGGCATATGGTGTCAAGCATTTTTGAGGGGATATTCATTGGCAAGGCAAAGCATTTAGTGTTGTTAATTTTATAGTAAGAGATTTTTCCGAATTCTTCTAAAGCCTATTGTTAAGATTATGTCATCAGCAAACAATCCCAATTTGTGATTAATGTGTCCAATTTTGATACCCTTAATATTGGGATTATCCCTGATGGTTTCTGCTAGAGGTTCAATTGCCGAGGAGAATATTACAGGGGAAAGTGGGCATCCTTGTCTTGTGCCATTCGATAGATTAAAACTTTTAGAGATATTACGCCCAAAGCATTATAGCCTTATGTATAAAGCCAGTAAAACCAAATCTGTTTAGGATTTTAGAAATGTACCCCCAATGTACTCTATCGAATGCCTTCTCTGCATCCAATCCGAGAAGCAGAGAAGGCATTTGACTGTGTTCGGCATGGTTAATCATACATCTGGTACCATCTGGACCTTGACAGCCTTTTACAAAAGCCCACCTGGTCAACCCCTATGAGGTACAGTGCCTTGCAAAAGTATTCACGCCCCTTGGTTTTTTACCTATTTTGTTACATTACAGCCTTTAGTTCAATGTTTTTGTTAATCTGAATTATATGTGATGGATCAGAACACAATAGTCTAAAGCCCTGTACACACGATCGGTTTTACCAATGAAAACAGTCAACAAACTTATTAACACCATTTAGAATTTTATAAAAAATCCACAAAACCTCCCCCAACAATACTTCAATGCTTCAACAACTAAGCACCACTAGGAATGAATTGAGAGCAATTTTAATTTACAATCGTGAGAATTATCTCAAAAAACCCAAATTAAACCATTGCTCCCAAGGCAATAAAGCAGGGGAATTACAGTGCCTTGCAAAAGTATTCACCCCCCTTGGCATTTTTTGTGTTATGTTGCCTCACAACCTGGAATTAACATGGATTGTTTGAGGATTTGTATCATTTAATTTACAGAACATGCCCACAACTTTGAAGATGTTTTTTTTTTTTATTGTGAAGCAAACAACAAATAGGACAAAATAACAGAAAAAGTCAATATTCATAACTATTCACCCCCCTAAAGTCAATACTTTGTAGAGCCACCTTTTGCAGCTATCACAGCTCCAAGTCACTTTGGATAAGTCTCTTTGAGCTTGCCGCATCTTACCACTGGGATTTGTGCCCATTCCTCCTTGCAAAACTGCTCCAGCTCCTTCAAGTTGGATGGTTTGCGCTTGTGAACACCAATCTTTAAGTCTGACCACAGATTTTCTATTAGATTGAGGCTTGGGTTTTGACTAGGCCATTCCAACACATTTACATGTTTCCCCTTAAACAACTCAAGTGTTGCTTTAGCGGTGTGCTTGGGGTCAATGTCCTGCTGGAAGGTGAGCCTCAAATCACACACAGAGTGGTACAGGTTTTGCTCAAGAATATCCCTGTATTTAGCACCATCCATCTTTCCCTCAACTCTGACCAGTTTCCAAGTCCCGACTGCTGAAAAACATCCCCAAAACATGATGCTGCCACCACCATGTTTCACGGTGGGTATGGTGTTCTTTGGGTGATGTGATGTGTTGGGTTTGCGCCAGACATAGCGTTATCAGAATGTACTCACCAAGGCCGAGATGCCGAGAGCAGTTCCCCCGTGCGACTAAGCACACTCCACCCCTGGAGGTAATACAGAGAATGGAGGGCACAAAGAGGCACGAGTCACCAGCAAGCTGGACAGGTCTTACGTGAAGATCACTGGAGAGCTGGTAACCGTGCAGAGGGAGACTTGACAGCGGTCTGGGTTTCAGGCCCGTCTGAGGCTCTAACCCAAAGGGGCTGAAGGATGGAGAAGTCTCTTGAGCAAGCCGGGGGTCAAACACAGGAGGCAGGTAGCAAAGTCCTTTAACCCCTTGCCTACATGGCACTTTCACCCCCTTCCTGCCCAAGCCATTTTTCAGCTTTCAGCACTGTCACATTTTGAATGACAATTGCGCAGTCATGCAATACTGTACCCAAATTACATTTTTATAATTTTTTCCCCACAAATAGAGCTTTCTTTTGGTGGTATTTGATCACCTCTGCGGTTTTTATGTCTTGCACTATAAACAAAAGAAGAGGGACTGACTTCCATCAGTCTTGCCTACACACCATCAGTCAAAAATCTGACCGCCCCAAACGCCGTGACGTAAAACACTCCGACCAGCCGAGAAAAAATAAGTTCAATGCTTCTGAGCATTCGTCGACTTGATTCTGAGCATGCGTGGGTTTTTTCTCCGATGGAGTTCCACACAGACGATCGGAATTTGGTATCGTATAAATTTAAAACATGTTCTATTTTTAATCACCGATGGAAAAAAGACCGATGGGGCCCATACACGATCGGTTTGTCCGATGAAAAAAGTCCATCAGACTGTTTTCATCGGTAAAACCAATCGTGTGTACAGGGCTTTAGACTATTGTGTTCTGATCCATCACACATAATTCAGATTAAAAAAAACATTGAACTAAAGGCTGTAATGTAACAAAATAGGTAAAAAACCAAGGGGCGTGAATACTTTTGCAAGGCACTGTACCTCATAGGGGTTGACCAGGTGGGCTTTTGTAAAAGGCTGTCAAGGTCCAGATGGTACCAGACGTATGATTAACCATGCCGAACACAGTCAAATGCCTTCTCTGCTTCTCGGATTGGATGCAGAGAGGCATTCGATAGAGTACGTTGGGGGTACATTTCTAAAATCCTAAACAGATTTGGTTTTACTGGCTTTATACATAAGGCTATAATGCTTTGGGCGTAATATCTCTAAAAGTTTTAATCTATCGAATGGCACAAGACAAGGATGCCCACTTTCCCCTGTAATATTCTCCTTGGCAATTGAACCTCTAGCAGAAACCATCAGGGATAATCCCAATATTAAGGGTATCAAAATTGGACACATTAATCACAAATTGTGATTGTTTGCTGATGACTAGTGATGAGCCGAACACCCCCGGGTTCGGTTCGCACCAGAACCCGCGAACGGACCGAAAGTTCGCACGAACATTAGAACCCTATTAAATACAATGGATGCGAACGTTCAGATTCTAAAGTGCTAATTATAACGACTATTATCCATGTTATTGTCCGAAACAGAGTTTGGGAACCCGGCTTCTGCACCAGGGGACATGTATCAATGCAAAAAGAAGTTTTAAAAACGGACGTTTTCCGGGAGCAGTCATTTTAATGATGCATAAAGTGAAAAAAAAAAAGTCAAATATTCCTTTAAATATTGTACCTGGGGGGTGTCTAAAGTATGCCTGTGAAGTGCCACGTGTTTCCCGTGTTTAGAACTGTCCCTGCACAAAATAACATTTCTAAAGGGAAAAAAGCCATTTAAAACTGCTTGCGGCTTTAATGCAATGTCTGGTCCCGGTAATATGGATGAAAATCTTTAGGAAAAATGACATAGCTACCCCATCAACCCCCCCCCCCCCTACCCCAGCCCATTACCAGCCCCTTTGGGTCTTGTATGGATATTAAGGGGAACCCCGCACACAAAATAAAAAAGGACCTATATACTCTGAACAGCCGTATACAGGCAGTGCATACAAGACAGGGACTGTAGGTTTGTTCTTATGTAGAATCTGTTTGTAATTTTGAACAGCTGCATTGTTTAAGTGGAGCTCCATGCCAAATTCCTTTTTTTTAGCTTTTTGTAAAACATAGGGAACGGTTATCACCCCTGTCACATTTTTTTTGCTGTCTGTGCCCCTGTTCAGAACATTTCACCTCACTTTGCGTCCCAATGACAACTGTTTTTGAAATGTGGTGTTTTTATTGAAACAAGGATTGGTGATAAAGCATCAGTAGAGAGGAGACACCTTTCTCCCATATTAATTCTTACAGGAGAGAATTTTCCTTCCAAGGGGTAGATTTCCTCTCACTTCCTGTTGTCTTCTTCCGTTTGCAAGTAGTAGTAGTTTGTAAGTTGGATGTTTGAAAGTAGGGACCTTCCGTTTATACTCTGCAGAAATTGGCCCCTTAGGTGTTGGTGTTGGCACAACACTGAAAGCACTCACAGTTATTCTTGGTGGGTGCTGGAACGCCCTGCTGTCAAGTATAATATCAGGAATTGTAATAACATATAATTGTTGATCAGTGGTAGTAAAAATTGGGCCTTTGATGGTGGTGCTGGTGCCACAACACTGTAAGGCCTGACAGTTACTCTTGGTGGGCGCAGCAATGGTCCCTGCTGTGAATTATTAGATCAATAATTATAATTGCATGCCCCTGTTGAACAGGGGCTGAAAAATTGGGCCTTTGGTGGTGGTGGTCGTGGTGATGGTGGTGCTGGTGCCACAACACTGTAAGGCCTGACAGTTACTCTTGGTGGGCGCAGCAATGGGCCCTGCTGTGAATTATTAGATCAATAATTATAATTGCATGCCCCTGTTGAACAGGGGCTGAAAAATTGGGCCTTTGGTGGTGGTGGTGGTGGTGATGGTGGTGCTGGTGCCACAACACTGTAAGGCCTGACAGTTACTCTTGGTGGGCGCAGCAATGCTCCCTGCTGTGAATTATTAGATCAATAATTATAATTGCATGCCCCTGTTGAACAGGGGCTGAAAAATTGGGCCTTTGGTGGTGGTGGTGGTGGTGATGGTGGTGCTGGTGCCACAACACTGTAAGGCCTGACAGTTACTCTTGGTGGGCGCAGCAATGGGCCCTGCTGTGAATTATTAGATCAATAATTATAATTGCATGCCCCTGTTGAACAGGGGCTGAAAAATTGGGCCTTAGGCACTGGTGGCACAACACTGCAACCCCTCACAGATACTGTACTTGGAGCACAGCAATGAGGCCTGTTGCAAAGTATTGCATCAAAAATTTTAATTACACGCCCCTGTTAAACAGGGGCTGAAAAATTGGGCCTTAGCCACTAGGGGCGTCACCCATAAACCAAAATGATCTTCCAAGCTATCATCGTTAATCGTATCATTGAGGAGGAGGATAGCCAGTCAACATAACAGCACAGGCACTCAGCATCAGCATCAGTCTTGAAGGGATGTGACATTTTAAAATCAATTAGTCTGTTATATCAGCATCTGGTGTGTGGTAGCTGGTGGTGATCCAAGACTGGTTCATCTTGATGAAAGTCAGTCGATCAACCGAGTCGGTGGACAGGCGCACCCTGTGATCCGTGACAAATCCTCCAGCAGCACTGAATGTGCGTTCTGAAAGAACGCTGGATGCAGGACAGGCCAGTAGCTCAATTGCATACTGTGCAAGCTCTGGCCAGTGATCCATCCTCAAGACCCAGTAAGCCAGAGGATTTTCGGTGGGGAAGGTGTCCAAGTCTGACCTTTCCCCTAGGTATTCCTGGACCATGTATATCAGACGCTGGCGATGGTTGCTGGAACCGATCATACTTTGGGGCTGCGGACTAAAGAATTGTCTGAACGCATCGGTCAGACGGCCACCTTCCCCACCGCTCCTTCTTTGACTGCCCGAAGCCTCAGCAACTCGTTGTCCAGGACCAGGAGTTTGTAACCTCCCAGTCTCTGGGAACGCGTTGCACAGACCTTTCTGCAAGGCCTCCCGGAGTTGTCTCATCCTCTGCTCCCTCTGCGACGGTACGATAAGGTCCGCAACCTTACCCTTGTACCGTGGATCAAGGAGAGTGGCCAGCCAGTAATGGTCCCTCTCCTTGATCCGAAGAATACGAGGATCCTTCCGCAGACTTTGCAGGATCAGGGAGGCCATGCAGCGTAGGTTAGCTGAGGCATTCAGTCCGGAGTCCTCTGGGTCACTAAGGACGACATGATCCGCAGCCACCTCCTCCCAGCCACGTACAAGTCCACTGGTTTCTTGGGACTGTAAATCATCCCTAAAAGACTGCTGCTGATGATGCTGAGTGCCAGCCTCCACCTCCATGCTGACACAATCCTCCTCCTCCTCCTCCTCCTCCTCTTCCTGTGCGATGGGTGGGACAGAAGGAACACTGTCTGGGTAAAGGGGGCCTTGAGAGGCAAGGAAGTCCTCCTCTTCCTGCCTCTGTTCTGCCTCAAGTGCCCTGTCCATTATTCCACGCAGCGTGTGCTCCAACAGGTGGACAAGAGGTACAGTGTCACTGATGCATGCACTGTCACTGCTCACCATCCTCGTGGCCTCCTCAAATGGTGCCAGGACAGTGCATGCATCCCTGATCATGCCCCATGGCCAACGTTGAGTTCCACCTGGTGGGCATGTCACATATAAGGCGGTTCTTGGGCAGGTTCAACTCCTTTTGAAGCTCAGCCAGGCGAGCACTGGCATTATAAGATCTGCGGAAATGCACACAGACTTTCCTGGCCTGCCTCAGGACATCCTGTAAGCCCGGGTACCTGCCCAAGAACCGCTGCACCACCAGGTTAAGGACGTGAGCCATACAGGGCACATGGGTCAGTTGTCCCTGTCGGAGGGCGGAGAGGAGGTTGGTGCCATTGTCGCAAACCACCATTCTTGGCTTAAGCTGGCGTGGCGTCAACCACCTCTCGGCCTGCCCCTGCAGAGCAGACAGGACCTCTGCCCCAGTGTGGCTCCTGTCCCCCAAACACACCAGCGCAAGCACGGCATGGCATCTTTTTGCCTGCGTACTTGCGTAGCCCCTTGAACGCCTACGGAGCACCGCTGGTTCCGAGGACAAACCACAGGAAGAGGCCATGGAGGAAGAAGAAGAGGAGGGGGTGGAGGAGAGAGGTGTGTCACAACCAGTAGTAGCATTTTGGAGGCGTGGCGGTGGAACAACCTCCAACACTACTGCACCTTGTCCTGCATCCTTCCCAGCTGCCAAAAGAGTGACTCAATGGGCCGTGAAAGAAAGGTAACGTCCCTGTCCATGCCTGCTGGACCATGAGTCAGTGGTAATATGCACCTTACCGCTGACCGCCCTGTCCAGCGAGGCCAAGACATTGCCTTTCACATGCCTGTAGAGAGCCGGAATCGCCTTCCGTGCGAAAAAGTGGCGTTTGGGAACCTGCCACTGAGGAACCGCACATTGCACAAACTCATGGAAGGGGGCCGAGTCTACCAACTGAAAAGGCAGCAGTTGAAGCGCTAGCAATTTAGCCAAGCTAGCATTCAACCGCTGGGCATGTGGATGGCTGGGAGTGAACTTCTTTCGACGGTCCAGCAGCTGGGGCAGGGAAATTTGCCTGCTAGAATCGGACGTTGGTGTACTGCTAGCAGAGTGCCCGCAAGTACTTGCCTGTGACACACCTAATTCTACACCTTCATTCCTCTCAGAGCAGGTTTCAGAGAGGAGTGAAGGTATACTGGGGTTGGAGATCCCAGCTGATGCGGTGCAAGAAGAGGTCAGCTTTGTTCTTTGGTGTGGGTCTTTAAGGTAGGCTTGCCAACGAGCTGCATGGCAGGTCAACATATGTCTGATCAAGCATGTGGTGCCCAAGCGGCTGATGTTTTGGCCACGCGATATACGCTTGAGACATATGTTGCAAACAGCAGCTGTGCGATCTGATGCACTCGCCTCAAAAAAGGCCCACACCAAAGAACTTTTTGAATGACGGGCAGAGGCAGCGCCCTGCACAGGCGGAGCTCTGCGGTGTGATTCCGTCGGTGTGCTGCCCATACGCTGGCCACTCAAGGGCATCCTGCCTCGTTGGAGATGTGCCTCCTTCTCATCCTCCTCCTCCTCCTCTCTCCTATTAGGCACCCACGTGGAGTCAGTGACCTCATCATCCCCTCCCTCCTCATCACTGGAGCCAATCTGGCAGTATGCTGCAGCTGCTGGAGCATGACTGCCAGATTGGTGTCCTTCTTGAGCATCCCCTCTCTCTGCTCTCACGCTGCTGCCTTCCTCTAGCTGGGTATCATCATCAGATCCTTCCAAACGCTGGGCATCCTCCTGGAGCATGTACCCAACACTGTGCTCAAACAGTTCGGGGGACTCCTCAGGAGGAGGACATGGTGGGTCTAGGGAAGGATTGACTAATGAAGATAATGATACCAGAGAAGAGGACGCTTTGGCAGCTGCTTTGCCAGTACCCTGAGCCTGGGTGAGAGATGATGAGGAGGATGAGGTGGGCTTGGTCATCCACTCTACCAAGTCTTCGGCATGATGTGGCTCAACATGTCCAGCTGCCGAAAACAAGGACAAGCGTGTCCCATGGCCATGTGCTGATGATAATGCACCGCGTCCACGACCAGCACTGTTGCCCCCAGACACAGAGCCTGCTTGCCCTCTTTTTTTGCCTCCTGACTGTCTGCCTCTCCTTGGTTGCCTTCCAGACATTTTAATGGATGGCCTGCAGGGAGATGGGAAAAAGAGCAATAAGGGCTACTTTCAGGTGTATACTGTGCAGGAGGCTTAGCAACAATGACACTGACACTGTCCCCTGCCTATCCTTCTCTGTCCCTAAACACAAGGATTGAAAATATGGTTCAGCAAAATAGTTTTAGAACAGAATAGCACACTGACACTTTCCCTCACTGTCCTACTCTGTCCCTCCCTACAAACAAGATTTAGCACAGAATAGCACACTGATAATTTCTACGAGTGTCCTTCTCTGTCCCTAAACTCAAGGATTGAAAATATGGAACAGCAAAATTGGTTTAGAACAGAATAGCACACTGTCAGTTTCACTCACTGTACCTCTCTGTCCCTCAACTCAAGGATTGAAAATATGGTTCAGCAAAATAGTTTTAGAACAGAATAGCACACTGACACTTTCCCTCACTGTCCTACTCTGTCCCTCCCTACAAACAAGATTTAGCACAGATAAGCACACTGATAATTTCTACGAGTGTCCTTCTCTGTCCCTAAACTCAAGGATTGAAAATATGGAACAGCAAAATTGGTTTAGAACAGAATAGCACACTGTCAGTTTCACTCACTGTACCTCTCTGTCCCTCAACTCAAGGATTGAAAATATGGTTCAGCAAAATAGTTTTAGAACAGAATAGCACACTGACACTTTCCCTCACTGTCCTACTCTGTCCCTCCCTACAAACAAGATTTAGCACAGAATAGCACACTGATAATTTCTACGAGTGTCCTTCTCTGTCCCTAAACTCAAGGATTGAAAATATGGAACAGCAAAATTGGTTTAGAACAGAATAGCACACTGTCAGTTTCACTCACTGTACCTCTCTGTCCCTCAACTCAAGGATTGAAAATATGGTTCAGCAAAATAGTTTTAGAACAGAATAGCACACTGACACTTTCCCTCACTGTCCTACTCTGTCCCTCCCTACAAACAAAATTTAGCACAGAATAGCACACTGATAATTTCTACGAGTGTCCTTCTCTGTCCCTAAACTCAAGGATTGAAAATATGGAACAGCAAAATTGGTTTAGAACAGAATAGCACACTGTCAGTTTCACTCATTGTACCTCTCTGTCCCTAAACTCAAGGATTGAAAATATGGTTCAGCAAAATAGTTTTAGAACAGAATAGCACACTGACACTTTCCCTCACTGTCCTACTCTGTCCCTCCCTACAAACAAGATTTAGCACAGAATAGCACACTGATAATTTCTACGAGTGTCCTTCTCTGTCCCTAAACTCAAGGATTGAAAATATGGAACAGCAAAATTGGTTTAGAACAGAATAGCACACTGTCAGTTTCACTCACTGTACCTCTCTGTCCCTCAACTCAAGGATTGAAAATATGGTTCAGCAAAATAGTTTTAGAACAGAATAGCACACTGACACTTTCCCTCACTGTCCTACTCTGTCCCTCCCTACAAACAAGATTTAGCACAGATAAGCACACTGATAATTTCTACGAGTGTCCTTCTCTGTCCCTAAACTCAAGGATTGAAAATATGGAACAGCAAAATTGGTTTAGAACAGAATAGCACACTGTCAGTTTCACTCACTGTACCTCTCTGTCCCTCAACTCAAGGATTGAAAATATGGTTCAGCAAAATAGTTTTAGAACAGAATAGCACACTGACACTTTCCCTCACTGTCCTACTCTGTCCCTCCCTACAAACAAGATTTAGCACAGAATAGCACACTGATAATTTCTACGAGTGTCCTTCTCTGTCCCTAAACTCAAGGATTGAAAATATGGAACAGCAAAATTGGTTTAGAACAGAATAGCACACTGTCAGTTTCACTCACTGTACCTCTCTGTCCCTCAACTCAAGGATTGAAAATATGGTTCAGCAAAATAGTTTTAGAACAGAATAGCACACTGACACTTTCCCTCACTGTCCTACTCTGTCCCTCCCTACAAACAAAATTTAGCACAGAATAGCACACTGATAATTTCTACGAGTGTCCTTCTCTGTCCCTAAACTCAAGGATTGAAAATATGGAACAGCAAAATTGGTTTAGAACAGAATAGCACACTGTCAGTTTCACTCACTGTACCTCTCTGTCCCTCAACTCAAGGATTGAAAATATGGTTCAGCAAAATAGTTTTAGAACAGAATAGCACACTGACACTTTCCCTCACTGTACCTCTCTGTCCCTAAACTCAAGGATTGAAAATATGGTTCAGCAAGATTGGTTTAGAACAGAATAGCACACTGACACTTTCCCTCACTGTACCTCTCTGTCCCTACAAACAAGGATTAGCACAGAATAGCACACTGTCACTGACACTCTCCCTACCTATCCTTATTTGTCCCTAAACACAAGGAATCCAGGATTAGTAAAGGAAAAATAATGACACTGTCCCTGCCTATGCTTCTCTTTCCCTGCTCCGGAACACACTACACAAGGCCGCCGCGCTGGCGGCCTTTTATAGTGTGGGGCGTGTACTAAACCCCCTCAGCAATAATTGGCCACAGGCATCCTGCCTGTGGCCAATCATTGCTCTCCTCGCTGCCGGCGCTGTGATTGGCCAAGCATGCGGGGTCACAGTGCATGCTTGGCCAATCACAGCGCCTGGATGACACTGCGATGGCGTAGTGCATTGTGGGCCGTTCGTGTCACTCGAATTTGGCGCGAACGGCCCAAATCGTTCGATCTTCGTCGAACGATCGAACAGCCGATGTTCGAGTCGAACGTATGTTCGACTCGAACACGAAGCTCATCCCTACTGATGACATAATCTTAACAATAGGCTTTAGAAGAATTCGGAAAAATCTCTTACTATAAAATTAACAACACTAAATGCTTTGCCTTGCCAATGAATATCCCCTCAAAAATGCTTGACACCATATACCTCATTTATAAATACAACTGGGATCAACCTGCTATACCCTATCTAGGAATCTAACTTTCTTACCCAACTTCCAAACTGTTTATAGTAAATTTCCCCAAACTCCTAACCCAAATCCAAGAGGATTGCCAACATATACAAAAAATTCAGCTATCTTGGATTGGAAGAATGCTAACTTTACCAAAAAAGTTGTATTATTTTCGTGCTTTACCCATTCCAATATCAACTAAGTTCTTTAAACAAATAAACGCCAAACGAAATAATCTTATCTGGCAGGGTAAAAAAACAAGAATTGCACTAGCGACCTTAACCACCACAAAAATTAAAGGAGGTGAATCTACCTGATGTTCATTAATATTATATACAGTAGCAACACTCTTAAACCTTGGATGGTTTTTCCGACGGAATTCTGTTCAAGCTTGGCTTGCATACACACGGTCACAAAAAAGTTCTCGGAACTTTCGACCGTCAAGAACGCGGTGACGTACAACACTACGACGAGCCAAGAAAATTAAGTTCAATGCTTCCGAGTATGCGTCAAATTGTTTCCAAGCATGCGTTGGAATTTTGCGCGTCGGAATTGCTACAGACGATCGGATTTTCCGATAGGAACTTTTTCCGTCTGAAAAATAGAGAACCTGCTCTCAATATTTTGTGGGCGGAAATTCCGACAGCAAAAGTCCAATGGAGCATACACGCGATCGGAATTTCCGACGAAAAGCTCACATTGAACTTTTCTTGTGGGAAATTCCAACCGTGTGTACGTGGCATTAGATCAGGTGAAATATTGGTTCACCCAAACTACAGACAAGTTATGGTTGAATATTGAAAAAGAAGTAACCAAAAGGTATGATCTATTTGCTTTATCAGTAATGTATACCTACTTATCTAACCATCAAGTCCACGCTGGTAGCATGGAAATATATGCTAAATAAAACACAACTTTCGAAAAAAAATATATCACATTTACATGTTCCCTTAAGAATTGTTGATTATTGTAAAGCTCATCTCTCTCTAGTAATGACCTTAGGAACCTCTATATGACTTTACCAAACGACCAAAATTTTTTAATAACAAACAAAAATAACAAGATTGGGAGATTAAAACATTTTAACCCTGAAGACAAATTATTAATTCCTACAGAATTATGGAATTTATTTTTCTCTAACAAAGAGTACAATCACAAAGGTATATCTTTTCTATATAATCTTTTGTCCTCACTTCCAAGTGAAGCAAAGAGATACAATAAGCTCAAAGAGAAACAGATTAATCCCGAACCTTCTCCTGGAAATCCTGGCAAACTGCTATCAAAATAAATTGCATCAAGCACTGGAAAAATTCCCTAAAAATCCTGAATCGATGATATATGACACCATATAAACTAAAAACGAAAATCTTCCCAACCTCCTCCCCTATCTGTTGAAGTTGCAATGAGCAAACAGGCACAATATATCATACGCTCTGGAACTCTAAATCTCTTTCCAG
Source organism: Rana muscosa (assembly GCA_029206835.1). NCBI lineage: Eukaryota > Metazoa > Chordata > Amphibia > Anura > Ranidae > Rana > Rana muscosa. The sequence goes on along the minus strand of CM055122.1, from coordinate 103,904,916 downwards.
CTTTTGGAATGAAGTGTCAACCTTTATTGCATCACTTACATGTAATCTATTACCTATCTAACCTGCAATGGCCTTACTGGGTATCAACCTTGACATTTATCCAATTAGCTATAGAACTACTGTTGCCAATATCCTTATAGCAGCAAGGCTCACTATAGCTAAATGATGGAAATCCAATGATGCTCCCAACTTCTCTGAAGCTATCCTGAGACTGAACTCATACGCTCATTATGAGCTAATGCTATCCAACAAAAACCTTACTACCACCAAATATAGAAAGATATTGCAAGCATGGATAGTACACCCCAAAGCCACTAAATATCTAAAAGACTTTAATATGCGTTGAGTACAACTTTTTGCTTGTTGTTTTGTGAAAAAGTAGCTTCCCTTTCCCCTTCCCCTTCCCCTTTTATTTTTCCACCCTCCCTTTAAGGAAAGGAACAATCCCTATTGACAGTATGTTGCCATTGGGGTCAATAGGGCCTTATTGCTCCTATCATCAAGAAATTATTTCAGCGTTAACCTGAAATTATTGAATTATTTGTTACCTTTATGCCTACATATTCAATTTGTACATGTTGTATATCCAACTAAATAATGACATTGTAAGAAGAAACATGTGTTATATCTTTGATATCTAACTAAACATTTAACGTTTAAAATAAAAAAGTGCTGTTACAGCTTCCAGCCCCCTATGGCATTTGTTTGGCAATCCCTTAAAGATTTTCCTACTATTGACTTCAACAGGGTTGGTATTAAAGTTTGAACTTGTGAGCCGTTCAGCAAACCTCTTGTGAGCTGAACCCAGGAACTTTCATCTCATCCCCACTGTGGAGTGTGGGGATAGCGGAGGTTTGGGCAGAATCCCTGGGAGGACATAATCTTCCAGTGTAGTGGCAGTAATAGAGCTCAGAGAGCTGTCATTTGCAATCATCAAGAGTGCCTAACTATGCCTGCCTTTTCCATGTAGTTCCACAATTTATAAAAGCCAAAATGGATCTATAAATGGATCTATAAATGGAAGATGGATGGATGATTGATAGGTCTGCTGTGCATAGTTGGGCACTCTGCTGAGTACAAATGACAGTTCCCTCAGTTCTAATAACCCCAACTGCACCAGACAATTACAGTGGCAGAAGTGGGGGTGGGGGTGGGGGTGGGGGGGAGTATTGATAGGGGAATGTTTCAAGAAAACCTGGAACCAGCAGCACAAAGGACACAACGCATTAATAGAAAGTCATGTCCCTTGTGCTGATTTGTATGCTTATTTTCACTACACTTATGCCGCGTACACACAACCGTTTTTCCTGTCATGCAAAAAAATGAAGTTTTTCTCAACGTGATTCGTCGTGATTCTTCTCAAGCCTGCCTTGCATACACACGTTCAGGAGAAAAAACACTTGAGCAAAGCGCAGTGACGTACAACACGTATGACAACACGTACGATGGCACTATAAAAGGGGAAGTTCCATTCGAATGGCTGATCTCGTGTTAGTAAAGTTTGGTGAGAGATGATTTGCGCTTTTCAGCCTCTTGCTTTTCAGTACGTTACAGCGTGACGAATGTGCTATCTCCATTTCAAACGCTAGTTTTACCAGAACGAGCACTCCTGTCTCATACTTGATTCTGAGCATGCGCGTTTTTTTCCCCCTCGGAAAAGCCTACACACAAGCGTTTTTTGCGACGAGAAAAAGAACGACGGGAAAAATGACGAGAAAAAATAGAGCAGGTTCTAATTTTTTTGCTGGCAGTTTTCTCATCGAGAAAACTGCTATGGAGCATACACACGACCGTTTTTCACGATCAATCTAAAAAATGGCAGTTTTCTCATCATGAAAAACGGTCGCGTGTACGCTGCATTAGACTTTACAATTGAGATACATTTAGGCTCCATTCACACCTAGGCATGATTCACACCAATCGGGCTGCAATTGTGGCAAAACGCAATGCGCGAAGCTTGGCGCTCAAAAACGAGCAGGAGCTTCTTTTGGGCGAAAGTGTAATTTCTTTCCTATAGACTTGTATGGATATGTTAAACCCACCTGATGTGAACTAAAGCTTCTGTCAATTTTTTAATGCTGTCTGACTCTGTGTCCCCATTGGGAAAATTCACCCATCTAATTGCCCTGTTGACCATAGTCACAGAGACCGAAAATTAGGGGGAATTCAACACCAAAACAAGAGGTGAAGAGAAATCAGACACTGAGGGCAAATGTTTCCGTGTTAACTTTCTAAGATGGGAATTCCTTAACTCTCCATGACAGAAAGTGAAGGGAAGGGAAATCTCCCAAGTGGAACACAGACAGCAAAAAAAAGGAAAAAAAATCGGATTGGGGTAGTAATCCTTCTTTACTCTGACCAAAACTAAAAAAAAAATTAAATTTTAACATTCTTTTTGGTTTATATAATTCAATTAACATGTAGCATGTTCATATATGCTAAATTAAGTTTTTGCACCTTGGTTGTTTTGCAACTTGATCATTACATACTTGATCATTACATATACCAGTAATCTCATTGTATTGTATTTTATTGTAATACTGACAACTCTCTGTTTGGGTTCCTACAGCAATAGAACACTGAAAATGGGTCCCAAAAAATTGCTGTGCTGTTAACAAGCGGGGCCTCAAAATGAAAGGGTCGAGCATCTCTGCTATAGCTTTGAATAGAGTTATTTGTTTTACATATTTTTTTAAGAAATATTTTTAGTTAAAGAAGTCAAAGGTGAAGCAGGTTTTTTCTCCTGCGCAGGTGAGGAGACTTATTGATTTGGTACACTCTACCTCCATAAGTACACGAATACAAGAAATGTCATATACATTTCTGGCAAGGTGGTATCGGACACCAGTTAAGATGGCACAGATGTTTCCGACTCTAGATGCTAAATGCTGGAGAGGATGTGGTCAAAAAGGGACATATTTACATTTGTGGTTGGAGTGTCCCCAAATTAAAGTTTTTTGGGACACGATTATCCCATGGGTTCTGAAATTAACTTTGGATCCCATAGAGGTAACACCACTATGTTGTTTGTTCCATGGGACTACAAGATCCATTAAATCATACAAGAACAGTATCACCCCACACTTACTGAACGCAGATAAATTACTAATTCCTAGGCTATGGAACAAACTCAAGGTCCTACCTTGTTGGAATGGAAGAGAGAAGTCAATTTAATTAAGGAGGCTGAGAAATGGATATAAGTAGTTAAAGATAAACAAGACAAATTTAATGAAATATGGGCAGGATGGGAGCAGCACTCCTCAGAGGTAAGATAGGTAAAAGAAAAGAAATAGGTGAGATTAGACTAAATAGATGAATAGAAAGGAATACCCTGTATGCTTCTCCTGACTGAGCTGTGTTGAGACCCTTGGGAGGAGAGGATTCCCCTTTTTTTCCCCCCTTCCCTCTTCCTCCGTCCCTCATCCTCCCGTTCCCTCCTCCCCCTTTTTTTTTTCTGGGTGTGGGGTGGTGGGAATAAATAAGGTTTGTATTATGAGTAATAGAAGGGGCAAGATGGCTCTAGAAGCCTCATAAGGTATATTTATCCCCTTTTTTTTTTCCACTAATAATTAGGGATACTTGGTGGGGTAGGGTGTATAGCCCCTTAATTACATATGGGTGAGAGGGTGATGGAATAGATATGGTTTATATCACGTGCAATAGAAGGGGGAAGATGGTTTAGTGAACATTGTAAGGTTTACTGGTCCCTCCTTCTTCCCCCCAATTTTTTTTTGGGCATGAAGGTTTATCAATGGTGGGGATGGAGGGGGGAGGGGTTTTAATTTAGGGGGGGAGGGAGAGGGGGAAAGGAGGAAACATTTTTGGATTTTTGTTTTTGTTTTTGTTTTTGGGATACTAGATCAAATCTAATGTGATGTTAATGCATGATGTTATGTATGTCAATAATTATGTGTTAAACAAAATTAAAAAAAAAATGTATTATAAAAAAGAAAGAAGCCAAAGGGTTGGATCATGTTAGAAAAAATGAAACAGCTTGAGAGACATGTCAATGAGCTTTATCTCCCTGTGTATATAGCATCTACATAGCAGAAACATTCAAGCTAAAAAAAACAGCCTTGAACTATACTGAAAGATTGTGTCTGCCAAGAGTTCCACTGCCTTGAACACTATTGCATTTTATTTTGTTTTGGCAGAAAGCCATGACCTTATGCACTGTGTCACACTTGAAATACTTAATTTTTCTGAACACATGCTAGTTTCTTCTTCTTCCTTCCAAATTTCTGTGTTCTCTGCCAGTAGAAATATGCAAGATGCTCTCTGCATTAATTGCCAAGCCTAGCCAATAAGGAATAAAAATTGTGGGGGGGGGCGTGAACAGGGCAAACCGTCTTCATGGAGCACTAGTGATTTGAAGAGTAATGCCCTGTACACACGATCGGAATTTCCGATAAAATGTGATGGAATTTTCCGTCGGAATTCCATTCAAGCTGTCTTGCATACACACTGTCAGACCAAATTCCGACCGTCCAAAACGCGGTGACCTAAAACACTACGACGAGCCAAGAAAAATTAAGTTCAATGCTTCCGAGCATGCGTTGACTTGATTCTGAGCATGCATGTTTTTTTCTCCGTCGGGGTTCCACACAGACGATCGGAATTTCCGATCGGATTTTTTTCCATTGGAAAAAAACAAAACATGTTCTATTTCTAAACTCCGATGGAAAAAAGTCAGATGGGGCCCACACACGGTCAGAATATCTGATGAAAAAATTCCGTCTGACTTTTATCATCGGAAATTCCGTGTGTACAAGGCATTACTAAGAAAAACCAACCAAACATTGCTACTGCACTGATTTGACTACAATTTAATTGCATGCTCTAAGATACTAAAATGACACAATATTATTGTGTTGTCCAACTAAATAATTTTTACTTTGTTTTATGATCATTATGTCGTGATATAAATATGCTGTATTTATGGGCCAGCTGAGGCTTATTTAACCATATATTTTAACAAGAAATTATTAAAGGGTTACTAAAGCTTTTTATTTTTTTTAAAATAACAAACATATCATACTTACCTCCACTGTGCAGTTAGTTTTGCACAGAGTGGCCCCGATCGTCCTCTTCTGGGGTCCCACAGCGGCTCTTGCGGCTCCTCCCACAAAACCAACCCCCTCTGGGAAGCTCTCTCCCTAGGGGGTTACCTTGCGGGCGCGTTCCCGTGCCATACAATCGGCGTCCATAGACGGCGATTGTATGACTCAGCCCCGCCCCCCAGAGGCCACGTCATTGGATTTGATTGACAGCAGCGGGAGCCAAAGGCTGCGCTGCTATCAATCTATCCAATGAAGAGCCGATCAGGCATGGGGAGAACGACACGGAATCGCGCCCTCGGAAATTCGGGGGTCAGGTAAGTAAAACGGGGGCTCGCGGGGGCCGGTAACTGCAAGGTGTTTTTTTCACCTTAATGCATAGAATGCATTAAGGTGAAATAACACGAACCTTTACAACCCCTTTTAAACTAAACCTCATTAATCTGAATTTATTGTGGATTTTACTGATTCTGTTGATCATGGTTCAAAATTTTAAAAGGCAACTTCACCTTTAGTGAGGTTGCAGTTTCCTGGCAAAATACTTACTTTTCTCCTCATTCTATCAATCTTCAGGTCCCCCCAACCTTTGTAAAGAAAACTTTCTGGCCGGGTCCTCTTCTACTATGCATGTGCACTGTAACCCCTTTTCCTATGGATGAGCCACACTCCGCTAGATGGCTGGAGGCCAGGTACTCAAAGGACAACTTCACCTTTGTGAAGTTGTCCTTTAAAAAGTTTCTTATCTTTTAAGTTGACTTGAACCTAAAAATAAGGATTTAATATCTAAAATATTTATTGCACTTAAGCAGTATTCTGAAAAAAACGATCTTTTGTCTAGAAATCCTTAAAAAAAAAAAAACGAAAAAAAAAAATAGTGTACTTCCTGTGCCTACAGACTCAAGCCTCGTACACACGGCCGAGTTTCTCGTTGTAAAACAAACGTCGTTTTTCTCGTCGATTTTCTTGTCAAGTTTGACGAGATTCTTGTGAAGCTTTGCTTGCATACACACTGTCATTCCAAAATCTCGTCGGTCTAAAAACGCGGTGACGTACAACACGTACGACGGCAGTATAAAGGGGAAGTTCCATTTTCATGGCGTCCTCCCTTGGGCTGCTTTTGCTAATCTCGTGTTGCCACGTGTAATGCCGCGTACACACGATCGTTTTTAATGTCATTTTCAAAAACGACGTTTTTCTCTACGTGATTTTTCTTGTTTCCTCTCAAGCCTGTCTTGCATACACACGTTCATTAAAAAAAAACGCTCGAGCAAAGCGCAGTGACGTACAACACGTACGACGGCACTATAAAGGGGAAGTTCCGTTCGAATGGCGCCACCCTTCATGTTAGTAAAGTTTGTTGAGCAACGATTCGCGCTTTTCAGCCTTGTGCTTTTCAGTCCGTTACAGCGTAACGAATGTGCTATCTCCATTACGAACGCTAGTTTTACCAGAACGAGCGCTCCTGTCTCATACTTGATTCTGAGCATGCGCGGTTTTTTTCCCCTTGTAAAAGCATACATACTACCGTTTTTCACGTCGTTAAAAAACTTCCGGGAGGGGAGGAATATGGGGATTGAAGGGAATGGGAAATGGGTATAGAGATATCGGGAGGAGTTTGGGGATAAGGGGAAGACAACAGGGGAAGATGAAAATATGTAGATAAGAGATGAAGGAAACTAAATAAATAGAAAGTAGAGAGCATGAAGAAAGAAAGTCGGTTAGTATGAAGTCTAAATATAAACAATCAATTAATATATTATTAATACACTATGGAGTTGGCATAGAATTAATTTTTGAAAGATGAGATATACAGAAATGGATTGTGATTTGAATTTTGTTTCTTTGGAATAATCGATTGTCTAAGAAACCTTGTTGATAAATAATAAATAAATAAAGAATGTAAAAAAAAAAAAATAGAGCAGGTTCTCATTTTTTTTAGGCCATTTTTCACGTAGTTAAAAATGCTCTGGAGCCTACACACGATCGTTTTTAATGCCCAATTTAAAAAATTGCATTTTTAACGACGTGAAAAACGATCGTGTGTACGCGGCATTAGTTAAAGTTTGGGAAGAGACGATTCGCGCTTTTCAGACTTCGTGCTTTCAGTTCGTTTTCTGCGGTTCAGTAGGTGCTTGTGGGTTTGTATCTTGTCTTTCAGGGTGAGTAGTCAGGTCGTATCTGTTTTTCAGTGCGTTCTTATCCACTCGTTTCTGTTTTTCAGGTCGTTCTTCATAGGCCTTGCTGTTCTTCAGTGCGTTCTGTTTAGTTCGTTCTGTTCAGACGACCGTTTCTTAGCCATGTTGCGGATACGTTCTCATCGTAGAGATCGTGTTGTGCACCGACTTTGTGTGTCTGTTGGTCTTCTTGTATTGGACCAAGACGAGTCTATGAACAGGGTGAGGAGGAGTTCATGGACCAAGAATTGGTTGCTCCAGCGGGACCAATTCTCACACATGCCTCTGCTGCGGGAGATCATGGAGAATAATCCTGAGGACTACAGGAATTTTCTGCGGATGTCTGACCCCGTATTTCAGCATCTGTTGGCTTTGGTGTCCCCCTATATTACCAGGCAGGACACCGTTATGCAGGAAGCCATCAGTGCTGAGCACAGGCTCATCGCCACGTTGCGCTACCTGGCGACAGGGAGAAGTCTGCAGGACCTGAAGTTCACCACAGGCATCTCCCACCAGGCTCTGGGCGTCATAATCCCAGAGACCTGTTCTGCCATCATCCAAGTCCTGCAGGATGACTATATGAGGGTAAGTTTGCGTATATAATATCACATTCTATGTATTTCATGCATGATAATGTATTGTATTTCTTTCATCCTTCCCTAATTAGCATGATTGTAATATGCTGAGAATGTCCCCTTTGTCCCCATGCATGCTGTCCTTTTTTAAGTCATTTTTTGGCCTACATGCATTTTTCCCTTCACTTACCTCTCCAGCATGCTCTCCTGGGCCCAAACACATCTAGCCTAGTCTGTTAACAATGTATTTTTTCATATCCAATGTAGTCCCCCCCCCCCTCAAATTTTTAATTAATTTTCCTGAATGTGAGATTTGGGGGGTCCCAAACACATCTAGCCCCCCCCCCCCAAAGAAAATAAATGGGCCATCAGAGGGGGGTGAGCAATGTGCGAATTGTGAATTTGTTTCTCTTTTTTTAATAACCCTTAACCAAAATGTTATACTTATGTTGGCCACGAATGTTTTTGTATAATCTGCTTGCAATGTTATTTGCAAAAGTACTAATATTTTTTTATCTTGCTTGATTCCCCAGCTTCCTTCCACGCCACAGGAATGGCAGACTGTGGCATTGGAGTTTGCCAGGCGGTGGGACTTCCCCAACTGCGGAGGAGCCATTGACGGAAAGCACATCCGCATCGTGCCACCACCCCGTTCTGGCTACTTTTTTTATAACTACAAGGGGTTTCATAGTATCGTGCTGATGGCGGTTGTGTCAGCACAGTATGAATTCCTCTATGTGGATGTGGGGAAGAATGGCCGGATGTCGGATGGGGGAGCCTTCGCCCAGACGAGGTTTGCTCTTTGTCTACAGAGTGATGACCTTGCATTGCCACCGGATGCAGGGAATGTGGAAGGACTCCCCTTTGTCTTTTTGGCTAATGAAGCCTTTGGCCTGGGTCGGCATCTCATGAGGCCTTTCCCCCATTGGACCCTCACCCCGGAGAGGAGGGTCTTCAACTACCGGCTGGCCAGAGCCCGAAGAGTTGTGGAGAATGCCTTCGGGATAATGGCCAGCCGGTTCCGTCTTTTTCTGACTCCTATTATTCTTGCGGAGTACAAATTGAACTATATTGTGTTTTGTTGTTGTGTACTGCACAATTTTTTGAGGAAAAAGTCTCCTACATATATGCCCACAGTTGGGCCCGAGCCCGGACTTGCTGCGGACAATGCCCTGCCGGGCCTGGGACCTGTCCGTGCTGGCTTGCCCCCCCCAAAGTGCCCGTGCAATCAGACAGAAATATGTGGATTATTTCATGGGTAGGGGGGCCATTCCAATGCCAGAGAATCTGTCCGAGTTATAATTTTGCCAAAAAAAACAAATATGAACTTTAATTTAGTAGTTTTGCTTTGTTTATATATGAGGTGTGTGTGCTACTTTTTCAAAGTGTACTTGTAGTGCCAAGTGTATTTTCCTTAGTAAACACCAAACATTTCACTGCTAACAACAAAACTAAATCCAAAAAAGGTTAGAGTGGTTTAAAATGAAAGCAACAACATTTTTGGTATTTTCTTGTATTTTACTCTGTGCACAATCACACATATGGTTAGGTATACATTTTTGGTGTCTCTGCATTTTAGAAACCCATTTTAGGCTTTTCACCTAACATGGCAAACTTTGCTGCTAATCAAATTACAAAAAATCTCCTCTACATTCCTCAAAATACAACAATGTTAAACGTTTAGGCAACATGTCAGACCATTTTTTTAAAAACAAATGTCTCTTTGCCATTCCTCCAAAATGGAGTGTTGTCACCCCTGAACCAGACAAATTTAGAAGATGCACACATTTTTAGGGGGGGTAAAATAGGTTAGTTACTTCCTCATCCCTATTGTCAACATGTGCTACCCGCCATCATGGGGGATCATTCAACATATTTTGGGGGGGCAACCCCTTCTTCCTTTCTCCTACTTGAGTTGTGAGGAAGAGGTTGCACCCCCAAAACATGTACATGGAGATCCCGTGATGGCAGATAGCACATGTTGACCCACTGTGTGCATCTTCTAAATTTGTTTTTGCAACAAAGTGCTACAAAAGTAATCCAAAACTAGACAAAAAAAGGGGTGTTTTAGTCTATTCTCCCATCTATGATGTCCTTAAATGTATTCTCCATATCCTGAATCCTTTTTTTAATGAAGTCCAGTTGAGTACTACAATCCATTACTTGTTGTATGAGTCTTTGTGCACTATCCCTGGAGAATCGTGGGATATTCATCCCCTAAAATAAAAATAAAAATATAACAATCTCCAGGCCTACATCTTTTACCTGAAGCTGTGGTGACAGATACTGACCTGTTGTAGTGACAAGTTCCACCACCTCATCCACCTCTCCTTCCTCCACTTCTCCTTCCTCCACCTCTCCTTTATCCAATTCTACTTCCTCCACATCCTCAGGTTGGGCTTGTGGGGGAGGTTGGGGTTCTTTAGCAATGTATTTTGGGTACTGTGTGAATACCAGCATTAGAAGAATGGACCTATGGACTAACTTCGGAGTCAACCCGTCTGGGGTCACCTCCTGTGTTAGTCTCCTGCCGAAAGGGGAGATGTGTGACAGGAGGGTCACGTTGGACACAGGGTGAGCCAGGAAACCATGGACATTAAGAATATGCTTGAAATTGAAATAGTAATATTAGTCCACAATATTGTTTTATTCTGAATTTAACAGGTTAATTGGGAGATGTGTTCAGCCTCAATCACCTGTCTGCCTAGTGTAATGCTAATGAATCGCAGCTTCTAAAAGACCTGTTCATTGTTTGTGGTGATGTGGTGATGTGGATTGGGGAAATTAAGTCTATACTTATGTGTAATTGTACTCAGACAGACAGGCTACAAATATTTTCATTGTGAGATGTGTATTGCAGGTCATGGGTCTGAGACAGCAGCTGTAGCTAATTGACTCATGTAAATTGGGTCTGATGGGTATTGGGAGACAAAAGCTAACCTGTTGTCTTTTAGGAGGTGGCAAAATAATGTGTATTGAGTCTTGTTATGTTGTGGGTGGAGCTGGACCATTGTTCATTCAGGTTAATGCAGTATTGGATGTGTATAAGAGTTTCAATGTTTCAATGTTTTTGGCAATAAAGGCAGTCTATTTTTGGAAAGATACAGAGCGTGTTGTCTCGTTCTTTGGAAGGATTAATTCCTATGGGAAGTGGTCTTCTGGCTGTGGAGGATCGACAGGGAAGTTGTGTCCAGGAGAGGGAAGATATCTAAACGGCGTTAAACCCCTTTCGTATTTGGGGTTGCCGTTACAGTGTGGTTTTGCTGGGCTCCGAGGAGTGGTGTCCTCCCAGTCTTCTCTCCCCTATGAGATTTAAACAAATGGTACACTTAACACACACATATATGAAGTCAGAACTAGGAATATGAATCATTGTTTGCAGGTGGGTTACACTTGTCTGTTTAGGCCCAGTTCCAAGATGAAGACCAGATTCGAGAACTATACAAAGCTAAAAAACAGACCTTTTAGTGTCAATTTTATCACATGCCCCCCCCCCCCCAGTACCCACTGTAGCACCTGTGGTGGACACCCTAAAAATGTTCTTTTGGTGGCCCACACTATAGTGCTCCTGTGAGTGCAGATGTGTAAACAACTGCTGAGTGCCCTCTCCTTTTCATTGATTCAACTTTGCATTTCAATCTAGTTACAAACACATCATCTTGACAACAAGGTCATATCTTTTATAGTTTTTAAACTTGCTTTTTTGGCAACAAAAAATGATATTGGCAAATCATCGTATGTAGTGTGCAAACGATGTGTCTATATCGACTGATTACTGTGCCCACTAAATTGGAGAAGATGTAATTTAAGAATGTTAATTAATAAAAAACAACAACATGGAGCAACATGCAAGTTGTGAAATACAACAATAGGAACACAGGAGAAGTACTTAGTTTTTTAAGCATTCTGTTAATGCTCCTTAACTGCTCCGGCTCCCTCAGTTTGAGGTCAGGCCACCTCTTTCTAAGCTGCTCCTTGGATCTTTTCACCCCAAAATTCTGATTCAGACTTTTCACTACTTTCTTCATAATTTTGTCCTTCCGAAGATTAGGGTGGGAGTACGGCCCATGCTTGGCATCATAATCACAATTGTTCAATATGGCCACCATTTCCACCATCTCCACAAAGGACATATTAGATGCCTTGTAGCGCCTCCTTGTTTGTGACGTTTCCCGCTCTGGGCTTGTCTCCTCATTAAAATTCTCTGAATTCACAGAAACCTGCTGTGACTCCGCCATGTTGCCTGCGCGCCGAAAGAGAAAGGGAGGGGAAACATCAAGAAAGAACGTCATGGGCGGGTGATGTGTGTCACGCATGCGTAGTGTATATAAAGCTAACACACATGTGACGTACCTACGTTCTGTGTGCGGAAGAAGGAGTTTAGAGCGCCGAACGTTAAGCCCGAAGGTATCATTTACTAATTGGTACATCAGTGGCCTATACTGCATAGAGATTGGAGAGGCATATATGGGCATAAAGATTTCACGAGTTTAGAGTGTGATTGACATTTTTAATTTTGTCTGGTGTTTTGTCTTGCAGAAACAATGAATGTGTTTGGGGAAAAATAATTTCTAGCTGAATTCATTGACAGATTAAGGGAGCTGCCCGCTCTGTGGGAGACAAAAAATCCCCAGCATAAAAAAAAGGGGTTCGGAGAGCAGCGCTGGAGAGCCTGCTCCCATTTGTGCAGACCAGGGTGCCCCATGCAACCATTGAGCAGCTTGACACCAAAATTGGGACCTTGAGAGGCACATATAGGACTGCGCGCAATCGGGTCCTGGCATCTCAGAGGTTAGGAGCAGCAGCAGGGGAGGTATATGTCCCACATTTGTGGTACTACGACAGGTTGGCCTTTCTGAATGACCACATTACAGCAAGGGAATCACTGTCCAGCCTTCCCTCCAGCCTTCCCTCCAGCCAAGATGATCCTTCCCAGGATCAGGAGGAGCCTTCCATCTTGGATGAGGACCCAGATCTGTCCGCCTGGAGCCAGGTATAGTATTTTCGACACATTTATTTTTCAAAAATGAATGATGTAAAATAGATGTTAAGATGGGTAAAAATTTAGGCAATCAAGAAAAAGGGATTGACATAGCAATAGACAGTAGTGTGAAAAAAAGTTGGGGAGAAGATAGCAAAATGATGGGGGCATAATGAGAGTATTATACACACAAATTTTGAAGGATTTGCAACAGTCAATGATCTGAACATTGTGGGGGTGCTTTAATAACAGCAAATCCACTTTGCACTACAAGTGAAAACTACAAGTGCAAAGTGCACTAAAAATTATCAACAAATTGAACTTGGAAGTAAAGTCGCTGTAAATCAGAGGGGTAGATCTTAAATGAGGGGAAGCTCTGCTGATTTTAATTTCCAATCATGTGCAAGCTAAGTTTCTGCTTTTTCTTTGCCTTGCATGTCCCCCTCAGATCTCCAGCGACTGCACTTCCAAGTACACTTTCAAAGCAATTACAAGTGCACTTGTAGTTTGCACTTGTATTGCAAAGTGGATTTGCCTTTACTAAATAATCCCCTGTGTGTGATTGATGAAACAAAAATCTAAAATATGTCACTTTTTTACACAGGAGGAGGTCAGCCAAGATGAGAGTGTAAGATGGGAAGCAGCTCTCATTGTCTGAACACTGTTTGTTTACAATTAAATATTTAACTGTCATTCTGCTGTTTGGCCACAAGATGCCGCTGGTTTTTCCTGATACAGATAACGGGCTGTAGCCATGGAGACGCTGTACACAAATCAGTGCTGTGACACACAGGAAAGAAAGTGAGAGGAGAACTGTAGTATAACGGGCTGTTTTGGACAGAGATTCAAGAAAGAGAGAGAAAGTGTGTAGCGAGCAGACAGCCATTTTGAGAAGGAGTTTGTTCTGAGGACTGTGTGCAGAGAATCCTACAACATCCAGGTGTGGAAACAGAACTGCAGCTGACAGAAGTTGCTTGCAGGAAGATGGATGAGACCTGAGGAACAAAACAATATACACTGCAGGACCATATACTTGTTAGAGAGACATTTTGTTCCGGTCAGAGTCACCAGCGAATGCAGAGCAGACCCGGGTCGGTAAGATCGTGCACGCACCCCATTACTTTGTTGGCGCCTAGAGACTGAGACCAGGCCTGTAGATAGTTAGTAGGGTCTCTGTTTGTGTCAGGCCACAAGTGTTGCTACTGTTCACTACAGGGACTCCATAACCTAAAGTGACACTTCACAATTGGAGAGCTGATGAACTTTCTACAAACTCAAGATAGACTGGCGTTGTGCTCAGGAGGAACACGCAGACGCATGATACAACACCAGTTAAGGGGGGGGGGGAAATACGGTAGAGCTTTGTAAGTTTGTAAACTGTTGTGCTGCACCGCAGGCTAGCCCGCACCACACACCCATACAGTTATTCTTGTGTTGTTTTTAGGGTATTAACAGGTAAGGTGTGGCAGTTTAGTTTTTGCCCACCAGTAGGCAAATTACTCCTGCATCCTACGTAGGGCGCCGCGCTGTGCAGCATAAGGGTCTCAGCCTTCGGGCTGGGTGTCTGTAAATATATTGTATGTTCCCAGAATTGGCGGTTGGGTTCAATACCCCGTCTAAGTAAAATTCAGTTTTAACAAGAGCTGGTGGTGGAGTGGTTTTCCTTGTTCGTGACTTCGCTGTATCCTGGGGAGCCCACCCCGGTACACGTTCTACATCTTGGCGTAGTCGTCAGGATACAGCGACCGTTATGGACGGGAACGCAGCGGGAGACCCTCCCCCGGCACCACTGGCGCCGGTCCAGGACCCAGCTCAGGGTGCGCCAGTGCAAGGCCAACTTGCCTCCGCAATGTCTGCCACAGTAGGGTATATCTCCGCGGAGGCGCTGTTGTGTCACCTGCCAAAATTTGACAGTAAAAACAGGACGTTGCAGGACTGGACTGAAAGGGTGCAAAGTGCAGTTAGGATGTGTAACCTGAACCCCGAGCTACGGGCAGAGGTTGCGTTGGGGGCTCTAGAGGGTGACGTAAGATGGACAGTGATGGTGAGGCCCGAATCCGAGAGAGACACCCTAGAGAAAATATTCTCCCTTCTGAAGAAAACCCAGGGGGGGGGGCGTACCAAAGTGGTACAGTTGCGGAGTCACTTCTTCAACAGACCGCAGCGAGAGGGTGAGACCCTGATGCAGTACTCCAATGCCCTACAGGAGATGTTAAGTGAAATGCAGCGGCGAGACCCAGAGGCCATGGGAGCCTTCCAGGGGGTGGACCGGCTACTACGAGACCAGTTCATAGTGGGGCTCTCCAACAATTTCTTACGAGACAAATTGCAAGAGATGACCCGGATGTCGCCCGACATGACGTTCTATAATGTCTACCTAGCCGCTGTTGAGAGAGAGGAAGAGCACATGCCTGTGGCAGAGAGAGTAGTCAGTGGCATCCATGCTACAGGAGGGCGGTCTGCATCCGAAGACTCAGAGTCCTTAAGAGATGTGGTTCAGGGCCTGCGGACGAAGTTGAGAGAACTCCGGCTGGAAGTGTCTCAGATGAAGGCAGAATCACCCCGGTCACTGGAAATGACCCCGGTGCCCCGCGCTACCCCACCCAGGATTACTCAGGTGCGAGGGTTAGTTAAAAGGGGGCCCCTCTGCTGGGCTTGTCGACAGTACGGCCATATGGCCAGAGAGTGCCCAAAACAGATGAAGTCTGAGCCAACGTTAAACTTCCGACCGCCGCGTTAGCTGGGCGTCCTGCGGCGGTACGCCAGAAGCTAAGCCCTATGTGTGAAGAGCACAACCTGTATGCCAGCAGCCCCATTATGGAAGCCGAGTTGGAAGGCCAGAAGGTACGCTGCCTAGTTGATACAGGGTCGGGGTGCACCCTTATGCCTTTGGAGTTCTTCGAAAGGCACTTTGGACATATGATGGAGCCGGAAGACGGGAGCGTCATCAGGCTGACAGCTGCCAATAACAGGGAGATGGACGTCCGAGGCATAGTCTGGATGCGGGTCCGACTGTTTGGGGAAGACGTCGGCAAGAAAGGGGTCGTGCTGGTGGACCATTCGTCCCGGAGAGGCATGGACGTGACGCTAGGTATGAATGTGCTGAGAGACCTAGCCCATCAACTTTATGCCAAAGAAGGGCGGAAGTATTGGCAACGGGCCACCACACACCAGCCGACCCAGAAGGTTTTACAGCAGATGGTGAGGAGCTGTAGTCTGCAAAAGAGCAACATGTCCGGTCGGCCCATTGGACACGTGAGGATGCCGCGGAGGACCCCAGTGAAGGTCCCAGCTCGTCAAGAACAAATATTGATGCTGCCGGTGGTGGCGGGACAACAACTGAATGGACTGGAGGTCCTGATCGAGCCGGCTTACCAAGAGGAGACGCAGACTCGCCCACTGGTAGCCGGGGCCCTCGCAATTGTGAAGGATGGATGTGTGCCTGTACGCTGCCTCAATGTTGAAGACTGTGAGTTAACCGTGCCTGGGAATACCTTGCTGGCCAAAGTTTATGTGTCTGAAGGGGATATGCCTCGACAAACGAGCGTCACGCTACAGCCAGATAGGAGGTCAGCCTGGACCTATGCTGTAGAGGTCCATCAACGGGAAACCCCGACAGCGGAGTGGAACGGTCGAGTGATCATGGCTCGGATGGGGGTGGACTGCAAGACCCTGACTCCAGGACAACAGAAGTTGCTGGAAAACACCATTTGGGAATTTCATGAGGCATTCTCGAGACATGATGAGGACTTCAGGTGTGTTTCCGCCATTGAACACGAAATCCCCACTGGCGATGCTGCACCAATTAGGGAACGTTACCGGCAAATCCCACCTAAAATGTACCAGGAGGTGAAAGATATGGTGGCCAGCATGTTGGAAAACCGAGTGATCCAGGAGAGTCAAAGTCCATGGGCTGCTCTGGTAGTCTTGGTGCGGAAGAAAGATGGGAGTCTCCGGCTCTGCGTGGATTATCGGAAGCTGAATGCCCAGACCGTCCGGGATGCCTACCCCCTTCCGCGGATTGAGGAGTCGTTATCCGCCCTGAGTCATGCAAAGTTCTTCTCGACTCTTGACCTGGCCAGTGGGTATTGGCAGGTACTAGTGATGAGCCGAACACCCCCGGGTTCGGTTCGCACCAGAACCGGCGAACGGACCGAAAGTTCGCGCGAACATTAGAACCCTATTAAATACAATGGATGCGAACGTTCGGATTCTAAAGTGCTAATTATAACGACTATTATCCATGTTATTGTCCGAAACAGAGTTTGGGAACCCGGCTTCTGCACCAGGGGACATGTATCAATGCAAAAAGAAGTTTTAAAAACAGACGTTTTCCGGGAGCAGTCATTTTAATGATGCATAAAGTGAAAAAAAAAGTCAAATATTCCTTTAAATATTGTACCTGGGGGGTGTCTAAAGTATGCCTGTGAAGTGCCACGTGTTTCCCGTGTTTAGAACTGTCCCTGCACAAAATAACATTTCTAAAGGGAAAAAAGTCATTTAAAACTGCTTGCGGCTTTAATGCAATGTCTGGTCCCGGTAATATGGATGAAAATCTTTAGGAAAAATGGCATAGCTACCCCATCAACCCCCCCCCCCCTACCCCAGCCCATTACCAGCCCCTTTGGGTCTTGTATGGATATTAAGGGGAACCCCGCACACAAAATAAAAAAGGACCTATATACTCTGAACAGCAGTATAGAGGCGGTGAATACAAGACAGGGACTGTAGGTTTGTTCTTATGTAGAATCTGTTTATAATTTTGAACAGCTGCATTATTTAAGTGGAGCTCCATGGCAAATTCCTTTTTTTTAGTTTTTTGTAAAACATAGGGAACGGTTATCACCCCTGTCACATTTTTTTTGCTGTCTGTGCCCCTGTTCAGAACATTTCACCTCACTTTGCGTCCCAATGACAACTGTTTTTGAAATGTGGTGTTTTTATTGAAACAAGGATTGGTGATAAAGCATCAGTAGAGAGGAGACACCTTTCTCCCATATTAAGTCTTAGAGGAGAGAATTTTCCTTCCAAGGGGTAGATTTCCTCTCACTTCCTGTTGTCTTCTTCCGTTTGCAAGTAGTAGTAGTTTGTAAGTTGGATGTTTGAAAGTAGGGACCTTCCGTATATACTCTGCAGAAATTGGCCCCTTAGGTGTTGGTGTTGGCACAACACTGAAAGCACTCACAGTTATTCTTGGTGGGTGCTGGAACGCCCTTCTGTCAAGTATAATATCAGGAATTGTAATAACATATAATTGTTGATCAGTGGTAGTAAAAATTGGGCCTTTGATGGTGGTGCTGGTGCCCCAACACTGTAAGGCCTGACAGTTACTCTTGGTGGGCGCAGCAATGGTCCCTGCTGTGAATTATTAGATCAATAATTATAATTGCATGCCCCTGTTGAACAGGGGCTGAAAAATTGGGCCTTTGGTGGTGGTGGTGGTGGTGATGGTGGTGCTGGTGCCACAACACTGTAAGGCCTGACAGTTACTCTTGGTGGGCGCAGCAATGCTCCCTGCTGTGAATTATTAGATCAATAATTATAATTGCATGCCCCTGTTGAACAGGGGCTGAAAAATTGGGCCTTAGGCACTGGTGGCACAACACTGCAACCCCTCACAGATACTGTACTTGGAGCACAGCAATGAGGCCTGTTGCAAAGTATTGCATCAAAAATTTTAATTACACGCCCCTGTTAAACAGGGGCTGAAAAATTGGGCCTTAGCCACTGGTGGCGTCACCCATAAACCAAAATGATCTTCCAAGCTATCATCGTTAATCGTATCATTGAGGAGGAGGAGGAGGATAGCCAGTCAACATAACAGCACAGGCACTCAGCATCAGCATCAGTCTTGAAGGGATGTGACATTTTAAAATCAATTAGTCTGTTATATCAGCATCTGGTGTGTGGTAGCTGGTGGTGATCCAAGACTGGCTCATCTTGATGAAAGTCAGTCGATCAACCGAGTCGGTGGACAGGCGCACCCTGTGATCCGTGACAAATCCTCCAGCAGCACTGAATGTGCGTTCTGAAAGAACGCTGGATGCAGGACAGGCCAGTAGCTCAATTGCATACTGTGCAAGCTCTGGCCAGTGATCCATCCTCAAGACCCAGTAAGCCAGAGGATTTTCGGTGGGGAAGGTGTCCAAGTCTGACCTTGCCCCTAGGTATTCCTGCACCATGTATATCAGACGCTGGCGATGGTTGCTGGAACCGATCATACTTTGGGGCTGCGGACTAAAGAATTGTCTGAACGCATCGGTCAGACGGCCACCTTCCCCACTGCTCCTTCTTTGACTGCCCGAAGCCTCAGCAACTCGTTGTCCAGGACCAGGAGTTTGTAACCTCCCAGTCTCTGGGAACGCGTTGCACAGACCTTTCTGCAAGGCCTCCCGGAGTTGTCTCATCCTCTGCTCCCTCTGCGACGGTACGATAAGGTCCGCAACCTTACCCTTGTACCGTGGATCAAGGAGAGTGGCCAGCCAGTAATGGTCCCTCTCCTTGATCCGAAGAATACGAGGATCCTTCCGCAGACTTTGCAGGATCAGGGAGGCCATGCAGCGTAGGTTAGCTGAGGCATTCAGTCCGGAGTCCTCTGGGTCACTAAGGACGACATGATCCGCAGCCACCTCCTCCCAGCCACGTACAAGTCCACTGGTTTCTTGGGCCTGTAAATCATCCCTAAAAGACTGCTGCTGATGATGCTGAGTGCCAGCCTCCACCTCCATGCTGACACAATCCTCCTCCTCCTCCTCCTCCTCCTCCTCCTCTTCCTGTGCGATGGGTGGGACAGAAGGAACACTGTCTGGGTAAAGGGGGCCTTGAGAGGCAAGGAAGTCCTCCTCTTCCTGCCTCTGTTCTGCCTCAAGTGCCCTGTCCATTATTCCACGCAGCGTGTGCTCCAACAGGTGGACAAGAGGTACAGTGTCACTGATGCATGCACTGTCACTGCTCACCATCCTCGTGGCCTCCTCAAATGGTGCCAGGACAGTGCATGCATCCCTGATCATGCCCCACTGGCGTGGTGAAAAAAACCCGAGCTCCCCTGACCCTGTCCTGGTGCCGTAGTCGCACAGGTACTCATTGATGGCCCTCTGCTGCGTGTGCAGCCGCTGCAGCATGGCCAACGTTGAGTTCCACCTGGTGGGCATGTCACATATAAGGCGGTTCTTGGGCAGGTTCAACTCCTTTTGAAGCTCAGCCAGGCGAGCACTGGCATTATAAGATCTGCGGAAATGCACACAGACTTTCCTGGCCTGCCTCAGGACATCCTGTAAGCCCGGGTACCTGCCCAAGAACCGCTGCACCACCAGGTTAAGGACGTGAGCCATACAGGGCACATGGGTCAGTTGTCCCTGTCGGAGGGCGGAGAGGAGGTTGGTGCCATTGTCGCAAACCACCATTCCTGGCTTAAGCTGGCGTGGCGTCAACCACCTCTCGGCCTGCCCCTGCAGAGCAGACAGGACCTCTGCCCCAGTGTGGCTCCTGTCCCCCAAACACACCAGCGCAAGCACGGCATGGCATCTTTTTGCCTGCGTACTTGCGTAGCCCCTTGAACGCCTACAGAGCACCGCTGGTTCCAAGGACAAACCACAGGAAGAGGCCATGGAGGAAGAAGAAGAGGAGGGGGTGGAGGAGAGAGGTGTGTCACAACCAGTAGTAGCATTTTGGAGGCGTGGCGGTGGAACAACCTCCAACACTACTGCACCTTGTCCTGCATCCTTCCCAGCTGCCAAAAGAGTGACCCAATGGGCCGTGAAAGAAAGGTAACGTCCCTGTCCATGCCTGCTGGACCATGAGTCAGCGGTAATATGCACCTTACCGCTGACCGCCCTGTCCAGCGAGGCCAAGACATTGCCTTCCACATGCCTGTAGAGAGCCGGAATAGCCTTCCGTGCGAAAAAGTGTCGTTTGGGAACCTGCCACTGAGGAACCGCACATTGCACAAACTCACGGAAGTGGGCCGAGTCTACCAACTGAAAAGGCAGCAGTTGAAGCGCTAGCAATTTAGCCAAGCTAGCATTCAACCGCTGGGCATGTGGATGGCTGGGAGTGAACTTCTTTTGACGGTCCAGCAGCTGGGGCAGGGAAATTTGCCTGCTAGAATCGGACGTTGGTGTACTGCTAGCAGAGTGCCCGCAAGTACTTGCCTGTGACACACCTAATTCTACACCTTCATTCCTCTCAGAGCAGGTTTCAGAGAGGAGTGAAGGTATAGTGGGGTTGGAGATCCCAGCTGATGCGGTGCAAGAAGAGGTCAGCTTTGTTCTTTGGTGTGGGTCTTTAAGGTAGGCTTGCCAACAAGCTGCATGGCAGGTCAACATATGTCTGATCAAGCATGTGGTGCCCAAGCGGCTGATGTTTTGGCCACGCGATATACGCTTGAGACATATGTTGCAAACAGCAGCTGTGAGATCTGATGCACTCGCCTCAAAAAAGGCCCACACCAAAGAACTTTTTGAATGACGGGCAGAGGCAGCGCCCTGCACAGGCGGAGCTCTGCGGTGTGATTCCGTCGGTGTGCTGCCCATACGCTGGCCACTCAAGGGCATCCTGCCTCGTTGGAGATGTGCCTCCTCCTCATACTCCTCCTCCTCCTCTCTCCTATTAGGCACCCACGTGGAGTCAGTGACCTCATCATCCCCTCCCTCCTCATCACTGGAGCCAATCTGGCAGTATGCTGCAGCTGCTGGAACATGACTGCCAGATTGGTGTCCTTCTTGAGCATCCCCTCTCTCTGCTCTCATGCTGCTGCCTTCCTCTAGCTGGGTATCATCATCAGATCCTTCCAAACGCTGGGCATCCTCCTGGAGCATGTACCCAACACTGTGCTCAAACAGTTCGGGGGACTCCTCAGGAGGAGGGCATGGTGGGTCTAGGGAAGGATTGACTAATGAAGATAATGATACAAGAGAAGAGGACGCTTTGGCAGCTGCTTTGCCAGTACCCTGAGCCTGGGTGAGAGAGGATGAGGAGGATGAGGTGGGCTTGGTCATCCACTCTACCAAGTCTTCGGCATGATGTGGCTCAACATGTCCAGCTGCCGAAAACAAGGACAAGCGTGTCCCATGGCCATGTGCTGATGACAATGCACCGCGTACACGACCAGTACTGTTGCCCCCAGACACAGAGCCTGCTTGCCCTCTTTTTTTGCCTCCTGACTGTCTACCTCTCCTTGGTTGCCTTCCAGACATTTTAATGGATGGCCTGCAGGGAGATGGGAAAAACAGCAATAAGGGCTACCTTCAGGTGTATATTGTGCAGGAGGCTTAGCAACAATGACACTGACACTGTCCCCTGCCTATCCTTCTCTGTCCCTAAACACAAGGATTGAAAATATGGTTCAGCAAAAAAGTTTTAGAACAGAATAGCACACTGACACTTTCCCTCACTGTCCTACTCTGTCCCTCCCTACAAACAAGATTTAGCACAGAATAGCACACTGATAATTTCCACGAGTGTCCTTCTCTGTCCCTCAACTCAAGGATTGAAAATATGGAACAGCAAAATTGGTTTAGAACAGAATAGCACACTGTCAGTTTCACTCACTGTCCTACTCTGTCCCTCCCTACAAACAAGATTTAGCACAGAATAGCACACTGATAATTTCTACGAGTGTCCTTCTCTGTCCCTCAACTCAAGGATTGAAAATATGGAACAGCAAAATTGGTTTAGAACAGAATAGCACATTGTCAGTTTCACTCACTGTACCTCTCTGTCCCTCAACTCAAGGATTGAAAATATGGTTCAGCAAAATAGTTTTAGAACAGAATAGCACACTGTCAGTTTCACTCACTGTACCTCTCTGTCCCTCAACTCAAGGATTGAAAATATGGTTCAGCAAAATAGTTTTAGAACACAATAGCACACTGACACTTTCCCTCACTGTACCTCTCTGTCCCTCAACTCAAGGATTGAAAATATGGTTCAGCAAAATAGTTTTAGAACAGAATAGCACACTGTCAGTTTCACTCACTGTACCTCTCTGTCCCTCAACTCAAGGATTGAAAATATGGAACAGCAAAATTGGTTTAGAACAGAATAGCACACTGTCAGTTTCACTCACTGTACCTCTCTGTCCCTCAACTCAAGGATTGAAAATATGGAACAGCAAAATTGGTTTAGAACAGAATAGCACACTGTCAGTTTCACTCACTGTACCTCTCTGTCCCTCAACTCAAGGATTGAAAATATGGAACAGCAAAATTGGTTTAGAACAGAATAGCACACTGTCAGTTTCACTCACTGTACCTCTCTGTCCCTCAACTCAAGGATTGAAAATATGGTTCAGTAAAATAGTTTTAGAACAGAATAGCACACTGTCAGTTTCCCTCACTGTACCTCTCTGTCCCTCAACTCAAGGATTGAAAATATGGAACAGCAAAATTGATTTAGAACAGAATAGCACACTGTCAGTTTCACTCACTGTACCTCTCTGTCCCTCAACTCAAGGATTGAAAATATGGTTCAGCAAAATAGTTTTAGAACACAATAGAACACTGACACTTTCCCTCACTGTACCTCTCTGTCCCTCAACTCAAGGATTGAAAATATGGAACAGCAAAATTGGTTTAGAACAGAATAGCACACTGTCAGTTTCCCTCACTGTACCTCTCTGTCCCTCAACTCAAGGATTGAAAATATGGTTCAGCAAAATAGTTGTAGAACACAATAGCACACTGACACTTTCCCTCACTGTACCTCTCTGTCCCTCAACTCAAGGATTGAAAATATGGTTCAGCAAAATAGTTTTAGAACACAATAGCACACTGACACTTTCCCTCACTGTACCTCTCTATCCCTCAACTCAAGGATTGAAAATATGGTTCAGCAAAATAGTTTTAGAACAGAATAGCACACTGTCAGTTTCACTCACTGTACCTCTCTGTCCCTCAACTCAAGGATTGAAAATATGGTTCAGCAAAATAGTTTTAGAACACAATAGCACACTGACACTTTCCCTCACTGTACCTCTCTGTCCCTCAACTCAAGGATTGAAAATATGGTTCAGCAAAATAGTTTTAGAACAGAATAGCACACTGTCAGTTTCACTCACTGTACCTCTCTGTCCCTCAACTCAAGGATTGAAAATATGGAACAGCAAAATTGGTTTAGAACAGAATAGCACACTGTCAGTTTCACTCACTGTACCTCTCTGTCCCTCAACTCAAGGATTGAAAATATGGAACAGCAAAATTGGTTTAGAACAGAATAGCACACTGTCAGTTTCACTCACTGTACCTCTCTGTCCCTCAACTCAAGGATTGAAAATATGGAACAGCAAAATTGGTTTAGAACAGAATAGCACACTGTCAGTTTCACTCACTGTACCTCTCTGTCCCTCAACTCAAGGATTGAAAATATGGTTCAGTAAAATAGTTTTAGAACAGAATAGCACACTGTCAGTTTCCCTCACTGTACCTCTCTGTCCCTCAACTCAAGGATTGAAAATATGGAACAGCAAAATTGATTCAGAACAGAATAGCACACTGTCAGTTTCACTCACTGTACCTCTCTGTCCCTCAACTCAAGGATTGAAAATATGGTTCAGCAAAATAGTTTTAGAACACAATAGAACACTGACACTTTCCCTCACTGTACCTCTCTGTCCCTCAACTCAAGGATTGAAAATATGGAACAGCAAAATTGGTTTAGAACAGAATAGCACACTGTCAGTTTCCCTCACTGTACCTCTCTGTCCCTCAACTCAAGGATTGAAAATATGGTTCAGCAAAATAGTTGTAGAACACAATAGCACACTGACACTTTCCCTCACTGTACCTCTCTGTCCCTCAACTCAAGGATTGAAAATATGGTTCAGCAAAATAGTTTTAGAACACAATAGCACACTGACACTTTCCCTCACTGTACCTCTCTATCCCTCAACTCAAGGATTGAAAATATGGTTCAGCAAAATAGTTTTAGAACACAATAGCACACTGTCAGTTTCACTCACTGTACCTCTCTGTCCCTCAACTCAAGGATTGAAAATATGGAACAGCAAAATTGGTTTAGAACAGAATAGCACACTGACACTTTCCCTCACTGTACCTCTCTGTCCCTCAACTCAAGGATTGAAAATATGGTTCAGCAAAATAGTTTTAGAACACAATAGCACACTGATACTTTCCCTCACTGTACCTCTCTGTCCCTCAACTCAAGGATTGAAAATATGGTTCAGCAAAATAGTTTTAGAACAGAATAGCACACTGTCAGTTTCCCTCACTGTACCTCTCTGTCCCTCAACTCAAGGATTGAAAATATGGAACAGCAAAATTGGTTTAGAACAGAATAGCACACTGTCAGTTTCACTCACTGTACCTCTCTGTCCCTCAACTCAAGGATTGAAAATATGGTTCAGCAAAATAGTTTTAGAACACAATAGCACACTGACACTTTCCCTCACTGTACCTCTCTGTCCCTCAACTCAAGGATTGAAAATATGGAACAGCAAAATTGGTTTAGAACAGAATAGCACACTGTCAGTTTCACTCACTGTACCTCTCTGTCCCTCAACTCAAGGATTGAAAATATGGTTCAGCAAAATAGTTTTAGAACACAATAGCACACTGACACTTTCCCTCACTGTACCTCTCTGTCCCTCAACTCAAGGATTGAAAATATGGAACAGCAAAATTGGTTTAGAACAGAATAGCACACTGTCAGTTTCACTCACTGTACCTCTCTGTCCCTCAACTCAAGGATTGAAAATATGGTTCAGCAAAATAGTTTTAGAACAGAATAGCACACTGTCAGTTTCACTCACTGTACCTCTCTGTCCCTCAACTCAAGGATTGAAAATATGGTTCAGCAAAATAGTTTTAGAACACAATAGCACACTGACACTTTCCCTCACTGTACCTCTCTGTCCCTCAACTCAAGGATTGAAAATATGGTTCAGCAAAATAGTTTTAGAACAGAATAGCACACTGTCAGTTTCACTCACTGTACCTCTCTGTCCCTCAACTCAAGGATTGAAAATATGGAACAGCAAAATTGGTTTAGAACAGAATAGCACACTGTCAGTTTCACTCACTGTACCTCTCTGTCCCTCAACTCAAGGATTGAAAATATGGAACAGCAAAATTGGTTTAGAACAGAATAGCACACTGTCAGTTTCACTCACTGTACCTCTCTGTCCCTCAACTCAAGGATTGAAAATATGGAAAAGCAAAATTGGTTTAGAACAGAATAGCACACTGTCAGTTTCACTCACTGTACCTCTCTCTCCCTCAACTCAAGGATTGAAAATATGGTTCAGCAAAATAGTTTTAGAACAGAATAGCACACTGTCAGTTTCCCTCACTGTACCTCTCTGTCCCTCAACTCAAGGATTGAAAATATGGAACAGCAAAATTGATTTAGAACAGAGTAGCACACTGTCAGTTTCACTCACTGTACCTCTCTGTCCCTCAACTCAAGGATTGAAAATATGGTTCAGCAAAATAGTTTTAGAACACAATAGCACCCTGACACTTTCCCTCACTGTACCTCTCTGTCCCTCAACTCAAGGATTGAAAATATGGAACAGCAAAATTGGTTTAGAACAGAATAGCACACTGTCAGTTTCACTCACTGTACCTCTCTGTCCCTCAACTCAAGGATTGAAAATATGGTTCAGCAAAATAGTTTTAGAACACAATAGCACACTGACACTTTCCCTCACTGTACCTCTCTGTCCCTCAACTGAAGGATTGAAAATATGGTTCAGCAAAATAGTTTTAGAACAGAATAGCACACTGTCAGTTTCCCTCACTGTACCTCTCTGTCCCTCAACTCAAGGATTGAAAATATGGAACAGCAAAATTGGTTTAGAACAGAATAGCACACTGTCAGTTTCACTCACTGTACCTCTCTGTCCCTCAACTCAAGGATTGAAAATATGGTTCAGCAAAATAGTTTTAGAACACAATAGCACACTGACACTTTCCCTCACTGTACCTCTCTGTCCCTCAACTCAAGGATTGAAAATATGGAACAGCAAAATAGTTTTAGAACAGATAGCACACTGACACTTTCCCCCACTGTACCTCTCTGTCCCTCAACTCAAGGATTGAAAATATGGTTCAGCAAAATAGTTTTAGAACAGAATAGCACACTGTCAGTTTCCCTCACTGTACCTCTCTGTCCCTCAACTCAAGGATTGAAAATATGGAACAGCAAAATTGGTTTAGAACAGAATAGCACACTGTCAGTTTCACTCACTGTACCTCTCTGTCCCTCAACTCAAGGATTGAAAATATGGTTCAGCAAAAAAGTTTTAGAACACAATAGCACACTGACACTTTCCCTCACTGTACCTCTCTGTCCCTCAACTCAAGGATTGAAAATATGGAACAGCAAAATTGGTTTAGAACAGAATAGCACACTGTCAGTTTCACTCACTGTACCTCTCTGTCCCTCAACTCAAGGATTGAAAATATGGTTCAGCAAAATAGTTTTAGAACACAATAGCACACTGTCAGTTTCACTCACTGTACCTCTCTGTCCCTCAACTCAAGGATTGAAAATATGGTTCAGCAAAATAGTTTTAGAACAGAATAGCACACTGTCAGTTTCCCTCACTGTACCTCTCTGTCCCTCAACTCAAGGATTGAAAATATGGAACAGCAAAATTGGTTTAGAACAGAATAGCACACTGTCAGTTTCACTCACTGTACCTCTCTGTCCCTCAACTCAAGGATTGAAAATATGGTTCAGCAAAATAGTTTTAGAACACAATAGCACACTGACACTTTCCCTCACTGTACCTCTCTGTCCCTCAACTCAAGGATTGAAAATATGGAACAGCAAAATTGGTTTAGAACAGAATAGCACACTGTCAGTTTCACTCACTGTACCTCTCTGTCCCTCAACTCAAGGATTGAAAATATGGTTCAGCAAAATAGTTTTAGAACAGAATAGCACACTGTCAGTTTCCCTCACTGTACCTCTCTGTCCCTCAACTCAAGGATTGAAAATATGGAACAGCAAAATTGATTTAGAACAGAGTAGCACACTGTCAGTTTCACTCACTGTACCTCTCTGTCCCTCAACTCCAGGATTGAAAATATGGTTCAGCAAAATAGTTTTAGAACACAATAGCACACTGACACTTTCCCTCACTGTACCTCTCTGTCCCTCAACTCAAGGATTGAAAATATGGAACAGCAAAATTGGTTTAGAACAGAATAGCACACTGTCAGTTTCACTCACTGTACCTCTCTGTCCCTCAACTCAAGGATTGAAAATATGGTTCAGCAAAATAGTTTTAGAACACAATAGCACACTGACACTTTCCCTCACTGTACCTCTCTGTCCCTCAACTCAAGGATTGAAAATATGGAACAGCAAAATTGGTTTAGAACAGAATAGCACACTGTCAGTTTCACTCACTGTACCTCTCTGTCCCTCAACTCAAGGATTGAAAATATGGAACAGCAAAATTGGTTTAGAACAGAATAGCACACTGACACTTTCCCTCACTGTACCTCTCTGTCCCTCAACTCAAGGATTGAAAATATGGTTCAGCAAAATAGTTTTAGAACACAATAGCACACTGACACTTTCCCCCACTGTACCTCTCTGTCCCTCAACTCAAGGATTGAAAATATGGTTCAGCAAAATAGTTTTAGAACAGAATAGCACACTGTCAGTTTCCCTCACTGTACCTCTCTGTCCCTCAACTCAAGGATTGAAAATATGGAACAGCAAAATTGGTTTAGAACAGAATAGCACACTGTCAGTTTCACTCACTGTACCTCTCTGTCCCTCAACTCAAGGATTGAAAATATGGTTCAGCAAAAAAGTTTTAGAACACAATAGCACACTGACACTTTCCCTCACTGTACCTCTCTGTCCCTCAACTCAAGGATTGAAAATATGGAACAGCAAAATTGGTTTAGAACAGAATAGCACACTGTCAGTTTCACTCACTGTACCTCTCTGTCCCTCAACTCAAGGATTGAAAATATGGTTCAGCAAAATAGTTTTAGAACACAATAGCACACTGTCAGTTTCACTCACTGTACCTCTCTGTCCCTCAACTCAAGGATTGAAAATATGGTTCAGCAAAATAGTTTTAGAACAGAATAGCACACTGTCAGTTTCCCTCACTGTACCTCTCTGTCCCTCAACTCAAGGATTGAAAATATGGAACAGCAAAATTGATTTAGAACAGAGTAGCACACTGTCAGTTTCACTCACTGTACCTCTCTGTCCCTCAACTCAAGGATTGAAAATATGGTTCAGCAAAATAGTTTTAGAACACAATAGCACACTGACACTTTCCCTCACTGTACCTCTCTGTCCCTCAACTCAAGGATTGAAAATATGGAACAGCAAAATTGGTTTAGAACAGAATAGCACACTGTCAGTTTCACTCACTGTACCTCTCTGTCCCTCAACTCAAGGATTGAAAATATGGTTCAGCAAAATAGTTTTAGAACACAATAGCACACTGACACTTTCCCTTACTGTACCTCTCTGTCCCTCAACTCAAGGATTGAAAATATGGAACAGCAAAATTGGTTTAGAACAGAATAGCACACTGTCAGTTTCACTCACTGTACCTCTCTGTCCCTCAACTCAAGGATTGAAAATATGGTTCAGCAAAATAGTTTTAGAACACAATAGCACACTGACACTTTCCCTCACTGTACCTCTCTGTCCCTCAACTCAAGGATTGAAAATATGGAACAGCAAAATTGGTTTAGAACAGAATAGCACACTGACACTTTCCCTCACTGTACCTCTCTGTCCCTCAACTCAAGGATTGAAAATATGGTTCAGCAAAATAGTTTTAGAACACAATAGCACACTGACACTTTCCCTCACTGTACCTCTCTGTCCCTCAACTCAAGGATTGAAAATATGGTTCAGCAAAATAGTTTTAGAACAGAATAGCACACTGTCAGTTTCCCTCACTGTACCTCTCTGTCCCTCAACTCAAGGATTGAAAATATGGAACAGCAAAATTGGTTTAGAACAGAATAGCACACTGTCAGTTTCACTCACTGTACCTCTCTGTCCCTCAACTCAAGGATTGAAAATATGGTTCAGCAAAAAAGTTTTAGAACACAATAGCACACTGACACTTTCCCTCACTGTACCTCTCTGTCCCTCAACTCAAGGATTGAAAATATGGAACAGCAAAATTGGTTTAGAACAGAATAGCACACTGTCAGTTTCACTCACTGTACCTCTCTGTCCCTCAACTCAAGGATTGAAAATATGGTTCAGCAAAATAGTTTTAGAACAGAATAGCACACTGTCAGTTTCCCTCACTGTACCTCTCTGTCCCTCAACTCAAGGATTGAAAATATGGAACAGCAAAATTGATTTAGAACAGAGTAGCACACTGTCAGTTTCACTCACTGTACCTCTCTGTCCCTCAACTCCAGGATTGAAAATATGGTTCAGCAAAATAGTTTTAGAACACAATAGCACACTGACACTTTCCCTCACTGTACCTCTCTGTCCCTCAACTCAAGGATTGAAAATATGGAACAGCAAAATTGGTTTAGAACAGAATAGCACACTGTCAGTTTCACTCACTGTACCTCTCTGTCCCTCAACTCAAGGATTGAAAATATGGTTCAGCAAAATAGTTTTAGAACACAATAGCACACTGACACTTTCCCTCACTGTACCTCTCTGTCCCTCAACTCAAGGATTGAAAATATGGAACAGCAAAATTGGTTTAGAACAGAATAGCACACTGACACTTTCCCTCACTGTACCTCTCTGTCCCTCAACTCAAGGATTGAAAATATGGTTCAGCAAAATAGTTTTAGAACACAATAGCACACTGACACTTTCCCTCACTGTACCTCTCTGTCCCTCAACTCAAGGATTGAAAATATGGTTCAGCAAAATAGTTTTAGAACAGAATAGCACACTGTCAGTTTCCCTCACTGTACCTCTCTGTCCCTCAACTCAAGGATTGAAAATATGGAACAGCAAAATTGGTTTAGAACAGAATAGCACACTGTCAGTTTCACTCACTGTACCTCTCTGTCCCTCAACTCAAGGATTGAAAATATGGTTCAGCAAAAAAGTTTTAGAACACAATAGCACACTGACACTTTCCCTCACTGTACCTCTCTGTCCCTCAACTCAAGGATTGAAAATATGGAACAGCAAAATTGGTTTAGAACAGAATAGCACACTGTCAGTTTCACTCACTGTACCTCTCTGTCCCTCAACTCAAGGATTGAAAATATGGTTCAGCAAAATAGTTTTAGAACAGAATAGCACACTGTCAGTTTCCCTCACTGTACCTCTCTGTCCCTCAACTCAAGGATTGAAAATATGGAACAGCAAAATTGATTTAGAACAGAGTAGCACACTGTCAGTTTCACTCACTGTACCTCTCTGTCCCTCAACTCCAGGATTGAAAATATGGTTCAGCAAAATAGTTTTAGAACACAATAGCACACTGACACTTTCCCTCACTGTACCTCTCTGTCCCTCAACTCAAGGATTGAAAATATGGAACAGCAAAATTGGTTTAGAACAGAATAGCACACTGTCAGTTTCACTCACTGTACCTCTCTGTCCCTCAACTCAAGGATTGAAAATATGGTTCAGCAAAATAGTTTTAGAACACAATAGCACACTGTCAGTTTCACTCACTGTACCTCTCTGTCCCTCAACTCAAGGATTGAAAATATGGTTCAGCAAAATAGTTTTAGAACAGAATAGCACACTGTCAGTTTCCCTCACTGTACCTCTCTGTCCCTCAACTCAAGGATTGAAAATATGGAACAGCAAAATTGATTTAGAACAGAGTAGCACACTGTCAGTTTCACTCACTGTACCTCTCTGTCCCTCAACTCAAGGATTGAAAATATGGTTCAGCAAAATAGTTTTAGAACACAATAGCACACTGACACTTTCCTTCACTGTACCTCTCTGTCCCTCAACTCAAGGATTGAAAATATGGAACAGCAAAATTGGTTTAGAACAGAATAGCACACTGTCAGTTTCACTCACTGTACCTCTCTGTCCCTCAACTCAAGGATTGAAAATATGGTTCAGCAAAATAGTTTTAGAACACAATAGCACACTGACACTTTCCCTTACTGTACCTCTCTGTCCCTCAACTCAAGGATTGAAAATATGGAACAGCAAAATTGGTTTAGAACAGAATAGCACACTGTCAGTTTCACTCACTGTACCTCTCTGTCCCTCAACTCAAGGATTGAAAATATGGTTCAGCAAAATAGTTTTAGAACACAATAGCACACTGACACTTTCCCTCACTGTACCTCTCTGTCCCTCAACTCAAGGATTGAAAATATGGAACAGCAAAATTGGTTTAGAACAGAATAGCACACTGTCAGTTTCACTCACTGTACCTCTCTGTCCCTCAACTCAAGGATTGAAAATATGGAACAGCAAAATTGGTTTAGAACAGAATAGCACACTGACACTTTCCCTCACTGTACCTCTCTGTCCCTCAACTCAAGGATTGAAAATATGGTTCAGCAAAATAGTTTTAGAACACAATAGCACACTGACACTTTCCCTCACTGTACCTCTCTGTCCCTCAACTCAAGGATTGAAAATATGGTTCAGCAAAATAGTTTTAGAACAGAATAGCACACTGTCAGTTTCACTCACTGTACCTCTCTGTCCCTCAACTCAAGGATTGAAAATATGGAACAGCAAAATTGGTTTAGAACAGAATAGCACACTGTCAGTTTCACTCACTGTACCTCTCTGTCCCTCAACTCAAGGATTGAAAATATGGAACAGCAAAATTGGTTTAGAACAGAATAGCACACTGTCAGTTTCACTCACTGTACCTCTCTGTCCCTCAACTCAAGGATTGAAAATATGGAACAGCAAAATTGGTTTAGAACAGAATAGCACACTGTCAGTTTCACTCACTGTACCTCTCTGTCCCTCAACTCAAGGATTGAAAATATGGTTCAGTAAAATAGTTTTAGAACAGAATAGCACACTGTCAGTTTCCCTCACTGTACCTCTCTGTCCCTCAACTCAAGGATTGAAAATATGGAACAGCAAAATTGATTTAGAACAGAATAGCACACTGTCAGTTTCACTCACTGTACCTCTCTGTCCCTCAACTCAAGGATTGAAAATATGGTTCAGCAAAATAGTTTTAGAACACAATAGAACACTGACACTTTCCCTCACTGTACCTCTCTGTCCCTCAACTCAAGGATTGAAAATATGGAACAGCAAAATTGGTTTAGAACAGAATAGCACACTGTCAGTTTCCCTCACTGTACCTCTCGGTCCCTCAACTCAAGGATTGAAAATATGGTTCAGCAAAATAGTTGTAGAACACAATAGCACACTGACACTTTCCCTCACTGTACCTCTCTGTCCCTCAACTCAAGGATTGAAAATATGGTTCAGCAAAATAGTTTTAGAACACAATAGCACACTGACACTTTCCCTCACTGTACCTCTCTATCCCTCAACTCAAGGATTGAAAATATGGTTCAGCAAAATAGTTTTAGAACAGAATAGCACACTGTCAGTTTCACTCACTGTACCTCTCTGTCCCTCAACTCAAGGATTGAAAATATGGTTCAGCAAAATAGTTTTAGAACACAATAGCACACTGACACTTTCCCTCACTGTACCTCTCTGTCCCTCAACTCAAGGATTGAAAATATGGTTCAGCAAAATAGTTTTAGAACAGAATAGCACACTGTCAGTTTCACTCACTGTACCTCTCTGTCCCTCAACTCAAGGATTGAAAATATGGAACAGCAAAATTGGTTTAGAACAGAATAGCACACTGTCAGTTTCACTCACTGTACCTCTCTGTCCCTCAACTCAAGGATTGAAAATATGGAACAGCAAAATTGGTTTAGAACAGAATAGCACACTGTCAGTTTCACTCACTGTACCTCTCTGTCCCTCAACTCAAGGATTGAAAATATGGAACAGCAAAATTGGTTTAGAACAGAATAGCACACTGTCAGTTTCACTCACTGTACCTCTCTGTCCCTCAACTCAAGGATTGAAAATATGGTTCAGTAAAATAGTTTTAGAACAGAATAGCACACTGTCAGTTTCCCTCACTGTACCTCTCTGTCCCTCAACTCAAGGATTGAAAATATGGAACAGCAAAATTGATTCAGAACAGAATAGCACACTGTCAGTTTCACTCACTGTACCTCTCTGTCCCTCAACTCAAGGATTGAAAATATGGTTCAGCAAAATAGTTTTAGAACACAATAGAACACTGACACTTTCCCTCACTGTACCTCTCTGTCCCTCAACTCAAGGATTGAAAATATGGAACAGCAAAATTGGTTTAGAACAGAATAGCACACTGTCAGTTTCCCTCACTGTACCTCTCTGTCCCTCAACTCAAGGATTGAAAATATGGTTCAGCAAAATAGTTGTAGAACACAATAGCACACTGACACTTTCCCTCACTGTACCTCTCTGTCCCTCAACTCAAGGATTGAAAATATGGTTCAGCAAAATAGTTTTAGAACACAATAGCACACTGACACTTTCCCTCACTGTACCTCTCTATCCCTCAACTCAAGGATTGAAAATATGGTTCAGCAAAATAGTTTTAGAACACAATAGCACACTGTCAGTTTCACTCACTGTACCTCTCTGTCCCTCAACTCAAGGATTGAAAATATGGAACAGCAAAATTGGTTTAGAACAGAATAGCACACTGACACTTTCCCTCACTGTACCTCTCTGTCCCTCAACTCAAGGATTGAAAATATGGTTCAGCAAAATAGTTTTAGAACACAATAGCACACTGATACTTTCCCTCACTGTACCTCTCTGTCCCTCAACTCAAGGATTGAAAATATGGTTCAGCAAAATAGTTTTAGAACAGAATAGCACACTGTCAGTTTCCCTCACTGTACCTCTCTGTCCCTCAACTCAAGGATTGAAAATATGGAACAGCAAAATTGGTTTAGAACAGAATAGCACACTGTCAGTTTCACTCACTGTACCTCTCTGTCCCTCAACTCAAGGATTGAAAATATGGTTCAGCAAAATAGTTTTAGAACACAATAGCACACTGACACTTTCCCTCACTGTACCTCTCTGTCCCTCAACTCAAGGATTGAAAATATGGAACAGCAAAATTGGTTTAGAACAGAATAGCACACTGTCAGTTTCACTCACTGTACCTCTCTGTCCCTCAACTCAAGGATTGAAAATATGGTTCAGCAAAATAGTTTTAGAACACAATAGCACACTGACACTTTCCCTCACTGTACCTCTCTGTCCCTCAACTCAAGGATTGAAAATATGGAACAGCAAAATTGGTTTAGAACAGAATAGCACACTCTCAGTTTCACTCACTGTACCTCTCTGTCCCTCAACTCAAGGATTGAAAATATGGTTCAGCAAAATAGTTTTAGAACAGAATAGCACACTGTCAGTTTCACTCACTGTACCTCTCTGTCCCTCAACTCAAGGATTGAAAATATGGTTCAGCAAAATAGTTTTAG
The DNA here is from genome assembly GCA_029206835.1 of Rana muscosa. Classification (NCBI taxonomy): domain Eukaryota; kingdom Metazoa; phylum Chordata; class Amphibia; order Anura; family Ranidae; genus Rana; species Rana muscosa. Next base: position 103,869,675 of record CM055122.1, on the reverse strand, counting down.
AACACAATAGCACACTGACACTTTCCCTCACTGTACCTCTCTGTCCCTCAACTCAAGGATTGAAAATATGGTTCAGCAAAATAGTTTTAGAACAGAATAGCACACTGTCAGTTTCACTCACTGTACCTCTCTGTCCCTCAACTCAAGGATTGAAAATATGGAACAGCAAAATTGGTTTAGAACAGAATAGCACACTGTCAGTTTCACTCACTGTACCTCTCTGTCCCTCAACTCAAGGATTGAAAATATGGAACAGCAAAATTGGTTTAGAACAGAATAGCACACTGTCAGTTTCACTCACTGTACCTCTCTGTCCCTCAACTCAAGGATTGAAAATATGGAAAAGCAAAATTGGTTTAGAACAGAATAGCACACTGTCAGTTTCACTCACTGTACCTCTCTGTCCCTCAACTCAAGGATTGAAAATATGGTTCAGCAAAATAGTTTTAGAACAGAATAGCACACTGTCAGTTTCCCTCACTGTACCTCTCTGTCCCTCAACTCAAGGATTGAAAATATGGAACAGCAAAATTGATTTAGAACAGAGTAGCACACTGTCAGTTTCACTCACTGTACCTCTCTGTCCCTCAACTCAAGGATTGAAAATATGGTTCAGCAAAATAGTTTTAGAACACAATAGCACCCTGACACTTTCCCTCACTGTACCTCTCTGTCCCTCAACTCAAGGATTGAAAATATGGAACAGCAAAATTGGTTTAGAACAGAATAGCACACTGTCAGTTTCACTCACTGTACCTCTCTGTCCCTCAACTCAAGGATTGAAAATATGGTTCAGCAAAATAGTTTTAGAACACAATAGCACACTGACACTTTCCCTCACTGTACCTCTCTGTCCCTCAACTGAAGGATTGAAAATATGGTTCAGCAAAATAGTTTTAGAACAGAATAGCACACTGTCAGTTTCCCTCACTGTACCTCTCTGTCCCTCAACTCAAGGATTGAAAATATGGAACAGCAAAATTGGTTTAGAACAGAATAGCACACTGTCAGTTTCACTCACTGTACCTCTCTGTCCCTCAACTCAAGGATTGAAAATATGGTTCAGCAAAATAGTTTTAGAACACAATAGCACACTGACACTTTCCCTCACTGTACCTCTCTGTCCCTCAACTCAAGGATTGAAAATATGGAACAGCAAAATTGGTTTAGAACAGAATAGCACACTGTCAGTTTCACTCACTGTACCTCTCTGTCCCTCAACTCAAGGATTGAAAATATGGTTCAGCAAAATAGTTTTAGAACACAATAGCACACTGACACTTTCCCTTACTGTACCTCTCTGTCCCTCAACTCAAGGATTGAAAATATGGAACAGCAAAATTGGTTTAGAACAGAATAGCACACTGTCAGTTTCACTCACTGTACCTCTCTGTCCCTCAACTCAAGGATTGAAAATATGGTTCAGCAAAATAGTTTTAGAACACAATAGCACACTGACACTTTCCCTCACTGTACCTCTCTGTCCCTCAACTCAAGGATTGAAAATATGGAACAGCAAAATTGGTTTAGAACAGAATAGCACACTGTCAGTTTCACTCACTGTACCTCTCTGTCCCTCAACTCAAGGATTGAAAATATGGAACAGCAAAATTGGTTTAGAACAGAATAGCACACTGACACTTTCCCTCACTGTACCTCTCTGTCCCTCAACTCAAGGATTGAAAATATGGTTCAGCAAAATAGTTTTAGAACACAATAGCACACTGACACTTTCCCTCACTGTACCTCTCTGTCCCTCAACTCAAGGATTGAAAATATGGTTCAGCAAAATAGTTTTAGAACAGAATAGCACACTGTCAGTTTCCCTCACTGTACCTCTCTGTCCCTCAACTCAAGGATTGAAAATATGGAACAGCAAAATTGGTTTAGAACAGAATAGCACACTGTCAGTTTCACTCACTGTACCTCTCTGTCCCTCAACTCAAGGATTGAAAATATGGTTCAGCAAAAAAGTTTTAGAACACAATAGCACACTGACACTTTCCCTCACTGTACCTCTCTGTCCCTCAACTCAAGGATTGAAAATATGGAACAGCAAAATTGGTTTAGAACAGAATAGCACACTGTCAGTTTCACTCACTGTACCTCTCTGTCCCTCAACTCAAGGATTGAAAATATGGTTCAGCAAAATAGTTTTAGAACAGAATAGCACACTGTCAGTTTCCCTCACTGTACCTCTCTGTCCCTCAACTCAAGGATTGAAAATATGGAACAGCAAAATTGATTTAGAACAGAGTAGCACACTGTCAGTTTCACTCACTGTACCTCTCTGTCCCTCAACTCCAGGATTGAAAATATGGTTCAGCAAAATAGTTTTAGAACACAATAGCACACTGACACTTTCCCTCACTGTACCTCTCTGTCCCTCAACTCAAGGATTGAAAATATGGAACAGCAAAATTGGTTTAGAACAGAATAGCACACTGTCAGTTTCACTCACTGTACCTCTCTGTCCCTCAACTCAAGGATTGAAAATATGGTTCAGCAAAATAGTTTTAGAACACAATAGCACACTGACACTTTCCCTCACTGTACCTCTCTGTCCCTCAACTCAAGGATTGAAAATATGGAACAGCAAAATTGGTTTAGAACAGAATAGCACACTGTCAGTTTCACTCACTGTACCTCTCTGTCCCTCAACTCAAGGATTGAAAATATGGAACAGCAAAATTGGTTTAGAACAGAATAGCACACTGACACTTTCCCTCACTGTACCTCTCTGTCCCTCAACTCAAGGATTGAAAATATGGTTCAGCAAAATAGTTTTAGAACACAATAGCACACTGACACTTTCCCCCACTGTACCTCTCTGTCCCTCAACTCAAGGATTGAAAGTATGGTTCAGCAAAATAGTTTTAGAACAGAATAGCACACTGTCAGTTTCCCTCACTGTACCTCTCTGTCCCTCAACTCAAGGATTGAAAATATGGAACAGCAAAATTGGTTTAGAACAGAATAGCACACTGTCAGTTTCACTCACTGTACCTCTCTGTCCCTCAACTCAAGGATTGAAAATATGGTTCAGCAAAAAAGTTTTAGAACACAATAGCACACTGACACTTTCCCTCACTGTACCTCTCTGTCCCTCAACTCAAGGATTGAAAATATGGAACAGCAAAATTGGTTTAGAACAGAATAGCACACTGTCAGTTTCACTCACTGTACCTCTCTGTCCCTCAACTCAAGGATTGAAAATATGGTTCAGCAAAATAGTTTTAGAACACAATAGCACACTGTCAGTTTCACTCACTGTACCTCTCTGTCCCTCAACTCAAGGATTGAAAATATGGTTCAGCAAAATAGTTTTAGAACAGAATAGCACACTGTCAGTTTCCCTCACTGTACCTCTCTGTCCCTCAACTCAAGGATTGAAAATATGGAACAGCAAAATTGATTTAGAACAGAGTAGCACACTGTCAGTTTCACTCACTGTACCTCTCTGTCCCTCAACTCAAGGATTGAAAATATGGTTCAGCAAAATAGTTTTAGAACACAATAGCACACTGACACTTTCCCTCACTGTACCTCTCTGTCCCTCAACTCAAGGATTGAAAATATGGAACAGCAAAATTGGTTTAGAACAGAATAGCACACTGTCAGTTTCACTCACTGTACCTCTCTGTCCCTCAACTCAAGGATTGAAAATATGGTTCAGCAAAATAGTTTTAGAACACAATAGCACACTGACACTTTCCCTCACTGTACCTCTCTGTCCCTCAACTCAAGGATTGAAAATATGGAACAGCAAAATTGGTTTAGAACAGAATAGCACACTGACACTTTCCCTCACTGTACCTCTCTGTCCCTCAACTCAAGGATTGAAAATATGGTTCAGCAAAATAGTTTTAGAACACAATAGCACACTGACACTTTCCCTCACTGTACCTCTCTGTCCCTCAACTCAAGGATTGAAAATATGGTTCAGCAAAATAGTTTTAGAACAGAATAGCACACTGTCAGTTTCCCTCACTGTACCTCTCTGTCCCTCAACTCAAGGATTGAAAATATGGAACAGCAAAATTGGTTTAGAACAGAATAGCACACTGTCAGTTTCACTCACTGTACCTCTCTGTCCCTCAACTCAAGGATTGAAAATATGGTTCAGCAAAAAAGTTTTAGAACACAATAGCACACTGACACTTTCCCTCACTGTACCTCTCTGTCCCTCAACTCAAGGATTGAAAATATGGAACAGCAAAATTGGTTTAGAACAGAATAGCACACTGTCAGTTTCACTCACTGTACCTCTCTGTCCCTCAACTCAAGGATTGAAAATATGGTTCAGCAAAATAGTTTTAGAACAGAATAGCACACTGTCAGTTTCCCTCACTGTACCTCTCTGTCCCTCAACTCAAGGATTGAAAATATGGAACAGCAAAATTGATTTAGAACAGAGTAGCACACTGTCAGTTTCACTCACTGTACCTCTCTGTCCCTCAACTCCAGGATTGAAAATATGGTTCAGCAAAATAGTTTTAGAACACAATAGCACACTGACACTTTCCCTCACTGTACCTCTCTGTCCCTCAACTCAAGGATTGAAAATATGGAACAGCAAAATTGGTTTAGAACAGAATAGCACACTGTCAGTTTCACTCACTGTACCTCTCTGTCCCTCAACTCAAGGATTGAAAATATGGTTCAGCAAAATAGTTTTAGAACACAATAGCACACTGACACTTTCCCTCACTGTACCTCTCTGTCCCTCAACTCAAGGATTGAAAATATGGAACAGCAAAATTGGTTTAGAACAGAATAGCACACTGACACTTTCCCTCACTGTACCTCTCTGTCCCTCAACTCAAGGATTGAAAATATGGTTCAGCAAAATAGTTTTAGAACACAATAGCACACTGACACTTTCCCTCACTGTACCTCTCTGTCCCTCAACTCAAGGATTGAAAATATGGTTCAGCAAAATAGTTTTAGAACAGAATAGCACACTGTCAGTTTCCCTCACTGTACCTCTCTGTCCCTCAACTCAAGGATTGAAAATATGGAACAGCAAAATTGGTTTAGAACAGAATAGCACACTGTCAGTTTCACTCACTGTACCTCTCTGTCCCTCAACTCAAGGATTGAAAATATGGTTCAGCAAAAAAGTTTTAGAACACAATAGCACACTGACACTTTCCCTCACTGTACCTCTCTGTCCCTCAACTCAAGGATTGAAAATATGGAACAGCAAAATTGGTTTAGAACAGAATAGCACACTGTCAGTTTCACTCACTGTACCTCTCTGTCCCTCAACTCAAGGATTGAAAATATGGTTCAGCAAAATAGTTTTAGAACAGAATAGCACACTGTCAGTTTCCCTCACTGTACCTCTCTGTCCCTCAACTCAAGGATTGAAAATATGGAACAGCAAAATTGATTTAGAACAGAGTAGCACACTGTCAGTTTCACTCACTGTACCTCTCTGTCCCTCAACTCCAGGATTGAAAATATGGTTCAGCAAAATAGTTTTAGAACACAATAGCACACTGACACTTTCCCTCACTGTACCTCTCTGTCCCTCAACTCAAGGATTGAAAATATGGAACAGCAAAATTGGTTTAGAACAGAATAGCACACTGTCAGTTTCACTCACTGTACCTCTCTGTCCCTCAACTCAAGGATTGAAAATATGGTTCAGCAAAAAAGTTTTAGAACACAATAGCACACTGACACTTTCCCTCACTGTACCTCTCTGTCCCTCAACTCAAGGATTGAAAATATGGAACAGCAAAATTGGTTTAGAACAGAATAGCACACTGTCAGTTTCACTCACTGTACCTCTCTGTCCCTCAACTCAAGGATTGAAAATATGGTTCAGCAAAATAGTTTTAGAACAGAATAGCACACTGTCAGTTTCCCTCACTGTACCTCTCTGTCCCTCAACTCAAGGATTGAAAATATGGAACAGCAAAATTGATTTAGAACAGAGTAGCACACTGTCAGTTTCACTCACTGTACCTCTCTGTCCCTCAACTCCAGGATTGAAAATATGGTTCAGCAAAATAGTTTTAGAACACAATAGCACACTGACACTTTCCCTCACTGTACCTCTCTGTCCCTCAACTCAAGGATTGAAAATATGGAACAGCAAAATTGGTTTAGAACAGAATAGCACACTGTCAGTTTCACTCACTGTACCTCTCTGTCCCTCAACTCAAGGATTGAAAATATGGTTCAGCAAAATAGTTTTAGAACAGAATAGCACACTGTCAGTTTCACTCACTGTACCTCTCTGTCCCTCAACTCAAGGATTGAAAATATGGTTCAGCAAAATAGTTTTAGAACACAATAGCACACTGACACTTTCCTTCACTGTACCTCTCTGTCCCTCAACTCAAGGATTGAAAATATGGAACAGCAAAATTGGTTTAGAACAGAATAGCACACTGTCAGTTTCACTCACTGTACCTCTCTGTCCCTCAACTCAAGGATTGAAAATATGGTTCAGCAAAATAGTTTTAGAACACAATAGCACACTGACACTTTCCCTTACTGTACCTCTCTGTCCCTCAACTCAAGGATTGAAAATATGGAACAGCAAAATTGGTTTAGAACAGAATAGCACACTGTCAGTTTCACTCACTGTACCTCTCTGTCCCTCAACTCAAGGATTGAAAATATGGTTCAGCAAAATAGTTTTAGAACACAATAGCACACTGACACTTTCCCTCACTGTACCTCTCTGTCCCTCAACTCAAGGATTGAAAATATGGAACAGCAAAATTGGTTTAGAACAGAATAGCACACTGTCAGTTTCACTCACTGTACCTCTCTGTCCCTCAACTCAAGGATTGAAAATATGGAACAGCAAAATTGGTTTAGAACAGAATAGCACACTGACACTTTCCCTCACTGTACCTCTCTGTCCCTCAACTCAAGGATTGAAAATATGGTTCAGCAAAATAGTTTTAGAACACAATAGCACACTGACACTTTCCCTCACTGTACCTCTCTGTCCCTCAACTCAAGGATTGAAAATATGGTTCAGCAAAATAGTTTTAGAACAGAATAGCACACTGTCAGTTTCCCTCACTGTACCTCTCTGTCCCTCAACTCAAGGATTGAAAATATGGTTCAGCAAAATAGTTTTAGAACAGAATAGCACACTGTCAGTTTCCCTCACTGTACCTCTCTGTCCCTCAACTCAAGGATTGAAAATATGGAACAGCAAAATTGGTTTAGAACAGAATAGCACACTGTCAGTTTCACTCACTGTACCTCTCTGTCCCTCAACTCCAGGATTGAAAATATGGTTCAGCAAAATAGTTTTAGAACACAATAGCACACTGACACTTTCCCTCACTGTACCTCTCTGTCCCTCAACTCAAGGATTGAAAATATGGAACAGCAAAATTGGTTTAGAACACAATAGCACACTGTCAGTTTCACTCACTGTACCTCTCTGTCCCTCAACTCAAGGATTGAAAATATGGTTCAGCAAAATAGTTTTAGAACAGAATAGCACACTGTCAGTTTCCCTCACTGTACCTCTCTGTCCCTCAACTCAAGGATTGAAAATATGGTTCAGCAAAATAGTTTTAGAACACAATAGCACACTGTCAGTTTCACTCACTGTACCTCTCTGTCCCTCAACTCAAGGATTGAAAATATGGTTCAGCAAAATAGTTTTAGAACAGAATAGCACACTGTCAGTTTCCCTCACTGTACCTCTCTGTCCCTCAACTCAAGGATTGAAAATATGGAACAGCAAAATTGATTTAGAACAGAGTAGCACACTGTCAGTTTCACTCACTGTACCTCTCTGTCCCTCAACTCAAGGATTGAAAATATGGTTCAGCAAAATAGTTTTAGAACACAATAGCACACTGACACTTTCCCTCACTGTACCTCTCTGTCCCTCAACTCAAGGATTGAAAATATGGAACAGCAAAATTGGTTTAGAACAGAATAGCACACTGTCAGTTTCACTCACTGTACCTCTCTCTCCCTCAACTCAAGGATTGAAAATATGGTTCAGCAAAATAGTTTTAGAACACAATAGCACACTGACACTTTCCCTCACTGTACCTCTCTGTCCCTCAACTCAAGGATTGAAAATATGGTTCAGCAAAATAGTTTTAGAACACAATAGCACACTGACACTTTCCCTCACTGTACCTCTCTGTCCCTCAACTCAAGGATTGAAAATATGGTTCAGCAAAATAGTTTTAGAACAGAATAGCACACTGTCAGTTTCCCTCACTGTACCTCTCTGTCCCTCAACTCAAGGATTGAAAATATGGAACAGCAAAATTGGTTTAGAACAGAATAGCACACTGACACTTTCCCTCACTGTACCTCTCTGTCCCTCAACTCAAGGATTGAAAATATGGTTCAGCAAAATAGTTTTAGAACACAATAGCACACTGACACTTTCCCCCACTGTACCTCTCTGTCCCTCAACTCAAGGATTGAAAATATGGTTCAGCAAAATAGTTTTAGAACAGAATAGCACACTGTCAGTTTCCCTCACTGTACCTCTCTGTCCCTCAACTCAAGGATTGAAAATATGGAACAGCAAAATTGGTTTAGAACAGAATAGCACACTGTCAGTTTCACTCACTGTACCTCTCTGTCCCTCAACTCAAGGATTGAAAATATGGTTCAGCAAAAAAGTTTTAGAACACAATAGCACACTGACACTTTCCCTCACTGTACCTCTCTGTCCCTCAACTCAAGGATTGAAAATATGGAACAGCAAAATTGGTTTAGAACAGAATAGCACACTGTCAGTTTCACTCACTGTACCTCTCTGTCCCTCAACTCAAGGATTGAAAATATGGTTCAGCAAAATAGTTTTAGAACACAATAGCACACTGTCAGTTTCACTCACTGTACCTCTCTGTCCCTCAACTCAAGGATTGAAAATATGGTTCAGCAAAATAGTTTTAGAACAGAATAGCACACTGTCAGTTTCCCTCACTGTACCTCTCTGTCCCTCAACTCAAGGATTGAAAATATGGAACAGCAAAATTGATTTAGAACAGAGTAGCACACTGTCAGTTTCACTCACTGTACCTCTCTGTCCCTCAACTCAAGGATTGAAAATATGGTTCAGCAAAATAGTTTTAGAACACAATAGCACACTGACACTTTCCCTCACTGTACCTCTCTGTCCCTCAACTCAAGGATTGAAAATATGGAACAGCAAAATTTGTTTAGAACAGAATAGCACACTGTCAGTTTCACTCACTGTACCTCTCTGTCCCTCAACTCAAGGATTGAAAATATGGTTCAGCAAAATAGTTTTAGAACACAATAGCACACTGACACTTTCCCTCACTGTACCTCTCTGTCCCTCAACTCAAGGATTGAAAATATGGAACAGCAAAATTGGTTTAGAACAGAATAGCACACTGTCAGTTTCACTCACTGTACCTCTCTGTCCCTCAACTCAAGGATTGAAAATATGGAACAGCAAAATTGGTTTAGAACAGAATAGCACACTGACACTTTCCCTCACTGTACCTCTCTGTCCCTCAACTCAAGGATTGAAAATATGGTTCAGCAAAATAGTTTTAGAACACAATAGCACACTGACACTTTCCCTCACTGTACCTCTCTGTCCCTCAACTCAAGGATTGAAAATATGGTTCAGCAAAATAGTTTTAGAACAGAATAGCACACTGTCAGTTTCCCTCACTGTACCTCTCTGTCCCTCAACTCAAGAATTGAAAATATGGAACAGCAAAATTGGTTTAGAACAGAATAGCACACTGTCAGTTTCACTCACTGTACCTCTCTGTCCCTCAACTCAAGGATTGAAAATATGGTTCAGCAAAAAAGTTTTAGAACACAATAGCACACTGACACTTTCCCTCACTGTACCTCTCTGTCCCTCAACTCAAGGATTGAAAATATGGAACAGCAAAATTGGCTTAGAACAGAATAGCACACTGTCAGTTTCACTCACTGTACCTCTCTGTCCCTCAACTCAAGGATTGAAAATATGGTTCAGCAAAATAGTTTTAGAACACAATAGCACACTGACACTTTCCCTCACTGTACCTCTCTGTCCCTCAACTCAAGGATTGAAAATATGGCTCAGCAAAATAGTTTTAGAACACAATAGCACACTGACACTTTCCCTCACTGTACCTCTCTGTCCCTCAACTCAAGGATTGAAAATATGGTTCAGCAAAATAGTTTTAGAACACAATAGCACACTGACACTTTCCCTCACTGTACCTCTCTGTCCCTCAACTCAAGGATTGAAAATATGGTTCAGCAAAATAGTTTTAGAACAGAATAGCACACTGTCAGTTTCCCTCACTGTACCTCTCTGTCCCTACAAACAAGGATTAGCACCTACCTATCCTTATTTGTCCCTAAACACAAGGAATCCAGGATTAGTAAAGGAAAAAAAATGACACTGTCCCTGCCTATGCTTCTCTTTCCCTGCTCCGGAACACACTACACAAGGCCGCCGCGCTGGCGTGTACTAAACCCCATCAGCAATAATTGGCCACAGGCATCCTGCCTGTGGCCAATCATTGCTCTCCTCGCTGCCGGCGCTGTGATTGGCCAAGCATGCGGGGTCACAGTGCATGCTTGGCCAATCACAGCGCCTGGATGACACTGCGATGGCGTAGTGCATTGTGGGCCGTTCGCGTCACTCGAATTTGGCGCGAACGGCCCAAATCGTTCGATCTTCGTCGAACGATCGAACAGCCGATGTTCGAGTCGAACGTATGTTCGACTCGAACACGAAGCTCATCCCTAGCAGGTACCAATGGCCAAGAAGGACAAAGCGAAGACGGCCTTCATCCTACCTATGGGACTCTATGAGTTTAACCGGATGCCGTTTGGCCTGTCCAATGCCCCAGGAACATTCCAGCGGTTGATGGAGCACTGTCTGGGGGATCTCAACTTTGAGTCGGTATTGATCTACCTGGACGACATAGTAGTATTTGGGGCCTCTTTTGAAGATCACCTCCAGAAGCTGCGACAGGTCCTAGGACGGGTGCGAGATCATGGGCTCAAGATCAAGCCCAAGAAGTGCCAACTGTTTAAACAGCAAATAGAGTATTTAGGACATGTGGTCACCCAGGAGGGGGTAAAGCCGGCCCCCAGCAAGGTGGAAGCCATACAGAACTGGCCCCAACCACATACACTACGAGAGGTGCGGGCATTTGTGGGATTGGCCGGCTACTACAGGAGGTTTATACCCAAATTTGCTCATTTGGTTGGCCCATTAAACGAGTTAACAAGAGGCACTGCGGGGGGCCCAAAGAATCGTCCCATTGAGTGGGGACCCCGGCAACAAGAGGCCTTCGAGGCAGTGAAGCAGGCGCTGACCAGTGCCCCGATTCTGGCTTATGCGCGGTTCGACACCCCATTCCTGCTGTACACTGACGGGAGCCTACATGGCTTGGGGACCGTGTTATCACAAGCTCAGGATGGACGTGAAAGAGTCATTGCCTATGGCAGCCGGTCTCTGAGAGAGTCGGAGCGCAACCCTGACAACTATAGCTCCTTTAAGATGGAACTACTGGGACTGGTGTGGGCCATGACCGAAAGGTTCGTGGAGTACCTGACAGGTGCAGAGGTGACCGTGATGACAGACAACAACCCGCTAGCACATCTGGAGAATGCCAAGCTTGGTGCGCTGGAGCAGAGGTGGTTGGCTCGACTTTCTAAGTACCAATACCGCATCAAGTTTCGGTCAGGAAGGGAGAACGGCAACGCTAATGCACTCTCCCGAGTCCCTGTTGGGTTATCTGATCAGAATGCTGATGAGGAGTTAGAGGACACTGAAACTCCTGACCTTGGTCGAGTACCCATGTTCCAGAACGTGGCACATTCAAGTGGGGTGGCGTCCGGGATGCACATGTTGCTAGGCAAGACATTGGCTGATTGGGAGAGAGTCCAGAATGGCTGCCTAGACCTGTGGAAAGTGAGAGAATGGGTCCGGACTAAAATCTGGCCTCGGCCAGAAGAGCGGGCCTGTCTGACTCCAGAGGGCCAAAAGTTGTTGAGGCAGTGGGATAAGCTGACTGTTACCCAGGGCCTCCTGTGTCGGACCATATACTTACAGTCAGAGTTGCAGTACCGGCATCAGATTGTCATCCCCATGTCATGGGGACCGGAGGCCGCCCGGGAAGCTCATGAAAGAGGAGCCCTTTTCGGGAGTGAGAAAACGTTCACGTGGCTTCAACGGCTGGTATACTGTCCCGATCTGGCAGACATGGTGGCTGAGGCATGTCTTAAGTGTCGACCCTGTGGGTTGAGCAAGAGTACTGAACAACGGGCTCCTGTTCAGGCCATCCAGACCTCAGCGCCCCTAGAGCTTCTTATGATCGATTATGTACAGATTGGGTACTCTACCTCGGGACACTCGTACTGTCTAGTCATGACAGATCATTTCACCAAGTATGCGGTGGCTGTACCCACCAGAGACCAGCCGGCAGAGTCGGCCACGGATGTGGTCTCTAAACACTTTATACAGGTGTTTGGGTGTCCTCAGAGGATACATTCGGACCAGGGGGCATGTTTTCAGGGTACTCTGATGAATGAGCTGTATCAACTGTATGGCATCGAACGTTCCCGAACCACCCCGTATCACCCCCAGGGAAACGGGGCGTGCGAGCGGTTCAACCGCACCTTGCTCCAGATGCTGTGGACTCTGGAGGACAACCAGAAGGCTCGGGGGCCCGAGTACCTACCTGAACTGATGTGGGCCTATAACAACAGGGTACACAGTACCACTGGTTACTCCCTACATGTGCTCATGTTTGGGAGAGCTGGACGGGAGATTGAAGATCTTCACATGCCCGATCCGATGGAGCCATCACCAAGAAATACCACTGCATGGGTGCAAGAGCACTGCCGCTGGCTAAGAGCAATCCACAAGGTTGTGGGGGAGTGCCTGGGACAAGTGGTACATCCTAACCCAAGACCAGTGCAGAGGGATGGGTTTGCCCAGGGTGATCGAGTGATGGTCAAAGCTAAGCGGCCGTCTGGAAAGTTGGATGGGCGGTGGGAGGCGGTCCCTTACACGGTGAAGAGGAGGATAGACCCTGACATCCCGGTCTATGAGGTAGAGCCAATAGGGACTGGGGGCCTTCACGAAACTTGCACCGTAACATGTTGAGACATTGTAATTTTGATAAGCCGGTGTGCGTGGAGGAGATGCTTCCTTCTGCTCAGGGTACAGAACAAATACCCTTGGAGGAGGAGGAGGAGGAGGAGGAATGGTGGGTTGTCCCTGCCCCGGTACCCACAGAGGCTCTAGCCGTGGCAAGTTTGCCACCTCGGGAAAGTGTTGAGCAGTCAGCAGCCCCTCCCCCATTAGATGTGTCTGACGTCCCCAGTGCTTCTGAACCTATCCCTCTTCGAAGGTCAACCAGGCCCAATGCTGGTGTGCCCCCACAGCGCTATGCCCAGAATGAGTTTGTATGGGGAGGGTTGCCGAGGACGACAACCTCTAGTGTGGTGGCATGTAAGATGGGAAGCAGCTCTCATTGTCTGAACACTGTTTGTTTACAATTAAATATTTAACTGTCATTCTGCCGTTTGGCCACAAGATGCGGCTGGTTTTTCCTGACACAGATAACGGGCTGTAGCCATGGAGACGCTGTACACAAATCAGTGCTGTGCCACACAGGAAAGAAAGTGAGAGGAGAACTGTAGTATAACAGCCTGTTTTGGACAGAGATTCAAGAAAGAGAGAGAAAGTGTGTAGCGAGCAGGCAGCCATTTTGAGAAGGAGTTTGTTCTGAGGACTGTGTGCAGAGAATCCTACAACATCCAGGTGTGGAAACAGAACTGCAGCTGAGTGAAGTTACTTGTGTCTAAGATCCTGATCCTGTCCAGAGGAACGAGGAATTGCTTGCAGGAAGATGGATGAGACCTGAGGAACAAAACAATATACACTGCAGGACCATATACTTGTTAGAGAGACATTTTGTTCCGGTCAGAGTCACCAGCGGATGCAGAGCAGACCCGGGTCGGTAAGATCGTGCACGCACCCTATTACTTTGTTGGTGCCTAGAGACTGAGACCAGGCCTGTAGATAGTTGGTAGGGTCTCTGTTTGTGTCAGGCCACAAGTGTTGCTACTGTTCACTACAGGGACTCCATAACCTAAAGTGACACTTCACAATTGGAGAGCTGATGAACTTTCTACAAACTCAAGATAGACTGGCGTTGTGCTCAGGAGGAGCACGCAGACGCATGATACAACACCAGTTAAGGGGGGGGGGGGGAAATACGGTAGAGCTTTGTAAGTTTGTAAACTGTTGTGCTGCACCGCAGGCTAGCCCGCACCACACACCCATACAGTTATTCTTGTGTTGTTTTTAGGGTATTAACAGGTAAGGTGTGGCGGTTTGCCAGTAGGCAAATTACTCCTGCATCCTACGTAGGGCGCCGCGCTGTGCAGCATAAGGGTCTCAGCCTTCGGGCTGGTTGTCTGTAAATATATTGCATGTTCCCAGAATTGGCGGTTGGGTTCAATACCCCGTCTAAGTAAAATTCATTTTTAACAAGAGCTGGTGGTGAAGTGGTTTTCTTTGTTCGTGACTTCGCTGTATCCTGGGGAGCCCACCCCGGTACACGTTCTACAAGAGGGAAGAAAATGTCAGGCAGGAGGAGGCTGGGGTTAGTGGCAGAGAGGAGGTGCCTGGTCCAAGTGGCAGAGAGGAGGTGGCTGGTCCAAGTAGTAGGATAAGGTGTCAGGTGCCACCAATCCACATGCCACCAAGAAGGGGCAGGAGGGATAGGGCTGTGAGTGTGGCAGCACTGGCCTTCATTAAAGAGGCCCGTGCCACCCTCCAGCAGCCCCCAACCCCTGATGAGGGCTATGCGGCATTGGTGGGCATGAAAATGGCCCAGATGCAACCTAAACAGAGGCTACTTTGTGAGTCCCTGCTCATGACCCTTTTAAATAAGGGGTTGAGGGGCAGACTCACAGAGAGCACTGTGATCTGTGACCATGGCCATCCTCCTGCACCTTCCTATTATCCTCCACCTCCTTCTTCTTCTCCTCCACCTCCTCCTTCCTCTTCTCCTCCACCTCCTTCTTCTTCTCCTCCACCTCCTCCTTCCTCTTCTCCTCCACCTCCTTCTTCTTCTTCTACTCTACCTCTTTCTTCTCCAGCTCCACCTCCTTCTTCTTCACCTCCACCTCCTCCTCCTGACATGAGTACACCTCCTGAGGCACAGCCTCCAGCCAGGCAGACAAGGAAGGCTGCAGAGAAGGCTGCAGGGAAGCCTACCAAGAAGGCTGCAGGGAAGCTGAGCAAGAAGACCAGGAAGTGATTCCCTTGCTGCAATCTGGTCAGACAGAAGGCAGCCTGTTGTAGTTCCTCAGACTTGGGACATTTATCTAACCTGCTGCTGTTCCTGACCTCTGGGAGTCCAAGACCAGATTGGGCTCACTACTGTATGTGCTTCTCAAGGTCCCAATTATGGTGTCCACACAGTCGCACAAATTGCAGCAGGCTCTCCAGCGCTGCCTTCTAGTTTGGTTATTCTTATTTTGTATACCAGAATAAATGTTTTTTTTGGTTACAGTTAATACTTGCCTATGTGTTTTTGTTAAAGCTACATATTTAGCTGGTGAGTAGGCAGGTAATTTACTAAAACTACAAAGCTAGAGATTAAATGCAACAGATAACACCAAAAAAACGCCTTGAAGGACAAAAAATAGCGGATAATAAAAACAAAACAAAATTACCGTATTTATCGGCGTATAACACGCACTTTTTTCCCCTTAAAATCAGGGGAAAATCGTGGGTGCGTGTTATACGCCGATACTCCGTCGAATCCCCCTGCTGAAACGAGCGAGAGGAGTGAGCGGAGCCGAAGCCGAAGTGCACTCGGCTTTACTCGGCTCCTCTCGCAGCCCTGCCCATCTCTGACTGCGCCGCTGACATAGAGAAAGCCGAGTGTACTTCGGCTAGTCTCGGCTCCTCTCGCAGTCCTGCCCCTGACTGTGAGCAGAGCCGAGTCTAGCCGAAGTACACTCGGCTTTCTCTGTCAGTGGCGCAGTCAGTGGAGATGGGCGGGACTGCGAGAGGAGCCGAGTCTAGCCGAAGTACACTCGGCCCCGCTCGCTCCTCTCCACAGAAATCGGCGCCAAATTAAAAAAACGCTGAGACTGACAAGATTGCAAAGGCACTGGGCAAGGCTGCAGATGGACAGATGGACACTGGGCAAGGCTGCAGATGGACAGATGGACACTGGGCAAGGCTGCAGATGGACAGATGGACACTGGGCAAGGCTGCAGATGGACAGATGGACACTGGGCAAGGCTGCAGATGGACACTGGGCAAGGCTGCATGCTGCATTTAAATGTAAGTTTTTTTTCCTTGAATTTCCCTCCTAAAAGTTTTTTTCCTTAAAATTCCCTCCTAAACTTGGGGTGCGTGTTATACGCCGGCGCGTGTTATACGCCGATAAATACGGTACATCTTGCTTGATCAAATAAAATAACATATTCATGAGATCTGCATTCAGAAATGTTGCTAAAAATTAGTAATAAATATGCGGGAATATCTGCAGCCAAAAAAGTTCATAATTGCTCATCATTGTACCATTCTAAAACGGAAAATTTAATACTCATCTTTCCGTAATTTTCCTTTCCTGGTGCCGACCCATGGCAGCATACTAATGGTTGATGGCTCCGCCCCCGATCAACCCCCAGGACCACGTAACTCTATAAAAGAAAGAGTTACTCCCCCCTTCAGACATTCTTTGTAACTAGACTTCAGAACTTTAAGGATTATAGTAGGGAGGGTGTATGCTGCCATGGGTCGGCACCAGGAAAGGAAAATTACGGAAAGGTGAGTATTCAATTTTTCATTTTCCTGGTGCCTTCCCAGGCAGCATACTAATGGTAAATAACTCGCTCATAGGGAGGGAACTGCGATAATAAATTTTTTAATGACTTTTTGAAAGTGATAGTTCCAGAGTCCTTTTCCCAAAATCTCGGGAGGTAAGGACCGCAGGATCCAAGCTATAATGCGACATAAAGGTATTGAACGATGACCAGCTAGCCGCTCTACAAATTGTCTCCGGGGAGACCCTAGCCATAGCCGCCCAGGATGATGCGATTCCTCTTGTTGAATGTGCATTAACCGCGTTTGGAACTGGAAGACCACTAGCCCGGTATGCCTTTTGGATTATTTTCACGATCCAACTGGCTAATGTTGTTTTAGAAGCTGCCAAGCCTCTTCTGGTGCCTTTGGGGATAACAAAGAGTCGTTGATCCCTTCTGAACTGCTGTGTCAGCTCCAAATAACGCTTTAGAGATCTGGCCACGTCCAGCTCATGTAGTTTTGAGGAGGATGGATCCTCTCCGAAAGCTGGGAGTACCCACTCCTGGTTGGAATGGTAGACTGAAGGCACTTTGGGGACAAACTGATGGATAGGCTGTAGGACTACCCTGTCCGGAAAAAAGGTGACGTAGGGCTCCTCTGCCCCTAGGGCTTGTATCTCTGATACTCTTCGACCCGAGGTGACAGCGATCAGGAAAACCGTTTTGCCGGTGATATCTTCCAAGGAGCACTCCTCTGTGGGTGTAAAGGGAGAGCTTGCTAAGACGTTAAGAATGACCGTTAGGTCCCATTTGGGATACAGCGTTTTCCTGGGAGGACGTAATCTTAACACCGCCTTCAAGAAACGTTCCACCAAGGGGTTTAGTGCCCAGCGTGTGTCTGTAAAGGCTGACAGGGCTGAAATATGCACTTTTAGCGTGCTGAGACCTAAGCCTAGGTCCAGACCATTTTGCAGGAAAAGTAAGATATCTTGGACCCCAGGACTCAGAGGGTTGAAGCGATTCGTTTCGGCCAGTGTAGAGAATTTTTTCCATATTCTGCAGTAGGTGGCATTAGTGGATGCCTTTCTTGCTTGTAATAACGTTTGTACAACGTCCCGAGAGCAACCTAGGTCGCCCAACCTCCTCCTTTCAACTTCCAGACCCTCAAGTCTAGGATCTCTGGATGCGGGTGTAGAAAAGCGCCTTGAGATAGCAGCTTGCTCATGGGTGGGAGGGGTAATGGGTTGCCCAGGGCCATCTCTACTAAGAGCGGAAACCACAGTCTTCTCGGCCAGTAAGGAACAACCGCCAGGATGGTGACCCTCTCTAGAGTCAGTCGCTGGAGAAACCTGAGGATTAAGGGTGTCGGAGGGAAGGCGTAGCCTATCTGGAATTCCCATGGTTGGACTAGAGCATCCGCCCCTGCCGACATCGGAGATGGTGACCTCGTGAAGAAGAGAGGTGCTTTCGCATTGTGCGGAGACGCAAAGAGATCTATCTGGGGATTCCCCAACTGTTGGCATATCCAGCTGAAAACCTGTGGATCCAAAGACCATTCGTTGTTGGATGTGAAGGATCTCGAGAGATGATCTGCTAGCTGATTCTCGGGGGCTGGAATGTAGGTAGCCTGGAGATCTAATAAATTCTTCTCGGCCCATGCAATAATTGGGGCTGCTTCGCTGGCTAGTGTATTGCTGTGTGTTCCCCCTTGATTTTGGACATAGGCTACTGCCGCTCTGTTGTCCATTTGTAGTAGCACAGATTTTCCCTTGAGGAGAGGAGCCAAATGCAGGATTGCCATCCATGCTGCCCTTAGTTCCAGGATGTTGGATACCATCCCTTCCGCATTGAAACTCCATCTGCCCTGAACCAGCTGATCTTGGAGGTGTGCCCCCCAACCCAGCTGGCTTGCGTCTGATGTGATAATGGTCCATGAGATTGAGCCGAGAGGACAAGCAGCTAGTAGATTCGGAGACCTTGTCCACCACCAGAGGCTGGACTTCATCGAGGGAGTGATAGCTATCCTCTGACCGAGACTCTTTCTCCTCCACTGCTTCAGAAAACCTTGTTGAAAACCCCGTAAGTGGCTTCTGGCCCATTTTACCATCGGTATGCAGGCCGAGAGGGACCCTAGGAGGCTCAGGCAATCTGACGCTGGCATAGCGTGACTCCCCAATGTATGCTTCACCTTTTGCACCAACGCCGGAATTTTGGCTGGTGGAAAGGACACTGACTTCCTCGGCGTGTTGAATAAGGCACCTAGGTACATCATTTTTTGTGTAGGTACAAACTGACTCTTCGAGTGGTTGATTAGCCATCCGAATTGTGTCAAGGTGTTCAAGACCATCTGCAGGTGAGACTGTAGAACTTCTCTGTGCTGAGACAGAATTAATATGTCGTCCAGATAGTGTAGGACTCGTATGCCCTTCTCCCGAAGGGGGGCTAAGATGGCTACCAGAACTTTGGTGAAGGTTCTGGGTGCTGATGAAATCCCAAAGGGGAGACACTGGAACTGAAAATGTAGGTTGCCTATTTGAAACCGTAGAAAATGTTGAAAGTTGTAGTGGATGGGGATGTGAAGATATGCGTCCAGGAGGTCTACAGACACCATCCAGTCCCCTGGCTGTACTGAAAGGATTACCGTGTTCAGAGACTCCATCTTGAAGTGTTCTACATAAAGGTACCTGTTTAGCCTTTTCAGGTCTAAAACCGGTCTCCAGCCCCCTGTTTTTTGGGGACCAAGAAGACTGGGGAATAGAACCCTAAGTGCTTTTCCGATTCCGGACCCGGTAGGATTGCCCGTTGAGATAGAAGTGTTTCCCTCTTTTGTCTTCCGGCTGGTATCTTGGTTGATTGGTAGGAGAAGGATGGAGGGCGGGATCTGAATTTCCAGAAATGTCCCTGAAGGACTGTGGATACCGCCCACTGGTCTGTACAACTTTCCACCCAAACCCGGGCAAAGGATCTGAGTCTTGCTCCCACTGGCCCGGCTTGGGTGGAGGGCGTGTCAAAAGGACTTCTGGTTTTCTATCGCCAGTGTAGGGGCCTTTGATTTTAGTTTGAGGAAAGAGGCCTGTGAGCCTTTCCAGTCCCTTCTGTATTGTTTACCCGGGCGATAAGCCCTGGAGTCTCTTGATCTCTGTTGGAAATTTGCCTGCGGAGTAAACTTCCTCCTTCTGCTCCTATCCTGGGGAATAAGACCGCTTTTCCCGCCTGTGACTCTGGATATTGCCGTATCCATTTTATCTCCAAATAAGGACTTCCCGTCATACGGGATGCGACACCATGACTGTTTTGACGACGGGTCTGCTGACCATGGCTTAAGCCATAACGCTCTCCTGGCTGTGATAGAGTAAAGCATTGCTCTGGAGGAGCACCTTAGAACGTCTATGGCTGCTTCCGCCATGAAATCAGAGGTCAGCTTCAATTCATCTAGAGCTTTAATGATTTCTTCAGTATCTAGGCCACGTCTGTGGGCCGTTTTTCAGATCGGCGTCTATTCTGCGGTCTAGGGCGTCTCTAAAGGAGACTGCGTCTTCTAAAGGTAGTGTTGTATTCCTAGCCAGTCGCATGACAGATGCATCTACTGACGGGACGGCATCAAAAATCTGAGCATCTCCTTCCGTGAGTGGGTAGAGTTTGGAAAAGCGGTTGAAGGCAAAGGGTCGTTTATCTACTTTCTTCCACTCCTCCAATACCACCCCCTTAATCTCCTCTATTAGGGGAAAGGCTGATTTCTTCCTGGTCAAATGCGGGAAGTATTTTCCTGCTTTATGTGGAGGTTCAGGATCTTCCTCCCACTGAATTGCGTCCTTAACTGCGCCAATAAAGGGTTCAACTAACCCAAAGTCGAAGGTTGATGTGCCCTCTTCTGGTATATTTCCGTCATCTTCCGAATTGAGCTCAGAATCAGGCTGGAGACTAGCTGTCTCCGCTACCCTTTGTTCAACAAGTGGGGTGGATTGATCCTGGGATGAGGCCAATTCCCTGATGGTGTCCTTGACTAATTCTTTGATTGAGCCTATGGACCCTTGTCTGTCGGCCGTAGCCTCCAAAAAACACTGGCCACAGGCTAGCTTGTCTGGTAAGGCTTGCTTGCCGCATACCCAGCAATCCTTCCTCCCTGGTTGCAAAGATTTATGCTGGGAGTCGTGTCTACTTGAGGAGTGGCGGGGTGACCTTCGGTCACTACGGGAAGCATGGGTTGAGGGTGAGCGACCCGAGCTTCTATGTCCCCCCGAATGTCCGTCACGAGAACTTCCATGAGAAGAAGTGCAGGCTGCTTCACGGCGTGGGCTATAAAGAAACAAAACAACTGTTGTTTCTATATATCCTCTAAAGTAGTAGTGCTCTTTGAATGGAAACAACTTACCTAACGTTGCAGCCCTTACCTAGTGGTATGTTGAGGATCTTTTTGATGCGGCAATACTGGGGCAGCTGGGTAAATTTTGTAAAAAATTTTTTAGCTAGTCAATACAGCTCCGTGCAATGTCAGCGAATGTACATTTATATGTTTAACATCATTACGCTGCAAAATAACATTTTAGCATTAACACACAGGTAATTACCTTGGCTGGGTTCCATCTGGCATGTAGAATAGTTAATACTCACAGCAAGGTGTATTTTCTGACAATCTGCCATTTGATTGTGGTCCCAGGCTGTTTAAATAGGATTTTTTGCTTGGGTGTACCAAGATGGCCGCCGCGCGACTTCCTCCGGCTATTGCGCATGCGCGATTGCGTCATGCCGTGACTCCGCCCCCGGAACGAGTAAAGCCAGGCTGTGTGGGGCGCGCAAAGCGTCCACACTAGCCAGAGACATTGCAGAAAGCAGACATTTAAATGCAGCAGTGCTACGCTGCTTATAGAGATCATTACCCGGGTAAAGCAATGTGTGACCCGAGGATTGTAACTGCCGCTGAGGAGAAAATATGCTCCTGTGTGCCCATCATGCCCAAAAAAGATCCACAGAAAAAGGGGCTCCCACACTTATATGGCGCATTTAGCAGCCCAAGATGCGGGACTCCGTACTGCAGGAGAGCATGAACCTGCAACGGTAGCACCATGAGATGGTGAGGTAAGGCTGATTAGTGATCCTGTAGGGATTGAGGACAGGAAAAAGAATGTCTGAAGGGGGGAGTAACTCTTTCTTTTATAGAGTTACGTGGTCCTGGGGGTTGATCGGGGGCGGAGCCATCAACCATTAGTATGCTGCCATGGAAGGCACCAGGAAAGAAGATTTAAATGTGCAGCATTTAAACGTGGCTAAATATGGTAACGCGTGACGAATGTGCTATCTCCATTCAAACCGCTAGTTTTACAAGAACGTGCGCTCCCATCTCATATTGAGTCTGACCATGCACGGTTTTTGAAGACTCGGAAAAGCATACACACGGACAGTTTTCTCGTCCAAAAACAGTCTGACGAGAATCACGCCGAGAAAAAATGAGACTCTGACGAGAAAAAAGGCCGCAGGTCGTCTTTTTTCTCGTCGAGATTTTGGACAGTTTTCTCGACGAGAAAGCATACACACGAACGGTTTTCTCGGCAAAAAAAGACAAGAAAACTGTTGGGAGAGCTTTTTTGCCGAGAAAACCGGTCGTGTGTACGCGGCCTCACAGCTGTATATCTGCCCCTTCCATGCTTAGTGTGACACTGGGAGGAGCCCGGGGAGTGTCGGGCGTGGCTTACACCTCCTTGGGAGTTTTGTTCACACTGCGGCTTTCTCCTCCCATATGCACACCATGTGTCACAGCACATCTCTGTGCAATGTCACCAGGTAAATATCCCTGCAATTTCCTCGTCTTCGCTATTTTCGAACACCTCTTTGTTTTTCCTCACACTTCCCCTCTTTGGGAAACTACATGATCTTCTTGCGATTTTTCACCTTTTATTCCCTTTTCCATTTGTGGTATGTTATCTTCACTTTGTAACCACTACACATTTTTCCAGGCAACAATGGGTGTTGGCTTCTTATCCATGATTAGGTATGGGAGGATCCCAGGGAGTGTCGGGTGGTACTTATACCCCCACTGGGAGTCTTGTTCACACTCTGACTTTTCTCCTCACACATGCACATCATGTCTCAGAGCATGCCTCTGTGCAATGTCACCAGGTAACCATCCCTGTGATTTCCTCTATCACCAAGACTGCACACCTCTTTGTTTCACTTTGTATCTACTATGCTTTTCACTTTTTTCAGGTAATAATGGGTGTTGGTATATAGTTTATGAATACTGTATGTATATACTGGTACTGTCCACACATATTGGTCCAATATCATTTACTCTACAGACATATTTTAATTTTTTTCAACCTTGCCTATTACGTTTGGAGGGTGCTCCTGGGGTGTGTCGGTGCGCTCGCTTCTTCCTTGTGTTCATTCCCACAGCTACCGGGATGGACTTGCCTCGCAGATCCCAACTTGCAACACTGCTTATTTAGAACAATTTATACGTAAGTATTCCAGGGAGATGCATGTCTGGTTTCCCATTGCCTGTACCTTTTTTTCTTACTGTCTGGGCAAAACATTAGATCCTATTTGGTACCTTTTTTCATTTTTTTCAGATATGCTATGCGTTTTCTCTTGATGAGTGACATTTTGCCACAAAATGCATCAAGCCTATCAATGTCATGTTCCCGACACATAGCTTGACCTCAACTGTGATTCATTTGCATCCTATAACCCATTTGTGTCCATTACTCAAAAAGCATTTGGTTTTTTATACTAATTATTTCCATGGGATACTATGCTATTTTTAGATGTGTTCATGTATATATATATATGAATTCCTCTTTTTTGTATGCCATTGCTTTGTATACAGATAAAATACTCATGTTCAACCATGTATCACATTTTTATGAGGTATGCTTTGTTTATATGCCTATTAAACAATTTTACAGTTTCTCCGACCACGTGTCTTGTGCCTCACTCAAAGTCCCAAAAACCTAGTCTTACCTCTTCTAGTGAAATTTGAAATAAAATTTGGTGATGCCTCTTTTGTGCTACTCACTGTTCTCCTAACTGATGAGGAAACGGTACCTGAGGACCTACTGTGCAAGCATCTCGCTGCTTCTCCTTCTTTAATTTTGTGAAATTGTGCTTTTTCCCATTACCTGCTGCTTCTTGAATTTTCCTTTACCAAAAATCATATCATCAGTCATCAAAAATAAGGGAAACTGTGACATTAAGAAAAAAAGCCCATGTGTCATGTATGGAGCATAGGTGTCAGGAGTGCATAGTGTCAGAGTGTAGTGTCAGGGATATGTAATGCACAGACCAGTGTACACAATAGAACTAAAAAAATACCCTTTCCTACCAGTACAAATGTCTTCCAGTACAGATCCTCCCCTCCAATACAGATTACCTCCAGTCCTGATCTCAATTTCCACCCAGCCACCAGCAATAGTGCGCAATGAGAAAAAGTCCTTCTCTTGGTGTAACAGGAACTTAGGGGAGCCTTTCTCGATTCTGTTCTGCAGCAGTTTCTGAGGTCTGAACAAACTGGAGGCTGCAGTGCAAGCCGCAACAAACGATAAAAAATAGTCAGACAGTTGCTAGTGATGTCCATGGCTGGAGACACTTCAAAGAAGAGCCATAAAACTTTTATTGTGTTTTAGCTAATACATTTGGATGCTGCTTATAGCATGCTACGTAGTTGGAGAAGAACTGCAATTTTTAAGATCCCAAAGCATTGAGCATTGACGCTTTCTCTTTTTGATATAATCTATGAAGATTAAGTTAATTTGTCTAAGAAAGCCCAGCATTAGCTCCCTGAGAGAGCTGCAGCTGCAGATCATGAAAATGAGTAAAAATAAGGACAAAAATCAACCTGAAATAATATTTTACCATTTAAGCCAGTGGTAGTGAACCCTTTGACCCTAGTGTCTTGAAAAAAGGTTTGTAAGACAAGGCTACCGTTCCCTAACAAGCTCCATCCAAGTGTCTTCCCATGAAGTTTAAACCCCCTCCCTTGTTTCTCCCAACAACCTTCCAGACACACTCCATACCCCGCCCACCCTTCCCAATGTGACTAGTCTTATTAAGCTGCACCTCTGCTTCTTTGCCGATTGCGGTCTCTTCAATGTTATTGCATACAATGTAGGACTAGCTGCCCTTCAGTTTACATTATACAAGAGCCTGCCCATATACTGGGTGTGTAATAGATTGGATTGGACCATTGTCTGTCACAGAAATGAGGAATGAGACTAAACAACAGACATGGGAGTAAGTCACACATGTGCAAGTCATAAGCAAGTCTCAAGTCTTAACCTTCAAGTCATAAGCAAGTCCCAAGTTATTGTGGCGAAAAGCAAGCAAGTCAAGTCGAGTCCCTGCTAGAAGTCAAGCAAGTCAAGTCAAGTCATTTATTTTGGTCAAGTCACAAATCAAGTCAAAATACTGATCTACCCCATTTCCACCTTTAAATGAGTTAAAAGTCAGTGTTCAGGAAAGGTTTTGTTTTAATTTCAACATTAACAAAGTGCTTAGTGCTTTTTTCTTGGCATATTAAAGAAACACTTTGAATGGCCAAACAGCAGACAAGGAGCAGAACATCAGCAATTAAATGGCCAACAAGCCTGAAAAAATGTAGTCCTTGCTGAGGGGGAAAATAATTAAGTTCAAATAGAGGTGCGCATCTTCACTGGCCTCACAATTCGATTAGATTACGATTATCAGGTTAACGATTCGATTCGATTCCGCGATTCATCACGATGCATCACGATTACAGCGCAAGTCCGCATGGTTTTCATCAAAAAAATTCAAGCAGTCAGGAGAACTCCATTTTTTTTTATTATATCTGTTCTTTTAAAAAAAAGACAACACTCCCTGCATGTAGCAAAGTCTAAACAAAGCAGACAACATCTTGTACATAGTACAGGAGATGGTCAGAGAGTGCAGACCTAGTACAGGAGATAATCAGAGACTGCGGAATCGCTACAGGAGATGGCCAGTGACTGCGGAAATGCTACAGGAGATGGCCAGTGACTGCGGACATGCTACAGGAGATGGCCAGTGACTGTGGACATGCTACAGGAGATGGCCAGTGACTGCGGACATGCTACAGGAGATGGCCAGAGACTGCGGACATGCTACAGGAGATGGCCAGAGACTGCGGACATGCTATAGGAGATGGTCAGAGAGACTGCGGACATGCTACAGGAGATCAGCAGGTAAGTATAATATCTGTTTTACTTTAACCACTTCCCGACCGCGCCATGTACAAAAGACGTCCACAGCGCGGTCGAGTTATCCTGAGTGGACGTCCCAGGGACGTCCTCACAGAATCTTGCTCCCGCGCGCCCCCTGGGGCGCGCTCCAGGATATGTCCGTGACCGCCGGGTCCGGAAGACCCGGCGCATCACGGATCACGGTAGATGGCCGCTAATCGCGGCCGTTTACCACGTGATCGCTCCGTCAAATGACGGAGCGATCACTTGTAAACAGACCGGCGTCATGTCATGACGCCGGTTCCTCCCTCCCCTCTCTGTACCGATCGGTACGGTGTGAGAGGAGAGGGGAGGGAGCGGATCATGTCCGCTCCCTCCCCCATGTCAGCTGTGGGCTGGATCTGTGACAATTGCAGTCACAGATCCAGCCATCCATCCATCCCTGCTCAGCCATCCCTGTGCAATACTCTGCCAATACTCTGCAATACACCCTGTGCAATACTCTGCAATACCCTGTGCAATACTCTGCAATACCCTGTGCAATACTCTGCAATACACCCTGCCAATACTCTGCAATACACCCTGCCAATACTCTGCAATACACCCTGCCAATACTCTGCAATACCCTGTGCAATACTCTGCAATACCCTGTGCAATACTCTGCAATACCCTGTGCAATACCCTGCCCATACTCTGCCCATACTCTGCAATACCCTGTGCAATACCCTGTGCAATACCCTGCCCATACTGTGCAATACCCTGCCCATACTCTGCCCATACTGTGCAATACTCTGCCATATTCCGCAATACCCTGCCATACTCCGCAATACTCCACAATACCCGGCAATACTCCACAATACCCTGCAATACTCCTCAATACCCTGCAATACTCCGCAATACCCTGCAATACTCGGCAATACCCGGCAATACTCCGCAATACCCGGCAATACCCCGCAATACCCGGCAATACTCCTCAATACCCGGCAATACTCCTCAATACCCGGCAATACTCCTCAATACCCGGCAATACTCCGCAATACCCAGCAATACTCCGCAATACCTGGCAATACTCAATACCCGGCAATACTCAATACCCGGCAATACTCCGCAATACCCGGCAATACTCTGCAATAACCACTTCCCGCCCGCCGGCCGTCATATGACGTCCTTGACTTTGTGCGGAGATATCTGAATGATGGGAGCAGCTACAGGCATCATTCAGATATTCGCTTTTTCAGCTGGCGATTCCCTGCACCATAAGAATGATCATAGCGGCTGTTCCACCGCTTGATCGCTCTTACGGAAGGTGAGAGGGGATCCCCCCCCTCCCGCTGCCCTCCTGTGCTTCTACCGACTCACCGATCAAAGCCAGGATTGTTTTTTTTTTGTTTTTTTTTCAGGTTTCCCAGCCTAGAGGTGAGATGTGGGGTCTTATTGACCCCATATCTCACTGTAAAGAGGACCTGTCATGCCATATTCCTATTACAAGGGATGTTTACATTCCTTGTAATAGGAATAAAAGTGATCAAAAAA
Source organism: Rana muscosa (assembly GCA_029206835.1). Taxonomy (NCBI): domain Eukaryota; kingdom Metazoa; phylum Chordata; class Amphibia; order Anura; family Ranidae; genus Rana; species Rana muscosa. Next base: position 103,842,193 of record CM055122.1, on the reverse strand, counting down.
AATTTGGGGCGGAAAAACATGTCAAACTAAAATAAATAAAGTAAAATGAACAATAAAATATATATATATTTTTTTAAAGCGCCCCTGCGAGCTCGCATGCAGAAGTGAACGCATACGTAAGCCCCGCCCACATATGAAAACGGTGTTCAAACCACACATGTGAGGTATCGTTGCGAACGTTAGAGCGAGAGCAATAATTTTGGCCCTAGACCTCCTCTGTAACTCAAAACATGTAACCAGTAAAAATATTTAAAGCGTTGCCTATGGGGATTTTTAAGTAGCGAAGTTTGGCGCCATTCCACGAGCGTGTGCAATTTTGAAGGGTGACATGTTAGGTATCTATTTACTCGGCGTAACTTCATCTTTCACATTATGCAAAAACATTGGGCTAACTTTACTGTTTTTTTTTTTCTTTTAGGCACAAAACAGTTTTTTTCCGTAAAAAACGCGTTAGAAAAATTTCTGCGCAAATACCGTGCAAGATAAAAAGTTGCAATGACCACCATTATATTCTTTATGGTCTTTGCTAAAAAAACATATATAATGTTTTGGGGTTCTATGTAATTTTCTAGCAAACAAATTATGATTTTTACATGTAGGAGAGAAATGTCAGAATTGGCCTGGGTTCTCCAGAACGCCTGATGGTGCTCCCTGCATGTTGGGCCTCTGTATGTGGCCACGCTGTGTAAAAGTCTCACACATGTGGTATCGCCATACTCGGGAGGAATAGCAGAATGTGTTTTGGGGTGTAATTTGTGGTATGCATATGCTGTGTGTGAGAAATAACCTGCTAATATGACAATTTTGTGGAAAAAAAAAAAAAGAAAAAAAAATCTTGATTTTTTCAAAGAATTGTGGGAAAAAATGACAACTTCAAAAAACTCACAATGACTCTTTCTAAATACCTTGGAATGTCTTCTTTCCAAAAAGGGGTCATTTGGGGGGTATTTGTACTTTTCTGGCATGTTAGGGTCTCAAGAAATGAGATAGGCCGTCAGTACTTCAGGTGTGATCAATTTTCAGATATTGGCACCATAGCTTGTGGACTCTATAACTTTCACAAAGACCAAATAATATCCACCAATTTGTACTTATTTTTACCAAAGATATGTAGCAGTATACATTTTGGCCAAAATGTATGAAGAAAAAATACTAATTTGCAAAATTTTATAACGGAAACAAAGAAAAATTCATTTTTTTACAAAATTTTCAGTCTTTTTTCTCTTATAGCGCAAAAAATAAAAAACCCAACAGTGATTAAATACCACCAAAAGAAAGCTCTATTTGTGTGAAAAAAAGGACAAAAATTTCATATGGGTACAGTGTTGTATGACTGAGTAATTGTCATTCAAAATGTGAGAGCACCGAAAGCTGAAAATTCGTCTGGTTAGGAAGGGGGTTTAAGTGCCCAGTTGTCAAGTGGTTAAAGCAAAAACATACCTGTTGTGCCGAGAATGGTTCCCCCCGCCGGATTCTGTTCCCCCCCGCCGGATTCTGTTCCCCCTGCCGGATTCTGTTCCCCTGGCTCTCGGCTTCTATCGGAACTCCGCCCCCCCAGCCCTGTACATTGCTGCTCCCTCCTACTGTTCCTCACGAATGCAAATGCTCCTAATACCGCCCCACCTCTCCAGCCCTCTGCTCATTAGCATTCGTGAAAAAACAGTAGACGTGAGCGGCAAAGCATTCGGTTGTCTAGGGGTTGCTATACATTACCGCTCACTCACCATTCGGTTGCTAGGGTTTGCTATACATTACTGCTCAGGCCTGAGCAATTTACAGAGGGGGACACTGAGTGGCAGGCAATCACTGTGCAGTAACCCCTAGCAACCGAATGGTGAGCAGACTCAGTAATGTATCTTAATAAGAATGCACACAGCCCTGTCGGATCATCGTTCTTGTGCTGCTGACCGGAGAAGGGGGAGAGGGGGACAGGGACATCACAGAGAGCCATCTCTACATCACTCACTGTCACAGACTCACAGCCGCTCCAGTCCCGAGAACAAGCTGGGGTGATGGTATGTAAACAAACCGCAGGGAACAGAGCAGACTTCACTGTGCCCAATGCCTCACTGTGCCCGTGTCTCACTGTGCCCGTGTCTCACTGTGCCCAATGCCTCACTGTGCCCAATGCCTCACTGTGCCCGTGTCTCACTGTGCCCAATGCCTCACTGTGCCCAATGCCTCACTGTGCCCGTGTCTCACTGTGCCCATGCTTAGTTCATGTGCTTGTAGAAAGGCCTGTTTTTCTGTCAAGGCCCATGTGAACATACTAAAATTTTCAGTTTTGCATTATTTTGTGTAAGGTAGTGCCCCAATACCAAATATTCACATAAACAGGAAAAATGCAAAATCAAAAAATATCACAAACTTCTCAACCAACATTCAGCAAAAAAAAATCCTCAATACAAAATATTAATACCTGTATTTATCGGCGTATAACACGCACAGGCGTATAACACGCACCCTAACTTTAAGAGGGAAGCTTCAGAAAAAAACTTTCCACAGCCCCCTGCGTATAACACGCAGGTACAGTTTACCCTCTATTTTCAGGGTAAAAAAGTGAGTGTTATACACCAATAAATACAGTATATAAAAGTGCAAAATCAAGGGATTACACTAATTTCTCACTGAAACATATCTAACATTCAACTGTAATCTTTCCTGAGGTAGTCCGTGCCCTAAGACAAAATATTCATGTAAATATGAAAAGTGCAAGAAAATAACAACAAACAAACATTTCTCAAACAACATACATGGCCTTCAGCAAAAAAGGAATCCTCAATACAAAATATTAATATATAAAAGTGCAAAATCAAGGGATTACACCATTTCTCACTGAAACATAACATTCAACTGTAATCTTTACTAAAAGATAGTCAGTGCCCCAATACAAAATATTTATATACCGTATATACTTGAGTATAAGCCGACCCGAATATAAGCCGAGGCACCTAACTTTTACCACAATAAACTGGGAAAACGTATTGACTCGAGTATAAGCCTAGGGTGCATGCCTCACTGTGTCCTATGGGGGGGATTTGCGGTGCAATTCGGCCACTAGCGGGGCGGTTTTACCCCCCGCTAGTGGCTGAGAAAGGGTAAAACTACCCGCAATGCGCTGCTGAAGGAGCACATTATGGGCAGTATAGCCGCGCTGTCCAATTGATTTCAATGGGCAGCAGCGGTGGAGGACTTTTTCTAACTACCTGCTAGCACAAGGTTCCAGTGTGAAAGCCCCTCGGGCTTTCACACTGGAGATAATGGAGCAGCTTCTTAAGGGCGTTTTGCAGGCGCTATTATTAACGCTATAGCGCCTGCAAAACGCTCCAGTATGAAAGGGGTCTAAAAGTTTTCAGTAATTAATATATTTTTATCAGTTGTCTGTACGGTATGTTAATAATCTTCTTAGACCCCTTTCACACTGGGTCGCTTTGCAGGCGCTATAGCGCTAAAAATAGCGCCTGCAAAGTGACCTGAAACAGCGGCTGCTGTCCCTCCGGTGTGAAAGCCCCGAGGGCTTTCACACTGGATCGGTTGCGCTAGCAGGACGGTAAAAAAAGTCCTGTTAGCCACATCTTTGGTGCGGTAAAGGAGTGGTGTGTATACCGCTCCTCCACCGCTCCTGGCCATTGAAATCAATGGGACACCGCGGCTATACCGCCGGCAAAGCGCCAATACAGGGGGGCTTTGTGGGTGGTTTTAACCCTTTTTCGTCCGCTAGCGGGGGTTAAAAGTGTCCCGCTAGCGGTCGAAAACCTCCACAAAAACGGTGGTAAGGCACCACTAAAAATAGCAGCGCTTTACCGCTGATGCCGCCCCCATGCCAGTGTGAAGGAGGCCTAAGAGGTACAATTAAAGTCCCACATCTTTTTGCACATTCCTTTATGGAGTGAGCACTTGTTTAATTCACATACAGTTCATAATCCTATTTTATCTATGCATTTTCACAGTGGGGGTGACACTTTGGGAACAGAGATGGCAAGCATGGCTCATTTAAAATAATGCAAAACCATATTTTATCTGCTGTTTTTTGTTAATACACACAGTGGTCATTGAGATAAATAAAATAAATGGCTGGATGGGGGGGAGGGGAGGAGGCTCACTGAGGCTGACTGAGGCAAGGTTATTAATAATGACCAGTGGCAAGCATGGCTCATTTAAACAAATGCAAAACCATATTTTATCTGCTGTTTTTTGTTAATACACACAGTGGTCAATGACCACTGTGTGTATTAACAAAAAACAGCAGATAAAATATGGTTTTGCATTTGTTTAAATGAGCCATGCTTGCCACTGGTCATTATTAATAACCTTGCCTCAGTCAGCCTCCTCCCCTCCCCCCCATACAGCCATTTATTTATCTCCTAAGTTGAAGTAACTTCTTCTTACTTTACAACTTGAACTTAGTAGTCCGTCTGCTCTCCTCTGTAGCACAGTGCACAGCTTCCAATCCAGGCAGATAGAGCCAGGCAGGCTCCTCGAGACAAGTCCTCAGCTCCTCTAGCTCACAGGCTGTGAGTCACAGCACACCCGACACAGCTCCCTCCCTGTGCGCAGCGCACCTCTCCCGCTCCCACCTTGCCTCCGGCCGTAAGTGGAGTGACGTCACGCCGCTGGCAGGGACTAGTCTATGACACTCCTCCGTAGGGGGAGACAGTAAAATACTAAAATTTACAGTGAAGGGAGGCGGCCGCGGAGGTGACTGACTTTGACTATGACTTGCCAAGTCATATAGCCCAAGTCAAAGTCAAGTCGCAAGTCATTGGTCACAAGTCAAAGTCAAGTCGAGTCATTTCTCTAATACTATCAAGCAAGTCGCAAGTCCTCAAAGAGGTGACTCGAGTCTGACTCGAGTCAAGTCATGTGACTCGAGTCCCCCACCTCTGCTAAACAAACTATTATCTTTGCTATCCAGAACAGGGACCATATGAAACTAAAATGTTAAAGTGATTGTGAACTCAAAGAAATATTACTGCCAGACCCTCTGTTCTATCAAGCCATACTACACTGTATATATGTTTGTATAAAATGATGCCTCTAAATGCCTTATTTCAGTTAGTTTCTGGCTGGTCACTTCACCTCCGGCCACTCTCCTCTCCCGATCTAAGGGCTACAGCGAGACCCCCTCTGACATCAGCCGGGGAGGTCACGTGACCGCTGTGCTGTCTGCTCAGCCCCTAAATCGGGGTAAGAGAGTGGCCGGAGGTCATGTGACAGGCCAGAAATAAACTGAAATAAAAGGTATTTAGAGTTATCATTTTATACAAACATGTACTCTGTGTAGTATGGCTTGATAGAACAGAAGGGCTGGCAATAATTGTTTTTTTAATTTTACTGCCAGCTACTAATGGTGGCAGGGGGTGGAGGAGATGACTCACACACACAGGAGCTGACAGGCAGGAAGGGGGGAGAGAGGAAAGAAGCAGGATTATGGAGGCATGTAACCTGACCACGGTATCATGGATTAGCAGCCATGATTACCGTGGTCAGCACACTAAGGGGGACACAGGAACTGGCAGGATCAACCAGGTTTTCGACAGCATAGAAAGGAACAGATAAGGGCAGCACAAACACTGTGCTGTTTAACCTGCTATAGTAAAGGGAACAGGGTTTCTTTTTTTTTTTTTTTAAGGTTACAACCTCTTTAATATGCGATGGAGTTCAGCTTCTGAACTCCTAGAAAACATCAAAAATACAGAGCTAACCTTGTATCAACCTTTTGGAGTCCCTATACAGCAGGGATGAATTGTGAAAAAAAGAAGCATCACAATGAGACAATCAGTTCATATGCTGGCAAGGAGCGGAAGATGGAGCAGAGTCACAGAGAGATGAGCTCATTACTGTGCTGTTTCTCCTTTTTACTAACCAGTTACAGGCTGGGCTGGGTCCAGGATGACCTGGGCTCAGAGGCAGTGAGGTAACTTATACTGGCCATCAGACTGTGACAGAAAAAAGTACTGCAGGGAAAATCTCTGGATTAAGCAAGCATTTTGAAGCAATAGTTGGGTTTTATTATTTTATCATTGAATGGGCTATCATTTTTTAGATTGTTATTTTTAGCTGGAGTTCTGTAGTCCAGGACTCACCCCAGCCTTTTCTAGGACAATGAAGGAGCACATTGATAAACATATGTAAAATACATTTTAATGAATATGAAAAAGTGTAGCGCTTATTTTGTGAAAAAGTCAGTTACCAACACATAACAAATGTTGCAAACATGCATAAATATTAATTTCAGTGACACCAAGTGACTGAGTGTGATCCGTGAAAAAAAATATATGTAACAAATAAATCAGAACGAAGCAGACCTCTATTGTGACCACACACAAATGACAGTCCAAAAGTGTAGAAAAAAACTGCAAGGTTGAAATAAAGAGTCCCACATGGATATGACCCTCTCTGTGAAAGGATAGAGACACCACCACCGATATAAGGAGGAGGCTTACCAGATGGTATTGACTTGGTAAGGTGTATACCACCCAAGTCAAAACAGGCTTAAATAATCAGTCAGCAAGGTGTATCCAGCTGGTCCTGAATCTGCATATCAGTCGGCACCGCAAATTCCCATAAACACCAGGAAGTGTAAATACTAAAAAGTCATCATCTTGACCCCAGATGATGACTTTTTAGTTGAAACGCGTCGGATGGACCCATTCACACACATCGCTCTTGCATCTTGTGATATGCCTATGATGTTCTTCCAAATGTGAGTGTACATTTTTTAATCTTTTTTTAATAAATACTTCCTTGTACGGTATCACACTATGTGAGTTTTTTTTTTCCCATTACGCATGTTATGTGGTTACCGTATCTCTGGCTCCAACAAGACTATATGTATTTACACTTCCTGCTGTTTATGGGAATTTGCGGTGCCGACTGATATGCGGATTCAGGACCAGCTGGATACACTTTGCTGACTGATTATTTAAGCCTGTTTTGACTTGGATGGTATACACCTTACCAAGTCAATACCATCTGGTAAGCCTCCTCCTTATATCAGTGGTGGTGTCTCTATCCTTTCACAGAGAGGGTCATATCCATGTGGGACTCTTTATTTCAACCTTGCAGTTTTTTCTACACTTTTGGACTGTCATTTGTGTGTGGTCACAATAGAGGTCTGCTTCGTTCTGATTTATTTGTTACATATATTTTTTTTCACGGATCACACTCAGTCACTTGGTGTCACTGAAATTAATATGTATGCATGTTTGCAACATTTGTTATGTGTTGGTAACTGACTTTTTCACAAAATAAGCGCTACACTTTTTCATATTCACCAGTTTTTGCTTTGTCTCAGCTGTGCTGGCAGCTAATTTTTGTGTTCACTTATTGCACAGCGCAGTATATCCCATATCTAAAATACATTTTAATGTTTTTCTTAGTGGAAACATAACTAGAATAAATTGTTTTTTATATCTACCTGGATTTCAGTTTTATATGAATTTCCAAGCTGTATAACTGTTCTTCTCACAAGAATGACTTTACCAGCGTATTTATATTTGAAGACTAAGATAAGCTTTAGAATAATTTTGTCAGTATTGATATATCTTATTACAGAGTTCTTCTGATCCAGTAGGTAAGATGGCCCCCGTATATTTTTCTTATAATATTTCTATAATAATAAATTCAATAAATGCTGCAACAATGACACAAATTTCTTGTGTGCAAAATCCCCCTAGGAGTAGTATAAAAGTATCTGCAAAATATGTAACCTCTCTTATAGCATCATACATCAGTAAATGTTGTGCTTTTATTCGTTTCAAGGAAGTTAAAGTGCAACTCCAGTCTAAACTGTTTATTGTGTTTTTTGCGTTTTGAGTGATAAAGAGGTATATCTTCTATCATATTTTTATTTCTATCTGTTTCCCTATAAAAGAGATTGCCCTTTACTTCTTGTCAGAACAGGAACTAATGGGAAGTCACTGTAATGGGAATGCTGACAAAAGCAAACACATTTTAAGCAGAGTGGGGAAGGGTTAGATCTTCTGACAATATTTTCTTATTAACAACAAATAGTGTTACCAGTGCCACAGGTATTTAAATAATAGCAAATTCCCCAGACAAGCTGCTCCACATGTGCCTAGCACTAAGTGCACACCAATGTGAAGGTATAATGAAAAAAATTAGTAGCTTTAGGGACTTCAAAATATACAAATATACATAAGTTAAACTCAATCAAAATGACAAACGTATCCAAATAATGTTAAATCATCATGTATACACCTTTCATTAAAAGTAAACCAGTCTAAAGTGTGATATTTCATTCACAATTTTACCAACATATACTATATTGTCAAAAGTATTGTGACGCCTGCCTTTACACGCTCATGAACTTTAATGGCATTCCAGTCTTAGTCCGTAGGGTTCAATATTGAGTTGGCTCACCCTTTGCAGCTATAACAGCTTCAACTCTTCGGGAAGGCTGTCCACAAGGTTTAGGACTGTGTCTATCGAAATTGTGATGGGAGTCACTTTGGGCGGAGGGCTTGTGGAACCCAGCTTACCTTGGAGAGCTCTGGAAACTCCTTGTCCAGCTCCCCCGGCCTCTCCCATGTGTAAGTTACCCTGTGTCTATTAGGGGCACAGGGTGACCGAGAACTCCAGTCTGATCTGCACTAATCAGACTCACTGTACAACCACACCGGACACAGCATTTCCTTTTACCCTTGTTAGCTTGGATTCTATATGTGTGGTTTGTGCTGAAAGAATGAAGAGGCTCTTTCACTTTGGACAGTAATATTTCTGAACAACATCCCTCAAGAAAATATAAAGATAAATAATTTCACCTTTCAGACTGCTAGATTGTTTGAGGTGTGACTGTATCCCATTGTTCTATTGTTTCTGTCTGCCTTGGGAGCAACATATTATAGGATGTGTATGTAGATTAGCTGGGAGGGAGGAGGGGGATTTCTCCAGCAGCCCCTCCTAAAGGCTGGCTGTGTGTCTCTTGTTACTGAATGTATGTAGTGGATGGTTGCTACTAGTTACTAACCTCCACTATGTTCACCCTGCTGCCAGACCTCCATACATCACTCTTCAGTAGACAATGAACAGTCATTTGCTTTTGTTTTTGTTTTTGTTTATTTGGGGGATATAACTTGGTTGGGGAAGGGGTATGGGATGCCCAAAGAACAGATCACGTTTGCCATCATCATTAAAGAATTGTTGAATCAGTTGCACTTAGAACAAAAAATGGACTCTAACATTTACAGTCTCCACTGTTACTCCCAGGACTCTTCTCCTCCTGCACAAACTTTACTGTACAATGATAGTCTTTCCACCCCATCATCTTTACACTGCACCAAGGATCGCCCTGAATACTCCCTGATGGTTGCTGAACTTTGCTGAGTTTTTATAGGCCAGGGGCCTGCAGTACCCCTTCTTGATAGCCTAGTTGTTTAGCAGCTTTAGATAGTTGGTGGACTACTGATCCCAGCTAGCCTGACTTGCAAATCCTGCGCCCGCAGGCCGCATCGATTTGACACAAAACCACACAGTCTCTCCTTTGGCCTTGCACCCAGCTACCCTGGCATGCCTTCTCCAGATTTCCACTGTGCCTCACTCACCGAACTTCCCCTGCCCTGAGTCCTTAATGAAGAATTTACCCGGACATGCGTACCGACTGATTCTCCAGCTCCTCTGTTCCAGGACACCTCCTCCATGACCGTGTAAGGATGAGGCTCCCTCCAAGCTCCCAAGCTCCTCCGCCGAGGCGCGCATATGGGCCTCCTGCTGCAGTCTAACACTCCATTCTTCACCTCACCCAGCCGACAACTCCCTTCCAGTGGGCTGGACCTGAGCTTATGAAGGAGGCCTGCCCGCTGCCAATTCCAATTGGGGATTGGTCAGGGCTCCTCACATGAGCTCCCTGTCACTGCCCCTCTTCCAGAACATTCTCCCTGGAAGCAGGGGAGGCACCCAAGAAATGAAGGACAGGTGGTCACACCCACTGTTACACTAACCACTCCCTGCCCCAGATCAAAACAAGCAGGCCTAGCATGCAGCATAGGCCTGCCTAAATTTACCTGCCTGGCAGCTATCACAAAAAAACTCACCTCTAACACCTACCTATAGTAGAGGGTGCTACATGTAGTTTACCTCGCCCTGTGTCTATATGTAAAGGAGGGGGGGATTCCTCCAACAGCCCTCCCTGCTGATAAGACTGTCTACTGTTGGATAATTGAATACCTGTGTGTCATGTTACTGGAGGAGGAAAAGTTTACCCGCCCCTTGTCATTATGCAAAGAGGGGGGATTGTCCTCTGAGTGTATTTCTCTTTGTACCTCTGTTTGAATAAAGAGTCTGATGTTTTCCACCCTACACTAGTGTCCCGACAAATCACTGTGTGGGCTAAAGGATCTTGGATCGTGTGGTACCGGACAAAGGAATCGTATACGGTGGACACACTCTTCTTGAGTATGGGGGGGTCTGTGACAGAAATGTTTCAATATTCTTCCAGAAGCGCATTTGTGAGGTCAGACACTGATGTGGACGAGAAGGCCTGGCTCACAGTCTCTGCTCTAATTCATCCCAAAGGTGTTTAATCGGGCTGAGATCAGGACCCAGTGCAGGCCAGTCAAGTTCCTCCACCCCAAACTCGGCCATCCATGTTATGTGTCCTGGATTAAAGGGATGATGTGGCAACCCTAATTTACTCCCCTTGGCATTTTTCGTATTTTGTTGCCTCACAACCTGGAACTAACATGGATTGTTTGAGGATTTGCATCATTTAATTTACAGAACATGCCCACAACTTTGAAGATTTTTTTTATATATTATTATGAAGCAAACAACAAGTGGGACAAAATAACAGAAAAAGTCTATGTGCATAACTATTCACCCCCCTAAAGTCAATACATTGTAGAGCCACCTTTTGCGGCTATCACAGCTCCAAGTCGCTTTGGATAAGTCTCTATGAGCTTGCCACATCTTACCACTGGGATTTTGCCCATTCCTCCTTGCAAAACTGCTCCAGCTCCTTCAAGTTGGATGGTTTGCGCTTGTGAACATCAATCTTTAAGTGTGACCACAGATTTTCTATTGGATTGAGGTCTGGGCTTTGACTAGGCCATTCCAACACATTTACATGTTTCCCCTTAAACCACTCAAGTGTTGCTTTAGCAGTGTGTTTGGGGTCATTGTCCTGCTGGAAGGTGAACCTCCATCCTAGCCTCAAATCACACACAGAGTGGTACAGGTTTTGCTCAAGAACATCCCTGTATTTAGCACCATCCATCTTTCCCTTAACTCTGACCAGTTTCCCATTCCCGACTGCTGAAAAACATCCCTACAGCATGATGGGGATGGTGTCCTTTGGGTGAAGTGATGTGTTGGGTTTGCGCCAGACATTAGCGCTTTCTTTGATGGCCAAAATGTAAAATTTTAGTCTCATCAGACCAGAGCACCTTCCTGCATACATTTTGGGAGTCTCCCACATGCCTTTTCGCAAACTCAAAATGTGCCATTTTGTTTTTTGCTGAAAGTAATGGCTTTCTTCTGGCCACAAAGCCCAACTCTATGGAGCGTACGGCTTATTGTCGTCCTATGTACAGAAAAATCCAAGGGGGTGAATACTTTTGCAAGGCACTTTATATACCTACACACATGCTAGCACTGTAAACTGCAAAATAATACAGAGGGTACCTTAGTAATGTCACCTCTGAAACAGCACACTGCCTATAAATCAGGAACAATTTATATGCAGATCTCTGTGAACATCCTACTGCTAGATCAGTGTTATACAATGAGTTTTTTTCATCATTTTAATAACAAGGGAAATAATGTAATGAAATATATTAAAGACAATTAAATTACTGAAAGCAGCACACTGTAACTGACAATAATTTACATGTGACACAGAGCTGGAATTATGAATTTCTTTTCACCTCTACAGTTATTAAATGCGCAAAGTAGTTCTGTCTTTTTGGCCTTTGGCCCCTTTGAACATCCAGCATCTACGTGTTATAACTGGTAATATTTAAAGTAAAACCATAAATCACATTTATGTAACAAAATATAATAAAGCCATCATGTTGTGTGCAGTGGCGTTTTTATTAGTGCATTATTATTACCATCATTTATTTATAATGTGCCAACAGATTCTATTACATAGTCAATAGAAAAAAAATTAAAAAAAGAATAAGCACTGTAGAGACACTATATTGACCTAATTAAAAGCATTATTCATATGCTGTCCTTTGGAGAAACGGTTCTGAGGTGGAAAATAGTAATTATTGGTTATACTTCAAAATATTAATAAACACTGCAAATATGTTTTGCGCAAATGCGTTCTTAATAAAGACTTTCCTCAACTAAAACTTTGTGGCTAGCAATGAGCTTATTTTGGAAGATATAAGTTGAATCGTGGCAGAAGAAATCATGGCAGCCAAGAACATTTTGCTTTAGTTTTCAATACAGTGGGACAAGGTTAAAACCTGTTCATATGCTGTATCATTTCCTTCACTTCCTGTCCTGATGATGCAAAAGGCAGTGACAAGAAATCTTTACAATGTGGGTGGAATGCCACTCCTAGATAAATCCAACAAAGAGTGCAGTGCAACTAAATATATCAATAAATATAATATATAAGAAATAAATCATAAATTCACTCTTTTTTCATGTGACATATACTGTATATACACACAAGGGGTTATTTACGAAAGGCAAATCCACTTTGCACGACAAGTGCAAACTACAAGTGCAAAGTGCACTTGAAATTGCACTGAAAGTGCACTTGGAAGTGCAGTCGCTGTAAATCTGAAATGAGGGGAAGCTCTGCTGATTTTATCATCCAATTATGTACAAGCAAAAATGCTGTTTTTTTATTTTCCTTGCATGTCCCCCTCGGATCTACAGCGACTGCACTTCCAAGTGCACTTTGCACTTGTAGTTTGCACTTGTAGTGCAAAGTGGATTTGCCTTTCGTAAATAACCCCCAATGTGTGCAATATGAAAACTAATTGTAATTAATACACCAATAAGTCCTCAAATTAGGTCCTTTACGATGATAGAATGTGTCCACTGTGTACTCATTACTTCCTTCTTGTGCAGTAGAGTTCCACCACCATTCACACAGTTCTCTCACCTGAATATATTGACCTATAAAATAAAATAGAGTGAAGTTGCTTGATGGGTACTGTGGTATAAGGCTGTTCCTACTTACAAGATTTGACGAGAGGACGTGATAAGGTGGCACTGGCAAATCCGGAGACACCCTAATTAGAAGGCAATAGTGACCTATTTTACTATATAGGTCAATATATTTAGGTAAGCGCACATGAAAGCAACCAGACTTCCCTAGCCTTCTTGGATTTGGAGCTTGGACACGGCGGTCAAGAAATATACGCTAAAGCCCTGTACACACGATCGGATTTCCTTTGGTTTTTAAACCGATGGATTTTTCCATCGGAAAACCGATGAAGCTGACTTCCATCAGTCTTGCCTACACACCATCAGTCAAAAAACCGACCGTTCCAAACGCGGTGACATAAAACACTCCGATGAGCCGAGAAAAATTAAGTTCAATGCTTCTGAGCATGTGTCGACTTGATTCTGAGCATGCGTGAGTTTTTTAACCGATGGACTTGCCCATAGACGATCGGAATTTTCTATCGGTTTTTTATCCATCGGAAAAATTTAAAACATGTTCTATTTTTTGACACCGATGGAAAAAAGACCGATGGGGCCCATACGCGATCGGTTTGTCCGATGAAAAAAATCCATCGGACTGTTTTCATCGGTAAAACCGATCGTGTGTACGCGGCTTAAGAATTTTACTAAGCCCACAGCAGGAAATTCATACCTGCATTTTAACAGCTGTCACTACCCAGAATGGGTCCAAAACATCCCAAAGGGACAATTCTGTCGCCTCAGACAAAATTGTACAAGAGACGTGGATTACATCAAACTGAGTGTCAATCTGAAAAATACATTTTTGGAGAAACAATATCCGGAGAGCTTAGTAGAAGATGCTTATCAACTATACCTACACGGAAAACCACCCAAACCTAATCTACCTCCCAGAGATTGCTCAAGCAGATTCATCACCACTTTTCATTCCAAACACAAGAAAATTGAGAAGATCCTATCTCATCATTGGGGCATCCTGCAACAAGACCCACATCTTAAATCAATCCTTCCCTCACTTCCGAGGGTCACATATTGAAGGGCCCCCAATCTCAAGAATAAAATAGCTCCCAGTAAATTTAAAACCACTCCAGTCTTTTCCCCACTACCCACACTCATTCCTTTAGTAGGAATGTTCCAATGCCGCAAAAAGCCCTGCAAAACATGCCTATTTGTAGAACATGGCCAGAAATCATTCTGCACAAAAGGAAAAACCTACCTTTTGAAAGACTTCTATAATTGTTCCTCTGATTAAGTAATATATGGCCTTATCTGCTTATGCGGCCTAATATATGTTGGTCGTACTATTCGGCCGCTCAGACAGCGTTTTGGAGAACACAGGAGGTACATTGAGGGCAGGACGGACCCACACAGCATCCCTAGACATTTTACTGTGGCACACCAAGGCCAGACCACCGAACTGCGAGTCTGGGTGATAGAACAAATTTTTAAGACTCTTGCCCATGGCCGAGCGATTCAAAAAGCTCTGCGCAAGGGAGACGTATTGGATATACAGTCTCGATGCCCTTTCGCCAGGAGGAATCAATGAATGTATTGAAATATCCACCATCCTCTAAATAGCATTTAGTCAATTTTTTCATGGCCGAGATGATGATTCCTTTTTATGTTTTAACCACTTGCTTACTGGACACATATACCCCCTTCCTGCCCAGGCAAAATCTCAGCTTTCAGCACTGTCACGCTTTGAATGACAATTGCACGGTCGTGCGACGTGGTTCCCGAACAAAATTGACGTACTTATTTTCCCACAAATAGAGCTTTCTTTTGGTGGTATTTGATCATCTCTGCGGTTTTTATTTTTTGCGCTATAAACAAAAAAAGACCATCAATTTTGAAGAAAAAAACACAATATTTTTTACTTTTTGCTATAATAAATATCCCAATTTTTAAAAAAAAAATTTTTTCTCAGTTTAGGCCGATACATATTCTTCTACATATTTTTAGTAAAAAAAAAAAATGCAATAAGCGTATAGTGATTGGTTTGTGCAAAAGTTATAGCGTCTACAAAATATACATTTTTTTTTATTTTTTTTACTAGTAATGGCGGTTATCTGCGATTTTTGTCAGGACTACGATATTACGGCGGACACATCGGACACTTTTGACACATTTTTGGGACCATTCACATTTATACAGCGAACAGCGCTATAAAATATGCACTGATTACTGTATAAATGTGACTGGCAGGGAACGGGTTAACACTAGGGGGCGATCAAGGGGTTAAATGTGTTCCCTGGGAGTGACTCTTACTGTGGGGGGAGGGGAATGACTGGGGGAGGTGACCGATGGTTGTCCCTATGTACAAGGGATACACCATCAGTCTCCTCTCCCTGACAGGACGTGGATCTGTGTGTTTACACACACAGATTCACTGTCCTGGCTCTGTAACATCGCTGCTGCCAGGCACATGCATCGGCACCTGAGTGACGTGGCGGACGCGCGGCCCCCAGCGGCCTCCCTGCATTGTAGAGCCACCTTGTGGCCGTCAAATTACAATGGCCCGGATGCAAACTGGTTAAGTCCACAGCATTGTTTTATAGCATTAATTTACAGCATTGCCTTTACTTTCTGTTCCCATACTTCATCTCCCTCGTTCATCCCCACCTTTATGATACCTCTTGGGTATGTCGAGCCTCTGCTTCCCCTCTTCCCAATTAATACTGATGTCTTACATCGTTCCCACCTTTTTCTTTCCCCCCTCTCCACCCCCCCTCCTTTTTCGGCCCCCCCCTCCCTTTCTTTTTCCTCCCGACCCCCCACCCTTCCCCCCTTTTGTCTTCCCCGTTCTTCCTTTTCTTTCTGCTGTTCCTTTCCTAGGCCCCTCCCCCCCCACCCACACACACATATCCAGTTATATCACCTCATCTATATATATTGTGAGGGGGTTAGCTCGGCAGCGGGTGTGTGTGACCCCCGGGATGGGCTCCCCAGACAAAAACAGGCCCAGCAAACGGAGGTTGTGGTTTTCAAAATCAAAAAGGTGCGGTTTATTTTCTATTTACAGTGACAAAACACAGCAAAGCAAAAGAAACATAAATAAAATAAATCCTGGTCAACTTGACCTCTGACTAAACATACAGGTTTCCTAACTAACAACTGGGATCAGCCTAGTGCTGTCCTAGTCCCTAAGTCCCTGGTTTTAAATGTCCAAGCAAATAGCCACACAGGCTTTGTCTCACCGCACAGGGGTTCACTCTCCCTAGACAGTCCACACAGGTCTGGTTCCAGGCATGAGCTAACACCTAATGAATCTGGGAGTTCTTATAGAGGCCTAAATGAGCTGACAAGCTTCAGCTGGCCTCATCAACTCCCTGTCTGTACGACGCCCCACACTCTCCCTAGAGGTATGAGTCATCCATGAGCCCACTAGCCTTATACAACTCTCCACCTAGTTGTATAAGTCGGCGTAAAGCCTGAATCTGGGCGAAATATATCTACCCCCCTGGATGCAACCAGGTGACTTTACTTTCCTGCTGTCACATACCCCCCCCTCTTGTTTTAACCTCGGGGTTGGAACACCAGCAATCAGGCATTCATGTACTCGAGACAAAGCATCCACATTCCCCATTTGAACGCCAGGGCGATGCTTTACTGTGAAGTTGAATTCCTGGAGGGCCAGGAACCACCTATTCACTCTTCTATTTGTTTCCTTGTTTTGAGCCATCCACTTTAACGGAGCGTGATCCGTAACCATGTCAAAGTGCCTACCTAGCAGGTAGTACCGAAGGGAATCTAGAGCCCACTTCACCGCTAAACACTCATTTTCAACGGTGGCGTAATTTACCTCATGGGACTTCAACTTCCTGCTGAGGTAAATGACTGGGTGCTCTTCCCCGTTCCAGACCTGGGACAATACTGCTCCTAACCCCACATCTGACGCATCACTTTGTACGACAAAGTCTTTAGAGAAGTCGGGTGAGTACAACACTGGCTGGCTACATAAGGCTTGTTTCAAGAATTGGAATGCTGCCTCAGCCTCGGGGGTCCATTTAATCATGACCGACCCTTTCCCCTTCGTCAGGTTGGTTAGGGGCACAGCCTTAGAAGCAAAGTGGGGAATGAATCGCCGATAATACCCAGCGATTCCCAGAAAGGCTCGTACCTGCTTCTTGCTGTTGGGACGTGGCCAACTCTGGATGGCCTCGACTTTGTTGAGTTGGGGTTTTATTACTCCCCTCCCAATGGTGTACCCAAGATATTTGGCCTCCTCCTGCCCAATGGTACACTTCTTGGGGTTAGCCGTAAACCCCGCTTCCCGAACAGAGTCCAGGACTGCTTGCACTTTTGGCAGATGTGAGGCCCAATCTGTGCTATGGACAATTACGTCATCCAGGTAAGCCGCAGCATACTTCCGATGGGGCCTCAGCATCTGGTCCATTTTCCGCTGGAATGTGGCCGGCGCATTCTGTAACCCGAACGGCATTCTTTTATATTGGAACGCCCCGTCTGGGGTTACAAATGCGGTTTTCTCTTTGGCCGACTTGGCCAGGGGGATTTGCCAATACCCTTTTGTGAGGTCAAGAGTCGTCATGTATCGGGCTGTTCCCAGCCGGTCGATCAACTCATCTATACGTGGCATGGGGTAGGTGTCAAATTTTGTAACTTTGTTCAACTGACGAAAATCGTTACAAAATCGCCAGCTCCCATCCGGTTTAGGCACCAACACAATGGGACTAGACCAATCACTTTGGGACTCCTCTATCACCCCTAAGTTCAGCATTTTCTGTACTTCCTCCCGTATTGCCTCCCGTCGGGCCTCTGGGATCCGATAGGGTTTTAACTTCACCCTTTCACCGGGCGGGGTAATGATGTCATGCTCTACCCCAGATGTTTGTCCCGGCAGCTCAGAGAATACCTCCTTGTTGCGAAGCACAAACTCCTTAACCTCCTGTTGTTGGGGTTGTGACAAGGTGGCTGCTATTCCAACCTCAGGAATCACGCAACCAGTTTGAGCTGGTGACCAAGTGTCTGCGACTAGGGACTCTCTATCCCTCCAGGCTTTCAACAGATTAACGTGATAGATCTGTTCGGGCTTTCGCCTTCCTGGTTGTCTGACCTTGTAATTCACTTCGCTCACTTTTTCCATTATCTCATAGGGGCCTTGCCATTTGGCAAGGAATTTACTTTCAACCGTAGGGACAAGTACCAGTATCCTATCCCCCGGGGAAAAGGTACGGGTCTTGGCTCCACGGTTGTACACTCTCTGCTGTGCTAACTGCGCTTGGGCCAAATGTTCCTTCACGATGGGCATTACCTGTGCAATTCGGTCTTGCATCAGGGCGACATGCTCAATCACACTCCTGTGGGGAGAACTCTCACTTTCCCAAGTTTCCTTGGCAATATCCAACAGCCCTCTTGGGTGTCTCCCATACAGTAACTCAAAGGGGGAGAATCCCGTAGAGGATTGGGGCACCTCCCTAATAGCAAACATCAGATAAGGAAGTAGACAGTCCCAATCCTTTCCATCTCTATCCACCACTTTCTTCAACATTTGTTTTAGGGTTTTGTTGAATCTTTCAACCAGCCCATCGGTTTGGGGGTGATACACAGATGTACGTAATTGCGTCACTTTGAACAATTTACACAGCTCCTTCATAACCCGGGACATAAAGGGTGTACCTTGGTCCGTAAGCAGTTCTTTACAAATACCCACCCGGCTAAACACAAGAGATAGCTCTTTGGCTATGGTTTTGGCCGAGGTATTTCGGAGAGGGATCGCTTCTGGATAACGGGTGGCATAGTCCATTATAACTAATATGTACTGGTGCCCCCTAGCGGACTTGATTATAGGCCCTACCAAATCCATGGCGATCCTCTCAAACGGGACCTCAATGATGGGTAGAGGGACCAGCGGGCTACGGAAATGTGGCATCGGGGCCGACCTCTGACACACAGGGCAGGAGGAACAATAATTTTCTATGTCCTTCATCACCCCCGGCCAATAGAATCTCTGTAATACCCTCTCTCGGGTTTTCTCTGTCCCCAGATGACCTCCAAGAATGTGCCCATGGGCCAACTCCAACACCAACTTCCTGTAAGGTTTGGGCACCACAAGCTGCTCAACGGTTTCTTCTGCCCTTTTTGCCACCCGATACAGTAGGTCCTTCTCTACGCTGAAGTATGGGTAAGTGCAGGTATTATCTGGGTTCACTAACTCGCCATCTATTTTCACTACGTTTTCCCGTGCCTTTATTAGGGCGGGGTCTTTCAACTGTTCTGTGGCAAAGTTTTCCCTGTGAACCTCAAGATCAGAAAACTCCACAGACGGTAGGTTTTCGTCTGAGGAGGTGGGCTCCTCTCCAGTTTCTTGAGTCTCCCCTGCCAATACTGATAAGGGAAATTCCGGAGAGTCCTCACCACTCTCAGGGGAGTTCTGGCTATCACATTCCTGGTACATAGGGGCACCAGTGGGGGGCTCAGGATCATCCCACAGTTCCCAGAACTTCGGAAAATCCCTTCCCACAATGGCGTCATGCGGTAACTGAGATACTAAGCCCACTGGATGAGAGAGGGTACCTTTGGGGGTCTCGAAACACACTGTAGTCACTGGATACTCTCGGGTGTCCCCATGCACACAAATAACAGCTACCTTGCTATTCCCAAAGACCTCTGTTTTAACTAACTCAGCCTTTATCAGGGTCACAAGGCTACCTGAATCCAGCAATACCACAACATTTCTACCATTAACACACATTTTGCATAAATGTTTCTCAGTTCCTCGAATGGCAGTGCATGCGACTGTCGCACACAGCGACTGACGTCTGCCCGTCAGAAAGTCACACTGCATGGGTTCCTCCACAACCGGGCAATTGGCTGCAATATGTCCCGCTTGCCGGCAGCGGTAGCAAACGATCCTTCTTGCCGCCTCTTGAGCCGCTGATTTCCCAGGCTGTTCTCGCCAAACTTGGGGTAGAGCTCCCACCCTCTCACTCTCTCCACCCTCACCCCTTGGAATCCTCTTATCCGCCCCTGGGGATGGTCTGGTCTTAGGGTGGAAAGTCCGAGTGTCTCTGGAAGAGGCCGTCAGGTTCTCTGTAGCCAAGTATTTCTCCACACGATCCACAAGACCATCGGCCGTCTCTGGGTCTCCATGGCTTACCCACTTTTGGATGGCAGTAGGAAGAGCTCTCAAAAACCGATCCATTACAACACGTTCCACAATCTTTGGTGCGGACAAAGTCTCTGGCTGTAGCCACTTTCTGCTCAGGTGAATGAGATCATACATTTGAGACCCGGGGGGTTTTCCAAGCTGGAAAGTCCAGTTATGCACACGCTGAGCCCGGACAGCCTGGGTGACACCCAGCCTTGCCAAAATTTCAGCTTTTAGCATCACATAGTCTTTTGCTTGGTTAGGCTCTAGGTCATAGTAAGCTTTCTGCGATTCACCAGTTAACAGAGGAGCCACCAGTCCAGCCCACTGCTCCTCAGGCCACTTTTCTCTTTCAGCGGTCCTTTCAAATGTGGTCAAAAATACCTCTGGATCATCCTCTCCAGTCATTTTTGTCAATAAACGACTCACCCCAAAGGACGCGGTATTAGTGGGACGGCTTTCCTCACTGGTCTGCAGACGTTGCTGCATTACTGCTTCCATTTGTTGTAGTCTCTGCTCTTGCTTCTGTAACAGGTCTATGAAGCGGGCCTCAGATTGCTGCTGGGCTTGTTGCTGAGCTTCCAGACTCTGTTGGTGAGCTTGCTGCTGGGCTGCAAGGCTCTGTTGATGATCTTGCTGCTGGGCTGCAAGGCTCCTTTGCAAACCTGCATTTGTCTGCTGTTGATTGGCATTTGCTAGAGCCAGCTGTTTCAGTATCTCCTCCATGCTGGCTTAAAAAAAAACTGCCACTGGTTCTCCACCAACTGTGAGGGGGTTAGCTCGGCAGCGGGTGTGTGTGACCCCCGGGATGGGCTCCCCAGACAAAAACAGGCCCAGCAAACGGAGGTTGTGGTTTTCAAAATCAAAAAGGTGCGGTTTATTTTCTATTTACAGTGACAAAACACAGCAAAGCAAAAGAAACATAAATAAAATAAATCCTGGTCAACTTGACCTCTGACTAAACATACAGGTTTCCTAACTAACAACTGGGATCAGCCTAGTGCTGTCCTAGTCCCTAAGTCCCTGGTTTTAAATGTCCAAGCAAATAGCCACACAGGCTTTGTCTCACCGCACAGGGGTTCACTCTCCCTAGACAGTCCACACAGGTCTGGTTCCAGGCATGAGCTAACACCTAATGAATCTGGGAGTTCTTATAGAGGCCTAAATGAGCTGACAAGCTTCAGCTGGCCTCATCAACTCCCTGTCTGTACGACGCCCCACACTCTCCCTAGAGGTATGAGTCATCCATGAGCCCACTAGCCTTATACAACTCTCCACCTAGTTGTATAAGTCGGCGTAAAGCCTGAATCTGGGCGAAATATATCTACCCCCCTGGATGCAACCAGGTGACTTTACCTTCCTGCTGTCACAATATATATATATTTCCTTTTACACCTATCCATGTTCGATAAACATTCCCTTTTTCGCCCTATCCTTCTCTTTTCCCCCCTCCCCGCCTCCTTCAAAAATCCCCCATTTATATCACATCTACCCTATATTACTAGGCAGATGCACTACATACAGATATATATATATATATATATATATATATATATATATATATATATATATACATATATATTGTCCCATATCTCTTGTCCCCCCCCCTCCTCTTTTTGTACACCCCTGGTCTACATCACATCCAGTTCTGCTGTTTTTAACCATTGCCGTTTTTTAAATACGTTTTTAAAATATGTTTTTCAAAATACATTTTCTATATATATATATATATATATATATATATATATATATATATATATATATATATAATAACAATTTTTAAACACACATTTTTAAACACACATTTTTAAACACATGATTTATTATACATAGTTACATAGTTAGTCAGGTTGAAAAAGTCCATCCAGTTCAACCATAAAAAAATAAAATAATAATATCATACAATCCCATATACCTAATTCTATACCCACAGTTGATCCAGAGAAAGGTGAAAAACCCCAGCAGAGCATGATCCAATTTGCTACAGCAGGGAAAAAAATCCTTCCTGATCCCCCGAGAGGCAATCAGATTTTCCCTGGATCAACTTTACCTATAAATGTCCGTACCCAGTTATATTATGTTCATTTAGGAAATAATCCAGGCTTTTCTTAACCACTTGGCAACCACCTGCCGACAAATAACGTCGACAAGGTGGTTGCTTAACTCTGGGAGGACGTTATATAACGTCCTCCCAGAATCGCGCTCCCGCGCGCCCCCTGGGGCGCGCACACGGGAATCTCCGTGACCGCCGGGTCCAGAGGACCCGGCGCATCACGAATTGCGGTAAATCGCCGCTGATAGCGGCCGTTTACCACGTGATCGCTCCATCAAATGACGGAGCAATCACTTGTAAACAGACCGGCGTCATGTGATGATGCCGGTTCCTCTCTCCCCTCTCTGTACCAATCGGTACAGTGTGAGAGGAGAGGGGAGGGAGCGGATCATGTCCGCTCCCTCCCCCATGTCAGAGCATGTCAGTTGTGGGCTGGATCTGTGACAATTGCAGTCACAGATCCAGCAATCCGTCCATCCCTGCTCAGCCATCCCTGCGCAATACTCTGCAAATTACCCTGCGCAATACTCTGCAAAATACTCTGCAATACCCTGGTGCAATACTCTGCAATACCCTGGTGCAATACTCTGCAATACCCTGGTGCAATACTCTGCAATACCATGCGCAATACTCTGCAATACCCTGAAATACCCTGCGCAATACTCTGCAAAATACTCTGCAATACCCTGGTGCAATACTCTGCAATACCCTGCGCAATACTCTGCAAAATACTCTGCAATACCCTGCGCAATACTCTGCAATACCCTGCGCAATACTCTGCAATACCCTGCGCAATACCCTGCAATACCCTTCGCAATACCCTGCGCAATACTCTGCAATACCCTGCGCAATACTCTGCAAAATACTCTGCAATACCCTGCGCAATACTCTGCAATACCCTGCACAATACTCTGCAATACCCTGCACAATACTCTGCAATACCCTGCACAATACTCTGCAATACCCTGCACAATACTCTGCAATACTCTGCAATACTCTGCGCAATACCCCCTGTGCAATACCCCATGCAATACCCTGCCATACTCCGCAATGCCCTGCAATACTCCGCAATGCCCTGCAATACTCCGCAATGCCCGGCAATACTCCGCAATGCCCGGCAATACTCCGCAATGCCCGGCAATACTCTGCAATAACCACTTCCCGCCCGCCGGCCGTCATATGACGTCCTTGAATTTGTGCGGGGATATCTGAATGATGGGTGCAGCTACAGGCATCATTCAGATATTAGCTTTTTCAGCCGGCGATTCCCTACACCATAAGAACAATCATAGCGGCTGTTCCGCCGCTTGATCATTCTTACGGGAGGCGAGAGGGGATGTCCCCCCCCCCTGCCACCCTCCGGTGCTTCTACCGACTCACCGCTACGATCAAAGCCAAGATTGTTTTTTGTTTTTTTGTTTTTTTTCAGGCTTCCCAGCCTAGAGGTGAGATGTGGGGTCTTATTGACCCCATATCTCACTGTAAAGAGGACCTGTCATGCCATATTCCTATTACAAGGGATGTTTACGTTCCTTGTAATAGGTATAAAAGTGATCAAAAAAATTTTTGGGGCGGAAAAACATGTCAAACTAAAATAAATAAAGTAAAATAAACAATAAAAAAATATATATTTTTAAGCGCCCCTGTCCCCGTGAGCTCGCATACAGAAGCGAACGCATACGTAAGTCCCGCCCACATATGAAAACGGTGTTCAAACCACACATGTGAGGTATCGCCGCGAACGTTAGAGTGAGAGCAATAATTCTGGCCCTAGACCTCCTCTGTAACTCAAAACATGTAACCAGTAAAAATATTTAAAATGTCGCCTATGGGGATTTTTAAGTAGCGTAGTTTGGCGCCATTCCACGAGCGTGTGCAATTTTGAAGGGTGACATGTTAGGTATCTATTTACTCGGCGTAACTTCATCTTTCACATTATGTAAAAACATTGGGCTAACTTTACTGTTTTTTTTTTTTTTTAGCACAAAACATTTTTTTTACGTAAAAAACGCGTTAAAAAAATTGCTGCGCAAATATCGTGCGAGATAAAAAGTTGCAACGACCACCATTATATTCTCTAAGATCTTTGCTAAAAAAACATATATAATGTTTTGGGGTTCTATGTAATTTTCTAGCAAACAAATTATGATTTTTACATGTAGGAGAGAAATGTCAGAATTGGCCTGGGTGCTCCAGAACGCCTGATGGTGCTCCCTGCATGTTGGGCCTCTGTGTGTGGCCACGCTGTGTAAAAGTCTCACACATGTGGTATCGCCATACCCGGGAGTAATAGCAGAATGTGTTTTGGGGTGTAATTTGTGTTATGCATATGCTGTGAGTGAGAAATAACCTGCTAATATGACAATTTTGTGAAAAAAAAAAAAAGAGAAAAAAAAATCTTGATTTTGCAAAGAATTGTGGGAAAAAATGACAACTTCAAAAAACTCACAATGCCTCTTTCTAAATACCTTGGAGTGTCTTCTTTCCAAAAAGGGGTCATTTGGGGGGCATTTGTACTTTTCTGGCATGTTAGGGTCTCAAGAAATGAGATAGGCCTTCAGTACTTCAGGTGTGATCAATTTTCAGATATTGGCACCATAGCTTGTAGACTCTATAACTTTCACAAAGACCAAATAATATACACCAATTTGTACTTATTTTTACCAAAGATATGTAGCAGTATAAATTTTGGTCAAAATTTATGAAGAAAAAATAGTAATTTGCTAAATTTTATAACAGAAACGAAAAAAAAATCATTTTTTTACAGAATTTTCAGTCTTTTTTCTCTTATAGCGCAAAAAATAAAAAACCCAACGGTGACTAAATACCACCAAAAGAAAGCTCTATTTGTGTGAAAAAAAGGATAAAAAATTCATATAGGTACAGTGTTGTATGACTGAGTAATTGTCATTCAAAATGTGAGAGCACCGAAAGCTGAAAATTGGTCTGGTTATTAAGGGGGTTTAAGTGCCCAGTGGTCAAGTGGTTAAAGCAATCTACTGAGCTGGCCAGAACCACCTCTGCAGGGAGTTTATTCCACATTTTCACATCTCATAAGCCTCGTACACACGACCGATTTTCTCGTCGTAAAAAACACGTTGTTTTTTTCGACGAGATTCTTGTTAAGCTTGTCGATTTTCTCATCAAGCTTTCCATGCGTACACACTGACATTTCCAAATTTCCTCGTTGTTCTCCGCGCTCACGTCCAGCACGAACGACGGCACTAAAAAGGGGAAGATCTTTTTTCTTGGGCCACCCCTTGGGCTGCTTTTGCTGATCTCGTGTTACCGCGTGTGAAGTAAAAGTTTGGGAAGAGACGATTCGCGCTTTTCAGTCTTCGTACTTTTCAGATCGTTTTCTGCGGTTCAGTTTGTGCTTGTGGGTTCGTATCTTGACTTTCAGGGCGTCTAGGCAGGTCGTATCTGTTTTACAGTGCGTTCTTGCCTGTTCGTTTCTGATTTTCAGTTCATTATTCATAGGCCTTGCTGTTCTAAAGTGCGTTCTGTTCTGTACGTTCTGATCAGACGACCGTTTCCTAGCCATGTCGCCTGGACGTTCTCGTCGTCGAGTTCGTGCTGTGCGTGCGCTTGGTGTTGGTCTGCTTGTTTTGGACCAAGACCACTCCATGAATGGTGTGAGGAGGAGTTCATGGACCAAGAATTGGTTGCTCCAGCGGGACCAATTCTGCCACATGCCTCTGCTGCGGGAGATCGTCGAGAATAATCCTGAGGACTACAGGAATTTTCTGCGGATGTCTGACCCCGTTTTTCAGGAACTGTTGGCTTTGGTGTCCCCCTATATTACCAGGAAGGACACCGTTATGCGGGAAGCCATCAGTGCTGAGCAGAGGCTCATCGCCACGTTACGTTATCTGGCGACAGGGAGAAGTCTTCAGGACTTGAAGTTCACCACAGGCATCTCCCCCCAGGCTCTGGGCCTCATAATCCCAGACACCTGTTCTGCCATTATACAAGTCCTGCAGGAGGACTATATTAGGGTAAGTTTTCTCCCTTAACATCACATTTTATGTATTACATGTATGCTAATGTATTGTATTTCTTTCATCCTTCCCTAATTACCATGATTGTAATATGCTGAGAATGTCCCCTTTGTCCCCATGCATGCTGGAAGCTTTAGATTGCCCCTTTTTTCTCCTCCATAAATATTTCCCTTCACTAACTTTTCCAGCAGGGGCGCCTGTTGCTCCAAATGTTTGGGGGTTCAAACACCAATTTAGGAAATAAACGTCCTCCTTTTTTGCTCTGGTGCCTATTAAACGCCCCCAGTTGTCCCCTCTAATGCAGTCATTTTGTTCCCTCCAATGCAGCCATTTAGTCCCCTCTAATGCAGCCAGTTTCCCCCCAGCCCTGCACTTACCTTCTTGTGGTCAGCGCCATCCTTCTTCTGTCCTTGATGTGTTCTCCTTCCCTTGATGTTGCATCAGCCAATCATGTTACCATTAAACAGACTTGGTGAACATGATTGGCATAGCAGCCTGCCAGTGTTTCCCCAAGGAATGCCCCCCCCTGCGTCCCCTATTTTACTTTTAGGAAGCCAATTACATCCCTCAGGTTGTAATGTGCAAGACTATTTTACTACCTGTTTCTGCTATGCAATTTGAACCCCCTAAATGCCGCAATTATTCATATGTCGGTCGCTTTACAAGAGGCCATCCACCTGAATAGTGGGCGGCATAGACAATACATAGGTTAATGCAACGCATGAACCTATGTATTGTTCTGAGTGATGGGCACAGGAGAGAGGTGGCAGTGCTCCAGTGCCCATTCTGGACGCACCGCCACTGCAATGCTATCCTGTGGCCAAACACATCTCCCCCCCCCCCCAAAAAAAATTGAGTAATGGCCCATCAGAGGGGGTGATGAATATGATAAATGAGCCTTCCATTATACTTATTTTAAACACCTTAATAAACGTAGAATTTGATTGATGTTGGCCTCTAATGTTTTTTCAGAGAATTTCCTTGTAATGTATGACTTTTGTATTCTAATATTATTTCATCTTGTTTCACTCCACAGCTTCCTTCCACGCCACAGGAATGGCAGACTGTGGCATCGGAGTTTGCCACGCGGTGGGACTTCCCCAACTGCGGTGGTGCCATAGACGGGAAGCACGTCCGCATCGTGCCGCCACCCCGTTCTGGGTCCTACTACTACAATTACAAGGGGTTTCATAGCATTGTGCTGATGGCGGTGGTGTCAGCACGGTATGAATTCCTCTATGTTGATGTAGGGAAGAATGGCCGGATGTCCGATGGGGGATCCTTCATCCAGACGGAGTTTGCCCTCCGTCTCCAGAGTGACGACCTTGCATTGCCACCGTATGCAGGGAATATTGAAGGACTCCCCTTTGTTTTTTTGGCTGATGAAGCCTTCGGACTCGGACGGCATCTTATGAGGCCATTTCCACAGAGGACCCTGACCCCAGACAAGAGGGTGTTCAATTACCGGCTGGCCAGGGGCCGAAGAGTTGTCGAAAATGCCTTTGGCATAATGGCCAGCCGGTTCCGCCTTTTTATGACTTCAATACACTTGGCGGACTACAAAATAAACTATGTCGTATTATGCTGCTGTGTGCTACACAACTTTCTGAACCAAAAATCTAATTCCTATATGGCCTCAGTTTTGCCAGAGGCTGGACTTTCCCCTGCAAATCCCCTGCCGGGCCTGGAATCTGCCCGTCCTGGCTTGCCCTCCCAAAATGCCCGTGAGGTTCGGGACAAATACATGGAGTATTTCACGGGTAGGGGGCAATTCCTATGCCAGCCTATGTCTAAGGATCCAAATAAAAAGCTTGTTTAAACCTTTAATTATTTGTTCTTTCCTGTCTCCTAGTTTGTCTTAGTGCATTTGTAGTGCCAAGTGTATTTTACTTTAGTAACTAACAACCATTTCACTATGTAACCTAACAAAATAACCAAATAAGCTTAGAGGGTATTATAAAAAGAAGCTACACGTTGTTTGTGGTCAAATATTTTACTCTGTGCACATTCTCACCATTTTTAGTTTTTTCTTGTTTTTTGGGTTGGCCTGGCCCCAACCCGGCAATTTTTTGCTTATGAAAATACAAAAATAACAGTTGCATTCCAAAAATTACAACATTGGATACCTCTGAGCAATCTGAGACATTCACTTACACAAACTATGTCTCTATGTGCCCGTCCTAATATGGGGTCCTGCCACCCCTTGCCCAGCCAAAAATTGAATATGCGCACATTTGGGATTTTTTTCATCTAGGAAGTTTACAATCCTGATCCCTATTGTCAACATGTGCTATCTGCCATCAGGGGTGATCAATGGACGTGTTTTGGGGGTGCAACCCCTTCCTTAGTTCACCGACTTTAGATACGAGGAAGGGGTTGCACCCCCAAAAGACGTACATGGATATCCCCTGATGGCAGATAGCACATGTTGACACACTGTGTGCAGATTCAATTTTTGGCTGGTTTGATTGTCAAAAATATTCGAAAAGGTGCAAAAACAAACATGTAAAAACAAATGTGTTTGGATGGCTTATTGAATTCTCCCCAAAACATCGAGAATGTCTTTAAATGTTTGTTCCATCACATGGATTCTTTGTTTAATTAGGTCCAGTTCCGTGCTACATTCCATCACTTGCTGGATGAGGCGGGGGGCACTGTCAGCAGAGAACCGTGTACTATCCTTCACAACATTTATATCCCCTAAAAACAAAAAACAAAAGGTATTATAACTCTGCAGGCCTACATCTCTTACCTGAAGCTGTGGTGACAGATACTGACCTGTTGTGGTGACCAGATCCACAACGTCATTCACCTCTCCTTCCTGCACTTCTCCTTCCTCCACCTCAACTTCCTGCACATCTTTCGGTTGTGGGTCTTTGGGAGTTTGGGGTTGCTTGGAAGTTGTGGGGTGCATGTGCTCCCTGGAGTGTCCTCCTCCCAGTCTTCTCTCCCCTATGAGAATCAAACAAAAGGTCTATTTATCACACTGTAAATCTCAATGTTTAAATAAAAACAGGCTAAATTGCTTGGAAGTGTGGTACAAGTGTGTGTTTGGGCGGAATTTAAAGAAGAATGCATTATTTATGACCAAGAATATGTTTAGTATTCACCTTTGGATGTAATTTATTTGACATAGAGGCACCACAAAAATTCTATGATGCACCTGTGTGGGACACCCAAAAAAGGCGGGTCTGGTGGCCCACACTATAGTGCTCCAAAGTACAGATGTGGAAACAGCTGCTGAGTGTCCTCTCCTTTACACTGATAAAAGGTTGCATTTCATTCTCTTTACAAACACATCATCTAGACTAAAAATTTCGCCACAATATTTGAGCAAAAATGGCAGATGTCTAATTACTTTTGTGGCTCTAAAATAAGCCAAAACCGCGGATAGTGGCCGAACGAAGTGTCGGTAACGTAACGAACGATTACTGTGCCCAACCAAGTTCAAAATATTACATTTTGGAAGGGAGTCCAATATGAGAAACCAAAATAAAGAGCAACATGTCAGTTTAGAAAAAGATTAATAGCAGAAAAGTCTACATTTTACTTACTTTTAGCGAGCATTCTCTTTATGCTCCTCAACTGCTCTGGCTCCCTCAGTTTGAGGTCTGACCACCTCTTTCTGAGCTGCTCATTTGAGCGTTTCACCCCGAAATTCGCCTTCAGACTCTTCACGACTTTAGTGAGGATTTTGGCCTTCCTTCTATTTGGTTTGCTATACGGCCCATGCTTTGCATCATAATCAGACTTGAGCAAGATGTCCACCATCTCCGCCATCTCCGCAAAAGACATATTCGATGCCTTGAATCTCCTCCTTAAACGTGACGTTTCCTCGGTCTCCGAGCTTGTCTCCTCCTCGTTAGTTGCGGAATTATCAGACACCTGCTGTAACTCCGCCATATCTGTCTGCGCGCCGAAAGAGAAGGGGCGGGGAAAAGATGTTAGTTAGAACGTCATGGGCGGGCGACGTGTGCAGAGCGACGTGTTCGAAATTTGACGCATGCGTGGTGTGTATATAGCAAACACACATGTGACTATAGTACGTTCGGTGTGCGGAGAGAGGAGTTCAAGTGACGGACGTGCGAACGAAGGTATGTGATTTTGTGACTTGCACAAATTGTTGGCCTATACTGTCTTGAGAATGTTGGAGGATATATATGGTGACTAGGATGTTAAGGAGGTTAGACTGTTTGCCTCACATTAGTTATATATAATTTATTTAACTTGCAGATACAATATGAATGTCTTTATAAGCGACAAGGATTTTCTGGCGGAATTTATTGACCGGGTAAGGGAGCTGCCGGCTCTGTGGGAGACGAAAAACCCCATCCACAAAAAGAGAGGGGTGAGAAAAGCAGCGCTGGAGAAGCTGCTCCCATTTGTGCATACCAAGGTGCCCACAGTCACAGCACAAACAAGTGGACACTAAAATTGGGAGCTTGAGAGGTACCTACAGGACTGAACGCTCTAAGGTGCTGGCTTCTCAGAGGTCAGGAGCAGCAGCAGGTGATGTTTATGTCCCGATTTTGTGGTACTACAACAGGATGTCCTTCCTGGATGACCACATTGAGACAAGGCCATCACTCTCCACTCTTCCCCCCAGACTTCCCTGCAGCCAACCTGAGCCTTCTCTGGAGCAAGAGGAGGCAGCCATCCTGGATGATCCTGATTTGGCCATCTGGAGCCAGGTATAGTATTAACTGAAAATGTATTGGGATAAACTTAATGTTTGACAAATATGTCAAGATGACAAACATAAAATATTTTGGATTCCACAAGTGAAATCAAGATCTGTAGACATTAGTCTGCACTTAATTGGGTGCTAAATAGTCAATCTGATGTAGTGGTAAATTTAAAGCAAGGATTTATGGATTTACATTCTAATTGCTTCAATCAGGATTACAAAGTTTGATGCAAAGATTAAACCAACATATTAAACTATGTCCCTTTTTCATACACAGGATGAAATCAGCCAGGAGGAGGGTCTGGAAACTGTCAGGCAGGAGGAGGAAGGGCCCAGTGGCAGCCAGGAGGTGGCAGGGCCCAGTGGCAGCCAGGAGGTGGCAGTGCCCAGTGGCAGACAGGAGGTGGCAGGGCCCAGTGGCAGACAGGAGGTGGCAGGGCCCAGTGGCAGACAGGAGGTGGCAGGGCAAAGGAGAAGCACCAGATCCCAGGTGCCTCCCATCCGGCTTCCCAAAAGAGGCAGGAGGGACAGGAGCACGAGTGAGGCAGCAATGGCCCTTATTCGTGAGGCCCATGCCACCCTCCAGGAGCCCACATCCCCTGAAGAGGCCATTGCCGGCCTAGTGGAGGCTAAGTTCAAGGTGATGAGCATGGAGCAACGCCTCCTATGCGAGCCCCTGCTCATCACCTTGCTCAACAAGGGGGTGATGGAGAAAATTACCCCCAATACCGCCATATGTGAGGTGGCACAACTGACCCAACCTCAACCTCCACCTCCCTCTTCTTCTTCTGCCCCGCCCCCTTCTGCTACACCTCCCCCTTCTTCTTCTGCCCCACCCCCTTCTGCTACACCTCCACCTTCTTCTTCTGCCCCACCCCCTTCTGCTACACCTCCACCTTCTTCTTCTGCCCCACCCCCTTCTGCTACACCTCCACCTTCTTCTTCTGCCCCACCCCCTTCTGCTACACCTCCACCTTCTTCTTCTGCCCCACCCCCTTCTGCTACATCTCCTCCTCCTCCTCCTGACAGGAGTACCCCTCCAGTGGCCCAGCCTCCAGCCAAACGAAGAAGGAAGGCTGCAGGGAAGGCTTCAGGGAAGGTTGCAGGGAAGGTTGCCAGGAAGAAGAGGAAGTGATGGCCTTGCTTCATTGTGGTCGGACAGAAGGCAGCCTGTTGTAGTACCACACACTTGGGACATATATATCACCTGCTGCTGTTCCTGACCTCTGGGAGGCCAGCATCAGATTGTGTTCAGAAATGTTGGCCTTCTCAAGCTCCCAATTTTAGTGTCCACACAGGGTTGCTGTGTGCTCTGGGGTCCCTGGGATGCACAAATGGCAGCAGGTTCTCCAGCGCTGCCTTCTCTTTATTTTATTTCGAAACATGAATAAATGTGATTTTTGTTTAAGTTCATACTTGACTATGTGTATTTGTAAAAATTAAAAATCTAGCTTTGGAGTAAGCAGATACATTTGACTGTCAAAAAAAGGGACAGATATCATCCCCCCAAAAGAATAACTAAATCTGATTTGCAAAAAAACATGGGGGGAAATTTAACTAATATAGATTCCAAAATTAAATGGGAGATCACTATCAAAACATTGCGAAATTATAATTAACATCATTTTTAAAAATATAACCATTTAAATTATTCCTAAAAACTTGCACGATATAATACACATAAATCTTCTTAAGAGCAGCATGAAAAAGGTTAAAAAAAAAAGTCATAACTCTGTGTGAATATCAGCAGCAAAAGAAGGTCACTCGTTTTGATTAATGTAACATTCTAACGAAGATTTCAATGCAGAACATTTAAACGATGCAATATTTTTGAGCGTGACGAATGTGCTCTCTCCATTACGAAGGCTTGTTTTACCAGAAGATGCGCTCCCGTCTCATAGTTGCTTGTGAGCATGCGCGCTTTTTTAAGAGTCGTAAAAGCATACACACGAACCATTTTCTCGTCACAAAACAGCCCGACGAGAAACACGACGAGGAAATCTGGAATCCTGACGAGAAAATAGAGAGCAGGTTCTCTATTTTCTCATCGAGATTCTCGGCAATTTTCTCGTCGTAAAACCATACACACAAACGTTTTTCTCTACAAAAAAGCTCTCGCGGCACTTTTCTTGACGGTTTTGGATGAGAAAATCGGTCGTGTGTACGAGGCCTTACTGTGAAGAAACCTTTCCGTATTTGGAGGTGAAATCTCTTTTCCTCTAGACGTAAAGAGTGCCTCCTTGTCCTTTGTGTTGACCGTAAAGTGAATAAATCAACACCAAGTTCACTATATGGACCCCTTATATATTTGTACATGTTGATCATATCCCCCCTTAATTTCCTCTTCTCAAGAGTGAATAAATTTAGTTCCTCTAATCTTTCCTCATAGCTGAGCTCCTCCATGCCTCTTATCAATTTGGTTGCCCTTCTCTGCACTTTCTCCAGTTCCCCAATATCCTTTTGGAGAACTGGGGCCCAAAATTGAACTGCATATTCCAGATGAGGTCTTACTAATGATTTGTACAGAGGCAAAAATTATAAATTATATCTCTCTCTCTGGAGTCCATACCTCTCTTAATACAAGAAAGGACTTTGCTCGCTTTGGAAACCGCAGCTTGGCATTGCATGCAATTATTGAGCTTATGATCTACCAAAACCCCCAGATCCTTCTCCACTACGAATCCCCCCCCCCCCAGTTGTCCTCCCCCTAGTATGTATGATGCATTCATATTCTTAGCCCCCAAGTGCATAACTTTACATTTATCAACATTAAACCTCATCTGCCACATAGTCGCCCAATTAGACAGAGCATTGAGGTCGGCTTGTAAATTGGCGACATCCTGTAAGGACGTTATTCCACTGCATAGCTTAGTGTCATCTGCAAAGACAGAAATGTTACTTTTGATCTCAGACCCAATATCATTTATAAAGATATTAAAAAGTAAGGGTCCCAGCACTGAACCTTGGGGTACACCACTGATAACCTTAGACCATTCAGAGTAAGAATTAATAACCACTACTCTCTGAATTCTGTCTTTTAGACAGTTTTCTATCCATTTACAAACTGATATTTCCAATCCTGTAGACTTTACCTTACACATGAGCCGTGTGTGGGGAACTGTATTGAACGCTTTTGCAAAATCCAAGTATACCACATCCACCGCCACCCCTCTGTCCAAGGTTTTACTTACCTCTTTTGTCTGACAACTTCTGTCTTTCATGAATCCATGCTGTCTGTTGCTTAAAATATTTTTTTCCAGCAAGAACTCATCTATGTGGTCTTTTATTAATCTCTCCAGTATCTTCCAACTATAGAAGTTAAACTAACAGGTCTTTAGTTACTTGGTAAAGACTTTGTTCCCTTTTATAAATATAAGCACCACATTGGCCCTGCACCAATCCAGTGGTACTATTCCTGTCATTAATGAGTCCATAAAAATTAGATACAATGGCTTTGAAATTACAGAGCTCAATTATTTTAGGATCTGTGGGTGTATGCCATCTGGTCCAGGTGCTTTATCCACCTTTATTCTGTCTAAATATTTCTGGACCATATCACTTTTGAGCCATTGTGGATTTGGGGCTGTGTCACTACCACCCCCATTTTGGACATGAGCTCCCCCATGCTCCTTTGTCTACACAGAGCTGAAGAAAGTATTTAATAAATTTGCCTTCTTTGTCCCCAGTCACCCACTCTAGATTATTTTTTACTATTAATATATTTGAAGATTTTTTTGGGGTTTGTCCTACTATGTTTTGCAATCTGTCGTTCATTTTGAATTTTCGCATCCTTGATTTCCTTTTTACATATCCTGTTATATTCTTTGTAACATTTAAATGACACTAGTTTTCCCTCGTTTTTATATTTTTTAACTACGCCGATATACGTCGGCAGAATGGCACGGCTGGGCACATCAACGTACAGGTGTCCCGCGATCGGGTCACAGAGCTGAAGAACGGGGAGAGGTGAGTGTAAACAAACCTTTCCCCGTTCTTCTCCGTGGCATGTCAGTGATCGTCTGTTCCCTGTCAGATGAACAGATGATCAGTGACATGTAACGTGTAGCCACGCCCCCTACAGTGAGAATCACTTCCTAGGGAACACTTAACCCCTACAGCGCCACCTAGAGGTTAAACCCTTCACTGCCAGTTTCATTTTCACAGTAATCAGTGCATTTTTATTGCACTGATCGCTGTAAAAATGACAATGGCCCCAAAATGGTGTCAAAAGTGTCCGATGTGTCCGCCATAATGTCGCAGTTACGATAAAAATCGCTGATCGCCGCCATAACTAGTAAAAAAAAAAAAAAATTATTAAAAATGCCATAAGACAGTCTCCTATTTTGTAGAAGCTATAACTTTTGCGCAAACCAATCAATAAACGCCTATTGCGATTTTTTTTACCAAAAATATGTAGAAGAGTACGTATCAGACTAAACTGTGGAAAAAATAATTATATATTTTTTGGGGATATTTATTATAGCAAAAAGGTAAAAAATATTGAATTTTTTTCAAAATTGTCGCTCTATTTTTGTTTATAGCGCAAAAAATAAAACCGCAGAGGTGATCAAATACTACCAAAAGAAAGCTCTATTTGTGGGAAAAAAAGGACGCCAATTTTGTTTGGGAGCCACATCACACGACCGCGCAATTGTCAGTTAACCACTTAAGCCCCGGACCATTATGCAGCTTAACCACTTAAGCCCCGGACCATTTCGGGCCATTAGGACCAAGCCTGTTTTTGGGATTCGGCACTGCGCTGCTTTAACTGTAAATTGTGCGGACATGCAATGTTGTACCCAAATGAAATTTGCGTTCTTTTCTTCCCACAAATAGAGCTTTCTTTTAATGGTATTTGATTGCCTCTGCGATTTTTATTTTTTGCGATATAAACAGAAAAAGACCGAAAATTTTGAAAAAAAAATGATATTTTCTACTTTTTGTTATAAGAAAAATCGAATAAACTCAATTTTAGTCATACATTTAGGCCAAAATGTATTCAGCCACATGTCTTTAGTAAAAAAAATGTCAATAAGCGTATATTTATTGGTTTGCGCAAAAGTTATAGCGTTTACAAACTAGGGTACATTTTCTGAAATTTACACAGCTTTAAATTTATGACTGCCTATCTCATTTCTTGAGGTGCTAAAATGGCAGGGCAGTACAAAACCCCCCCAAATGACCCCATTTTGGAAAGTAGACACCCCAAGGAAATTGCTGAGAGGCATGTTGAGCCCATTGAATATTTTTTTTTTTCGTCCCAAGTGATTGAATAATGACAAAAAAAAAATAAAAAATTACAAAAAGTTGTCACTAAATGATATATTGCTCACACATGCCATGGTTATATGTGGAATTGCACCCCAAAATACATTCTGCTGCTTCTCCTGAGTACGGGGATACCACATGTGTGGGACTTTTTAGGAGCCTAGCCACGTACGGGACCCCGGAAACCAAGCACCGCCTTCAGGATTTCTAAGGGCGCAAATTTTTGATTTCACTCCTCACTACCTATCACAGTTTCGAAGGCCATAAAATGCCAAAATAGCACAAACCCCCCCCAAATGACCCCATTTTGGAAAGTAGACACCCCAAGCTATTTACTGAGAGGCATGTTCAGTCCATGGAATATTTTATATTTTGCCACAAGTTGCGGGAATATGACAAACTTTTTTTTTTTTTCACAAAGTTGTCACTAAATGATATATTGCTCACACATGCCATGGGCATATGTGAAATTACACCCCAAAATACATTCTGCTGCTTCTCCTGAGTACGGGGATACCACATGTGTGGGACTTTTTGGGAGCCTAGCCGCGTACGGGACCCCAAAAACCAAGCACCGCCTTCAAGGTTTCTAAGGGCATAAATTTTTGATTTCACTCCTCACTACCTATCACAGTTTTGAAGGCCATAAAATGCCAAGATGGCACAAAACCCCCCCAAATGACCCCATTTTGGAAAGTAGACACCCCAAGCTATTTGCTGAGAGGCATGTTGACCCCATTGAATATTTTTTTTTTGTCCCAAATGATTGAATAATGACAAAAAGAAAAAAAAAATGTACAAAAAGTTGTCACTAAATGATATATTGCTCACACATGCCATGGTTATATGTGGAATTGCACCCCAAAATACATTCTGCTGCTTTTCCTGAGTACGGGGATACCACATGTGTGGGACTTTTTGGGAGCCTAGCCGCGTACAGGGCCCCAAAAACCAAGCACCGCCTTCAGGATTTCTAAGGGCGTAAATTTTTGATTTCACTCCTCACTACCTATCACAGTTTTGAAGGCCATAAAATGCCAAAATAGCACAAAACCCCCCCAAATTACCCCATTTTGGAAAGTAGACACCCCAAGCTATTTGCTGAGAGGCATGTTGAGTCCATGGAATATTTTATATTTTGCCACAGGTTGCGGGAATATGACAAACTGTTTTTTTTTGCACAAAGTTGTCACTAAATGATATATTGCTCACACATGCCATGGGCATATGTGAAATTACACCCCAAAATACATTCTGCTGCTTCTCCTGAGTACGGGGATACCACATGTGTGGGACTTTTTGGGAGCCTAGCCGTGTACGGGACCCCAAAAACCAAGCACCGCCTTCAAGGTTTCTAAGGGCATAAATTTTTGATTTCACTCCTCACTACCTATCACAGTTTTGAAGGCCATAAAATGCCAAGATGGCACAAAACCCCCCCAAATGACCCCATTTTGGAAAGTAGACACCCCAAGCTATTTGCTGAGAGGCATGTTGAGCCCATTGAATATTTTTTTTTTTTGTCCCAAATGATTGAATAATGACAAAAAGAAAAAAAAATTTACAAAAAGTTGTCACTAAATGATATATTGCTCACACATGCCATGGTTATATGTGAAATTACACCCCAAAATACATTCTGCTGCTTCTCCCGAGTACGGGGATACCACATGTGTGGGACTTTTTGGGAGCCTAGCCGCGTACGGGACCCCAAAAACCAAGCACCGCCTTCAAGGTTTCTAAGGGCATAAATTTTTGATTTCACTCCTCACTACCTATCACAGTTTTGAAGGCCATAAAATGTCAAAATAGCCCAAAACCCCCACAAATGACCCCATTTTGGAAAGTAGACACCCCAAGCTATTTGCTGAGAGGCATGGTGAGTATTTTACAGCTCTAATTTGTTTTTGAAAATTAAGAAAGACATTTTTTTTTCTTTTTTTTTTCTTTTTTTACATTTTCAAAACTTTGTGACAAAAAGCGAGATCTGCAAAATACTCAACATACCTCTCAGCAAATAGCTTGGGGTGTCTACTTTCCAAAATGAGGTCATTTGGGGGGGTTTTGTGCCATCTGGGCATTCCATGGCCTCCGAAACTGTGATAGGCAGTGAGGAGTGAAATCAAAAATTTACACCCATAGAAATCCTGAAGGCGGTGCTTGGTTTTTGGGGTCCCGTACGCGACTAGGCTCCCAAAAAGTCCCACACATGTGGTATCCCCGTACTCAGGAGAAGCAACAGAATGTATTTTGGGGTGTAATTCCACATATGCCCATGGCATGTTTGAGCAATATATAATTTAGTGACAACTTTTTGTACATTTTTTTTTTTTGGTCATTATTCAATCACTTGGGACAAAAAAAAAAATATTCAATGGGCTCAACATGCCTCTCAGCAAATAGCTTGAGGTGTCTACTTTACAAAATGGGGTCATTTGGGGGGGTTTTGAACTGTCCTGGCATTTTATGCACAACATTAGGAAGCTTATGTCACACATCATCCACTCTTCTAACCACTTGAAGACAAAGCCCTTTCTGACACTTTTTGTTTACATGAAAGAAAATTTTTTTTTGCAAGAAAATTATGTTGAACCCCCAAACATTATATATTTTTTTAAAGCAAAGGCCCTACAGATTAAAATAGTGGGTGTTGCATTTTTTTTTTCCACACAGTATTTGCGCAGCGATTTTTCAAACGCATTTTTTGGGGGAAAAACACACTTTTTTTATTTTTAATGCACTAAAAAACACTATATTGCCCAAATGTTTGATGAAATAAAAAAGATGATCATAGGCCGAGTACATGGATACCAAACACGACATGCTTTAAAATTGCGCACAAACGCGCAGCGGCGACAAAACTACATTCATTTTTAAAAGCATTTAAAAGCCTTTACAGGTTACCACGTTAGATTTACAGAGGAGGTCTACTGCTAAAATGACTGCCCTCGATCTGACCTTCGCGGTGATACCTCACATGCATGATGCAATTGCTGTTTACATATGACGCTAGACCGACGCGTGCGTTCGCCTTTGCGCAATAGCAGGGGGGGACAGCGGTGCTTTTTTTTTTTTTTTTATTATTTATTTGGCTTTTTTATTTTATTTTTAAACTGTGCCTTCCATATTTTATTTTTTTACC
The DNA here is from genome assembly GCA_029206835.1 of Rana muscosa. Taxonomy (NCBI): domain Eukaryota; kingdom Metazoa; phylum Chordata; class Amphibia; order Anura; family Ranidae; genus Rana; species Rana muscosa. Next base: position 103,802,806 of record CM055122.1, on the reverse strand, counting down.
ATTTTTATCGTTATCTCAGGGAATGTAAATATCCCCTATGATAGCAATAGGTAGTGACAGGTACTCTTTTTTTGAAAAAAATTGGGGGGTTAGACCCTAGATCTTTCCTCTGCCCTCAAAGCATCTGACCACACCAAGATCGGTGTGATAAAATGCTTTCCCAATTTCCCAATGGCGCTTTTTATATCCGGGGGGGGGGACATTCCCTCCCACTGCTTGTAAAAGCAGTCTAGAGGCTAATTATCTGCTAGAATTGCTTTTACATGAAAGCCGGCTGCTGGCTGAAAAGAATGATACCAAGATGATACCTAAACCCGCAGGCATCATTCTGGTATAAACATTCAAAGTCCAGCAACATACCAGTACGTTGCTGGTCCTTGTTGGACATGTATTGTAATCTTTTTTTTCATACAGCCTATTGGCTGAACGAAAAAAAGAGATTGATTGGTGGGTATGCCCACCATTAGAATACCTCCCTTCATCCACCCACTTCTAATGATGGGCATATATGCCGAAGCATGGGGGCATCCTCCCGCAAAAAAGTTATGCCGCGTACACACGGTCAAGCCTTCGTCGGAATTTCGACCGTATGTACGCGGCATAAAAGGTTATGCCGCGTACACACGGTCGGACTTTTCCACGGATAAGCCTCCGTTGGAATTTCGACCGTATATACGCGGCATTAGGAGCAAAATCGCTCCTCCGCCCCTGCTGCCCCCATGCTTCGGCATATATGCTCTTTTTTTTAACTGTGGTGGTGAAATCACCTCCTACAGCGTTGGAGTCACGGCTTTATGTATCGTGGGAGCAAACGCTGTTGCTGTCAAGATAAATAGATCCGCGCTGCAACTGAATGGCGTACCTGCTAAGCAAATGGTGGTTAACATTAAAACAAAGTAACATTACAGTACAACAGTAAGACCTTACCATGCCATACCTGCAAAGCAAATACCAAAACAAAACCTAGTAAAAAATAAAAAAATGTTTTAACGCAACCTGTGCCTAAAATATATATATGCCGAAGCATGGGGGCATCCTCCCGCAAAAAAGTTATGCCGCGTACACACGGTCGGAATTTCGACCGTAAGTACGCGGCATTAGGAGCAAAATCGCTCCTCCGCCCCTGCTGCCCCCATGCTTCGGCATATATGCTCTTTTTTTTAACTGTGGTGGTGAAATCACCTCCTACAGCGTTGGAGTCACGGCTTTATGTATCGTGGGAGCAAACGCTGTTGCTGTCAAGATAAATAGATCCGCGCTGCAACTGAATGACGTACCTGCTAAGCAAATGGTGGTTAACATTAAAACAAAGTAACATTACAGTACAACAGTAAGACCTTACCATGCCATACCTGCAAAGCAAATACCAAAACAAAACCTAGTAAAAAATAAAAAAATGTTTTAACGCAACCTGTGCCTAAAATATATATATGCCGAAGCATGGGGGCATCCTCCCGCAAAAAAGTTATGCCGCGTACACACGGTCGGAATTTCGACCGTATGTACGCGGCATTAGGAGCAAAATCGCTCCTCCGCCCCTGCTGCCCCCATGCTTCGGCATATATGCTCTTTTTTTTAACTGTGGTGGTGAAATCACCTCCTACAGCACTGGAGTCACGGCTTTATGTATCGTGGGAGCAAACGCTGTTGCTGTCAAGATAAATAATTCCGCGCTGCAGTTGAATGGCGCACCTGAAAACAAAAAATTACATACCTGAAAAGCAAGCATGATAAAACATTGCAGAATAGAATACAGTAAAAAAAGAGCAGAACAATAGAGAGAAAATAGAGAGAGAGAGAACAATAAAACGACAACTATTTTTGTTTTTTTTATTTTATATTTTTTTTGTGTTTTGTTTTTTACGTTTTTTTTTTTCTTTTTTACACTTTTTTTTGTAACTTTACAACTGTAATGGTTCGGGTCTCTCAAAATGTAATGGCATCTTGGGAGACCCTGTGTAAGTGTGTCCTAGTCTGTGAAATGCTGTACCCTACGCTAAAACTTCACTTTTGAGTGGTAGCGTTCAAAACATTCACCTTGGCAAAGACCAGGCTTGTCAGGACAGAGTGGACAAAAACTACGGGTGTCACGCCTAAATCCGCGCTTGCTACAGACACGACATCTTTTTTGGGGGTGGCTTTGGGTAGGGGTACTCGGGAGGACATACGAATAATGCCTCTCATGCAGCCGGCTTACTGCATTTGGTTGGGGATGGTGAGGTGCAGAACCGCCTGGATACAGGAGTTCTGTGACTATCTCATTCTGGAATTTTAGAAGAGATAACGTCCCGCCTGAAGCTCTGTATAGCACATGAGCGTTCAGCAAAGCCAATTGGAATAATGATAGAGACACTTTTTTGTACCAGCGTCTCGCCTTACGGTCAATTAGATACGGCGCCATCAACTGGTCGTTGAGGTCCACCCCTCCCATATTTTGGTTATATTCGTGGACACAGAGGGGTTTCTCCACAACACCAGTCGCCGTACGAATTTGGACTGTCGTGTCTGCATGAAGGGAGGTAAGAAGGAAAACATTCTTATTGTCCCTCCACTTCATAGCGAGCAAGTTATTACACTTCAAGCAGGCTCTCTCCCCCAGCCTAAGACGGGCATCTACAAGCCGCTGGGGAAAGCCCCGGCGATTAGGTCGCACGGTGCCACATGCTCCAATCTTATGATCAAACAAGTGACTAAACAGTGGCACGCTCGTGTAATAATTGTCCACATACAAGTGGTACCCCTTTCCGAATAAGGGTGACACCAAGTTCCACACTATCTTGCCAGCGCTCCCTATGTAATCCGGGCAGTTGACCGACTCAATCTGACTGTCTTTTCCCTCATAAACCGTAAAGTTCACTACATAGCCTGTTGCCCTGTCACAGAACTTGTAGAGCTTGACCCCGTATCTGGCACGCTTGCTGGGAAGGTACTGCTTGAAAGACAAGCGGCCAGAAAATTTAATCAGGGACTCATCAACGCAGACAACTTGATCGGGAGTAAACAAGGCTGCAAAACGTTCGTTGAAGTGGTTTATGAGGGGCCGAATTTTATAGAGCCGGTCGTATTCAGGGTCCCCACGTGGACGACAAAGTTCATTGTCGTTGAAGTGCATGAACCGCAAAATCTGCTCGTATCGTGCCCTGGACATGGAGGCAGAGAACACGGGCATGTGGTCAATTGGGTGCGTGGACCAATAAGCACGCAATGACGGAAATTTATGTGTGCCCATGTTGAGGGAAAGGCCCAGAAAGGTCGTAAATTCGGAAACCGTAATTGGTTTCCAATTTCTGGCAATTTTAGGCAACTGGGGGTTAGCGGCGATAAATTGACCAGCATATAAATTACTCTGGTCCACAATAGATCTATAGAGATCTTCCGTGAAAAACAGCGAATAAAAATCGATTGGCATAAAATCAGCTGTTTCCACCTGAATACCGGGTTGGGCAGTGAATGGGGGAAGTACGGGTTCTGCAGAAGTGGTGGGGACCCAATCAGGATAGGCGAATTCTGCAGGAAGGGCAGTATGGGCACGACGGGCCTGCCTTTGTCTTCTTGGTGGCAGCGGGACACTACTTGTGCTTGCCACCTCGCCAGCTTGAACTGCACTTATGGGACTCGCCACGTCACCAAGTGTTACTGCAGTGCTGGATGTACGTCCAGGCTGTACTAGGCCGCTGGTGCTTGCCAGTTCACCAGAAGGAATAGCGGCGCTAGTACTACTCTGCTCCATGATACGAGAGACCTGCGGTTCTTGCTCCTCAACAACCTCAGAAGATCGGGATCGGGTACGCCTGACCTTAGCAGGGACCTCAACTTCGTCGTCAGAGCTATCTGACGTGGGGCTGCTGACGTCACTGTCTTCTACGGGAAGATATTCTGAGCCTGAATCTGACAGATACGTGACCTCCTCTTCACTATCTGTCATGCTCAGAATCTCGTAGGCCTCTTTACTAGTGTACCTTCGACTTGCCATTTTGGGCTCTAAATTTAGGGGTACACTAGTAAGATTCACAGGAAAAAAAGCACCTGACTGTCGTCAGCAAATATATCAAACGCTACAAAAAAACTGTTAGCGATCGCAGGGATCAGGCCTGTCTCTGCGAACGCTGCAGTTATGTGTGTTGTGTTTGGTAAGTGACAGTGATCGATCGATACTGCACTTGGGTGGGCTGGGCTGGGCTGGGCGGAGGGGCTAAACGCAGGTACTAGCAGGTATCTGGGCTGATCCCGCTAACACTGCGTTTTTGGGAACCCTAAACCGCTGGGGATGCTAGTATAGATCTGATCAGATACTATACCACTAAGGGGGGTGTATGCTTTGCGCGTGGGTGTTAGCGTTACTGGCACTAACCTAACACTGCCTGGGGCGACGCAGACCCTCTCTGGCGCTAAAACCTAATTGATCTCACCCGCCGGGCGATCAGGGGGGTTAAACCTTTATTGGGTTATATACGGCGGGTGCCCTGATGCTATAAAAAGCAAACTAATCAACCAGCGTCACCCGTAACCTTTATATGGTGATCACTGGTGAAAGGGTTAACTAGGGGCAATCAGGGGGTTAAAACCTTTATTAGGTTAAATATGGGGGTACCTGACACCAATAAAAACCTGCGGCGAACCTAAAAAAAAAATAACTGCCTATCTAAAACACCAGCGACACGAATACAGCGATCGGAAAAACAATCGCTTAGTGACGCTGAAGTTAGGGGGTGAAAGGGTTACCTGGGGGGTGATCAAGGGGTTAAACCTTTATTAGGGGGGGTTAGGGGGCTACCCTGGACCTAAAGGGGCCTAATCCTAACTGCCTTGCAACTTTTTACAATCACAGATGACACTAAATGCAGTGATCAGTAAAATAAATGATCACTGCAATCAGTGACACTGTGATTGGGGGCTTTGGGGTGACCTGGGGGTGATCTGGGGGTGACTGGGGGGTGATTTGTGTGCCTATGTGTACCTACGTGTCAGTGGACTGTTGGAGCACTAACCTCTGTCTTCACTCCTCGGCGCCGGGAACGAAAAGACCGCGGCGAGGGAGATGACATCACTTCCTCCAGCCTGTGTTTACATCACATGGCGGAGGAAGCAATTTCATTGGCCGGGAGCGATCGCGAGGGGGGGGGCGGAATCGAGCGGCCGCCCCCTCATGCCTGATCGCTCCCGAACACTTAACGGCCGCTCACTGCAGTGAAGGGGGGTCCGGATGGACCCCCCAACTGCACAAAGGCGATCACGTAGATCTACGTGATTCTGCCTGTCCGTGCCATTCTGCCGACGTAAATCGGCGGTGGGCGGTCGTTAAGTGGTTAAGGACCAGAGGTGTTTTCAGAATTTGGAACTGCGCTGCTTTAACTGGAAATTGTGCGGACATGCAATGTTGTACCCAAAACGAAATTTGCGTCCTTTTCTTCCCACAAATAGAGCTTTCTTTTAATGGTATTTGATTGCCTCTGCGATTTTTTTATTTTTTGCGATATAAACGGAGAAAGACTGAAAATTTTGAAAAAAAATTATATTTTCAAATTTTTGTTATAAGAAAAATCGAATAAACTCAATTTTAGTCATACATTTAGGCCAAAATGTATTCAGCCACATGTCTTTAGTAAAAAAAATGTCAATAAGCGTATATTTATTGGTTTGCGCAAAAGTTATAGCGTCTACAAACTAGGATACATTTTCTGAAATTTACACAGCTTTTAATTTATGACTGCCTATCTCATTTCTTGAGGTGTTAAAATGGCAGGGCAGTACAAAACCCCTCCAAATGACCCCATTTTTGAAAGAAGACACCCCAAGGAAATTGCTGAGAGGCATGTTGAGCCCATTGAATATTTTTTTTTTTTGTCTCAAGTGATTGAATAATGACTAAAAAAAATAAAAAATTACATTTGTCACTAAATGATATATTGCTCACACATGCCATGGTTATATGTGGAATTGCACCCCAAAATACATTTTGCTGCTTCTCCTAAATACGGGGATACCACATGTGTGGGACTTTTTAGGAGCCTAGCCGCATACGGGACCCCGAAAACCAAGCACCGCCTTCAGGATTTCTAAGGGCGCAAATTTTTGATTTCACTCCTCACTACCTATCACAGTTTTGAAGGCCATAAAATGCCAAAATAGCACAACCCCCCCCCAAATGACCCCATTTTAGAAAGTAGACACCCCAAGGAAATTGCTGAGATGCATGTTGAGCCCATTGAATGTTTTTTTTTGTCCCAAGTGATTGAATAATGACAAAAAAAAATAAAAATTACAAAAAGTTGTTACTAAATTGTATATTGCTCACACGTGCCATGGTTGTATATGGAATTGCACCCCAAAATACATTTTGCTGCTTCTCCTGAGTACGGGGATACCACATGTGTGGGACTTTTTAGGAGCCTAGCCGCGTACGGAACCCCGAAAACCAAGCACCGCCTAAAGGATTTCTAAGGACACACATTTTTGATTTCACTCCTCACTACCTATCACAGTTTCGAAGGCCATAAAATGCCAAAATAGCACAAAACCCCCCCAAATGACCCCATTTTGGAAAGTAGACACCCCAAGCTATTTGCTGAGAGGCATTTTACAGCTCTCATTTGTTTTTGAAAATGAAGAAAGAAATTTTTTTTTTTTTTTTCAATTTTCAAAACTTTGTGACAAAAAGCAAGATCTGCAAAATACTCACCATACCTCTCAGCAAATAGCTTGGGGTGTCTACTTTCCAAAATGGGGTCATTTGGGGGGGGGGGTTGTGCCATCTGGGCATTCCATGGCCTCCGAAACTGTGATAGGCATTGAGGAGTGAAATCAAAAATTTACACCCTAAGGCCTCGTACACACGGCCGAGATTCTCGTTGAGAAAAACATGTCGTTTTTTTCGACGAGATTCTTGGACAAGAAACTTGTCCCGGCCGAGTGTACACACGCTCGTTTCAAAGAACCCGCGGTTCTTTGAAAGGAGTGTACGCGGTGACGTCATCGACTACGTCGAGCATGCGCTCCTCATATTCGATGCCGTCGCCGCCATCTTGGTATACCCTACGTATGCCTAGGAAGCTACCGCGCATGCGTCAAATTCATTTCGAACATGCGCGGGCTTCCGGGCGGACAGGTAAGTGTACACACACTCACTTTTCTCGTCGAGAAACACGCCGAGGAGAATCTCGACGAGAAAATAGAGAGCAGGTTCTCTATTTTCTCGTTGAGGTTTCTTGTCGGTTTTCTCGACGAGAAACACGCTAGCAGCGTACACACGACCGATTTACTCGGCAAGACCTCTCTGCCAGCAAGTTTCTTGCTGGTTCTTGCCGAGAAAATCGGTCGTGTGTACGAGGCCTTAGAAAGCCTGAAGGCGGTGCTTGGTTTTTGGGGTCCCGTACGCGGCTAGGCTCCCAAAAAGTCTCACACATGTGGTATCCCCGTACTCAGGAGAAGCAACAGAATGTATTTTGGGTGTAATTCCACATATGCCCATGGCATGTTTGAGCAATATGTCATTTAGTGAAAAAAAAAAAAAATGTTTCTTTTTTTCCGCAACTTGTGTCAACATATAAAATATTCCATGGACTCGACATGCCTCTCAGTATATAGCTTGGGGTGTCTACTTTCCAAAATGGGGTCATTTGGGGGGGGGGTTTGAACTGTCCTGGCATTTTATACACAACATTAGGAAGCTTACATCCACTCTTCTAACCACTTGAAGACAAAGCCCTTTCTGACACTTTTTGTTTACATGAAAACATTTTTTTTTTTTTGCAAGAAAATTATGTTGAACCCCCAAACATTATATATTTTTTTAAAGCAAAGGCCCTACAGATGAAAATGGTGGGTGTTGCATTTTTTTTCCACACAGTATTTGCGCAGCGATTTTTCAAACGCATTTTTTGGGGAAAAAATACACTTTTTTTAATTGTAATACACTAAAACACACTATATTGCCCAAATGTTTGATGAAATAAAAAAGATGATCTTAGGCCGAGTACATAGATACCAAACACGACATGCTTTAAAATTTTGCACAAATGCGCAGTGGCGACAAACTACATACATTTTTAAAAGCCTTTAAAAGCCTTTACAGGTTACCACGTTAGATTTACAGAGGAGCTCTACTGCTAAAATGACTGCCCTCGATCTGACCTTTGCGGTGATACCTCCCATGCATGATGCAATTGCTGTTTACATATGACGCCAGACCGACGCTTGCGTTCGCCAGTGCGCAAGAGCAGGGCGGGACAGGGGTGTTTTATTTTTTTTATTATTATTAATTTTGCTTTTTTTATTTTATTTTTAAACTGTTCCTTCCATATTTTTATTTTTTTTATCATTTTTATTGTTATCTCAGGGAATGTAAATATCCCCTATGATAGCAATAGGTAGTGACAGGTACTCTTTTTTTGAAAAAAACTGGGGTCTATTGGACCCTAGATCTTTCCTCTGCCCTCAAAGCATCTGACCACACCAAGATCGGGGTGATAAAATGCTTTCCCAATTTCCCAATGGCGCTTTTTATATCCGGGGGGGGGACATTCCCTCCCACTGCTTGTAAAAGCAGTCCAGAGGCTAATTAGCTGCTAGGATTGCTTTTACATAAAAGTCGGCCGCTGGCTGAAAAGAATGATACCAAGATGATACCTAAACCCGCAGGCATCAATCTGGTATAACCATTCAAAGTCCAGCAACATACCAGTACGTTGCTGGTCCTTGTTGGACATGTATTGTATTGTATTGTAATCTTTTTTTTTCATGCAGCCTGTTGGCTGGACGAAAACAAGAGATTGATCAGTGGGTATGCCCACCATTAGAATACCTCCCTTCATCCACCCACTTCTAATGATGGGCATACATGCACCATTTATATATGCTGAAGCATGGGGGCATCCTCCCGCAAAAGTTATGCCGCACACACGGTCGGACTTTTCCACGGGCATGCCTCCGTCGGAATTTTGACCGTATGTACGCGGCATTAGGAGCAAAATCGCTCCTCCGCCCCTGCTGCCCCCATGCTTCGGCATATATGCTCTTTTTTTTTAACTGTGGTGGTGAAATCACCTCCTACAGCACTGGAGTCGCAGGGATCAGGCCTGTCTCTGCGAACGCTGCAGTTATGTGTGTTGTGTTTTGTAAGTGACAGTGATCGATCGATACTGCACTTGGGTGGCCTGGGCTGGACGGAGGGGAAAAACGCAGGTGCTAGCAGGTATCTCGGCTGATCCCACTAACACTGCGTTTTTGGGAACCCTAAACTGCTAGGGACGCTAGTATAGATCTGATCAGATCAGATATTGATCTGTTCAGATACTATACCACTAAGGGTGGTGTATGCTTCACGCGTGGGTGTTAGCGCTACTGGCACTAACCTGACGCTGCCTGGGGTGTGACGCAGACCCTCTCTGATGCTAAAACCTAATTGATATCACCCGCCGGGCGATCAGGGGGTTAAACCTTTATTGGGTTATATACGACGGGTGCCCTGACACTATAAAAAGCAAACTAACTAACCAGCGTCACCCGTAACACTTATATATATGGTGATCACTGGTGAAAGGGATAACTAGGGGCAATCAGGGGGTTAAACCTTTATTAGGTAATATATGGGGGTACATTTACAATGTGGTATACATTTGTATAACATATTGCAACCTGTGCCTCCACTAATCTATATTAACACCTTTCAATATATTGAATGTTAGAGAGATTCAGTTTGACGGCCGATCCATGCAAATTTGAATGTCTATGTGATTGCATGGGATTCAGCTGCTATGGACTTGTGTCCGCTGCAGTGAATATTTATCCCGTCGGACTCTCTATTAGTTGTATAGTGACAGCAATCCATGGCTGCAGTATAGGCAGTATTTCAGCGCCTGAATGTATTGCCGATTATCTGCCTGACATAGTTGAGGTTCAGATACGGGAGCTCTCCAGACCCTTGGTACATGTACGGCACTTATGGATAATAATTAATTGGCTGCCTAATGATCTTAAACATGGAAGATGTCCGATACAAGGGGTTAACAGATTGCGAGATGGTGAGCATATATATAGGGGTCTGTCGTGTTGTGTAACCACACCCTCAGATGATGTCACAGATGACGAAACGCATCAGAGTGTGGCTGTACGACGACCAAGAGTGATGTAAATATATGCCAGTGAGAAACATTGTTAATGTTTAAAAAGTTGCGCCGCTGTGAGTAGGAGACACCGCCACGCTATCCATTGGTTGTATCACATTGTTTACATTCCAGTTTTGCCTCGTGATTTTGTAATTGTATTTCCTACAGGGGGGAACTTTTATTTAATAAATCAGTTTGAAACGGGATTATTCTATGGATCATTTTTTTCTTTCTCCCTATGTGAATGAGCTCGATAGACCCTCCTGTCTGCAGCAGTTCCTGTGATCAGTATCCCGGGAGAGATTCGAAAACACAATCTATGATTACGTGCCTGTTACCCAGCACTGTCTGGTAAGAGTTCATTTTATAGGGGGATCTTTCACCCCCCAAGGTTGCACGGGTGGAGTTGACGGTGTAAAGACTGTGCTTAGGACGTGATCAAATTCTTTGGGTGCGATCCCATTACAATTTTCGAACAACATTTGTGCGACCGTGTGTATGCAAGATAAGTTTGAGCCAACATCCGTCGGGAAAAAAAACACGGTTTTGTTGTCGGAAATTCCGATCGTGTGTACGAGGCATAAGACACTGTAATGGTGAAGTGATCACATTGTTGCAAACATATTGAACCTTAAACTTACAGATTTTACAAATTTTTATGATTGTATATTCTAAAGATTTGGAGTGTGCTGATTTATGTAGCGCTGCCCAAACAAATAGTTTTTTGTTTGTTTTAAATTGGTTTAGCCTTTAAAAAATCTTTTCCGATGTGTTTTGTATCCTCTCAGATAGACCAGGAGGGGTGTTTTTTATTTGTTAAGGGGACATTATATGGACATCAATACACATTTGCCTCGATCTATGCACCCAATATGGGGACAGTCAACTTTCTAAAAAAAGACACTGAGGTTGTTAGAAAAATTTAAGGAGGGATTTTTGATAGTAGGGGGGGGATTTTAACCTTACCCTGAATCCAAATATGGATACATCAACTGGGAATTCCCAGATATCTTTTAGGGCACTGAAACACATAAAACAACTTATGCGCTCTCTCCATTTAGTGGATACCTGGCGGGTAATGCATCAAGGGGTAAAAGATTATAGCTGCTATTCAAAAACCCATAATACTTACTCCCGTCTGGACCTTCTCCTGGTGGACCAGTTTTACCTGGAGAGGGTACGGGCCTGTAAGATATAGGTAATAACAATCTCAGACCATGCTCTGGTAATTTTGACTCTTACTCCAGTATGTCCAGGTCACCTGGAAAGGACCTGGCGACTAAATGATTCCTTATTGGACGACAAAAAGATAGTGGAGGCATTACATCTTAAAATTGGAGCATACTTTGAGATGAATACAATGGAAGAAGTGTCTGAGCAGGCAATATGGGAAGCGCATAAGATGGTAATTAGAGGGGAATTGATAATGTATGGGTCAAGGGCTAAAATAGAGAAGCAAAAGGAGATAACAGGTCTACTAGAAGAAATCAATGAATTAGAAACTAAACATAAGAGAAATCTAAACTCAGAAGATGCTAAGAAATTAGAAACCTCGAGAAGCAAGTTGTCACAATGTATAGATAATAGGATTGAAAATAAACATAGATATTATGCAAATAGATTTTATGAACAGGGGAATAAATGTCGCAAGTGGCTAGCCAGACAACTTAAAAAGCAGCAGGACTTGAGACATGTCCATAACCTGATAATAATAAAAAAAAAAAAAATAGCCAAGCAATTGCAGCAGAATTTCATACATTTTATGAGGCCCTATATAACATACAAGAACCAGTAGGAATCGCCACAGATGAGCAGCGAAGGAATGAAATAAGAGACTATATCAAAAACTCGGATCTGACCCAGCTGCCATCTTCGGTGACAGAAGAACTAGAACGAGAAATTACGATTGAGGAGCTGGACAGGGCAACAAATTCTCTGTCTCTGTGCAAAAGCCCAGGACCCAACGGCTTCACAAATATATATTATAGAAAATTCATGGCAGAACTGAGACTTCCACTATGTAGATACTTTAAACACAATCAACGCTTCTAACCCTCTACCACCTGAAGCCCTATTAGCATATATCACAGTACTTCCCAAAGCAGGGAAGGACCCCCAACATTGCGCTAATTACAGACCCATCTCCCTACTTAATTCAGACACTAAGCTGTTAGCGAAAATACTGGCTCTCCGATTACAAAATCACATAGTAAAGCTAGTTCACCCTGATCAAACGGGCTTTATGAAGGGCCGGGAGGCCAGAGACAACACGATGCATGCCCTTCATATCCTTCATTGTATAGAACACGGCCCGAATAGGTCCCCTAGAGTGGTATTATCTATGGATGCTGAGAAGGCTTTTGACAGGGTGAGCTGGCCTTACATGACGGAAGTGTTAAGGGGGATGGGGATGGGTGAGCGAATGATGGGCTGGGTATCAGCATTGTATGTGAATCCAAGAGCCAGAGTGAAGGTAAATGGGAAAATGTCAAATTATTTTAAAATACAGAACGGGACGAGACAAGGGTGTCCATTATCTCCTTTGTTGTTTGCCATAATGTTGGAACCTTTTTTGTGTAAAATTAGGAGAAATATGGGAATAGTATGGGGTATGTGTAGGAGCAATGGAACATAAAGTGTTGGCATATGCCGACGACTTGTTATTTTTTTTTGATTCACCACAGAATTCCATACCGGCTGTGATTGCCGAGGTAGCCGAATATGGAAGGCTATCAAATTTTAAAATTAATTTTGAGAAATCAGTGCTCCTACCTAGCCACGTTCTTCCGGCAATGGCAACAACTCTGAAGAGCATGTACCCCTTTGTCTGGAATGAAAAATATTTGGTTTATCTAGGGACACACATTTTGCCGGATCTCGGGCTATTGTACGATTTGAATTACGGTTCACTATTGAAAGAGATAATAAGAGATTTGTAGAAATGGAAGGGTCTAGTCTTAACATGGGTAGGGAGAGTGAGTGCTATAAAAATGACCATATTGCCTAGATTAATCTATTTCCTGCATACGATCCCCATATCACTCCCACAGGCCTTTTTTAAAGATCTGAGAAAGGCGTTTGTTGCATTTGTATGGAGCAAATAGGCGGCCAAGACTTTCCCATGACATATTACGCAGGGGGAAAAATGAAGGAGGACTTGGATTACCGGATATTCCTCTATATTATAGAGCAATGTCACTGGTAAGGATTCTAAATTGGTGTCACGACTCCACGGATAAAAGGTGGGTCGCATTAGAGCAGGAAATAGCAGGACGGAACTTAGCGGGGGCGCCATGGATCCCAAGCATATCTAGGGGTCTTGCAGAATGGACCTCTCCCCTGATGTGGAACACTCTTAAGATATGGGATAAATTGAACAAAATGGGGGAGTACGCCCCCCAGGTCTCCCCCCTGACGCCACTGGAGGGATTCCCTTGGTTCCCCCCAGGGGAGGAAGATGGGTTTTTGGGATCATGGGGGAGTGATGGAAATAGGACATGTGGCAAATTTGCACCAGGAAGGGAGTTTATCCCTCTTTCAGAGTTGGTATCAAGGTGGGGGAATACACCTATGGGCGAATGGAGATATCACCAATTGAGGTGTTTTTTTGCCAAGTTAAAACCATTACTAGAAAGTCCCTTACCACGTTCGAGTCCGTATGTATTAGCATACCGGATGACAGACACTTATTGTCGCAAATGTATAGATTGGTCTTAGGGGCCCAAAATACAACAGTTCCCTATTTTGTCAGGGAATGGGAGAGTGAGCTGAATCAGGTTTTTTCTCCCGCGCAGGCGAGGAGACTTATTGATTTGGTACACTCTACCTCCATAAGTACACGACTACAAGAAATGTCATATACATTTCTGGCAAGGTGGTATCGGACACCAGTTAAGATGGCACAGATGTTTCCAACTCTAGATGCTAAATGCTGGAGAGGATGTGGTCAAAAAGGGACATATTTACATTTGTGATGGGAGTGTCCCAAAATTAAAGTTTTTTGGGACGCGATCATCCAATGGGTTATGAAATTAACTTTGGATCCCATAGAGGTAACACCACTATATTGTTTGTTCCATGGGACTACAAGATCCATTAAATCATACAAGAACAGTATTACTCCACACTTACTGAATGCAGCTAAATGACTAATTCCTAGGCTATGGAAACAAACTCGAGGTCCTACCTTGCTGGAATGGAAGAGAGAAGTCAATTTAATTAAAGAGGCTGAGAAATGGATATATGTAGTTAAAGATAAACAAGATAAATTTAATGAAATATGGGCAGGGTGGGAGCAGCATTCCTCGGAGGTAAGATAGGTAAAATAAAAGAAATAGGTGAGATTAGACTAAATAGATGAATAGAAAGGAATACCCTATATGCTTCCCCTGACTGAGCTGTGTTGAGTCCCCTGGGAGGAGAGGATTTTCCTTTTTTTTTTCCTCTTCTTTGCCTTTCCTCCCCTTCCCTCTTCCTTTCCTGTCCCTCATCCCCCTGTTCCCCATCCCATCTTTTTTTTTCTTAATTTTTTTAATTTTTTAATAAAAATTTTTTGGGTGTGGGGTGGTGGGAACAAATAAGGTTTGTATTATGTGTAATAGAAGGGGCATGATGGCTCTAGAAGCCTCGTAAGGTATATTAATCCCCCTTTTTTTTTTTCCTTTACTCTTTTCTCTTTTTTTTTCCTCTCACTAATAATTAGGGATATTTGGTGGGGTAGGGTGTATAGCCCCTTAATTACATATGGGTGAGACGGTGATGGAATAGATATGGTTTATATCACGTGTAATAGAAGGGGGAAGATGGTTTAGTGAACATTGTAAGGTTTACTGGTCCCTCCTTCTTCCCCTTTACCCCTTTTTTTGGGGGGGGTGGGTGTGAAGGTCCAGCAATGGTGGGGATGGAGGGGGGGATGTAATTAAGGGTAGGGGGAGGGAGGAAGGGGAGGATTTTTTTTTTCTTTGTCTTGTTTTTTTTGTTTTGTTTTGTTTTGTTTTGTCTTTGGGATAGGGGGATACTAGATTACAAATTAATGCAATGTTAACGTATGATGTTGTGTATGTTAATAATTATGTGTTAAATAAAATAAAATAAATTATTATAAAATAAAAATAAAAAAATATGGTTTTGCCTGCCAACAAGCAGGTATATGTGGTAGCAGCTTTAACCTTAGATTGTTCGTTTTTTTTACGTATATTACGTTAGAGGTCTGTTGAATCTACAATTTGGTAGCTTATGAAATTTACAGAAACATGGACTCTTCATAGCAATGTCTCTGTGGCTCAATCAGGGTAATACGTTGCTACGTAATATAGTTTCTATAAGACTCTATAACAAGAGTCTCATGCCGCATACACATGACCGTTTTTCACGATGTTAAAAATGCAATTTTTTAAATTGGGCATTAAAAACGATTGTGTGTAGGCTCCAGAGCATTTTTAACGACGTGAAAAATGGCCTAAATAAAATGAGAACCTGCTCTATTTTTTCACTTCGTTTTTCACATAGTTTTTTTTAACGACGTGAAAAACGGTAGTGTGTATGCTTTTACGAGGGGAAAAAAAACGCGCATGCTCAGAATCAAGTATGAGACGGGAGCGCTCGTTCTGGTAAAACTAGCGTTCGTAATGGAGATAGCACATTCGTCACGCTGTAACGGACTGAAAAGCATGAGGCTGAAAAGCGTGAATCGTCGCTCAACAAACTTTACTAACATGAAGGGTGGCCCCATTCGAACGGAACTTCCCCTTTATAGTGCCGTCGTACGTGTTGTACGTCACTGCACTTTGCTCGAGCGTTTTTTTTAATGACTGTGTGTATGCAAGACAGGCTTGAGAGGAAACAAGAAAAATCACGTCGAGAAAAACTGCGTTTTTGAAAATGACATTAAAAACGATCGTGTGTACGCAGTATAACTGATAATCACTACTTCAGAAAAGCAGCATGAAATGCAAATAGTTATTTGTGATTATCCTCATAAACAACATACCTCTAAAGGAAGTCTAGGGTAGCTCTGGTATGACAGGTAAACAGGTGGAGGAACTCAAGGCCCAAGGACAAAGGGCCATACCACTAAAGCTGGAGTACTCTGGTAGCTTTTGTGGAGAAACTTTCCACAGTAGCTGGATCTTCTGGAGAAACTGCTTGCCCTTAGGCTCTGGCCCAGTTGCTGCATGCCAGTTCTGTCACCTGGGTGCAGATTACTTGGCCAGCAACTTCTACCTCTCCTAGGGTTGCCACCTCACCCCTTTAACCACTTGCGGACCAGCCGCCGCAGTTATACTGCGGCAGGTTGGCTCCTCTGGGCGAGCCGTCGTAGCTGTACGTCGGCCACTTTAAGAGCACTAGGGGCATGCCCCCATGGCGCAACGATGGAGCCAATGCATGTGCCCGGTGGCGGCGATGTCCGCCGGGCACCCGCGATCACTCCTAAGAGAGACAGAACGGAGGCCTGTCAATGTAAACAGACAGATCTCCGTTCTGTCAGGGGTGAGGAGAGTAATCTGTTGTTCCTAATGCTTAGGAACAATGATCGGTCTCCTCCCCCAGTCAGTCCCATCCCCCCACAGTTATAATCACTCCCTAGGACACACATTTAACCCCTTTATTGCCCCATAGTGTTAACCCCTTCCCTGCCAATGACATTTATACAGTATTCAGTGGCTATTTATAGCTTGGCTGGCTGTATAAGTGTCAATGGTCCCAAAATAGTGTCAAAAGTGTCCGATCTGTCCTCCGCAATGTCGCAGTCCTGATAAAAATCGCTGCTCACTGCTGATTACTAATAAAAAAAAATTATAATAAAAATGCCATAAATCTATTTCCTGTTTTGTAGATGCTATAACTTTTGTGCAAACCAATCAATATATGCTTGATATTGTCCCCATGTTCCCATTTGCACCTGCTACAAAGATAAAAATAGGGGTAGGGGAGGAATGCCATAAGTCTGATGGGCTGTGAGACCACGTGTTTTAACTATAGGTAGTAGAACAGCAGGTAGATTAATCCTGGACCACAAAGTGTCAAAAGGGATAAGGTGACGATTTTCAAATATATGCCTTAGGTGTGTCACGCCATAGGAGTTCCACTTAGAAACATATTGTAGCCTAGCTAATTTGGGTGTTACGCCAAATGGGGCTATAGACCGTATGACCTGTCACTTGTTGCAACTGCTTGACTTTGACCCAAATTGTGTGTAACAGTTTGTAGGTGGGAAATAGCTTATTGGGCTTAGAAAAAGACTGTGATTCAAGGCCTTCTGGTAGGGAGCTAGAGGCCGTGCAATACAACATCACTTGCAATGTAGAATCACCAGCTAGGACAGTAGCAAAGTCTACTTCTGTATAACCATTGAACATATACTGCAATTGTCCAGCTAATTAATACAGCCATAGATTCGGCAAAGCTATGCCCCACTGTCTTTGGGTTGAGTTGAGAATTTATATACCTATAACGGAAAATTGTTATCAGATACTTACCATTATTTTCCTTTCCTGGCCTATCCTCACGTAAGCACACAATGGGTTAACGCCTCCTCTGGAACTCACAGGACCATCTCTTCCTAGCTAAATAAAAGACAGACCCTCCCCAACTGAAGTGTTTGATAACCCAGCCTGCGACAGGCCACTAGGGAGGGTGTCCTATGCTGATGTGAGCATAGGCCAGGAAAGGAATATACGGTAATTATCTGATAAAAGTTTTCCATTTTCCTAGCCCTAAACACATGAAAAGAAACACTGAAAATCAAAGAAAAGATGCTAAAGACAAAAATAATTTATGCCTCTTATCCCAAATTTTGCAGAACTTGCTGACCGCATGTCTAGCTTGTAAAGTTTAATGAAGGCTGCACAAGAACCTTAGCTAGCCGTCTCACATATATCTTCCACCAAAATCATAACATAACTGCTCCAAAGGCTGCCACCCCTTTGGTCAAAAGAGCTTGCACCTGTTCTGGAGCAGAAAGGACTACTTCATGCATGCCAATCTGATTGCCCTGGTAATCCAACAGTGGATGACTCTTGAGGACCCGATGGCAAAATGAAAAAGTTGTCCACTTTCCGCATGTCTTTAGACCTGTGCAAGTACACTGTTAGCCACTTGACCATGTGTTAGGAACTGAAGTCTTCCTGCTGTGTACTCAGTGACTCTCGAGCGAAAGGGATCTTTGCAGGAAAGTGCTGAAATCTCCAACATCCTTCTGTCTGAAGCAGCTGCTGTCAGAAGAACTAGTTTTATCATGAGGTACCTCAATAGAAATAAAGCATGAAGGGAACAAGTATTTCCTTGGGTGTTGTATATGGATTATTGCCTACATGAAGCATCTGGTCAATGGCTCTTCTGTCCATCTGCATCCTGGGAAAGAGGATAAGTTAGAGATCTGTACTCTAATGGAGTCGTATGCCAGACCAACATCTAACACTGACTGTAAAAATGTCCAGAATATTGGCTAGAGCTAGGGACACAGGAGAGAAATATTTTGCTGAGCAAAACAAGACAAACTTCCATCATATACTCTCATATGTAGCATTCTTGGATGATCATGTGGCCTTCACAAAGGTCTGAACCACCTTGTATGAGAATCCTTGCACCTCTAGTCTGGCCGATTCAATAGCCAGGCTATTAAATAGTAGTCTCACTGGATTGGAGTGCTGCCACTGACATTGGCATAAAAGATCTTGTTTGACCGGAAATGGAATTGACGGTGCTGATGACATCTGGAGGAGCAGCGAAAACCAAAGCCTCTTCGGCAGGTGGAAAGCACCTGTACGGCATGAACGTGTTCTGTCTAATTTTTTAGAAACTCATTCATATACAAGGACACCATAGGAAGGCAAAGACCAACAGAAAATCCCATGGCTCTGTGAACCCATCTTCTATCATTGTG
This sequence comes from Rana muscosa, assembly GCA_029206835.1. NCBI lineage: Eukaryota > Metazoa > Chordata > Amphibia > Anura > Ranidae > Rana > Rana muscosa. Next base: position 103,783,819 of record CM055122.1, on the reverse strand, counting down.
CCTTTGTACATTGTTGCAAATACCAGAAGCTGCACGTTCAGTGGAATCTCTATAAGAACTACCGATGGAATGCCCCCTAGACCCAATACTGGATGAGGTACTCATTGTTGGAAAACAATCTGCCTAACCGATCCGTTAGATGATTCTGCTTTAAGGCAAATAGACAGTTGTTAATTGCCTGTAAGTGGCTCCCTGCCCAGCAAAAAGTTTCTGTTGCGAGATCTAACAGGCAGACTCTTGATGCCCCCTTGTTGGGCAAAGTAAGCTACTGCTGTCTTGTTATCAATCACCAACTACACTCTGCCCCCTTTGAGAAGATCCTGAAAGGCTTGCAATGCTAGAAAAACCACCTTCCATTTTAGACATTCCACCAGACCCCAATGGTCTTGCACCTGTTTCAGACTGGAAAGACACAAGAATCCAACGTCAGAACTGTTCTATATCCTGGGCTGAGAGGCACTCCCCAAAGAGGCACACTAATGATGTCCAAAATTCCAATTCTTGCTAAATTTGTGCAGACACAAAGACCTTATGATCTATTGACAGCACATCACATTGATTAAGGCAGGCAAACTGAAAGCCCCCATATGCCACCTGGCCCAAGCACCACTGGAATGGCTGCTGTAAAAGGTCCCAATGAGGACTATGCAATCCTTCGCTGACATACAGTGGTACCTCAGTTCACAAACTTAATTAGTGAAATGACTCTAGTCGCGAACCGAATTGGTTGTGAACCAACCAAGGCAAATTTTCCCATAGGGTTCAATGCAAATCAGGTTAATCCGTGGTGAACTTATTTTTTTCATTAATATATACAGTAAAATTATGAAGTGTATGTACAAAAAAAAAGGATTTTAAACATATAGTACATACGGTCTTTTACATTAGCTGACCTCTTTCATGTGTACATCTAAAAAAAAAAAAAAAAAAAAGATAGCTCCTCTTTAATACTTGTTTGAAACAATCCCAAACCCCAACTTGAATGACTAATCTAGGGGCCAGAAAACAGCGCTGTGCATCCAGGAAAAGATCATCTGAGGGCATGATAAAGTTGTAGAATTCATATGAACTGTTTTTCCATAATTACCAATCAAGTGAGCCCACCCTCATGATAGTCAGGGGGCAGAAACCCCTATCTGAGTGGACAGGTTCTCCTAAGACTCTCATCTTGCACTGCTCTTCTCAATATGAACGTGTCAGAGCAGGGAAGATGGCGGCGCGTCGTGAACCGAAGCAGAGTTTGTGAACTGTAACAAATTTTTGTGAACTCTTCTGTTCGCGAAACGAGTTGTTTGTGAACAGAAGCGTTCGTGAACCGAGGTATCACTGTAATTGCTGCCTCCATGTCTCCTCAAATGCAAATTTTAATTTTTGAAATTTTACAGTTTTGCAAAACCATTTGACTTATCAAATACTACTCCAAGATCCTCATTGACTGAGAAGTGGAACTTCACTCCCTCAATCAACACTATTTTTAATCCATATGCTGCTAGCATTAGTAAAAAGATATGAAGGTATATTATATTTACTAGTTTTAAAGTTTTGTTTTAAATTTCTTAAGTTACTTCCTGGTTTCTGGCCTAGGCAAATGATGTCATAAATCCCAGGGATCTTCAGGAAGGGGGAGGTGTTTTCACAGCTAAGCAAACCCTCCCTGCCTGCATGCCTGAGCTAATGGATTCCAGGAAGTAAATGCTACATGAATCACCTGCCCTTACTCAAGATGGTACTGCAAAATAAAGCATGGAGACATGGATCGATGGGTGAGTTTGCTTTGAATTTTAAAACTTAAATAGCTGTAGCACTACCCCCGTAGGAGCTGCTGGTTTAGATTTGGGCCTTGCACGTTACCTCACCGTTTGTTGTCATGGGGATGAGAGTCTATGGAAACTTCAATGTCCACACAAGTTATAAATCCTTTTCGTTAGGCTTTATTGCACACAAATTTGCATAGGTAGAAGGATGGAGGGTGAGGGGAAGGTTCAGGCACACGATGCAGATCACTGGGGAAACTTCTAAGCTTCAAAAGTCACACTCACCACTCTCCTTCAAGTGGGTGTTGCTCTCCCGGATAGGCCCCTCTCACTTGGCCTAGCAGCTGGGATGATGCACGAACAAAATGAAGAAAAAACAGTCTCTGCCACAGACTTTAGGACGATAAAGATGAACTGTTTAATAATCCTCTGCCAGAGGATTTTAGTACCCGGATATCCAGCCTTACAGTTTTAGTGCCTTTAAGCCGACCCGACACACTGTAAGGTAACATAAGCTACGGTGCATATTCCAATAAGGTCACCAGGCCTTCCCCAAGACACCAGCCTTCCGCTTGGTCCTCTCCAGGACAGGTCCTCCCCTGGTTTCCTCCATTGAGTGGCTTCCTCCCGCAGGACAGACAGCACAGGATCACCTTCATAGTGCAGGCCCCAGTCAGAACAACTGGGCCTACCTGGCAGACATTCAGCCTCGGGCCAACATGGCTCCACGGCTGAAATTTCACTATCACATACCTCGAGCCAGGAGGGCCACGAGGCGAAGAGAGCCCCGAAAAATGGCGTCTGCCCCTTAAGTACCCATCCCCAGCATGCCCAGCGGGGAGACCACTCCCACTGGGCTGTCCCCGGGGAAAAATATCCAATACGCTCTGGCCTGCCTGTTTTCCAACACTGGCCTGTGGTGGTAACGCCACCTTCAGGCAAACAATGGGAAAGTCCCTCCAAGCACAGCTATAGCCAGAACAGAGGCTGATTTAGCCTTAATCATCAAAGTCTGAGCTAACTACCAGCTCAGACACCCACTAAATTTAAACATAGCGCCTGGTCATCAGGAGCAGTGCGCTACATAGTATTTTTGGTTTGTGGTGCTCAGATACAGTGTAGTTCCACTGTAGCTGCCTTGTTCTGCTGCTTGTTCACTAGCGATTCAAACTTGGAAAGGACTTCTAGGACAAGGTTGTGATGCTTTGCCGGATCCCAGATTAAACATGCGTCAATTAAAACGGCATCCAAGTAGTGGTAGAGCCTTATCCCCCAAAATAAATTACCACCACCACTGTCAACAAGATCTTCGAAAAGATTAATAGTGCTGTACCAATTCTAAAAATGGCAGACACCTGAACTGCAAGTGACATCCGGCCGGCGGCCACTGCAAATCTCAATTGTCCCTTCTGTTCTGCACTGATCGGTATATGTGGATAACTAGCAGCCTGCTCTGGATTTGTTTCCATGTAAAAAGGAATTCTGAACAGCCTCCACTGTGATCTGGCAAATTTTCAGCCTGGCCTAAAAGATTTGGCCTCCTGAACGACTCTGAAGTTCGACTATCTTGAGCGAAAGATGACTTCTTCCTCTTATTAGACTGTGGCCACATTCCGGAGCTTTCCTCCTGTCACACGCTTAATTGCATCAACCAGTGTTTTACCAAATACAACCTCCCAATATACTGTAGGTAATGTTACAGAAGGCTTGTGTGGAAGCTCCATCTGTCTTTCAGAGGTGTAACCATAAAGCACGCTTGGCTGTGACTGAATGTGCCAACACCCATACTAGGTCTATTGAAGCCTCCGCCAAAGGTCAGCTGTCAGGTTCAACTCCTCCAGAACCGTGCCAAATCCTGCAGGTTCTATTTTGAATTAAAAGAGAAGTATGGGTTTGTTTTTTTTCCCCAATTTATACTTACCTAGGTCGATGCAGCATCGGTCCGATGCTGCATCTGTCCCCCGGCGTCTCTGCACTGAGAACCGAGCCATCAAACATCGCCAGTCGCTCGGTTCTCTTGGCTCCCCGAGCAGAGAGCTGCTGCCTGTTGCCTGTCAATCAGCAGCTCTCCTGCTCTGCTCCTGCATGATTACTGCAGCGCTGAGCTGTGGAGGGGCAGGGAGCGGGTGTCTCAGCCTCTCAGCATCTCGCTGAGATGCCTATCAGTCCATTATTACTTATTTTGGTGACGTCAACAGAGAGCGGACTTCAGACTGAAATTAATTGCACTCCTGTGACCCATAGGAGAAGCCCAGCCAAACAAGCTCAGGCTGGACTTCTCCTTTAAAGGCTATTTCCTAATGCTTTAAACATTGAAGGCAACGCTGTTGATAAATAGGCCACAGTGTAGACTCTCTTAAAGTCTGAGGGACAGTTCACCACAATTTCTGAATTAAGGATGTCTTTCTGCATGCACGTTTTTGAAGTGTTCTGGGGCTTTTTCAATGTGTTTTGCTGTGTTCCACGTGCATTCAATACAGAAAAAATGCAACATGTTCTACTTTAGTTGACTGTACTGGAACGCACTGCACTGATGTGAACTAGGCCATTGGAATCCAAGGTAAACACTGTTCATGCATTATTGACGCAGGATAAAAATGCACTGGACTGCATCTGGTGTGAACCAGCCTTAAGTTCACTTATCAATCCATAGAATCCCTTAAGCCGTGTACACACGATCGGTTTCACCGATAAAAACAGTCCGATGGACTGTTTTCATCGGACAAACCGATCGTGTATGGGCCCCATCTGTCTTTTTTCCATCGGTGTGAAAAAATAGAACGTTTAAATTTTTCCGATGGGAAAAAAACCGATCGTCTGTGTGGAACTCCATCGGATAAAAAACCCACGCATGCTCAGTCTAAATTATGAGACGGGAGAACTCGTTCTGGTAAAACTAGCGTTCGTAATGGAGATAGCACATTCGTCATGCTGTAACGGACTGAAAAGCACGGAACTAAAAAGCGCAAATCGTCTCTCACCAAACTTTTACTAACACGCGGTAACACAAAATCAGCAAAAGCAGACCAAAGGGTGGCGCCATTGGGTTTGAACTTCCCCTTTATAGTGCCGTTGTACGTCACGGCGTTTGGGACGATCGTTTTTTTGACTGATGGTGTGTAGGCAAGACTGATGGAAGTCAGCTTCATTGGATTTCCGATGGAAAAATCCATTGGATTAGAATCCATAGGAAATCCGATCGTGTGTACAGGGCTTTAGGGTCCTGAAAGGCAAAGACATTTGCGTGCCAGAAGCTAGAAGGCCCCTTCGATTACTGGAAGTGTGTCACTTAAACCTGTATCAGCCATCTTCATTGGATAAAGCTGAGAGAACCTGTACTCTACTGTAAATTGATCTTCTTATCAGGTCTCTCCTATTCTTTATCAATGAGCTTTTAACTCACTGTCATTATAGGAAAAAAGGCCCTTCATTTTTCACATTTGGAAATATCTGCATGCTTTTTGCGATGGTTGGGCCCGAGTAGTAAAAGGACCAATGAGATTGAAATCAAAAGTATATTTTTTTTGTCTTGCCTGTGGCATGGATATTTTATGCATACTTTCCACTACAGCCTCCTAAATATAGGCTTTGAAATTTGTGAATCTGCTTCCTTATCCATTATCACTTATAACTAATCTACGCAAATGAATTTTCCATCACTGTAGACTGCATGCAGGTCCAACATGCACCCCGAGCTGGGCAAGGCATTTCCTATTGCGCTGATATAAACGCATGTGAGCCATTGCCACATTAGCTGCTTGGGGAGCATGAAAGCCACCCTGTGCAGGAATTTGAGGAATGCAGATTGTCCTGGTTAGGAGATGACCGATGGCAGGTCTTATGTTGCGTTTAGGGCTTCTGCTTCTAAAATAATGCAAAACACCATACTTTACATTCCTTGAGTACTCTTCTATCTACATTTCCCTAGTTTTCTGTGCCACTGACAGTTGTGGTGAGCTCATATCTGCACACAAAAAAAAACAGGTACACGGTCCCTTTTATACCCAGGGGCGGACAGGAGACACAAAATCTAAGACAAAAACAGACTGTCAAACCTCCAGAAGCACACAGCCCAGGAGGGGCAAACAGCAACAAGTCTTTACCTCACAAAATAAAAACTGGCAGGACTGCAGATATAAAGGGAGAGAAGCCAGTTCCTCTGCTGGCTTCTAAGACTGTTTACGCTGTTGCTTGGTGACTGGCGGTCACTATCCCACACCTCCCCATCTCCCCACCCTCTGTGGCATCATCCATAGCCATTCTCAGACTGAAAACAAAGCCAGGAGAGCACTGCCGCTGCTGCCTATACAAGACAGGAAAAAACCCAAGGCAAATGATGACATTGCAGAGCTCACTAATACCATACCTGTACAATATCTGTGCTGTTTGTTTAAGCAACATTGCCCGTGGCCCAGAACATGACCCAAAAGGAAGAACACTTCAGTTAGGGTGGGGCTGTCTTTTATTTAGCTAGAAAAAGGTGGTCCTGTGGGTTCCAGAGGAGGCGTCAACCCATTGTGTGCTGACAAGAGGTAGGGCCAGGAAAAACCAGTGAGAGCACCAAACATACGTCCAAGTTTCCAAGATAATCTAATGATAAAATGAAGTACATAGTTGAATAAAGCCTAGGCCGATTGACTGCCTCATTCACAGCGAGGCTATTGATTAGCCAGGGCATCCTAAGCTGTCAATGAAGCTGCTGAACAGACCACCTGAAATCCATCACCATTGACTTCATTGCTGTTTTGGATTCAGGTTCAAGTTTTTGCCAATTTTTGGTCTCTTCAGCCGAACTGTTGAGGAATCAAACATGAAGTTCCAGCAACACTAATCCGTAATTGCCTTGCTAAATAAATTACTACACAATGGAATTTATTTCATGGCTTGTAGTTGAATTAAATTATCCTTTACTTCTCTGTGGGTTAAAACTGTGACTTTTCTAAAGCAAACTTTGTTTCCTTTAATGTAAAAACAAGAAGTTTAAAGTCTTTCCGGAAATAACTGCAGATAAATCCTTGATCTTCAGCATGGTGCATTTAAATCTATCAATATTTTAACAGAGCAGTGCAGAAGTGCTAAAAGGGTTTTTACAAGAGAAGTGAGCTATGAAAATCAGCCACAGCTTGTAAATGAAGTGTGAAAACAGAAAAGCAGCATATCAATAACTGAAATCATTTCCATTTCCTCCCACATATCAATGCAATCCTTGAAGCATGTTACTGGGAGAAATTGAATTGGGGAATAGCATGAAACAATCCTCATGATGATTGATTGCTAAAAATACAACTTTGAAGCTAGAAGCCATTGAATCCAGAACAGAAAAAAATAGGAACCCAAATTGTCTGTTAGAATAAATGGTTAGTCCACTTAAAACTGGTATTGTGGTGTGTAGTAGATCCTAAAGCGTTAAACCACCAATTTAGTATTTTATATCTCCCAGGCATTGAAATGGTGAAATCTCACAATGTAATTTCCTAGGTCTGCAAACCTGCTGCCGTCAATACAAGGGACCCCACATTTCTTGCTTGACTTTTTATTTTGACATTTATTTTTTAATTATAGAGGATGGTAAGAGGCATGAGAACACCACAGGTTGGACAGGAGCAATAAAAACTGCAAGATGGTTGAGAACAGAGCTACAGACTATGGTGGGGAGATTTAAACCTTTAACCTAAATAACCTTTAACTTTAACTTAAATATCATTCCTTTTGACTAGCCTTTTGAGATATCAATAAATATATAATAATATACTGTGAACTGCAATGAATTCAAATTATAAAGCGCAGAAACACACATACAGGGCACAATGTACGGACTTATTTATTTATCCTGCAATGCATAAACCCTACTTCTGTCTGGTGTGTTAAATATACTTAAAAGTGTTGTGTTATATCTGATTGATAAGTGCAAAAAGTACCTGGTGACCTTGCCAGAAATGCATTGAGCTTGTGACTTTCTGTGGTCTTTGCAGCGTAATCTAAAGCATTTTTTTTCAGCCCTTCCCAGTTCTTCTCTGTGAACTATGGAAAGCCTGTTATGGAGATGAGGAGGGTGGGAAATGTTTTGAAACCCTAACAATTGTTCTCTCCTAGAGTAACAATGACTCTTCTCCACAGATTACAGTAAAGTGAGTGAGCATTGTCACCCTAGGACAGGAAGTGTGTTACTGGCAGCATCATCAGGTGAAAATAAAGGAGAAAAGAAAACAAATGCAGCCACCACATCTAGGGACTGTTAAGCTGTGATAAATACATGTTCTTGGTTGCAGATACACTTAAGCCTCGTACACACGGTCGGACTTCAAACAAACTTTTCTGTGGATTTTTGTCCAAAGGGAGTTGGTCGGGCACACCCATAGCATACACACGGCAGGTCTTTTCTGCAAACTTTTCTGCAAACTTTTCCAACATCACGTGGTTTTTCTGCTCTTTACCGCCACCCTTTGGTCAACTTCTGCTATTGTTGGTTGATTTTAACATTGGTTCTGGGCATGCTTATTTGTCCATCGGACAAAAGTCCGATGGATTTCTGTACACACGGCCGGACTTTGCTCCATCGGACTTTTGTTGGCGAAAAGTTCGTCCGTTTGCAGACCGAACATTTGTCCGATGAAAAACAAAAAAGTTTGTTCGATGGAGCATACACACGGTCGGATTTTTTGTCAAACTTGCTCATTTTGAAGTTTGTTGGCAAAAAGTCCGACCGTGTGTACGGGGCTTTAGCCTGCATTCACACCTGAACAGGGCATTTTCCTTTAAATTTTTAAGTATTTTTCTTTTTTTTTTTGTTGTTTTTAGGCATTTTACAGGTGTATTATAGGTATTTTCAAGTGGTTTTGCACATGTATCAAAGTTTGTTTCTTGGCCTGGGTAAAAGGAGGAAAGCAGTTCCATAGTAGCAAAGGAGTTCTTCAAGAGTATAAACACATGCAAAAATTCTCAAAAATACACACATTACATACTTACAGGCACTCCCTTTGAAGTCTACAGGAACAAAAACATCTGAATACACAAAAAAAAGCTAAAGTACTTATTTGATAGTAGAACGTAGAGTTTGGGGCAACTGAGCACACAAATGTGAACAGAGACAATTAGAAGAATGGGATTTTGTTTGTTAAAGTGGTTGTAAAGGCAAAAGGTTTTTATCTTAATGCATTTTTTGCATTAAGATAAAAAATCTTCTGTGTACAATGGCCCCCCTCAGCCCTCCTGATACATACCTGAGCCCCATCTCTATAAAGCGATCTTCACGAGTGCCTTGGCCATCCAGGACTCTCCCTCCTGATTGGCTGAGACACAGCAGCGGCGCCATTGGCTCCCGCTTCTGTCAACCAAAGTCAGTTAGCCAATCAGGAGAGAGAGGGGGTGAGGCTGAACTCAGCTTGGGTGCCCCCATAGCAAGCTGCTTGCTGTGGGGGCACTCGCCAAGAGGCAGGGGCCAGGAGCGCCGACGAGGGCCCTGAGAAGAGGAAGATCTGGGCTGCTCTGTGCAAAACCATTTCACAGAGCAGGTAAGTATAACATGTTTATTATTTTTAAAGAAAAAAAAAGAATAGACCTTAGTATCACTTTAAGTATAGTCAGGCATAGGGAAATGAGCAAAAAAAATGCTAAAGTGTGAATAAGGGCTAAGGTACACAGTGCTACCCCTCTCTACAAAGTTCTATGGTCTACAAAATGTTGTGGTTGTCAGTAAACTGGTGTTACAAATTACAATCACAAGAATAAAAGGTAAGCAGCCTCACTGTTCTGTAGTCTATAGGAGGCATTACATGCATAAAGCTCCTAGGTATTATTGCAGAATAAGAGACAGGAGGCTGCAGTCTTACTCAGAAAATCCTGCTCTGTCTGGATGGACTTGCTGTCCTGTCTCAGCCCCTATTATCCAAACCTAATGACAGTCACTATAAATAGCGAACATCATTATGGCAGGCAACATGCTCAGTGCCATGTGTCCGGTGCCAACAATGAGATTGTTGCCTGAGTAAAAGTGAAATATGTAACAAATGCTGCAGAACCCAGAAATGGGGCACACTTCATTAGAGTGAACTCCTTTTTACTGTGCAAATGGCCAAAAAGAATTTTTGGCTATACTTCAGCTTTAACATGAAAAGAATATATCTGATACTAGCTCCACTTTTAACCATTACATTATTGGGTTGCTTTACTAAAACTGGAGAGTGGAAAATCTGGTGCAGCTCTGTGAAGAAACCAATCAGCTTCTGTTTTGTCCAAGCTTAATTAAATAAGCTGAAGTTAGAAGCTGATTGGTGACCATGCACAGCTGCACGCTCTGGTTTTAGTAAATCAATGTTTATTACATTCCTGTTCCCATATACTTAGATATCCAACCGCCTATACTAGATATTCATCCACAAGCTGGGCAAAGTTTAACTTTATAGAAAAGTAAAAATATACCTATTTAATGTACTGAAAATGTAAATACATAAAAGCTACATATTGTCAATTTCATTTTTATGTTGGGCATGCAAACTACAGAATCAGATGCTTGTTTAATTTCAAGTATGCAAGCATGATTTTTTTATTTATGGTAAGCCTATACGCAAAATGGATGAATTAAAAAACATTGCAATAAGATCAAATCTACTTATTTAAATAAAGTTACCTTTTGTTATGACAGATTTATAAACTGTAAGCTCAGAAAAGTGAGATGCTTGATAAATTAACCTATGCTAGTGCCTGCATGCCTGGAACACTATACGACTTAGTCGCATGTTTTCAGTGAGTAGTAACAAGCCTGTGATTCCCATGGGATATGAGTTGGTGCCCTCATTACAGAATGTCCATGAGCTCATCTGATAAAAGCTCTTCTAGAATTCCTGGCAAGCTGCACTCCTGAACTTTTGTAGCACAGAACCACCCCACTATGGAATGTGCCATGAAACATGCCTTCCCCATTTATAATTAGACGGGATCCTCTCTCATAACTGGAAAACCTTCAAATATTACCCAGCTTTGACCTGTTTACCCAACTGCTACAAGATGCTTCTGACCAAAGTGTGACCTTGCCCTGTAGCAGTTAACTTGCTATTTTTAGGATTGGTCAAGAATAACCCCAATTCCATTATGCTTTATATAGCCGTAGTAGGAGTGAAATAAACATCAGTTTAATAAATAGAAAGTAATACCCTCATGGCTATTTTAAATACACTAGCATCGTTATTGGCTGAAAGTCATAAGAGTGCCTTTTCATTACCTCAACAAAGGGATATTGCGTGGGCTTGGTAAACATTGCAAAGTCTATATATAGTGTCGATTATAAAAAGAGTATCTAGAATACTATGCAAATTAGAAGATGTATTGTTGCTTTTTTGTATTACAAAATTACATTTTACATATGGAAATCAATTCTTAAGAGACTTTGACTTGTTGCAGGGCCTCTTAATGTTTATTTAGTGATCAGTCAACTAAACTTTTAATAAAACTTTATTTATTTTTCATACATCACGGGACACAGAGCACCATAGTCATAACTATGTGGGTTATACGCCACCTATAGGTGAATGGACACTGGTACACTCAAAAGACAGGAAGTCCCCCTTCCTATATAACCCCTCCCATCCAGGGAGTACCTCAGTTTTTGTAGAAAAGCAATATATATATCCCAATAAGAGGGGCGGGACCTCTGTGTCTCGTGATGTACTCGAAGAAAAGGATTTTACAGGTAAGCTGTTATAAAAATCCTATTTTCTTTTTTGTACATCACGGGACACAGAGTACCATAGTCATAACTATGTTGCATATAACCCACATATAGTCAGGTCCATAAATATTGGGACATCGACACAATTCTAATCTTTTTGGCTCTATACACCACCACAATGGATTTGAAATGAAACAAACAAGATGTGCTTTAACTGCAGACTTTCAGCTTTATTTGAGGGTATTTACATCCAAATCAGGTGAACGGTGTAGGAATTACAACAGTTTGTATATGTGCCTCCCACTTTTTAAGGGACCAAAAGTAATGGGACAATTGGCTGCTCAGCTGTTCCATGGCCAGATGTGTGTTATTCCCTCATTATCCCATTTACAAGGAGCAGATAAAAGGTCCAGAGTTAATTTCAAGTGTGCTTTTTGCATTTGGAATCTGTTGCTGTCAACTCTCAATATGAGATCCAAAGAGCTGTCACTATCAGTGAAGCAAGCCATCATTAGGCTGAAAAAACAAAACAAACCCATCAGAGAGATAGCAAAAACATTAGGTGTGGCCAAATCAACTGTTTGGAACATCCTTAAAAATAAATAACAGTGAGCTCAGCAACACCAAAAGACCTGGAAGACCACGGAAAACAACTGTGGTGGATGACCAAAGAATTCTTCCCTAGTGAAGAAAACACCCTTCACAACAGTTGGCCAGATCAAGAACACTCTCCAGGAGGTAGGTGTATGTGTGTCAAAGTCAACAATCAAGAGAAGACTTCACCAGAGTGAATACAGAGGGTTCACCACAAGATGTAAACCATGGGTGAGCCTCACAAACAGGAAGGCCAGATTAGAGTTTGCCAAACAACATCTAAAAAAGCTTCACAGTTCTGGAACAACATCCTATGGACAGATGAGACCAAGATCAACTTGTACCAGAGTGATGGGAAGAGAAGAGTATGGAGAAGGAAAGAACTGCTCATGATCCAAAGCATACCACCTCATCAGTGAAGCATGGTGGTGGTATTGTCATGGCGTGGGCATGTATGGCTGCCAATGGAACTGTTTCTCTTGTATTTATTGATGATGTGACTGCTGACAAAAGCAGCAGGATGAATTCTGGAGTGTTTCGGGCAATATTATCTGCCCATATTCTGCCAAATGCTTCAGAACTCATTGGACGGCGCTTCACAGTGCAGATGGACAATGACCCGAAGTATACTGCGAAAGCAACCAAAGAGTTTTTTAAGGGAAAGAAGTGGAATGTTATAGAATGGCCAAGTCAATCACCTGACCTGAATCCGATTGAGCATGCATTTCACTTGCTGAAGACAAAACTGAAGGGAAAATGCCCCAAGAACAAGCAGGAACTGAAGACAGTTGCAGTAGAGGCCTGGCAGAGCATCACCAGGGATGAAACCCAGCGTCTGGTGATGTCTATGCGTTCCAGACTTCAGGCTGTAATTGACTGCAAAGGATTTGCAACCAAGTATTAAAAAGTGAAAGTTTGATTTATGATTGTTAATCTGTCCCATTACTTTTGGTCCCTTAAAAAGTGGGAGGCACATATACAAACTGTTGTAATTCCTACACCGTTCACCTTATTTGGATGTAAATACCCTCAAATTAAAGCTGAAAGTCTGCAGTTAAAGCACATCTTGTTTATTTCATTGCAAATCCAGTGTGGTGGTGTATAGAGCCAAAAAGATTCGAATTGTGTCGATGTCCCAATATTTATGGACCTGACTGTAGTTATGACTATGGTCCTCTGTGTCCCGTGATATACTCAAATGAATATTATATATTATATATATATATATATATATATATATATATATATATATATATATACTATATTGTCAAAAGACACCTGCCTTTACACGCACATTGCATTGCATTGTATTTGCATTATAATGCGTTATATATATTTATTAAATTTATGATTTTCTACATCAGACTAGTTTTCACAGAAACAGAAATGAGGTTGTGTTTGAGTGGATGCTTCTCAAACGAATGCCTTGATAACAAGTACACAGGCTGTCCTCAAATAATGGGAACTTAGATATCATTGTTGCATTTCAATTGATTGTTGAACAGTCTATTGTCTACAGTAAACAAGTAACCTGGCCAAATACCTGAATTTGAGAGTGCAATGCCTCTCTAATTGAAAATGATTCAGAGCAGCAGACCGCATTGCTTGCTGCTAAATAAGCCACTTTGCAGCATGAGGGATTGGGACCCGTGAGACAAGAAATACCATTTCAGCAGGATGTACTGGAGCATGGTACCATATCTTGGAGTCTGTGACAGCCAAATGAAAAGAAAGGACAGAGAGCAATACACATTGGATTTTGGTCCAAACAACTGACAGGGGCACAGAAGAGATATACGCCCCTAGAGAAGAGAGCACTTCAACATGTAGAGACCATTACAGGAAAGGACACAGTCACCATCCATACTGCATTGCCAATAGCAGGATGGGTGAGAGATAATGGACTAACCACTAGGACAGCTGTAGCCCAGAACCAGACACTGATGAAATGGAAGTGGTACCTTTAAGAAAGAGGGGGTATTGCAGCTGGGGATGTCAGAGACATTTCAAAACACTGACAACTTTGATGCCCATGTGGAAGTCCAATGAATAGATGATTCATGGAAAGGTGGTGTGGGGAGGCAAGGAAGTTGACATCTGGAAGGAAGCTCACTCATGCGCCATAAAAGTGGAGCCTGTTGATGCACATGTGCCCTTAGTCCCAGGCTTTGAGAACTATAACAGAGTGGCAGATGAAATTGCCAAGGTGAATGCAGTTGTGCTAATTTATCCTGTCACGATGAACTCGGCCAACTGGGCCCACAAGTAGGGATGAGCTCGGTGTTCGAGTCGAACATACGTTCGACTCGAACATCGGCTGTTCGATCGTTCGCCGAACAACGAACGATTTGGGCCGTTCGCGCCTAATTCGCGGCCCACAATGCACTACGCCATCGCAGTGTCATCCAGGCGCTGTGATTGGCCAAGCATGCACTGTGACCCGGCATGCTTGGCCAATCACAGCGCCGGCAGCGAGGAGAGCAATGATTGGCCACAGGCAGGATGCCTGTGGCCAATTATTGCTGAGGGTGTTTAGTACACGCCCCACACTATAAAAGGCCGCCAGCACGGCGGCCTAGTGTAGTGTGTTCCGGAGCAGGGAAAGAGAAGCATAGGCAGGGACAGTGAAATTTTTTTTTTCTTGCTTAACCTGGATTCCTTTAGTTTAGGGAAAGAGAAGGATAGGTAGGGAGAGTGTCAGTCTGTTTTACTGTGCTAAACCTTGTTTGTAGGGACAGGGAAGGACAGTGAGGGAAATTCTCATTGTGCTATACTGTGCTAAAGCATTCCTCATCAACCATCTTTAAAAAAGAAAAAAAATTATAGGGACAGAAAACTATAGGTAGGGAGAGTGTCAGTGTGTTTTACTGTGCTAAACCTTGTTTGTAGGGACAGGGAAGGACAGTGAGGGAAATTCTCATTGTGCTATACTGTGCTAAAGCATTCCTCATCAACCATCTTTAAAAAAAAAAAAAATTATAGGGACAGAAAACTATAGGTAGGGAGAATGTCAGTGTGTTTTACTGTGCTAAACCTTGTTTGTAGGGACAGGGAAGGACAGTGAGGGAAATTCTCATTGTGCTATACTGTGCTAAAGCATTCCTCATCAACCATCTTTAAAAAAAAAAAAAAAATATAGGGACAGAAAACTATAGGTAGGGAGAGTGTCAGTGTGTTTTACTGTGCTAAACCTTGTTTGTAGGGACAGGGAAGGACAGTGAGGGAAATTCTCATTGTGCTATACTGTGCTAAAGCATTCCTCATCAACCATCTTTAAAAAAAAAAAAATTATAGGGACAGAAAACTATAGGTAGGGAGAGTGTCAGTGTGTTTTACTGTGCTAAACCTTGTTTGTAGGGACAGGGAAGGACAGTGAGGGAAATTCTCATTGTGCTATACTGTGCTAAAGCATTCCTCATCAACCATCTTTAAAAAAAAAATTTTTTATAGGGACAGAAAACTATAGGTAGGGAGAGTGTCAGTGTGTTTTACTGTGCTAAACCTTGTTTGTAGGGACAGGGAAGGACAGTGAGGGAAATTCTCATTGTGCTATACTGTGCTAAAGCATTCCTCATCAACCATCTTTGAAATCCTTGTTTTTTGGACAGTCAGGGAAATTGTCATTGTGCTATTCTGTTCAAAAGGGGCATGTAATTACAATTCTTGATCTAATAATTCACAGCAGGGCCCATTCCTGCACCCACCAAGAGTAACTCTGAGGGCTTACAGTGTTGTGGCAACACCACCACCACCACCACCACGAAAGGCCCAATTTTTCAGCCCCTGTTCAACAGGGGCATGCAATTACAATTCTTGATCTAATAATTCACAGCAGGGCCCATTGCTGCACCCACCAAGAGTAACTGTCAGGGCTTACAGTGTTGTGGCACCAGCACCACCATCAAAGGCCCAATTTTTACTACCACTGTTCAACAATTATATGTAATTACAATTCCTGATATAATAGTTGACAGCAGGGCGTTCCAGCACCAACCAAGAGTAACTGTGAGTGCTTACAGTGTTGTGCCAACACCAACAACTAAGGGGCCTATTTCTGCAGAGTATATACGGCAGGTCCCTACTTTCAAACATCCAACTTACAAACGACTCCTACTTGCAAACGCAAGAAGACAACAGGAAGTGAGAGGAAATCTACCCCTAGGAAGGAAAATTCTTTCCTGTAAGAATTAATATGGGAGAAAGGTGTCTCCTCTGTACTGATGCTTTATCACCAATCCTTGTTTCAAGAAAAACACCACATTTCAAAAACAGTTGTCATTGGGACGGAAAGTGAGGTGAAATGTTCTGAACAGGAGCACAGACAGCAAAACAAATGTTTCAGGGGTGATAACCCTTACCTATGTTTTCCAAAAAGTTTAAAAATAGATTTTTGGGCTGGAGCTACACTTAAACAATGTACCTGTTCAAAATTACAAACAGATTCTACATAAGAACAAACCTACAGTCCCTGTCTTGTATGCACCGCCTGTATACGGCTGTTCAGAGTATATAGGGCCTTTTTTATTTTATGTGCGGGGTTCCCCTTAATATCCATACAAGACCCAAAGGGGCTGGTAATGGGCTGGGGTAGGGGGGGGGGGTCATGGGGTAGCTATGCCATTTTTCTTAAAGATTTTCATCCATATTACCGGGACCAGACATTACATTAAAGCCGCAAGCAGTTTTAAATGGCTTTTTTTTCCTTTAGAAGTGTCATTTTGTGCAGGGACAGTTCTAAACACGGGAAACACGTGGCACTTCACGATATTTAAAGGAATATTTGACTTTTTTTTTTTCACTTTATGCATCATTAAAATGACTGCTCCCGAAAAACGACCGTTTTTAAAACTTCTTTTTGCATTGATACATGTCCCCTGGTGCAGAACCCGGGTTCCCAAACCCTTTTTAGGACAATAACATGCATAATAGTCGTTATAATTAGCACTTTAGAATTCGAACGTTCGCATCCATTGTATTTAATAGGGTTCTAATGTTCGTACGAACTTTCGGTCCGTTCGCGGGTTCTGGTGCGAACCGAACCCGGGGGTGTTCGGCTCATCACTACCCACAAGCAATCTGGACATTTGGGGCAGAAAGCGACATATGAATGTGCACAGCAGAGAGGATTGCCCATATCCATGGACATGATAAAGACGGTAATAGGGAACTGTACAGTGTGTGGAGAAGTGCGACAATGGCCATTGCAAAAGTACTCCACTGGGATGATTAAGAGGGGAGAGAGGCCTGCAAAGATTTGGCAGATTGACTTCATCTGTCCCCTGCCCTGGGGAAACAATGGACTGAGATATTCAAAAAAGAAGTACACAGGGGTCGCTTATCCAGTGCTTAGGTGAAGATAATCCTAATATAATTAAGCAGCTACTATATTAAAAAACACATTTGAAAGGGAAGCAAAAAACAACTACCGTATATACTCGAGTATAAGCCGACCGAGTATAAGTCGAGGTACCGAATTTTACCACAAAAAAATGGAAAACGTATTGACTCGAGTATAAGCCGAGGGTGAGAATGCAGCAGCTACTGTAAGCGGAAAAGAGGGTCAACAATGCCCATTTGCAGCTTCACTGTGCCCATTGCAACCTCACTGTGCCATACCTCACTGTGCCCATTGCAGTCTCACTGTTCCATACCTCACTGTGCCCATTGCAGGCTCACTGTGCCATGCCTCACTGTGCCCATTGCAGTTTCACTGTGCCATACGGTACTCACTGTGCCCATTGCAGTCTCACTATGCCATACGGTACTCACTGTGCGCATTGCAGTCTCACTGTGCCCAAGTAACTGCATTAATGACAGGCGTCCATTTTTTAAAAGTCGCGGCTTTCTCCTGGTGTTCCGTTCCGTGATCGGACTCAGTTTCCCAGCAGACACTGTGTTCAGTGTTCCGCCAATCACAGACATTCTTTCATCCTCGAACAAGAGGACGTCTGCGATTGGTGGAACACTGAACACAGTGTCTGCTGGGAAACTGTCCGAGGATGAGAGAACCTCCATGATAGGCGGAACACAGTGTCAAATGCCTATCACGGAACGGAACGCCAGGAGCAAGCCAACATTTTTAAAAAATGGACGCCTGGCAAGAATTCAGGTACTGACTCATGTATAAGCCGAGGGGGGTATTTTCAGCCCTAAAAAAGGGCTGAAATACTCGGCTTATACTTGAGTATATTTTGTAATAATCCGTGCATCCAAGTTGGATAAAGTTCAGGAAATCAGTGTGACAGTTCATGTAAACCACAATAGGCGTCTTGACAAAGACGGAATCACGAAACGTGTCTAGGTGTACCCCACGGCTTGCTGCATCTGCTATCGGCTTCAATCTCCTCCCGGGAATCACCACAGATGATCACAGCTCCATGAGAGGTGGTGAGATTAACGGAACCGAGTATACAGTGCAATACCTATGTTGAACGCTGCTTTTCAAACAGATGTTTGTAAGTGCAATGTTATAAGGGAAGGGGTTTTATATTTGAATAAAGGCTTTACAGTTTCACACTATGAGGCTTTTTCCCCTTCCTTTTGCCCGAGTTTTATGGAAAGTTTTTATGTGGCTTTGTCTGAGTGATACAGAGGACCAGAGTGCGTGACCCCCTTCTGGCTGATCGGATTTGAGTTCCGTACGGATGTCATTTTGGTAGTGATCGCAGAAACGTAATATTTATACAGAGGCTATTATTTATTGGGAATCTGGTGAGTGCAATTCCTATAGAGAGTGGAATCACTTGGTGTGGTGATGGTCGAACGTCCAAACATCTGATGTGGTTTACATGAACTGTTACCCTGATTTCCTGAACTTTATCCCACTTGGATGCACGGATTATTACCATTTTAGTATAATTTAAATGCTCTAGCTAGGGATGAGCCGAACACCCCCCTGTTCGGTTCGCACCAGAACCTGCGAACAGACCTAAAGTTCGCGTGAACTTTAGAACCCTATTAAATACAATGGACTCGAACGTTCAAAATCAAAAGTGCTAATTATAAAGGCTAATATGCAAGTTATTGTCCTAAAAAGGGTTTGGGGACCCGGGTCCTGCCCCAGGGGACATGTATCAATGCAAAAAAAAGTTTTAAAAACTGCCGTTTTTTCGGGAGCAGTGATTTTAATAAAGCTCAAAGTGAAACAAAACATTCCTTTAAATTTCGTACCTGGAGGGGGGGTTGTATAGTATGCCTGTAAAGCAGCGCTTGTTTCCCTTGCTTAGAACTGTCCCTGCACAAAATGTGATTTCTGAAGGAAAAAAAGTCATTTAAAACCACTCGCGGCTATAATGAATTGTCAGCTCCTGGCAATACAGAGAAAAGTCATTGATAAAAAATAAAAATAAATGCGTGGGGGTCCCCCCAAATTCAATTACCAGGCCCTTCAGGTCTGGTATGGATATTAAGGGGAACCCTGCATCAAATTTAAAAAAAATGACGTGGGGTTCCCCCCAAATATCCATACTAGACCCTTCGGTCTGGTATGGATTTTAAGGGGAACTCCACCCCAAATGTAAAAAAAAGTGGCGTGGAGTTCCCCCAAAAATCCATACCAGACCCTTTATCCGAGCACGCAACCTGGCAGGCTGCAGGAAAAGAGGGTGGGTCGAGAGAGCGCCCCCCCTCCTGAACCGTACCAGGCCACATGCCCTCAACATGGGGAGGATGTCCCCATGTTGATGGGGACAAGGGCCTCATCCCCACAACCCTTGCCCGGTGGTTGTGGGTTTCTGCGGGCAGGCGGCTTATCGGAATCTGGAAGACCCCTTTAACAAAAGGGACCCCCAGATCCCGCCCCCCCCATGTGAATTGGTAAGGGGTACATTGTACCCCTACCATTTCACGAAGAAAGTGTAAAAAAAAAAAGTAAAAAAAACACACAGACACCTTGGAAAAGTCCTTTATTAAAAATAAAAACCCATTCCAGCGAAGTAATCCAATGTCCCACGGCGATCCGATGTCCAGGGCTGCAGTGCCCACTCGAAACGTCATTGGCTGAGCGGACCTACACTTCGGAGGAAGTTCCCCATCAGGTCCGCTCAACCAATGACGTAGGCATACTATACACACCCCCAGGTACGAAATTTAAAGGAATATTTCACTTTTATTGTTTCACTTTAAGCATTATTAAAATCACTGCTCTCGAAAAAATTGCAGTTTTTAAAACTTTTTTTTGCATTGATACATGTCCCCTGGGGCAGGACCCGGGTCCCCAAACACTTTTTATGACAATAACTTGCATATAAGCCTTTAAAATTAGCACTTTAGATTTCTCCCATAGACTTTTACAGGGTGTTCCGCGGCTTTTCGAATTGGCCGTGAACACCCCAAATTGTTCGCTGTTCGGCGAACATGCGAACAGGCAATGTTCGAGTCGAACATGAGTTCTATTCGAACTCGAAGCTCATCCCTAGCTCTAGAGCTGCTGAAGCCTAAAGGACTAATTATTAGTTGTTTTTTGCTTGCCTTTCAAATGGACTGAGATATTGTTGTACTGCAGTGGACACCTATTCAAAACTTTTGCTTGTTCTTACTTGCAAACGTACAGATCAAGCTGCAATGCTTCAACTGCTACAGAAACTTGTCGTTGCTTATGGTTGTCCCAAAAAAGTCCAAAGTGATAACGGCTCACACTTAACCGGATCAACAGTACAGCAGTGGGCCAAAGATTCTGGAGTGTACTGGTTGTGCCACATCCCAAACCATCCACAGGCAGCTGGTTTGATTAAAAGATACAACAGGCTATTGAAGGACCACAGATACACTAAGGGGGTGGGATCGGGTCCTCACACAGGCAGTCATGTTATTAAATTCTAGGCCAATAGCCAAAAGCCCACCATATGAGAGGATGGTGGGGGCTGGGGTACAGATTTCACAGCTGGAGTGCAGAGTTCAGTATTTATGTAAGGTTCCTGAAAGAACAGGGCATAACAGGTACCATGTTACTGCTTCCCATGACATAGAAACCAAGAGTGATATAGTTAAAGCCTACCTAGGAATGAGAGGGAATCTGGCAGGAAGGTTTGAAGTTAAATTTGCATTGGCAGATGAGCTTCAGGACAGTGGCTGGGACTCTGATTGGTTAGTGGATACTTCTCAGCAAGAGTGGAAAGTGAGGCTCTATAACATGGGTAGGCAACCTTTTGAGCACTGTGTGCCGAAAAATGTTTTCAAAGAAATAGAAATAGAAAGAGTGACGGGCGCATGCGCGGCTCTTGGACATGGCGGACGTGTAGAGGCTGAGCTCCGGATCCCGCCCGCACTCCTGACCCCCCATAAAGCTTCCACACAGCAACGATCGGCACGGGGGTAAGCACATCAAAACCCGGTAAGCTTACAGCACCCCATGGGTAAAATCGGTCAGCAAAAACAGTACTACAAACCGCTAACAGACCCACACACGCTGACCGCGATGGACAGATTCGTCACTAGGCCGCAATCCCCGGCCTTGCCTACGCTTGCGTAACCGCTCGCGGCCATGGACCCCTCGCTGAGGATCGAGGATATGGGTCGTCACGCTACACAAGGCACACAGCCTGGGGGCACTCGGACTCCCCCCGCAGTGTCTTCCCATGCTGTACAGAACATTTTAACCCCAGAGCTCATGGATGAAAAGCTCCAGGCTCTCCTCATGCAAATGACACGCAATATGGCTGCTGAAATGGGAAAACTGTCGCAGGAGTTAAGGAGTGAAATAGCTCAAATTGGGGACAGAACAGATGCTCTAGAGTCTAAATTTGGTGACTTGGTCAATTATGTGCAAGAATTGGAGGAAGAAACTTACGCACTGAAAAGCTCTTTCTCACAACTCCAACTACAACAGGAGGACCAGGAGAACAGGGAGAGGAGACAGAACCTGAGATTCCGAGGAATACCGGAGTCAGTGGGAGACAACAATCTACGCCAGTACCTGCTGGGGTTGTTTAACACCTTAGCCCCCAGAATTGCAGATATTGATTGGCGCCTGGATCGTGCGCATCGTTCCCTGGGCCCCAAACCGCCCGCTGGTACCAGGCCAAGGGATGTCATAGTACGTTTTCATTATTATGATAGCAAGGAGGCATTGACCCTTTCTACGCGTAACAAATCAGCTACTGAATATAATGGGGCTAAAATACAGATTTACAATGACCTGTCTCCAGTGACCCTGGCGAAACGCAGGAACCTACGCCCAATCACATCCCACCTGAAAAACCTGCGCATTCCATACTTCTGGGTAGTGATGAGCCGAACACCCCCGGGTTCGGTTCGCACCAGAACCCGCGAACGGACCGAAAGTTCGCACGAACATTAGAACCCTATTAAATACAATGGATGCGAACGTTCGGATTCTAAAGTGCTAATTATAACGACTATTATCCATGTTATTGTCCGAAACAGAGTTTGGGAACCCGGGTTCTGCACCAGGGGACATGTATCAATGCAAAAAGAAGTTTTAAAAACGGACGTTTTCCGGGAGCAGTCATTTTAATGATGCATAAAGTTAAAAAAAAAGTCAAATATTCCTTTAAATATTGTATCTGGGGGGTGTCTAAAGTATGCCTGTGAAGTGCCACGTGTTTCCCGTGTTTAGAACTGTCCCTGCACAAAATAACATTTCTAAAGGAAAAAAAGCCATTTAAAACTGCTTGCGGCTTTAATGCAATGTCTGGTCCCGGTAATATGGATGAAAATCTTTATGAAAAATGGCATAGCTACCCCATCAACCCCCCCCCCCCCTACCCCAGCCCATTACCAGCCCCTTTGGGTCTTGTATGGATATTAAGGGGAACCCCGCACACAAACGAAAAAAGGCCCTATATACTCTGAACAGCCGTATACAGGCGGTGCATACAAGACAGGGACTGTAGGTTTGTTCTTATGTAGAATCTGTTTGTAATTTTGAACAGCTGCATTGTTTAAGTGTAGCTCCATGCCAAATTCCTTTTTTTTAGCTTTTTGGAAAACATAGGGAACGGTTATCACCCCTGTCACATTTTTTTTGCTGTCTGTGCCCCTGTTCAGAACATTTCACCTCACTTTGCGTCCCAATGACAACTGTTTTTGAAATGTGGTGTTTTTATTGAAACAAGGATTGGTGATAAAGCATCAGTAGAGAGGAGACACCTTTCTCCCATATTAATTCTTACAGGAGAGAATTTTCCTTCCAAGGGGTAGATTTCCTCTCACTTCCTGTTGTCTTCTTCCGTTTGCAAGTAGGAGTCGTTTGTAAGTTTGATGTTTGAAAGTAGGGACCTGCCGTATATACTCTGCAGAAATTGGCCCCTTAGGTGTTGGTGTTGGCACAACACTGTAAGCACTCACAGTTACTCTTGGTGGGTGCTGGAACGCCCTGCTGTCAACTATTATATCAGGAATTGTAATAACATATAATTGTTGATCAGTGGTAGTAAAAATTGGGCCTTTGATGGTGGTGCTGGTGCCACAACACTGTAAGGCCTGACAGTTACTCTTGGTGGGCGCAGCAATGGGCCCTGCTGTGAATTATTCGATCAATAATTATAATTGCATGCCCCTGTTGAATAGGGGCTGAAAAATTGGGCCTTTGGTGGTGGTGGTGGTGGTGGTGGTGATGGTGGTGCTGGTGCCACAACACTGTAAGGCCTGACAGTTACTCTTGGTGGGCGCAGCAATGGGCCCTGCTGTGAATTATTCGATCAATAATTATAATTGCATGCCCCTGTTGAACAGGGGCTGAAAAATTGGGCCTTTGGTGGTGGTGGTGGTGGTGATGGTGGTGCTGGTGCCACAACACTGTAAGGCCTGACAGTTACTCTTGGTGGGCGCAGCAATGGGCCCTGCTGTGAATTATTAGATCAATAATTATAATTGCATGCCCCTGTTGAACAGGGGCTGAAAAATTGGGCCTTAGGCACTGGTGGCACAACACTGCAACCCCTCACAGATACTGTACTTGGAGCACAGCAATGAGGCCTGTTGCAAAGTATTGCATCCAAAATTTTAATTACACGCCCCTGTTAAACAGGGGCTGAAAAATTGGGCCTTAGCCACTGGTGGCGTCACCCATAAACCAAAATGATCTTCCAAGCTATCATCATTAATCGTATCATTGAGGAGGAGGAGGAGGATAGCCAGTCAACATAACAGCACAGGCACTCAGCATCAGCATCAGTCTTGAAGGGATGTGACATTTTAAAATCAATTAGTCTGTTATATCAGCATCAGGTGTGTGGTAGCTGGTGGTGATCCAAGACTGGTTCATCTTGATGAAAGTCAGTCGATCAACCGAGTCGGTGGACAGGCGCACCCTGTGATCCGTGACAAATCCTCCAGCAGCACTGAATGTGCGTTCTGAAAGAACGCTGGATGCAGGACAGGCCAGTAGCTCAATTGCATACTGTGCAAGCTCTGGCCAGTGATCCATCCTCAAGACCCAGTAAGCCAGAGGATTTTCGGCGGGGAAGGTGTCCAAGTCTGACCTTGCCCCTAGGTATTCCTGGACCATGTATATCAGACGCTGGCGATGGTTGCTGGAACCGATCATACTTTGGGGCTGCGGACTAAAGAATTGTCTGAACGCATCGGTCAGACGGCCACCTTCCCCACCGCTCCTTCTTTGACTGCCCGAAGCCTCAGCAACTCGTTGTCCAGGACCAGGAGTTTGTAACCTCCCAGTCTCTGGGAACGCGTTGCACAGACCTTTCTGCAAGGCCTCCCGGAGTTGTCTCATCCTCTGCTCCCTCTGCGACGGTACGATAAGGTCCGCAACCTTACCCTTGTACCGTGGATCAAGGAGAGTGGCCAGCCAGTAATGGTCCCTCTCCTTGATCTGAATAATACGAGGATCCTTCCGCAGACTTTGTAGGATCAGGGAGGCCATGCAGCGTAGGTTAGCTGAGGCATTCAGTCCGGAGTCCTCTGGGTCACTAAGGACGACATGATCCGCAGCCACCTCCTCCCAGCCACGTACAAGTCCACTGGTTTCTTGGGACTGTAAATCATCCCTAAAAGACTGCTGCTGATGATGCTGAGTGCCAGCCTCCACCTCCATGCTGACACAATCCTCCTCCTCCTCCTCCTCCTCCTCCTCTTCCTGTGCGATGGGTGGGACAGAAGGAACACTGTCTGGGTAAAGGGGGCCTTGAGAGGCAAGGAAGTCCTCCCCTTCCTGCCTCTGTTCTGCCTCAAGTGCCCTGTCCATTATTCCACGCAGCGTGTGCTCCAACAGGTGGACAAGAGGTACAGTGTCACTGATGCATGCACTGTCACTGCTCACCATCCTAGTGGCCTCCTCAAATGGTGCCAGGACAGTGCATGCATCCCTGATCATGCCCCACTGGCGTGGTGAAAAAAACCCGAGCTCCCCTGACCCTGTCCTGGTGCCGTAGTCACACAGGTACTCATTGATGGCCCTCTGCTGCGTGTGCAGCCGCTGCAGCATGGCCAACGTTGAGTTCCACCTGGTGGGCATGTCACATATAAGGCGGTTCTTGGGCAGGTTCAACTCCTTTTGCAGCTCAGCCAGGCGAGCACTGGCATTATAAGATCTGCGGAAATGCACACAGACTTTCCTGGCCTGCCTCAGGACATCCTGTAAGCCCGGGTACCTGCCCAAGAACCGCTGCACCACCAGGTTAAGGACGTGAGCCATACAGGGCACATGGGTCAGTTGTCCCTGTCGGAGGGCGGAGAGGAGGTTGGTGCCATTGTCGCAAACCACCATTCCTGGCTTAAGCTGGCGTGGCGTCAACCACCTCTCGGCCTGCCCCTGCAGAGCAGACAGGACCTCTGCCCCAGTGTGGCTTCTGTCCCCCAAACACACCAGCGCAAGCACGGCATGGCATCTTTTTGCCTGCGTACTTGCGTAGCCCCTTGAACGCCTACGGAGCACCGCTGGTTCCGAGGACAAACCACAGGAAGAGGCCATGGAGGAAGAAGAAGAGGAGGGGGTGGAGGAGAGAGGTGTGTCACAACCAGTAGTAGCATTTTGGAGGCGTGGCGGTGGAACAACCTCCAACACTACTGCACCTTGTCCTGCATCCTTCCCAGCTGCCAAAAGAGTGACCCAATGGGCCGTGAAAGAAAGGTAACGTCCCTGTCCATGCCTGCTGGACCATGAGTCAGCGGTAATATGCACCTTACCGCTGACCGCCCTGTCCAACGAGGCCAAGACATTGCCTTCCACATGCCTGTAGAGAGCCGGAATCGCCTTCCGTGCGAAAAAGTGGCGTTTGGGAACCTGCCACTGAGGAACCGCACATTGCACAAACTCACGGAAGGGGGCCGAGTCTACCAACTGAAAAGGCAGCAGTTGAAGCGCTAGCAATTTAGCCAAGCTAGCATTCAACCGCTGGGCATGTGGATGGCTGGGAGTGAACTTCTTTCGACGGTCCAGCAGCTGGGGCAGGGAAATTTGCCTGCTAGAATCGGACGTTGGTGTACTGCTAGCAGAGTGCCCGCAAGTACTTGCCTGTGACACACCTAATTCTACACCTTCATTCCTCTCAGAGCAGGTTTCAGAGAGGAGTGAAAGTATAGTGGGGTTGGAGATCCCAGCTGATGCGGTGCAAGAAGAGGTCAGCTTTGTTCTTTGGTGTGGGTCTTTAAGGTAGGCTTGCCAACGAGCTGCATGGCAGGTCAACATATGTCTGATCAAGCATGTGGTGCCCAAGCGGCTGATGTTTTGGCACAGCGATATACGCTTGAGACATATGTTGCAAACAGCAGCTGTGCGATCTGATGCACTCGCCTCAAAAAAGGCCCACACCAAAGAACTTTTTGAATGACGGGCAGAGGCAGCGCCCTGTACAGGCGGAGCTCTGCGGTGTGATTCCGTCGGTGTGCTGCCCATACGCTGGCCACTCAAGGGCATCCTGCCTCGTTGGAGATGTGCCTCCTCCTCATCCTCCTCCTCCTCCTCCTCTCTCCTATTAGGCACCCACGTGGAGTCAGTGACCTCATCATCCCCTCCCTCCTCATCACTGGAGCCAATCTGGCAGTATGCTGCAGCTGCTGGAGCATGACTGCCAGATTGGTGTCCTTCTTGAGCATCCCCTCTCTCTGCTCTCACGCTGCTGCCTTCCTCTAGCTGGGTATCATCATCAGATCCTTCCAAACGCTAGGCATCCTCCTGGAGCATGTACCCAACACTGTGCTCAAACAGTTCAGGGGACTCCTCAGGAGGAGGACATGGTGGGTCTAGGGAAGGATTGACTAATGAAGATAATGATACCAGAGAAGAGGACGCTTTGGCAGCTGCTTTGCCAGTACCCTGAGCCTGGGTGAGAGAGGATGAGGAGGATGAGGTGGGCTTGGTCATCCACTCTACCAAGTCTTCGGCATGATGTGGCTCAACATGTCCAGCTGCCGAAAAGAAGGACAAGCGTGTCCCATGGCCATGTGCTGATGACAATGCACCGCGTCCACGACCAGCACTGTTGCCCCCAGACACAGAGCCTGCTTGCCCTCTTTTTTTGCCTCCTGACTGTCTGCCTCTCCTTGTTTGCCTTCCAGACATTTTAATGGATGGCCTGCAGGGAGATGGGAAAAAGAGCAATAAGGGCTACCTTCAGGTGTATACTGTGCAGGAGGCTTAGCAACAATGACACTGACACTGTCCCCTGCCTATCCTTCTCTGTCCCTAAACACAAGGATTGAAAATATGGTTCAGCAAAATTGGTTTAGAACAGAATAGCACACTGACACTTTCCCTCACTGTCCTACTCTGTCCCTCCCTACAAACAAGATTTAGCACAGAATAGCAGACTGAAAATTGCCACGAGTGTCCTTCTCTGTCCCTAAACTCAAGGATTGAAAATATGGAACAGCAAAATTGGTTTAGAACAGAATAGCACACTGACACTTTCCCTCACTGTCCTACTCTGTCCCTCCCTACAAACAAGATTTAGCACAGAATAGCACACTGATAATTGCCACGAGTGTCCTTCTCTGTCCCTAAACTCAAGGATTGAAAATATGGAACAGCAAAATTGGTTTAGAACAGAATAGCACACTGACACTTTCCCTCACTGTCCTACTCTGTCCCTCCCTACAAACAAGATTTAGCACAGAATAGCACACTGAAAATTGCCACGAGTGTCCTTCTCTGTCCCTAAACTCAAGGATTGAAAATATGGAACAGCAAAATTGGTTTAGAACAGAATAGCACACTGACACTTTCTCTCACTGTCCTACTCTGTCCCTCCCTACAAACAAGTTTTAGCACAGAATAGCACACTGATAAGTTGCACAAGTGTCCTTCTCTGTCCCTAAACTCAAGGATTTGAAATATGGAACAGCAAAATTGGTTTAGAACAGAATAGCACACTGTCAGTTTCACTCACTGTACCTCTCTGTCCCTAAACACAGGAATTGAAAATATGATTCAGCAAAATTGGTTTAGAACAGAATAGCACACTGACACTTTCCCTCACTGTCCTACTCTGTCCCTCCCTACAAACAAGATTTAGCACAGAATAGCACACTGATAAGTTGCACAAGTGTCCTTCTCTGTCCCTAAACTCAAGGATTTGAAATATGGAACAGCAAAATTGGTTTAGAACAGAATAGCACACTGTCAGTTTCACTCACTGTACCTCTCTGTCCCTAAACTCAAGGATTGAAAATATGGTTCAGCAAAATTGGTTTAGAACAGAATAGCACACTGACACTTTCCCTCACTGTCCTACTCTGTCCCTCCCTACAAACAAGATTTAGCACAGAATAGCACACTGATAGTTTCCACGAGTGTCCTTCTCTGTCCCTAAACTCAAGGATTTGAAATATGGAACAGCAAAATTGATTTAGAACAGAATAGCACACTGTCAGTTTCACTCACTGTCCTACTCTGTCCCTCCCTACAAACAAGATTTAGCACAGAATAGCACACTGATAATTGCCACGAGTGTCCTTCTCTGTCCCTAAACTCAAGGATTGAAAATATGGAACAGCAAAATTGGTTTAGAACAGAATAGCACACTGACACTTTCCCTCACTGTCCTACTCTGTCCCTCCCTACAAACAAGATTTAGCACAGAATAGCACACTGAAAATTGCCACGAGTGTCCTTCTCTGTCCCTAAACTCAAGGATTGAAAATATGGAACAGCAAAATTGGTTTAGAACAGAATAGCACACTGACACTTTCCCTCACTGTCCTACTCTGTCCCTCCCTACAAACAAGATTTAGCACAGAATAGCACACTGAAAATTGCCACGAGTGTCCTTCTCTATCCCTAAACTCAAGGATTGAAAATATGCAACAGCAAAATTGGTTTAGAACAGAATAGCACACTGACACTTTCCCTCACTGTCCTACTCTGTCCCTTCCTACAAACAAGATTTAGCACAAAATAGCACACTGACACTTTCCCTCACTGTACCTCTCTGTCCCTAAACTCAAGGATTGAAAATATGGAACCGCAAAATTGGTTTAGAACAGAATAGCACACTGACACTTTCCCTCACTGTCCTACTTTGTCCCTCCCTACAAACAAGATTTAGCACAGAATAGCACACTGAAAATTGCCACGAGTGTCCTTCTCTGTCCCTAAACTCAAGGATTGAAAATATGGAACAGCAAAATTGGTTTAGAACAGAATAGCACACTGACACTTTCCCTCACTGTCCTACTCTGTCCCTCCCTACAAACAAGATTTAGCACAAAATAGCACACTGACACTTTCCCTCACTGTACCTCTCTGTCCCTAAACTCAAGGATTGAAAATATGGTTCAGCAAGATTGGTTTAGAACAGAATAGCACACTGACACTTTCCCTCACTGTACCTCTCTGTCCCTACAAACAAGGATTAGCACAGAATAGCACACTGTCACTGACACTCTCCCTACCTATCCTTATTTGTCCCTAAACACAAGGAATCCAGGATTAGTAAAGGAAAAATAATGACACTGTCCCTGCCTATGCTTCTCTTTCCCTGCTCCGGAACACACTACACAAGGCCGCCGCGCTGGCGGCCTTTTATAGTGTGGGGCGTGTACTAAACCCCCTCAGCAATAATTGGCCACAGGCATCCTGCCTGTGGCCAATCATTGCTCTCCTCGCTGCCGGCGCTGTGATTGGCCAAGCATGCGGGGTCACAGTGCATGCTTGGCCAATCACAGCGCCTGGATGACACTGCGATGGCGTAGTGCATTGTGGGCCGTTCGCGTCACTCGAATTTGGCGCGAACGGCCCAAATCGTTCGATCTTCGTCGAACGATCGAACAGCCGATGTTCGAGTCGAACGTATGTTCGACTCGAACACGAAGCTCATCCCTACTTCTGGGGCTTTCCTTTTCGTTTGATTGTACCTCAAGATGGAAATCAACACTGTCTCCGTGATGTGCATGAAGGTGAAGCATTCATTAAAAGTCTGGGCCTACTTCCCATGCCTGAAGATTCGATGCCGATACCTGCAACCCAGCAAAATCGCATTGCACCATCTACACCTTCCAGAGAATGGACCCCAGTCCGCAGAAAGCAGATGAAATCTTTCTCCACTCCTCATCGTAGCTCCAGACGCCCCCCTTGAAAGGTCAAAAAGTCAAGGCTGGCTTTAATCTTTTTTGGCTGGAAAAGCCTGTACCTTGGTGTCAGACAATTGATCTGTGTTCTACTTGCTGTTTTCTTTCGTTTGTTGCAGTCACCACTCCGAATAACCAGTGGACAAGTTACCCGACACTTGGAGTTCAAACCTTGCTCACCCATGGGGTAAAGTTTTTGAAAGTTTTGACAGTTTAGCCTCGTACACACGACCGATTTTCTCGTCGTAAAAAACACGTTGTTTTTTTCGACGAGATTCTTGTTAAGCTTGTCGATTTTCTTGTCAAGCTTTCCATGCGTACACACTGACAATTTTCAATTTCCTCGTTGTTCTCCGCGGTCACGTCCAGCACGTACGACGGCACTATAAAGGGGAAGATCTTTTTTCTTGGCGCCACCCCTTGGGCTGCTTTTGCTGATCTCGTGTTACCGCATGTGAAGTAAAAGTTTGGGAAGAGACGATTCGCGCTTTTCAGTCTTCGTACTTTTCAGATCGTTTTCTGCGGTTCAGTTTGTGCTTGTGGGTTCGTATCTTGACTTTCAGGGCGTCTAGGCAGGTCGTATCTGTTTTACAGTGCGTTCTTGCCTGTTCGTTTCTGATTTTCAGTTCGTTATTCATAGGCCTTGCTGTTCTAAAGTGCGTTCTGTTCTGTACGTTCTGATAAGACGACCGTTTCTTAGCCATGTCGCCTGGACGTTCTCGTCGTCGAGTTCATGCTGTGCGTGCGCTTGGTGTTGGTCTGCTTGTTTTGGACCAAGACCAGTCCATGAATGGTGTGAGGAGGAGTTCATGGACCAAGAATTGGTTGCTCCAGCGGGACCAATTCTGCCATATGCCTCTGCTGCGGGAGATCGTCGAGAATAATCCTGAGGACTACAGGAATTTTCTGCGGATGTCTGACCCTGTTTTTCAGGAACTGTTGGCTTTGGTGTCCCCCTATATTACCAGGAAGGACACCGTTATGCGGGAAGCCATCAGTGCTGAGCAGAGGCTCATCGCCACATTGCGTTACCTGGCGACAGGGAGAAGTCTTCAGGACTTGAAGTTCACCACAGGCATCTCCCCCCAGGCTCTGGGCCTCATAATCCCAGACACCTGTTCTGCCATTATACAAGTCCTGCAGGAGGACTATATTAGGGTAAGTTTTCTCCCTTAACATCACATTTTATGTATTACATGTATGCTAATGTATTGTATTTCTTTCATCCTTCCCTAATTACCATGATTGTAATATGCTGAGAATGTCCCCTTTGTCCCCATGCATGCTGGAAGCTTTAGATTGACCCTTTTTTCTCCTCCATAAATATTTCCCTTCACTCACTTTTCCAGCAGGGGCGCCTGTTGCTCCAAATGTTTGGGGGTTCAAACCCCAATTTAGGAAATAAACTTCCTCCTTTTTTGCTCTGGTGCCTATTAAACGCCCCCAGTTGTCCCCTCTAATGCAGCCATTTTGTTCCCTCCAATGCAGCCATTTAGTCCCCTCTAATGCAGCCAGTTTCCCCCCAGCCCTGCACTTACCTTCTTGTGGTCAGCGCCATCCTTCTTCTGTCCTTGATGTGTTCTCCTTCCCTTGATGTTGCATCAGCCAATCATGTTACCATTAAACAGACTTGGTGAACATGATTGGCAGAGCAGCCTGCCAGTGTTTCCCCAAGGAATGCCCCCCCCCCTGCGTCCCCTATTTTACTTTTAGGAAGCCAATTACATCCCTCAGGTTGTAATGTGCAAGACTATTTTACTACCTGTTTCTGCTATGCAATTTGAACCCCCTAAATGCCGCAATTATTCATATGTCGGTCGCTTTACAAGAGGTCATCCACCTGAATAGTGGGCGGCATAGACAATACATAGGTTAATGCAATGCATGAACCTATGTATTGTTCTGAGTGATGGGCACAGGAGAGAGGGGGCAGTGCTCCAGCGCCCACTCTGGACGCACCGCCACTGCAATGCTATCCTGTGGCCAAACACATCTCCCCCCCCCAAAAATAATTTAGTAATGGCCCATCAGAGGGGGTGATGAATATGATAAATGAGCCTTCCATTATACTTATTTTAAACACCTTAATAAACCTAGCATTTGATTGATGTTGGCCTCTAATGTTTTTTCAGAGAATTTCCTTGTAATGTATGATTTTTGTATTCTAATATTATTTCATCTTGTTTCACTCCACAGCTTCCTTCCACGCCACAGGAATGGAAGACTGTGGCAACAGAGTTTGCCACGCGGTGGGACTTCCCCAACTGCGGTGGTGCCATAGACGGGAAGCACGTCCACATCGTGCCGCCACCCCGTTCTGGGTCCTACTACTACAATTACAAGGGGTTTCATAGCATTGTGCTGATGGCGGTGGTGTCAGCACGGTATGAATTCCTCTATGTTGATGTAGGGAAGAATGGCCGGATGTCCGATGGGGGATCCTTCATCCAGACGGAGTTTGCCCTCCGTCTCCAGAGTCTCCATTGCCACCGGATGCAGGGAATATTGAAGGACTCCCCTTTGTTTTTTTGGCTGATGAAGCCTTCGGACTCGGACGGCATCTTATGAGGCCATTTCCACAGAGGACCCTGACCCCAGACAAGAGGGTGTTCAATTACCGGCTGGCCAGGGGCCGAAGAGTTGTCGAAAATGCCTTTGGCATAATGGCCAGCCGGTTCCGCCTTTTTATGACTTCAATACACTTGGCGGACTACAAAATAAACTATGTCGTATTATGCTGCTGTGTGCTACACAACTTTCTGAGCCAAAAATCTAATTCCTATATGGCCTCAGTTTTGCCAGAGGCTGGACTTTCCCCTGCAAATCCCCTGCCGGGCCTGGAATCTGCCCGTCCTGGCTTGCCCTCCCAAAATGCCCGTGAGGTTCGGGACAAATACATGGAGTATTTCACGGCTAGGGGGGCAATTCCTATGCCAGCCTATGTCTAAGGATCCAAATAAAAAGCTTGTTTAAACCTTTAATTATTTGTTCTTTCCTGTCTCCTAGTTTGTCTTAGTGCATTTGTAGTGCCAAGTGTATTTTACTTTAGTAACTAACAACCATTTCACTATGTAACCTTACAAAATAACCAAATTAGCTTAGAGGGTATTATAAAAAGAAGCTACACGTTGTTTGTGGTCAAATATTTTACTCTGTGCACATTCTCACCATTTTTAGTTTTTTCTGGTTTTTTGGGTTGGCCTGGCCACAACCCGGCAATTTTTTGCTTATGAAAATACAAAAATAACAGTTGCATTCCAAAAATTACAACATTGGATACCTCTGAGCAATCTGAGACATTCACTTACACAAACTATGTCTCTATGTGCCCGTCCTAATATGGGGTCCTGCCACCCCTTGCCCAGCCAAAAATTGAATATGCACACATTTGGGATTTTTTTTATCTAGGAAGTTTACAATCCTGATCCCTATTGTCAACATGTGCTATCTGCCATCAGGGGTGATCAATGGACGTGTTTTGGGGGTGCAACCCCTTCCTCAGTTCACCGACTTTAGATACGAGGAAGGGGTTGCACCCCCAAAAGACGTACATGGATATCCCCTGATGGCAGATAGCACATGTTGACACACTGTGTGCAGATTCAATTTTTGGCTGGTTTGATTGTCAAAAATATTCTAAAATGTGCAATAACAAACATGTAAAAACAAATGTGTTTGGATGGCTTATTGAATTCTCCCCAAAACATCGAGAATGTCTTTAAATGTTTGTTCCATCACATGGATTCTTTGTTTAATTAGGTCCAGTTCCGTGCTACATTCCATCACTTGCTGGATGAGGCGGAGGGCACTGTCAGCAGAGAACCGTGTACTATCCTTCACAACATTTATATCCCCTAAAAACAAAAAACAAAAGGTATTATAACTCTGCAGGCCTACATCTCTTACCTGAAGCTGTGGTGACAGATACTGACCTGTTGTGGTGACCAGATCCACAACGTCATCCACCTCTCCTTCCTGCACTTCTCCTTCCTCCACCTCAACTTCCTGCACATCTTTCGGTTGTGGGTCTTTGGGAGTTTGGGGTTGCTTGGAAGTTGTGGGGTGCATGTGCTCCCTGGAGTGTTCTCCTCCCAGTCTTCTCTCCCCTATGAGAATCAAACAAAAGGTCTATTTATCACACTGTAAATCTCAATGTTAAAATAAAAACAGGCTAAATTGCTTGGAAGTGTGGTACAAGTGTGTGTTTGGGCGGAATTTAAAGAAGAATGCATTATTTATGACCAAGAATATGTTTAGTATTCACCTTTGGATGTAATTTATTTGACATGGAGGCACCACAAAAATTCACTGATGCACCTGTGTGGGACACCCAAAAAAGGCGGGTCTGGTGGCCCACACTATAGTGCTCCAAAGTACAGATGTGGAAGCAGCTGCTGAGTGTCCTCTCCTTTACACTGATAAAAGTTAGCATTTCATTCTCTTTACAAACACATCATCTAGCCTAAAAATTTCGCCACAATATTTGAGCAGAAATGGCAGATGTCTAATTACTTTTGTGGCTCTAAAATAAGCTAGTGGCCGAACGAAGTGTCGGTAACGTAACGAACGATTACTGTGCCCAACCAAGTTCAAAATATTACATTTTGGAAGGGAGTCCAATATGAGAAACCAAAATAAAGAGCAACATGTAAGTTTAGAAAAAGATTAATGGCATAAAAGTGTACATTTTACTTACTTTTAGCGAGCATTCTCTTAATGCTCCTTAACTGCTCTGGCTCCCTCAGTTTGAGGTCTGACCACCTCTTTCTGAGCTGCTCATTTGAGCGTTTCACCCCGAAATTCGCCTTCAGACTCTTCACGACTTTAGTGAGGATTTTGGCCTTCCTTCTATTTGGTTTGCTATACGGCCCATCCTTTGCATCATAATCAGACTTGAACAAGATGTCCACCATCTCCGCCATCTCCGCCAAAGACATATTCGATGCCTTGAATCTCCTCCTTGATCGTGACGTTTCCTCGGTCTCCGGGCTTGTCTCCTCCTCGTTAGTTGCGGAATTATCAGACACCTGCTGTAACTCTGCCATATCTGTCTGTGCGCCGAAAGAGAAGGGGCAGGGAAAAGATGTTAGTTAGAACGTCATGGGCGGGCGACGTGTGCGGAGCGACGTGTTCGTATTTTGACGCATGCGTGGTGTGTATATAGCAAACACACATGTGACTATAGTACGTTCGGTGTGCGGAGAGAGGAGTTCAAGTGACGGACGTGCGAACGAAGGTATGTGATTTTGTGACTTGTACAAATTGTTGGCCTATACTGTCTTGAGAATGTTGGAGGATATATATGGTGACTAGGATGTTAAGGAGGTTAGACTGTTTGCCTCACATTAGTTATATATAATTTATTTAACTTGCAGATACAATATGAATGTCTTTATAAGCGACAAGGATTTCCTGGCGGAATTTATTGACCGGGTAAGGGAGCTGCCGGCTCTGTGGGAGACGAAAAACCCCATCCACAAAAAAAGAGGGGTGAGAAAAGCAGCGCTGGAGAAGCTGCTCCCATTTGTGCATACCAAGGTGCCCACAGCCACAGCAAAACAAGTGGACACTAAAATTGGCAGCTTGAGAGGTACCTACAGGACTGAACGCTCTAAGGTGCTGGCTTCTCAGAGGTCAGGAGCAGCAGCAGGTGATGTTTATGTCCCGATTTTGTGGTACTACAACAGGATGTCCTTCCTGGATGACCACATTGAGACAAGGCCATCACTCTCCACTCTTCCTCCCAGACTTCCCTGCAGCCAATCTGAGCCTTCTCTGGAGCAAGAAGAGGCAGCCATCCTGGATGATCCTGATTTGGCCATCTGGAGCCAGGTATAGTATTAAGTGAAAATGTATTGGGATAAACTTAATGTTTGACAAATATGTCAAGATGACAAACATAAAATATTTTGGATTCCACAAGTGAAATCAAGATCTGTAGACATTTGTCTGCACTTAATTGGGTGCTAAATAGTCAATCTGATGTAGTGGTAAATTTAAAGCAAGGATTTATGGATTTACATTCTAATTGCTTCAATCAGGATTACAAAGTTTGATGCAAAGATTAAAGCAACATATTAAACTATGTCCCTTTTTCATACACAGGATGAAATCAGCCAGGAGGAGGGTCTGGAAACTGTCAGGCAAGAGGAGGAAGGGCCCAGTGGCAGCCAGGAGGTGACAGGGCCCAGTGGCAGCCAGGAGGAGGAAGGGCCCAGTGGCAGACAGGAGGTGGCAGGGCCCAGTGGCAGACAGGAGGTGGCAGGGCCCAGTGGCAGACAGGAGGTGGCAGGGCCCAGTGGCAGACAGGAGGTGGCAGGGCAAAGGAGAAGCACCAGATCCCAGGTGCCTCCCATCCGGCTTCCCAAAAGAGGCAGGAGGGACAGGAGCACGAGTGAGGCAGCAATGGCCCTTATTCATGAGGCCCATGCCACCCTCCAGGAGCCCACATCCCCTGAAGAGGCCATTGCCGGCCTAGTGGAGGCTAAGTTCAAGGTGATGTGCATGGAGCAACGCCTCCTATGCGAGCTCCTGCTCATCACCTTGCTCAACAAGGGGGTGATGGAGAAAATTACCCCCAATACCGCCATATGTGAGGTGGCACAACTGACCCAACCTCAACCTCCACCTCCCCCTTCTTCTTCTGCCCCACCCCCTTCTGCTACACCTCCCCCTTCTTCTTCTGCCCCACCCCCTTCTTCTACACCTCCACCTTCTTCTTCTGCCCCACCCCCTTCTGCTACACCTCCCCCTTCTTCTTCTGCCCCACCCCCTTCTGCTACACCTCCACCTTCTTCTTCTGCCCCACCCCCTTCTGCTACATCTCCTCCTCCTCCTCCTGACAGAAGTACCCCTCCAGTGGCCCAGCCTCCAGCCAAACGAAGAAGGAAGGCTGCAGGGAAGGCTTCAGGGAAGGTTGCAGGGAAGGTTGCCAGGAAGAAGAGGAAGTGATGGCCTTGCTTCATTGTGGTCGGACAGAAGGCAGCCTGTTGTAGTACCACACACTTGGGACATATATATCACCTGCTGCTGTTCCTGACCTCTGGGAGGCCAGCATCAGATTGTGTTCAGAAATGTTGGCCTTCTCAAGCTCCCAATTTTAGGGTCCACACAGGGTTGCTGTGTGCTCTGGGGTCCCTGGGATGCACAAATGGCAGAAGGTTCTCCAGCGCTGCCTTCTCTTTATTTTATTTCGAAACATGAATAAATGTGATTTTTGTTTAAGTTCATACTTGACTATGTGTATTTGTAAAAATTAAAAATCTAGCTTTGGAGTAAGCAGATACATTTGACTGACAAAAAAAGGGACAGATATCAACCCCCCAAAAGAATAACTAAATCTGATTTGCAAAAAAACATGGTGGAAAATTTAACTAATATAGATTCCAAAATTAAATGGGAGATCACTATCAAAACATTGCGAAATTATAATTAACATCATTTTGAAAAATATAACCATTTAAATTATTCCTAAAAACTTGCACGATATAATACACATAAATCTTCTTAAGAGCAGCATGAAAAAGGTTAAAAAAAATAGTCATAACTCTGTGTGAATATCAGCAGCAAAAGAAGGTCACTCGTTTTGATTAATGTAACATTCTAACGAAGATTTCAATGCAGAACATTTAAACGATGCAATAATTTTGAGCGTGACGAATGTGCTCTCTCCATTACGAAGGCTTGTTTTACCAGAAGATGCGCTCCCGCCTCATAGTTGCTTGTGAGCATGCGCGCTTTTGGAAGAGTCGTAAAAGCATACACACGAACCATTTTCTCGTCACAAAACAGGCCGACGAGAAACACGACGAGGAAATCTGGAATCCTGACGAGAAAATAGAGAGCAGGTTCTCTATTTTCTCGTCGAGATTCTCTGCAATTTTCTCGTCGTAAAACCATACACACGAACGTTTTTCTCAACAAAAAAGCTCTCGCGGCACTTTTCTTGACGGTTTTGGACGAGAAAATCGGTCGTGTGTACGAGGCCTTTCTTTCTATCTTTATTGAGATGACACTAGTGTTTTTGACAGCCCTAACAGTCTTACTTTTATAAGAGCTTCCTTTTTCTGGAGAGCGGGGGGATCCCCCTCTTCACGTGTCCATGTGATGGGAGTTGCCAAGTGGCCCCAAATGGTCCCAGGCTTCGGTATGGGACTCCTGAGTGATTTTTACTACTCAGGTGTAATATCTTTGATTTTCATGTTTTTTTGTTTTGGACCCCCCCTGGGTTCATTCATTGATGTTTTTCTTTTGCTTTCTTTCACTGCATCTCAATTACAACATACCAGTGCTAATTGTCTGTTAGGGTACAGGGCAACTTTATGGTCAAGAGTCATACAGGTGATGTGTTTTCAAGGTCTCCAATGCGGTTGTTTTATTGACTCAATATGGCTTTGAAGATAGTATCTCACAACGTCAAGGGCTTACATTCAATTTCAAAACGTTGGATTGCTCTTAAAGACTTTAAACGGTCAGGGGCGGATATAATACTGGTACAGGAGACTCACTTCCGTGCTGGGGGTTCGATGAAATTTGCATCTAAATTCTATCCCACTTCCTATGTGGCATCTGCTCCTTCTGGCAAAGCTGGAGTGGCTATTTTAATTAAAAAATCATGCCCATTAAAGGTCAGAGAAAAATACATCGACCCCCATGGGAGGTTTGTCATCCTGATTTGTGATTACATGTCGTCTACATTTACGTTGGTTAATGTCTATGCACCCAACTCAGGCCAATTGGTATTTCTGGATGATTTTTTTTGGTAAGCTTCAGCGTTATTCAAAGCCATTCATGATACTAGGGGGATATTTTAATTTGATTATGTCTCATAGGCGTGATCGTCACACGCTCTTTGGGGATACCCCTTCCCAACATGTGATGTCTCAATCCGCTTCCTTTAGGAAACTGGTCAGATCGCATCGACTGCTTGATTCATGGAGAATCAGGCACCCGATCCAAAGACAGTATACCTTCTATTCCATGGCACATAAGATGTACTCAAGACTAGATCATTTCTTTATTACAGCCCCATTACTCCCCCTCCTAGTAGACTCTAACATTTCTCCTATAACGTGGTCAGACCATGCTCCTATTTCATTGGAGATACTGTTGCACAACTCAACCCTCTAGGACCTGCCATTGGAGACTTAATGAACACCTACTTAGTTCACCCCCTATTAGGGATAGACTGACCAAAAGCCTGAATGAATATTTTGAACTAAATGTGGGTTCCGTACAAAAGGTTTCTACCCTTTGGGAGGCTCACAAGGCCTGTTTCCGTGGTACATGTATTGCCGAGGGCTCTCGTCTGAAGAGAGATGGCGAGAGTCGTCGGATTTCTTTATTAGCTGACTTAAAGCGGGCAGAGCGGGGCCTTCTGGGCTCCCCAACGGTTAAGGCTCTCCGTAGGGTTGTAGCTCTACGCAATCAACTGAAATCGCTAGCATATAGTAAGGCAACAAAATCTCTTATGTGGGTGAAACAAAAATTCTATGAGTTTTCCAACAAGCCACATAGGATGCTAGTGAACAAACTTAGACCGCGTCCATTCCACTCCTTCCCTGAATTGTTGATCCAAAAAGATGGCACCCCCACTCATTGTCCCCAAACCATGACTAAAGTTTTTGGTAACTTTTACAAAGAATTATATAATTGTCTTACCCCCGAAAATAATTTTCATTTTACACAGGATAGGTTTGACCAATTCATCCAGACCCTTCCCCTGCCGAAGTTGAACTCCTCGGATCTGGAAAAGCTTAATGCCCCCATCACCCCTGAGGAGCTTACGAAAATTATTAAAGACTTACTTACGCATAAATCTCCGGAACCCGACGGCCTCACCTACTTATATTACAAGACCTTTTTGCCCACCCTACTGCCACATATGACAAACTTGTATACATCACTATTACGGGGGGAGATTCCACATAGCCAGTTTACGCATTCATATATCTCAGTGATTCCAAAGCCAGGGAAAGACCATTCCTTACCGGATAACTATAGGCCTATAGCCCTACTAAACTCGGACTATAAAATTTTCACGAAACTTCTCTCATCTAGATTGTACCAGCTCATTCCCAAATTAATAAACAAAGATCAAGTAGGATTTGTTCCCTCCCGACACGCTGGAGACAACACAAGACGTACCATAGACCTGATCGACCTGATAAATAAATTCCCACGCCCAACACTTATTTTGAGCTTGGATGCACAAAAGGCGTTTGACCGCTTAAGCTGGCACTATATGTTTTCTATACTGCGGAGATATGGGTTTAACGGTCCTTTCTTTAAAGCTATACAGGCCTTGTACACAGGCACGTCTGCTCAGGTACAAATGGCCTCTTTTTTGTCCCCATCTCTTCCTATGTCCAATGGTACTAAACAGGGGTGCCCGTTATCCCCCCTTCTTTTTATTCTTTGTTTAGAGCCTTTAGCAGAGGCTATTAGATGTCACCCAGATATTAAGGGGGTACTGATGAGACATAGAGAATATAAA
The DNA here is from genome assembly GCA_029206835.1 of Rana muscosa. Classification (NCBI taxonomy): domain Eukaryota; kingdom Metazoa; phylum Chordata; class Amphibia; order Anura; family Ranidae; genus Rana; species Rana muscosa. The sequence goes on along the minus strand of CM055122.1, from coordinate 103,742,826 downwards.
TTATCCCTTTTTGCGGATGACATCCTCCTGACAATAACGAGTCCCATCACGTCACTCCCCTCCCTGCATGCACTTCTTCAGACTTTTGGTTCTATATCAGGCTATAAAATAAATACGACTAAAACTGAAGTACTCCCCATACATGTCCCGCCAGACCTGTTGCTACAATTACAAAGCACATACCCTTATAGGTGGTGTTCACAAGCTCTGTGTCAGGGTCACCTGTGGCCAGGTGACAGATGCACACCGTAGGGGGACAGGAGTGCACCGCGAGGTAGTGAACCCTATGGCTGGCTTCTGTGGATAGGAAACTGGGTGGTTGTGGAAAGCGGGACCAGAGGAGCACAACCGGGATCCCAACGGAAGCGAGAGCCAAGATTCCCCAGGGCGCGGAGTCTAAGACCCAGCTGGTCTTCTCCAGGGCCTCTAGTGGTGAGGATGTTACGCTGCAGGCTGGGACCAGGTCGCGGCCCCTGGAGTTTCCTAGCTCACGCCCCGTAGGATAAGGGGAAGCAGCAGCACACGATAGAGAGAACCGAATAACAAGCCGAAGGTCAGGGGCCACAAGCAGACAAGGATAACGAAGAACGAGCCGAAGGTCAAGGGTCACGAGCAGACAGGGATGGTCGGGGACAAGCCAATAACGTAACAGAGAGACAGACGTAGCACACGGCAGGCAGGAACCCAAACACACAATGCCTAACAAACACGTTGATCAGCAAAGCAGGCTTGCAGTGCACAGGTTAATATAGTGTTCAGTGATAGGGCCTGGGGTGGAGTCAGGCTGGGAGGAGATTATAAAGGAAGCCAGGTGAAGGAGGTCTGGTCTCTAGATGAACACATGAGGAGGAAGGTAAGATGGCAGACAAACACTACTGCATATCCATGACAGTACCCTCCCTCTTATGGGCCCTCCCCCGCCTGGACCCAGGCTTAAAGGGAAATCTCTGATGAAACCTTCTCAACAGATGAGGTGCAGCGACATCAGATGCAGCGATCCAAGACGCCTCCTCAGGACCAAAACCTCTCCAATGCACAAGGTACTGAAGAATGCCTCTGCAGAGCCGAGAATCCAGAACTTGTCTAACCTCGTACTTAAGATTATCCTCAGAGACTGAAAACGAGGTAGGGAGATGACAAGAAGATCTATTGAGGACCAAAGGCTCTCTAGGAATAAGCAAGGGCATGAGACGATCAACAGGAATCTGAGGAGGGTCCCCTAGACCCTTAAAGGGGAACTGGTCATCTTGCACAGGACCATCAGACTGGGCAGATGTCAGTGGAACCCTGAAGTCAGGTTGGTTAGAAGGTGACATGTCGCCGGAGTCAAGCTGAATAGCTGAAGGACAAGCAGAATGTCCCGAACAAGAAAAAGTGAGAGGCTCACTGGGCATGGGCTGGACTGGCATAACTAGTACAGAGGCAGAGTGAATAGCTGAGTCAGGTGTAGCGACTACCTGAATCGCATCGCAAGACGTAGCGACTGCAGGACTTGTAGACAAGCTAGCCTGGCTGTGCGTCCAAGGGTGGTTAGGGACAGAGAAATGTAAATGGTTATGCAACCTGGAATGAATGACCGGCTCAGATTCACAGGGGGCAACCTTGGGTAGGCAGGACGAGGAACAGGAGGGACCCCAAGCCAGGATCTGTCCAGTAGTCCAGTCCACATGAGGAGAATGGAGCTGTAACCATGGGAGACCCAAAATTATAGGCGTTGAGGCCTTGGGTAAGATAAGGAAGGATATCCACTCCTGGTGGAGTGTCCCTACCGACATCTTAACAGGGAGGGTCTGGAAGCGGATAGGTCCCCCTGGGAGAACAGTACCATCAATCGCCAAGACCAGCAATGGCGTGGTGAGGGGCAAAAGAGTAAGTCTCATGGACGATGCGATTTCCCAGTCCATGAAATTACCAGCGGCTCCGGAATCCAGATATGCTGAGACCGAATGAGAAGAAGCACCAACATGAAGGAACACAGAAAGCAGAAGACGAGAAGGGGAAGGTGATATTTCTGGGTCCAATACTCCACTTTCCAGATGAAGTGGACCCGAACGTTTTTCTGGACAAAGAGAGCAAGTGTCACGAAAATGACCTTTGCCCCCACAGTAAAGACACAGACCAAGAGTTCTGCGCCTAGCACGTTCCTCAGGGGATAGCCTGGTCCGACCCAGCTGCATGGGTTCCTCAGCTGGTAGGAGATGCTCTACGGGTCGAAGAGAGGGGAGCTCAGGCTGACTAAGAACCAAGGAGTGCTGGCGTTGCTTTTCTAAGGTCCTCTCCTGAAAGCGAATATCGATCTGGTTACACAAGGAGATAACGCCGGCCAGATCAGTGGGGATGGTTCTTCCAGCTAATTCATCCTTCACTCTATCAGACAGGCCATGCAAAAAGGTTGCGACTAAGGCCTCATTGTTCCAGCTCAACTCAGCCGACAGTATGCGGAAATGAAGGGCATACTGTCCCACAGAAGCAGACTCTTGGCGGAGACGTAAAAGGGCGCTGGCCGCTGAAGAGACACGAGCCGGTTCTTCGAAGATATTCCGAAAAAGTTTCAAGAAGCCAGACAGGCTAGAAACCACTGGATCATTCAGTTCCCACAGAGGGGCTGCCCAGGCTAAAGCTTCACCAGAGAGGAGGGAAATGATATAGGCTACCTTAGCCCGATCAGACAGGAAGTTTTGGGGCTGGAGCTCAAAATGAATCGTGCATTGGCTAAGGAACCCCCTGCAAGCCTTGGAGTCCCCAGAGAAACGGGACGGAGCTGGCAGTTGTAGCGAGTGTGTGGCTGCGACTGGTGCAATAGGTGCAACCGCTGATTGTATTTGAGGTTGCGGATTCAGGGTTCCCAAGGAGGCCTGAAGCTGCTCGAAGCGAGAAGCCAGATCCTGGAGGAATCGCATCACCTGAGTCTGATTCGATTCCTGGGTTTCAAGTCTGCAAACTATGCCCTGCAATGGATCATCCGCGGGTAGCGGGATGTCAGCCGGGTTCATGGCTGATCAAACTGTCAGGGTCACCTGTGGCCAGGTGACAGATGCACACCGTAGGGGGACAGGAGTGCACCGCGAGGTAGTGAACCCTATGGCTGGCTTCTGTGGATAGGAAACTGGGTGGTTGTGGAAAGCGGGACCAGAGGAGCACAACCGGGATCCCAACGGAAGCGAGAGCCAAGATTCCCCAGGGCGCGGAGTCTAAGACCCAGCTGGTCTTCTCCAGGGCCTCTAGTGGTGAGGATGTTACGCTGCAGGCTGGGACCAGGTCGCGGCCCCTGGAGTTTCCTAGCTCACGCCCCGTAGGATAAGGGGAAGCAGCAGCACACGATAGAGAGAACCGAATAACAAGCCGAAGGTCAGGGGCCACAAGCAGACAAGGATAACGAAGAACGAGCCGAAGGTCAAGGGTCACGAGCAGACAGGGATGGTCGGGGACAAGCCAATAACGTAACAGAGAGACAGACGTAGCACACGGCAGGCAGGAACCCAAACACACAATGCCTAACAAACACGTTGATCAGCAAAGCAGGCTTGCAGTGCACAGGTTAATATAGTGTTCAGTGATAGGGCCTGGGGTGGAGTCAGGCTGGGAGGAGATTATAAAGGAAGCCAGGTGAAGGAGGTCTGGTCTCTAGATGAACACATGAGGAGGAAGGTAAGATGGCAGACAAACACTACTGCATATCCATGACACTCTGACATATTTGGGTGTGAAGATTACCTCCTCATACAATACTATATACGCTGCAAATTTTCCCCCCCTGTTCCAGGACATTTATAAAAACCTCCACCTGTGGGCTACCTATCCTATTACCATGTTGGGCAGAATTAATGTGCTGAAAATGTCTGTGTTACCTAGACTTCTTTATCTTTTTGATACGCTCCCTGTAGCCATTCCTACCAGTCAGCTTAAAGCTCTTCAAAGAGGGTTTTTGAAGTTCATATGGAATAATAGCACACATCGGATAGCCAGCTCGGTGGTATTTTCTTTGAGGTCACAGGGGGGGTATGGGAGCACCTGATATCATTAGATATTATTTTGCCGCTCATTTAAGGGGGGTTGTTTCCTTGTCATGTCAGAGCAGCCCTAATAGGTGGTCGGAGATAGAGAAGGGTGCCATTTATCCGTTACATCCGTGCTCTTTAGTGTGGTCTAGATCCTTACATGGCGACCCCATACTGAAAAGCATGTGTCTTGCATCTATGCTATTCACCAAATCCATATGGAATAAATGCAGATCGAAATTTCCGCTCGCATCATTATGTCCTCCTCTTACTAACGTATTACTGAATCCAGTATTGCCTGATAGTTTGGTCTATGGTCGTCTGTTACCATGGATGCTGTCTCCACTATTTCAGTTGCGAAACCTGGTCAATCCGGTCACTCGCAAATTTCTTGATTTTGCAACTCTCCAAAACAAATATTCTATTCCCCATAAGTTATTTTAATTTTACCTTCAGGTTAGGCATTTTTTTCAATCCCTGTCCCATACTCTCACCCTAGAAAGACCGACTCCTTTTGAACGTGTATGTGCGGAAGGTCCTCATCAATTACATCTCATATCATCCATATATCACATTCTACATGAATCTAAAGATTTAACGGCTGAAACGCACCTATACATGTGTAAATGGAGTCTGCTACTGGAGCGCCCTATTCCTTTGCAATTATGGACAAATATATGGTCTTCAACCTTTAAGTCCTCTAAATGTGTAGCTCAGAGGGAAACGGCAGTGAAGATTTTAATGTTTTGGTATAAAACCCCTGATAGACTTCATCGAGTAAACCCTGCCCTCTCTCCTACATGCTGGAGATGCAAAACTGAGATAGGCTCGCACTTTCATATATTTTGGACCTGTTCACTTATACGGCCATTTTGGACGGAGGTTATGCAAACCCTTCAGGCTATAACAGGCTTACCTCTCCCTCTAGACCCTATCCACTATTTACTTGGACTCCCGTTTCTGGGTGTCCCAAAATCTGTTAAACGTTTAATATCATATATACTTTTGGCTGCTAAAAGGGCTATACCGCTGTGCTGGTTGTCCACCACCCCCCCCCCCCCTCCTATCTGCAGTTCCTACAACTAATTGCGGAGGTTCGGAGAATGGAATCTCTTACGGCCAAAGTTCACGACACAGTGATTCAATTTGATAGGGTGTGGGAACTTTGGGACTCCTCGAGTTATGGAGAACAAGAGATTTAAGATTAGCCTACATTCTCATTATTATTTCTGTGCAGATCCCTTCGTTGTGAGCTGACTTGTATTGTTTCTATAACCTGTATCCGTTCATATTGCCCTTTGCAAATTTTGTTAATGACATATATGCAAATTATACTGGTATGGTTTTGATAATTTCTTGAGTGTATTTTTATATGTACCAACTGCCTTTAAAATGTGCTAATATCTCTCAGATAAATGCCTTGAGATGTTTCTGTTGAATACGTACTGTAACATTCTTTTCTTCTGAACTAATAAAAATTACAATTATAAAAAAAAAATAGAAAGAGTGACGATTTTATACAAAAAAATGATTTCTTTATAAAGTAAATTTTGTGAACTACTTGAGTAGTAGTGAGAAATTAACATCCTGCACTCACGCCCCAGATCAGCCCCAATTCCTGCAACTCCACACTTCAGATGAGCCCCAATTCATGCACCTTCACACCTCAGATCCCTGTACCCCCTGCAAATCTGTTTCACCACTGTACCCCCCTGCTCATCTGTCCCAACACTGTACCCCCTGCACATCTGCCCTACCACTGTAACCCCTTGCACATCTGCCCACCACTGTACTACTCTGCACATCTGCCTCACCACTGTAACCCCCTGCACGTCTGCCCCACCACTGTAACTCCCTGCACATCTGGCCCACCTCTGTACCACCCTGCTCATCTGTCCCACCACTGTAACTCCCTGTACATCTGCCCCACCAATGTACCACACTGCTCTTCTGTCCCACCACTGTACCACCCTGCTCTTCTGTCCCACCACTGTAACCCCTTGCTCATATGCCCCACCAATCTACCCCTTTCTCATTTGCCCTACCACTCTAACCCCCTGCACATCTGCTCCACCCCTGTACCCCCCTGCACATCTGCCCCACCACTGTACTACCTCTCACATCTGCTCCACCTCTGTACCCCCCTGCTCATCTGTCCCACCACTGTAACCCCCTGTACTCTGCCCCACCACTGTACCAACCTGCTCTTCTGTCCCACCACTGTAACCCCCTGCTCATCTGCCCCACCAATGTTCCCCCTTTCTCATCTGCCCCACCACTGTACCTCCCTGCAAATCTGCTCCACCACCATACACCCATGCTCTTCTGTCTCACTGCGGAACCATCTTCTCATCTGTCCTAACACTGAACTTATCTGCTCATCTGCCCCACCACTGTAACCCCCTTTCTCATCTGCCCCACCACTGTACCTCCTGCACATCTGTCCCACCTCGGTTCCCCCTGCTCTTCTGCCCCACCACTGTAACCCCCTGCTCGTGTGTTCCACTGATGTACCTCCTTTCTCCTCTGCAACCCTCTGCACCTCTGCCCTACTTCTGTACCCCCTGCTCCTCTGCTCCACCGCTGTAAACCCCTGCTCATCTGTCCCACCAATGTACCTCCTTTCTCCTCTGCCCTGCCACTGTACCCCCCTGTAAATCTGCCCCACCTCTGTATCCCCTGCTCTTCTGCCCAACCACTGTAACCCCCTGCTCTTCTGTCCCACCGCTAAACCCCCTTCTCATCTGCCCCAACACTGAACCCCTCCTGCTCATCTTTCCCACCACTGTAACCCCCTTCTCATCTGGCCCAACACTGAACCCCCCCTGCTCATCTGTCCCATCACTGTAACCCCCTGCTCATCTGCCCCATCACTGTACCCCCCTGCTTTTCTGTCCCACTGCTGAATCCCCTTCTCATGCCTCCCACCACTGTACCTCCGGTACATCTGCACCACCACTGTACACCCTTGCTCTTCTGTCCCACCACTGTAACCCCCCTGCTCATCTGCCCCACCACTGTACCTCACTGCTCCACCGCCGTATCCCCATGATCTTCTGTCTCACTACTGAATCACCTTCTCATCTGTCCTAATGCCGCGTACACACAATCGTTTTTCACGTCGTTAAAAATGCAATTTTTTAAACTGGGCATTAAAAACGATTGTGTGTAGGCTCCAGAGCATTTTTAACGACGTGAAAAATGGCCTAAAAAAAATGAGAACCTGCTCTATTTTTTCACGTCGTTTTTCACGTCGTTTTTTTTAACGACGTGAAAAAACGGTAGTGTGTATGCTTTTACGAGGGGAAAAAAATGCGCATGCTCAGAATCAAGTATGAGACGGAAGCGCTCGTTCTGGTAAAACTAGCGTTCTTAATGGAGATAGCACATTCGTCACGCTGTAACGGACTGAAAAGCACGAGGTTGAAAAGCGCGAATCGTCGCTCAACAAACTTTACTAACATGAAGGGTGGCGCCATTCGAACGGAACTTCCCCCTTTATAGTGTCGTCGTACCTGTTGTACGTCACTGCGCTTTGCTCGAGCAGGCTTGAGAGGAAACAAGAAAAATCACGTCGAGAAAAACGTCGTTTTTGAAAATGACATTAAAAACGATCGTGTGTACGTGGCATAACACTGAACCACTCCTGCTCACCTGCGCCACCATTGTACCATCTTCTTATCTATGATATATGTGATATGCAGAGTGGTGAAAGGAAACAGAGATGAGACACATCTACCTGTCCTGGCACAATCATCCTGCTGATCCACCTCTCGCATCCAGCCCACGTGCTTGTATGTGATGTCACATACAAGCATCTGGAATGGATGCGCAATGATGAGCTCAGGTCAGGGGCATTTTCTGAAAGCAGTTGGCCTGTGTGCAGGATCATAAGTTGGGCCCCCGCAGCTGAGAAAAAGTTTCTGCGCCGCAGCAAAAGTCGGATGTGATTTTCATTGCCCTGAATACTGGCTGTGGCTTAAAGGAACACTGAGCGCAGGGGTTCAGTGGTAAGTGATGCAAAAGGTTCAGGAATAATTTCAACAAAGTTCCCAAAAGCTCAACAGTAATTCCACAAACTGTCACCTGATTGTGGTTTTCTCAATCACAGTGAAATCCCTTTTTTCTGAGATTGGTAGTGGCAACCAAGCGAGTCATCTTCCTCCAGATGATGGATGGGGATAGCAGGACTGTGATTGGCTTTAGCAGTGGCCAATGACTGTCCTCCTCCTCCTGGAAACAGGGACCGCCCCCCCCTACCAGAACTGCACCCAATCTCTTCCCCATCACAAAAGCTGACGATCGATCGCAGCTACAGCAAAGTTAGAGAACCAAACAATGTTTCCCATCTTTTACAATGTGTGGGGGCACAGTGCCTCCCCCTCAGTGCAGGTGCGGCGTGGGGAATTCTGAAATTTGAATGCATTTGTGTCTCACTGACACTTCCCTACGCTGATCTGCTGATGGGGAGGGAGTCGAGTGCCGGCAAAAGAAGCTTTGCGTGCAGGGGGTTGCCTACCCCTGCTCTATAACATCAATCCTTCCAAAATAAAAAGCAGTGATCTTCTGAGAAATATCAGTATATTTCTTCTCCTTCCTATTGATGTTCTTTGGGAGGGTCAGAAGTGGATGCAGGCATGTGGCAAAATGTTGGTCAGAGATCTAGGCAAGAAAAAGTTAGAGGAGAAATTGTAGCTCAAGGGCCGGATCTACTGTTTATGTATTATTAGAAGGAATAGATAATCCGCTTTGTTTTCCACTCCTCAGGCTGTCTCCGATTTGATCCATAGGAAGACGAGAGAAAAGTGGTTACATGATGGACAGAATAATGGAAGACTGCAAGAGCTGTGGAGAGCAAGGCCTTTGATGTATTACAAGCCTGGACTTGTTTCTAAAGAAATTTAGTATGGACTTTCTAATGAACTTTTAGCCAAAGACTGAAACATCTTCTCAGGGGCAGAATAAGGGAGGGAGTTGCATTGAAGGCAAATTAATGTTTAGTATGAGTTAATGGTCTGTGTGGAGTCTGAGAGAAAAATCAAGGGTGTAATGTGTTGCGTTTGATATAAATATATATATATATATATATATATATATATTAAATTAATGATTTTCTCCATAATACTAGTTTTCACAGAAACCTAAATCAGGTTGTGTTTGAGTGGATGCTTCCCAAATGAATTCCTTGGTAACAAGTACGCTGTCCTCAAACAATGGGAACTTATATACCATTGTTGCATTTCAATTGACTGTTGAGCAGTCTATTGTCTACAGTAAACAAGTAACCTGGCCAAATACTGACATATATAACCTATGGCATGCATTATACCAGAGTGCCATCTTGAGGTAGAATTTGAGAACGCCTCTCTAATTGAAAATTGTACAGTGCAGGAGTCTGTTATTTTGTTGTAAAGGTAACAAGTTTGTTACCGTTGTCGGTAACTGTTAAACAACCTGACATATAAAAGGATTGTCAGTCATAAGCTGGACAGGACTCTCCATAATGCCCTTAAACCAAGGAAAGACAGTCTGTATCCAGCCAGCGAAGAAAAAGATGCTTGTGCCTGATTTCCAGCAACTGCATAAGAAGCCTGAGTACTCATTGACAACGGAGATCACGAACATACAGTAACTGGAGTTAGGTAAATTTAAAGCGTATTTCTACTGTTACAGACCATAGTTTTTGCTCATTTTCTAGACATCTTGCGTGGTATATCTGTCAGCCTTGTACTGTATTGCTAATATTGTAATGTACAGCATTTTTTTTCAGTAAAAGCACATTTATATGCTGCAGAAGTCTGAGCTTCCTTGCTTATACCGCAAAGTAACCTTGCTAGACAAATGCAAGCAAAAAAACTAGAACTTTAATGGCATCCCAGTCTTAGTCCGTAGGGTTCAATATTGAGTAGGCCCACCCTTTTCAGATATAAAAGCTTCAACTCTTCTGGGAAGGCTGTCCACAAGGTTTAGAAGTGTATCTATGGGAATGTTTGCCCATTGTTCCAGAAACGCATTTGCAAGGTCAGGCACTGATGTTGGACGAGAAGCGCTGGCTCCCAGTTTCCTCTCAAATTCATCCCAAAAATGTTCTATCTAAAATGGTTTAGATCAAAACATATTCATGTGTTAGAATGGCCCAGCAAAAGTCCAGACCTAAATCCAATTGAGAATCTGTAGCAAGACTTGAAAATTGCTGTTCACAGATGCTCTCCATCCATGTTCAGTCAAAACTTTTTTATGAATAGAGTGAGGAAGATTAGAACACTTGCCAGGTTTTTACTGCTATCCAAGGCTCCGTCAGAGAGATTTCCTCTTCAATGTTCTGTGGACAATGTTTTACCAGGCAGGAAGCGAGGGAAACTTTCCAACAGCAACACAGCCAGAAATAAAAATGCTTTTATTTCCCTGATTCAGATCCTGCTTAATGAAACTATTGTCAGCAAGACAGTAGTAGGGGTAAATCTTTCTAATGGTGCCCCAGATAGCATTAACCACTTAAGCCCCGGAACAATACGGACCATAATGACCAGAGGTGATTTCACAATTTGGCACTGCGCTGCTTCTACTGGAAATTGTGCGGACATGCAATGTTGTACCCAAACAAAATTTGCGTCCTTTTCTTCCCACAAATAGAGCTTTCTTTTAATGGTATTTGATTGCCTCTGCGATTTTTTTTTTGCGATATAAACGTAAAAAGACTGAAAATTTAAAAAAATATATATATTTTCTACTTTTTGTCATACATTTAGGCCAAAATGTATTCAGCCACATGTCTTTAGTAAAAAAAATTTAAATAAGCGTATATTTATTGGTTTGCGCAAAAGTTATAGCGTCTACAAACTAGGGTACATTTTCTGGAATTTACACAGCTTTTAGTTTATGACTGCCTATCTAATTTCTTGAGGTGCTAAAATGGCAGGGCAGTACAAAACCCTCCCAAATGACCCAATTTTGGAAAGTAGACACCCCAAGGAAATTGCTGAGAGGCATGTTGAGCCCATTGAATTTTTTTTTTTGTCCCAAGTGATTGAATAATGACAAAAATTACAAAAAGTTGTCACTAAATGATATATTGCTCACACATGCCATGGTTATATGTGGAATTGCACCCCAAAATACATTTTGGTGCTTCTCCTGAGTACGGGGATACCACATGTGTGGGACTTTTTAGGAGCCTAGCCGCGTACGGGCCCCCGAAATCCAAGCACCGCCTTCAGGATTTCTAAGGGCGCAAATTTTTGATTTCACTCCTTACTACCTATCACAGTTTTGAAGGCCATAAAATGCCAAAATAGCACAAAACTCCCCCAAATGACCCCATTTTAGAAAGTAGACACCCCAAGGAAATTGCTGAGAGGCATGTTGAGCCCATTGAATATTTTTTTTTGTCCCAAGTGATTGAATAATGACAAAAATTATTTTTTACAAAAAGTTGTCACTAAATGATATATTGCTCACACATGCCATGGTATATGTGGAATTGCATCCCAAAATACATTTTGCTGCTTCTCCTGAGTACGGGGATACCACATGTGTGGGACTTTTTAGGAGCCTAGCCACGTACGGGACCCCGAAAACCTAACACCGCCTTCAGGATTTCTAAGAGCACAAATTTTTGATTTCACTCCTCACTACCTATCACAGTTTCGAAGGCCATAAAATGCCAAAATAGCACAAAACCCCCCCAAATGACCCAATTTTGGAAAGTAGACACCCCAAGCTATTTGCTGAGAGGCATGTTGAGTATTTTACAGCTCTCATTTGTTTTTGAAAATGAAGAAAGAAAATAATATATATATTTTTTTTTATTCTACAAAACTTTGTGACAAAAAGCGAGATCTGCAAAATGCGCACCATACCTCTCAGCAAATAGCTTGGGGTGTCTACTTTCCAAAATGGGGTCATTTGGGGGGGTTTGTGCCATCTGAGCATTTCATGGCCTCCGAAACTGTGATAGGCAGTGAGTAGTGAAATCAAAAAATTTACACCCTTAGAAAGCCTGAAGGCGGTGCTTGGATTTTGGGGTCCTGTACGCGGCTAGGCTCCCAAAAAGTCTCACACATGTGGTATCCCCGTACTCAGGAGAAGCAACAGAATGTATTTTGGGGTGTAATTCCACATATGCCCATGGCATGTTTGAGAAATATATCATTTAGTGACAACTTTGTGCAAAAAAAATAAAAAATAAAAATAAATTGTCTTTTTTCCGCAACTTGTGTCAACATATAAAATATTCCATGGACTCGACATGCCTCTCAGTATATAGCTTGGGGTGTCTACTTTCCAAAATGGGGTCATTTGGGGGGGGTTTGAACTGTCCTGGCATTTTATACACAACATTAGGAAGCTTACATCCACTCTTCTAACCACTTGAAGACAAAGCCCTTTCTGACACTTTTTGTTTACATGAAAACATATTTTGTTTTGCAAGAAAATTATGTTGAACCCCCAAATATTATATATTTTTTTTAAAGCAAAGGCCCTACAGATTAAAATGGTGGGTGTTGCATTTTTTTTTCCACACAGTATTTGCGCAGCGATTTTTCAAATGCATTTTTTTGGGAAAAAATACACCTTTTTTTATTTTAATGCACTAAAACACACTATATTGCCCAAATGTTTGATGAAATAAAAAAGATGATCTTAGGCCGAGTACATAGATACCAAACACGACATGCTTTAAAATTTCGCACAAACGTGCAGTGGCGACAAACTACATACATTTTTAAAAGCATTTAAAAGCCTTTACAGATTACCACGTTAGATTTACAGAGGAGGTCTACTGCTAAAATGACTGCCCTCGATCTGACCTTCGCAGTGATACCTCACATGCATGATGCAATTGCTGTTTACATATGACGCCAGACCGACGCTTGCGTTCGCCATTGCGCAAGAGCAGGGCAGGACAGGGGTGCTTTTTTTTATTTTTTATTATTAATTTTGCTTTTTTATTTTATTTTTAAACTGTTCCTTCCATAGTTTTTTTTAATCATTTTTATTGTTATCTCAGGGAATGTAAATATCCCCTTATGATAGCAATAGCTAGTGACAGGTACTATTTTTTTGAAAAAAATGGGGTCTATCAGACCCTAGATCTTTCCTCTGCCCTCAAAGCATCTGACCACACCAATATCGGTGTGATAAAATGCTTTCCCAATGGCGCTTTTTTTATCCGGGGGGGACATTCCCTCCCACTGCTTGTAAAAACAGTCCAGAGGCTAATTAGCCGCTAGGATTGCTTTTACATGAAAGCCGGCCACTGGCTGAAAAGAATGATACCAAGATGATACCTAAACCCACAGGCATCAATCTGGTATAACCATTCAAAGTCCAGCAACATACCAGTACGTTGCTGGTCCTTGTTGGACATGTATTGTAATCTTTTTTTTCATGCAGCCTGTTGGCTGAACGAAAACAAGAGATTGATCGGTGGGTATGCCCACCATTAGAATACCTCGCTTCATCCACCCACTTCTAATGATGGGCATACATGCACCATTTATATATGCCGAAGCATGGGGGCATCCTCCCGCAAAAGTTATGTCGCGTACACACGGTCGGACTTTTCCACGGGCAAGCCTCCGTCGGAATTTTGATCATATGTACGCGGCATTAGGAGCAAAATCGCTCCTCCGCTCCTCCGCCCCTGCTGCCCCCATGCTTCGGCATATATGATTTTTTTTTTTTAACTGTGGTGGTGAAATCACCTCCTACAGCACTGGAGTCGCAGGGATCAGGCCTGTCTCTGCGAACGCTGCAGTTATGTGTGTTGTGTTTTGTAAGTGACAGTGATCAATCGATACTGCACTTGGGTGGCCTGGGCTGGACAGAGGGGCAAAACGCAGGTGCTAGCAGGTATCTGGGCTGATCCCGCTAACGCTGCGTTTTTGGGAACCCTAAACTGCTGGGGACGCTAGTATAGATCTGATCAGATCAGATATTGATCTGTTCAGATACTATACCACTAAGGGAGGTGTATGCTTCACGCGTGGGTGTTAGCGTTACTGGCACTAACCTGACGCTGCCTGGGGCGACGCAGACCCTCTCTGATGCTAAAACCTAATTGATATCACCCGCCGGGCGATCAGGGGGTTAAACCTTTATTGGGTTATATATACGGCGGGTGCCCTGACACTATAAAAAGCAAACTAACTAACCAGCGTCACCCGTAACACTTATATGGTGATCACTGGTGAAAGGGTTAACTAGGGGCAATCAGGGGGTTAAAACTTTATTAGGTAATATATGGGGGTACCTGACGCTATATAAAAACCTGACGGGGAACCTAAATAACAAAATAACTAACTGGCTAACCAGTGTCACCAGTTACACTTATACGGTGATCACTGGTGAAAGGGTTAACTAGGGGCAATTAGGGGGTTAAAACCTTTAATAGATAATATATGGGGGTACCTGGCGCTATAAAAAACTGTGGCGAACCTAAAAAAAAATAACTGACTACCTAGCGGCACCAGCATAACTAATACAGCGATCAGAAAAACGATCGCTTAGTGACACTGGCAAAAGGGGGTGAAAGGGTTACCTGGGGGGCGATCAAGGGGTTAAACCTTTATTAGGTAATATATGGGAGTACCTGACGCTATAAAAACCTGCGGTGAACCTAAAAAAAATAACTGGCTACCTATCGGCACCACCGACACTAAGACAGCGATCAGAAAAACGATTGCTTAGTGACACTGGCAAAAGGGGGTGAAAGGGTTACCTGGGGGCGATCAAGGGGTTAAACCTTTATTAGGTAATATATGGGGGTACCTGACGCTATAAAAACCTGCGGCGAACCTAAAAAAAATAACTGGCTACCTATCGGCACCACCGACACTAAGACAGCGATCAGAAAAATGATTGCTTAGTCACAGTGGTGCTAGGGGGTGAAAGGGTTATCTGGGGGGCGATCAAGGGGTTAATCCTTTATTAGGGGGGGTTAGGGGGCTACACTGGACCTAAAACTAACTGCCCTGACACTTTTACAGTCACAAATGTCACTGATTGCAGTGATCAGTAAATAAATGGTCACTGCAATCAGTGACACTGTGACTGGGGGCTGGGGGGTGATCTGGGGGGATCTGGGGGTGTCTGGGGGGGCCTGGGGTGGCAATCGTGTGCCTATGTGTGCTGGTGTCGGTGTGCTGTTTAGTGCACTAACCTGTGTGTCTTCTCTCCACGGCGCTCGGTATATGTGAGCGCCGCAGGAGAGATGACATCACTTCCTCCTGCCTGTGTAAACATTACACAGGCAGAGGAAGCTTTTCATTCGCCAGGAGCGATCGCGAGGGGGTGGCCGGAAACGAATGGCCGTCCCCTCATCACGGATCGCTCCCGAACGGATAACCACCGCTCACTGTATAGAAGGGGGGTCCGATGGGACCCCCCAACTATACGAAGGCAGTCACGTACAGGTATGTGATTGTGCCTGTCCGTGCCATTCTGCCGACGTATATATACAGTGAGCGGTCGTTGAGTGGTTAAAACCCAACAGGAGTTCTATTCCTTCCCTTCTCTATCTAAAGCTGCTGAAACAAAAAAATAATAATTGTCTTGAGATATACTCTAATCGCTGATAAACCCTTAAATAATTCCTTCATTCCTAACCCTTTATTCGTTTTTTATCACTTTTTTTTTACCACTCATTGAAACTATCTTGGGAAAGGGAACTGAAATCATTCTTGAAAGACAATGCAATCAAAGAAGACATTGTTTGCCCTTCACAATTTTTTTGGAATTTATTTACAGCACAGCTCTGCACATTCCTTCTTTCCTCTGCTGTCACACAGTGTATGCCAAGACTTAACTCCCAGTACTGAACAGGAAGAGAACATCTCTAACACGATGTGCACTTTCTAAAGAATATAGCAAGCTGAAGATAGCAGATTTGTTTAATCTCTGTGTATCATCTGAGGCTGTTCACTTCACTGGGTATATGTGATGGTTTACATCCACTTTAACGTGCTGCTGCTTCAGCTGAGAACAGACGGAATGTGATCACTTATAAAAAAGGGAAAACAAGTACTTATAATGTCTTTTTATATCAATACAGAAATGTTTTGCCTTTCGTTTCTATTTTAAACGTAATGAGTTGTTTTACAAGGTGATCATTTACAATCACTTTAAGATAGGTGCACACTATCAGTTTTTTTTCATTCAACCCAACTGGCTGAAAAAATAAAAAATTGAGGAGCCTGAGAGGGGCTCACTGTACTAACTATCATATGTTAGTAAAGCGATCTCCCCACTGAGCTATTGTGTTCTGACAGGGGGACACCCCATGACAAGAACACACCGGTCAGCGCTCGCATCCATTGGCTGAAAGCGCTGATTGGATGACGAGTGGCAGATATTTTTTAAATTAAAGTGTATGCTGTGGCCATTGATTTATTTTTAATAGGAGGGGGAGCTTTATACATGGTGTAGCAGCCAGGAATATGTTTAAATCTGACAAATGGACTATAGGCTGTCAGGTGGAAGCCATGCAGCTGATTGCTTCCACCCCCCCAGTACATTTGCCCCTCCCCTTCACATTCCCTTGCCCATGTTTCCTTATTGCCTCCTACCTGCAGGAGCGGAAACCATGTGCCACTGGGTAGAAGGGAGGGAGACCAGTAAACGCCCATTTGCTGATCTTCCTTACCTAGTATAAACCCAGAAGCAACATGCATTACAAAGCACCCAAGTTTTGCTATCACTTTACTTGGCCCCTGTGGCTGGGTGTCAGGGATGGACTCAGCCCTTCATTCTCTGAGCTGGCCGCTCAGCTAATTTCCAGCTCCTATCTCTCCACAGTGACTCACCTGTTGATGATATCCTGCTCGTCAGTCCTGGTTTCTTAAGCCATCCAGTCCAGATCTTCTCCGCCTTCGTCTTGGTCACATATCTAGAGACGCTCTCCTGTCTTCCTGTTAAAGACTTGCTTGGCTGACGTTCCGTCTGGCTCCAGATCCTGCTTGCTGTTCTACTACGTTTATCTCTGGCTCCCTGACGTTTTGGCTTGTCTGACTATCCGTTCCAGTTCCTGAACTCTAGATATGTTTTGATTACGTTTACTCTGTTTACATTTTTTTATTATAATTAAACAAGTGTGATTTAAATGTACTTCTGTCTCGGTCTGATTCATGGTATTATTATTATTTTTTTATTTTTTATTTAGAAGGCCATGAATTCGAAAGATGCAGTTAATACACTTGTTGATAATATTTTTTTCCATATTGGATGACCAGGATCAACGCAGGGGTCAGTTTGCCATGGCATTGCAGACGCTCCTGAGTCGCATGGCTCACCTGGAATCTCCCTCTGTGGCCGCTGCAGTAGAACATGTGTTGCAAACTGACCCTGCTGTTGCCCCAGTCTCTGTGCAGGCACCCGCCTCGAGTATTACCTCTATAAGAGGTATGTCTGGTTTCGCGCCACTTCCCCAGCGATTTGGGGGCAATCCAGTTCAATTTAGAGGGTTTCTCAACCAGGTTGAGATATACTTTGAGATGCTGCCCCAGGCGTTTCCCACGGACAGAAGCAAAGAATGTTTCGTCTTTGCTTTCTAAGAGAGCCTTGGCCTGGGCAAAAACCCATTGTCTTGAGTTACCCAGAGTTTGTGGCTCCCTTTAAAAGGGTATTTGATGTTCCTGTATGCCCCATTTCTGCTGCCAAAAGCCTCATGTCCATCAAACAGGGTACGAGAACTGTTGCCGATTAGGCCATTGACTTCCATACCCTGGCAGCAGAGGTTGCGTGGAACAATGAGGCCCTCGTGGCTGCTTTTTCTCATGGTGTCTCGATGAAATAGCAGCCTGAGTCATACCCACTGAGCTGGAGAGGTTAACCTAGTTTGCCATGCTTATTGACTCCAGATTCCGAGAGAGACCTTCCTTTAAGGAGTGCTTGCGGAAGCCTCCTGTACCTTTGGCTCTGAGCTTTGCAGTCTTACCCTTGCCATTGAGGCTCTTGACAGGAGACCTCTACAGCCTGCTCATGTGACATATGAGACTGTTCCATTGTCCATGGCTGTAGGGGCTCTTCACCATGAGATAATTGAATTCCAAGTTATTACCTCAACTTTTTTCCGCTGGTTATTGGTGATCCTTGGCTACAGAGGCACAACCCCTCTTTTGATTGGCTCCGTGCTGAGATTCTCTTCTGGTCACCACAATGCAGTAAGACATGCTTCCAGAAGGTAGCCAAGGTCCTCTGCACCTCTTCACTCTCCTCCCTGCCGGAGGAGTACCGCGATTTTAGAAATGTCTTTGACAAAGGTCAAGCCAGTAGTTTGCCTCTGCACCGGTTGTATGATTGCGCAATTGACCTTCAACCTGGTGCTATACCCCCTCGTGGCCGGGTTTACCCTTTGTCGGTCTTGGAGGATAAGGCCATGGAGGTTTAATCTGCAAATCCTTGTTTCCTGCTGGTGCTGGTTTCTTCTTTGTAAAGAAGAAGAGTGGTGAACTGAGACCTTGTATTCATTATAGGGGTCTCAATCGTTTCACGATTAAGAATGCTTATACGATTCCGTTGATTACAATGAATTTGACCGCCTTAAGGGAGCAACGGTTTTCACAAAGCTCGATTTGAGAGGAGCATACAATCTCGTAAGGGATTAAGGATGGTGACGAGTGGAAAACTTTGTTTAATACCAGAACAGGATATTATGAGTACCTCGTGATGCCATTTGGCCTTTGTAACGCTTTGTACGTTTTCCAGGAATTTATTAACAATGTCCTCCGAGATTTGTTGCAGTTGTGTGTGGTGGTTTAGCTCAACGATATCCTCATATTTTCCAAGTCCCTGGAGAGCCACCACACAGATGTCTGTTGTGTACTTCAGAAACTAAGAGAACAATCTCTATTGTAAATTGCAGAAGTGTGAATTCCATCGTGAACAGGTTAAATTCCTGGGTTATGTAATTTCCACTGCTAGTTTTTTGATGGACCCAGAGAAACTTTTAGCAGTCCTACAGTGGCCCCGATCCGTAGGTTTACATCCTCTGCAGCGTTTTCTTGGCTTTGCCAACTATTATCGGAAGTTTATTCGTAACTTCTCGTCTCTGGTCAAGCCCCTGACTGATATGACCAGAAGGACGGTAACCCACAGAGCTGGTCTCAGGAGGCCATTAAGGCCTTTGAGAGTCTTAAGGCTGCCTTTGTTTCTGCTCCTGTGTTGGCACATCCTGATCCTACACTACCTTTTATCCTTGAGGTTGATGCTTCTAAGACTGGAGTTGGCGCCCTTCTGTCTCAACGTCTTACCTCTGAGAGCGCTATGCATCCTTGTGGCTACTTTTCCAAGAAATTATCACCTGCAGAGTGCAATTACGAGATTGGGGACAGAGAGCTGTTAGCGATAATTTTTGCCCTGAAAGAATGGAGACATCTCCTCGAAGGTACCACTGTGCCAGTTCTCATTCTTACTTACCATAAGAATCTCACATTCTTGTCTGGGGCTAAACACCTCTCTCCCAGAAGGGGCGCGATGGGCTCTTTTCTTGTCAAGTTTAAATTACATTGTCTCATTCTTACCCGGTACTAAGAATGTAAGGGCTGACACTTTGTCACAACAATTTTCCTCCACTTCCAGGATTGAGTCGGTTCCGGTTCCTGTGATTCCTCCTGATCGTATTCTGGCTACGGTTCACACCAGTCTCACTTCTCTTTTGGGTGACAAAATTCTTGCCGCTCAGGTCCATGCTCCTCCTGAGAAACCTTGTGACGGGTGCTTTGTCCCAGAGAGTCTACGTACTGCCGTGCTCTAGACTTACCATCAGTGGCGGCTGGTGCTCAAAATTTTTTGGGGGGGGGCGCAAACAAACTGAAAAAAAAAAATCAATTGCCGCCACTGTGCCCATTAAACGCAGCCACTGTGCCCAAACGCCACCAGTTTGCCCCCTCAAATACAGCCAGTTTGTTTCCATATACAGCCAGTTTGTTTCCATATACAGCCAGTTTGTCCCCATATACAGCCAGTTTGTCCCCATATACAGCCAGTGTGCCCCCATATATATATAACCAGTGTGCCCCCATATATACAGCCAGTGTGCCCCCCATATACAGCCAGTGTGCCCCCATATACAGCCAGTGTGCTCCCATATACAGCCAGTGTGCTCCCATATACAGCCAGTGTGCTCCCATATACAGCCAGTTTGTCCCCATATATAGCCAGTGTGCCCCCATATACAGCCAGTGTGCCCCCATATACAGCCAGTTTGTCCCCATATATATAGCCAGTGTGCCCCCATATACAGCCAGTTCCCCCCATATTCAGCCAGTTTGTCCCCCATATACAGCCAGTTCCCCCCAAATGCAGCCAGTTTGTCCCCCATATACAGCCAGTTCCCCCCAAATGCAGCCAGCGTGTCCCCCATATACAGCCAGTTCCCCCCATATTCAGCCAGTTTGTCCCCCATATACAGCCAGTTCCCCCCATATTCAGCCAGCGTGTCCCCCATATACAGCCAGTTCCCCCCAAATGCAGCCAGCGTGTCCCCCATATACAGCCAGTTCCCCCCATATTCAGCCAGTTTGTCCCCCATATACAGCCAGTTCCCCCCATATTCAGCCAGTTTGTCCCCCATATACAGCCAGTTCCCCCCATATTCAGCCAGCGTGTCCCCCATATACAGCCAGTTCCCCCCAAATGCAGCCAGTTTGTCCCCCAAATGCAGCCAGTCCCCCCCCCACAGTCTTCTCCAAGGAACGCACCCCCGTGCGTACCTGGGAGGAGTTTTTGGAAGCCAAATACAGCGTGAGAGCTGTATTCGGAAAGCCTATCAGAGCCGCTGGCTCTAAAAGGCACTTCCAAGTTACACCCACCACCGGCCGCCGCCCTAATTCATATGGCCGGCGCTCACCAGGAGGCCGGCCATATGAATAGTGGGCAGCGCGGCAGCGGTGACAATACACAGATTCATGCAATGCATGAATCTGTGTATTGTCTTTCAGTGGCGGTGCGGGAGCGAGAGGGGGCGGCGCTCCGGCGCCCTCTATGGACGCACCGCCACTGCTTACCATTCTCCCAAGGCTGCTGGCCACCCTGGGAAGAATCAACTCTTTTGGCCCATTTCTGGTTCCCTAGTCTACGTGCTTATGTAACCGCCTGTGTAGCTGCCTGTTCCGTGTGTGCTCAGGGTAAGACTCCACGACACCTTCCAGTGTCCTACAACCCATACCCAATGGAAAGAGACCCTGGACCCACCTGTCTATGGATTTCATTGTGGAGATACCCAACTCCTAGGGCAATACAGTTATCCTTATGGTGGTTGACCGGTTCTCGAAAATGTCTCATTGGAACTGCCTTCCATTTTTGCTTGGGAGATCTTTCGCTTACATGGGCTACCCAAGGTGATCATCTCGGACAGGGGTAGTCCGTTTGTGTCCCGGTTCTGGCAAGCCTTTTGAGCACAGTTGGAAATTCAGCTTGCTTTCTCCTCTGCGTATCACCCACAGTCTAATGGGGCTGCAGAACGAGCCAATCAGTCCTTGGAGCAGTTCCTACGTTGCTATATTTCTGACCATCATAACAACTGGTCAGACCTCTTACCATGGGCGAAGTTTGCTCACAATAGTGCCTTGAATTCTGCTTCCCGATTGTCCCCATTTATGGCGAACTATGGTTTCCAACCTTCCATGTTGCCTGACTCATTTGTTCCGCAGAGTATTCCTTTGTTAGAGGAGCATCTCCGTGGTCTTCATTCCACTTGGGCACAAGTCCAGGAGGCTTTGCGACATGCTAATGATAGGTACAGACTCCATGCTGACTGCAGACGCCTGCCTGCGCCTTCCTACCAGGCTGGGGACAGGGTCTGGCTGTCATCTTGCAACCTCCGACTTCGTTTTCCCTCCCTGAAGTTCGCACCTCGTTTTATTGGGCCTTGTCGTATTCTCTGCAGGATTAACACATTGGCTTACGTGTTAGACCTTCCTTCTAATATGCATATCTCAAATGTATTTAATGTCTCCTTATTAAAACCTTTGGTCTGCAACCGCTTTACCACCTCGGTGCCACGTCCTTACCCTGTACAGGTTGAGAACCATGAGGAGTATGAAGGACAGTCCATTGTTGACTCCCGTAGGTTTCGTGGACGCATACAGTACTTGGTGCATTGGAAAGGGTATGGTCTGGAGGAACGCTCTTGGGTCTCATCCTTGGATGTACATGTCCTCCTCCGTGATTTCCATAGACGTTTTCCCCTCAAGCCTGGCGGTCCTCCGAGGGGGAGGGGTCGTTAAGGAGGGGGTACTGTCAGGGCTGGGCTCATCCCTTCCTTCTCTGAGCTGGCCACTCAGCTGTCGGTTAATTGCCAGCTCCTATCTCTCCACAGTGACTCACCTGTCCAGATCTTCTCTGCCTTCACCTTGGTCACATCTGTAGAGATGCTCTCCTGTGTTCCTGTTAAAGACTTGCGTGGCTGAGGTTCCTTCTGGCTCCGGATCCTGCTTGCTGTTCTCCTACGCTGATTTCTGGCTCCCTGACGTTTTGGCTTGTCTGACTATCCATTCCGGTTCCTGAACTCTGGCTATGTTTTGACTACGTTTACTCTGTTTACCTTTTTTTATTATTATTAAACAAGTGTGATTTAACTGTACTTCTGTCTTGGTCTGATTCATGGTATTATTATTATTTTTTTTATTTTTTATTTAGATATAGTTTTCTTTAATTTTCTCTCTGCAAGGAGAGAGACAACAATACAAAGTATCTCTCCCCTCTGTTCTGGGAGAGAAAAAACACAGGGTCAGGCTTCACAGTTACTGATCACTGTGATAGCCAATGATAGCCAAACCGGGAGTTCTGCGTCCCATTTGTTAGTACAGGACCGGTGAGTGCCTAGTCTCTGTGTTGGGAGCTCACTGCGTGGTACGCTCCCAGCACAAAGACAGATATGTATATATGCAGCTCCACGGAAAAAAAGCCCAGTCCAGTGAGGCAGCATACAGTCGTACTGTCAGCGGGAAGGGGTTAAATTAGATTTTTACCTGGAGTTGGGCTTTGGGATACTAACATAAAGCTGTTTTTAAATAATAATGGTTCCAAATATATACAGTTGCAATAAAAAGTATGTGAACCCCTTGAAATGATATGGATTTCTGCACAAATTGGTCATAAAATGTGATCTGATCTTCATCTAAGTCACAACAATAGACAATCATAGTCTGCTTAAACTAATAACACACAAATAATTAAATGTTACCATGTTTTTATTGAACACACCATGTAAACATTCACAGTGCAGATGGAACAAGTATGTGAACCCCTAGACTAATGAGATCTCCAAGAGCTAATTGGAGTGAGGTGTCAGCCAACTGGAGTCCAATCAATAAGATGAGATTGGAGGTGTTGGTTACAGCTGCCCTGCCCTCTAAAAAACACACACCAGTTCAGGGTTTGCTTTTCACAAGAAGTATTGCCTGATGTGAATGATGCCTTGTACAAAAGAGCTCTCAGAAGACCTACGATTAAGAATTGTTGACTTGCATAAAGCCGGAAAGGGTTTTAAAAGTATCTCCAAAAGCCTTGCTGTTCATCAGTCCACGGTAAGACAAATTGTCTATAAATGGAGAAAGTTCAGCACTGCTGCTAATCTCCCTAGGAGTGGGCGTCCTGTAAAGATGACTGCAAGAGCACAGTGCAGACTGCTCAATGAGGTGAAGAAGAATCCTAGAGTGTCAGCTAAAGACTTACAAAAGTCTCTGGCATATGCTAACATCCCTGTTAGCGAATCTATGATACGTAAAACACTAAACAAGAATGGATTTCATGGGAGGATACCACAGAGGAAGCCACTGCTGTCCAAAAAAAACCATTGCTGCATGTTTACAGTTTGCACAAGAGCACCTGGATGTTCCACAGCAGTACTGGCAAAATATTCTGTGGACAGATAAAACCAAAGTTGAGTTGTTTGGAAGAAACACACAACACTATGTGTGGAGAAAAAGAGGCACAGCACACCAACATCAAAACCTCATCCCAACTGTGAAGTATGGTGGTGGGGGCATCATGGTTTGGGGCTGCTTTGCTGCATCAGGGCCTGGACAGATTGCTATCATCGAAGGAATAATTAATTCCCAAGTTTCTCAAGAAATTTTGCAGGAGAACTTAAGGCCATCTGTCCACCAGCTGAAGCTCAACAGAAGATGGGTGTTGCAACAGGACAACGACCCAAAGCATAAAAGTAAATCAACAACAGAATGGCTTAAACAGAAGAAAATACGCCTTCTGGAGTGGCCCAGTCAGAGTCCTGACCTCAACCCGATTGAAATGCTGTGGCATGACCTCAAGAAAGCGATTCACACCAGACATCCCAAGAATATTGCTGAACTGAAACAGTTCTGTAAAGAGGAATGGTCAAGAATTACTCCTGACCGTTGTGCACGTCTGATCTGCAACTACAGGAAACATTTGGTTGAAGTTATTGCTGCCAAAGGAGGCTCAACCAGTTATTAAATCCAAGGGTTCACAAACTTTTTCAACCTGCACTGTGAATGTTTACATGGTGTGTTCAATAAAAATATGGTAACATTTAATTCTTTGTGTGTTATTAGTTTAAGCAGACTGTGATTGTCTATTGTTGTGACTTAGATGAAAATCAGATCACATTTTATGACCAATTTGTGCAGAAATCCATATCATTCCAATGGGTTCACATACTTTTTATTGCAACTGTATGTATTTTTGTTTAACAATGGAAGATTGTTCCAGTCAAATCAAGGTCATATTCTTGTTCTAATGTGAAAATAATAAATGTAATGTTTTTGGATCATAGTGTATTTCCCTAACTGACTTTAATATATTTGTGATGTCTTAGTGATTTCCCTATCTTGACATTAGAACTTGAAGTCATATTCAAGGTATTAATGTTGTCAGCATGTGCTATAGTAATGGAAAAAGATAAGTACCCTCTTAACTCAAAATAGTCTTCTGCTATGAAAGTGCCAGAAGGCACAGCTGCAACCAAAGCAAAATACATTGCATGCAGACAGTACTGCTGTTGAAGCTGCAAATGTACAATGAGTATTATGAAACGGCTAAGGAAACATGCATCATTATTTTGTTCCCTGTACTTTCCTAATACACTTGTGAATGGAACTGCTTAATTTAATTGCTATCTTGTGGTACACAAAATGAAAAGTGCTTAAAGCATTTCTGCCACTATTTAAAATGATATTTAGGTCATTTTTTTCCTGAATCAGATATAAATAACATAACTTACATGCATTTGATTTTATTTCTTTAATTTTGCTTCCATTTTCAATCCTTGCATTTTCCGTACTGCTTTATTTGTATTCATGGCTGCCTGATTAGCGGTGGGTCTTATGTGGTCTTTTAAATGGTATTTGTGAGTCAGTGTTGCCAGTACCTGAAGATGTCATACATGACGAAACGCGTTGAGCATAGTTCGAACACGCTGACATCACACCCTAAAACGTGTAATACGTTCACAGTTAGGATGTGCCGACAATGTTTCTTGTGAGTCTAAAGCCCTGTACACACGATTGGATTTCCTATGGATTCAAATACGATGGATTTTTCCATCGGAATTCCGATGAAGCTGACTTCCATCAGTCTTGCCTACACACCATCAGTCAAAAATCCGACCGTCCCAAACGCCGTGACGTAAAACACTCAGACGAGCCGAGAAAAATGAAGTTCAATGCTTCTGAGCATGCGTCGACTTGATTCTGAGCATGTGTGGGTTTTTTCTCCGATGGAGTTCCACACAGACGATCGGAATTTGCTATCGTTTTTTTTTCTCATCGGATAAATTTAAAACATGTTCTATTTTTTCTCACCGATGGAAAAAAGACCGATGGGGCCCATACACGATCGGTTTGTCCGATGAAAAAGTCCATCGGACCGTTTTCATCGGTAAAACCGATCGTGTGTATAGGGCATAAGCCAGTTTTTATCTTTGTATTTTATATGGATACTTTTATTACATTTTATTATTGGGGCTCTTTTTTGTGTCATTATTCAAACAACACCGTGTCTGCAACATTTACAAATTGGGAGCAGTGAATGAGAACACAGAAGCTTCACATCTTTACCATGTGGACTTTAATGTGTATTGACCTATTTTATGCAGTGCTGTCCTTCTATCTGGTTAGTTTCTACTTTTTTTTTATCAAGTATTTATATTATTTTTTTATTTTTTTGCAACATGATAAAACCATACAACCATTTTCTTTTTATATGCAACAATTAATTCCGCATACCCCTCCCCTCCCCTACCCCATATTCCCAATCATTCCCCCTTCTCCCTCAAGCATATTCCATCCTCACTTATCCATCACCCACCCTCAAACGTGTCTCCACTTCTATCCATTGTTTCCACATACTTTTACATTTCTTTTTATTTCCCCGCTTAGTGTATAAATTCCTCTTTCGTGACAGTGTCGTCCATCACCTTTCTCCTTTCTCCATTCTGTCCCTCTTGGGGGGTCCGTCGCTTGCCACCTCTGCGCAATGAGTTTCCTTCCTTGAAACAAACACCTTATTATTGCCGTTTGTATATCTCCTGACATTCCCCTTTCTTCCAGGAGACCCAATACACATGTCATAACCTCCGGTTGCAGAGATGTCCCGAACACAACATTTATCTTCTCTACAATCTCTTTCCAGTACTGATATAGCTTGGGACACCTCCAGATCAAGTGTATTAGGTATCCCCTGTAGTCTCCCCATCTCTGACATTTTGCATCAGGTCTCCTACCAAACTGAAACATCTTTTGAGGTGTATAGTACGCTCTATGTATCAAGTAGAGGTGGGATACTATTTGGGAAGGGGATAATGATACTCTAGGTCCTGCTTCCAATATACGTTTCCACTGTTCCTGTGATAATGGGCCCACATCCCTCTACCATTTATCCTTGTTTTTAATATCTGATCCCTCTCCCTGATCCGCCCCTCTATGCTCCTATACATATCTGAAATCGTCCCTCTAGAAGCGTCTGTGTTTACTAATTTACGGAGAGAGGGCATTTCGTTCCATTCTGGTGATCCCTGTCTGAACTGCGCATTCAGCGCATGCCTGATTTGCAGGTATCTATAGAAAGATCTATTCGGGACTGCATAATCTTCCCTTATCTCTTGGAATGACTTTATTCTCCCTGTTCTAAAAAGTTGTGCCAGGAGCAGGGATGAGCCGAACACCCCCCTGTTCGGTTCGCACCAGAACCTGCGAACAGACAGAATGTTCGCGTGAACTTTAGAACCCTATCAAATACAATGGACTCGAACGTTCGAAATCTAAAGTGCTAATTATAAAGGCTAATATGCAAGTTATTGTCCTAAAAAGTGTTTGGGGACCCAGGTCCTGCCCCAGGGGACATGTATCAATGCAAAAATAAGTTTTAAAAACGGCAGTTTTTTCGGGAGCAGTGATTTTAATAATGTTTAAAATGAAAAAATAAAAGTGAAATATTCCTTTAAATTTCGTACCTAGGGGGTGTGTATGATATGCATGTAAAGTGGCGCATGTTTCCCGTGCTTAGAACTGTCCCTAAATAAAATGTCATTTTTGAAGGAAAAAAAGTCATTTAAAACTCACTCGCGGCTATTAATGAATTGTCGGCTCCCGGCAATACATACAAAAGTCATTGATAAAAATAAAAAATAAAGTGTGGGGGTCCCCCAGAATTCAAATACCAGGCCCTTCAGGTCTGGTATAGATATTAAGGGGAACCCCGCCGCAAATTTAAAAAAAAATGCGTGCAGTTCCCCCAAATATCCATACCAGGCCCTTCAGATCTGGCAAGGATTTTAAGGGGAACTCCACCCCAAATTGAAAAAAAATGGCGTGGAGTCCCTCCAAAAATCCATACGAGACCCTTATCCGAGCACGCAACCTGGCAGGCCGCAGGAAAAGAGGGGGGGATGAGAGAGCGCCCCCCCTCCTGAACCGTACCAGGCCACATGCCCTCAACATGGGGACGTCATCGCTGCTGGACGGGAGACTGCATGCCGGCCGGCTCTCCTCTATTTTATGCTCGCAATTTCAGCATTTCTGTAAGTTGCCATTTTATACAAATAAACCAGTTTGTTTAGACGATATACACTATGTGCCTCTCCTTTTCTATTTCTGGACAATGACCATTGGATATTGTGTCCCTGCCTCTGGAGTGTTCCATCCTTGAGTCCTTCATCCACTGCGAGGAAGTGAGCTATTCAGGTGTTTGGCTTGTAATTAGCTTGCCTTCTGTAAGCGCATTGATTTGGTGGTGGTGCACGTGTGCAGTTTGGTGCGAGTTTTGAAGTTCACCCTTTTCTTCTCCATTTACATCTTCATTTCAAGATTTACATTATGGATTTTATTTTTGATTTCATTATGGATTTGTTTATGGACATTCACATTAATAATTGATTTTTATTGGTGCTTTTCTTTGGTGTTCATCTAATTATCAATTTATTGGTGTTCACATTATTGTCATTTATTTGTCAGTTACACCATTAGTTTGGTACAAGATGATCATTGCACATATTCATATTTTGTCTAATAATTTTTGCGCAGCTCTTTCTTTCTCTTTTTGTCCTTCATTAGTGGTTTGTCTATACACTTTGAGCGTGCTGCATACTTAGGGGTCATATTCAATTAAATTTTTATTCAATTTTATTTAATTTATTTAGGTTATTTAATCTTTCTTGAGATTATTTCATTTATTAAGCGCGGTATATTCCTTTTCCTTTTGCGACTTTTCCAAGGTGTTTGTGTGGGTTTTTTTTTGTTTTTTTTACACTTTCTTCATGAAATGGTAGGGGTACAATGTACCCCTTACCAATTCACATAGGGGGGCGGGATCTGGGGGTCCCCTTTGTTAAAGGGGTCTTCCAGATTCCGATAAGCCCCCTGCCCGCAGACCCCCACAACCACTGGCAAGGGTTGTGGGGATGAGGCCCTTGTCCCCATCAACATGGGGACATCCTCCCCATGTTGAGGGCATGTGGCCTGGTACGGTTCAGGAGGGGGGGGCGCTCTCTCGTCCCCCCCTCTTTTCCTGCAGCCTGCCAGATTGCGTGCTCGGATAAGGGTCTGGTATGGATTTTTGGGGGACTCCACGCCATTTTTTTTTAATTTGGGGTGGAGTTACCTTTAAAATCCATGCCAGATCTGAAGGGCCTGGTATGGATATTTGGGGGAACCGCACACATTTTTTTTTTAAATTTGCGGCGGGGTTCCCCTTAATATCTATACCAGACCTAAAGGGCCTGGTAATTGAATTCTGGGGGACCCCCACGCTTTTTTTTTATTTTTATCAATGACTTTTCTATGTATTGCCGGGAGCCGACAATTCATTAATAGCCGCGAGTGAGATTTAAATGACTTTTTTTCCTTCAGAAATGACACTTTGTGCAGGGACAGTTCTAAGCACGGGAAACATGCGCGACTTTACATGCATATCACACCCCCCAGGTACGAAATTTAAAGGAATATTTCACTTTTATTGTTTCACTTTAAGCATTATTAAAATCACTGCTCCCAAAAAAACTGCAGTTTTTAAAACTTTTTTTTGCATTGATACACGTCCCCTGGGGCAGGACCCGGGTCCCCAAACACTTTTTATAACAATAACTTGCATATAAGCCTTTATAATTAGCACTTTAGATTTCTCCCATAGACTTTTCGAATTTGCCGCGAACACCCCAATTTGTTCGCTGTTCGACGAACGGGCGAACAGGCAATGTTCGAGTCGAACATGAGTTCGACTCGAACTCGAAGCTCATCCCTAGCCGGGAGGTGTATTTCACATCTATCCCATTCCTCAATTTTTCCCATAACCTTGAGTTCCTTTAGATTATTATTATCCCATATGGGTGAAAATTCAGAGAATTTCCGGCTATATACTGCCCTGGGTCCCTTGTTACATTTATTCCCAGGTATCTCATTTGGCTCATGACTTTCACTTGGGCTATCTGCTGTGATAATGGGTCTATTGGCAAAAGTGCAGATTTATCCCAATTAATTGTCAACCCTGAAAAATTACCAATAATACCCATTGCTGTCTCCAGTGAAGACTGTGTGTCCCCTAGAAAAAGTAGTACATCATCTGCGTGCATTGTGACCTTCTCCTTCCCCAGCCTCCTCTTAAAGCCCTGTACTTCCGGGGATGCTCTTTTGGCGATAGCCAGGGGCTCCATTGCTAGGGCGAAAAGCAGGGGCGACAATGGGCACCCCTATATATGCAAAAAGAATTAATAAAAATGCGCTACCCTTAAACAAGCAATCATAGTGCTAATGATTCATATGTGTTCACACACACCAAAAAACAAAAACAGAAAAAAAATTCTGTTAATAAAACACGGCGAATATATCTGAAATATCCCCTGTGCACAGATAAATGAATAAATAAAAAAATATATATATATATATATAAAAAAATGTGAAAGAGAGAAAGTCCGAATGAAGTTCATAAACAAAAAAGCCACATCTGCTGATGTATATATAACGGACTCTTCTAAGCAGCTGTAGGCGAAATATCCACATCCAACTTGCTCAAACGAATTATAGAAGAAATAGCAGCTTACCAAATATAATAGATCTCTGTCACGGAGATCTATAGGGGCTCAGATTCATATGGTGATCCCACCGGACATTCAGCCACGAAACACTGGAATCGAACGATATCCTCCTCCTCCTGGATATTTATTCCAAGAAAAGAGCTCTCCCTCCAGGTATCCGCTGATGTAATTGGCTCATGCAGCAAAATGAATGTTGATATGGAAGAAAAATAAATAAAACCTCATGGTGCAGTATTCCTAATAAAATAGGATTCCCTTTATTTATCCTGGGTAAAAAATGACATCCAGCAGGTTTTCAAAACAAGAGCGGCAAAACTCCAAAGAAACGAATGCTGGTACTCAGCTGCGGTCTGTGCCGATCAGCTGTAGCGTAGTGACGTCACGTTCGTTAGCTCCACCCGACGCTGCGTTTCGTCGTAAGAGGCGTCCACTGGGAAAGGAGGCTAAGGAACGGACGTCACTTACCACACTTTTGTAATGGCAGAGGGATGACACCGGAAGCCGTAAATAAGAAAAACCTCCGGCGCCCCGTGTCAGGATAATGTAATCCCTGAGCGCTCAATAACAAAGGTAAAGAGGCTGCCTAGGACACAATAGTTACCGTTGATATAATCATAAAATTAACATTTAAAAACTGACAAAATTAAACATCTTAAAAATGAACATATAAACATATGTATAAAAAACGGGAAGGTATATTCTACACACATGATTGCAACCACTGAAAAAAAAAATATATATATACACACATATCAGTCTGCAAGAAACATACTTATAATAGCAATATATGTGCAACCACATGGATTCCACTACCATGAAACTCAAAATATTGCGCAGACACCAATGGGTGAAAACCCCCCATTGATGTCTTGTGACAACATTTATAATATACCCTTTACTATACCACATCCCAGGGGTCCCAATGGATAAAGGGGCCCCTGAGTGGAGCATATGAGTGCCTCTTTGCAACACATATTAAAGTTAAAGGTTAATTCCACTACATAAGTACACACTACCATCTAGTGGTGAAGAGGAGAATACCTTTACATAAAATAATACACATATGGATGGACACAAAAAAATTCAAAAAACTTCCCATATATGTTATGTTGGCCTACCTCCTTCAAATTTGACCCCTGGGAAGTAATGTTAACATTTTGATATATTTATGTAAGGTAGGACTCATGAGAGCACTAATAGGTGGTAAACTTAACTATTGTTTATAAAACAATTTATATCCCACTCTATATTGAGGCCAAGGGGTCGATAGCATTGTAAATTAAAAATCCACCTCGTTTCTCTACGAGATATTGAACGCTTAAGGTCACTACCCCTCCAATGGGGAGTATAGGCCTCAATGCCTATTACCTCCAGAAGAGAGGGGTCTCTGTTGTGGCATAGATGAAAATGCCAAGAGACACTATGATCTTTAAAACCCTTGCGTATATTGGCCAAATGCTTCCCTATCCTAATTTTTAGGGCGCGGGTAGTTCTTCCAACGTATTGAAACCCGCATGGGCAACGGAGTAAGTATATCACCCCTACTGTCGCACATGTGATGAAACTGGAGATCTTATATTCTTTAGAGGTGATATGAGAGGTGAAAGAGGAAGTTTTAAAGGTTTTGGATGATTTGCAAACTTTGCACCTCCTACACGGAAAAAAGCCTTTTAGGTTTCCAAACATACTTATCTGCTGTGGTGGGTCTACCACACTGGGTGCTATTAAATCCTTCAGATTTTGGTTTTTCCTAAAAAGGACTTGAGGTCTCTCAGGTAGTGTAGGCCCCAAAGCCTGATCACTCTTGAGCACTCCCCAGTGTTTACGTATGACCCTATTGACCCACCAAAAATGAGAAGAGAAAGTGGTCAAAAAGGACCATTGCAAATCAGTTGTGGTATTTTTTTCTTTAATTTTAGGTACTAATAGGTTTTTCCTATCTAGTTTAGCAACATCCCTGAGATCATTTTCCAAGGTGCGGAGCTCATACCCCTTTTCCAAAAACCGTCTTTGAAGTACCCTGGCCTGGGTTTCGTAGTCACTCAGCCGCGAACAGTTTCGTCTTATCCGCTGAAACTGTCCCTTAGGGATAGCCCTAAGCCAGTTAGGGTGATGTCCACTGCTTGTTGGGATATACCCATTTTTGTCAGTGCTCTTAAAATAAGTCTTAGTCAAAAGAGAGTTGTTTTCTTTGAAAATCACCAAATCCAAAAAGTTAACCGATACAGCACTATACTCATATGTGAATCGGATTCCCCAATTGTTGGCATTAAGGGTAACCATGAAATCGCATAGAGACCCCGCATTTCCTTTCCACAAGAAGAAAGCGTCATCGATATATCTTCGCCATATTAGTAGGCGGGGCTCCTGTAGGGAAAAAAGTTGGTCATTTTCCCACAGGGCCATGAACAATCCTGCGAGGCTTGGGGCAAATTTAGCCCCCATGGCCACGCCCGTGCTCTGGAGATAATACTGCCCGCCATAATAAAAATAGTTGTGTTCCATGGCGAAGTTCAACAGTTTCATAACAAAATCCAAAGTTGAGGATTTTAATGACAGATCCTTACGAAGGAAAAACTCTGCAGCCTTATACCCCAAATCATGGGGTATAATGGTATAAAGAGAAGCAACGTCTGCTGTTACCAGCAGGACGTCTTCTTCAATTTGATATTCTGACATTTCCCTAATGATCTGCATTGAATCCTTCAAAAATGCGGGTGTTTTTGCTACTATTGGTTGTAAGAATACATCAATAAATTTGCCAATCCTAGAGGTTAGGGAATCTATCCCGCTGACAATGGGACGTCCGGGGGGTTGCACTGGGTTCTTATGAACTTTGGGAATGTAGTAAATTATAGGGGTACGTGGGGCTAGAGGTATAAGAAAATCAAATTCCTTATCGTTAATAACTCCTTTTCTGTGTCCCTCTTGAACTATGCTGTTCAACAGCTGTTTATAGTTCTCCATAGGATCCCTGCGTAGGATAGTATAGGTTTTTCTATCCGCCAGCAAGGTTTCCATTTCCTTAAGATAATCCCCTTTTTTTAGAACAACAATCCCCCCCCCCCCTTATCTGCTGGCCTTATGATCAAGTTTTTTCTTCCACACAAGGATGCTATGCCTTCCTCTACATTCCTAGGTCTTTCCTTCTTAAATTTTACTGATGATAGTTCTTGTAAGACAAGCTCTTTAAACACTGTGATACTTGGTGCTGGTTTTCCCGGGGGATTGAACATTGACGCATTTTTCAGGCCTGTCCCTCCCCTATTCGTCTCTATCATCGGAGTACTATTCCTAAGAACTGGATTGGTCAAAAAATGCCGTTTTATACTTTAATTTTCTAGTAAATTTCTGTACATCCAGAAACATCTGGAATTTGTTCAAAGGTTTCCTGGGGGCATATTTTAATCCCTGATTTAATGTGATTTTTTCAGATTTGGTGAGCTCCTCCCCACTGAGATTAAAAACTCCTTGGCATGTTAGTTCTGTCTCAGTTTTTTTGGTGTTGCTCCACTGACCTCCTCTGCATCCTCTCTGAGTCTTCCCTTTTTTCCCCGGCCCTTTCCTAAAAAAGTATCCGTCTTATTTCTAAGAGGTGCTGCTCCAGGAAGATCTTCATATGGTCTTCCTTTTGTATTACTTTGAGTCCTGGAAGCAGCCCCATATTGTTCATTCTCCTCAAAATCCTCATTGGGCCGTTGTAGTGGCCCATATTGGTTATGTACTGGAATGTCATACCTCCAAGGTACCTGTGGGGAAACAAATGAATTTTCCCTATGCTCATCTCCAGAGCTATTCCTATAATTAGGATCTCCATATTGTCCATGATGGTCCATATAGGCAGGTCTATTTGGGGGATATGCATATGTATTGGTGTTATATTGATTATATCCATGGGGTTGTTTATTACCCCTATTTCCCCCTTGATTAGGAAATCTTCCCTGGTTTCTGGGATGTTGATACGATTGCTGATGCGGGGGTGGATAATAATTAGAACCATTGGTAGGGGGTCTTCCATAATTATAATTCCCCTTCTTTTTATTGTTCTGCTGGGGAGTCTTTTGTCCTCCCACTCTTCCCTGTCCTTGATCTCTATATCCTGGGGTGGAGGGGGGTGGGGGCCCCATTCGGGACCCAGAGTGTTCCGGACCGAGCAAAGTCGGTACTTCTTCCCCTGCACTCTGTTCTTCCATGGCTACTACTTCTGCTGGTTTAGCAAAATTTTCACGATGGTTCTCCTGCCATTTGAAGACATTGTGGGACTTATAGTCCTCAACGTCTCGAAAGTACTTTTTTCGTTTTTTGGCACGTTGCTCTTCTTCTTCCTCAATCATGATTTCTCTCAATTCTTTGGTATAAACTTGATACAGCCCCTCTTTGGTCATGGGGGCCAATTTCTCTTTTATCTCATTTATTTCCTGCTGCAATTTAGCTACTTTGGATCTCTTTCTGGTTACTAAAAACTCGAGGAACGCTAACCCTACACCATTAAAGTAAAGGAACCATTCACTCAGGTCACTATCACCCCTATCAGGAAAAACATGCCACCTCAGACTCCTCGGAATCATTTTTTCTTGCAAATAACGTTCCAAGAAAACAATATCCCAAGTGGCATGTAGTTCTGCTATGAGCACATTCTTTAGTCTCATAAAGATACCCCTAATACCATCTGCTTCAGAATTGGCTTGATCGAACACTTCATCTGGGTTAATCTTTCTATTTTTGTGAAAATCAAAAATATCCATAGTGAAAAAATATTATGTTAACAATAATATTCTATATATACTAAATTGCCGCAATAATAACAAAGATTCCGGCAATGAAGCTATATATTGGAAAGCTGCGTGATAATGTGTATTCAAAGGCAATATTGTAAAAATGGAAAAAATCCGCGCTAACCGTGATTAAAATTAGTGAATTAATTAAATATAAGAACCATTATATATATATAAATAATAATGGTAAAATTAATAAAGTGAATTAATGGGTGCTGCAAAAAAATTATAGCTGGAATAACCACTACACAAATATATGCAAAAAGAATTAATAAAAATGTGCTACCCTTAAACAAGCAATCATAGTGCTAATGATTCATATGTGTTCACACACACCAAAAAACAAAAAACAAAAACAGAAAAAAAATTCTGTTAATAAAACACGGCGAATATATCTGAAATATCCCCTGTGCAC
Source organism: Rana muscosa (assembly GCA_029206835.1). Taxonomy (NCBI): domain Eukaryota; kingdom Metazoa; phylum Chordata; class Amphibia; order Anura; family Ranidae; genus Rana; species Rana muscosa. The sequence goes on along the minus strand of CM055122.1, from coordinate 103,707,129 downwards.
AGATAAATGAATACATTTAAAAAAAAAATATATATATATATATAAAAAATGTGAAAGAGAGAAAGTCCGAATGAAGTTCATAAACAAAAAAGCCACATCTGCTGATGTATATATAACAGACTCTTCTAAGCAGCTGTAGGCGAAATATCCACATCCAACTTGCTCAAACAAATTATAGAAGAAATAGCAGCTTACCAAATATAATAGATCTCTGTCACGGAGATCTATAGGGGCTCAGATTCATATGGTGATCCCACCGGACATTCAGCCACGAAACACTGGAATCGAACGATATCCTCCTCCTCCTGGATATTTATTCCAAGAAAAGAGCTCTCCCTCCAGGTATCCGCTGATGTAATTGGCTCATGCAGCAAAATGAATGTTGATATGGAAGAAAAATAAATAAAACCTCATGGTGCAGTATTCCTAATAAAATAGGATTCCCTTTATTTATCCTGGGTAGTGATGAGCCGAACACCCCCGGGTTCGGTTCGCACCAGAACCCGCGAACGGACCGAAAGTTCGTACGAACATTAGAACCCTATTAAATACAATGGATGCGAACGTTCGAATTCTAAAGTGCTAATTATAACGACTATTATGCATGTTATTGTCCTAAAAAGGGTTTGGGAACCCGGGTTCTGCACCAGGGGACATGTATCAATGCAAAAAGAAGTTTTAAAAACGGTTGTTTTTCGGGAGCAGTCATTTTAACCACTTCAGCCCTGGAAGAATTTACCCCCTTCCTGACCAGAGCACTTTTTGCGATGCAGCACTGCGTCGCTTTAACTGACAATTGCGCGGTCGTGCGACGTTGAACCTAACCAAAATTGACGTCCTTTTTCCCCCACAAATAGAGCTTTCTTTTGGTGGTATTTGATCACCTCTGCGGTTTTTATTTTTTGTGCTATAAACAAAAGAAGAGTGACATATTTGAAAAAAATGCAATATTTTTTACTTTTTGATTTAATAAATATCACAATTTTTTTTTTTTAAAACAATTTTTTTTCTAAGTTTAGACCGATACGTATTCTACATATTTTTGGTAATTTTTTTTTGCAATAAGCGTATATTGATTGGTTTGCGCAAAAGTTATAGCGTCTACATAATAGGGGATAGATTTATGGCATTTTTATTTTTTTTATTTTTTTTACTAGTAATAGCGGCGATCTGCGATTTTTATTGTGACCGTGACATTGCGGCAGACACATCGGACACTATTGGCGCGTTTTTGGGACCATTCACATTTATACAGCGATTAGTGCTATAAAACTGCACTAATTACTGTGTAAATGTGACTGGCAGGGAAAGGGTTAACACTAGGGGGCGATCAAGGGGTTAATATGTTCCCTATTGAGTGATTGTAACTGTAGGGGGAGGGGACTCACAAGGGGAGGAGACCGATCTGTGTTCCTCTGTACTGGGAACACACATCGGTCTCCTCACCTCTGACAGGAGGTGGATCTGTGTGTTTACACACACAGATCCACACTTCTGCCGTGATCGTGGGCAATCGCGGGTGCCCAGCGGACATCGCGACCGCCGGGCACACTCACCGGGTCACGAGCGTTGCCGCGGGTGCGCGCGCGCGCCGCCGGCGGCGCGCGCTCGCCCCATAGACGGCCGGGAAAAAAAGGACGTCATATGACGTCCGCCCGGAGGGAGGGAGGGTTCCTGCCGGCGTCATATGTCTATGACCCGGTAGGAAGTGGTTAATGATGCATAAAGTGAAAAAAAAAAAGTCAAATATTCCTTTAAATATCGTACCTGGGGGGTGTCTAAAGTATGCCTGTGAAGTGCCACGTGTTTCCCGTGTTTAGAACTGTCCCTGCACAAAATGACACTTCTAAAGGAAAAAAAAGCCATTTAAAACTGCTTGCGGCTTTAATGTAATGTCTGGTCCCGGTAATATGGATGAAAATCTTTAAGAAAAATGGCATAGCTACCCCATGACCCCCCCCCCTACCCCAGCCCATTACCAGCCCCTTTGGGTCTTGTATGGATATTAAGGGGAACCCCGCACATAAAATAAAAAAGGCCCTATATACTCTGAACAGCCGTATACAGGCGGTGCATACAAGACAGGGACTGTAGGTTTGTTCTTATGTAGAATCTGTTTGTAATTTTGAACAGGTACATTGTTTAAGTGTAGCTCCAGCCCAAAAATCTATTTTTAAACTTTTTGGAAAACATAGGTAAGGGTTATCACCCCTGTAACATTTGTTTTGCTGTCTGTGCCCCTGTTCAGAACATTTCACCTCACTTTCCGTCCCAATGACAACTGTTTTTGAAATGTGGTGTTTTTCTTGAAACAAGGATTGCTGATAAAGCATCAGTACAGAGGAGACACCTTTCTCCCATATTAATTCTTACAGGAGAGAATTTTCCTTCCAAGGGGTAGATTTCCTCTCACTTCCTGTTGTCTTCTTGCGTTTGCAAGTAGGAGTCGTTTGTAAGTTGGATGTTTGAAAGTAGGGACCTGCCGTATATACTCTGCAGAAATAGGCCCCTTAGTTGTTAGTGTTGGCACAACACTGTAAGCACTCACAGTTACTCTTGGTTGGTGCTGGAACGCCCTGCTGTCAACTATTATATCAGGAATTTTAATTACATATAATTGTTGAACAGTGGTAGTAAAAATTGGGCCTTTGATGGTGGTGCTGGTGCCACAACACTGTAAGCCCTGACAGTTACTCTTGGTGGGTGCAGCAATGGGCCCTGCTGTGAATTATTAGATCAAGAATTGTAATTGCATGCCCCTGTTGAACAGGGGCTGAAAAATTGGGCCTTTCGTGGTGGTGGTGGTGGTGGTGGTGTTGCCACAACACTGTAAGCCCTCAGAGTTACTCTTGGTGGGTGCAGGAATGGGCCCTGCTGTGAATTATTAGATCAAGAATTGTAATTACATGCCCCTTTTGAACAGGGGCTGAAAAACTGGGCCTTTCGTGGTGGTGGTGGTGGTGGCGTTGCCACAACACTGTAAGCCCTCAGAGTTACTCTTGGTGGGTGCAGCAATGGGCCCTGCTGTGAATTATTAGATCAAGAATTGTAATTACATGCCCCTGTTGAACAGGGGCTGAAAAATTGGGCCTTAGGCACTGGTGGCACAACACTACAACCCCTCACAGATACTGTACTTGGAGCACAGCAATGAGCCCTGTTGCAAAGTATTGCTTCAAAAATTGTAATGACACGCCCCTGTTAAACAGGGGCTGAAAAATTGGGCCTTAGGCACTGGTGGCACAACACTCCAACCCCTCACAGATACTGTACTTGGAGCACAGCAATGAGCCCTATGGCAAATTATTGCTAAAAAAATTGTAATTACACGCCCCTGTAAAACAGGGGCTGAAAAATTGGGCCTTAGCCACTGGTGGCGGCACCCATAAACAAAAATGATCTTCCAAGCTATCATCATCAATCGTATCATTGAGGACTCGGAGGAGGAGGATAGCCAGTCAACATAACAGCACAGGCACTCAGCATCAGCATCAGTCTTGAAGGGATGTGACATGTTAAAATCAATTAGTCTGTTATATCAGCATCATGTGTGTGGTAGCTGGTGGTGATCCAAGACTGGTTCATCTTGATGAAAGTCAGTCGATCAACCGAGTCGGTGGACAGGCGCACCCTGTGATCCGTGACAAATCCTCCAGCAGCACTGAATGTGCGTTCCGAAAGAACGCTGGATGCAGGACAGGCCAGTAGCTCAATTGCATACTGTACAAGCTCTGGCCAGTGATCCATCCTCAAGACCCAGTAAGCCAGAGGATTTTCGGTGGGGAAGGTGTCCAAGTGTGACCTTGCCCCTAGATATTCCTGCACCATGTTTATCAGACGCTGGCGATGGTTGCTGGAACCGATCATACTTTGGGGCTGCGGACTAAAGAATTGTCTGAACGCATCGGTCAGACGGCCACCTTCCCCACCGCTCCTTCTTTGACTGGCCGAAGCCTCAGCAACTCGTTGTCCAGGACCAGGAGTTTGTAACCTCCCAGTCTCTGGGAACGCGTTGCACAGACCTTTCTGCAAGGCCTCCCGGAGTTGTCTCATCCTCTGCTCCCTCTGCGACGGTAACATAAGGTCCGCAACCTTACCCTTGTACCGTGGATCAAGGAGAGTGGCCAGCCAGTAATGGTCCCTCTCCTTGATCCGAAGAATACGAGGATCCTTCCGCAGACTTTGCAGGATCAGGGAGGCCATGCAGCGTAGGTTTGCTGAGGCATTCGGTCCGGAGTCCTCTGGGTCACTAAGGACGACATGATCCGCAGCCACCTCCTCCCAGGCACGTACAAGTCCACTGGTTTCTTGGGACTGTAAATCATCCCTAAAAGACTGCTGCTGATGATGCTGAGTGCCAGCCTCCACCTCCATGCTGACACAATCCTCCTCCTCCTCCTCCTCCTCTTCCTGTGCGATGGGTGGGACAGAAGGAACACTGTCTGGGTAAAGGGGGCCTTGAGAGGCAAGGAAGTCCTCCTCTTCCTGCCTCTGTTCTGCCTCAAGTGCCCTGTCCATTATTCCACGCAGCGTGTGCTCCAACAGGTGGACAAGAGGTACAGTGTCACTGATGCATGCACTGTCACTGCTCACCATCCTCGTGGCCTCCTCAAATGGTGCCAGGACAGTGCATGCATCCCTGATCATGCCCCACTGGCGTGGAGAAAAAAAACCAAGCTCCCCTGACCCTGTCCTGGTGCCGTAGTCGCACAGGTACTCATTGATGGCCCTCTGCTGCGTGTGCAGCCGCTGCAGCATGGCCAACGTTGAGTTCCACCTGGTGGGCATGTCACATATAAGGCGGTTCTTGGGCAGGTTCAACTCCTTTTGCAGCTCAGCCAGGCGAGCACTGGCATTATAAGATCTGCGGAAATGCACACAGACTTTCCTGGCCTGCCTCAGGACATCCTGTAAGCCCGGGTACCTGCCCAAGAACCGCTGCACCACCAGGTTAAGGACGTGAGCCACACAGGGCACATGGGTCAGTTGTCCCTGTCGGAGGGCGGAGAGGAGGTTGGTGCCATTGTCGCAAACCACCATTCCTGGCTTAAGCTGGCGTGGCGTCAACCACCTCTCGGCCTGGCCCTGCAGAGCAGACAGGACCTCTGCCCCAGTGTGGCTTCTGTCCCCCAAACACACCAGCGCAAGCACGGCATGGCATCTTTTTGCCTGCGTACTTGCGTAGCCCCTTGAACGGCTACGGAGCACCGCTGGTTCAGAGGACAAACCACAGGAAGAGGCCATGGAGGAAGAAGAAGAGGAGGGGGTGGAGGAGAGAGGTGTGTCACAACCAGTAGTAGCATTTTGGAGGCGTGGCGGTGGAACAACCTCCAACACTACTGCACCTTGTCCTGCATCCTTCCCAGCTGCCAAAAGAGTGACCCAATGGGCCGTGAAAGAAAGGTAACGTCCCTGTCCATGCCTGCTGGACCATGAGTCAGCGGTAATATGCACCTTACCGCTGACCGCCCTGTCCAGCGAGGCCAAGACATTGCCTTCCACATGCCGGTAGAGAGCCGGAATAGCCTTCCGTGAGAAAAAGTGGCGTTTGGGAACCTGCCACTGAGGAACCGCACATTGCACAAACTCACGGAAGGGGGCCGAGTCTACCAACTGAAAAGGCAGCAGTTGAAGCGCTAGCAATTTAGCCAAGCTAGCATTCAACCGCTGGGCATGTGGATGGCTGGGAGTGAACTTCTTTCGACGGTCCAGCAGCTGGGGCAGGGAAATTTGCCTGCTAGAATCGGACGTCGGTGTACTGCTAGCAGAGTGGCCGCAACTACTTGGCTGTGACACACCTAATTCTACCACCTTCATTCCTCTCAGTGCATGTTTCAGAGAGGACTGAAGTTATAGTGGGGTTGGAGATCCCAGCTGATGCGGTGCAAGGAGAGGTCCGCTTTGTTCTTTGGTGTGGGTCTTTGAGGTAGGCTTGCCAACGAGCTGCATGGCAGGTCAACATATGTCTGGTCAGGCATGTGGTACCCAAGCGGCTGATGTTTTGGCCACGCGATATACGCTTGAGACATATGTTGCAAACAGCAGCTGTGCGATGTGATGCACTAGCCTCAAAAAAGGCCCACACCAAAGAACTTTTTGAATGACGGGCAGAGGCAGCGCCCTGCACAGGCGGAGCTCTGCGGTGTGATTCCGTCGGTGTACTGCCCTTACGCTGGCCACCAAAGGGCATCCTGCCTCGTTGGAGATGTGCCTCCTCCTCATCCTCCTCCTCCTCCTCTCTCCTATTAGGCACCCACGTGGAGTCAGTGACCTCATCATCCCCTCCCTCCTCATCACTGGAGCCAATCTGGCAGTATGCTGCAGCTGCTGGAACATGACTGCCAGATTGGTGTCCTTCTTGAGCATCCCCTCTGTCTGCTCTCACGCTACTGCCTTCCTGTAGCTGGGTTTCATCATCAGACCCTTCGAAATGCTGGGCATCCTCCTGGAGCATGTACCCAACACTGTGCTCAAACAGTTCGGGGGACTCCTCAGGAGGAGGACATGGTGGGTCTAGGGAAGGAGTGACTGATGATGAGTCTGACATTGATACCAGGGAAGAGGACGCTTTGGCAGCTGCTTTGCCAGTACCCTGAGCCTGGGTGAGAGAGGATGAGGAGGAGGAGGGCTTGGTCACCCACTCTACCAAGTCTTCGGCATGATGTGGCTCAACATGTCCAACTGCCGAAAAGAAGGACAAGCGTGTCCCATGGCCATGTGCTGATGACAATGCACCGCGTCCACGACCAGCACTGTTGCCCCCAGACACAGAGCCTGCTTGCCCTCTTTTATTGCCTCCTGACTGTCTGCCTCTCCTTGTTTGCCTTCCAGACATTCTAATAGATGGCCTGCAGGGAGATGGGAAAAAAGCAATAAGGGCTACCTTCAGGTGTCCTTCTCTGTCCCTTTACTTAAGGATTTCTAAATATGGTTGAGGATGATTGCTTTCGCACAGAATAGCACAACGACAATTTCCCTGACTGTCCAAAAAACAAGGATTTCAAAGATGGTTGATGAGGAATGCTTTAGCACAGTATAGCACAAGGAGAATTTCCCTCACTGTCCTTCCCTGTCCCTAGAAACAAGGATTATCACAGTGAAAGAAACTGACACTCTTCCTACCTATAGTTTTCTGTCCCTAGAAAAAATGTTTTTTTAAAGACGGTTGATGATCAATGCTTTAGCACACTATAGCACAAGGAGAATTTCCCTCACTGTCCTTCCCTGTCCCTAGAAACAAGGATTATCACAGTGAAAGAAACTGACACTCTTCCTACCTATAGTTTTCTGTCCATACAAAAAATGTTTTTTTAAAGCTGATTGATGATCAATCCTTTAGCACACTATAGCACAAGTAGAATTTCCCTCACTGTCCTTCCCTGTCCCTAGAAACAAGGATTATCACAGTGAAAGAAACTGACACTCTTCCTACCTATAGTTTTCTGTCCCTAGAAAAAATGTTTTTTTAAAGCTGATTGATGATCAATGCTTTAGCACACTATAGCACAAGTAGAATTTCCCTCACTGTCCTTCCCTGTCCCTAGAAACAAGGATTATCACAGTGAAAGAAACTGACACTCTTCCTACTGTGACAGCAGGAAGGTAAAGTCACCTGGTTGCATCCAGGGGGGTAGATATATTTCGCCCAGATTCAGGCTTTACGCCGACTTATACAACTAGGTGGGGAGTTGTATAAGCCCAGCTAAGGCTAGTGGGCTCATGGACGACTCATATGTCTAGGGAGAGTGTGGGGCGTCGTGCAGACAGGGAGTTGATGAGACCAGCTGAAGCTTGTCAGCTCATTTAGGCCTCTATAAGAACTCCCAGGTTCATTAGATGTTAGCTCATGCCTGGACCCAGACCTGTGTGGACTGTCTAGGGAGAGTGAACCCCTGTGCGGTGAGACAAAGCCTGTGTGGCTATTTGCTTGGACATTTAAAACCAGGGACTTAGGGACTAGGACAGCACTAGGCTGATCCCAGTTGTTAGTTAGGAAACCTGTATGTTTAGTCAGAGGTCAAGTTGACCAGGATTTATTTTGTTTATGTTTCTTTTGCTTTGCTGTGTTTTGTCACTGTAAATAGAAAATAAACCGCACCTTTTTGATTTTGAAAACCACAAACTCCGTTTGCTGGGCCTGTTTTTGTGTGGGGAGCCCATCCCGGGGGTCACACACACCCGCTGCCGAGCTAACCCCCTCACAGTTGGTGGAGAACCAGTGGCAGTTTTTTTTTAAGCCAGCATGGAGGAGATACTGAAGCAGCTGGCTCTAGCAAATGCCAATCAACAGCAGACAAATGCAGGTTTGCAAAAGAGCCTTGCAGCTCATCAACAGAGCCTTGCAGCTCAACAACAGAACTTCGCAGCCCAGCAGCAAGCTCATCAACAGAGCCTTGCAGCCCAGCAGCAGACAAACGCAACTTTGCAACAGAGTCTGGAGGCTCAGCAACAAGCCCAGCAGCAATCTGAGGCCCGCTTCATAGACCTGTTGCAGAAGCAAGAGCAGAGACTACAACAACAGATGGAAGCGGTAATGCAGCAACGTCCGCAGACCAGTGAGGAAAGCCGTCCCACTAATACCGCGTCCTTTGGGGTGAGTCGTTTATTGACAAAAATGACTGGAGAGGATGATCCAGAGGTATTTTTGACCACATTTGAAAGGACCGCTGAAAGAGAAAAGTGGCCTGAGGAGCAGTGGGCTGGACTGGTGGCTCCTCTGTTAACTGGTGAATCGCAGAAAGCTTACTATGACCTAGAGCCTAACCAAGCAAAAGACTATGTGATGCTAAAAGCTGAAATTTTGGCAAGGCTGGGTGTCACCCAGGCTGTCCGGGCTCAGCGTGTGCATAACTGGACTTTCCAGCTTGGAAAACCCCCCAGGTCTCAAATGTATGATCTCATTCACCTGAGCAGAAAGTGGCTACAGCCAGAGACTTTGTCCGCACCAAAGATTGTGGAACGTGTTGTAATGGATCGGTTTTTGAGAGCTCTTCCTACTGCCATCCAAAAGTGGGTAAGCCATGGAGACCCAGAGACGGCCGATGGTCTTGTGGATCGTGTGGAGAAATACTTGGCTACAGAGAACCTGACGGCCTCTTCCAGAGACACTCGGACTTTCCACCCTAAGACCAGACCATCCCCAGGGGCGGATAAGAGGATTCCAAGGGGTGAGGGTGAAGAGAGTGAGAGGGTGGGAGCTCTACCCCAAGTTTGGCGAGAACAGCCTGGGAAATCAGCGGCTCAAGAGGCGGCAAGAAGGATCGTTTGCTACCGCTGCCGGCAAGCGGGACATATTGCAGCCAATTGCCCGGTTGTGGAGGAACCCATGCAGTGTGACTTTCTGACGGGCAGACGTCAGTCGCTGTGTGCGACAGTCGCATGCACTGCCATTCGAGGAACTGAGAAACATTTATGCAAAATGTGTGTTAATGGTAGAAATGTTGTGGTATTGCTGGATTCAGGTAGCCTTGTGACCCTGATAAAGGCTGAGTTAGTTAAAACAGAGGTCTCTGGGAATAGCAAGGTAGCTGTTATTTGTGTGCATGGGGACACCCGAGAGTATCCAGTGACTACAGTGTGTTTCGAGACCCCCAAAGGTACCCTCTCTCATCCAGTGGGCTTAGTATCTCAGTTACCGCATGACGCCATTGTGGGAAGGGATTTTCCGAAGTTCTGGGAACTGTGGGATGATCCTGAGCCCCCCACTGGTGCCCCTATGTACCAGGAATGTGATAGCCAGAACTCCCCTGAGAGTGGTGAGGACTCTCCGGAATTTCCCTTATCAGTATTGGCAGGGGAGACTCAAGAAACTGGAGAGGAGCCCACCTCCTCAGACGAAAACCTACCGTCTGTGGAGTTTTCTGATCTTGAGGTTCACAGGGAAAACTTTGCCACAGAACAGTTGAAAGACCCCGCCCTAATAAAGGCACGGGAAAACGTAGTGAAAATAGATGGCGAGTTAGTGAACCCAGATAATACCTGCACTTACCCATACTTCAGCGTAGAGAAGGACCTACTGTATCGGGTGGCAAAAAGGGCAGAAGAAACCGTTGAGCAGCTTGTGGTGCCCAAACCTTACAGGAAGTTGGTGTTGGAGTTGGCCCATGGGCACATTCTTGGAGGTCATCTGGGGACAGAGAAAACCCGAGAGAGGGTAGTACAGAGATTCTATTGGCCGGGGGTGATGAAGGACATAGAAAATTATTGTTCCTCCTGCCCTGTGTGTCAGAGGTCGGCCCCGATGCCACATTTCCGTAGCCCGCTGGTCCCTCTACCCATCATTGAGGTCCCGTTTGAGAGGATCGCCATGGATTTGGTAGGTCCTATAATCAAGTCCGCTAGGGGGCACCAGTACATATTAGTTATAATGGACTATGCCACCCGTTATCCAGAAGCGATCCCTCTCCGAAATACCTCGGCCAAAACCATAGCCAAAGAGCTATCTCTTGTGTTTAGCCGGGTGGGTATTTGTAAAGAACTGCTTACAGACCAAGGTACACACTTTATGTCCCGGGTTATGAAGGAGCTGTGTAAATTGTTCAAAGTGACGCAATTACGTACATCTGTGTATCACCCCCAAACCGATGGGCTGGTTGAAAGATTCAACAAAACCCTAAAACAAATGTTGAAGAAAGTGGTGGATAGAGATGGAAAGGATTGGGACTGTCTACTTCCTTATCTGATGTTTGCTATTAGGGAGGTGCCCCAATCCTCTACGGGATTCTCCCCCTTTGAGTTACTGTATGGGAGACACCCAAGAGGGCTGTTGGATATTGCCAAGGAAACTTGGGAAAGTGAGAGTTCTCCCCACAGGAGTGTGATTGAGCATGTCGCCCTGATGCAAGACCGAATTGCACAGGTAATGCCCATCGTGAAGGAACATTTGGCCCAAGCGCAGTTAGCACAGCAGAGAGTGTACAACCGTGGAGCCAAGACCCGTACCTTTTCCCCGGGGGATAGGATACTGGTACTTGTCCCTACGGTTGAAAGTAAATTCCTTGCCAAATGGCAAGGCCCCTATGAGATAATGGAAAAAGTGAGCGAAGTGAATTACAAGGTCAGACAACCAGGAAGGCGAAAGCCCGAACAGATCTATCACGTTAATCTGTTGAAAGCCTGGAGGGATAGAGAGTCCCTAGTCGCAGACACTTGGTCACCAGCTCAAACTGGTTGCATCATTCCTGAGGTTGGAATAGCAGCCACCTTGTCACAACCCCAACAACAGGAGGTTAAGGAGTTTGTGCTTCGCAACAAGGAGGTATTCTCTGAGCTGCCGGGACAAACATCTGGGGTAGAGCATGACATCATTACCCCGCCCGGTGAAAGGGTGAAGTTAAAACCCTATCGGATCCCAGAGGCCCGACGGGAGGCAATACGGGAGGAAGTACAGAAAATGCTGAACTTAGGGGTGATAGAGGAGTCCCAAAGTGATTGGTCTAGTCCCATTGTGTTGGTGCCTAAACCGGATGGGAGCTGGCGATTTTGTAACGATTTTCGTCAGTTGAACAAAGTTACAAAATTTGACACCTACCCCATGCCACGTATAGATGAGTTGATCGACCGGCTGGGAACAGCCCGATACATGACGACTCTTGACCTCACAAAAGGGTATTGGCAAATCCCCCTGGCCAAGTCGGCCAAAGAGAAAACCGCATTTGTAACCCCAGACGGGGCGTTCCAATATAAAAGAATGCCGTTCGGGTTACAGAATGCGCCGGCCACATTCCAGCGGAAAATGGACCAGATGCTGAGGCCCCATCGGAAGTATGCTGCGGCTTACCTGGATGACGTAATTGTCCATAGCACAGATTGGGCCTCACATCTGCCAAAAGTGCAAGCAGTCCTGGACTCTGTTCGGGAAGCGGGGTTTACGGCTAACCCCAAGAAGTGTACCATTGGGCAGGAGGAGGCCAAATATCTTGGGTACACCATTGGGAGGGGAGTAATAAAACCCCAACTCAACAAAGTCGAGGCCATCCAGAGTTGGCCACGTCCCAACAGCAAGAAGCAGGTACGAGCCTTTCTGGGAATCGCTGGGTATTATCGGCGATTCATTCCCCACTTTGCTTCTAAGGCTGTGCCCCTAACCAACCTGACGAAGGGGAAAGGGTCGGTCATGATTAAATGGACCCCCGAGGCTGAGGCAGCATTCCAATTCTTGAAACAAGCCTTATGTAGCCAGCCAGTGTTGTACTCACCCGACTTCTCTAAAGACTTTGTCGTACAAAGTGATGCGTCAGATGTGGGGTTAGGAGCAGTATTGTCCCAGGTCTGGAACGGGGAAGAGCACCCAGTCATTTACCTCAGCAGGAAGTTGAAGTCCCATGAGGTAAATTACGCCACCGTTGAAAAGGAGTGTTTAGCGGTGAAGTGGGCTCTAGATTCCCTTCGGTACTACCTGCTAGGTAGGCACTTTGACATGGTTACGGATCACGCTCCGTTAAAGTGGATGGCTCAAAACAAGGAAACAAATAGAAGAGTGAATAGGTGGTTCCTGGCCCTCCAGGAATTCAACTTCACAGTAAAGCATCGCCCTGGCGTTCAAATGGGGAATGTGGATGCTTTGTCTCGAGTACATGAATGCCTGATTGCTGGTGTTCCAACCCCGAGGTTAAAACAAGAGGGGGGGTATGTGACAGCAGGAAGGTAAAGTCACCTGGTTGCATCCAGGGGGGTAGATATATTTCGCCCAGATTCAGGCTTTACGCCGACTTATACAACTAGGTGGAGAGTTGTATAAGCCCAGCTAAGGCTAGTGGGCTCATGGATGACTCATATGTCTAGGGAGAGTGTGGGGCGTCGTGCAGACAGGGAGTTGATGAGACCAGCTGAAGCTTGTCAGCTCATTTAGGCCTCTATAAGAACTCCCAGCTTCATTAGATGTTAGCTCATGCCTGGACCCAGACCTGTGTGGACTGTCTAGGGAGAGTGAACCCCTGTGCGGTGAGACAAAGCCTGTGTGGCTATTTGCTTGGACATTTAAAACCAGGGACTTAGGGACTAGGACAGCACTAGGCTGATCCCAGTTGTTAGTTAGGAAACCTGTATGTTTAGTCAGAGGTCAAGTTGACCAGGATTTATTTTGTTTATGTTTCTTTTGCTTTGCTGTGTTTTGTCACTGTAAATAGAAAATAAACCGCACCTTTTTGATTTTGAAAACCACAACCTCCGTTTGCTGGGCCTGTTTTTGTGTGGGGAGCCCATCCCGGGGGTCACACACACCCGCTGCCGAGCTAACCCCCTCACACTACCTATAGTTTTCTGTCCCTAGAAAAAATGTTTTTTTAAAGATGGTTGATGATCAATGCTTTAGCACACTATAGCACAAGGAGAATTTCCCTCACTGTCCTTCCCTGTCCCTAGAAACAAGGATTATCACAGTGAAAGAAACTGACACTCTTCCTACCTATAGTTTTCTGTCCCTAGAAAAAATGTTTTTTTAAAGACGGTTGATGATCAATGCTTTAGCACACTATAGCACAAGGAGAATTTCCCTCACTGTCCTTCCCTGTCCCTAGAAACAAGGATTATCACAGTGAAAGAAACTGACACTCTTCCTACCTGTAGTTTTCTGTCCCTAGAAAAAATGTTTTTTTAAAGACGGTTGATGATCAATGCTTTAGCACACTATAGCACAAGGAGAATTTCCCTCACTGTCCTTCCCTGTCCCTAGAAACAAGGATTATCACAGTGAAAGAAACTGACACTCTTCCTACCTATAGTTTTCTGTCCCTAGAAAAAATGTTTTTTTAAAGACGGTTGATGATCAATGCTTTAGCACACTATAGCACAAGGAGAATTTCCCTCACTGTCCTTCCCTGTCCCTAGAAACAAGGATTATCACAGTGAAAGAAACTGACACTCTTCCTACCTATAGTTTTCTGTCCCTAGAAAAAATGTTTTTTTAAAGATGGTTGATGATCAATGCTTTAGCACACTATAGCACAAGGAGAATTTCCCTCACTGTCCTTCCCTGTCCCTAGAAACAAGGATTATCACAGTGAAAGAAACTGACACTCTTCCTACCTATAGTTTTCTGTCCCTAGAAAAAATGTTTTTTTAAAGACGGTTGATGATCAATGCTTTAGCACACTATAGCACAAGGAGAATTTCCCTCACTGTCCTTCCCTGTCCCTAGAAACAAGGATTATCACAGTGAAAGAAACTGACACTCTTCCTACCTATAGTTTTCTGTCCATACAAAAAATGTTTTTTTAAAGCTGGTTTATGATCAATCCTTTAGCACACTATAGCACAAGTAGAATTTCCCTCACTGTCCTTCCCTGTCCCTAGAAACAAGGATTATCACAGTGAAAGAAACTGACACTCTTCCTACCTATAGTTTTCTGTCCCTAGAAAAAATGTTTTTTTAAAGCTGATTGATGATCAATTCTTTAGCACACTATAGCACAAGTAGAATTTCCCTCACTGTCCTTCCCTGTCCCTAGAAACAAGGATTATCACAGTGAAAGAAACTGACACTCTTCCTACCTATAGTTTTCTGTCCCTAGAAAAAATGTTTTTTTAAAGATGGTTGATGATCAATGCTTTAGCACACTATAGCACAAGGAGAATTTCCCTCACTGTCCTTCCCTGTCCCTAGAAACAAGGATTATCACAGTGAAAGAAACTGACACTCTTCCTACCTATAGTTTTCTGTCCCTAGAAAAAATGTTTTTTTAAAGACGGTTGATGATCAATGCTTTAGCACACTATAGCACAAGGAGAATTTCCCTCACTGTCCTTCCCTGTCCCTAGAAACAAGGATTATCACAGTGAAATAAACTGACACTCTTCCTACCTATAGTTTTCTGTCCATACAAAAAATGTTTTTTTAAAGGTGATTGATGATCAATCCTTTAGCACACTATAGCACAAGTAGAATTTCCCTCACTGTCCTTCCCTGTCCCTAGAAACAAGGATTATCACAGTGAAAGAAACTGACACTCTTCCTACCTATAGTTTTCTGTCCCTAGAAAAAATGTTTTTTTAAAGCTGATTGATGATCAATGCTTTAGCACACTATAGCACAAGTAGAATTTCCCTCACTGTCCTTCCCTGTCCCTAGAAACAAGGATTATCACAGTGAAAGAAACTGACACTCTTCCTACCTATAGTTTTCTGTCCCTAGAAAAAATGTTTTTTAAAGCTGATTGATGATCAATGCTTTAGCACACTATAGCACAAGGAGAATTTCCCTCACTGTCCTTCCCTGTCCCTAGAAACAAGGATTATCACAGTGAAAGAAACTGACACTCTTCCTACCTATAGTTTTCTGTCCCTAGAAAAAATGTTTTTTTAAAGATGGTTGATGATCAATGCTTTAGCACACTATAGCACAAGGAGAATTTCCCTCACTGTCCTTCCCTGTCCCTAGAAACAAGGATTATCACAGTGAAAGAAACTGACACTCTTCCTACCTATAGTTTTCTGTCCCTAGAAAAAATGTTTTTTTAAAGACGGTTGATGATCAATGCTTTAGCACACTATAGCACAAGGAGAATTTCCCTCACTGTCCTTCCCTGTCCCTAGAAACAAGGATTATCACAGTGAAAGAAACTGACACTCTTCCTACCTATAGTTTTCTGTCCCTAGAAAAAATGTTTTTTTAAAGACGGTTGATGATCAATGCTTTAGCACACTATAGCACAAGTAGAATTTCCCTCACTGTCCTTCCCTGTCCCTAGAAACAAGGATTATCACAGTGAAAGAAACTGACACTCTTCCTACCTATAGTTTTCTGTCCCTAGAAAAAATGTTTTTTTAAAGACGGTTGATGATCAATGCTTTAGCACACTATAGCACAAGGAGAATTTCCCTCACTGTCCTTCCCTGTCCCTAGAAACAAGGATTATCACAGTGAAAGAAACTGACACTCTTCCTACCTATAGTTTTCTGTCCCTAGAAAAAATGTTTTTTTAAAGACGGTTGATGATCAATGCTTTAGCACACTATAGCACAAGGAGAATTTCCCTCACTGTCCTTCCCTGTCCCTAGAAACAAGGATTATCACAGTGAAAGAAACTGACACTCTTCCTACCTATAGTTTTCTGTCCCTAGAAAAAATGATTTTTTAAAGATGGTTGATGATCAATGCTTTAGCACACTATAGCACAAGGAGAATTTCCCTCACTGTCCTTCCCTGTCCCTAGAAACAAGGATTATCACAGTAAAACACACTGACACTCTCCCTACCTATAGTTTTCTGTCCCTAGAAAAAATGATTTTTTAAAGATGGTTGATGATCAATGCTTTAGCACACTATAGCACAAGGAGAATTTCCCTCACTGTCCTTCCCTGTCCCTAGAAACAAGGATTCGCACAGTAAAACACACTGACACTCTCCCTACCTATCCTTCTCTTTCCCTAAACTAAAGGAATCCAGGTTAAGCAAGAAAAAAAAAATGTCACTGTCCCTGCCTATGCTTCTCTTTCCCTGCTCCGGAACACACTACACTAGGCCGCCGTGCTGGCGGCCTTTTATAGTGTGGGGTGTGTACTAAACACCCTTAGCAATAATTGGCCACAGGCATCCTGCCTGTGGCCAATCATTGCTCTCCTCGCTGCCGGCGCTGTGATTGGCCAAGCATGCGGGGTCACAGTGCATGCTTGGCCAATCACAGCGCCTGGATGACACTGCGATGGCGTAGTGCATTGTGGGCCGTTCGCGTCACTCGAATTAGGCGCGAACGGCCCAAATCGTTCGATCTTCGTCGAACGATCGAACAGCCGATGTTCGAGTCGAACGTATGTTCGACTCGAACACCGAGCTCATCCCTAATCCTGGGTAAAAAATGACATCCAGCAGGTTTTCAAAACAAGAGCGGCAAAATTCCAAAGAAACGAATGCTGGTACTCAGCTGCGGTCTGTGCCGATCAGCTGTAGCGTAGTGACGTCACGTTCGTTAGCTCCACCCGACGCTGCGTTTCGTCGTAAGAGGCGTCCACTGGGAAAGGAGGCTAAGGAACGGACGTCACTTACCACGCTTTTGTAATGGCAGAGGGATGACACCGGAAGCCGGAAATAAGAAAAACCTCCGGCGCCCCGTGTCAGGATAATGTAATCCCTGAGCGCTCAATAACAAAGGTAAAGAGGCTGCCTAGGACACAATAGTTACCGTTGATATAATCATAAAATTAACATTTAAAAACTGACAAAATTAAACATCTTAAAAATGAACATATAAACATATGTATAAAAAACGGGAAGGTATATTCTACACACATGATTGCAACCACTGAAAAAATATATATATATATATACACACATATCAGTCTACAAGAAACATACTTATAATAGCAATATATGTGCAACCACATGGATTCCACTACCATGAAACTCAAAATATTGCGCAGACACCAATGGGTGAAAACCCCCCATTGATGTCTTGTGACAACATTTATAATATACCCTTTACTATACCACATCCCAGGGGTCCCAATGGATAAAGGGGCCCCTGGGTGGAGCATATGAGTGCCTCTTTGCAACACATATTAAAGTTAAAGGTTAATTCCACTACATAAGTACACACTACCATCTAGTGGTGAAGAGGAGAATACCTTTACATAAAATAATACACATATGGATGGACACAAAAAAATTCAAAAAACTTCCCATATATGTTATGTTGGCCTACCTCCTTCAAATTTGACCCCTGGGAAGTAATGTTAACATATATTATAAATGTTGTCACAAGACATCAATGGGGGGTTTTCACCCATTGGTGTCTGCGCAATATTTTGAGTTTCATGGTAGTGGAATCCATGTGGTTGCACATATATTGCTATTATAAGTATGTTTCTTGTAGACTGATATGTGTGTATATTGTGAGGGGGTTAGCTCGGCAGCGGGTGTGTGTGACCCCCGAGATGGGCTCCCCACACAAAAACAGGCCCAGCAAACGAAGGTTGTGGTTTTCAAAATCAAAAAGGTGCGGTTTATTTTCTATTTACAGTGACAAAACACAGCAAAGCAAAAGAAACATAAACAAAATAAATCCTGGTCAACTTGACCTCTGACTAAACATACAGGTTTCCTAACTAACAACTGGGATCAGCCTAGTGCTGTCCTAGTCCCTAAGTCCCTGGTTTTAAATGTCCAAGCAAATAGCCACACAGGCTTTGTCTCACCGCACAGGGGTTCACTCTCCCTAGACAGTCCACACAGGTCTGGGTCCAGGCATGAGCTAACATCTAATGAAGCTGGGAGTTCTTATAGAGGCCTAAATGAGCTGACAAGCTTCAGCTGGTCTCATCAACTCCCTGTCTGTACGACGCCCCACACTCTCCCTAGAGGTATGAGTCATCCATGAGCCTACTAGCCTCAGCTGGGCTTATACAACTCTCCACCTAGTTGTATAAGTCGGCGTAAAGCCTGAATCTGGGCGAAATATATCTACCCCCCTGGATGCAACCAGGTGACTTTACCTTCCTGCTGTCACATACCCCCCCCTCTTGTTTTAACCTCGGGGTTGGAACACCAGCAATCAGGCATTCATGTACTCGAGACAAAGCATCCACATTCCCCATTTGAACGCCAGGGCGATGCTTTACTGTGAAGTTGAATTCCTGGAGGGCCAGGAACCACCTATTCACTCTTCTATTTGTTTCCTTGTTTTGAGCCATCCACTTTAATGGAGCGTGATCCGTAACCATGTCAAAGTGCCTACCTAGCAGGTAGTACCGAAGGGAATCTAGAGCCCACTTCACCGCTAAACACTCCTTTTCAACGGTGGCGTAATTTACCTCATGGGACTTCAACTTCCTGCTGAGGTAAATGACTGGGTGCTCTTCCCCGTTCCAGACCTGGGACAATACTGCTCCTAACCCCACATCTGACGCATCACTTTGTACGACAAAGTCTTTAGAGAAGTCGGGTGAGTACAACACTGGCTGGCTACATAAGGCTTGTTTCAAGAATTGGAATGCTGCCTCAGCCTCGGGGGTCCATTTAATCATGACCGACCCTTTCCCCTTCGTCAGGTTGGTTAGGGGCACAGCCTTAGAAGCAAAGTGGGGAATGAATCGCCGATAATACCCAGCGATTCCCAGAAAGGCTCGTACCTGCTTCTTGCTGTTGGGACGTGGCCAACTCTGGATGGCCTCGACTTTGTTGAGTTGGGGTTTTATTACTCCCCTCCCAATGGTGTACCCAAGATATTTGGCCTCCTCCTGCCCAATGGTACACTTCTTGGGGTTAGCCGTAAACCCCGCTTCCCGAACAGAGTCCAGGACTGCTTGCACTTTTGGCAGATGTGAGGCCCAATCTGTGCTATGGACAATTATGTCATCCAGGTAAGCCGCAGCATACTTCCGATGGGGCCTCAGCATCTGGTCCATTTTCCGCTGGAATGTGGCCGGCGCATTCTGTAACCCGAACGGCATTCTTTTATATTGGAACGCCCCGTCTGGGGTTACAAATGCGGTTTTCTCTTTGGCCGACTTGGCCAGGGGGATTTGCCAATACCCTTTTGTGAGGTCAAGAGTCGTCATGTATCGGGCTGTTCCCAGCCGGTCGATCAACTCATCTATACGTGGCATGGGGTAGGTGTCAAATTTTGTAACTTTGTTCAACTGACGAAAATCGTTACAAAATCGCCAGCTCCCATCCGGTTTAGGCACCAACACAATGGGACTAGACCAATCACTTTGGGACTCCTCTATCACCCCTAAGTTCAGCATTTTCTGTACTTCCTCCCGTATTGCCTCCCGTCGGGCCTCTGGGATCCGATAGGGTTTTAACTTCACCCTTTCACCGGGCGGGGTAATGATGTCATGCTCTACCCCAGATGTTTGTCCCGGCAGCTCAGAGAATACCTCCTTGTTGCGAAGCACAAACTCCTTAACCTCCTGTTGTTGGGGTTGTGACAAGGTGGCTGCTATTCCAACCTCAGGAATCACGCAACCAGTTTGAGCTGGTGACCAAGTGTCTGCGACTAGGGACTCTCTATCCCTCCAGGCTTTCAACAGATTAACGTGATAGATCTGTTCGGGCTTTCGCCTTCCTGGTTGTCTGACCTTGTAATTCACTTCGCTCACTTTTTCCATTATCTCGTAGGGGCCTTGCCATTTGGCAAGGAATTTACTCTCAACCGTAGGGACAAGTACCAGTATCCTATCCCCCGGGGAAAAGGTACGGGTCTTGGCTCCACGGTTGTACACTCTCTGCTGTGCTAACTGCGCTTGGGCCAAATGTTCCTTCACGATGGGCATTACCTGTGCAATTCGGTCTTGCATCAGGGCGACATGCTCAATCACACTCCTGTGGGGAGAACTCTCACTTTCCCAAGTTTCCTTGGCAATATCCAACAGCCCTCTTGGGTGTCTCCCATACAGTAACTCAAAGGGGGAGAATCCCGTAGAGGATTGGGGCACCTCCCTAATAGCAAACATCAGATAAGGAAGTAGACAGTCCCAATCCTTTCCATCTCTATCCACCACTTTCTTCAACATTTGTTTTAGGGTTTTGTTGAACCTTTCAACCAGCCCATCGGTTTGGGGGTGATACACAGATGTACGTAATTGCGTCACTTTGAACAATTTACACAGCTCCTTCATAACCCGGGACATAAAGGGTGTACCTTGGTCCGTAAGCAGTTCTTTACAAATACAAACCCGGCTAAACACAAGAGATAGCTCTTTGGCTATGGTTTTGGCCGAGGTATTTCGGAGAGGGATCGCTTCTGGATAACGGGTGGCATAGTCCATTATAACTAATATGTACTGGTGCCCCCTAGCGGACTTGATTATAGGACCTACCAAATCCATGGCGATCCTCTCAAACGGGACCTCAATGATGGGTAGAGGGACCAGCGGGCTACGGAAATGTGGCATCGGGGCCGACCTCTGACACACAGGGCAGGAGGAACAATAATTTTCTATGTCCTTCATCACCCCCGGCCAATAGAATCTCTGTAATACCCTCTCTCGGGTTTTCTCTGTCCCCAGATGACCTCCAAGAATGTGCCCATGGGCCAACTCCAACACCAACTTCCTGTAAGGTTTGGGCACCACAAGCTGCTCAACGCTTTCTTCTGCCCTTTTTGCCACCCGATACAGTAGGTCCTTCTCTACGCTGAAGTATGGGTAAGTGCAGGTATTATCTGGGTTCACTAACTCGCCATCTATTTTCACTACGTTTTCCCGTGCCTTTATTAGGGCGGGGTCTTTCAACTGTTCTGTGGCAAAGTTTTCCCTGTGAACCTCAAGATCAGAAAACTCCACAGACGGTAGGTTTTCGTCTGAGGAGGTGGGCTCCTCTCCAGTTTCTTGAGTCTCCCCTGCCAATACTGATAAGGGAAATTCCGGAGAGTCCTCACCACTCTCAGGGGAGTTCTGGCTATCACATTCCTGGTACATAGGGGCACCAGTGGGGGGCTCAGGATCATTCCACAGTTCCCAGAACTTCGGAAAATCCCTTCCCACAATGGCGTCATGCGGTAACTGAGATACTAAGCCCACTGGATGAGAGAGGGTACCTTTGGGGGTCTCGAAACACACTGTAGTCACTGGATACTCTCGGGTGTCCCCATGCACACAAATAACAGCTACCTTGCTATTCCCAGAGACCTCTGTTTTAACTAACTCAGCCTTTATCAGGGTCACAAGGCTACCTGAATCCAGCAATACCACAACATTTCTACCATTAACACACATTTTGCATAAATGTTTCTCAGTTCCTCGAATGGCAGTGCATGCGACTGTCGCACACAGCGACTGACGTCTGCCCGTCAGAAAGTCACACTGCATGGGTTCCTCCACAACCGGGCAATTGGCTGCAATATGTCCCGCTTGCCGGCAGCGGTAGCAAACGATCCTTCTTGCGGCCTCTTGAGCCGCTGATTTCCCAGGCTGTTCTCGCCAAACTTGGGGTAGAGCTCCCACCCTCTCACTCTCTCCACCCTCACCCCTTGGAATCCTCTTATCCGCCCCTGGGGATGGTCTGGTCTTAGGGTGGAAAGTCCGAGTGTCTCTGGAAGAGGCCGTCAGGTTCTCTGTAGCCAAGTATTTCTCCACACGATCCACAAGACCATCGGCTGTCTCTGGGTCTCCATGGCTTACCCACTTTTGGATGGCAGTAGGAAGAGCTCTCAAAAACCGATCCATTACAACACGTTCCACAATCTTTGGTGCGGACAAAGTCTCTGGCTGTAGCCACTTTCTGCTCAGGTGAATGAGATCATACATTTGAGACCGGGGGGGTTTTCCAAGCTGGAAAGTCCAGTTATGCACACGCTGAGCCCGGACAGCCTGGGTGACACCCAGCCTTGCCAATATTTCAGCTTTTAGCATCACATAGTCTTTTGCTTGGTTAGGCTCTAGGTCATAGTAAGCTTTCTGCGATTCACCAGTTAACAGAGGAGCCACCAGTCCAGCCCACTGCTCCTCAGGCCACTTTTCTCTTTCAGCGGTCCTTTCAAATGTGGTCAAAAATACCTCTGGATCATCCTCTCCAGTCATTTTTGTCAATAAACGACTCACCCCAAAGGACGCGGTATTAGTGGGACGGCTTTCCTCACTGGTCTGCGGACGTTGCTGCATTGCTGCTTCCATCTGTTGTTGTAGTCTCTGCTCTTGCTTCTGCAACAGGTCTATGAAGCGGGCCTCAGATTGCTGCTGGGCTTGTTGCTGAGCCTCCAGACTCTGTTGCAAAGTTGCGTTTGTCTGCTGCTGGGCTGCAAGGCTCTGTTGATGAGCTTGCTGCTGGGCTGCGAAGTTCTGTTGTTGAGCTGCAAGGCTCTTTTGCAAACCTGCATTTGTCTGCTGTTGATTGGCATTTGCTAGAGCCAGCTGCTTCAGTATCTCCTCCATGCTGGCTTAAAAAAAAACTGCCACTGGTTCTCCACCAACTGTGAGGGGGTTAGCTCGGCAGCGGGTGTGTGTGTGACCCCCGAGATGGGCTCCCCACACAAAAACAGGCCCAGCAAACGGAGGTTGTGGTTTTCAAAATCAAAAAGGTGCGGTTTATTTTCTATTTACAGTGACAAAACACAGCAAAGCAAAAGAAACATAAACAAAATAAATCCTGGTCAACTTGACCTCTGACTAAACATACAGGTTTCCTAACTAACAACTGGGATCAGCCTAGTGCTGTCCTAGTCCCTAAGTCCCTGGTTTTAAATGTCCAAGCAAATAGCCACACAGGCTTTGTCTCACCGCACAGGGGTTCACTCTCCCTAGACAGTCCACACAGGTCTGGGTCTAGGCATGAGCTAACATCTAATGAAGCTGGGAGTTCTTATAGAGGCCTAAATGAGCTGACAAGCTTCAGCTGGTCTCATCAACTCCCTGTCTGTACGACGCCCCACACTCTCCCTAGAGGTATGAGTCATCCATGAGCCTACTAGCCTCAGCTGGGCTTATACAACTCTCCACCTAGTTGTATAAGTCGGCGTAAAGCCTGAATCTGGGCAAAATATATCTACCCCCCTGGATGCAACCAGGTGACTTTACCTTCCTGCTGTCACAATATATATATATATATATTTTCAGTGGTTGCAATCATGTGTGTAGAATATACCTTCCCGATTTTTATACATATGTTTATATGTTCATTTTTAAGATGTTTAATTTTGTCAGTTTTTAAATGTTAATTTTATGATTATATCAACGGTAACTATTGTGTCCTAGGCAGCCTCTTTACCTTTGTTATTGAGCGCTCAGGGATTACATTATCCTGACACGGGGCGCCGGAGGTTTTTCTTATTTCCGGCTTCCGGTGTCATCCCTCTGCCATTACAAAAGCGTGGTAAGTGACGTCCGTTCCTTAGCCTCCTTTCCCAGTGGACGCCTCTTACGACGAAACGCAGCGTCGGGTGGAGCTAACAAACGTGACGTCACTACGCTACAGCTGATCGGCACAGACCGCAGCTGAGTACCAGCATTCGTTTCTTTGGAGTTTTGCCGCTCTTGTTTTGAAAACCTGCTGGATGTCATTTTTTACCCAGGATAAATAAAGGGAATCCTATTTTATTAGAAATACTGCACCATGAGGTTTTATTTATTTTTCTTCGATATCAACATTCATTTTGCTGCATGAGCCAATTACATCAGCGGATACCTGGAGGGAGAGCTCTTTTCTTGGAATAAATATCCAGGAGGAGGAGGATATCGTTCGATTTCAGTGTTTCATGGCTGAATGTCCGGTGGGATCACCATATGAATCTGAGCCCCTATAGATCTCCGTGACAGAGATCTATTATATTTGGTAAGCTGCTATTTCTTCTATAATTCGTTTGAGCAAGTTGGATGTGGATATTTCGCCTACAGCTGCTTAGAAGAGTCTGTTATATATACATCAGCAGATGTGGCTTTTTTGTTTATGAACTTCATTCGGACTTTCTCTCTTTCACATTTTTTATATATATATTTTTTTTAATTTTTATTTATTCATTTATCTGTGCACAGGGGATATTTCAGATATATTCGCCGTGTTTTATTAACAGAATTTTTTTTCTGTTTTTGTTTTTTGTTTTTTGGTGTGTGTGAACACATATGAATCATTAGCACTATGATTGCTTGTTTAAGGGTAGCACATTTTTATTAATTCTTTTTGCATATATTTGTGTAGTGGTTATTCCAGCTATAATTTTTTTGCAGCACCCATTAATTCACTTTATTAATTTTACCATTATTATTTATATATATATAATGGTTCTTATATTTAATTAATTCACTAATTTTAATCACGGTTAGCGCATATTTTTTCCATTTTTACAATATTGCCTTTGAATACACATTATCACGCAGCTTTCCAATATATAGCTTCATTGCCAGAATCTTTGTTATTATTGCGGCAATTTAGTATATATAGAATATTATTGTTAACATAATATTTTTTCACTATGGATATTTTTGATTTTCACAAAAATAGAAAGATTAACCCAGATGAAGTGTTCGATCAAGCC
This sequence comes from Rana muscosa, assembly GCA_029206835.1. Lineage (NCBI taxonomy): Eukaryota > Metazoa > Chordata > Amphibia > Anura > Ranidae > Rana > Rana muscosa. The sequence goes on along the minus strand of CM055122.1, from coordinate 103,682,224 downwards.
AATTCTGAAGCAGATGGTATTAGGGGTATCTTTATGAGACTAAAGAATGTGCTCATAGCAGAACTACATGCCACTTGGGATATTGTTTTCTTGGAACGTTATTTGCAAGAAAAAATGATTCCGAGGAGTCTGAGGTGGCATGTTTTTCCTGATAGGGGTGATAGTGACCTGAGTGAATGGTTCCTTTACTTTAATGGTGTAGGGTTAGCGTTCCTCGAGTTTTTAGTAACCAGAAAGAGATCCAAAGTAGCTAAATTGCAGCAGGAAATAAATGAGATAAAAGAGAAATTGGCCCCTATGACCAAAGAGGGGCTGTATCAAGTTTATACCAAAGAATTGAGAGAAATCATGATTGAGGAAGAAGAGGAGCAACGTGCCAAAAAACGAAAAAAGTACTTTCGAGACGTTGAGGACTATAAGTCCCACAATGTCTTCAAATGGCAGGAGAACCATCGTGAAAATTTTGCTAAACCAGCAGAAGTAGTAGCCATGGAAGAACAGAGTGCAGGGGAAGAAGTACCGACTTTGCTCGGTCCGGAACACTCTGGGTCCCGAATGGGGCCCCCACCCCCCTCCACCCCAGGATATAGAGATCAAGGACAGGGAAGAGTGGGAGGACAAAAGACTCCCCAGCAGAACAATAAAAAGAAGGGGAATTATAATTATGGAAGACCCCCTACCAATGGTTCTAATTATTATCCACCCCCGCATCAGCAATCGTATCAACATCCCAGAAACCAGGGAAGATTTCCTAATCAAGGGGGAAATAGGGGTAATAAACAACCCCATGGATATAATCAATATAACACCAATACATATGCATATCCCCCAAATAGACCTGCCTATATGGACCATCATGGACAATATGGAGATCCTAATTATAGGAATAGCTCTGGAGATGAGCATAGGGAAAATTCATTTGTTTCCCCACAGGTACCTTGGAGGTATGACATTCCAGTACATAACCAATATGGGCCACTACAACGGCCCAATGAGGATTTTGAGGAGAATGAACAATATGGGCCTGCTTCCAGGACTCAAAGTAATACAAAAGGAAGACCATATGAAGATCTTCCTGGAGCAGCACCTCTTAGAAATAAGACGGATAATTTTTTAGGAAAGGGCCGGGGTAAAAAGGGAAGACTCAGAGAGGATGCAGAGGAGGTCAGTGGAGCAACACCAAAAAAACTGAGACAGAACTAACATGCCAAGGAGTTTTTAATCTCAGTGGGGAGGAGCTCACCAAATCTAAAAAAATCACATTAAATCAGGGATTAAAATATGCCCCCAGGAAACCTTTGAACAAATTCCAGATGTTTCTGGATGTACAGAAATTTACTAGAAAATTAAGTATAAAACGGCATTTTTTGACCAATCCAGTTCTTAGGAATAGTACTCCGATGATAGAGACGAATAGGGGAGGGACAGGCCTGAAAAATGCGTCAATGTTCAATCCCCCGGGAAAACCAGCACCAAGTATCACAGTCTTTAAAGAGCTTGTCTTACAAGAACTATCATCAGTAAAATTTAAGAAGGAAAGACCTAGGAATGTAGAGGAAGGCATAGCATCCTTGTGTGAAAGAAAAAACTTGATCATAAGGCCAGCAGATAAGGGGGGGTGGGATTGTTGTTCTAAAAAAAGGGGATTATCTTAAGGAAATGGAAACCTTGCTGACGGATAGAAAAACCTATACTATCCTACGCAGGGATCCTATGGAGAACTATAAACAGCTGTTGAACAGCATAGTTCAAGAGGGACACAGAAAAGGAGTTATTAACGATAAGGAATTTGATTTTCTTATACCTCTAGCCCCACGTACCCCTATAATTTACTACATTCCCAAAGTTCATAAGAACCCAGTGCAACCCCCCGGACGTCCCATTGTCAGCGGGATAGATTCCCTAACCTCTAGGATTGGCAAATTTATTGATGTATTCTTACAACCAATAGTAGCAAAAACACCCGCATTTTTGAAGGATTCAATGCAGATCATTAGGGAAATGTCAGAATATCAAATTGAAGAAGACGTCCTGCTGGTAACAGCAGACGTTGCTTCTCTTTATACCATTATACCCCATGATTTGGGGTATAAGGCTGCAGAGTTTTTCCTTCGTAAGGATCTGTCATTAAAATCCTCAACTTTGGATTTTGTTATGAAACTGTTGAACTTCGCCATGGAACACAACTATTTTTATTATGGCGGGCAGTATTATCTCCAGAGCACGGGTGTGGCCATGGGGGCTAAATTTGCCCCAAGCCTCGCAGGATTGTTCATGGCCCTGTGGGAAAATGACCAACTTTTTTCCCTACAGGAGCCCCGCCTACTAATATGGCGAAGATATATCGATGACGCTTTCTTCTTGTGGAAAGGAAATGCGGGGTCTCTATGCGATTTCATGGTTACCCTTAATGCCAACAATTGGGGAATCCGATTCACATATGAGCATAGTGCTGTATCGGTTAACTTTTTGGATTTGGTGATTTTCAAAGAAAACAACTCTCTTTTGACTAAGACTTATTTTAAGAGCACTGACAAAAATGGGTATATCCCAACAAGCAGTGGACATCACCCTAACTGGCTTAGGGCTATCCCTAAGGGACAGTTTCAGCGGATAAGACAAAACTGTTCGCGGCTGAGTGACTACGAAACCCAGGCCAGGGTACTTCAAAGACGGTTTTTGGAAAAGGGGTATGAGCTCCGCACCTTGGAAAATGATCTCAGGGATGTTGCTAAACTAGATAGGAAAAACCTATTAGTACCTAAAATTAAAGAAAAAAATACCACAACTGATTTGCAATGGTCCTTTTTGACCACTTTCTCTTCTCATTTTTGGTGGGTCAATAGGGTCATACGTAAACACTGGGGAGTGCTCAAGAGTGATCAGGCTTTGGGGCCTACACTACCTGAGAGACCTCAAGTCCTTTTTAGGAAAAACCAAAATCTGAAGGATTTAATAGCACCCAGTGTGGTAGACCCACCACAGCAGATAAGTATGTTTGGAAACCTAAAAGGCTTTTTTCCGTGTAGGAGGTGCAAAGTTTGCAAATCATCCAAAACCTTTAAAACTTCCTCCTTCACCTCTCATATCACCTCTAAAGAATATAAGATCTCCAGTTTCATCACATGTGCGACAGTAGGGGTGATATACTTACTCCGTTGCCCATGCGGGTTTCAATACGTTGGAAGAACTACCCGCGCCCTAAAAATTAGGATAGGGGAGCATTTGGCCAATATACGCAAGGGTTTTAAAGATCATAGTGTCTCTTGGCATTTTCATCTATGCCACAACAGAGACCCCTCTCTTCTGGAGGTAATAGGCATTGAGGCCTATACTCCCCATTGGAGGGGTAGTGACCTTAAGCGTTCAATATCTCGTAGAGAAACGAGGTGGATTTTTAATTTACAATGCTATCGACCCCTTGGCCTCAATATAGAGTGGGATATAAATTGTTTTATAAACAATAGTTACGTTTACCACCTATTAGTGCTCTCATGAGTCCTACCTTACATAAATATATCAAAATGTTAACATTACTTCCCAGGGGTCAAATTTGAAGGAGGTAGGCCAACATAACATATATGGGAAGTTTTTTGAATTTTTTTGTGTCCATCCATATGTGTATTATTTTATGTAAAGGTATTCTCCTCTTCACCACTAGATGGTAGTGTGTACTTATGTAGTGGAATTAACCTTTAACTTTAATATGTGTTGCAAAGAGGCACTCATATGCTCCACTCAGGGGCCCCTTTATCCATTGGGACCCCTGGGATGTGGTATAGTAAAGGGTATATTATAAATGTTGTCACAAGACATCAATGGGGGGTTTTCACCCATTGGTGTCTGCGCAATATTTTGAGTTTCATGGTAGTGGAATCCATGTGGTTGCACATATATTGCTATTATAAGTATGTTTCTTGTAGACTGATATGTGTGTATATATATATATATTTTTTCAGTGGTTGCAATCATGTGTGTAGAATATACCTTCCCGTTTTTTATACATATGTTTATATGTTCATTTTTAAGATGTTTAATTTTGTCAGTTTTTAAATGTTAATTTTATGATTATATCAACGGTAACTATTGTGTCCTAGGCAGCCTCTTTACCTTTGTTATTGAGCGCTCAGGGATTACATTATCCTGACACGGGGCGCCGGAGGTTTTTCTTATTTCCGGCTTCCGGTGTCATCCCTCTGCCATTACAAAAGCGTGGTAAGTGACGTCCGTTCCTTAGCCTCCTTTCCCAGTGGACGCCTCTTACGACGAAACGCAGCGTCGGGTGGAGCTAACGAACGTGACGTCACTACGCTACAGCTGATCGGCACAGACCGCAGCTGAGTACCAGCATTCGTTTCTTTGGAGTTTTGCCGCTCTTGTTTTGAAAACCTGCTGGATGTCATTTTTTACCCAGGATAAATAAAGGGAATCCTATTTTATTAGGAATACTGCACCATGAGGTTTTATTTATTTTTCTTCCATATCAACATTCATTTTGCTGCATGAGCCAATTACATCAGCGGATACCTGGAGGGAGAGCTCTTTTCTTGGAATAAATATCCAGGAGGAGGAGGATATCGTTCGATTCCAGTGTTTCGTGGCTGAATGTCCGGTGGGATCACCATATGAATCTGAGCCCCTATAGATCTCCGTGACAGAGATCTATTATATTTGGTAAGCTGCTATTTCTTCTATAATTCGTTTGAGCAAGTTGGATGTGGATATTTCGCCTACAGCTGCTTAGAAGAGTCTGTTATATATACATCAGCAGATATGGCTTTTTTGTTTATGAACTTCATTCGGACTTTCTCTCTTTCACATTTTTTATATATATATTTTTTTTAATTTTTATTTATTCATTTATCTGTGCACAGGGGATATTTCAGATATATTCGCCGTGTTTTATTAACAGAATTTTTTTTCTGTTTTTGTTTTTTGTTTTTTGGTGTGTGTGAACACATATGAATCATTAGCACTATGATTGCTTGTTTAAGGGTAGCGCATTTTTATTAATTATTTTTGCATATATTTGTGTAGTGGTTATTCCAGCTATAATTTTTTTGCAGCACCCATTAATTCACTTTATTAATTTTACCATTATTATTTATATATATATAATGGTTCTTATATTTAATGAATTCACTAATTTTAATCACGGTTAGCGCGGATTTTTTCCATTTTTACAATGGGCACCCCTGCCTTGTCCCCCTCTCCAACTGGAACCAGTCTGAGCACTCTCCATTTATTCTTACTTTCGCCCTGGGACCCTCATACAATATTTTAATCCATTGGATAAACTTAGGACCAAACTGAAATTCCACCAGTACTTTCCACAGGTAATGCCACTCAAGGCTATCGAACGTCTTGGTTGCGTCTAGGGACAAAATAGCTCTTGACCCCCCTATTTCTGTTGGCAACTGAATATTCAAATATGTTCTTCTTATATTAATACTTGTGGATCTACCTGGAATGAATCCAGTTTGGTCCGGATGTACAAATTTCGAGACTATTTTATTTAGCCTTGTTGCCAATATTTTGGCCAAAATCTTTATGTCTGAACACAGAAGAGCTATCGGCCTATGCGAAGCTGTCTCACTTTGATTTTCCCCTCTTTTAATAGTACTATGATTGTTGCTTCAGTCATAGAGGCCGGTAACTTCCCCTCCTCAGCTGCCCAATTAAATACCTCCAAAAGTTTTGGAAGCAGCACCTCGCTGTAAGTTTTATATATTTATTTTTGCAGCCTTTTGGCTTGCCATGTCCGCAGTTGCCATTCGTAGCTCTTCCAGCGTCAGTGATGCCTCCAATCCCTCTCTATCTTCCCTTGACAGCAGTGGAAGCTGCAGCCCTTCGAAGAAGGTCTCCATCTCTCTTTCTACATCATTACTATGTGGTGTACTACTATACAAGTTTTGATAATCATTTTTAAAAACCTCTGTTATTTCCGGGGTGCCTCTCCTAATTTCCCCTTCCTCATCGTAAACAGCCGGAATGACAGATAGGGGAGCATTGGCCCTAGCTATTAGGGCCAAAATTCTCCCGACTCTCTCCAAAAAAGCTCTGCTTTTGAAATAGCCTTTTATTTTCCACCTTTTTAAGTACTAGTTTTTTATACTATTGCTGTCTTTCTAACCATTCTTTATGTTTCTCTATGGTTGGATTTCCCACATAACTTATCTCTGCCCCTTTCACTTTTTCCCTTGCTGCAACCTCTTTGGCACGTGTTTGCTTTTTAATAAATTAATTTTTTTGTATTAGGACTCCTCGCAGGAATGCCTTAGGAGTGTCCCATATAACCCCCCTCGAGGCTGATCCTGTATTTAATGTTATAAATTCTTTCAGGCTGGTGCATATCCCCCCTGGATCTTCGATTACTTCCAACCAGAATGGATTTATCTTCCAGTACCCCTTACTATAACTTCTGCTTGTCTTAATTTCAAAAGTCACTGATGAGTGGTCCGATATACTTCTTGGTTCGTATTCCACCTCCCCCACCTCCCCTAGGGCCTCTTCATTACAAAGTACAAGGTCTATCCTGGACAAGGTCACATGCCATCTTGAGTGGCAGGAGAACTGTCTTTCCTCCGGGTGTCTCCCCCTCCAACAGCCCCGTCTCCCCACAAAATTGGAGAAGAGGGTTGCCAGCCGCATGGCCGGCGGAGATTCCGGCAGGAAATCTATCCAACTTTTTGTTCATAGTCATATTGAAGTCTCCTGCCACTATAACAGGCACATCCGCCTTGTCCATAACAAATTCCATTAAATCCCACAAAATTCCTGTACTAAACGGGGGGGGGATATAAACATTAGCCACCACATATTCTCTTGTCTCTATCATGCAGAAAATAAATACATACCACCCTTTTGCATACACTTTGCTCTGTCTGCAGGAGAACACCATCCCAGAGTCAACCAATACACTCACCCCCCTTGAATATGAGGTGTGAGTGGAATGGTATTGTATTTGGTATTTCCTATGTTTTAGTACACTGATAGTTTCCTTTTCCAAATGTGTCTCCTGCAGACACAGCATCTTAATATTGCCCATTTCCGCCATTGAAAAAATTGCCTGTCTTTTGGCTGGATCTCTTACCCCTCGGACATTCCATGAGCACACCTTTTTACTTTTAACTTGATTTGGGGTTCTCCTTTTATCCGCTCTATTGTCTGTCATCCACCCCTTTTATGTTCTCCTATTTATCAGTGTATCTCCCATTTTGTGATTTTGTACCTCAAAAGTGATTTCCTCTTCATTTTCGTGTTTTTATTTTCCTTCAAGAAATCGTATTCTAGTGGATTCACCCATTCCTGTGTCTTACCCAAACATACATCCACCCCTTCCTTCCCCACCCCCCCTCCCTCTCTCTTCCTCCCTCCCCCCCCATCCTCCACCAGCCCCCCCTCCTCCCTCCTCCCCATTCTTTGCCCTTCTTTGGGCCCGTATTGAGGGCTTCTAAACTGACCGTGTCTACCCTTTAAAGTGATGGCTACCAATATCTCTCTTTTTAACCTGTACTTTAACATATTTAGTGCATTGCTCCCTTTTTTACCGTCCATCCATACATGATGATATACACTCTTATTTCCCCACCCATGTGCAAATTCTGTCAAAAATTACACTTTTGTTAACCCCTTTGCAGCTCCTACCCCCTCCCCCCCGCTCCCCAATGTTCTTATAGGAACAAAATGTTCTTATAAGAAATTCCAATTTACCCCCCCAAAAAGGGGGGATTTTTATGTTCCTTATTCTCCTTCTACCCGCTGTATCTTCCCCTCATTTATGTCCATCCATGATGCCAGTTCAGCAGGTGTGTTAAAAAACATATTTCCCCCATTACTGTTATTCATAGGCGTGCCGGATAAAACATTGCATATTTAATTCTGTTTTGCTGCAGTCCACGTTTACATTCAGTGAATCTTGCCCTTTGTCTCTGTAGTTCGGGGGAGAAATCTGGGTAAATTGAAATTCTTGCACCATTATATTGTATTTCTTTCATCTCTCTTGCCCTTTGAAGAATAATAATTTTATTTTTAAAATGTAGGAGTTTAATGAGGATAAGCCTTGGTTGGCCTCCAGAGGCTAGGGCCCTGAAGGGAACTCTATGAGCACGCTCAATTGAAAAAAACTTTGATAAACACTAAACAGTCCTTGCCAAACACTCCTTTAAGCCATTCTACCGTGTATTCTGTGGGGTTGTTACCTTCACTTTTCTCGGGGAGACCTAGTACCCTTATATTTTTCCTGCGTAATCTATTTTCCATGTCATCAATTTTATTGATATACATATTCAACTGCTCTCTCATTGCTTTTATCTCGTTTTTCATTGGGTTAACATCATCTTAAACCTGACTAAGTCTTCCCTCCCTGAAGTCCATTCACCAATCCCCTGTACATCATGTTTGAGCACTGACATGTCCTCTTTTATACCCTTCAGTTGGTCAAATATTTCAGACAATGAAAACTTACAGTTATTAATTGCTTGAAAGATCTCTTTCATAGATGACTCACCCTCCTCCGCTGTTCCTGTAGTTGTTTCCGTAGTTTCTTTCGGTGCCTTTTTCTTGGACCCTTGGTTACTTGCCATGGTTGCTGATGTCTCCACTGCAGATGCCTGGCCCTGACTTTTCCTCTGGGGGTTCGGTGTGTCACAGTGGTACTGAAGTGAGCCAACAGGCGAGCAGGTGACACGGAATCCCCCAGGGCATGGAATCTAAGGGCCAGCCGGTATTCCGCCAGGGACCCCCTCACGAGGGTTTGGGCTTAGCTGCGTGCTGACCCCAGGTCATGACCCCCAGGTTCACCCTGCTCACGGGGAGAGTACCAGAAGACACAGAGGGATGGATGAATGGATAAAGCAAAAGGAGAGCCGGATATCGAGCCAAGGTCGGGGTGGGCAGCAGACAGCGTAAACAGGAGGACTAGCCGATTCGGTACACAAGAAGTCTGGTTAAGTAGGTTACAGGCAGGGAGCTCTGAAACAAGTGTTGCTCAAGCAACCAGAAACTGGTCTGAGTGCAATTTAAATAGTGAGGCACATGGGAGGCTGGACAGAAAGTAGCAGGAAGGAAGAATATATTAAGCCACAGGTGAAGCCGGTGACACCCATAGCTGCAGAGTGCAGCCAGAGCTGAACACAAGCTAGTGGAACAACAGGTGCCAGCCGACCTACAGCAGTATAGGTAAGACACAGATCAGCTCCGCAGCTGATCTGTGACAGTACCCCCCCCCTCTTACGAGGTCCCCCTACACGTCTGGGGGCTGGTTTGGAGGAAAATTTCCGATGGAATCTGGTCACCAAGCGTGGGGCTGAGACATCTGCAGCAGGAACCCAAGACCTCTCCTCCGGGCCGTAGCCCTTCCAATCAATCAGATAGAGTAGCTTCCCTCTGGAGTATTTGGAGTCCAATATATCTTTAATCTCATACTGATCCGTGATATCGGCCACAGAAGCGGGACGAGAAGAAGGGCGAGAGAAGCGATTGAGGACCAGTGGCCTGAGCAGAGAAACATGAAAGGCATTGGAGATCCTGAGATGAGAGGGCAGATGGAGCTTGAACGCAACTGGATTGATCTGACGGAGAATGGGAAAGAGACCAATGAAGCGAAGGGCAAATTTCATTGAGTGCACCCGGAGTCGGATGTGCTTGGTAGAGAGCCAGACTTTATCGCCAGGTAGGAACTTAGGAGCCGGACGGCGATGATGATCTGCTGCCATTTTATGCCTGGAAGCAGCCAGATGAAGATTCTTAGAGACTTCTGCCCAGATAGAGTTGAAGGTTTTTTGGGTTTCAGCTGCTGCTGGTATAAGGGGAGAAATAGGAACAGGGAAGGAGACAGATGGATGCTGCCCGTAAACAGTGAAGAAGGGAGATTTTCCAGATCTGGCATTGGAGTGTTGGTTTAAGGCAAACTCTGCCCAGGGCAAATGGTCCACCCAGTCATCTTGGTGGGCTGAGATGAAGGCACGGAGAAAACGTTCTACATTTTGATTGACACGTTCCGTTTCCGTTCAGAAAAGGACTGAAACTTCAAGGGACAAGGGAATTTAAACTGGGATAGTTGGCAAGTATGAGGCAGCTGCTTTGGGCCCCACAACAATGACAGGGCCCAGGGCAGCTGCCCCTTCTGCCCTGCCTTAAAGACGGCCCTGCTTACACTGCTGTCAAACAAATCCTGTGATGAAGGAGCAGGGGCGGGGTAGAGCCATGCTGTCTGTATTTATGGACACAGGCAGCACGGATCAGGAGTGAGCCTGCAGGTGTGCCACCATAGGAAGTGGTTTCCTATGGTGGCACACTGAGATGAGGAGGAGCCGGGAGTGCCTGTGGGGATTCCTAGAAGAGGAAGATCATAGTTGCTCTGTGCAAAACCATTGCACAGAGCAGGTAAGTATAACATGTTTATTATTTAAGGAAAAATGTTTACCCTTTACAATCACTTTAAAATAGTTCAAAAGGAAGACTTTTTTTATCTTAATGCAATCTGTGCATTAAGATAAATAACCTTCAGTGTACAGCAGCCCCCCTAATACTTACCTGAGACCCATCTCTATCCAGCGATGTTGCACAAGAGCCTCGGCTGTCTGTCTGCCTCCTGATTTGCTGAGACACAGTAGTGGGTGCCATTGGCTCCTGCTGCTGTCAAAGTCAGTGAGCCAATGAGGAGAGAAAGGGGGCGGGGCTGAGCTGAAGCCCCATGTCTGAATGCTGTTTTCTGTGGGGGCACTCCACAGGAGGGAGGGGTAGGAGGGACCCGAGAAGTGGAGGATCTGGCCTGCCCTGTGCAAAATCACTGCACAGAGCAGGTAAGTGTGACATGTTTGTTATTTTTAAACCAAAAAAACAAGACTTTGATATCACTTTAAGGATTACATACTGGATATCACTCTTTTTTCCAGCTTCGTCTACACTATTACAAATTGTTGTTCTTTGGTATTTACATCTGTAGCGGGGTATTGCCTTTTTAAACCCCCAGAGACTACAGTACCCAGTGCGCAACAGGACACCAAGGGTGCATTGCCCCACGCAGAGACTTCTGGGGCGGGTTATTTAACCGAAGGGCAGGGCTGAATTCGATCTTTTTGGACACCGCCCGCCCAGCAAGTGGAACTCCTTTCCGAGCCTGCTTAGATACAAGGCCTGAAGCCTGGGCCTTTCTCCAAAGAGCCTTCCGCTCTCACCGAGAAACCTGAGGGACGTCTTTCCAGACTGTTGCTGCATCGTTGCCAGGAGGACCGAAGACTTGGATGTCGTGAGACCTGTGTACCAAGACACAGCAGCGGAAGATACGGACACGGACTGGTCCGGTTGGGTGAGAGAGCACCTGCTCAGAGAACTATATAGGATCTCTAGGCCCAATAACTGTTATCCGGAGTTATCACTAGTGTTGCGCTGTGCACCGGAGAGACAGTGCATCGGAGCAACTTTAGAGATTGCCTTTAATTCACCAAGTTATTCAAACCCCTTTTACCCTGTGGATTACAGTTTGTTTTCTTCAAAAGTGCACCACCGTTTTGCTAGCGAAGATTTTCCCCTACAGAACTTCTACACAGTACAGTCAGGCCTGACTTAGCGTAGACATTGCTGGGTGCTATTTTTTTTCCCACAAGGGAGAATAGCTGCAGCGACGACTGTTAGTGTAATGCACAGTACTGTATATCTATCTGTTTGTTGAGATACTCTTTTAATGCAGGGCTCTGCACATACCGTATATGTACACTGTTGATTGCCTGCTCACTTAACAAATCTGAGTAAAAGTGCCAAGGTTAAGTATATTGGTGTTTGTGTCATTTACTTTGTAGAGGAGACGGGTAAGGATAGCTGTACTTTATTGCTGTGTGGGTGCTATTATAGGATTGTGTCCCCCGGAGTTACAGGCCACGCAATCCTACTATCCCCTACTAACTGTGCCAAGGGAGGTCAGAGCAAATTGCCTGGGGTTGACAGCGGTGCACTACAGGGCCCAAAAATTATACCAGCGGCTCTCTTAGCTGGGGGTAACACTACACATCTAATATATATTTATCTGGTATTTACATCTAAGTATATTTATCTGCTATCAATACTTATTGCATAATGAATATACCGCTTACTGTTTTATTTATTTTTAATACAGTTTATATGTGATCATAATGCTTTTGTATTGTGACTGCTGGATCTGACTGGTGCTCCACAAAGCACAATCATTTAGATACATTATGTATGAAGTGTGGATGGACAAATATACATTTTAGTTATGACTGATATGTTAATTCTAATAGGGCACAAGGCATTATCTATTATACAGTAAATCGGAACATGATAGTTAGCAATGTTTATTTGCCTTGTTTATCTAGGTGAGTTGTCATGTTTGTCTAAAAGAATTGTATATGTTTACTGTAAGTCTGTGGTTGGGGATGGATAATGCCATGCTTCCATTCTGCAAAGGATGCCATCTAATGTAAGGTAGTGTCAAGCCGAGAATCCATACAAAGGGCAAGAACCATTTTGCTAGAGTAAGTAGGAAAAAAGGCACAAATCTGAGTTGCTTTGGCCAATACCTTCACTTTTCCTTTTTCTTTAAACAGAACTTTAGTCTATTAATCAACATTAGCTATTTTAATCTTTATGCTGCTAGTATTAGTAAATAGATAGGAAGGTATATTATATAAACTTTTTTAACTTTGTATAACTTTTTTTTTTTTTAGACTTGTATAACTTTTATTTTATTTTTTTTGCATTTCTTCAGTTGCTTCCTGGTTTCTGGCCTAGGTCAAAGTTATGTCATACATCATGGGGTTGATTTACTAAAACTGGAGAGTGCACAATATGGTGCAGTGCTGCATAAAAACCAATCAGCTTCCAGGCTTTTTTTTTTTTTGTCAAAGTGTAATTAAACAAGCTGGAGTTAGAAGTTGATGGGCTACTATACACAGCTGCACCAGATTTTGCACTCTCTAATTTTAGTAAATCATCCAATCATCCCCAATTCCCCATGAGTCTTCATGGTCACTCTTTTTCCTTTCATCTGGAGGAGGGGAGTACGGGAGGAGGGGCTTTCTCAGTTAAGCACGCCCTCCTGCTTGCATGTCTGACCTAAGGGCAGATGGATTCCAGGAAATAAATTTTACATGAATCATCTGGTCTTACTCAAGATGGCCGCAGATAGAAGATGGGATCATTTTTAAGTCTATTTCTCAACAAAATAAAGACATGGATGAATAAGGGAGTTTGCTTTGCTTATTAAAAATGAATTAAATAGTGACTTTGGTTTGTGGCGCTCAGCTACAGTCTAGTTCAGCTTTAATGATCTGAATGCACACAGATTACATTATTGTTAGATACATGAATATGGTTTAAATATATATATATATACCGTATATACTCGAGTATAAGCCGAGTTTTTCAGCACATTTTATACTTATATATATACTTATTTTATACTTATACTTGAGTCAACTTTTTTGCGCCTGATCTCCCGGATTTGGGGACCCGGTATCATCAGGCCGTAGGTCCTCTGGACCCCAAACTTGGCACACATGTAGCCCCACTCTTACTCTACAAGAGTGCAAAGTTTGTTGTCCGTGAAACCTACGGCCGGGGAGCACCGATTTTTCAAACCTGGGCACCCCTTCTATAGACTCCCATGTTAAACGGTAATTTCTCTGGTGATTTGGGGACCCGGTACCGGCTAGTCGTAGGTCCCCTGGACCCAAAACTTGGCACACATGTAGCCCCACTGCTCCTCTACATGTGTGCAAAAGTTTTTTGTCTGGGGGACCTAAGGCCGGGGAGCACTGATTTTTCAAATCTGGGCACCCCTTCTATAGACTTCCATGTTAAACGTCAGTCTAGTCCTGGACACAGTGAGACATGGGCACAGTGAGGCATGCACATGGACACAGTGAGGCAAAGTGTGGCACAGTGAGGCATGCAGATGGACACCCTAGGCTTATACTCAAGTCAATACGTTTTCCCAGTTTTTTGTGTTAAAAAAATATACGGTATATATATATATATATTGTGACAGCAGGAAGGTAAAGTCACCTGGTTGCATCCAGGGGGGTAGATATATTTCGCCCAGATTCAGGCTTTACGCCGATTTGTACAACTAGGTAGAGAGTTAATGAAGCCCAGCTGAGACTAGTGGGCTCATTGATGACTCATACCTCTAGGGAGAGGGCTGGGCGTCGTGCAGACAGGGAGTTGATGAGGCCAGCTGAAGCTTGTCAGCTCATTTAGGCCTCTATAAAAAACTCCCAGATTCATTAGGTGTTAGCTCATGCCTGGAACCAGACCTGTGTGGACTGTCTAGGGAGAGTGAACCCCTGTGCGGTGAGGCAAAGCCTGTGTGGCTATTTGTTTGGACTTTTACTAAACCAGGGACTTAGGGACTAGGACAGCACCAGGCTGATCCCAGTTGTTAGTTTAGGAAACCTGCATGTTTAGTCAGAGGTCAAACTGACCAGGATTTATTTTGTTTGTTTCTTTTTGGCTTTGCTGTGTTTTTGTCACTGTACATAGAGAAATAAACCGCACCTTTTGATTTTGAAAACCACAACCTCCGTCTGCTGGCCCTGTTTTTGTGTGGGGAGCCCAACCAGGGGGTCACACACACCCGCTACCGAGTTAACCCCCTCACAGTTGGTGGAGAACCAGTGGCAGTTTTTTTTAAGCCAGCATGGAGGAGATACTGAAACAGCTGGCTCTAGCAAATGCCAATCAACAGCAGACAAATGCAGGTTTGCAAAGGAGCCTTGCAGCCCAGCAGCAAGCTCTTCAACAAGCCCAGCAGCAATCTGAGGCCCGCTTCATAGACCTGTTACAGAAGCAAGAGCAGAGACTACAACAAATGGAAGCAGTAATGCAGCAACGTCCGCAGACCAGTGAGGAAAGCCGTCCCACTAATACCGCGTCCTTTGGGGTGAGTCGTTTATTGACAAAAATGACTGGAGAGGATGATCCAGAGGTATTTTTGACCACATTTGAAAGGACTGCTGAAAGAGAAAAGTGGCCTGAGGAGCAGTGGGCTGGACTGGTGGCTCCTCTGTTAACTGGTGAATCGCAGAAGGCTTACTATGACCTAGAGCCTGACCAAGCAAAAGACTATGTGATGCTAAAAGCTGAAATATTGGCAAGGCTGGGTGTCACCCTGGCTGTCCGGGCTCAGCGTGTGCATAACTGGACTTTCCAGCTTGGAAAACCCCCCAGGTCTCAAATGTATGATCTCATTCACCTGAGCAGGAAGTGGCTACAGCCAGAGACTTTGTCCGCACCAGAGATTGTGGAACGTGTTGTAATGGATCGGTTTTTGAGAGCTCTTCCTACTGCCATCCAAAAGTGGGTAAGCCATGGAGACCCAGAGACGGCCGGTGGTCTTGTGGATCGTGTAGAGAAATACTTGGCTACAGAGAACCTGACGGCCTCTTCCAGAGACACTCGGACTTTCCACCCTAAGACCAGACCATCCCCAGGGGCGGATAAGAGGATTCCAAGGGGTGAGGGTGGAGAGAGTGAGAGGGTGGGAGCTCTACCCCAAGTTTGGCGAGAACAGCCTGGGAAATCAGCGGCTCAAGAGGCCGCAAGAAGGATCGTTTGCTACCGCTGCCGGCAAGCGGGACATATTGCAGCAAATTGCCCGGTTGTGGAGGAACCCATGCAGTGTGACTTTCTGACGGGCAGACGTCAGTCGCTGTGTGCGACAGTCGCATGCACTGCCATTCGGGGAACTGAGAAACATTTATGCAAAATGTGTATTAATGGTAGAAATGTTGTGGTATTGCTGGATTCAGGTAGCCTTGTGACCCTGATAAAGGCTGAGTTAGTTAAAACAGAGGTCTCTGGGAATAGCAAGGTAGCCGTTATTTGTGTGCATGGGGACACCCGAGAGTATCCAGTGACTACAGTGTGTTTCGAGACCCCCAAAGGTACCCTCTCTCATCCAGTGGGCTTAGTATCTCAGTTACCGCATGACGCCATTGTGGGAAGGGATTTTCCGAAGTTCTGGGAACTGTGGGATGATCCTGAGCCCCCCACTGGTGCCCCTATGTACCAGGAATGTGATAGCCAGAACTCCCCTGAGAGTGGTGAGGACTCTCCGGAATTTCCCTTGTCAGTATTGGCAGGGGAGACTCAAGAAACTGGAGAGGAGCCCACCTCCTCAGACGAAAACCTACCGTCTGTGGAGTTTTCTGATCTTGAGGTTCACAGGGAAAACTTTGCCACAGAACAGTTGAAAGACCCCGCCCTAATAAAGGCACGGGAAAACGTAGTGAAAATAGATGGCGAGTTAGTGAACCCAGATAATACCGGCACTTACCCATACTTCAGCGTAGAGAAGGACCTACTGTATCGGGTGGCAAAAAGGGCAGAAGAAACCGTTGAGCAGCTTGTGGTGCCCAAACCTTACAGGAAGTTGGTGTTGGAGTTGGCCCATGGGCACATTCTTGGAGGTCATCTGGGGACAGAGAAAACCCGAGAGAGGGTATTACAGAGATTCTATTGGCCTGGGGTGATGAAGGACATAGAAAATTATTGTTCCTCCTGCCCTGTGTGTCAGAGGTCGGCCCCGATGCCACATTTCCGTAGCCCGCTGGTCCCTCTACCCATCATTGAGGTCCCGTTTGAGAGAATCGCAATGGATTTGGTAGGTCCTATAATCAAGTCCGCTAGGGGGCACCAGTACATATTGGTTATAATGGACTATGCCACCCGTTATCCAGAAGCGATCCCTCTCAGAAATACCTCGGCCAAAACCATAGCCAAAGAGCTATCTCTTGTTTTTAGCCGGGTGGGTATTTGTAAAGAACTGCTTACGGACCAAGGTACACCCTTTATGTCCCGGGTTATGAAAGAGCTGTGTAAATTGTTCAAAGTGACGCAATTGCGTACATCTGTGTATCACCCCCAAACCGATGGGCTGGTTGAAAGATTCAACAAAACCCTAAAACAAATGTTGAAGAAAGTGGTGGATAGAGATGGAAGGGATTGGGACTGTCTACTTCCTTATTTGATGTTTGCTATTAGGGAGGTGCCCCAATCCTCTACGGGATTCTCCCCCTTTGAGTTACTGTATGGGAGACACCCAAGAGGGCTGTTGGATATTGCCAAGGAAACTTGGGAAAGTGAGAGTTCTCCCCACAGGAGTGTGATTGAGCATGTCGCCCTGATGCAAGATCGAATTGCACAGGTAATGCCCATCGTGAAGGAACATTTGGCCCAAGCGCAGTTGGCACAGCAGAGAGTGTACAACCGTGGAGCCAAGACCCGTACCTTTTCCCCGGGGGATAGGATATTGGTACTTGTCCCTACGGTTGAAAGTAAATTCCTTGCCAAATGGCAAGGCCCCTACGAGATAATGGAAAAAGTGAGCGAAGTGAATTACAAGGTCAGACAACCAGGAAGGCGAAAGCCCGAACAAATCTATCACGTTAATCTGTTGAAAGCCTGGAGGGATAGAGAGTCCCTAGTCGCAGACACTTGGTCACCAGCTCAAACTGGTTGCGTGATTCCTGAGGTTGGAATCGCAGCCACCTTGTCACAACCCCAACAACAGGAGGTTAAGGAGTTTGTGCTTCGCAACAAGGAGGTATTCTCTGAGCTGCCGGGACAAACATCTGGGGTAGAGCATGACATTATTACCCCGCCCGGTGAAAGGGTGAAGTTAAAACCCTATCGGATCCCAGAGGCCCGACGGGAGGCAATACGGGAGGAAGTACAGAAAATGCTGAACTTAGGGGTGATAGAGGAGTCCCAAAGTGATTGGTCTAGTCCCATCGTGTTGGTGCCTAAACCGGATGGGAGCTGGCGATTTTGTAACGATTTTCGTCAGTTGAACAAAGTTACAAAATTTGACACCTACCCCATGCCACGTATAGATGAGTTGATCGACCGGCTGGGAACAGCCCGATACATGACGACTCTTGACCTCACAAAAGGGTATTGGCAAATCCCCCTGGCCAAGTCGGCCAAAGAGAAAACCGCATTTGTAACCCCAGACGGGGCGTTCCAATATAAAAGAATGCCGTTCGGGTTACAGAATGCGCCGGCCACATTCCAGCGGAAAATGGACCAGATGCTGAGGCCCCATCGGAAGTATGCTGCGGCTTACCTGGATGACATAATTGTCCATAGCACAGATTGGGCCTCACATCTGCCAAAAGTGCAAGCAGTCCTGGACTCTGTTCGGGAAGCAGGGTTTACGGCTAACCCCAAGAAGTGTACCATTGGGCAGGAGGAGGCCAAATATCTTGGGTACACCATTGGGAGGGGAGTAATAAAACCCCAACTCAACAAAGTCGAGGCCATCCAGAGTTGGCCACGTCCCAACAGCAAGAAGCAGGTACGAGCCTTTCTGGGAATCGCTGGGTATTATCGGCGATTCATTCCCCACTTTGCTTCTAAGGCTGTGCCCCTAACCAACCTGACGAAGGGGAAAGGGTCGGTCATGATTAAATGGACCCCCGAGGCTGAGGCAGCATTCCAATTCTTGAAACAAGCCTTATGTAGCCAGCCAGTGTTGTACTCACCCGACTTCTCTAGAGACTTTGTCGTACAAAGTGATGCGTCAGATGTGGGGTTAGGAGCAGTATTGTCCCAGGTCTGGAACGGGGAAGAGCACCCAGTCATTTACCTCAGCAGGAAGTTGAAGTCCCATGAGGTAAATTACGCCACCGTTGAAAAGGAGTGTTTAGCGGTGAAGTGGGCTCTAGATTCCCTTCGGTACTACCTGCTAGGTAGGCACTTTGACATGGTTACGGATCACGCTCCGTTAAAGTGGATGGCTCAAAACAAGGAAACAAATAGAAGAGTGAATAGGTGGTTCCTGGCCCTCCAGGAATTCAACTTCACAGTAAAGCATCGCCCTGGCGTTCAAATGGGGAATGTGGATGCTTTGTCTCGAGTACATGAATGCCTGATTGCTGGTGTTCCAACCCCGAGGTTAAAACAAGAGGGGGGGGTATGTGACAGCAGGAAGGTAAAGTCACCTGGTTGCATCCAGGGGGGTAGATATATTTCGCCCAGATTCAGGCTTTACGCCGATTTGTACAACTAGGTAGAGAGTTAATGAAGCCCAGCTGAGACTAGTGGGCTCATTGATGACTCATACCTCTAGGGAGAGGGCTGGGCGTCGTGCAGACAGGGAGTTGATGAGGCCAGCTGAAGCTTGTCAGCTCATTTAGGCCTCTATAAAAAACTCCCAGATTCATTAGGTGTTAGCTCATGCCTGGAACCAGACCTGTGTGGACTGTCTAGGGAGAGTGAACCCCTGTGCGGTGAGGCAAAGCCTGTGTGGCTATTTGTTTGGACTTTTACTAAACCAGGGACTTAGGGACTAGGACAGCACCAGGCTGATCCCAGTTGTTAGTTTAGGAAACCTGCATGTTTAGTCAGAGGTCAAACTGACCAGGATTTATTTTGTTTGTTTCTTTTTGGCTTTGCTGTGTTTTTGTCACTGTACATAGAGAAATAAACCGCACCTTTTGATTTTGAAAACCACAACCTCCGTCTGCTGGCCCTGTTTTTGTGTGGGGAGCCCAACCAGGGGGTCACACACACCCGCTACCGAGTTAACCCCCTCACAATATATATATATATATATATATATATATACAGTATACACAGTATCTCACATAAGTGAGTACACCCCTCACATTTTTGTAAATATTTTATTCTATTTTTCATGTGACAACGCTGAAGAAATTACACTTTGCTACAATGTATATGTAGTGAGTGTACAGCTTGTATAACAGCTTGTATAACAGTGTAACAATATAACAGTGCAAATTTACTGTCCCCTCAAAATGACTCAACACTCTAACTCTAAACCGCTGGCAACAAAAGTGAGTACACCCCTAAGTGAAAATGTCCAATTTGGGCCCAATTAGTCACGTGACTCGTTAGTGTTACAAGGTCTCAGGTGTGAATGGGGAGAATGTGTGTTAAATTTGGTGTTATCGCTCTCACTCTCTCATACTGGTCACTGGAAGTTAAACATGGCACCTCATGGCAAAGAACTCTCTGAAATTGCCAAGACCCTGAAACTGAGCTGTAGCACGGTGGCCAATACCATACAGCGGTTTAACAGGACAGGTTCCACTCAGAACAGGCCTCTCCATGGTCGACCAAAGAAGTTGAGTGCACGTGTTCAGCATCATATTCAGAGGTTGTCTTTGGGAAATAGACATGTAGCACACGGACCCTTTTCTCCTGCCTACCTTTACTTTGCAGAGATAAAGGCACACCGTGCCACGTGCCATATCCTCCTGGTATAAGAGGTGGAGCGGTGTTCTTACAATTTTGGGTCCTGCAGCGAGTTACCACCCGTCCATTGTTTCTCGTCCCCAGAATATAGGGTCTGTTCTTCTCCACGAAAGAAAGCCAATGTCCAGACAATGTTTAAACTCCAAACAGATGAGTTTATTTTATCTTGCTGGAAACAGATTTGGGAATAGGTTGAAGATAGTACAAAAGCAGGTAGGGAGACAGGTTCAGACACCCAGTTACCCTATTCTTCACTCAAGCCTGAATGTGAATTGCTCACCCGGATAGATCCCTCTCACAGTTCTAGCAGCCGGAGTGAAGCACGAACGGTTTATTTAAGTTAGTCCCCTTCACGGACAAGTCTGAAGCCTCGTACACACGACCGATTTTCTCGTCCAAAACCGGCAAGAAAAGTGCCGCAAAAGCTTTTTTCTCGAGAAAAACGTTCGTGTGTATGGTTTTACGACGAGAAAATTGCCGTGAATCTCGACGAGAAAATAGAGAACCTGCTCTCTATTTTCTCGTCAGGATTCCAGATTTCCTTGTCGTGTTTCTCGTCGGCCTGTTTTGTGACGAGAAAATGGTTCGTGTGTATGCTTTTACGACTCTTCCAAAAGCGCGCATGCTCAGAAGCAACTATGAGACGGGAGACGGGAGACGGGAGCGCATCTTCTGGTAAAACAGTAATGGAGATAGCACATTCGTCACGCTCCAAATTTTTGCATCGTTTAAATGTTGTGCATTGAAATCTTCGTTAGAATGTTACATTAATCCAAACGAATGAACTTCTTTTGCTGCTGATCTTCACACATAGTTATGACTATCTTTTTTTAACCTTTTTCATGCTGCTCTTAAGAAGATTTATGTGTATTATATCGTGCAAGTTTTTAGGAATATAAAAAAATTAGATATTTTTCTAACTGATGTTAATTGTAATTTCACAATGTTTTGATAGTGATCTCCCATTGAATCTTTTAATATATATTATTTAAATTTTACACCCTTTTTTGGGAAATCAGATTTAGTTATTTTTTTGGGGTGTTGTTATCTGTCCCTTTTTTTGTCAGTCAAATGTATCTGCTTACTCCAAAGCTAGATTTTAAATTTTTACAAATACACATAGTCAAGTATGAACTTAAAGAAAAATAACATTTATTCATGTTTGAACTAAGATAAAGAGAAGGCAGCGCTGGAGAAGCTGCTGCCATTTGTGCATCCCAGGGACCCCAGAGCACACAGCAACCCTGTGTGGACACTAAAATTGGGAGCCTGAGAAGGCCAACATTTCTGAACACAATCTGATGCTGGCCTCCCAGAGGTCAGGAACAGCAGCAGGTGATATATATGTCCCAAGTGTGTGGTACTACAACAGGCTGCCTTCTGTCCGACCACAATGAAGCAAGGCCATCACTTCCTCGTCTTCCTGGCAACCTTCCCTGCAACCTTTCCTGAAGCCTTCCCTGCAGCCTTCCTTCTTCGTTTGGCTGGAGGCTGGGCCACTGGAGGGGTACTCCTGTCAGGAGGAGGAGGAGATGTAGGAGAAGGGGGTGGGGCGGAAGAAAAAGGTGGAGGTGAAGGAGAAGGGGGTGGGGCAGAAGAAGAATGTGGAGGTGGAGGAGGAGGTTGAGGTTGGGACAGTTGTGCCACCTCACAAATTGCAGTATTGGGGGTCATTTTTTCCATCACCCCCTTGTTGAGCAAGGTGATGAGCAGGGGCTCGCATAGGAGGCGTTGCTCCATGCTCATCACCTTGAACTTTGCCTCCACTAGGCCGGCAATGGCCTCTTCAGGGCATGTGGGCTCCTGGAGGGTGGCATGGGCCTCACGAATAAGGGCCATTGCTGCCTCACTGGTAGTCCTGTCCCTCCTGCCTCTTTTGGGAAGCCGGATGGGAGGCACCTGGGATCTGGTGCTTCTCCTTTGCCCTGCCACCTCCTGGCTGCCACTGGGCCCTGCCACCTCCTGGCTGCCACTGGGCCCTGCCACCTCCTGGCTGCCACTGGGCCCTGCCTCCTCCTGGCTGCCACTGGACCCTTCCTCCTCCTGCCTGACAGTTTCCAGACCCTCCTCCTGGCTGATTTCATCCTGTGTATGAAAAAGGGACATAGTTTAATATGTTGGTTTAATCTTTGCATCAAACTTTATAAATATGATTGAAGCAATTAGAATGTAAATCCCGAAATCATTTTTTTCTAATGTACAACTACATCAGATTGACTATTTAGCACCCAATTAAGTGCAGACTAATGTCTAGAGATCTTGATTTCACTTGTGGAACCCAAAATATTGTATGTTTCTCATCTTGACATATTTGTCAAACATTAATTTTATCCCAATGCAATTTCATTTAATACTATACCTGGCTCCAGATGGCCAAATCAGGATCATCCAGGATGGCTGCCTCCTCTTGCTCCAGAGAAGGCTCAGGTTGGCTGCAGGGAAGTCTGGGGGGAAGAGTGGAGAGTGATGGCCTTGCCTCAATGTGGTCATCCAGGAAGGACATCCTGCTGTAGTACCACAAAATCGGGACATACACATCATCTGCTGCTGCTCCTGACCTCTGAGAAGCCAGGACCTTAGAGCGTTCAGTCCTGTAGGTGCCTCTCAAGCTCCCAATTTTAGTGTCCACTTGTTTTGCTGTGGCTGTGGGCACCTTGGTCTGCACAAATGGGAGCAGCTTCTCCAGCGCTGCTTTCTCACCCCTCTTTTTTTGTGTATGGGGTTTTTGGTCTCCCACAGAGCCGTCAGCTCCCTTACCCGGTCAATAAATTCCGCCAGGAACTCTATGTCGCTAATAAAGACATTCATATTGTATCTGCAAGTTAAATAAATAATAAATAACTAATGTGAGGCAAACAGTCTAACCTCCTTAACATCGTAGTCACCATATATATCCTACAACATTCTCAAGACAGTATAGGCCAACAATTTGGCACAGTCTCAAAATCACATACCTTCGTTCGCACGTCCGTCACTTGAACTCCTCTCTCCGCACACCGAACGTACTATAGTCACATGTGTGTTTGCTATACACACCACGCATGCGTCAAAATACGAACACGTCGCTCCGCACACGTCGCCCGCCCATGACGTTCTAACTAACATCTTTTCCCCGCCCCTTCTCTTTCGGCGCGCAGACAGATATGGCGGATTTACAGCAGGTGTCTGATAATTCCTCCAATAACGAGGAGGAGACAAGCCCGGAGACCGAGGAAACGTCATGATCAAGGAGGACATTCAAGGCATCTAATATGTCTTTTGCGGAGATGGCGGAGATGGTGGACATATTGCTAAAGTCGGATTATGACGCAAAGCATGGGCCGTATAGCAAACCAAATAGAAGGAAGGCCAAAATCCTGAAGAAAGTCGTGAAGAGTCTGAAGACGAATTTCGGGGTGAAACGCTCAAATGAGCAGCTCAGAAAGAGGTGGTCAGACCTCAAACTGAGGGAGCCAGAGCAGTTAAGGAGCATTAAGAGAATGCTCGCAAAAAGTAAGTAAAATGTACACTTTTCTGCTATTAATCCTTTTCTAAACTGACATGTTGCTGGTTGTGGTTTTTTTGCTTATTGGACTCCCTTCCAAAATGTAATATTTTGAACTTGGTTGGGCACAGTAATCGTTCGTTACGTTACAGACACTTCGTTCGGCCACTATCCGCTGTTTTGGCTTATTTTACAGCCACAAAAGTAATTAGACATCTGCCATTTTTTGGGAAATTTGGGGCACAAAGTTTTAGGCTAGATGATGTGTTTGTAAAGAGAATGAAATGCAAACTGTAATCTGTGTAAAGGAGAGGACACTCAGCAGCTGCTTCCACATCTGTACTTTGGAGCACTATAGTGTGGGCCACCAGACCCGCCTTTTTTGGGTGTCCCACACAGGTGCATCAAAGAATTTTTGTGTTGCCTCCATGTCTAAAAAATGACAGACAAAGGTGAATACTAAACATATTCTTGGTCAGAAATAATGCATTCATCTTTAACTTCCGCCCAAACACACACTTGTACCCCACTTCCAAGCAATTTAGCCTGTTTTTTTTTTATCATTGAGAATTTCTGTGTGATAACTCTACCTTTTGTTTGATTCTCATAGGGGAGAGAAGACTGGGAGGAGAACACTCCAGTGAGCACAGGAACCCCACAGCTTCACAACAACCCCAAACTCCCAAAGACCCACAACCGAAGCATGTAGAGGAAGTTGAGGTGGAGGAAGGAGAAGTGCAGGAAGGAGAGGTGGATGACATTGTGGAACTGGTCACCACAACAGGTCAGTATCTGTCACCCCAGCTTCAGGTAAGAGAGGTAGGCCTGCAGAGTTATAATACCTTTTGTATTTTGTTTTTAGGGGATGTGAATGTTGGGGTGAAGGATAGTACACGTTTCTCTGCTGACAGTGCCCTCCACCTCATCCAGCAAGTGATGGAATGTAGCACGGAACTGGACAAAATTAAAGAAAGAATTCATGTGATGGATCAAACATTTAAAGACATTCTCAATGTTTTGGGGAGAATTCAATAAGCCATCCAAACCCCCTTTTTTTTCATGTTTTTTCTTCCACTTTTTAAAAACTTTTTGACAATCAAACCAGCCAAAAATTTAATCTGCACACAGTGTGTCAACATGTGCCATCTGCCATCAGGGGATATCCATGTACGTCTTTTGGGGGTGCAACCCCTTCCTCGTATCTAAAGTAGGTGAACTGAGGAAGGGGTTGCACCCCCAAAACACGTCCATTGATCACCCCTGATGGCAGATAGCACATGTTGACAATAGGGATCAGGAGTCTAAAATCCCTATAGGAAAATAATCCCAATTGTGTGCATATTCAATTTTTGGCTGGGCAAGGGGTGGCAGGACCCCATATTAGGACGGGCACATAGAGACATATAGTTTGTGTAAGTGAATGTCTCAGATTGCTCCGAGGTATCCAATTTTGTAATTTTTGGAATGCAACTGTTGTTTTTGTATTTTCCTAAGAAAACAATTGCCGGTTTGTGGCCAGGCAAACAAAAAAAAAAAAAAAGGTGTGTGAATGTGCACATAGTAAAATATTTGAACACAAACAACGTGTAGCTTCTTTTTCTAATACGCTCTAACCTTATTTGGTTATTTTTTAAAGGTTACATAGTGAAATGGTTGGTATTTACTAAAGGAAAATACACTTGGCACTACAAATGCACTAAGACAAACTAGGACACAGGAAACCAACAAAAGTTATAAGTTTAAACCAGATTTTTATTTTGATCGTTAGACAGGAATCTTTAGCCATAGCCTGGCATAGGAATTGCCCCCCTACCCGTGAAATAGTCCATGTATTTGTCCCGAACCTCACGGGCATTTTGGGGGGGCAAGCCAGCACGGGCAGATTCCAGGCCCGGCAGGGGATTAGCAGGGGAAAGTCCAGCCTCAGGCAAAACTGAGGCCATATAGGAATTTGATTTGCGCCAGAGAAAATTGTGTAGCACACAGCAGCATAAAACGACATAGTTTATTTTGTACTCCGCCAAGTGTATTGAAGTCATAAAAAGGCGGAACCGGCTGGCCATTATGCCGAAGGCATTTTCAACGACTCTTCGGCCCCTGGCCAGCCGGTAATTGAACACCCTCTTCTCTGGGGTCAGGGTCCTCTGAGGAAATGGCCTCATAAGATGCGGTCCAAGTCCGAAGGCTTCATCAGCCAAAAAAACAAAGGGGAGTCCTTCAACATTCCCTGCATCCGGTGGCAATGCAAGGTCGTCACTCTGGAGACAGAGGGCAAACTCTGTCTGGATGAAGGATCCCCCATCGGACATCCAGCCATTCTTCCCTACATCAACATAGAGGAATTCATACCGTGCTGACACCACCGCCATCAGCACAATGCAATGAAACCCCTTGCAGTTGTAGTAGTAGGACCCAGAACGGGGTGGCGGCACGATGCGGACGTGCTTCCCGTCTATAGCACCACTGCAGTTGGGGAAGTCCCACCGCGTGGCAAACTCCAATGCCACAGTCTGCCATTCCTGTGGCGTGGAAGGAAGCTGTGGAGTCAAACAAGATGAAAAAATATTAGAATACACAAATCAAACATTACAAGGAGATTCTAAGAAAATACATTAGAGGCCAACATCAAGCAAAGTCTACGTTTATTAAGGTGTTTTAAATAAGTATAATGGAAGGCTCATGTATCATATTCATCACCCCCTATGATGGTCCATTAATAAATTATAATGGGGAGGGGGGGTAGATGTGTTTGGCCACAGGATAGCATTGCAGTGGCTGTGCGTCCAGAGTGGGCGCTGGAACACTGCCCCCTCTCTCCTGTGCCTGTCACTCAGAACAATACATAGGTTCATGCCTTGCATGAACCTATGTATTGTCTATGCCGCCCACTATTCAGGTGGATGGCCCCCTGTTAAGCGACCGACATATGAATAACTGCGGCATTTATGGGCTTAAAATTGCATATCAGAAACAGGGAGGAAAATTGACTTGCACATTACAGCCTGAGGGATGTAATTGGCTTCAGAAAAGTTAAATAGGGGACGCAGGGGGGGGGGGCATTCCTTGGGTAAACACTGACAGGCTGCTCTGCCAATCATGTTCACCAAGTCTGTTTAATGGTAACATGATTGGCTGATGCAACATCGAGGGCAGGAAAAGACATCAAGGACAGAAGAAGGATGGCGCTGACCACAAGAAGGTAAGTGCAGGGCTGGGGGGGAACTGGCTGCATTGGAGGGGACAAAATGGCTGCATTAGAGGGAACAAAATGGCTGCATTGGAGGGAACAAATGGGGGCGTTTAATAGGCACCAGAGCAAAAAAGGAGGAAGTTTATTTCCTAAATTGGGGTTTGGACCCCCAAACATTTGGAGCAACAGGCGCCCCTGCTGGAAAGGTTAGTGAAGGGAAATATGCATGGAGGAGAAAAAAGGGGCAATCTAAAGCTTCCAGCATGCATGGGGACAAAGGGGACATTCTCAGCATATTACAATCATGGTAATTAGGGAAGGATGAAAGAAATACAATACATTAGCATACATGAAATACATAAAATGTGATAGGATGAGGTGTATAATAAAGGCCTTCAATACACCGCTCAGCGCCTCGGACTCGCAAAATTGCAAAAAAATCTTGTAGTAGGTAACCGACACTAGAAATGGATAACACACAAAAAAGTGATACCATACACGAATTTCTCTGATAACTCAAAGAATTTCTAAAGGGAGCAGCCGTTTAAAAAATTTAAGATATTAAAAAGATAGTATAAACATAAAACAGTGAATCTGTGTCAGAAATATACTAGAAACAGCGCTGATGTTGGTGTGATTCAGGTGGCCAACTCCACATCCAAAGCATTAAACAGTTTATGGCAGATGAAACAAGAATGCAGAGTGTCCAATAATGTTCATTGGTGGTCCTAGATACAAACAGCATGCACCTTCACCGTAAAATCTGATCCACCCAGTGGGAACACACTCCCCCTCAGGGGTTTAAACTCACCAGAGCAAAGCTCAAACAATGCCTTGAACAGGGGAGTAAATCGGAACCTTTTCAGCATTCAGCATCAGCCAAGGAGATGTTTGATCAGTGGGGACTCCCAAAAGGAATACACAAACAGAGGAAAGCAAAAATAGCGTAACTCTGTTCAGACGCCCTCTGTTGAAGTCAGGATATGACGAAACGCGTCAGGGCGTGACCTACACGACGCTACCGGAAGTGATGTATGCGCTCCACGCCAGCCAAACCCGGAAGTAAGAACAGTTCCTGGATATTCGTTCGAGTATCGATTGTCTTACGGACGGACGGCGATGTGGTGATATGATGATTTTTTTGCTCTGATATGTTTGATTAATGTACGTTTAATGTATTAAGGGGCTATGTGATGTGTGGGGTATTTTACCTATTAAACGGAGTTACGCTATTTTTGCTTTCCTCTGTTTGTGTATTCCTTTTGGGAGTCCCCACTGATCAAACATCTCCTTGGCTGATGCTGAATGCTGAAAAGGTTCCGATTTACTCCCCTGTTCAAGGCATTGTTTGAGCTTTGCTCTGGTGAGTTTAAACCCCTGAGGGGGAGTGTGTTCCCACTGGGTGGATCAGATTTTACGGTGAAGGTGCATGCTGTTTGTATCTAGGACCACCAATGAACATTATTGGACACTCTGCATTCTTGTTTCATCTGCCATAAACTGTTTAATGCTTTGGATGTGGAGTTGGCCACCTGAATCACATAAAATGTGATGTTAATGGAAAAAACTTACCCTAATATAGTCCTCCTGCAGGACTTGTATAATAGCAGAACAGGTGTCTGGGAATTTGAGGCCCAGAGCCTGGGGGGAGATGCCTGTCGTGAACTTCAAGTCCTGAAGACTTCTCCCTGTCGCCAGATAACGGTGTCCTGCCTGGGAATATAGGGGGACACCAAAGCCAACAGTTCCTGAAAAAAGGGGTCAGACATCCGCAGAAAATTCCTGTAGTCCTCAGGATTATTCTCGACGATCTCCTGCAGCAGAGGCATATGGCAGAATTGGTCCCGCTGGAGCAACCAATTCTTGGTCCATGAACTCCTCCTCACACCATTCATGGACTGGTCTTGGTCCAAAACAAGCAGACCAACACCAAGCGCACGCACAGCACGAACGCGACGACGAGAACGTCCAGGCGACATGGCTAGGAAACGGTCGTCTTATCAGAACGTACAGAACAGAACGCACTTTAGAACAGCAAGGCCTATGAATAACGAACTGAAAAACAGAAACGAACAGGCAAGAACGCACTGTAAAACAGATACGACCTGCCTAGACGCCCTGAAAGTCAAGATACGAACCCACAAGCACAAACTGAACCGCAGAAAACGAACTGAAAAGTACGAAGACTGAAAAGCGCGAATCGTCTCTTCCCAAACTTTTACTTCACACGCGGTAACACAAGATCAGCAAAAGCAGCCCAAGGGGTGGTGCCAAGAAAAAAGATCTTCCCCTTTATAGTGCCGTCGTACGTGCTGGATGTGACCGCGGAGAACAACGAGGAAATTGGGAAATGTCAGTGTGTACGCATGGAAAGCTTGACGAGAAAATCGACAAGGTTAACAAGAATCTCGTCGAAAAAAACGACGTGTTTTTTACGACGAGAAACTCGGTCGTGTGTACGAGGCTTGAGAGATCCTCTGCCACAGAATCCTTTAGTCACTGAATTAGAACTTTTAAAACTCCCATAGATTAATAGAGACCATAGGTGCCAATGCGACACACTACAGGAGCTATACTGCAACTCACGGATCCTTCCCTCTGATAGGTAACTAGGCGTCTCCTTCACCGTGAATTTCTCCACTGATCCATTAGACAAGTCCTCCCCCGGTTTCCTCTCCTTCAGAGCAGGCCACCCTCACACGGGTTCCCTGGGACTCCAGTGTGTTGGTTGTAGACCCAGTTGAATGTACTGGGCCTACCTGGAACTCTGCAGCTTCGGGCTACAGGTGTCCGAGACTCCTCGGCCAGTTCACGCACCCCAGGCCAGCAGGGCCAATGGGCGCGACTTCGCCACCAGGGGTCCTCCCGGGAATCCCCCTGGCACACCACCCCAATGGGGCGCACTTCTCCACTCTCCTCCTCCCCACTCTCCACTCTCCTCTCAGCACATGGCGTCTGCCCTTTTTGTACCCTCTCCTGCACAGCAGCCGAGAGAAGACACCCAACCACACCACAATGTCACCAGTGGTTCAACCCGAGACCTGGGCAACAGCGCCACCACAGGTCCAGGGGAAATATACACCAGGCAACAACATGGCAGAGCAGAGCCCATAGTAAACAGAATTATAGAATCTGAGCCATACTATTGCTCAGACTGCCCCTAAACTTACAACATAGCTATCCCAATTTTGGGGGTCCCGCTACAGACGTATGAGTGCTACCAACATTGCTGCAGAGGTTGAAGGGGTGGGGGTCAGCCTGTCAGTGCTCAGACCATATGCCGCACACTGCATAAAATTGGTCTGCATGGATGTCATCCCAGAAGGAAGCCTCTTATAAAGATGATGTGCAAGAAAGCCTGCAAACAGTTTGCTGAATACAAGCAGACTAAGGACATGGATTACTGGAACCATGCCCTGTAGTCTGATGAGACCAACATAAACTTATTTGGTTCAGATGGTGTCAAGCGTGTGTGGCGGCAACCAGGTGAGGAGTACAAAGACAAGTGTGTCTTGCCTACAGTCAGGCATGGTGGTGGGATTGTCATGGTCTGGGGCTGCATGAGTGCTGCCGACACTGGGGAGCTACAGTACATTGAGGGAACCATAAATGCCAACATGTACTGTGACATACTGAAGCAGAGCATGATCCCCTCCCTTCGTGGACTGGGCCACAGGGCAGTATTCCAACTTGATAATGACCCCAAACACAACTCCAAGATGACCACTGCCTTGCTAAAGAAGCCGAGGGTAAAGATGATGGACTGGCCAAGCATGTCTCCAGACCTAAACCCTATTGGTGGAGGAGCACAAGGTCTTTAGTATCCACCAGCTCTGTGATGTCGTCATGGAGGAGCGGAAGAGGACTCCAGTGGCAACCTGTGAAGCTCTGGTGAACTCCATGACCAAGAGGGTTAAGACAGGTGGAGGAGCACAAGGTCTCTAACATCCACCAGCTCCGTGATGTCATCGTGGAGGAGTGGAAGAGGACTCCAGTGGCAACCTGTGAAGCTCTGGTGAACTCCATGACCAAGAGGGTTAAGACAGTGCTGGAAAATAATGGTGACCACGCAAAATATTGACACTTTGGACATTTTCACTTAGGGATGTACTCACTTTTGTTGCCAGCGGTTTAGACATTAGTGTCTTGAGTTATTTTGAGGGGACAGCAAATTTACACTGTTATACAAGCTGTACACTCACTACTTTACATTGTAGAAAAGTGTAATTTCTTCAGTGTTGTCACATGAAAAGATATAATAAGAGTGCGCATGCGCGGAGCTCCGAAGATGGCCGCCTGAGGCGAGAGCTCCGCTCCAGCGGTTTACAGCGGTGCCCAAGGCAGCTTACACGGCGACTCCACAGACCCCAAAACACCACACCCCCATATAAATAAATCCTCGGATTAAGAGGTCTTGCGGCTGAAATTTCAGTTTTTAATGCCGGCCGAAAAATCCAAAATGGCCTCCGCGTCACAGCACTCAGCCTCCAGTACTATCTGCCTCACAGAACAAAGGCAAACTACGCGTTCTACAGCATCTACCTTCACCTCAGGACCCCAGGAGGGATTTACTCAGGTACTTTACTCAGGTACTCCTGGACAAGGGACTAGCACAAACAGCTGCCAAAATCACAAGGGATCTGAAAGCTGACTTTCAAAACCTAGGGTCCAGAATTGACTCAATTGAAAATAAAATGGAAGAAGCTATTGCTGCTTCTAACTGTAGCGGGTGTTTGATTTTTGGGAAAGCATCTGGGTGGTGGTGTAACCCAGATGCATTGATTGTCAGGGAATCTGAGGCCTTTTGTGGTTCTTGGAGGACTCTGGTGGTGTGAGGTTCCCTGTGGCCTGCAGGTGGCGTTGTCGCCATGGGCCGAGGTTGAACACTCACCGCAAGACTGCTTCCTTTTTGTCCTTTCCTGGTGCAGGTACAGCAGGGCGGGGAACCTGCTGTGACGTGAGAGGCGAGGGGATAAAAGGGGCGGACGCCCTGACCTTGGGTTCAGAGTCGGAGGACGCGGCCGCACTCAGGCACCTTCAGCTTGGGTGCTGGCGTTCCGGAGTTCCGGGCCCAGGTGCCCTTGAACTGGCCGGAGCGGGAGATGGAGTCCATCTCAGGCACATTTAGCCTGGGGTGAGGTACTATGGTGGAAGCCTGGAGCTCAGTACCTTCGACTGAGTTCCGCGAGGGCGGAGGAATCCGAGGGGGCCCTAACTCCTTGGGTGCCCGTGTCTGAGGTCGAGAAGACTGGTGAGCGGAACTTCTCTGGAGATTCCGGCGCAGCATTGCTGGTGACAGAGAGGCATCCGGTGACTCCTTTGGACAGATTGCCTTCCCCTGACAGGGGCTGTGCTAGCGAAGGTAATTCAGGTTCTACCTCATATAGTCAGTGGCAGTGACTATTCGCCACTGGTGATACTACAGTGGTTAGCTTTATCTAGAAGAATTGTGCCTTGGCCTACTCCCTACGAATACTGAAGTGTTACATGGGTCCCAACCTGTCTGTGCTGTTTGACTGTTTATTGAGAAGAATAAATACGAGTTGGACCCATTCAGTGTGTGGAACTCTGGTTACTAGGAGCAAAGGGGAGTCAATCCTAGGAAAGGATTGGACTCTGGGACACATACACAAGCCCGATAGTTCTGGCCTTCACCTCTACACCTGGGAGGACATGGGCCGTGGTGTATCTCATCTCTCTCTCCCAGGTACCCCTAGACAACAGCCGTATAACCGATAAA
Organism: Rana muscosa; assembly: GCA_029206835.1. Taxonomy (NCBI): domain Eukaryota; kingdom Metazoa; phylum Chordata; class Amphibia; order Anura; family Ranidae; genus Rana; species Rana muscosa. The sequence goes on along the minus strand of CM055122.1, from coordinate 103,649,569 downwards.
GCAAGAGAGAGAGTGAGGTCGCTACATAACCAAAATATGAAACATATACACACAGTTCAAGAACAACTGGATTACGCCTTATCTAGAATCGATGAACTCGAAAATAGGTCCCGTATATATAATATCAGGATTAGGGGACTCCCAGAAAATGTTCTAGATATCCCCACGGCAGTCCAAGACTTACTCAGACCCATGCTTCCTAATACCCCCTCAACCACCTGAAACTAGATAGGGCTCAGAGAGCCCTAGGACCCCCTAGGAAGGATGGAAAACCCAGGGAAATTATTGTTAAGCCCCATTTCTTTTCAGTGAAGGAGGAGGTTATGAAGCAGGCTAGATCCACCCCGCAAGTGACATACCAAGGTCACCCAATCCAATTATTTGCGGATCTTTCTCCATCTACAATCCAGCGTAGGAGGGCTCTGAACTGTTACTATTGGTCCTGACACAGAAGGAAATCAAATACAGATGGGATTTCCCATTTGCGGTAAAGTTCTCTGATAACTGGAGATCTTATTCTTTTTCCAACCTCCAGGAAGGCGAACAACTGCTGCTACAATTAAAGTTAATCTCCCAGGAAGCGGACATGGATACTTCTCCAGCCAGTTCCGGTTCAACTAAAAGGCCCACTCCAACAAGTCCACATTCCCCCCGGTGGAACAAAGGAAAAGCTAAGAAAATTAAGGACAATGGTCCCACCTGATCAAGTAGTATTTCCTACTTACTCACCTTAATTTTACCTTGGATCCAGAGTCCAATCACTTTCCCCTGTGGGGAGTTTGTTTGGTGTTCTCCCCCTTTTAAGTTCAATATGCCCCCCATATCTATTCCATGGTTCTTCGGTCTTTTGGGAACTCATTGTTCACATTAAAAAAATGTTTTGTTGATATATCTAGACTTTTAGATCCTTTGGACATACTATATATCTCCCGAGACTTCAGCCTCGTGACTTTGATGGAAACCCACCAAATCATCTTTCTTCAGCTCACAGTAACGAAACAATGAAAGGAACATTTATTATAAGGACCATTTAGTCTATTTACAAGATATGATTCACTAATCAGGACACCTAGTGTCTCCACCCACCATTTGTTTTTTAAAGGGATTGTGCATAATAGGTCTTTCACTAGACACTAGGGGGCATCTCAATGAGTACAGTTCAAAGAATGCAAGGCCGCGATGTTATTTAAATGTATCTTTTTTTCCTAAGGGCGCCCTGTGAAGGGTTGGCATACATGTGCCTCTACCTACCCCTTGGAAGCCAGTTGGTCTTTGAGGGATAGGTTGTCTGCACCTCTAGGGTGAGACATCACTTACTTGTTGTAGGGCTTTGGGGGGGTCGTCTCCCCTCCTGAACCCCAGTTTATATGTTAGGAGACTTTCTTTCTCTTTCTTTCTTCCTTCCCCTTTTCTTGCTCTCCCCCTTTATTACACATGCCTAACTTATTTGTATATTACAGAACTTTGAATTTAAGACTTACGTTAAACATTACACATCTTACTTTCCCACTGAGATAGATCCAGAGATTAAATCCTGATGAAGGACTTGTGAGGGTAATTGAGGACAACTGTGATAGATGCACCCTTCTCGGCTTCCATGGCTGACACCACACAATCTAACCTTAAAATAGCCCAGCACAATGTCCAGGGACTAAACTCTCAAACCAAAAGGAGGAAAATTTTAGACTACTATAAATCTCACAAAATTTATATACTCCTGCTCCAGGAGACACACGTTCCTATACGGTATAGTCCCAAATACATACATCCACATTTTAAACAATATAATCTAGCTAATGCATAGAATAAAACCAAGGGAGTGGCTATTCTTTTTTCTAAGCATTGTAAATTCGAGAAGACTTTGGAGTACATCGATCCTGAGGGAAAAATTATTTTAATAAAAGGGACCATAGAGGGACACCTTTATTCTTTTGTGTCCTACTATGCTCCCAATAGTTGTCAAGCTGCCTTTTTTTAAATTATGATGGACACACTCAACCCTATGCTTGAAGGTAGATCATTCTTGGGGGAGACTCTAATGTTGCTTTTGATCAGGCCTTGGACAAATCCAAACCCCCCCCCCCCAGAGCCCAACTAACTTGACCAACCAGAGAAAGCCACAAAATTGATAAAATACTTTCAATCCATAACCTAGCGGACACCTGGAGGGAACTGAACCATTCAAAACGAGATTTCACACATTTTTCTCATCCGCATAACACGTGCCAGAATATATTTTGACACCTACGCCTCTTCTCCCTTTTATACTTAATGCTCACATTAATAAGGCCCTTCAGGATTACTTTTCTCTTAATGACAATGAAGATACCTATGCTGAAACGCTTTGGGCTGCTCACAAAGCCTTCATTCGAGGTAAAATTATTCAGTTATTAACGCAACTTAAACGGGAACGCAAGGCTAACATAGAGCGTTTAGAGAAGGAATATGCTTACTAGATCTTAACTTAATCCTCACTACACAAGCTGATAAGGCAATCTGCTGGACCAACAACAAATTCTATTTACCGTATATACTCAAGTATAAGCCGACCTGAATATAAGCCGAGGCACCTAATTTTACCACAAATACCTGGGAAAACTTATTGACTCAAGTATAAGCCTAGGGTGTCCATCTGCATGCCTCACTGTGCCTCACTTTGCCTCACTGTGTCCATGTGCATGCCTCACTGTGCCTCACTGTGTCCATGCCTCACTGTGCCTTACTGTGTCCATGCCTCACTGTGTCCATGTCTCACTGTGTCCATGCCTCACTGTGCCCATGCCTCACTGTGCCCATGCCTCACTGTGTCCATGCTTCACTGTGCCCAATCTCCCTACCTGATCTCCGGCGCTGTGTGACTAGACTGAATTTTAACATGGGAGTCTATGGCTTTGAAAAATCGGTGCTCCCGGCCGTAGGTCCTCTGGACAACAAACTTTACACACTTGTAGATGAAGAGTGGGGCTACATGTGTGCCAAGTTTGGGATCCAGGGGACCTAGGGCCGCTGGTACCGGGTCCCCAAAATCACAGGATAAATGACCGTTTAACATTGGAGTCTATGGAAGGGGTGCCCGGCTTTGAAAAATTGGTGCTCCCGGCCGTAGGTCCTCTGGACAACAAACTTTGCACACTTGTAGAGCAAGAGTTGGGCTACATGTGTGCCAAGTATGGGGTCCAGGGGACCTATGGCTGGCCAGGATCAGGCGCACAAAATTGAAGATGGACACAGACTCTAGTATAAGTCGAGAGGGGGCATTTTCAAAAAATGTGCTGAAAAACTTGGCTTATACTCGAGTATATACGGTACATGCAAATAAAATGGGGTCATTACTTGCCAATAAACTTTCCCCCCCGAACACGGGTCAACTCTATACCCAAAATCAGAATTACGGGTCAAACCCCCACAGCCAACCCAGTTCTCCAAGTCTTTCATGAATTTTTTTCTAACCTCTATAATTCACCCACTCAAATTGATAAAGACTCAATTTCTAGGTACCTGGATGACCTCCTCATTCCAACCCTTCACTCCACACACAGAAATTTACTTGAAACAGCCTTTACTGTAGAGGAGGTTATGGAAGTCATTGACGGTCTCAAAACAGGTTCGGCTCCGGGTCCTGATGGATTATCTAATACTTATTATAAGGCCTTTGCAGAAACCTTAGCTCCACATTTAACTACATTTTTTAATGCTAAAACACTAGGAGAACCATTGGATACCCACCTCAACACAGCATATATAACAATTATACCTAAACCTGATAAAAACCCTGAAGAAATTAACAACTACTGTCCAATTTCTTTAATAAATAATGATGTAAAGATCATGACAAAAATTCTGGCTAATCGATTAGCTTCCTTTATTAACAAATTCATTCATAAAGACCAAGTAGACTTCATCCCAGGCAGACATGGTCCTGACCAAATAAGGCGTGCCATAGATGTGATCTCTATACTTTAATCTAATTGGGAGGGGGGCACAAGACAACAGGGGTTTCTTCTATCCTTAGACCTACAGGAAGCTTTTGATACAGCTTCTTGGCCTTATATATTCACCCTCGTAGAACGTTGGGCTTTTGGAGAATGCTTCATGGGTCTTTTACATTCCCTCTACTCTAATCCTAAGGCGCTTATTTGCCTACAAGGACAATATTCTAAACCAATTAACATAGTAAGGGGAACTAGGCAAGGGTGCCCGCTCTCCCCACTCATATTCGCTATAGCCATAGAAACCTTAGCAATAGCTATTCGCCAAAATCCAAACATTCAGGGAGTAACCTGTGGAGATCAGATACCTAAACTCTTCTATTAGATACTTAAAATATATTTGGGGTACCACTGGCTACCGTATATCCCAGAACACTCTATTTCTTCACAGACGCAGGGGAGATCTGGGTCTCCCAGATTTACACAAATACTATATAGCAGCGAGATTAGCACAGCTCTCCTCGATGTACTCAATGTCTGAACAACCGGATTGGATCAAGATTGAAAATCAAGCAATTTTCTGCTTTTCCCTTGATTATCTTTTATGGTGTCCACCCAAGAAACAACCACCTATAATGGCTCTACCCTTTCTCAATCTTTTGCACTTTGGGACAGATTTAGAATAATCCTGATCTTATTTCTACAGGATGCCCGCTAACACCTCTATTCAATAACTCAGATTTTCTCCCGGGTCTAAATGGTGAGGCATTCAAATGGTGGACGGATAGGGGACTATACCGTATAGGAAATTTCTTTAGTTCAGGGGTTCCTATAACCCTTAACCACTGTATCAAAATATTAAAACTCCCGGACTCTGAAATGTAGCACTTCCGTCAAATTTTACAATTCTTAAATCACCTTTGGAGGGATAAACCATTACCGCTCCAATTTACGAAATATGAAACATGGTGTGGTCGAGCTATGGAACCAAGGGGAGGCATTTCAATGATATACTTGTCCCTCACTCACTAAATTACCTGCCATATACCAATCATTAGACCCTTCTTGCTTTAGAGGATGCCAACTTTCGGGATCTATGGCCCACATATGGTAGGAATGTCCTAGGATTCGTCCCTTTTGGAGAAAAGTTTTTAACTTGATCTTCCGGGCAACTAACTGTCAGGTTTCCAGGTCTCCGTCTGTAGCTCTTCTTAATGCTCATGTACCTCAAATACCTAAGATTAGGCAAACATTAATCCATTTTATTCTCACAGGAGCCAAGATAAGTTTAGCTAGGGCGTGGAAGAAACCGAAACCCTTCCTTTCAGATGTAAAACGAAAAATATCTTGGATAATGACCCAGGAAAAATTAGCTAGTATCCTTAATAACACAATCCCGAAATTTGAAAAAATATGGGAACCATGGGCTAGTTATATTGGGATTTCACTTGATCAAGATGTTCTATCGTTCTCTCATTACCCAACTGCATTAAGTTAGGCATGTACCCTACCCTCTCTCCTTTTTTTTTTCTTTCCCTTTCTAATCCCAGTTCTCTTCTTTCCTTTTTATTATTTATTTTTTGATAGGGATTCCTGGAGATGTTTAGAAGGAACATATTTACATATTAATTATCTAATATTATTGGATAGTTACGTTATAGACTAGACGAGTTATAATCCTATTTAATTGATTATATCTTTCGTGAAGAGAGGCTCTGGGAGCTGCACTGTAAGCCCATGAAATAGACTGGAGATTCCCTCTTCGGGCACAGCATGATCCCTATAGTGGTGCCACGGAGAGATATGGATCTTCATTCTTTTAAAATACAGTTTAAAAGGCCTCCCTGACGTAGCCTAACCTTACAAATAATTTTCTGAATATTTAATGTTATAAAGTTATAATTTAGAAGTTCCTCTCTTCTTCTTTTTTTTTAGGATATTGAATGCCATTCCTACATCATCATCCACTGGGATGTGCCATTTATGTAATGCAATGTCTTATGATTTACTTTATGCTTTCTTGAAAAATAAAATATTTTGAAAGAAAAGATATAATAAAATATTTACAAAAATGTGAGGGGTGTACTCACTTTTGTGACATACTGTGTGTGTGTGTGTATATATATATATATATATATATATATATATATATATACACACCCGTGCACTAAAAAAAATATTCCTACAGCGTTGTATTAAATGTAAATTCAGGGACTGCTAGACAGGCAACAGGAACAGTATAACAGTTTCCAGAGAACAAATCAGTGTCAACAGTTTTACTGTCAAATGATAGGAAGAGAATTCCAGACCAGCAGCACTCTATAGACATCACAGAGAGCTGACATACCGATGTAATGTCCGCATTGTTAGGATAAGTTTAGAATGGTGACAGAATAGGTTACAGATATGGTAATGTCAGTTCTTGTTTTGTGCGTGCTCTCAAGATTTTAACTGTATGGATTAACATTATTTGAAGAACAGTCAGATGTAAATTTCCCTATTTAGCTCAGATTTGTATAAATACAGATAAATGACTAGTCAGAACTTGAAAATAGATAGATAGATAGATAGATAGATAGATAGATAGATAGATAGATAGATAGATAGATAGATAAACCTTCCTTCTATTATATTCCTACAATCCCTTGCATACAGGCTGAATTTTGAAATCACTGTGGTAGCAATGTTGCATTTAATAAAAGGCACCCTAGGCCTAAGACATTAAACTAAAAACACAATTGAGTTGCAGAACTGGTTAGTGAAGTCAGGGGACTCACTGTATTTCAGGTAAAATACAGCCATCATGAAAAACTAGAAAATGGAAGCTAAATTCCATTTCTGAGTGGCTTTTCAGTTACCTGATCCTGGAACAGTAGAAATCAGAAGAGAATAAATGTGGATTGTTCTTGTACCATATATTGCCCACAAATAAATATCAGCCTAAAGACCAAGATGATTTGTCACAATACCCTGTGGCAGGAGATGTGGGCTTTTCCAGGGCAAGGAATCTATGTACCAGTTGGTCTTTACTAGGGTTGAGAGGACCCGAACTGTAAAGTTCGGGTCCGTAGCAAACTTTTGGGTTTTTGGGTCCCGGACCCGAACCCGAACATACAGTCCGGTGTTCAGCAATATGCATGTAAAACAGCGCTTGTTTCCCGTGCTTAGAACTGTCCCTGCACAAAGTGTCATTTCTGAAGGAAAAAAAGTCATTTAAAACTCACTCGCGGCTATAATGAATTGTCGGCTCCCGGCAATACATAGAAAAGTCATTGATAAAAAAAAAAAAAGCGTGGGGGTTCCCCCAAATTCTATTACCTGGCCCTTCAGGTCTGGTATGAATATTAAGGGGAACCCTGCCGCAAATGAAAAAAAAATGCATGCGGTTCCCCCCAAATATCCATACCAGGTTCTTCAGGTCTGGTATGGATTTTAAGGGGAACTCCACCCCAATTTTTTTTTTAAATGGAGTGGAGTACCCCAAAAAATCCAGACCAGACCCTTTATCCGAGCATGCAACCTGGCAGGCCGCAGGAAAAGAGGGGGGGACGAGAGAGCGCCCCCCCTTCTGAATCGTACCAGGCCACATGCCCTCAACATGGGGAGGATGTCTCCATGTTGATGGGGACAAGGGCCTCATCCCCACAACCCTTGCCCGGTGGTTGTGGGTGGTCTGCGGGCAGGGGACTTATCGGAATCTGGAAGACCCCTTTAACAAAGGGGACCCCCAGATCCCGCCCCCCCCATGTGAATTGGTAATGGGGTACATTGTACCCCTACCATTTCACAAAGAAAGTGTAAAAAATTGTAAAAAAAATACAGACACCGTTGGCAAAGTCCTTTATTAAAAATTTAAAAAAAGCGCCCCGCCCGCAGACCCCCACAACCACCGGGCAAGGGTTGTGGGGATGAGGCCTTTGTCCCCATCAACATGGGGACATCCTCCCCATATTGAGGGCATGTGGCCTGGCACGGTTCAGGAGGGGGGTGCGCTCTCTCGTCCCCCCCTCTTTTCCTGCGGCCTGCCAGGTTGCGTGCTCGGATAAAGGGTCTGGTATGGATTTTCGGGGGAACTCCACGCCATTTTTTGTTTTAATTTGGGGTGGAGTTCCCCTTAAAATCCATACCAGACCTGAAGGGCCTGGTAATTGAATTTGGGGGGACCCCCATGCTTTTTTTTATTTTTTTTTATCAATGACTTTTCTATGTATTGCCGGGAGCCGCGAGTGAGTTTTAAATGACTTTTTTTCCTTCAGAAATGACACTTTGTGCAGGGACAGTTCTAAGCACGGGAAACAAGCGTGAATAGTCCTCAGAAGTTCGGGTCCCCATTGAATTCAATGGGATTCGGGTTCGGGGTCAAGTTTGGGTCAAGTTCGGTCCCGAACTCGAACTTTTTTCCGAAGTTCGGCCGAACCCGTCGAACCCGAACATCCAGGTGTCCGCTCAACTCTAGTCTTTACCAGAGCATCTGGTGGTGGAGACGGGCCAGAAACCCCTGTGATTTCTGAACTCTTCACTGCAACTGGCACCAGGTTGAGGCTCCGGTAACATAGGTGTTGTGCTTTGGAGGGATCAATGGAGGCTAGGCCTGTAGTAATAAAATGATAGGTACTTGTGATTTAAACTGATAAATTCACAATGGAAAACATTAGGAATGTCAATATCATTTGTGGAAAGTTCATTAATTATTCATAATAATCTAGTACAGTACCTTGGTTGGAGGGTAGGACTGCACTAACAGAACAAAATTTCAACCACCAAGGGACAGAGAGAACTTCTAACATGAGAAAAATCTACTTTGACTGTCCTTTGGCCTTCTGATTGTACAAGTGTTCTTCTACTGTATATTAACAAATACACAGTGTTTGTACTGTATATAATTACAATTGTTGTATAATACATTGACAGACACTTACTTGCAGTGTATTCATCCACATTAGGGATGAGCTTCGAGTTTGAGTCGAACTCATGTTCGACTCGAACATTGCCTGTTCGCCCGTTCGCCGAACAGCGAACAAATTGGGGTGTTCGCGGCAAATTCGAAAAATCTATGGGAGAAATCTAAAGTGCTAATTATAAAGGCTTATATGCAAGTTATTGTCCTAAAAAGTGTTTGGGGACCCGGGTCCTGCCCCAGGGGACATGTATCAATGCAAAAAGAAGTTTTAAAAACGGCCGTTTTTTCGGGAGCAGTGATTTTAATAATGCTTAAAATGAAAAAATAAAAGTGAAATATTCCTTTAAATTTCGTACCTGGGGGGTGTGTATGATATGCATGTAAAGTGGCGCATGTTTCCCGTGCTTAGAACTGTCCCTGCAAAAAGTGTCATTTTTGAAAGAAAAAAATGCATTTAAAACTGACTCGCGGCTATTAATGAATTGTCGGCTCCCGGCAATACATACAAAAGTCATTGATAAAAAAAAAAAAAAAAGCGTGGGGGTTCCCCAGAATTCAATTACCAGGCCCTTCAGGTCTGGAATGGATATTAAGGGGAACCCCGCCGCAAATAAAAAAAAAATTGACGTGGGGTTCCCCCAAATATCCATTCCAGGCCCTTCAGATCTGGCATGGATTTTAAGGGGAACTCCACCCCAAATTAAAAAAAAATGGCGTGGAGTCCCCCTAAAAATCCATACCAGACCCCTTATCCGAGCATGCAACCTGGCCGGCCGCAGGGGAAAAGGGGGGGACGAGAGAGCGGCCCCCCCTCCCTCCTGAACCGTACCAAGCCACATGCCCTCAACATGGGGAGGATGTCCCCATGTTGATGGGGACAAGGGCCTCATCCCCACAACCCTTGCCCGGTGGTTGTGGGGGTCTGCGGGCGGGGGGCTTATCGGAATCTGGAAGAACCCTTTAACAAAGAGGACCCCCAGATCCCGGCCCCCCCTATGTGAATTGGTAAGGGGTACATTGTACCCCTACCATTTCACGAAGAAAGCGTAAAAAAATGTTTAAAAAAACACACAAACACCTTGAAAAAGTCCTTTATTTAAAAAAAAAAAACAAAAACATTCCAGCGGTGAAATCCAGTGTCCCGCGGCGATCCCGATGTCCAGCGCTGTCCGTCATTGGTTGTGCCTGAGCGGACCTGATGGGGAACTCCCTCTCAGTATTTTAAATGTATAGACCCGCCCCTTCTAAAGTTCCCCATCAGGTCCGCTCAGCGGACCAGATGCGGAACATGAGAAGGGGCGGGTCTATACATGTATTACCAAAGTGAGAGCAGTTCCCCATCAGGTCCGCCTCCTCGGTATGTCAGACCCGCCTACGTCATTGGCTTGAGCGGGGAACTTCCTTCACTATGTAAATTTAAATTTACATAGTGAAGGAAGTTCCCCGCTCAAGCCAATGACGTAGGCGGGTCTGACATACCGAGGGGGCGGACCTGATGGGGAACTGCTCTCACTTTGGTAATACATGTATAGACCCGCCCCTTCTCATGTTCCGCATCTGGTCCGCTGAGCGGACCTGATGGGGAACTTTAGAAGGGGCGGGTCTATACATTTAAAATACTGAGAGGGAGTTCCCCATCAGGTCCGCTCAGGCACAACCAATGAAGGACAGCGCTGGACATCGGGATCGCCGCGGGACACTGGATTTCACCGCTGGAATGTTTATTTATTTATTTTTTTAAATAAAGGACTTTTTCAAGGTGTTTGTGTGTTTTTTTAAACATTTTTTTTACGCTTTCTTCGTGAAATGGTAGGGGTACAATGTACCCGTTACCAATTCACATAGGGGGGGGGGCGGGATCTGGGGGTCCCCTTTGTTAAAGGGGTCTTCCAGATTCCGATAAGCCCCCCGCCCGCAGACCCCCACAACCACCGGGCAAGGGTTGTGGGGATGAGGCCCTTGTCCCCATCAACATGGGGACATCCTCCCCATGTTGAGGGCATGTGGCTTGGTACGGTTCAGGAGGGAGGGGGGGGCGCTCTCTCGTCCCCCCCTTTTCCCCTGCGGCCGGCCAGGTTGCGTGCTCGGATAAGGGGTCTGGTATGGATTTTTAGGGGGACTCCACGCCATTTTTTTTTTAAACTTGGGGTGGAGTTCCCCTTAAAATCCATGCCAGATCTGAAGGGCCTGGTAATTGAATTCTGGGGAACCCCCACGCTTTTTTTTTTTTTTTTTCTCAATGACTTTTGTATGTATTGCCGGGAGCCGACAATTCATTAATAGCCGCGAGTCAGTTTTAAATGCATTTTTTTTCTTTCAAAAATGACATTTTTTGCAGGGACAGTTCTAAGCACGGGAAACATGCGCCACTTCACATGCATATCATACACACCCCCCAGGTACGAAATTTAAAGGAATATTTCACTTTTATTTTTTCATTTTAAGCATTATTAAAATCACTGCTCCCGAAAAAACGGCCGTTTTTAAAACTTCTTTTTGCATTGATACATGTCCCCTGGGGCAGGACCCAGGTCCCCAAACACTTTTTAGGACAATAACTTGCATATTAGCCTTTATAATTAACACTTTAGATTTCGAACGTTCGAGTCCATTGTATTTAATAGGGTTCTAAAGTTTACACGAACATTTTGTCTGTTCGCAGGTTCTGGTGCGAACCGAACAGGGGGGTGTTCGGCTCATCCCTGATCCACATAGTCAACAACCCTCTGGGGTGCATTTTGGGTGCTATGTGGTTGGTTGTGGGTTACTCCTCGTGGATACATTTTCCTGGCTGTTCTCCTGCTGCTTCTCTCTGTTGAATTCATAGTGGAGTATAACCTTGTTCTCATCCTAGGTTTTCCTGTACTTTGCCTCACTTTTAATGGTGGTGATATACACTCCAGAATCCTCTCTTGTGACTTGAAGTATGACGCACCAACATTCTCTTGGCTGTGGTGTGCTGTGAGGAATATTGGCACATGTCCTATAAAGTCAACATTTCCAACTTTAAAGTTGCCCTTTTGGAGTTTATTAGTACACAATAGTGATGCTTTTCTGAGCTCGGTTGTGCTCCTTCATCCCTGAGGATAAAAGAGTTCTGATTAACTTTGGCAAAACAACCTGGCTATGCTACTTTTTTTTGTTTAACCCTAATATTTCACAGTGTTTATGTACCCCTCTTAGTTCTTCTCTGACAACCCTAGCTAAGCTTCCTTATCCCATCCAGGTCTCTGGATTGCTGATCCACCCACTAGCCATTGCTTGCTTCTGCAGGGCTTTGTCAACTCTAGCCAAAGTCTATAATCTGCCACATTTGTTTATACAAGTTCACTCGCATATATATCCAAAAGGAGATGACTGCCAGAGGCAAGGGGCAGCATTGATTGTGTAACCAGGTGTGGGGCTACAGCTAAATGGAGAAGGAGACATTGCCTTTTATTTTTCTCTTCCTCTACTGAGATATTGATATTATGCTTCACCATTCTCCTCTGGCCAGCAAGGGGAGAGCTAAAACCAAGCAAGGCCGTAGACGTCTATGCAGAACGCAGAGAATCCTTGGAGTGGTTGTTTGAGACCTCAGCCATATAATGCGATGACTAGACTCCTTACACTACAGATTTCAGTAGGAGGAGTGCAGTAGGAGGAGTGGAGATGGTATTTTTATTAAACTGCCTGGGAAAGTTCTTTCTCTTGACACTGAGGGAGTTATTGAGAGAGCACCTCTGTCTGAATATTTGCCTGCCAGCTGTAGACCATACTAGTGGAGATCCAAGCCTGAGACTGGGGGTGAGGACACTTAGGGGCAGCCCAGCATGGCCTATATCACAGCACCTGCTCCACTGTTATAGGAAGACTGAAGCATCCACTCACCCTTTCCTTCCCACCACTGATCACCGGAGACTTTCGGGGAGAGGTCCCCCCTTCTATAGGGAGAGGTCACTGTAGCATCCCAGGGACTGGTGAGAGGGCTATTCGTCCATTGCTGATACTGCTAGCTGAGCTACTGAGAGCAGGACACCAACTGTACCCAATCCATACCACACCGATACTGCATTTTATACTGCACTTATTCCAAACCTAGACTACACCTAAACCAACCCTACACCATATTATGCCAAACCTTTACTGCATCTGAATCACATCCACCTTGCATCTGTGCCCAGACATCACCATACCTATACTGCACCTAGACTGCATTCAAGTTAACTGGGACTGTTAAGTGCAGCAATACTCTTAGGGCCCGAATGATAGCCAGCAGAAAAACATCTCAAAGGACTGCCTCTTGTAATATTTATTCTGCAAGCCCCCTTTGTTTCCTACCCCCTTAGCTACCATCCTCCTTTTCTTTTCAACAGTGCATACTCAGTCGGTCTAAAACTAGCATTGCCACCATAAATGAACTCTGGCAGTATAGTTCCAGTACTCAGCAGACTAAACTTTAATACTGCTCACTACTGCACTTGAGGTGGCCTACTGTTTATGCTGATCTGGATGCCAAATGTCATCTTATGCCTGGTCCCTACTGTTAATCAGTTTGTATGCTAATTTGTGTTATTACAATTGCTAATCCACTTTATGCTTGCCTATTAACCAATCATATTGGGTGACAATATTATAAGTTTACTTTTACTGCGTGGTTTGGTGCCGCTTTTCCTTGCTAAAGCACTACAGTTGGGTACTAATTATTACTCTCAGTGAATTCCTGTGATTTTGTTTGTTTATACACTCAACCTGGTGTGTCAGAGGGGCTGAGGTTCTTGAGAAGGTCGAGGCAAAGAACAGAGGAGGACCCATCCTATCCAGCGGCTCCTATGGGGTAGTTCTACAGTTGAAAAGCATGAGCTAATGGATGTATCCAATAGAAAATTAAAATTTCCCAACTGTACTTGTAAAATTCAGCTTAAGCCCTGTACAAACGATCGGATTTCCTATGGTTTTTAAACCGATGGATTTTTCCATCGGAAAACCAATGAAGCTGACTTTCATCAGTCTTGCCCACACACCATCAGTCAAAAAACCAACCGTTCCAAACGCGGTGACGTAAAACACTCCGATGAGCCGAGAAAAATTAAGTTCAATGCTTCTGAGCATGCGCTCGACTTGATTCTGAGCATGGGTGGGTTTTTTAACCGATGGACTTGACCATAGACGATCGGAATTTACCATTGGTTTTTGATCCATCGAAAATTTTTAAAACAAGTTCGATTTTTTAAATGGATGGAAAAAAGACAGATGGGCCCCATACACGATCGGTTTGTCTGATGAAAACAATCCATCGGACGGTTTTCATCGGTAAAACCGATCGTGTGTACAGGGCTTAAGAATCAGTCTTGCCTGTGGGGCTTACTGCTGGGGAGGATTTTATGGTAAAAAAAACAAAAAAAACTAAATGTTAATATGTCTATCTAACCTCTCAGATTCTGTAGTTTACATTACAAATTGTACTAGTTTTAGTTTTCTCACCAATAAACCACAACTATAAGATGACTTGCTAGCCCATAATTTGTAATTACATTACAAAAATTTGAGAATGTTACTTGCATTTGTATACAGTTCTATTTTATTATTTGGTAGTAAAATAGTATTTGCGGGGACTTTTTATGTGCAGTAGATTAAAGTCTTTAAGTGTACGCACAATTTTTGTCTGGAAGTGGGTGTTCATTATATCTTAATTTGAGACTAGCAGTTCTGTTTGCCAAATCATTTTAATACTTAGTAATGTGTCCCGTTAACACCCCCTACAAGCTGTTCCACTTGGTTGCCAGAGAGGTGATGTTGGAATGAATGTCCCAGTAGTTCTCAGTTTTCTTGTTACGTGGAAAAAAACGAAATCTATCTCTAAAAATAAATTTGCCAATTTTATTTCTCCAGATTTTGTTTAAAGTAAAGTAATTAAGGCATCAATGCTCTCAGAAGTTCTAAAAAAAGATATCAAGTTTGCTTACAAAATACACCACAAATTCACCTCAAAAGACTGATGTATGAAGAGACTTATGAATAATGAGCTAACTGAGCAAGGTTTGGTTCTCTGGATGCTAGCAGAACCCAGTGGAATATTCGCAAACCCTGAATATAGCTCCTGGACCCAATGAAAGTCTATGGGAGCTGAATTTTGGAACTTCTTTCTGCCAATTTTCAAGGCCAAAAGGCATGGGTAGCTAGGCACTGCCATGGGGAACATGTGCCAATGCTAGAAAACCATTATACCATTTAGTATGCAGTGGATCTTTTAAAGCGGTTGTAAAGCCCGCTTTCACATTTTTACCTACAGGTAAGCCTATAATAAGGCTTACCTGTAGGTGAAATGATTATCTCCTAAACCTGTACGGTTTAGGAGATATTCCCCTTGCATGCACCCGCTGACGTTAGCGGCACATGCACTCTGATGCTGCCGGAAACACAGAGCTCCTTGCCGGAAAGATGACTCTCGTGCACATGCCCAATAGCGCAAACCCGGAAGAAACGCATCGGGAACATGTCAGCTCCCTCAGCGGTGACCGGGAGGTGATGCCGGCGCTTCGTTCTAAAGTAAGTATTTCATAATAAGCTAGTATGAGTTGCATACTAGCTCATTATGCCTTTGCCTTACAGGTTGTTGTTTTTTGTGAGTATGCAACCACTTTAATGTGGCTTTTCTTAAAGGTTCAGTACACATTGTATACAAAAATATGGCAAAATATAGTGTGAGGTTCTACTCAAAATCTATACTAGACTCTTAGGGATTTTGAAGGGGACCCCAGAAAGAAAATGTCATGGGGTTCTCCAAACCAGATCCTTATCCAGGCATGCAGCCTGGCTGGCAAGGACAGAGGGATACAAGTGGGTGGCCCCCACATGCCTTCAACATAGGGAGGGTACCTTTCAAGGAAAGGGGGGCACAGATCTTCCCTGCCTGCAAGGCACTTTTTCCCCATGCTAAAGAGGAAAAGTTTCTATATCCTGGTCCGGTGGATCTGGGGGTCTGCAGGGAAGAAGACTTATTTCAGATAGCTGGCCTTCCCCCTACAGATACTGTGAAAAGGTATTTTATTAAAAGAATACATTGTCTAAATGTAATGTAAATCACATTGTACAGCTCTGTAGATCCTAAATCAATCACAATGAACGATGCCCAGACTCCAATATGTCTCACACCCTGTAGAACCAGATACACTGGGCCAGGGATGTGAGGATGAGGCCTTTGTTCCCCAATATTACCACTGCAAGGGACCCTCCCAATGTTGATAACATGAGGGCACATGGCCTGGTATGGTTCAGAGGGGAGCCAGCACACTCACTGCCCCACCTTTTCCTGGATGCTTGTCTAAATAAAGGCCTGGTATGAATTGTGAGGGGGACCCTATGTCTTTTTATTTTTTTATTTTTCTCTTTTCCTCAGGGCATGTAGCCAGGTATGGTTTTAGGAGGGGGCACATACTTGCACAATGTTGGTAATTTGCTTTTCTTTGTAAATATATGTTCACATGCATATTAACATAATTCCATCTGTATGTACAGTAGCTTAGTTTAATATTCTGTATCAAAGTTTAAATGCAGAGACAGTCAGAAATAAATAATATCCACTTGCTGACAGCAATATGTGTATATATACATCACGGGTTGCAAGTGGATAACCAGTGTTATGTTGTGAAGTTCTTTGCTGCTTGTTAAGAATATGTAAATAGTTATTGTCTAAAGTCTGGGCACAGGTGTGCTTTTAGACCTCATGCTCACTTCAGCTGTAAAATGCCTATTTTACATTTTTCTGCCTCTAAATGCCTCTCTATGGTAGCCTATGCATCCATGCACACATAGACTTTTAGAGGAGTTTAGAGCCAGGGGAGTTTAGGGGCAGAAATCTGAGCGCACCAAAATCGCATTCAAGAGAGGAATGTTTGGACAGAAAACTGCTCAACATGCCTAAATGAGCCTAAACGCTAGGCATGTTTAGCGCTTTGTGCATTTATTAATTTCAATGACCAGAAAAAATAAAATTCAATGACCAGGAAAAATAAAATTCTGAATTAATTAAACTGCCAAACACTTAACATGCCTGAACGTGTCTAAATGTGTTTTTCTAGGGACATTTCTCTCCTCATCATTGGCCAGCATCTTTAAACTGAACTTTCCACCTCTTCTCGGTATAGTATGTAAATTTATGGAAAAATGGCATCAAGGCCTGTCCTCGTGGTTCAGCCGATACAACATCGTAAAGATGAAATGTTCTACCAAAAATTCCTGTACCTATTTCAGACCCTGCCCATCCATATCCCATCAGCCTATTTCAGATAAGTAAACATCCTTTTCACTAAACTCATCTGAGCTAATAAAGAACCCAGGGTCCAAGGGTGTCTGCTGACTCTTTCAAAAATATATGGGGGAATTGCGGTACCGAATATCCAGAAATGCCAGCAGGCCGCTCACCTAACACATGTGCAGAAACGGCAATCAAAAATGATGGACCCAATTAGAAAAAGGGGGTACTCCTGGGTGGACTTTTAAGGCACTGATAGTATTGATTCCAAATATTAAAAGTCCACCCAGGGGAACCCCCTTTTTCTTTCCCCATATATACTGGATGTGACACAAGCATACATTTGCCATTCACCCCCCCTTTTCTTTGGACCCAATTAGAACAACAATTCAGTATTGTTCCTCTACATAGGGCTTTCTGGTGCTTTTGTGCCTTACCCCCCTTGCTTAAAACATACCCTACCATTGGCCCCACTCTCATGGTCTGTAATCTTATGTGCAAAAACCCAGCAATTTCCACCACCAAATCGCCTTTATACCTTATTTTGGGTAACCCCAACTTCCCCCCGGGATTAAGTGTAGACCCATTCCAAAACCTGATGGCGACAGGGTGCTTCCAAATGTCACACTTCCTCATCTTGGACAGATGGTCTTCCATCTCGGTTCTGATGCAACCAGATGGGAGATTCGCCTTAGATTTTTGGAGAGCACTTTAACTTTTCATACGCTGGGCTCCCCAGCAGAGTACAGAAGGTCTTCAACTCCATTTGAGCCCTATTGCATGGATGAAGACACACAACCCAACGCCCTCTCCACAATGTCCACCTTACTGATCTCCCCACCTGAAGAATTTAGGCTACCTGGACTCATTAAATGGGAAACAGAATTGAGGCAGTCTTTTACTCCTGCTCAAGACAGACAAATCATTCAGTTTTCCCTTAAATCACCTATGTGCACACGCATTCAAGAATGCAATTATAAGTTGCTTACCAGATGGTATCACACTCCATCTGTCCTAAGCCACTTCTTTCCAGAAGCCTCAGACCGCTGCTGGAGATGCTGGAGAGAAAGGGGGATGCTCTTACACATATTTTGGGGTTGCCCAAGTTAGAGACTTTCTGAAAGGAAGTGCGCAGACTCATGCAACAGTTTACGGACTATCCAGGGCCAGAGGACCTTGCCTTCTTCCTGCTTCATTGCACTAACATTCCCATTACAGCGTACAAAAAATTGGTAATACAGTATGTCATTTACTTAATGCTGCCAAGCTCTGCATCACTTTGCGATGGAAAGAATCTGACCCTCTGTCTGTCCAAATGTGGCTTAGAAAGGTTGAGGACATTAACAAATTGGAGGACCTAGTGCTATCTGCGCAAAACAAACATGAACATTATAAGAAAACGTGGCTTTCCTGGATTATGTTTATATATTCAGATGAGGGCAGATCCCTGCTAGATAGTTCCACACAACCACTTTAAACATTCCACCCTGGCCAGTGTTTGTCTTGCTTTTTTACCCCCCCTTTTATTTTTTTCTTCTCTTTACCCATCTGTTTCCTTTCTCTCCCCTCTGCTTCCTTCTCCCTCCCACCTACTATATTAAAAACCTGGGTACCCAACCTTGTGTACACTTAGTAGTCTTATTCTAGCTCAAATGTTAGTGCTATTCATCCCTCCACAGCCCGGGTCATCAACCCGTCGATCGCGGGCTACCAGTTGACCGCGAGTAGGTGACAGGTAGACCGGAAACGGGTCTGCTCCACCGACCCCCACTTTCTCTCTCTACCCTCAGCCTCCCTTGCCGTGCCTTCGGTCCTCCTCTCTCTTACCCCCTGCCTGTCATCAGTGAACAGAGGGGACCGAGAGCCAGCACAGCTCAGGACAGAGGGCGGGGAGGAGCTTGCCAAGTTAACTTACAGGTGATTGATTGCTAGGTCCTAAGCAACCAATCACCAGCTTATTAATATGAAAAGTCACTCTGCCAGCTTCCGCCCCTCCCCCGTCCAGAACTGTGCTGGCTCTCAGTCTCCTGTGTCTGGGGGTGAGTGGTGTGAAGGGTGGTAGAGGACACTGCTATGGGGGTGGCCCTGCCCATAGCAGTGTCCTCTACCACCCTTCACATCAACCCCCCCAATCAATGCATTCTGAGCGTAACGCACTCCTGATCCCTGCATTCAGAGCATAATGCACTCCTGTTCGCTGCATTCTGAGCACATTGCACTCCTGATCCCTGTACTTGGAGTGCAACACACTCCTGATCCTGCATTCTGAGCGTAACACACTCCTGATCCCTGCATTCTGAGTGTAACACGCTCCCAAACCATGCACTCTCTTGTAATACTTTTTTTGGTGTGCACTGCATTTGCGATCTACATTTGGGGTTAAAAATGTATCATCACCCACAGTAGATCACAAAGGCAGTACATTATGAACACGGTACAGGAAGCAGCCCTAACAACAGGACACTATGCCTGGTGATCATTGACTTCATCAGTGTTGTTAAAGTAGATCTCCATCTCTCTAAGGTTGCCCAACCCTGCTGTAAAGTCTGTGATCTGAAATGTTGTACCCCTTATGCACTTATCCTGTTTCACTACTCTTTCGCTGTTCAGAATTTGCTGCAATTTATTGGTTACTTTTTGTACCCTAAATAAAGAATTTGAAAAAAAAGTGTGGCTTTAGGTGCGTTTTTAACCACCCTCTTCCTGCCCTGACCAATTTGTAGCTTTCAGTGCTCTCACACTTTGAATGACAATTGCTCAGTCATGCTACACTGTACATAGTACAAAGTTACATAGTTAGTCAGGTTGAAACAAGACACAGGTACATCTAATTCAACCAAAATAATAATAATACAATCCCATATACACAATCCTTCACTCTCAGTTGATCCAGAGGAAGGCGAAAAACCCCAGCAAAGCATGGTCCAATTTGCTACAGCAGGGGAAAAAATTCCTTTCTGATCCCGCGAGAGGCAATCGGATTTTCCCTGGATCAACTTTACCTACACAGCCAGTCACGTGGTAAAGAGCCATATAACGCCCGCCCGGAGTGAGGAGATGTCCCTGCCGGTGTCATTTTACAATGCGCCAGTAGGGAAGTGGTTAATAATGCTTTTCTCTTGACAGGAGAAAAGCAGCAAGAAGAGCCCCAGTGTGCATGAGGTCGTAGTGAGTCGTGACCCTGTAGCTTTGCCCTTCACAGGTTCAATTTAAACACAATTTTGCATACCTGAAAAAAAGACACTTTGGGCCAGACAAAGTAAGATTGGTGGTTGTTAAGAATGCAAATTGTTTTACATGGCATTTTATTTTGCAAATTGGTGATTTGTAGGGATGAGGCCGTAATAACAGTAGCTCCATAGACAACTTCTGATCTTTATGTCTACAAATCCCCCGAAGAAGGGTTTACCGAAACAGCTGTCGGGTCTGACCATAAATGTCAAATTTTCTCCTCATCAATGCAATTAGCCTTCTGGATCTGTACATAATCCATGTGTTTTATATTCAGATTGTTTTTGTATTTTTGTACTCATTTATTACATTTATATTTTTTGATATACTTCTGTGTGTTTTTCAGTCACTTTTAAAGTCCCACCTCTAAGGGGGTTTTTTGTTTTGTCTAATAACAGTAGCCGAGCCGAGTACACAGGAGATCTGGCTCTGTCTATTTCGGCAATAACAAGGCTGCAGATGGGCACTGATCAGGCTGCAATGATAGGCAAGGCTGTAGATAGGCACTGATCAGGATGAAATGATGGGCAAGGCTGCAGATGGGCACTGATCATGCTGCAACGATGGGCAAGGCTGCAAATGGGCACTGATCATGCTGCAATGATGGGCAAGGCTGCAGATGGGCATTGATCAGGCTGCAATGATGGGCACTGACCCTTATTTTGCTTCAAAAGTCTTTATTTAAAATGTAATTTTTTTTCCTGAAACCTCCCTCTTAAAATTAAGGTGCGTGTTATACACCTGTGTGTGTTATATGCCGATAAATATGGTATTTATTCTTAAATTTAAAAAAAGTAGCCTTCTATTGCTCTGAACCTCCTCAGTTTTTTTTTTTCGGCTGCTATGATCCAACTTTCTGTTAGAAGGTGACTACACTTGTTCTCAATAGTTCCACTGTGAGCAGGAATATAGCCAGCCTCTCTTGCTCACTCCTGAGATGGTCTAAGGCAGTGGTGGGCAACTGCAACCCTCCAGCTTTGGCAAAGCTACAAGTCTCATCAAAGTCCCATCAAAGTCCCATCATGCCTCTTTCTCTGGGAACCATGCTTTTAACTGTCATCTTGCAATGCCTCATGGGACTTGTAATTCCACAACAGCTGATGGGCTAAAGTTGTCCACACCTGATCTAGGGACTATTGACTTTGGGATGTGTCGTGTGTATAGAGCGCTACACAT
The DNA here is from genome assembly GCA_029206835.1 of Rana muscosa. Taxonomy (NCBI): domain Eukaryota; kingdom Metazoa; phylum Chordata; class Amphibia; order Anura; family Ranidae; genus Rana; species Rana muscosa. The sequence goes on along the minus strand of CM055122.1, from coordinate 103,628,100 downwards.
GACAGAAAGTAACATGCACTGCTCCTTCAAAACAAACTGAAGTGAAGGGGAAGAGAAAGGTTCAGAAACTCATGGAGGATATAACAAAGAGGGGGAAAAACACATTAAAGCAGAGTTCCATCCATTTAAAAGTCAGCAACTACAAAAAGTGTAGTTGCTGACTTTTAATAATCAGACACTCACCTGTCCCACAGTCAAGCAATGTGGGTGAACTAAGCCCCACTCCTCTACAACTTAGTAAAGGTTCATAGGACCCACTAGCCCATACCACTGATAATAAAAAAAGAAGGCATTCCAACTTTGCAAATCAAAAAGTTTTTATTGTAGAAAAACCCTTAAAAACATGACCTTTTTAGCAGCTATCTGACAACATACAATAATGTCTGATGTCACTGTTGCTGACTTCAAATATTTCAGTCAATAGGTCTTCACCGTTTTTATATTAATTTTGCTGGGTTGCTCTGCCCAGCATTGACCACTTTCTTATGGATTAGATGTACAATTTGTCCAATATGCTTATACTTCTTTAACCACATTTGTTTGTTTTTTGAACACATGTTAACATGCACATTTTAGACCTGAAGATTAGTTAAAACTCTTAAAAATGATATATTTTCTAGAGGCAGGGATGCTGGAGATTAAAATGGTGGTACTTTTTTTTATGTCACATAAAATGAGTGCATGTTTATTAAAGCTATATTTTCAGTTAAAAAATATAATACAGTTCATTTTAGTGCACACAAACACAACAAATTACCCATCTTTTGGTAAAATACAAAAGATGAGTTTGTGCCGAATAAATAGATAGACTGCATGTCAAGTCTTAAAATCACTCATGAAACAGTGTCAAACTGTGATGCCTTAAAAGCCCTTACAGGTCATCAGTTTAAAGTTAAAGTGGAACTTCAGTCATATTTTCAACTTCTCATCTATTCAATCTTCTGCCCTTGTTGTTTTAACTTTGGATAGTAAAACATTTTTTTTCTGCCAGTAAATACCTTATACAGCCCACTTCCTGTTTTTGTCTGGTAAAAAGCCTAGGCTTATGACATCAGTCACAGCTCTCTCTCTCTCTCTCACTCTCATGAGAGTTTGCCAGGAAGGGAGGGGGATGAGTCAAAAGAGGGCCACTGAGAGCTGCAAAGCTGAAGGTGTGCCTCTGTGTGTTTGTGCAAAATCCAGAAAGTTAACAGGCAGCAGCTTCAGCTGCCCTCAGTTAAAATGGTTGCAGCCAAACTCAGTGGAGGGAGATTTCTGCAGTATATTTGGCAAGTACAGAATCACAGTATATATAAAATAATATGCAAAGTGATTAGAGGGAAGCTGCAGAATGGCAAACATGTTTTTATTACAAATTTTGTGACCAGACTGCAGCTCCTCTTTAACTGGTCCTAGAATTATTGCTCTCACTCCTGTATGCATGGCGATATATAACATGTGTGACCCAGTCATCGTTTTTTGCATGTAGGTGCACATGAGGTATACATTTTTGTATGTGCTTGTACATGGAGAGCTTTACTAATTTTTGGAAGGCTTTTTAAAATATTTGTGTTTTTTTAATTTTTAAAACTTGTTTTACTTAAAGCGGAGTTCCACCCAAAAGTGGAACTTCCGCTCATCGGATTCCTCCCCCCCCCCTCCGGTGCCACAATTGGCACCTTTCGGGGGGTAGGGGGGACAGGATACCTGTCAAAGACAGTTATCCTTTCCCACTTCCTGGAGTCCGGCCGTGGCCGTGACGTCACCGCGGGGCTCCCTCCTCCTCCTTCCCTGGCCGCCGGGCTAATAGGAGAGAGGAAAAGGGCTCGTGCATGCGCAGTAGGGTTCCCGGCGTGAAGCCGAAAGGCTACACTGCCTGGTTCCCTCACCCGCAATGGCGACGGAAGCACCCGACAGCTGATGGGAAACATCAGCTGCGGTGCCGACATCGAGGGACTGCAGGACAGGTAAGTCTCCATTTATTAAAAACCAGCAGCTGCAGTATGTGTTGCTGCTGGCTTTTAATTTTTTTTTCCCGTCACAGGCCGGAACACCCCTTTAACTTTATTTCTTTCACATATATATCACCTATGTGATAGTATATTGCAATGACATGTCTATTAAACCCCTGATGTCTTCCCTGCCTTCCAGTGAATCTAATAGAGAACAGATCATGCTCCATTAGTTGCTTCCGCTGTTACAGAGGCCAAGGAATGTCAACGCTGTAGTGTGTTTACAAGCCCTTGATACCAGTGCCATTTATAATGACACTAGAACTTTTAACAGTTCAATTTCCATAAAAAACACAATATTCTTCCTATGATCATTTCAGGGGCAATGAAATAACATAAATTAATAGTATTTCAGTATAAACAAGTACATTATTAAATTTCTGTTTTATTACAAAGCTTAAATTTATTTTACCAAAGTGATTCTTATCTTTTTTCCACCAAAAACCAATGAGCCACATTATTAGAGAATGATTTACATAAATCACATACAGACCAAAACTGGTACCCCCACACTTCATCATGCAGCAGTAATAAAACAGATCTGCCTTTGTGTAATACACAGTGGGTAAATTACTATATTACATTGCTTTTCTTAGAGCTCTAGTCCTTGAGTATTGCTAGTAACTGCTACGGTAGGGAATGCATGTCAAAGGAGACAAAATAAAGAAATTGAAGTGTGCATCTGTATACACCAGTAATCACACAGCGCTGCTCAGAGGGATTCAAACAGGCAGAAAGTAATAAAGCAAAAGTCAGGTATGGGTTACACTGTCGAACAGTGATAGCAATTGGAAGACAAAATGCCAAGCAGTTTTCTGGGAGATTAACCAGCAGAAATCAACTTTACACAAGTGAAATGTTTTTCTTTTTAAACTTTCCATTTAACGCATGGAAGTTTTGCTACAGGGAAAAAAAGAACTTTACAGGTCATTTCCTCCAATGAAGTACTTCAGGCTCCGTTTTCTCATGTAGACTTGAGAGAAATCACTAGGTAATAAAGATACGATTCTACATGTATTAACTTTCATTTTTAAATAGAATCTGAAATGAAAGAAAAATATTATATTGATTCAAACATTATTTTTATGTGGCTTGATATCCTCATATGTTTTGTGGTCCTGAATATATAGTTTATTTATTGTCTCTAATAATAAACTTTAGGAAATATCAGTTTTGGACTTGTTTGCAGGGCTGTTGAAAACAGTATTTTTTGGTGAAATTGATATAGCTGGTAAGTTGCAGATTTTGCAAAGTGGTAACTTCCAGTTTCTCAATAAAGAGGAAGTAAACCCTGATTGGTTTTACTTCCTCTTTTGTTCCCTAAAAAGTAAAAGCATAATGGGCTAGTATGCATTGCATTATGTGCCACTTACCTGCAAATGAAGCCTGCAATGTCCTTGATGTCCCCACTGGTGGCGGCGTCCACCTTCACCCCTCTTCCTTCCAAGACCGCGGACTCTGGCTCTGTGACTGGTTGGAGTCGCGTGACGTCACGGCACGGGCCCCTGAGAAACAGAACAATCGTGCCCTTTCTTCGGTGTGCATGCGCCAATGACATCGGCACAAGCATATATGGTAAATATCTCCTAAACTGTGCAGGTTTAGGAGATATTTCCAGTACTTACAGGTATTTGATCACTATTGGTGTACTATAATAATTGTTAAATAGTGCAGCGCTATGAAATAAACTCTAAAATATACATTCAAATATAAAGTGTACAATGCTTATTACTAGTGATTATCTCACACTCAAATCAGTCCTTGTGTGACCGCTCAAAAATATTATTGAAAAAATAATACAAAAATTTTTTTTTAGTGAAAAAACAACTCCTGTATCTTCTTAAAAATGTTCTCATAAAATGTGTTGCAAACAGAAACACCGCTGTGCAGATCCTCTCTCTCTTGAGTATAATGCTATGTGCACACCATCACCAGCGAAAATGCCCGCTCACCTCAAGGATGAGTTAAAAACTCATAGAAAAGATCCTGCATTCAAATCCTCCTCATTCCCTTCTACTTCTCGACTTATTGGTGGTAAGAATCTTATACTCCTTAGACTGCCCGTTCACACTGGTGGCTTCACTACAGCTGATTCCAGGGAACACCCTCCTAGCTCTCTCATTCAGGTTCAGCTCCGCTTTAATCAGTGTGGTTTTGTAACATGGAACAACAAACACAACTACCATAGTGTATCTCTGTTGCTACATTTATTAAACTCCCCCCCCCCCCCCCAAAGAGTTACCCTTACAAAGTAAAAACAGAGGGGAGAAGTCGAGTCTGTGAGAACAAGCCAATGTTTTATATGCTTATCTGATGTTTTTACTTTGTACAGTAAAGCCCCGTACACACCGTCCGATGGATGGTTTTCATCAGACCAACCGATCGTGTATGGTACCCATCGGTCTTTTTTCCATCGGTTGTAAAAAATAGAACTTGTTTTAAAATTTTCCGATGGATAAAAAACCGATGGGAATTTCCGATCGTCTATGGGCAAGTACATCGGTTAAAAAACCCACGCATGCTTAGAATCAAGTCGACGCATGCTCAGAAGCATTAAACTTAATTTTTCTCGGCTCATCGGAGTGTTTTACGTCACTGCGTTTGGAACGGTCGGTTTTTTGACTGATGGTGTGTGGTCTGATGAAAAACAGTTTCATCGGATTTCCGATGGACAAATCCATCGGACGAAAATCCATAGGTTATCCGATCGTGTGTACGGGGCTTAAGTGTAACTTTTTTTGGGGGGGGTTAATAAATGTAGCAACAGAGATACACTATGGTAGTTGTGTTTGTTGTTCCATGTTACAAAACCACACTGATTAAAGCAGAGCTGAACCTGAATGATTGAGTGAAGGAGAGTGCTCCATGGAATCAGCCGTAGTGAAGCCACGAGCGTAAACGGGCAGTTTAAGGAGTAAAAGATTCTTCCACCAATAAGCCGAAAAGTAGAAAGGAATGAGGAGGATTTAAATGCAAGATCTTTTCTATGTGTTTTTAACTCATCCTTGAGGTGAGCGGGCATTTTGGCTGGTGATGGTGTGCACATAGCATTATACTCAAGAGAGGGAGGATCTGCACAGCGGTTTTTCTGTTTACAACACATTTTATGAGAACATTTTTTAAGAAAATACAGGAGTTAATTTTTTCATTAATATTTTTGAGCGGTCACACAATTACTGATTTGAGTGTGAGATAATCACTATTAATAATCATTGTACTCTTTATATTTGTATGTATATTTTAGAGTTTTTTTCATATTTAACAATTATTATAGTCTATATTAGGTGTGGTGATTCACTGAGAGTGTCACAGCAGCTGTGGAGATATTGTAATTTATTATTACTATTCACATTTATATTTGGATTTATGTTAGTATTTGGCGCTGATTGCTTTTTTCACAGTTTATTATTGGTGTACTGTTGCATCAATTAAAATAAACATATCCTATTACATTTTAAAAATACAAAAAAGCACATTGATGCTCTTCTCTATTTTCTTCAATGCATTTCACAGAAATTGCTAATTTCTGTATACATAAAAATAATAATAATAATACAAATAATATTAATAAATATTACTGTGATACTACAATTTTAATAGCACAAGTGGAATATAGCCATGCTCCAAGATAGCCTGTTTCAGCATACTTGTTCCCAATCAGTGACTCGAGGTATTAAAGCAAAAAGATTAGTCTGACAGCCAGAAATTTCAGAAGTCAGCAATGGCGGCCTCCATGTTTTTGTCATATCAATCTTCCATTAAAGGGTGAATTTTGGGTTAAGGTTTAGGTTTATTGGTTAGGTTGATGTTAAGGGATACATTTTGGATTACAGTTGTGTTTCAATGTTAATGTAAAGTTTAAGGTCAGCTCTGATAGCAAGGCAATGAGAGTAAAGGTTGTTTGTATTAAAAAAGCATGTTTCAAAAATTCTGTCCGGAAAGTCTTGCATTAGAATATAAAATAAAAATGTACTTCACATGAACTTCTAGGATGTCCCTACCAAACTCATACAAGTATGTGTGTGTATATATATATATATATATATATATATATATATATATATATTAAGGCCAGATAATCAATGCCCAGTTAACACATCAGTATATTTCTGGCTGGAGACCAGTGCAATCACATGAAACCCAGACAAACTCCATGAAGGTTGTGTAAAACCCAAGATGTCAGCACTGCATGGCACAAGGGCAAAGTGCTTAGCCAATACACTTCCATGTAAGTGCTTTCAGGTCAGAAAATTTATTTTTAAACAGTAAAGTAAATGGGTTTGCTAATCAGTCAGGCTTCAATAAACCGGGTTTCATTTGTATTGTAAGAACATCCTTAAAATCAATAGCATTTGCATTTTGTTTCTGTCTCATTGCAACATTGGCGAGGCAGATGTTTTAATAGCATCAATTTACATGTAAATGAAAAAACAATATTTTTAAAATGTTATTTTAAAAAATCACAATGCATTCTCTTTACATGGAACAGTTTTAAAGCCAGACTTCTCTTTTTTTTTTATACAATTCATCCATTTTCAGTACGCTATATTACCAATCTTCTTCCATTACATTGATGCTGGCTCTGAAAGTATTAATTGTTCCTCTGTGAATTGTTCAGATTTTGCTGGGTGAAATGATGGAACTGTAAATGAGGAAAACACGCTATTTTTATTGGAATCCTGCCTGGATTGCATATTTTTTTAAACTGTTTTATATTGTTGTCTATAAATGTACAAAGCAGACATTAAGGGGAAAATAAACAAAGAAAGTGGTATGTATGAGGACATTGTGTGCATAAATGGCTTGATTTAAAGTATGTTAACCCTAAGAATGAACTTCGCTTTTTTTTCATAGTTTTGGACTGCTAAATATACCATTGAAAGCATTTTTTTTTTTATATCTGTTAACTAAGTGCTAGGAGTTATTACTGAGCTCCTAACTTGCATGAAAATTCAAATTCATTGTTATAAGCCCAGCTGAGTTCACCTCTGTAAGCTACAGAACACCTTTCGCTAATGTTATAGAGATGAGAAGAGAGGGAGATAGATACAGTGCGGTGAGCATTGTCAATCTAGGACAGGAAGTGTGTTACTGACAAGATCACAAGTGGAAAAAACAAACAGAAAAACAGAAAACGAATGCAACCACCATCTAAGGACCAATAAGCTTCAATAAATTAAAAAAAATTCTTAGCTTTATATACACTTTAACCACTTAAGGACCAGCGCACACACATATACGTCGACAGAATGGCACGGATAGGCAGATGGGCGTACAGGTACATCCCCTTTAATTTACCGCCCCGTGGTTACGCGCAAACTCTGTGACAGTGCCCGCGGACTTGATGTCCGCCGGTGTCCCGCGATCGTGTCATGGAGCTAAAGAATGGGGAAATGTCAGTGTAAACACAACATCTCCCCGTTCTTCCTAATGACATGTCACTGATCGTCTGTTCACTCTCATCGGGAACAGCGATCAGTGATGTGTCACTCGTAGCCACGCCCCCTAACAGTTAGAATCACTCCCTAGGACTTACTTAACCCCTTCCTAGCCCCCTAGTGGTTAACCCCTTCACTGCCAGTGTCAATTTTACAGTAATCAGTGCATTTTTATAGCACTGATTGCTGTATCAATGACAATGGTCCCAAAATGGCGTCAAAAGTGTCCGATGTGTCCACCATAATGTCGCAGTCACAATAAAAATCGCTGATCGCCGCCATTACTAGTAAAAACTAAATTATTACTTAAAATACCATAAAACTACCCCCTATTTTGTAGACGCTATAACTTTTCCGCAAACCAATCAATAAACTCTTATTGCGATTTTTTTTACCAAAAATATGTAGAAGAATACGTATTGGCCTAAACTGAGGAAAAAAATGATTTTTTTAAATATATTTTTGGGGGAAATTTATTATAGTAAAAAGTTAAAAATATTGCTTTTTTTTTTAAATTGTGGCTCTATTTTTGTTTATAGCGCAAAAAATAAAAACCGCAGAGGGGATCAAATACCACCAAAAGAAAGCTCTATTTGTGGGAAAAAAAAGAACGTCAATTTTGTTTGGGAGCCACGTCGCACGACCGCACAATTGTCAGTTAAATCGACGCAGTTCCGAATCGCAAAAAGTGCTCTGGTCTTTGGCCAGCCAAATGGTCCTGGGCTTAAGTGGTTAAAGTATATCTCAGCCAAAACTCTTTTTTATTTTATTTTTATTTTAAAAGAATAGGAAATGGTTAAAACATTGGTCATTTTTTTTTTTTGCCATCTATGACCAATCAAGACATTTTCCTTTATTGCTTGTCCTTTCAACACAACAGGAAATGAGAGGAAATGAGAGGAAATCTCGCCATAGTATTAGACATTTTTTTCTGGAACAAATCTCTCCATTGTGAGATTTTCCCTTTTTTTCCAGTTCAAGTGACAACTCACAATTTTGGATCTTCCATCAGTTTTAGTTACAGTAACAATGGTCATTGGTCACCATCACACATAGCGACAGCAGGGTTGATTTACTAAAGGCAAATAGACTGTTCGCTTTGCAAGTTAGGTTTAACTTCGCAAGAGAATTTTCCCCAGAGGCTAGTGAATGACATGAAGTTCTGTAGACTTACATCATCCAATCAATCAGCAAACACCATGGAATCACCACATACTTTACAGTTCTAAAACAAACATCTGCATCAGATTGCATCCTGAAAAATGTCATCATCTCCAAACATCCTTTCAATTGATGAAATAAGAAAAGTATCCAAAATCTCAATATAAACTTGTGCATTTATAGAAGATTTAATGACTGTCATCTCCCCCGTACCTTTACCTGACATGAAACTCCATATTATCAATGATTGTGGAAATTTGCATGTTTTCTTCAGGCAGTCGTCTTCATATATTTCATTGGAACGGCACCAAACAAAAGTACCACTACCAGCATTATCACCCTGCCCAATGCAGATTGGTGATTCATCGCTGAAAATCACTTTCATCCAGTCATCCACAGTCCATGATTGCTTTTCTTTAGCCCACTGTAACCTTGTTTTCTTCTGTTTAGGTGTTAATGATGGTTTTCTTTAGTACAAATCAAATGGGAAGGTTGTTAAAGGGAAGAGTACTGGTAGGCCAAGGAAGACATCAAAGTTAGAAAACTTAAAGCAATATGCCTTAAAACAGAAAATGCACAACAAAACAAATGAGGAACAAATGGTTTAGAAACTGGAGTCAATGTCTGTGACCCAGCTGTAAGACATCGGCTAAAGGAAATGGGATTGCATACAGAAAAGCCAAATGAAAACCATCATTAACACCTAAACAGAAAAAAACAAGGTTACATGAAAATTTCCACAATCATTTATGATATGGAGTTGCATGTCAGGTAAAGGTACGGGGGAGATGACAGTCATTAAATCTTCTATAAATGCACACGTTTATATTGAATTTTTTGAAATTTTCTTATTCCATCAATTGAAAGGATGTTTGGTGATGATGACATCATTATTCAGAATGTAATCTGATGCAGATGTTTGTTTTAGAACGGCAAAGTGCATGGGGATTCCATAATATTTTCCTCAGAATTGAGTGATTCCATATTATTCTCCTCTGCTTGATCTGCAAAAACAGTTGCCACTGACTACAGTTTTCTTTTTTTTTTAAGTATTTCTTAAAGCCAGAAGGTTGGAATATTAAATGAAAATAGTTTTGAGGCATGTCTGTAATTTGTTTTTTGTTTTTTACACGATTAAACAATTGAATAAACATTTTCCAAGAGTGGTGATTCCATACTTTTTGCCAGGTGTTGTAGTAAAGTTACACCAGGAAGAAGTAACACTGAACAAAAGGTAGAAAAATTATGGCTATGCTGTGTTGCATTAGAAGTGGCTGAACAGATTTTCAAATCACTCGACAGGTAAAACAGGAAACAGATATGTACTGTATTTAAATGGTGCATTTAACTGTTTGCCTGGAATTCCACTATTGTGGGCTGACCAAAAATTTTTATTTATTTTTTTAACTACCCAAACCTTCCAATTGTCTTCATTTTTAAAGCATAGCCACTAATTGACTTTCCATTTTACTCCCAAGATAAGAACCAAGGCCTAAATAGGTTATTTGAGATCACATGCACAAAGGCAACATGCTCTGGATTGCTAACAAGACCAACAGGTGTTATTTTTAGTATATAACAAATATAAGTATAAGTAATATAACAAAATTCTTTGAATGGTTTATTTAACAGACCAAAGGGGAGCAAACTACATACGTTTATTGTTAGGGTTTACATATACTTTAAATGAAGATTATAATGAAGATTATAAAAGTAAGAAGGTAAGAAAAAAACACAAATGCAAAGAATACAAAATAAAATAAATTACTTTTAATACACCTAAAAAAAGCCTCTAAAACAAAAAAGTTGATTCTTTTTTCAAAAGAAAAATTTGCCTAAAGTTAAGTAGCAAAGGTTTACCAATATAAAACTTGGTAATTTCAAAAGAAAACCAATTTAAAAAAATCGATGCCATTTGTCCTTGGTCACAACGTACTGTGCATATTTATTTAGAAGCTGGAGTCAGAAAATATCTTAAGACAGCTGAATTGTTTGCCAACATCCAACATCCTTCTAAGGTCCATTGGGCCCTTGAGTGAATTTTTCAGAAATGTGACGATACGGTAAAGTCATGTTATCACTGCAGCATCCCTGATGTATATATATCTTCTTTCAAAAGTAAAATTTTAGCATCAGCATAGAGATGTGTTGTCACACAATAACTGTGTGTTGTCTTTTAAAACCCTTGTCACAAAAATGAAATAAAATTAAAATGTTTAAATAAATGCTCCAGCCACCACACTGTTGCTCTTCTCTTTTGCATTTTTCGGCGTTTGAGAAATTCCCTAAAAATTCTCATGGCCTGATTTAATAATATTCCAAGTTTGCTTGCTGTGATATCAATTTTTGAAGCTGTGGCACTGCAGAATTTACATGGGTGCTGGCTCAAAACTATATGCACACAAATCCACAAAAATTAAAGTGCCAGACCACCTATAACTGATATTTGGATTTTGGTAGATCCTGGGCAGTTGAACCACCTGAGCATTTCTTATATCTCCCTGTTGGATTTTATAATTTGTTCTAAATGATGAAGGATGCAACTGAAAGGGTAGGAACTCCTATTTGTGAACAGGAACACACAAAGCTCCAAGGTGATTGCAAGGATTGCAAGGAGCTCTCCTGATTAGAGTTCTCAAAAGATATAAAAAGCTAGAAGATTATTTTGATCAAGAGACTCCATCTTTCAACAAATTATCACTGTTGGGTAAGTACACATCTCCCATGGTTGTGTGACAACAGCCATATAATACATTTGTAACAACCCATTCAGAGGCGTAATTAGAAATTAAACGGCCCCATAGCAAACATGTTAATGGGCCCCCCAAGAAAAAAAAAAAACATTTTAGTAGACTTTAATTGCCATGGCAGGTAATGAAGGACTAAAGAGGACATAGTGTTGATAATGAGGTAAGTATGGAACTTTGTACAGCACTGTGTACAGAATAAGTCAGTGTGGAATATAAAATAAACAGCACAGCATAGAGCATAAGGCAGAGTGCAGAATAGAGAATGTAAAGCATGGTATATGGACTAATACATTGCTGAACAGGGATGAACAGCATGGCATTCAGAATGATGGGATGGGGAATAAGGAATGCACAGCATGTCATATGGAATTATTGATTGTGGAATAGGGAATGTGCAATACAGCATAAGGCATGGAGCATTATGGAATAGAGAATGTACAATATAGCATACTGTTTTGTCAATTTTTGGGGGATTGTGTTTAATATGTGCAAAGAGATTACACAAATACTTAAAAGTATAACATTCATTAAAAGTAATGACAGATAAAGATAAAGAAAATATGACAAGAATACTTAACTAAAGATGCTGTTTCCACCACGGAGTCCCATCTGGTGGTTGTGGGGATATGCGGGCCTGGGGCTTATCAGAATCTGGAAGACCCCTTTAACAAAGGGGACCCCCAGATCCTGCCCCCCCCATGTGAATTGGTAATGGGGTACATTGTACCCCTACCATTTCACAAAGAAAGTAAAATAATTCTAAAAAAACACACAGACACAGTTGGGATAAGTCCTTTATTAAAAATAAAGAAAATAATTAAAAAAAAAAGACTCCAGCGGTGGTAATCCACTCTTGATCTCCACTCCAGCGATGTCGGTATCCTGCGATGGATGATCTATCCAGGCTCCAGCGACGAGGAACAGCACACGATCCTCTCTTCACCAGAGTGGAGACACCCCGGGAATGACGCCCCCGAAGCCTGACAGGTCTTATGTACACCACGCCATCTCGTTGAGGACGGGAGCTTTGCATTGCAGCCGGCCGGCTTTTTGTTACTGCATGCAACTTTTTAACTACTAATTCGTAAGTGTAACCGCTTTTAATTATTAAATTAGTCGTATGGTATCACACTATGGCTCTCTATTTCTTCTTGGACTAATATACTGTCCCACGCCCAACATGGAGTACACAAACCGGACACAGAGCCATTTGTATCCATCCATCGGGCAGCACCTAACCAGGGTCCTATAGATGACACCTATCAGTTACTATTTGCCTTCAATATTAGCCGTGTGGTAAGGAGACATCTTTTAACGGTGGTGGTACACTGCAGTGATTATCCCTATCTGTTTTGCCTTTCAACTGATTTCATTGAAGGAGACCTATTAGTGATTGTTTGCTTTCAATATCTGCAGTCCAGTAAGGGGACATCTCTTATGGTGGTGGTGCACACTGCGGTGTCATTCCTGTGTTTTTTTAACACTTCTGTCTGTATCTATTAATTGTTATCTGACAAGGAGGTCTTTCACGTGGACCATGGTGTTTCAATTGTGAGGGACATTACACTGGGTGCAATTCGATTAAAAAAAATCCATCAACATTGTAAGTGCATTAGTCATATTGGGGCTGTGTAATGAGACAGGATTACGCTATGATATTTTCTTCTCTTTTGGGTTAACCAATTGCTTAATATGTGAGGAGCTCACCTTCCATCCACCTGGAGAATTTAACATCATTGGATCAGTTAGTGTTCTTCCACTAACCAAAGGCCTGGGCTTGGCTATAGCCACCTGTCTTAATAACTTGCTTTTTGGTAAGCATGCATTTCATCAGTTTTCAACACAACTACCATCAATCATGATATAAGCATTTGTTCCATCTGTGAACATTTTTGGAACTTTATATTATTTCAGACTTTCTAACATTTTTTATTTTTGGACTTTCTAGCGCAATATGTCTATTTTCATACTATATACACCCCCTAGGTACGAAATTTAAAGGAATATTTCACTTTTATTGTTTCACTTTAAGCATTATTAAAATTACTGCTCCCGAAAAAACTGACGTTTTAAAACTTTTTTTTGCATTGACACATGTCCCCTGGGGCAGGACCCGGGTCCCCAAACACTTTTTATGACAATAACTTGCATATAAGCCTTTAAAATTAGCACTTTAGATTTCTCCCATAGACTTTTACAGGGTGTTCCGCGGCTTTTCGAATTTGCCGCGAACACCCCAAATTGTTCGCTGTTTGCCGAATGGGCGAACAGGCAATGTTCGAGTCGAACATGAGTTTGAGTCGAACTTGAAGCTCATCCCTAGCTAGTATGTGAGTAAATGACCAATTAAAGTTGTTTGGACAGTGATATCACCTTTTCAGGGGGATAGAGGGCTTGGTCATTCTGCAATCCTCAAGCTTTACATCAGTAAGGTAAAGCTATACATATGACTGTATATGGCTCCCTGACCAAGACTTGGAGGCTTAAAATGCATTAGCGAGCCACATTATTAATATTAATAACATTAACATTATTAATAAGGGAATATGTAATATGCAATTTCCCCATCACTCCACCCCCTGGCTCACAAGTCATATAATGCCTCCAACTGTACATAAAGGCAACATATCGGCATTGGAGGGAAAGCACCTTCTAATTGTAAACAAAAAGAAAAATTAATGTATTTTCCCACCCTCCGGTTTACCCTAAATGTTAAAGTGTAGATACCTATTTTCCCTGTCTGATTGACCTACTCAGAAAATCTCATTCGGCTATGTCAGGCCTAAAAATACAAAAATATCCAAAGTTCAAAAAATACCAAACTTTTCCTTTCTAAAGCACAGGAGCAGGTATGAACATGGAACTTTCCTTTCCAAGAATCCTCCATATCTGGTGATAACCAGCAGAGTCCTAGACATCCGGTTTACCAGATTGTAGCTGCAGCACAGCAATTGCAACGCTGTGGAACTGAAATAACTGTAGAATACTGTAGAATACAAAATTCATATCATCCTCAAGACTATTGCAGCTCACAAGTGTTAAACATGCAGGCACATTACCACCATGGTAGATGGAACTTTACAGACAGTTCAGGCACTTGACCATCAGAGCAGATAAAACAGTTCAGGTACTCGACCATCAGAACAGATAGAGCAATTTGTACACATGGGGCCACTGTCTCAGCGTTGCCATGTAGCCAGGGCTGACGCATTTCGTCACTTCCAACTTTATCACAGGGGGTCGATGTGTTCCCATTTTTTGTTATACATAAGCATGGTATGATATAAGATGTGGTGAATGCATTCTGAGTTTTATCATTTCCATTCTGGCCAACACGATCTCTTTTATTGAAGTCTGGGGGAAAACCTGGATCACCTATAAGGTTGTATAGGGGGGAGAGGGGGAAAGGGGAGAAATTAATTAATTTATTAAAACTTTGTACCGTAAAGGGATCACAAATATAGGGATTGGTATACGATAGGTCTTATGGATCTGGACCATAATAATCCAGATAGAAGGAAGGGGTGTATTGAATATGTTTCAAATGCTAGTCAAGGAATGTCTGTAATAGGGACATTCAACTGGGCTGTTTGAGTGAGTCTAGCCACTAACTAATAACGCCACAGGTCCGGGAGACCAAGGCCACCGAGGGATTGGGGTCTGTACAGTAGGGATCTGTGAAATAGCATTTATTTGGACTGCCATATAAACTTATTTACATCTCTTTGAAGGGATTCAATATAAGTTTTAGAAACATAAATGAGGAGGGCTCTGTAAAAAAAAAAAGAGCATTTTAGGCCTGTGACCCTGCCCGGGAAAGAAATTTTTGACCCAAGTCTTCAAAATGACTCTAAAATGAGAGACTATAGGATGGTAATTAGCCTGGAACAGGGCCTGAAAGGTGGGAGTGACCTGTATCCCTAGATAGCGAAATGCTTGTGTGCACCATGCGAAATAAAAATGATGCTGCAAAGAGGTCGCAAGGTCATTTGGTATATTTATTGGCATAGCGGAGCATTTAACCAGATTAACACCCAGGCCTGAGATAGTATAGAATACTTCTAATAGGGAGGTCAGGTTGGGTAATGCAATAAGAGGGTTTGTTAAGAATAAGAGGACATTGTCTGCTTAGAGGATGAGTTTGAATTCAAGGTGTTTTTACACTATTGGAGGCTCTGTCTCAATTTCTATCCCCACATGTGGAGAGTGTCTTTATTGATCTGGATGGAGATTGACATGTATAAGCGGCTCTTCAATAACATCTAATAAGGTGATATTTGCCAGGCACGAGAGTAAATGGCAACAGCATCTGGTGAGCTTTATCTTTAACCACTTCCCTACCCGCCCATAGTCAAATGACGTCCACAGATGGGATCTCCCATCCTGGGTGGATGTCATATGACGTCCTCGGCTTTGTAGGGGGATATCTGAATCATGCCTGCAGCTAGAGGCATCATTCAGATATCCTTTTGTTGTGCCGGCAATTCTGTGCACCATAAGAATGATCATAGCGGCAGTTCCGCCGCTTGATCATTCTTATAGGCGGCGGGAGGGGACATCCCCCCTCCCGCCGCCTTCCGGTGCTTCTCCGTGCTCTCCCGTGCCATCGGGGACCCGGAGAGAATCATCCGGCGCCGGTGGTGGGTCACGTGACGAGCATAGAGATGACTGGTGACCAGATGGTCACCAGTCATCTCTATGACCGTCAGAGGCCCGGGTGCGATGTGATGACGTCACGCCCGGGTCCTCAGATGAAAACAAAGCCGCCATTGCGGCTAGTAAGTATGAGATCAGTGAAATTTTTTTCACGATCTCATGCTTTCCAGCCTGGAGGAGAGATGTGGGGTCTTATTGACCCTGCATCTCTCAACAAAGAGGACCTGTCACACACATTCCTTTTACAAGGGATGTTTACATTCCTTGTAATAGTAATAAAAGTGATCAAAAAAAAAAAGTAAAATAAGTGTAAAAATAAAAAAAAATAAGTAAAATAAAAAATAAAAAATAAAAATTAAAACGCCCCTGTCCCTGGTAGCTCGCGATCAGAAGCGAACGCACACATAAGTCCCGCCCACATATGTAAATGCCGTTCAAACCACATATGTGAGGTATCACCGCGTGCTTTAGAGCGTGTGCAACAATTCTAGCACTAGACCTCCTCTGTAACTCTAACCTGGTAACCTGTAAAAAAAATTAAAGCGTCGCATATGGAGATTTTTAAGTACCGAAGTTTGGCGCCATTCCATGAGTGGGCGCAATTTTAAAGCGTGACATGTTAGGTATCTATTTACTTGGCGTAACATCATCTTTCATATTTTCCCAAACAATTGGGCTAACTTTACTGTTTTGTTATTTTTTAATTTATGAAACAATTTTTTTCCCAAAAAAAGGCGTTTGAAAAATTATTGCGCAAATACCGTGAGAGAAAAAAAGTTGCAATGACCGTCATTTTATTCCCTAGGGTGTCTGCTAAAAAAACATATATAATGTTTGGGGGTTCTGAGTAATTTTGTAGCAAAAGAATGATGATTTGTACATGTAGGAGAGAAGTGCCAGAATAGGCCCTGGATTGAGGTGGTAAAAAAAAGCCCGGTGTTGAAGTGGTTAAGGGAGTGGAATTGGCACACATCACTTTGTTGAAGGATTTTGGTGACTCAACGAGATTTTGTTTCACTATCTTTTCATCACTTTAAGTTGGACTGGACTGTATTACCATATTGATTTGCATATGTTGGAGCATATATATTCTTTGCATATGCCATATATTTATGTATGGGGGTTTTATGTTGATCATTTCACAATGATAATATTTTGGAGATTCGTAGATTAATTAGTGCGCTACTGTGGAATTATTTGTGTCTTTTTTTACATTGACATTTGTTTCACCTCATTTGCATGTGTCAGATATAACTGACTGTATATGTACTAGAATGAAGACCTCATTGTATCGATTACATAAATATGATTATCTCTAACAAAAACTGTCATTACATTCACATATTACATAAGCAAACTATCAACAACAACAATACAATTACACAAGTTATCCCTGGAGGCTGTAATCTTCATCTTTAGTTCTTGGACATCAAAACATATGAGACCGGTGTGGATTGATGCTGTTTGGTACTATCTAGGAACTAAACAAAATGAAAGGTCTTAGTTGGTAATAGGGGAAAAGGGGATAGGAGTTTCAAGGCCCCCCTTTTCCTCATGGGATAACGGCAGCATGGAGGTTTCAAGTGTCCCCGCAGGTCAGGGCGGGCTCGCGCTTTAAGGGAGCCTTGTAACTGCCTGTGAGGGGAGCCTTGAAGAGGTAATGGAATGTTCCAGAACCTCTCGAGGACCCCCTATATAAGGGGGGTCCGGACTGGGTCCGTGGCCAGTTGCCAGCGGACGGTATAGCTGTAGGAGCTCAGGCAAAAGAGCTTCCCTTTGAGCCCACAGCTTCCTACCTCCTAAAGCGGCATGAAGACGTTGCTTCGGCAGCTCCTCGAGCGGGCGGAGGCAGAAGGCGGAGAAGGCTGGCTCCGAAGATGCCTCTCCTTACCTCCGATGGAAGAAGCTCCGGAAGTCGGCGACGAGGATCCCCGTACGGATGGGCCGGCGGTCGAGGAAGACGAGGTGGATGCCGGCGGCATAGCTGTGATGCCTCGGGAAGAAGAGGTCGTGACGTCGGAGTCTTTGGTTCCAGGTCGGATCGCCGGAACTTCGTGGGGAGGAGCCATTGAGGTCGCGGGCTGGATCCAGAGGAAGAGGGGCCAGAAGAGGCCATACAGTCCTCTGGCTCCCTTG
The DNA here is from genome assembly GCA_029206835.1 of Rana muscosa. Lineage (NCBI taxonomy): Eukaryota > Metazoa > Chordata > Amphibia > Anura > Ranidae > Rana > Rana muscosa. Next base: position 103,609,968 of record CM055122.1, on the reverse strand, counting down.
GAACGAAGCAGGGGGAGTGAAGAAGCGGCAGCATCCTCTCGCAAGAGGAGAACGGGCGACGTCATCTCTCAAAGGGCGGAGCTTCCTTCAACCAAGACACGCCCGGCGGCACGGATTGGTCGCCCTTCGTCACGTCCGCCTACAACATCAGGGCGGCGTTTTGAACCTTCTAGTACGGCTGCGACTCCTATCCCAGGCTCGGTCACAGCTGGGATGTCGTCAGAGGCAGTTACAAAAACTGCTGTAATGGATCAAGGTTCTATAGCTACTGAGCGAGCTGCTGGTAGTATTGGTGAGTGTGAACAAAAAAATGTTTTAGCTTCCTTATCCTCTACACTCATGCAGATAGCTTCTAGTTTGTCTACTATTATACCTCAGAATTCAGTTTTAGAGGATTCTAATCCGGCGGCTTCTGTATGGGCAGCTAATATAGGTAAGGTGGTGTCGGAACAGGTTGACTCTCATTTGGGGTTACATCCTTCTTCTCAGGTGCCCCCTCAAGGTAATTCTGTATCACATAAAGTACCGGAAAGTTTTGGAAAAGAAGCCATGCCATGCACATTATCCCCTTTGGGTTTTCATCTATCAAGCAATATGAAAGATAGAATATGGCGAGGTGATTTTATAGATGTCTTAACCTTACTTCCTTCACAGAAAGAATATTATTCAAGCACAGATAAGGATAAGACTGAAGATGATAAAAAGAAAACAATAGCTAGGACGTTTAATAATTGGCTCCAAGCATTTTCTATTTATGCTAGCGTTACTTGTGAAAGATTTCCGGAACGGGGTCCGGGGTTTTTTCAGCATGTTGATGTTATATTAGAGGCTTATAGGTCTTTTGGGGGTTTATCGTGGTTTTTCTATGATGAATCTTTTAGACAAAAGATGGCAGTACACCCCTCAATTCAATGGGGGAATAAAGACGTAGGTCTTTGGTTAAATCTATTTGTACCTCAGAGACCGGTGGCACCTCGCTTAAACAACACATTACCTTCTGCTTCTACAGGCTCTTATAAAAAAGGCATTTGTTTCTCATTTAATGACTCACAATGCAAATGGCCTAATTCTTGTAGATTCCGTCATGAGTGTGCGTTTTGTTCAGGTCCTCATCCAGTCACTAAGTGTTTTAAGAAATCTTCCGTGTCGCCACAACAACCGGTTAGAGATTCCTTTCTTAAAGGCTTCCACTCCAGTGATTCTGGAAAACATGGAACAGTGGCTGCATCTGTACCCAGACCGGGTGACGGCTCAATTACTCATTGACGGTTTCAAGTTAGGTTTTAAATTACCCTCATTTACTGGTTTTGGTTGTACTTTCGTAAAAAATTTGAAGTCGGCGGATGAATTGGCTTCAATTGTTCGGGAAAAAATAGATAAGGAACTTAAGGAAGGTAGAATTTCTGGCCCTTTTGACGTCCCTCCTTTTGAGAACTTCCGTTTGTCCCCTTTGGGGATTGTTCCGAAGAAAGAGTTTGGAAGTTATAGGTTGATTCATCATTTGTCTTACCCTTCTGATCATTCCCTTAATGATCAGATTGGGGAAGATTTGTGTTCAGTCTCCTATACGTCTTTTGAAGACGCTATTGGTAAATTACGAAAGCTTGGTCATGCAGCGTTGGTAGCAAAGGCTGATATAAAATCAGCGTTTAGGCTCCTTCCCATTCATCCGGATAGTTTTAATTCATTAGGATTTCAGTTCGAAGGTAAGTATTTTTTCGACAGATGTTTGCCAATGGGCTGCTCTCTCTCTTGCTTTTATTTTGAGAGCTTCTCATCGTTTCTTGAATGGGTAGTGACTAGAATAGCAGGCACGAATAATATTTTGCATTATTTGGATGATTTTTTGTTTTTGGGGCCAGCTGGGTCAGATCAGTGTTCCTCATTGTTAAATTCCTTTTTTGCAATATGTAGTCATTTTGGCATCCCTATAGCGCATGAGAAGACGGTTTTTCCTACCAGATGCCTGGAATTTTTAGGTATCACTATTGATACTAAGGCTATGGAATTTCGGCTTCCCCCAGAAAAGATTGAAAAAATATGTCTGTTAATTTCTAAGGTTCTTCAGGCTAAAAAAGTTTACTTAAAAACTATGCAGAATCTATTGGGCCTCCTTGCATTTGCTAGTAGAGTACTTCCTATGGGGCGTATTTTTTCAAGAAGGCTTCATTTGGCCATTTCAGGTGTTAAAAATCCTTACTCCCATATTAGGGTGTCACTTGACATTAAAGCGGACTTATTAGTCTGGCAAAAATTTTTATTAGAATTTAATGGGAGATCTGTGTGGCAGGAAGATTTTATTTTAGATGAAGATTTTCAGTTATTTACAGATTCTGCAGGATCTTTGGGTTTTGCTGCCATTTGGCGGACCCGTTGGTGTGCAGAACCATGGCCATTGGATTGGAAGTTGAAAGGTTTTCTAAAAAACATTGTTTTGTTGGAATTATTTCCAATTATTGTGGCCATTGAAATCTGGGGTGAACGGTTCAGGAATAAGAGGCTGTTATGTAGTACAGATAATAAGGGTGTTTTATATGCCATTAACTGCCTCTCGTCAAAATCTAAACCAGTTATAACCTTGTTGAGATATTTAGTCTATAAATGCTTGACCTTGAACCTATGGGTTAAAGCCAAATATGTTCCGGGTAAAATAAATGTGGTAGCTGATGCTCTTTCAAGATTTCAAATGAATCGTTTTTTCCAGCTGTTTCCAGAAGCGGACAGGAGTGGATCTGCATGCCCCCAGCAGCTTTGGAACATACTTTAGTATCGGACAACATAATCAATTCCTTGGCACCCTCAACATGGTGTGGGTACAAAAATGCTTGGTGGCTATGGCTGTCTTTTCTTAATTCGTTACAGCACAACTTGTGGGACGTTTCTGAGCAGTTAGTGTTATCATTTTTGAACAGTTTGATGGTAAAGAATTACTCTTGGTCTCAAATAAATAAAACCCTATCGGGTGTATCTTTTTTTCTTAAAATGAATTCTTTACCATCTTGTTTCAAATTCTTCTCTGTTCGCCAAGCATTGAAGGGATATAGAAAATCTAATTATTCTATGGATAAAAGAAGTCCCATCACTCCAAAAATGTTGTTAGATTTGTGTAATGTTGCAGATAAGGTTTGTTTTTCTCCTTATGAGGCGAGCCTTTTCAGAGCCGCATTTTCGATCTGTTTCTTCGCTGCTCTTAGGGTATCCGAATTAGTACCTAGGAATGCTGGTTGTAAGACAGGCATTAAAATTCAAGATATAATTATTACCCACACATATATTCAGCTTTTTATTGGTACATCCAAAACTGATCAGCTGGGTAAGGGTTCTTGGATCACGCTGGCGGCGTGCTCCAATGAACTCATCTGTCCAGTCTTATTGTTAAAATATTATTTGGATGGTAGACCGGCTGAGGGAGAATTTTTGTTTCTGCATCAAAATGGTTTTCCATTAACTGTTTTTCAATTCCAGGCTGTTCTTCGTAAGTCTTTGTGTCGTCTTGATTTAGGTGATGCACATATATCATCTCATTCGTTTCGTATTGGAGCTGCCACAGAAGCAGCTAGGATGGGGTTGGATTCTAATAGTATTAAGCTATTGGGTAGGTGGAAATCAGATGCTTTCAAGTTGTATGTGAGACCTGACACTAATTTTTGAATCATTTTAGGTGGGCAGCGTATAATATGGATAATTGGACACTCCTTTATCTTTTGGGCACACAGAAGAGCATCATCTAGAAGTTATACAGAATTTCTGGATCTGGATCCTAACCTGTTCTCTATATGTTGGCATGGTAAAAGAGGCATGGTTTGGGAGGAACTCTTGTCTGAGTTGGGTGCGATGGCATACAGTCATCCTCTCCCAGATATTTTGATAATTCATCTGGGAGGGAATGATATAGGTAGACAAAACACTTTAAATTTGATTTTTCAGATTAAACATTATATTCGTTTTATTAAGGCATTGTATCCCAGCTCGATTTTAGTTTTCTCTGAAATCATTCCCAGACTGAAATGGTTGGGATCTGCAGTTTTTCGCCCTTTTGAGAAAATAAGAAAACGTATTAACAGAGTTATGGAAAAATTTATGGCCCTTGGTTATGGTCTATCCTTTCGTCATTTGGAATTAGAGGGGAGTGTTCCGGGCCTTTATCGGTCGGATGGTGTCCATCTGTCCGATATCGGTTTAGATATACTGAATAATGATCTCCAGACATGTATTGAGCGGGCCGCAGTGTGGGTGTAGCCAGAAAGGGCTTTTAGCCCTGTCTGTCTCTTTGGGGACAGTTTAATAAATACTGAGGTGGTTTTGTAATACAGCTTGAGCTGTAATAGCTGAGCTGAGTAAGTGGTCGTTATTTATATTGAGTTGGTTCAAAATTTCTATGAAGAATTTTAATGAGTTATCGTATAATTGTTATTAAAACCAATAATAAAGGCCGTGGCCATATATTTATTCCAAAAAAAAAAAAAAGTTTGAGTGATTTATTTATTATAAGGAACATGTCTGGTGATCATTTTAAGTATTTGCGGCCTGTTGTCCCATAGGGGAAAAGGGGATAGGAGTTTCAAGGCCCCCCTTTTCCTCATGGGATAACGGCAGCATGGAGGTTTCAAGTGTCCCCGCAGGTCAGGGCGGGCTCGCGCTTTAAGGGAGCCTTGTAACTGCCTGTGAGGGGAGCCTTGAAGAGGTAATGGAATGTTCCAGAACCTCTCGAGGACCCCCTATATAAGGGGGGTCCGGACTGGGTCCGTGGCCAGTTGCCAGCGGACGGTATAGCTGTAGGAGCTCCCCAACCCCCCCTCCCTGTCGCGGCCTTTATATATGTGGTGGGTCACCTTTCGTAAGAAAGGGGGACAGTTTAATAAATACTGAGGTGGTTTTGTAATACAGCTTGAGCTGTAATAGCTGAGCTGAGTAAGTGGTCGTTATTTATATTGAGTTGGTTCAAAATTTCTATGATGAATTTTAATGAGTTATCGTATAATTGTTATTAAAACCAATAATAAAGGCCGTGGCCATATATTTATTCCAAAAAAAAAAAAAAAAAAGTTTGAGTGATTTATTTATTATAAGGAACATGTCTGGTGATCATTTTAAGTATTTGCGGCCTGTTGTCCCATTACATTTCTTCCCTAGAAATAAACAAATGGTTAGCAACAAACACACATAAAAAAAATACTTTCACAAAATACAAAATGTATGTCCTTTAGTGTTATTATTCATAAGTGCACTCTTTATTACCCATATTAAATGAGCTCATGATAATTAATGAATTAATTTACCTAACACCATGTGGATTTAAATTAACCACTTGCTGAACTGCCACCGTCATTATACAGCGGCAAGTCGGCACGATCCCACAAGCCGTCGTAGCTGTACATCGGCTCCTTTAAGCGGGATAGCAGGCGCGCACACCCGCTGCACTGCAGGGGTGCCAATGCTCTTGACCGGCGGTCGGGATGACCGCCGGCCACGTGCGATCGTGGCCACGAGAGGAAGAACAGGGACGTGTGTGTGAAAACACACACATCCCTGTTCTGTGAGGAGAGGAGATGCAGATTGTGAGTTCCTAATAGTTGGGAACCACGATCTGTTATCTCCTATAGTAAATGTCCCCTCCCCCCACAGTTAGAACACACACTAGGGAAAACAACATTAACACCTTGATCGCCCCCTAGTGTTAACCCCTTCCCTGCCAGTGACATTTATATAGTAATCAGTGCATTTTAATAGCACCGATCGCTATATAAATGCCAATGGTCCCAAAAATGTGTCAAAAGTGTCTGATGTGTCTGCCATAATGTCACAGTCCCGATAAAAATCACAGATCGCCGCCATTACTGGTAAAAAAATAATAATAATAAAAATGCCATAAATCTATCCCCTATTTTGTAGACGCTATAACTTTTGCGCAAAGCAATCAATATACGCTTATTGTGATTTCCATTACAAAAAATATGTAGAAGAATACATATCAGCCTAAACTGAGAAAAAAAATAGCTTTTTTTAAAAAAAACTGGGGATATTTATTATAGCAAAAAGTACAAAATATTGTGTTTTTTTCAAAATTGTCACACTTTTTTGTTGATAACGCAAAAAATTAAAACCGCAGAGATGATAAAATACCACCAAAAGAAAGCTCTATTTGTGGGAAAAAAAATGACATCAATTTTGTTTGGGTACAACGTCACACGACTGCGCAATTGTCAGTTAAAGTGACTCAATGCCGTATCGCAAAAAATGGCCTGGTCATTGAGCAGCCAAATCTTCCGGGCTGAAGCTGTTACTCTTTGCTTGGTCATATATTCAACATGTTATACAGAACTTGTCTTTACTAGTCACCTTGTTCAACTGACTGCCATTAGGGAAAACACACACAGTCTTTATCAGTGGGTGGAGCCTTCTCCCTGCTCACATCCAGTAGGCTGGAAATTGAGAACTCAACATTTAAATAATTATAATAATCATGGCAGCTTTTAGGAACTTAAATAGTATTGGCCTCAATCAGCCATTTTCTTGCCTTTGTTTCAAATGAGTCCTAGAGATACAAATGATCAATTACCTTTACCTTTCTATCTTATTTCAGGTAACATTGTCACATTTAACACAATACATATCTTATGTTACTGCAGTAATCGCTATTTTGAACATCAGCTCATCGTTTTGAAATTCAAAAAAATAGAATTTATATGAAACATGCCTACAATCCAGAGTCCAACGCTTTCACTATCATAAATTGAGACTTCATGAAGATACACACTCGTATATCAGTCTCTCGGCTAATTTATCAAACTTAAAACAAAATCACAAACCAAATGGCTTGAATCTGATCACCTACAGGCATCTCAATTAAACCAGATAAATATCTGATACGTTTTCTACGCTTTCTAAATGAGCGATGGCTTACAATTCAAGAACACAACATTAAACCCAGCACAAACAGTCTAGCACAATTCTGCATCTTTCTTGAATCTCTTGTTTACACAAATCAAACGGCCCACTTCTGGTTCCAAGTGTTTTGTCACATTTTTGGAGGATGTGTTCAATATGTGCAAAGAGAGATCACACAAATGCATGGTGACATAGGGAATATACAGTATATATGGCATATGGAAAAATTCTAATCAAACCACAAAAGGACTGGGAACCATCAGTAAAACTCAGATGGTTCATGAAAGTCTGTATGCAAATCTAATTGTAAAATAGATTATAACAGAGGCAAATAGCTGGAGGGATCCAAGACTCAAGGACAAAACATCACCCAATTGGAATTGCAGCAATCTGGTTTCAATCACGAAAGTGCCACACACAGTAGCTGGGACTTTTGGAGAAGCTGTATGCTAGTAGGCTCAGGTGTGAGCCTCATCAGGTGTGTAAGCTGCTGAGGGAAAGAAGCAGAGAAACATATCTTCCCTGGGTATGTTCAGGAACCCAGAGAGTGGTGAGAAGTGAAGGTAAAGGGGCCTGCACCAGCATCTGAACATGATGAGTAAAATGGGATCCCCACTACAGCAGTAGGTCATGCTATACTTCTGACCTGTCTATTGTTTGCCCGTGTAGCACCACCCTCTCCTCTTAGGGTAAAGGAGAGGCACCCATGCCACAAGCCCGTGTCCTCTAGTTTAGAGGTCAGGCGGTGTATATGTACCTGGGTCCCGCAGCGAGTTACCTCCTTCCACTGGTTCCCATCTCCAGAATGTAGAGACGAGTCTGTAATTTTCCCTCTTTAATAAAGTCAATGTCCAAACCACTTAAACTCCAATTTTGAGTTTATTTTGTATCTTTGCTTGATAGATAATAGAGAGTAGATGAGAGATGATAGTTGAACTAGAGCAGATTCAGGCACAGAACTCCCAGATTTATCACCACTCGGTCCCGAGTGGGTACAGCTCACCCGGATAGTCCCTCAATGGTCCTAGCAGCCGGTGTGGAGCTCGAACAAGCAATTTAAATCCTCCAAGGACAAGTTCAGTCTGTCCTCAAAGAGCAGCAGCACTCCGCAGGGTCAGTTCTGCGGAGCATAGGATCCTTCCCTCCGACAGGTCACCAGGCCTTTCCCGAGACAGCAATATAACTATCACTCATCTCCTGTTATGGGACTGATCCTTCCCTGGCTTCCTCTTGGTCGGAGCGGATACCCTCACCCGGGCATCCTAGGACTCCAAAGTTCTGCCTGTAGACCCAGTTGAAGGTACTGGGCCTACCCGGAACGTTGCGGTCTCAGGCCGAAGGTGCCTGAGACTCCTCAGTCGGGCTAAGCACCCCCCTCCTTAGGGGGCACACTCCTCCGGGTACTTGTCACCGGGTCTCTCTTCGAATAAAATGGCGTCTGCCTCTTTTCTATCCTCTCCCGGCATGCACAGCAGGCAGAACCAGCCCACCGCACGGTAGCCGAGAGAGGACATCCAAGAGCGCCAGAGTAACCTATGGTTCAACCCTGACCCAACATGGCAGCGCCACCTGCAGGCCACGGGGAACTCCACATAGGCACACAGCAGCAAAGCAGAGTCCAGCACAATTAGAAGGCCCGAACCATACTAGTGCTCGGGTCATCCTCCTAAATTTAGACATAGAGACCCCCTAAATTTGGAGTACCCACTACACCCGCTATACATTATTTAGGCTTAAAGAATACTGTGTTACTCCAACATTTTATATTCCCGACTGTTGTCTGTTGTACCATGTACTTGTGTGAAAAAGTATCCTGTTATTTTTATATTTTTTTCTATGTGTGATATACCTGGTAAATCTGCCAGTCCCCATTCCCTATTTCAAACCGACTACACTAGGCATGAGAGCACATCCTTGCCAGCATGGTCTGTTTTCCGGCTGTGCTGGGAGCACGGCCTGCCTGTCCTCCCATGGTAAGACTTGTGCTGGCATGCCCCCCACACTGCCATTCACTGGGAACATCGGTGTATTGCTGTTTCTCCCCAGCTCTCTGAGCTGGGGAGAAACAGCTGACAACAAAGGTCATGTTATGCATTTCTATTTTAAACTGAATGGGTTGTTTTACAACGTATTTGCTGACATATACTTGAATAATTTCAATGACCTATACATTTTAACATTTTAAAGCTAGATCATATCAGATTTGCAGTAGAGCAGTAATAAAATGGTCCTGCTGAATTGTTACCAATGTGTTCTGTTATAATTCTTTTAGGGGTTAAAAGAGTTACTAAATAAAGATACATACCTAATGGCACATTGGAAAGAAAAAAAATAGGTTCACCTTTACAAAACAACAACAACAACATTTTTGCAGGTAAAAATACATACTACTAAGCCCTGGACACCGCCCTACAAACTACTTGCACTGGCCAGAAATCAGAACAGGTAGCCAGGCCTGAAATTAGTCAAAAAAATCAGTACCAGATGTTCTGCTTTCATGACGAACTCCAGCATCAGACTTGTGGGGGTAACTAATTGCTCCCCAGACATGAAAAAATTGTGAATGAAAGTGAATGCCGAGTTTCTCACTGAAGCTAACTTAAGGTAAGTTTATATTTTTACAGTGATATTAGTTTTTGGAGATTTTTCAAGGTTTTTAATGCTGTCTTTACTTTTTATTGGTGGCTTGCTAGTTAATTTATTTTAAAAAAAGGGGAGGGGGCGCTGCACCCCAGTGATCTTTGATCTCTTCAATGTTGTCCAGGTAGATCTTCATCTCTCAAAGGTTGCCTATCCCTGTACTAGAGGGTTCAACAGCACACTGAGTGGTGGGAGACCAAGCAAGTATGTGGCTGGGTCAAGCGTGATGCTGATTTATTCGAGAGTGTGGAGCAGTGCTTTTACTTCTAGCCAGAATGGGTGTATCTTAGGGGGCATCTGGTTGAGGCAGTGGTGTGTTGGAGAATGTTAAACTGGTTCATTTTGTGGGTTGTACAAAGAGAAGATTTATGTGCCCCTCCCATTTCCTCATTCCTTTGACGTAAACTATCTATTTAAAAATGTTCCCATTTTATCATATAGTTGTTTCTTGTAGGCATATCAGGACTTGGAGTCCTCAAAGTTTGTATATGTCAGAGACCAGGCCCCTGCATGTTTTAACTGATAATGCAAAACTTTTCAAAGGTGGTAGGTAAGGAGAAGTCAGCTTGGGGCAAAAGACTGTGCTAAATGTTTTATGTAAAGATAGCTAAACAGTGATCATGATGGCAATTTTTTGCACTTTTGTAGGGTAGCAAAAGGAAGGATAGTTCTGGTGCATGTATCCAAGATATTACTGAGGTAAGAGTGTCAGATATAGCTGTGGTATAAAGAAAGGAGACCAAAGGAGGTGAGAGAAGATTCTAGATGGATATTAGAACTGCTTATGTTCTAAATGTTCTAAATGTCCTTAGCAAATTTCATTACAGAGCAGAGAATTTCAATGAACTGGGCCAACCACAGCTTTTCGATCACAGACCATTTTTCAGGCACACAAAGTAGACCAGAGGATCTGGTCTGAGTTGGGCTTTAGTTATATTTCTAAATGTGAAATCAGTAATAATAATTAGCTATTTATAACTAAAATGCATCGCTAAAATAATATAAAAAGTGTCCATGAAAACGTGACCATAAACAAAAGTTTATGTCTTACCTGCTGAAGAAGCTCAACAGAGAGCATAACTCGTACAGGTGGAAGGAGACGTTATTCAGGATTACATTTTTTTGCTTGTATGTCAGCGTGGAGAGCTGATTATATGCATGTTTTTCACATATTTATGTGAGTATTTTTAATCCCTCTGTGTAGTTTTATAATAAATATTCATAGAAGAGAGCACTATGGTTTTCCCTTATTATTTTATGGCCACACACGATTGATCGAGATCCCAAGAGGAGGTCAGCGTGGTTCAGGGACATCCTGTGGAGGAGTACCCACGTGGCATCCTGAAAGACATTCTAACAGGCGATTGGGACTCTGTAGTGGGGTCAATATTTGGAGGTGAGGAGGCACTTACTGTAAGTCACTGGATTATATGAATTTTTGAAATATCATTTTGAACTATTACTTATGCCCCATACACACGATCGTTTTTCATGCAGTTAAAAATGCCATTTTTAAAAATGGGCATTAAAACCAATCGTGTGTATGCTCCAGAGCATTTTTAACGACGTGAAAAACGGCCATTAAAAATTTCGAACATGCTTTCTTTTTTCACGTCGTTTTTCATGTCGTTTTTTTTAATGACGTGAAAAACGATGGTGTGTATGCTTTGACGAGGTGAAAAAAAACGCGCATGCTCAGAATCAAGTATGAGACGGGAGCGCACGTTCTGGCATTTGTAATGGAGATAGCACATTCGTCACGCTGTAACGGACTGAAAAGCAGGAGGCTGAAAAGCGCGAATCGTCGCTCAACAAACTTTACTAACATGAAGGGTGGCACCATCCGAACGGAACTTCCCCTTTATAGTGTCGTTGTACGTGTTGTACGTCACTGCGCTTTGCTTGAACGTTTTTTAAAATGATCGTGTGTACACAAGACAGGCTTGAGAGGAAACATGAAAAGAAACTACGAGAAAAACGTTGGTTTAAAAAATGGCATGAAAAACGATCGTGTGTACGCCGCATTAGAGTTGCACAACGGTGGAATTTTTACACAAAATTGGGACTTTTTGTTGGATTATATTATCGATTGTATTTTATATTGGTTGCGCTACACTGGTTATGTTATACTGATATATATATATATTTATACACACTATATTGTCAAAAGTATTGGGACTCCCGTCTTTACACGCACATGAACTTTAATGGCATCCCAGTTTTAGTCCATAGGGTTCAATATTGGGTCGGCACACCCTTTGCAGCTATAACAGCTTCAACTCTTCTAGGAAAGCTGTCCACAAGGTTTAGGAGTGTGTCTATGGGAATGTTTGGCCATTCTTCCAGAAGCACATTTGTGAGGTCAGGCACTGGTGTTGGACAAGCGATCCTGACTCACAGACTCCACTCTAATTCATCCCAAAGGTGTTCTATCAGGTTGAGGTCAGGACTCTGTGCAGGCCAGTCAAGTTCCTCCACCCCAAACTTGCTCATCTATGTCCTTTGTGCACTGGTGCGCAGTCATGTTGGAAAAGGAAGGGGCCATCCCCAAACTGTTCCCACAAAGTTGGGATCATGACATTTTCCAAAATGTCTTGGTATGCTGACGCTTTAAGTATTCCCTTCACAGGAACTAAGGGGCCATGCCCTGGAAAACAACCCCACACCATAATTGGGGTAGAGGAACTCAACTGGCCAGCACAGAGTCCTGACCTCAACCCCATAGAACACCTTTGGGATGAATTAGAGCAGAGACTGTGAGCCAGGCCTTCTCATCCAACATCAGTGCCTGACTTCACAAATGCACTTCTGGAAGAATGGTCAAACATTCCCATAGACACACTCCTAAACCGTATGGACAGCCTTCCCAGAAGAGTTGAAACTGTTATAGCTGCAAAGGGTGGGCCTACAGACTAAGACTGGGATGCCATTAAAGTTCATGTGCGTGTAAAGGCACGCATCACAATACTTTTGACAATATAGTACAGTGGAACCTCAAATTGCGAGTAACGTGGTTAACGAGCGTTTCGCAATACGAGCACTGTATTTTTCAAAAAATCGTGACTTAGTTTGCGAGTGTTGTCTCGCAAAACGAGCACGATTCAGGCCAAAGTGGGGTGTGCAGTACCGCTTTTGGCCTGAGGTGGGGGGGGGGGGCGCGGAGCCGAACAGAGCCGAACGTTGCCGATCCCAGCTGATCGGCGCCATTCGGAAATGCACGGAAAGTCCAGAGGACAGCACGGCTGACCTCTGCAAATCTCGGGTAGAAAGTCTTTCAGAGGTTTGCCGAGGTCAGTCGAAGTGTCCTCAGGCCTTTTTGACCGTTTCCGAGGCTCTCCGGCACCCCCTGCCTCTGGCCGCATGTGGTATTGCATCCCATTGAAGTCAATGCTGAACAAATTATTTTCGTTTCTATTGATTTCAATGGGGAAACTCGCTTTGATATGCGAGTACTTTGGATTACGAGCATTCTCCTGGAACGGATTATGCTCGTAATCCGAGGTTCCACTGTATATGTAAATTGTTGGCACTATATAAATACCAATGTAGCGGGGTCTCTAAATTTAGGTAGGACACTCCGGTGTGTAAGTATGGGAATAATGGACCATTTGTGTTCGTGGAGGATTGGACGGTGTAATAATCTCCTTGGCCTCTGGGTGGCGGGGTACCTGGAGGCTCAAGGTAGATTGGCCGTCACAGTGCTACCCTTTTTGTCCCTTTCCGGAGATGGTACGACGAGGGCCGGGAACCTGCCGTGGTGTCGATGGGAGGAGATAAAAGGGGAGACGCCTTAACCACGAGGTCTTCAGGAGGATCTTCTTCACGCGCCCAGGCACCTTAGGCCTGGGTGCGGGCGGTTCCGGATTCCGGCCCAGGCGCCCTAGGCCTGACCGGAATGGAGTTGGAGTCCATCCCAGGCACCTTCAGCCTGGGGTGAGGTACTAAACCAGGAGGCCTGGGGCCCAGTGACTTCGACTGGGTCCCGCAAGGGTGGAGAAGTCCGAGGGTCCCTGAAGTGGACGGGGCCCATGTCTGAGGTGAGGAGGCCGGGGAGGTTACCCATTCGGAGAGTCTGGAGCAGCATCTACCCAGTGATGGATGGGCCTCTGGTAACTCCCTTGGAGGGACATCTTCCCCTGACAGGGGCCGCAGCGCAGCGAAGGTACTCCTATCTATGTTCTCTTGAGTCGCTGGTAGAGACTCTCAAGTTCTAAGTCCTTCCTAGCTAATGCTATAGTAACCGCTGGCAAGATCGCAGTGGTTTAGCTAATAATCAGGATAGTGCCTCGACCTGCTCATTCCCCGTATCAAAATGTTATCAAGTCGCAACCAGTTGGCTACTGAAGCACTGTTTATTGTGAGATATACAATAAAACAAGAGTTGGACTGTGATCGGTGTGTGGAACTCTGGTTAATGGGAGCAGAGGGAAGTGTTGGCACAGCGGGACTTGATTCTAGACAAAAGCACATAGGCCCGAGGAAATATCTGGTACTGGCCTTCACCTCACCCACAGCTATGGGGAGGACATGGGCCTTAGCGCATCTCACCCTGTCGTATGACATACCCCTAGACAAAGGAGATGAAGTTGAGGTCGCTACACGTGGGGGCTTGTGAGTCCGGGATGATATGTGTTTTGACTTTGGAAGAAAGAATGGCTGTGTCTGGACTTTGCTGCCCGGAGGAGTTCCGAGCAGGTCGGCCATGTGATTGGCCAAAGTGCATCCCTGCTCAAAGTCGTGGAAATGACCCTAAGACGGGAAAGGCCCATGCAGAGGAGCGAGAAGAGGGAAAAGTCCAGCCGTGTGACGTACTACATGTGGGGGCTTTTATTGCACTGCGCCACGAGGCACCCCGTGACTGCGCAGTTTGTGGGCGGAGCCCGATGGAAGCCCGCGAAAACGTGCAAGTCATGGGAGGAGTCTGGCCATGTGGAGGAACTCACGTGGAGACTTCGGCGCGTGGTCAGTGCGTGTTGGAGCAGCAGACAGTCGGGATGGCCTCAAGCTCCCCGTGGATTCCGGTTCCCTACCCCACGAAAATGACTAAGTTCGCTGCTCCCCTTACAGACACGGGGATAAGACTCAGGCCCCGAGGACAGTTGGCTTTGTACTCATGCAGAGACACAGAGGCCCTCGGCGTGATCTGTCCCGGATGCTCGGGACTGGTGGTTCACCTGAAGCCATTCGGACGTTGCGAAGTATGCAAAGAGTTCTTGTTCGAGGTGGAGCCATCCACAGTAAGGCCCCGGGCCCTTCGCCTCAACAGCCTCACAGGTACCGCTACTCCGGAAGGGAAGATCCAGGCCTTTGCGGAGGTTCCCGTACGCACTGACCAGGGCGATGTGACTGCCCAATCAGAGACTGAGAGAGAAAAATCCGAGGATGCTGCTTCGGTCACCACATATTCTCTGCTCCCACCTCCGAAGAGGAAAGTCGGCTTGGTGCAGGCCTCCTGTGGTCGTGGAAGAGCTTCACCCCGTCGCTTGCCTGGCCTGGATGGATCCGGTTGGAAGAGTCCTGGACATCCCAGTTCTATAAAAGGTCAAGGTGAGCCAGGGGCTGGGACTGTGGTGGTGGTTGGAGGTGTCGGGGGTCCACAGTCGGTGGAGCCCGCAAGGGAGGGTAGTACCACGTCTACCAGAGACTACCTTCCCGCCGAGATGTATGACACTTCCAACCTAGAGTCACTGTCAGATTGTGGAGATGACGGTGAGATCGATGAACTGTTTCACCAGAAGGACTGGGACTAGGGATGAGCTCGATGTTCGAGTCGAACATAGGTTCGACTCGAACATCGGCTGTTCGCGCGTTCGGCGAACAACGAACGATTTGGGCCGTTCGCGCCAAATTCGAGTGATGCGAACGGCCCACAATACACTGCGCCACCGCAGTGTAATCCCGGCGCTGTGATTGGCCAAGCATGCACTGTGACCCTGCATGCTTGGCCAATCACAGCGCCGGCAGCGAGGAGAGCAATGATTGGCCACAGGCAGGATGCCTGTGGCCAATTATAGCTGAGGGGGTTTAGTACACGTCCCACACTATAAAAGGCCGCCAGCGCGGCGGCCTCGTGTAGTGTGTTCCGGAGCAGGGAAAGTGAAAGATAGGCAGGGACAGTGTCAAATCCATTCTTTGCTAAACCTTGTGTGTAGGGACAGAGAAGGATAGGCAGGGAGAGTGTCAGTGTCATATTCTTTGCTAAACCTTGTGTGTAGTGAGAGAGAAGGATAGGCAGGGAGAGTGTCAGTGTCATATACTTTGATAAACCTTGTGTGCAGGGAGAGAGAAGGATAGGCAGGGGACAGTGTCAGTGTCATATTCTTTGCTAAACCTTGTGTGCAGGGAGAGAGAAGGATAGGCAGGGAGAGTGTCAGTGTCATATACTTTGATAAACCTTGTGTGCAGGGAGAGAGAAGGATAGGCAGGGGACAGTGTCAGTGTCATTGTTGCTAAGCCTCCTGCACATTATACACCTGAAGTTAGCCCGTATTGCTGCTTTTTCCTGGTGTGTTACACCAACAGGATTTTGCGGCACTTACAGCGGGCGGAGTGTGCCTCCTGATCATATTACACCTGAACTTAGCCTGTATTGCTGCTTTTTCCTGGTGTGTTACACCAACAGCATTTTGCGGCACTTACAGCGGGCGGAGTGTGCCTCCTGACCATATTACACCTGAACTTAGCCTGTATTGCTGCTTTTTCCTTGTGTGTTACACCAACAGGATTTTGCGGCACTTACAGTGGGCGGAGTGTGCTTCCTGACCATATTACACCTGAACTTAGCCTGTATTGCTGCTTTTTTCTGGTGTGTTACACCAACAGGATTTTGCGGCACTTACAGCGGGCGGAGTGTGCCTCCTGACCATATTACACCTGAACTTAGCCTGTATTGCTGCTTTTTCCTGGTGTGTTACACCAACAGGATTTTGCGGCACTTACAGCGGGCGGAGTGTGCCTCCTGACCATATTACACCTGAACTTAGCCTGTATTGCTGCTTTTTCCTGGTGTGTTACACCAACAGGATTTTGTGGCACTTACAGCGGGCGGAGTGTGCCTCCTGACCATATTACACCTGAACTTAGCCTGTATTGCTGCTTTTTCCTGGTGTGTTACACCAACAGGATTTTGCGGCACTTACAGCGGGCGGAGTGTGCCTCCTGACCATATTACACCTGAACTTAGCCTGTATTGCTGCTTTTTCCTGGTGTGTTACACCAACAGGATTTTGCGGCACTTACAGCGGGCGGAGTGTGCCTCCTGACCATATTACACCTGAACTTAGCCTGTATTGCTGGTTTTCCCATTTCCCTGAAGGCCATTAGAATGTCTGGAAGGCAAACAAGGAGAGGCAGACAGTCAGGAGCCAATAAAAGAGGGCAAGCAGGCTCTGTGTCTAGAGACAACAGTGCTGGTCGTGGATGCGGTGCATCGCCATCAGCACGTGGCCATGGGACACGCTTGTCCTTCTTTTCGGCAGCTGGACGTGTTGAGCCGCATCATGACGAAGACTTGGTAGAGTGGATGACCAAGCCCTCCTCATCCTCCTCATCCTCTTTCACCCAGGCTCAGGGTACTGGCAAAGCAGCTGCCAAAGCGTCCTCTTCCCTGGTATCAATGTCATCATCAGTCACTCCTTCCCTAGACCAACCATGTCCTCCTGAGGAGTCCCCCGAACTGTTTGAGCACAGTGTTGGGTACATGCTCCAGGAGGATGCCCAGCGTTTCGAAGGGTCTGATGATGATACCCAGCTAGAGGAAGGCAGTAGCGTGAGAGCAGAGAGAGGGGATGCTCAAGAAGGACACCAATCTGGCAGTCATGTTCCAGCAGCTGCAGCATACTGCCAGATTGGCTCCAGTGATGAGGAGGGAGGGGATGATGAGGTCACTGACTCCATGTGGGTGCCTAATAGGAGAGAGGAGGAGGAGGAGGATGAGGAGGAGGCACATCTCCAACGAGGCAGGATGCCCTCGGGGGGCCAGCGTAAGGGCAGCACACCGACGGAATCACACCGCAGAGCTCCGCCTGTGCAGGGCGCTGCCTCTGCCCGTTATTCAAAAAGTTCTTTGGTGTGGGCCTTTTTTGAGTTGAGTGCATCAGATCGCACAGCTGCTGTTTGCAACATATGTCTCAAGCGTATATCGCGTGGCCAAAACATCACCCGCTTGGGCACCACATGCTTGACCAGACATATGTTGACCTGCCATGCAGCTCGTTGGCAAGCCTACCTTAAAGACCCACACCAAAGAACAAAGCGGACCTCTTCTTGCACCGCATCAGCTGCGATCTCCAACCCCACTATACCTTCAGTCCTCTCTGAAACCTGCTCTGAGAGGAATGAAGGTGTAGAATTAGGTGTGTCACAGCCAAGTACTTGCGGGCACTCTGCTAGCAGTACACCGACGTCCGATTCTAGCAGGCAAATTTCCCTGCCCCAGCTGCTGGACCGTCGAAAGAAGTTCACTCCCAGCCATCCACATGCCCAGCGGTTGAATGCTAGCTTGGCTAAATTGCTAGCGCTTCAACTGCTGCCTTTTCAGTTGGTAGACTCGGCCCCCTTCCGTGAGTTTGTGCAATGTGCGGTTCCTCAGTGGCAGGTTCCCAAACGCCACTTTTTCTCACGGAAGGCGATTCCGGCTCTCTACCGGCATGTGGAAGGCAATGTCTTGGCCTCGCTGGACAGGGCGGTCAGCGGTAAGGTGCATATTACCGCTGACTCATGGTCCAGCAGGCATGGACAGGGACGTTACCTTTCTTTCACGGCCCATTGGGTCACTCTTTTGGCAGCTGGGAAGGATGCAGGACAAGGTGCAGTAGTGTTGGAGGTTGTTCCACCGCCACGCCTCCAAAATGCTACTACTGGTTGTGACACACCTCTGTCCTCCACCCCCTCCTCTTCTTCTTCCTCCGTGGCCTCTTCCTGTGCTTTGTCCTCAGAACCAGCGGTGCTCCGTAGGCGTTCAAGGGGCTACGCAAGTACGCAGGCAAAAAGATGCCATGCCGTGCTTGCGCTGGTGTGTTTGGGGGACAGGAGCCACACTGGGGCAGAGGTCCTGTCTGCTCTGCAGGGGCAGGCCGAGAGGTGGTTGACGCCACGCCAGCTTAAGCCAGGAATGGTAGTTTGCGACAATGGCACCAACCTCCTCTCCGCTCTCCGACAGGGACAACTGACCCATGTGCCCTGTGTGGCTCACGTCCTTAACCTGGTGGTGCAGCGGTTCTTGGCCAGGTACCCGGGCTTACAGGATGTCCTGAGGCAGGCCAGGAAAGTCTGTGTGCATTTCCGCAGATCTTATAATGCCAGTGCTCGCCTGGCTGAGCTGCAAAAGGAGTTGAACCTGCCCAAGAACCGCCTTATATGTGACATGCCCACCAGGTGGAACTCAACGTTGGCCATGCTGCAGCGGCTGCACACGCAGCAGAGGGCCATCAATGAGTACCTGTGCGACTACGGCACCAGGACAGGGTCAGGGGAGCTCGGGTTTTTTTCACCACGCCAGTGGGGCATGATCAGGGATGCATGCACTGTCCTGGCACCATTTGAGGAGGCCACGAGGATGGTGAGCAGTGACAGTGCATGCATCAGTGACACTGTACCTCTTGTCCACCTGTTGGAACATACGCTGCGTGGAATAATGGACAGGGCACTTGAGGCAGAACAGAGGCAGGAAGAGGAGGACTTCCTTGCCTCTCAAGGCCCCCTTTACCCAGATAGTGTTCCTTCTGTCCCACCCATCGCACAGGAAGAAGAAGAGGAGGAGGAGGAGGATTGTGTCAGCATGGAGGTGGAGCCTGGCACTCAGCATCATCAGCAGCAGTCTTTTAGGGATGATTTACAGTCCCAAGAAACCAGTGGACTTGTACGTGGCTGGGAGGAGGTGGCTGCGGATCATGTCGTCCTTAGTGACCCAGAGGACTCCGGACCGAATGCCTCAGCTAACCTACGCTGCATGGCCTCCCTGATCCTGCAAACTCTGCGGAAGGATCCTCGTATTCTTCAGATCAAAGAGAGGGACCATTACTGGCTGGCCACTCTCCTTGATCCACGGTACAAGAGTAAGGTTGCGGACCATATCTTACCGTCGCAGAGGGAGCAGAGGATGAGACAACTCTGGGAGGCCTTGCAGAAAGGTCTGTGCAACGCGTTCCTAGAGACTGGGAGGTTACAAACTCCTGGTCCTGGACAACGAGTTGCTGAGGCTTCGGTCAGTCAAAGAAGGAGCGGTGGGGAAGGTGGCCGTCTGACCGATGCGTTCAGACAATTCTTTAGTCCGCAGCTCCAAGGTATGATTGGTTCCAGCAACCATCGCCAGCGTCTGATATACATGGTGCAGAAATACCTAGGGGCAAGGTCAGACTTGGACACCTTCCCCACCAAAAATCCTCTGGCTTACTGGGTCTTGAGGATGGATCACTGGCCAGAGCTTGCACAGTATGCAATTGAGCTACTGGCCTGTCCTGCATCCAGCGTTCTTTCAGAACGCACATTCAGTGCTGCTGGAGGATTTGTCACGGATCACAGGGTGCGCCTGTCCACCGACTCTGTTGATCGACTGACCTTCATAAAGATGAACCAGTCTTGGATCACCACCAGCTACCAAACACCTGAAGCTGATATAACAGACTAATTTATTTTCAAATGTCACATCCCTTCAAGACTGATGCTGATGCTGAGAGACTGTCCTGTTATGTTGACTGACTATCCTCCTCCTCCTCAATGATCCGATTGATGATGATAGCTTGGAAGAACATTTTTGTTTCTGGGTGCCGCCACCAGTGGCTAAGGCCCAATTTTTCAGCCCCTGTTTAACAGGGGCGTGTTATTACAATTTTTTATGCAATGCTTTGCAGCAGGGCTCATCCCTGCACTCCAACTAGAGTATCTGGGAGTGGTTGCAGTGTCGTGGCACCAGCACCAGTGGCTAAGGCCCAATTTTTCAGCCCCTGTTTAACAGGGGCGTGTAATTACAATTTTTGATGCAATACTTTGCAACAGGGCTCATTGCTGTGCTCCAAGTACAGTATCTGTGAGGGGTTGCAGTGTTGTGGCACCAGTACCTAAGGCCCAATTTTTATGCCCCTGTTTAACAGGGGCATGTAATTACAATTTTTTATGCAATGCTTTGCAGCAGGGCTCATTCCTGCACTCCAACTAGAGTATATGGGAGAGGTTGCAGTGTCGTGGCACCAGCACCAGTGGCTAAGGCCCAATTTTTCAGCCCCTGTTTAACAGGGGCGTGTAATTACAATTTTTGATGCAATACTTTGCAACAGGGCTCATTGCTGTGCTCCAAGTACAGTATCTGTGAGGGGTTGCAGTGTTGTGGCACCAGTGCCTAAGGCCCAATTTTTATGCCCCTGTTTAACAGGGGCATGTAATTACAATTTTTTATGCAATGCTTTGCAGCAGGGCTCATTCCTGCACTCCAACTAGAGTATCTGGGAGAGGTTGCAGTGTCGTGGCACCAGCACCAGTGGCTAAGGCCCAATTTTTCAGCCCCTGTTTAACAGGGGCGTGTAATTACAATTTTTGATGCAATACTTTGCAACAGGGCTCATTGCTGTGCTCCAAGTACAGTATCTGTGAGGGGTTGCAGTGTTGTGGCACCAGTGCCTAAGGCCCAATTTTTCTGCCCCTGTTTAACAGGGGCATGTAATTACAATTCTTGATCTAATAATTCACAGCAGGGCCCATTCCTGCGCCCACCAAGACTAACTGTGAGGCCTTACAGTGTTGTGTCAACACCACCACCACCACCACCACCACCACCAAAGGCCCAATTTTTCAGCCCCTGTTCAACAGGGGCATGCAATTACAATTCTTGATCTAATAATTCACAGCAGGGCCCATTCATGCGCCCACCAAGAGTAACTGTGAGGGCTCACAGTGTTGTGGCAACACCAACATGTAAGGGGCAAATTTCAGCTGAGTATATACGGTAGGCCCCTACTTTCAAACATCCAACTTACAAACGACTCCTCCTTGCAAACGGAAGGATACAACAGGAAGTGAGAGGAAATCTACCCCTAGGAAGGCAAATTCTCTCCTGTAAGAGTTAATATGGGAAAAAAGTGTCTCCTCTCCACTGATGCTTTATCACCAATTCTTGTTTCAATAAAAACCCCAAATTTTCAAAAAACATTTGTCATTAGGACGGAAAGTGAGGTGAACTGTTCTGAACAGGTGCACACTGCAGAGACAGCAAAACAAATGTTACAGGGGTGATAACCCTTCCCTATGTTTTCCAAAAAGCTTAAAAATAGATTTTTTGTCTGGAGCTACACTTAAACAATGTACCTGTTCAAAATTACAAACAGATTCTACATAAGAACAAACCTACAGTCCCTGTCTTGTATGCACCGCCTGTATACGGCTGTTCAGAGTATATAGGGCCTTTTTTATTTTGTGTGCGGGGTTCCCCTTAATATCCATACAAGACCCAAAGGGGCTGGTAATGGGCTGGGGTGGGGGGGGGGGGCTGTGATGGGGTAGCTATGCAATTTTTCTTAAAGATTTTCATCCATATTACCGGGACCAGACATTACATTAAAGCCTCAAGCAGTTTTAAATGGCTTTTTTTCCTTTAGAAATGTCATTTTGTGCAGGGACAGTTCTAAACACGGGAAACACGTGGCACTTCACAGGCATACTTTAGACACCCCCCAAGGTACGATATTTAAAGGAATATTTGACTTTTTTTTTTCACTTTATGCATCATTAAAATGACTGCTCCCGAAAAACGGCCGTTTTTAAAACTTTTTTTGGGATTGATACATGTCCCCTGGTGCAGAACCCGGGTTCCCAAACCCTTTTTAGGACAATAACATGCATATTAGTCGTTATAAATAGCACTTTAGATTTCGAACGTTCGCATCCATTGTATTTAATAGGATTCTAAAGTTCGTGCGAACTTTCGGTCCGTTCGCGGGTTCTGGTGCGAACTGAACCCGGGGGTGTTTGGCTCATCACTAGCTGGGACAAACGCCCGTTACCTATGTTACGTGCACCGCAGGATTCCCCTATGTCAATAGGAGACAGCACGCCCCAGGTACAAGCCCCGGAGTCTACGAGGAAGCCTAGTCCTCAAATTACCTTCCCACACTCTACAACATCGCCCGTCTTGGTGGCGGGGATGCAACGCGCATCACTACGAGCACCGAGAGAAAAGCCATCAGAGGTAGTGAAAGTACCTCGGCACCCGGAGGCCATCGTTCAACCCGGGGAAGGTGAGCGGGATGCCATGCCTCCTTTGGCCAGATTGCAAAGACTTTTCTCACAGAGAGTCGCCCGTGAGTATGGGTGGGAATATCCCTACTTGCCTCGGGACTTACTTTTTGAAGTTGAAGTCATACGCCAGAGATGGTATGACAAATTTGTTTGGGAAAAACTCAAAGTACCCCATGCACGAAGATATTTGTCCTGTTCGCCACCCGTGTCGAAAAAGTTTAGGGACTGCAGAGCAGACTGGATATGGGGCCGCCATATCCACGCAGACAAGGTGCACATCTGCAGGAAAGATGGAGAGGACGCTGACTATTCGATTGAGGTTTTTGATAAACATCTGAAGCCCTTGTTCTTGCCTGACCCGAAGTTCTATTTATGAGAAGAGACTCACTTATTGTTTCCTTTTCTACAATCTTCTAGAAGTGTTCCTGCCGGAGCATCCGAACCGTGCCCTAGTTTTTTATTTGGGCTTTTGTTTCTACTCTCTGGAGGAATGAGAGCAGTTTTTGTTTGTTCTCTCTTCCTCACAGTTCAAAGACAGACTTTGGGGGTAGAATCAGTGTAGGGACGCAGGAAGAATGAAGATTGCACCAAGTGTCATTACCGCGGCACTGTCACCAGGTGGCAGTGTTGTGCAATGGCTGTTTGTTTTTTTTACACGCGCATCATTTTACTCATTGGAGCGAGTGGGTCTATTGGCTGATGGACCCATTCATTCCAAATTAACACAAAAATGTCAGGATGTAGCTTTTCTTGTGTGTTGTTTTTTTTTCTTTCCCTTCTGCAGGAGATTCGTCTGTCAAGACTACTGAGTATGGGGTGGTTCTTAGACAGTGAAGGGAGGGATTGTATATGTGTACATGATAGATGGTTTTAGGGAAAAGTTTTATTGTTTTATGTTCCCTTTCCCCTTTGAGCAGGTCTTGGTCTGGTTGAGGTTCAAAATTTTAGGGATAGCCTCTGGGGCCAGGCTTATGTCATCACTCCATGGGAGACATGGGTTTGCACCAGACGCTGGGGACCAGCGTCAAATCACAGGGGGGAGTATGTAGCGGGGTCTCTAAATTTAGGTAGGACACTCCGGTGTGTAAGTATGGGAATAATGGACCATTTGTGTTCATGGAGGATTGGACAGTGTAATAATCTCCTTGGCCTCTGGGTGGCGGGGTACCTGGAGGCTCAAGGTAGATTGGCCGTCACAGTGCTACCCTTTTTGTCCCTTTCCGGAGATGGTACGGCGAGGGCGGGGAACCTGCCGTGGTGTCGATGGGAGGAGATAAAAGGGGGAGACGCCCTAACCACAAGGTCTTCAGGAGGATCTTCTTCACGCGCCCAGGCACCTTAGGCCTGGGTGCGGGCGGTTCCGGATTCCGGCCCAGGCGCCCTAGGCCTGACCGGAATGGAGTTGGAGTTCATCCCAGGCACCTTCAGCCTGGGGTGAGGTACTAAACCAGGAGGCCTGGGGCCCAGTGACTTTGACTGGGTCCCGCAAGGGTGGAGAAGTCCGAGGGTCCCTGAAGTGGATGGGGCCCATGTCTGAGGTGAGGAGGCCGGGGAGGTTACCCATTCGGAGAGTCTGGAGCAGCATCAACCCAGTGACGGATGGGCCTCTGGTAACTCCCTTGGAGGGACATCTTCCCCTGACAGGGGCCGCAGCGCAGCGAAGGTACTCCTATCTATGTTCTCTTGAGTCGCTGGTAGAGACTCTCAAGTTCTAAGTCCTTCCTAGCTTATGCTATAGTAACCGCTGGCAAGATCGCAGTGGTTTAGCTAATAATCAGGATAGTGCCTCAACCTGCTCATTCCCTGTATCAAAATGTTATCAAGTCGCAACCAGTTGGCTACTGAAGCACTGTTTATTGTGAGATATACAATAAAACAAGAGTTGGACTGTGATCGGTGTGTGTAACTCTGGTTAATGGGAGCAGAGGGAAGTGTTGGCACAGCGGGACTTGATTCTAGACAAAAGCACATAGGCCCGAGGAAATATCTGGTACTGGCCTTCACCACACCCACAGCTATGGGGAGGACATGGGCCGTAGCGCATCTCACCCTGTCGTATGACATACCCCTAGACAAAGGAGATGGGGTGAGGCCGCTACACCAATAATAAATAAATAAAAGTGTAGCACCCCCCCTTCCCCTAGAGACTATTAAGGCCCCTCAGAGGTCAGGTGGGCTGACATTTCACATTAGGGCAGAATTCTTGACTTGTAGTGAGAATGTGAATGGAAGGGTGTCAGTCACAATTGGACATTTAATAGAGTTTAATCAAGCCAATAAATGCCAGGATAAGAGGGTTAGGGCACATAACATTTAAATAACCAATATGCAGACTCAAGAAAAAAAATTACTTACAGCCAATACTGAAAAATTACCTTTAAGCCATAGTGACAGTCTGTCCTGATTATAAAGCAGTAGTAGCACTCAACTCACTGAAAGAGCCACATGACTCCCTTCAATACCTAAACTTGTACCCAGATTCTCTGGACCCTCCTCTTCAGGGCAGTTCATCCCCTCTCCTATTCAGAATCAAGCTTTACATCTCCCAGGCAACACCTCCATTGAGGCAGTGCAAGCTTCAGGACCCAGACTTGGGCCCACCCTTCTCAAGCATTTGTCCTTCTCTGGTAAAAGGTCTGGGAGGTCATAGAACGGCTACACACACATACACCCTCTCCAGGCTAAGCCTGGGAGGCAAGAGAACTTTTGGCAGGTTCACCCAAATATTTAAAAATTTTAACCAACACGCACCACTGGCAATAAACCTCCTAGTGACTGGGCAGGGAGACATGAATATTCATAACCCAGGCTACTGGATCTGCCCATACTATTGCATGGACCCGCTCAGACTGCTGTGGCTCTGAGGAAGAGGGTACGCCCTCGTAGCGCGTAAGTCGCGAGTGATGCTGCCTGGTACCCCCGGTCATCTGGTCCAGGTTGCAAGCGCATAGAGACATCGTGCGCAACTGTTGGAGAGTTTTTAAGCTGTATTTTAAAGCTCGTTTGTGAGTATGAATTTTATCATTACATTTTATGAATAAACCTTGCAATTGGTAATGCACTAGGTCAGTGTGCCCTTCTTTTCTTTTTATTTGTTTCACCCTCAAGAATACCCATTGTTCTGAGGAGGGCTGCAAGACTCCCATATTTCACTAGAAGGCTCTGGTTGTGCCACTTGGTGACTGGGCTCCCGAGCGCAGGAGATAGTTTGTGCTTTACTAAATATCACTCTCCCAGTTCCCAGCTCTCTTATGCCGCGTACACAGGGCCGGACTTTGCCACGGACAAACTCCGTCGGAATTTCCAACGGAAAAATAGAGAACCTGCTCTCTATCTAAGTCTGTCAGAAATTCAGATGGGAAAAGTCCTATGGGGCATACACACAGTCGAAATATCCGATGAAAAGCTCTCATCTGACTTTTTCCATCGGAAATTCCGACCGTGTGTACGCGGCATTAGTCTTCTTTTTGTCTGTACACTGTTCCTGTGTGCCAGGAAGACTGAATGGCCAAAGTTCATCCCAAACCAAGGTTCGGACTGAACCATCAGCTCATCCCTATTGGAGACCAGTGACTATCCCACTGGGCTCCACACTTGGAAAAGGAGTGTGTGTGTGTTGGTTCCCAGACATGAACTTCAAAAATAGGGTTAGTTATTTGTTAAATAAATCCATCCCAACGCTGTTTTTTTTTATTGTGTTACATATTTTGGTGTTTACCCTTAATATTGAGTTAAAAAGGTACCCTTACAACTTTTCTATTTAGATAAGCAATAAGAGTGATTTCTATATTTACCATGATTGCAATATTTACCAGAGAGCACTTGAGGGCCAATCCCCAAAACACCAAAGCACCACATTGAATTGTTAATGAACCCAAATAGTAAAAATCTGTGTTTACATGGTATAATGTATTGTGTGTATAGTGACTTAGATATTATAGAAATTGTTCTATGTAAAGCAGGTTGATCCTGCCTTTTGGTGGTGCTCACTCCTTCCCTGTGTCCCCACTGCAGCATGAGAACATCTGGATTGGCTGTTGCCACAGTTATTTTACATGCTTCCATTTTCTGTTATTATTCAAGCCATTTGTTTTCTTCTTTGTGCTTTCTAGGAAGTCCACGTGACTATATTGTCACACACATGGGCTTATAGCCAGTAGTTATTGACTCTCCTTTCCCCTGCTCCTCCATGCAGACGTATTGCACAATAATATTGAACATTAGCTTTCAAATGAAGAATTATATGGAGATTTTAAACACTTTTTCTTTTTCGTACATCACGGGACACAGAGCGACTTAGTCATTACTAATGGGTTATATAGATTACCTTCAGGTGCTGGCACTGGCAACTTCCAAACCGGAAGTACCCTCCCCTATATAAGCCCCTCCCATCCGGGAGCACCTCAGTTTTTTGCCAGTGTCTAAGGTGTTGGCCAAAGAGTAACATGTGTTTTCACTGGGCTTGCGTACAGGTTCTTTTACGGGCCTTAGTAAGCTGTTCCGGATCCCACCAAAAAAGCTTCATAGCTAAACGGTCGGTACCCGGGCCTTGCAGCAGAAGAGCAAGGTTTTGCCTGTAATGCCTCTCTTAGGAGGGCTGGACCCTGGGATCCAGAGCTCTGGTCATACCCACGACCAAGATGTTGTCTGTGCAGGGTGCTATACAGGTCCAGGGGAGTGGAATCCTTGGGAACCCGGTCCCTGAAGGTTTAATTACAATGCCTGCCGTGATAGGTGAAGTTTGGGCTTCTGTGGACCAAACAGAGTCCTGCGGCGGGGAACAGGTAAGTGGGGGCCCCCAGGAACTTGGTTCTATTGGGGGACCCCCAAGCCTAATTTGTCTTTCTGTCTGTTACCTAACGGTATTCCCGCTAATATCTGTGTATGCCTGTAACTACTGAAAATGTAAAATTTTAATAGTAGTCAAGAAAAAAAAAAAAAGAGGACCGCGGTACCTGTGTTAAACCACTAGAGGCCGCTGTGGTCCATTTTTCTTGTCATGTGGATCTTTGGTTTTCTCAAGTCAAAAGATCCAGGCAGTTGGTAAGTTTCTCTGTGGGAATCCACTTCCTCTGCCCTGTTGCTGCGCTCATCCACCGCACAGGCCCTCCGGCAAAAAGGGCCCTGGCTCCTAGTCCCTGTTTGATTTTCGAAAAGGGCGCCAATGGCGCATGGGCGCGCGTGGGCGCGTGCACGCGCCTCCTATGAAAAAAAAGGGGCGGGGCGGGTGGATGACACTCGATGCACGCCACGGCGCTTCTGCGCATGTGCAGGCGTCCCAGCTTGTATAAAGACACAGTACAAGTGGCAGCTGGATGCAAACAGAGCTAGCAACAAACAGTGGCACACAGAGGCGGTTGATGCAGGCATCCCCATAGAAAGGCACTTTAGTGGACACCAGCTGGTATATAGCAGCAACTGTGTTAGACTATTACCAGCAAAATTGGTGTATGACGACGGGAATACCTCAGCTTTGTGCTTAAAGGATATGTCGTCCAGACGCTCCGGAAATAAGTCTTCCAGGAAGCCAAAGGGGTCTCCATCGGGCTCTGAGGATATTGGGCATGCTTGTACTGCACCAATCTCCCCTGAGAATTCAGAGGTCAGTAGCCGTAGAAACCCCGCAGGAGTGCCTGGTGCTGCGGCTGTCCCCAGTCCACCTGCTCCTGTATATATAACAGAGGAGGTTTTTATCCTCAACTCTGGGAGGATTGGAAGAGAGATTAACAGCATTGATCGCTGCTTCCCTGTCACAGGGAAAGTGCGTCCGATCTCCGTCTCCTCCTTCAGAGTGCCTGTTAGTGGAGGAACAGCCCCACACAGAGATCGACCTACCTGAAGGGGATCAGGATGAGGTTGATTCAGTTATGGAGGAATCAACAGTGGAAGAACCTTTCTCAGCATCTCAGGCTGAAAGATTATGGGTTCAGTCTCTGACTAACATGGTCCGATCAGCATTTAAAATGCCTCTGGCGGAACCACCAACCGCTACGGTTTCCTCGCTGGGGTCGCTAAAAGCTCCCCAGGCTGTCTGTTCCTTCCCAATCCACCCTTTATTAGAAGGGCTTATTTACCAGGATTGGGAGCATCCTGATAAAATATTTGCTCCCCCCAAGAGATTTCCGGTGATCTATCCCATGGAGGATAAGTTCATAAAAAAATGGAGGGTCCCTACAGTGGACGCAGCTATCTCTTCTGTGAACAAATCACTGACATGTCCAGTAGATAATGTTCCAATGTTCAAAGACCCAATAGATAAAAAATTGGAGTCTTTACTAAAATCTGCTTTCTCTACAGCAAGCATGGTGACACAACCTGCGGTAGCAGCAATTGGAGTCTGCCAAGCAGTGAAAGATCAGTTGAAACAAGTCTTAAGGGACTTACCAGATCAGCAGGCTCTTGCCCTAGCTGACCTGCCTAGAGCCTTGTGTTTTGCGGTGGACGCCATAAAGGATACAATCCAACAGGCCTCCCGCTTTACGCTGTCTGTAGTACATATGCGCAGGCTTCTGTGGCTCAAAAACTGGTCTGCTGAAGCTCCCTGTAAGAAACTGCTGGTTAGCTTCCCATTTCATGGAGAACGCTTATTTGGGGAAGATCTGGACAAATATATCCAGAAAATTTCTGCCGGTAAAAGTTCACTCTTACCGGTTAAGAACAAGAGTAGAAGTCCTTCTTTTAAGAGGCCTACTTCTCCAGTCCCGGGCACATCGGCTGTGAAGCAGTTCCGACGGCCTCCGCGGTCAAATTCAGGGGGCAGAAATCAGGGACAATCACAGGGTAACAAGAAGCCCTGGATCAAGAGAGGTACAAAACCTCCCCCCAAGTCATGAAGCGTTGCCCCCACTCAATCGGGTGGGGGGAAGGCTTCAGTTGTTCACAGAGACCTGGCGGGACACCATCAGAGACAGATGGGTGCTCTCCGCAGTAAGTCTGGGATACAAGCTGGAGTTAAAAGGCACTCCTCCTGTCCAATTTATGAGGTCAAACGTGCCAAGAGATCCCCAGAAGAGAGGATCCCTCCTTCTGGCACTAGAACAACTATTGCTCCAAGGTGTAATCATGAAGGTTCCCCTGGAAGAAAGCGGATTCGGGTTTTACTCGAACCTTTTCACAGTCCCCAAACCAAATGGGGACGTGAGGCCCATATTAAATCTAAAAGGGCTAAACAAGTTCCTAAATATCAGGACTTTTCGGATGGAGTCGATCCGATCGGTGGCCACCGCCCTACAAGGGCAGGAATGGTTAGCCTCGATCGACATAAGGGATGCTTATCTGCATATTCCCATCTTTCCGGCCCACCAGAAATTTCTACGCTTTGCAGTAGAAGGGCGCCATTTTCAGTTCAGAGCCTTACCTTTCGGTCTGGCCACAGCACCACAAGTGTTCACAAAGATTCTGGCCCCACTATTGGCCAATCTAAGAACAAGGGGTGTAACGATAATGGCATATTTAGACGACCTGCTACTAATAGACCACTCAGTGGAAAAACTGGAAGTAGCTATTCACGAGACAATCAAGTATCTGGAATATCACGGTTGGATTATCAACCGAGACAAGTCAGCTCTAAGACCAGTCAAAAGTCTGGAATACTTGGGGCTAAGGCTGGATTCAAATCAGAGAAAGATTTTCTTACCTCCAGAGAAGGTGTCGTCTTTAAGAGATTTGACCCACTTAGTGGGTACAAAAAGAAAACCATCCATACGCCTGTGCATGAGGCTGCTGGGAAAAATGGTGGCTTCATTCGAAGCAGTACCCTACGGTCAATTCCATTCAAGGAACTTGCAGAGGGCCATACTGTCAGCCTGGAACAAAAAAGTTCAGGCTTTAGACTTACCAATGTCCCTGTCCCCTTCCGTTCGCAAGAGCCTCCATTGGTGGTTAGTGCCCCAGAATCTGGAAAAAGGGAAACCCTTCAGTCCAGTTTCTTGGAAGGTGGTCACTACAGATGCCAGCCTTATAGGCTGGGGGGGGCAGTACTGGAGCAATGGTCTCTCCAGGGCAAGTGGTCAGAAGCAGAGAAGGCCCTGCCAATCAATCTCTTAGAGATACGAGCAGCCCGGTATGCAGGCCCGGATTTACTCCCTTTGCCGCCCCAAGGCCGGGTCCTTCAATGCCGCCCCCCCACCATCACATAGGGGGGGCGGGGGGCGACGCGTGGGGGGGGATAATCGATTTTTCGCAGACAATGACTGGTGTTAGTGCTTCAATCATTCCGGCACCATGGTTGTTATGGTGTCCAGGATGATTGAAATGCATTGTTTCTATCATTACATTGTAATATAAAATGAAATAGTTCAACTCACCATAAAGCAGAATGAGTGGGAGCTCTGAGCGTGTTACTTGCCGCAGTCGC
The DNA here is from genome assembly GCA_029206835.1 of Rana muscosa. Taxonomy (NCBI): domain Eukaryota; kingdom Metazoa; phylum Chordata; class Amphibia; order Anura; family Ranidae; genus Rana; species Rana muscosa. Next base: position 103,578,857 of record CM055122.1, on the reverse strand, counting down.
TTGTCACCAGATGGGAATGTCACTTGCCACGCTGCCTGCCACCACATTGGAATGTCACTTGCCACGCTGCCTGCCACCAGATGGGAATGTCACTTGCACTCTCTGCCCCCGTCTCTCACTCTCTATCTGCCTCTGTCTCTCTCTGCCTCTCTCTCTTTGCCTCTCTCTCTGTCTCTGCCTCTCTCTCTCTCTCTTTGCCTCTGTCTCTCTCTCTCTTTGCCTCTCTCTCTCTCTCTCTGCCTCTCTCTCTCTCTATGCCTCTCTCTTTGCCTCTCTCTCTCTCTTTGGATCTCTCTCTCTTTGCCTCTCTCTCCCTCTGTCTCTCTCTGCCTCTGTCTCTCTCTCTCTCTTTGCCTCTGTCTCTCGCTCTCTCTTTGCCTCTGTCTCTCGCTCTCTCTTTGCCTCTGTCTCTCGCTCTCTCTTTGCCTCTGTCTCTCGCTCTCTCTTTGCCTCTGTCTCTCGCTCTCTCTTTGCCTCTGTCTCTCTCTCTCTGTGCCTCTGTCTCTCTCAGTGCCTGTCTCTCTCTCTCAGTGCCTCTGTGTCTCTCTCTCTCTCTCTCTCAGTGCCTCTGTCTCTCTCTCTCTCAGTGCCTCTGTCTCTCTACCTCACTCTCTCTCTCTCTCTCAGTGCCTCTGTCTCTCTGCCTCACTCTCTCTTTGCCTCTGCCGCTCTGTCTCTGCCTCCGTTTTTCTCCCCAGTCTGTGTTCCTCCTCACCTGCTTGTCCTGCATCATGGACATAGGCCTGGAGGATAGGAGGAGGCGGCCGCCATGTTTGTTTAGTGTCCCGGGCACTGTGATTGGGCGTATGGAGGTCATGTGCAGAGGGGGGAGTTCAAGATCATGGACAGGCCAGCCCCACGCCGCACATGACCCCCATGGCCCAATCACAGGGCGCCGGACTTTGAAAAATGGCAGCCGGAGCTTCAGGCGGCCGGGGACACAGTAAATGAATTTTAGGAGGACTTGTCTCCTCCGCGGCGCCGCCCTTTCACACAGTGCCGCCCCGAGGCCTGGCCTTGTTGGCCTTGTGGGAAGTCCGGCCCTGCCGGTATGCCCTAGTAGCATGGACATCCAAACTCCAAGGGTCCCCTGTCAGAATTCAATCAGACAATGCCACAGCAGTGGCATATATCAATCATCAGGGGGGCACCAGGAGTCGTGCAGCCCAGAGGGAAGCGAATTGCATCCTGGAATGGGCAGAAAGATATGTCCCAGCCATATCCGCGGTTTTCATCCCAGGAGTGGAAAATTGGAGAGCGGACTTTCTAAGTCGCCAGCAATTATGCCCGGGGGAATGGTCTCTTCACCCCGAGGTTTTCCAGGCAATATGCCAGCGGTGGGGAACACCGGATGTAGATCTGCTAGCATCCAGATTCAACGCAAAGGTGGACAGATTTGTGTCTCGCACAAGGGATCCCCTAGCTTGCGGCTCGGATGCCCTAGTGTTCCCTTGTGATCAGTTCAAACTGATATATGCATTCCCACCGTCACAATTGTTACCGCGATTAATCCGCAGAATCAGGGTAGAAAAGAAACCAGTGATTCTGGTGGCTCCAGCGTGGCCCCGAAGGGCATGGTACGCGGAGATCATAAAAATGTCAGTGGGGAGTCCTTGGACCCTCCCACATCGTCCGGACCTGCTTTCGCAGGGACCGATATACCACCCTTCCTTACCAGCCCTGGGTTTGACGGCCTGGCTATTGAAGCCCACATTCTAAGAAAGAGAGGGCTCTCTAATCCTGTGGTATCTACCATGATCAATGCCAGGAAGCCGGTATCCAGGCAGATCTATTATAGGATCTGGAAGGCGTACATCACGTGGTGTGAAGCCAGGAAATGGCATCCGCGTAAGTACGTAATAGGTAGGATTCTGGACTTCCTACAGTGGGCTGTAGATAGGAAGCTTGCCTTGAGTACTATCAAGGGTCAGATTTCGGCCTTGTCAATATTTTTTCAAAGGCCCTTGGCTTTGCATTCATTAGTCAAAGCTTTCATACAAGGAGTGATGCGTATTAGTCCTCCGGTTAGTATTCCCATATGTCCATGGGACTTAAACCTGGTTCTGTCGGTTCTACAGAAACAACCATTTGAACCATTGCAGCACATTTCCTTGGTTCTTCTCACCAGGAAATTGATTTTCTTAGTAGCCATTTATTCGGCTAAAAGAGTATCGGAATTAGCCGCCTTGTCCTGAAAGGAGCCATATCTGGTTGTCCATAAGGACAGAGTAGTATTACGTCCTCATCCAGCCTTTCTTCCTAAGGTGGTATCGAGGTTTCATTTGAACCAAGATGTGGTTCTTCCTTCTTTTTTCCCCAAACCTAGTTCGGTAGAGGAAAAGTTATTGCATTCTTTGGATGTAGTAAGAGCAGTTAAAGCTTATCTAAAAGCCACTGCTCAGATTCGTAGAACGGATTCTTTGTTTGTTCTGCCGGAAGGGCCCAGAAAGGGTCAGGCAGCTTCAAAATCTACTTTAGCCAAGTGGATTCGACAGGTCATAATGCAAGCCTATGGCTTGAAAAGGAGACCGCCTCCGTTCAAAGTTAGGGCGCACTCCACAAGAGCAGTTGGAACTTCATGGGCAGTGCATCACCAGGCCTCCCTGGCTCAAGTCCGTAAGGCCGCAACGTGGTCTTCAGTACACACATTCACTAGGTTCTACCAGGTGGACGTTAGAAGTCAGGAGGATGTCGCCTTTGGGCGCAGTGTGTTGCAGGCCGCAAAAGATCCTCATGCCTGATGGCGCCCAGCTTATGTATAGTGTATCCCTCCCCTCATTTGGCATTGCTTTGGGACGTCCCATTAGTAATGACTAAGTCGCTCTGTGTCCCGTGATGTACGAAAAAGAAAAAGGGATTTTTATAACAGCTTACCTGTAAAATCCTTTTCTTGGAGTACATCACGGGACACAGAGCTCCCACCCCTCTTTTAGGGACACTTATTGCTTTGCTACAAAACTGAGGTGCTCCCGGATGGGAGGGGCTTATATAGGGGAGGGTACTTCCGGTTTGGAAGTTGCCAGTGCCAGCACCTGAAGGTAATCTATATAACCCATTAGTAATGACTAAGTCGCTCTGTGTCCCGTGATGTACTCCAAGAAAAGGATTTTACAGGTAAGCTGTTATAAAAATCCCTTTATTTATCATTTATTTTGACATTCTATTACAAAAGTTTTTTGTTTGTTTTTTCAGTCATGTGAACGACACAGCACCAATCAACACTGTGTGGACACATAATCAATTAATCATAGCTGAGACGTCCTCTGCTGACGTATACAGCATACATCAGCTCAGTGATAGAAACTTCTCTCACTGACCTTCCCTGCGGAAGGGAAAGTACAAAGAAAGACCACATAACTGCTGGACGTTGCAGTGTACAAAAGGTTCACAGAGGCTTTTTTTAACAGATTAAGGCCTCATGCCCACGGGCGTTTTTTCAGCCGCGTTTTTGAGCGTTTTTTACAGCTTAAAAACGCCTGTCCATGTTAGTCTATAGCTTCATGCCCACCTAGGCGTTTTTGAGCTGTAAAGAGCATAGGCGTTTGTAAGCTGTAAAATAAACCCAGGGCCAGTGCGTTCCTCAGCGTCAGAATTTGGCAGGAAAAAACGCGAGCGTCAAAAAACACGCAAAAACGCGCACTAACGCGCACTAACGCGCAAAAAACGCGCACTAACGCGCGGTCGCGTTTTTAGCTCCGACGTTTTTTTTTTTTTTGTTTTTTTTTTTTTTTTCAAAAAAAAAAAAAAATATTTACAATAACATGGACAGGCGTTTTTAAGCTGCAAAAAACGCAGCTGTAAAAACGCCAGTGGGCATGAGGCCTAAATGCGATGGTGTGTTCTATATGCCTTATGAGGCCAAACAAAGTAAGTTGACCCTTGTATGTTTGGTATCACCTTAAGAATTTGTAACTTTTTCAATGTGAATATGTCTAATCTAGCCATTTCTTCTTAATTGCAAATCTGACTTCAAAACTGAAAATAGAGATGCAGGTACTATAAAAACTGATAGAAGACACTAATGCCTTGTACACATGATCGGATTTTCCGATGGACTTGTTTCATCTGAAATTCCTATCGTGTGTGGGCCCCATCGGACTTTTTTCCATCGGAGTAAATAAATAGAACATGTTTTAAATTTTTCTGATGGAAAAAAATCCGATGGGAAATTCCGATCGTCTGTGTGGAATTCCATGCATGCTCAGAATCAAGTCGACGCATGCTCGGAAGCATTGAACTTAATTTTTCTCGGCTCGTCGTAGTGTTGTACGTCACGGCGTTTTGGACGGTCGGAATTTAGTCTGACAGTGTGTATGCAAGACTGATGGAAGTCAGCTTCATCGGAATTCCCACTGAAAATTCCATCGGAATTAATTCCACCGGAAATCCGATCGTGTGTATAGGGCATAAGAAACTGAAAGTAGATCTAAACCCAAACAATAAAATCTTACATAAGTTTTCATTACAATAATACCAAATGATCCTCCTGACATGAGAATCCTTGCTTCTAACCCTTCCCTAACTCTTCTCCTTTGTTGTCACTAGGGATGAGCTGAGTGTTTGGTCCAAACATTCACTGGTCAGACATTTGGACAAATCCTGAACCTTTGGGGCATTTGGCAGAATCGCCCAACTGAACATTCCATAATGTATTGCCAAAACCATTCTTAGCTAAATATAGTTAACAAAGGAGACTTTTATGGCCTCATCCAAATCATAACAGAAAAACACCTTGGGTATGTGATCTCTGCCATCCTCTCTGCTATCCTACAATAACGGACTATAAGGCCTCATGCCCACGGACGTTTTTATAGCCGCGTTTTTGAGCGTTTTTTACAAAAAAAACTTGGCGTCGGCGTTAGGCATAAAAAAACGCGCAAGAACGCCGCAATTGCGTTTTTGAGCTCCGGCGTTTTTTTTTTCTTTTTTCGAAAAAAATACAGTCGAAAAATTTATACAATAACATGGACAGGCATTTTTAAGCTGTAAAAAACGCTCAAAAACGCAGCTGTAAAAACGTCCGTGGGCATGAGGCCTAATGATAACATAGTAAAGACAAATAATTGAAAATGAAAATTGTTTGTGTTTGCCTTTGAAACATGGCATTCTGATTAGTGTTGAGCGAACCCGAACTGTAAAGTTCAGGTCCGTACCGAACTTTAGCTTTTTCCCGAACCCGAACCCGAACCCGGACTTTGCCCAAAAGTCCGGGTTCGGGTTCGGCAATCTAATAACGCATTTAGAAATGCTTCAGGGGCCAGCTAATCACCTTTTGATTAGCTGGTGTGCCCTTAGAGGCCATCATAGCCATGCCTACTAATGGCATGGCTGTGATTGGTCAGTGCAACATGTGACCCAGCTTCTATATAAGCTAAAGGCACACATCACACATGACACTCTGCTTCAGAATAGATAGGGAGAAGATCTAGTCTGCTGCTGCTGCTTTTAGGGAGAGATAGAAAGATAGATGAGGTAGTCCTGATTCTACAATCTGAGGGAAAAGATAGAGAGATAGTGTAGTGTAGGGCCAGGTTCCTGTGTTGGTGCTTTCAGGGAGAGAGAATATTATATAGGAGTCCAGATTCAGAGATTAAAATCAGCGATCTGCATAGGTCTACCTATTTGTGTTGCAGTGCAGTCTTTTTACACTGCCATGAGCCCAGTGTCAGAGAAAATCTAACTTTTAGGGGGAAAAAAAAGGAACTTTATTGTTCTCTTTTCCAAAAGACCCATAGGGCAAAAAAAAACAAAAAAAAAAAACATTTTATTTTGCTCGTGCAAAAAAAGACCCGTTTAGGGCAAAAAAAAAAAAAGAAAAAAAATTTGCACTTTAATGTACGCTTTCAAAAAACGCCGTTTAGGGGCACAAAAAAAAGTTTGCAGTGTGTTATACATATTTTGAGGTGTGTGAAATAAACAATTTCTATATAGTTTTCTCCTACTGTGCTATACTAAAAAAACAACATTTTTTTTGAATAGCATTTTCTGCAGTTCTGTAGCTGTGCGATTCAGCGGTTATGTACTGTGGGTGTGTTCTGCTCTTCCAAAAAATGCCGTTTAGTGGCACCAAAAAAAGGTTGCAGTGTGTTATACATATTTTGAGGTGTGTGAAATAAACAATTTCTATATAGTTTTCTCCTACGTTGCTATACTAAAAAAACAAAAATTTTTTTGAATAGCATTTTCTGCAGTTCTGTAGCTGTGCGATTCAGCGGTTACGTACTGTGGGTGTGTTCTGCTCTTCCAAAAAACGCCGTTTAGTGTCACCAAAAAAAGGTTGCAGTGTGTTATACATATTTTGAGGTGTGTGAAATAAACAATTTCTATATAGTTTTCTCCTACGTTGCTATACTAAAAAAACAACATTTTTTTTGAATAGCATTTTCTGCAGTTCTGTAGCTGTGCGATTCAGCGGTTACGTACTGTGGGTGTGTTCTGCTCTTCCAAAAAACGCCGTTTAGTGGCACCAAAAAAAGTTTGCAGTGTGTTATACATATTTTGAGGTGTGTGAAATAAACAATTTCTATATAGTTTTCTCCTACTGTGCTATACTAAAAAAACAACATTTTTTTTTAATAGCATTTTCTGCAGTTCTGTAGCTGTGCGATTCAGCGGTTACGTACTGTGGGTGTGTTCTGCTCTTCCAAAAAACGCAGTTTAGTGGCACCAAAAAAAGGTTGCAGTGTGTTATACATATTTTGAGGTGTGTGAAATAAACAATTTCTATATAGTTTTCTCCTACGTTGCTATACTAAAAAAACAACATTTTTTTTTAATAGCATTTTCTGCAGTTCTGTAGCTGTGCGATTCAGCGGTTACGTACTGTGGGTGTGTTCTGCTCTTCCAAAAAACGCCGTTTAGTGGCACCAAAAAAAGGTTGCAGTGTGTTATACATATTTTGAGGTGTGTGAAATAAACAATTTCTATATAGTTTTCTCCTACTGTGCTATACTAAAAAAACAACATTTTTTTTGAATAGCATTTTCTGCAGTTCTGTAGCTGTGCGATTCAGTGGTTACGTACTGTGGGTGTGTTCTGCGCTTCCAAAAACACCCATTTAGGGCAAGATCCTAAATTTTGAAAATATGAGGAGAAGGTCAAAGGGACGTGGTGGCCCCGGTCGTGGTGCTGCTGGTGGAGCTCCTGTTGCAGGGAAAGGACGTGGTGGATCTGTGGCAGATACACGCACAAGTGAAACACCTTCCTCAGGTGCGAGTAGGCGACCGAGCCTGCGGCGGTATTTTGTCGCGCCTAATGAGGCTGTACGAATGTTTAGGCCAGGACAAGTACAGGCGATAGTAGATTGGGTTGCTGACAGTGCCTTGGGTTCCTTCACATTGTCTCCCACCCACTCTTCTGATGAAAGAACAGAGTTGGCACCTGAAACCCATGTCCATCAGTCTTTCACCTCACCCCCTTGCAAATCAGCCAAGCAGTCTGAGCCCCAAATCATGCAGCAGTCTCTTCTGCTTTTCGATGACTCTGTTAGCAGGGTTTCCCAGGGCCATCCACCTAGCCCTGCCCCAGAAGTGGAAGAGATTGAGTGCACCGATGCCCAACCACTTATGTTTCATGATGAGTACATGGGAGGACCATCGCAGTACGTCTCGGATGATGACGAAACACAGGTGCCAACTGCTGCTGCTTTCGCAATTGTGCAGACAGACAAGGAGGGCAGGGGTGAAGACTGGGTGGAAGATGATGTGGAGGACGATGAGGTCCTCGACCCCACATGGAATCAACGTTATGCAGGTGACCAGTGTAGTTTGGAGGAAGAGGCGGTGGTCGCACAGAGCCACCAGCACAGCAGAAGAGGGAGCAGGGTGCAAAAGCGGAGCGTCTGTCAGCTAGACAGTATGTCAGCTACTGCCCAACGCAGCAAGGGACCGAGCACACCAAAGCCAGGTCCAAGGAGTTCCCCAGTGTGGCAGTTCTTCACACAATGTGCTGATGACAAGACACGAGTGGTTTGCACGCTGTGCAATCAGAGCCTGAAGCGAGGCATAAACGTTCTCAACCTGAGCACAACCTGCATGACCAGGCATCTAAGTGCAAAGCACGAGCTGCAGTGGAGTAGACACCTCAAAAACCAAGAAAGGTCTCTGGCTCCTCCTGCTTCCTCTTCTGCTGCAGTCTCGGCCTCTTCATCCACCTCTGTAGTGACAGTGGCACCTGCCACCCCGCAAACAGAGCATCTGCCAGCAACACTACCACCTGGGTCACCAACCATCTCCACAATGTCCCATGGAAGCGTTCAGCTCTCTATCTCCCAAATATTGGAGCGGAAGAGGAAGTACCCCCCTAGCCACCCGCGATCCCTGGCCCTGAATGGCAGCATTTCAAAACTCCTGGCCTTTGAAATGCTGTCATTCCGTCTGGTGGAGACGCAGAGTTTTAAAAGCCTGATGGCATTGGCTGTCCCACAGTACGTCGTGCCCAGCCGCCACTATTTTTCCAGGCGAGCCATCCCTTCCCTGCACAACCAAGTGGGGGACAAAATCAGGTGTGCACTGCGCAACGCCATCTGTGGCAAGGTCCACCTAACTACGGATTCGTGGACCAGTAAGCACGGTCAGGGACGTTATATCTCCCTAACAGCACACTGGGTAAATGCAGTGGCGGCTGGGCCTGAGGCAGATAGCAGTTTGGCGCATGTCCTTCCACCACCGAGGATTGCAGGGAGCAGCAGCAGGCGATAGTGGAGTTTCAGCTGCAGCAATCACGCGTGAGTCGCTCTGCGGAACAGCACCACTTCACCACCAATAACTGGGCCTCCATGCGAGACCTGTGTGCCTTGTTGCGCTGTTTCGAATACTCCACCAACATGTCCAGTGCCAATGACGCCGTTCTTAGCGTTACTATCCCAGTTCTATGCCTCCTTGAAAAAACGCTTCGGGCGATGATGGAAGAGGATGTGGCACAGGAGGATGAGGAGGAGGAGGAAGCGGGATCATTTCAAAGACTTTCAGGACAGTCTTTCACAAGTGGCTACGAGGGTGGGTTCCTGCACCAACAAACGGCAGGTACACAATTGTCCGGCAGAAAGGGAACAGTTCTGGAGGATGACGAGGTGGAGGAGGAGATGGAGGAGGAGGAGGAGGAGGAGGCATTTTCACAGCAGGGTGGCACCCAGACCAGCTCGTGGCCATCACTGGTGCGTGGCTGGGGGATACAGAGGACACAGACGATACACCTCCCACAGAGGACAGCTTTTCTTTGCCTCTGGGCAGCCTGGCACACATGAGCGATTACATGCTGCAGTGTTTCCGCAATGACCGCCGAGTTGCCCACATTTTAACTGGTGCTGATTACTGGGTGGCCACCCTGCTGGATCCCCGTTACAAGGACAACGTACCGTCCTTAATTCCCTCACTGGAGCGGGATCGTAAGATGCGCGAGTACAAGCGCACGCTGGTAGACGCGCTGCTGGTGGCATTCCCACCTGACAGCGGGCGTATGGTGGAAGCACAAGGCGAAGGCAGAGGAGGAGGAAGAGGTCGCCAACGCAGCCGGGGCACCGGCAGCACCTCAGAAGGCAGGGTTAGCATGGCTGAAATGTGGAAAAGCTTTGTCAGCACGCCACAACAACCAGCACCACCAGCTGAGATGGAACGTCTTAGCAGGAGGCAGCATTTCACCAACATGGTTGAGCAGTATGTGTCCACAGGCCTACACGTACTGGATGACGGGTCTACCCCCTTTAACTTCTGGGTCTCCAAATTGGGCACATGGCCTGAGCTTGCCCTTTATGCCTTGGAGGTGCTGGCCTGCCCTGCAGCCAGAGTATTATCTGAACGTGTATTTAGCACGGCAGGGGGCGTTATCACAGACAAGCGCAGCCGCCTGTCCAGAGCCAATGTGGACAAGCTCACGTTCATTAAAATGAACCAGGCATGGATCCCACAGGACTTGTCCGTACCTTGTGCAGAATAGACATGTATACCGGTGTTGTGACAAAAACTGTCCGGCCATCGGATTGTGTCCGGCCCATACTGCGAAGGCGCAGCGCTTGCGCAGTACAGAGGACAAGGAGATTCACAAAATCTCCGAAGATGAACGGCGCCTGCGCTGTGAGTGCAGGTTTAAGCCCCACCATCCAAGTGGACATACGGTAGCACATAGTAACAGGGCCCCTCATGGGCTCGGTTCTATCGCCACGCTTCGGGCACGGCCTCACTTGGCTCGTCTTGAACCACGGATGGTGTGGCCTTCACCTGAACTCACCACGCAGGCGCCGTTCGTCTTGGGAGATTTTAGAAATCCCCTTGTCCTACATACTGAGCAAGCGCAGTACAGGGTGGACACTATTTGACGGGGGACAGAATTCGACACATCACCGGCATTACACAGCCATTGTTGTATTTTTGAATCAGTGTTGGCTACCTCGTCCTCCTCCACCGCCGCTTCCACCTACACAGCCACATCCACCGCCACTTCAACCTCCTACTCCATATGGACCTCGTCCTCCTAGGTCAAGATTATTATTTTTTATTTTTATTTTTTTATGTTATTTTAAGTTATTTCCCTATCCACATTTGTTTGCAGAGCACTTGCCATGCTCTTAACAACATTTTGCTGCCATTTGCAGCCCTCTAGCCCTTTCCATTACCTTTTTAGAGCCTTTTTAGTCCGTAGAAGTCCGGGTCCCCATTGACTTCAATGGGGTTCGGGTTCGGGTCCGGGTTCGGGTTAAAGTTCGGTCCCGAACCCGAACTTTTTTCCGAAGTTCGGCCGAACCCGTCGAACCCGAACATCCAGGTGTCCGCTCAACTCTAATTCTGATTTATTTTTCTTGTTTGGCAAAACAACTGCCTCAGCTGTGCAAAGTGGGTTTGGAAATTATACACAAACAGTGTACCATTAGAAGCTTTTGCTCAGTGACTTGTTTTGCCCCTGTGTGAAGTGTGTTTAACCACTTCAATACTGGGCACTTTTACCCCCTTCCTGCCGAGGCCAATTTAGATTTTTTTTGTGCTGCCACACTTTGAATGGCAATTGCGCGGTCATGCAACACTGTACAAAATGACATTTTTATCATATTGTTCACACAAAAAAAGATTTATTTTGGTGGTATTTATTCACCACTGGGTTTTTTTGTTTTGTTTTGTTTTTTGCTAAATAAATGAAAAATTACCAAAAATGTAAAAAAAAATTGTTTTTCTTTGTTTTTGTTATAAAATTTTGCAAATAAATAATCTTTTTTCATGAATTTAGGCCAACATGTAAAGATATGTGAAAATAACCCAAATCTGTGTATATTATTTAGTCAGTAGGAAAGATCTATAGTCCACAAACTATGGTAAAGTCAGGTCCATAAATATTGGGACGTTGACACAATTCTAATATTTTTGGCTCTATACACCACCACAATGGATTTGAAATGAAATGAACAAGATGTGCTTTAACTGCAGACTTTCAGCTTTAATTTGAGGGTATTTACATCCAAATCAGGTGAACAGTGTAGGAATTACAACAGTTTGTATATGTGCCTCCCACTTTTTAAGGGACCAAAAGTAATGGGACAGATTAACAATCATAAATCAAACTTTCACTTTTTAATACTTGGTTGCAAATCCTTTGCAGTCAATTAGAGCCTGAAGTCTGGAACGCATAGACATCACCAGATGCTGGGTTTCATCCCTGGTGATGCCCTGCCAGGCCTTTACTGCAACTGTCCTCAGTTCCTGCTTGTTCTTGGGGCATTTTCCCTTCAGTTTTGTCTTCAGCAAGTGAAATGCATGCTCAATCGGATTCAGGTCAGGGGATTGACTTGGCCATTGCATAACATTCCACTTCTTTCCCTTAAAAAACTCTTTGGTTGCTTTTGCAGTATGCTTCGGGTCATTGTCCATCTGCACTGTGAAGCGCCGTCCAATGAGTTCTGAAGCATTTGGTTGAATATGAGCAGATAATGTTGCCCGAAACACTTCAGAATTCATCCTGCTGCTTTTGTCAGCAGTCACATCATCAATAAATACAATAGAATCAGTTCCATTGGCAGCCATACATGCCCACGCCATGACACTACCACCACCATGCTTCACTGATGAGGTGGTATGCTTTGGATCATGAGCAGTTCCTTTCCTTCTCCATACTTTTCTCTTCCCATTACTCTGGTACAAGTTGATCTTGGTCTCATCTGTCCATAGGATGTTGTTCCAGAACTGTGAAGGCTTTTTTAGATGTTGTTTGGCAAACTCTAATCTGGCCTTCCTGTTTTTGAGGCTCACCAATGGTTTACATCTTGTGGTGAACCCTCTGTATTCACTCTGGTGAAGTCTTCCCTTGATTGTTGACTTTGACGCACATACACCTACCTCCTAGAGAGTGTTCTTGATCTGGCCAACTGTTGTCAAGGGTGTTTTCTTCACCAAGGAAAGAATTCTTTGGTCATCCACCACAGTTGTTTTCCGTGGTCTTCCGGGTCTTTTGGTGTTGCGGAGTTTACCGGTGCGTTCTTTCTTTTTAAGGATGTTCCAAACAGTTGATTTGGCCACACCTAATGTTTTTGCTATCTCTCTGATGGGTTTGTTTTGTTTTTTCAGCCTAATGATAGCTTGCTTCACTGATAGTGACAGCTCTTTGCATCTCATATTGAGAGTTGACAGCAACAGATTCCAAATGCAAATCGTACACTTAAAATGAACTCTGGACCTTTTTTCTGCTCCTTGTAAATGGGATAATGAGGAAATAACACACACCTGGCCATGGAACAGCTGAGCAGCCAATTGTCCCATTACTTTTGGCCCTTAAAAAGTGGGAGGCGCATATACAAACTGTTGTAATTCCTACACCGTTCACCTGATTTGAATGTAAATACCCTAAAATTAAAGCTGCAAGTCTGCAGTTAAAGCACATCTTGTTTGTTTAATTTCAAATCCATTGTGGTGGTGTATAGAGCCAAAAAGATTAGAATTGTGTCGATGGCCCAATATTTATGAACCTGACTGTAGATATCTGAAAATTGATCAGTCCTGAAGTACTGATGGCCTTTCTCATTTCTTGAGGCCAAATTTCAGGACAGTACAAATATCCCCAAAATTACCCCCTTTTTTTGGAATGTAGACAGTCCAAGGTATTTAGTAAGAGGCATGGCAAGTTTTTTTGAAGTTGTCATTTTTTGTCATGGAAAATTAAGAAATTAAATGTATTTTTATTACATACCGTCACCAGTGCAGTACAGCATCATAATATAACAGGTGTGATGGTGATCAGGGACACTGACTGGTAACAGTACCAATATATATATATATATATATTTTTGTCATTTTTTTTTATTCTATTTTTTTTGGTTTTCATTTTTTTTAAACACACTTTGATCAGAGAAATATAATGTTAGCCTAGTAACATTGTATTACTCTGGGGAAGTGATCAGTATTTTTTTTAGTAGACATAGAGCAATGCATTTTACTGAATGAAATTGATTCATTCAGTCTGTTTTGTTGTGATTAGCTGTGATTGGCCAGCACTAATCACATAGTATGTGATTGGCCCAGTCTGTACCATGGGATCACACTGACCAATCGCAGCTAGCAACACAAGTGTATACAATGGATAAGGAAAACAAGCGTATAGGTGCTGCAACCTTTCCACATAAAAGCTCTGCCCGGTGCTCAGGTCTTAAGGCTGCTGACACCTCCAACGTACCAGAATAAGGAAAGGGATGGTCGGCACTCAGGATGACATCCAAAATAGTATTCCTTTATTAAATACATGTACAGAGCTGTAAAACAGCCTACGCGTTTCAGACGTTAGTCCTTAGTCATGGCTAATAAGAAACAAAATAAGTAACACTTAAATAGTATATACAAAAGTCACATGATTAACCAACACAGGTGAATTAAAAATGCAAAGGGGAAAACCCGGCATGACCCCGTGCAATGGAACACATCACAAAAAGTAAACATATGAAAAACCAGGCATATAAAAAGTGACCCACAATAGCATGCGTAGTTTGTATTTTTTCCAAAATGGAACATCATAAAGATAGTGGGTGCTATATGAAGATGATGTTGCCTAGATACTAAAAATTAAAACAAAGCCATCCATTGTTTACAACTGTCATGTGACCTGCTGCACGGCCCCGCAGCCGTGTGTGGGGCGCTATCCGGAAGGACGTCATATGACGTCCACCTGGATCAACATGAGGTTTTCAAGCATGCTATTTAAAGGAATTGCACAGTCTTTATGTTGCCCTTTGAGCTGCTCTAAAAAGGCCTCTCCCTGTACCACTATACCCTGTACCACTATATTTTTTTTAATGTTTTTTTACATATCTCCCAGGTCAGAGTCTAGCCCCCACAACTTTTTGTTTGTCAGTCCCTTGACTTTTAACCTAGAAAATGGCCATTACTGAAAACAAACAATCAGCTCCCACTGATTTAAATGGGGTTCCGATACCTAGATCTGAACTTTGATAAAAGTTCACCAAACTGAACTTGTGTGTGTTCAGCTCATCACTTTATCACATGCACCCATGGAGGAAACTGCTAGAAGCTGTGCCAAGACACTGCACAGGCATAGTCCACTATTGTCCCTATCAAAAAGCTGGTCCTGACCAATGATGTGCAGTGTGTGCATGTAGACAGGACATTTCTGAAAAGGGGGCTAGGAAATTGGTAGAACGAGATGTTAAAAAAAAGGATATAAAAAGGGTGAAAACAGTTGTAGCAACCTCACCCCTCTCACCCCTTCTCATTTTCGGCTTGTCTATCTTTGTCTAGGGGTGTCAGTACCGGGGGGAGGGATGAGATACACCACGGCCCATGTCCTCCATAGTGAAGAGGTGAAGGCCAGACAGATCGGGCTTTGTGTAGGTGTCCTAGAGTCAAATCCTTTCCTCGGATTCACTCCCCTTTGCTCCTAGTAACCAGAGTTCCACACACTGAATAGGTCCAACACAGTTTTATTCTTCTCAGCGAATAAACATACAGCACAGTCAAGTTGGGACCTTTGCAACAGTTCAGTATTAATGGGAGTAGGTCGAGGCACAATCCTTTAAAGTATCGCTAACCACTGTGGTGTCACCAATGGCGAATAGTCACTGCCACTGACTATATGAGGTAGAACATGAATTACCTTCGCTAGCACAGCCCCTGTCAGGGGAAGGATGTCCGTCCAAGGGAGTCACCGGAGGCCTCTCTGTCACCAGCAATGCTGCGCCGGACTCTCCAGAGAAGTTCCACTCACCAGTCTCCTCGACCTCAGACACGGGCACCCAAGGAGTTGGGGCCCCCTCAGATTCCTCCATTCTCGCGGAACTCAGTCGAAGGTACTGAGCCCCAGGCCTCCACCATAGTACCTCACCCCAGGCTTAAGGTGCCCGAGATGGACTCCATCTCTCGCTCCAGCCAGGTAAAGGGCACCTGGGCCCGGAACTCCCGAACGCCAGCACCCAAGCTGAAGGTGCCTGGGTGCGGCTGCATCCTCCGACTCTGAACCCCCAGGTCAGGGCGTCCGCCCCTTTTATCCCCTCGCCTTTTGCGTCACAGCAGGTTCCCCGCCCCGCCGTACCAGCGCCAGAAAAGGACAAAAAGGAAGCAGTCTTGCGGTGTGGGTTCAACTCCGGCCAGGGCGACAATGCCACCTGCAGGCCGCAGGGAACCTCACACCACCAGAGTCCTCCAAGAACCATAAAAAAAGGGTCTCGGATTCCCTAGCAATCAGTGCATCTGAGTTACACTACCACCCAGATGCTTCCCTTAAATTCAAATACCCACTACACAGTATTTTATTAAAAAAAAAACATATTATTTTATTATGATATAAAGTGTTTTAGAAATGTAAATGTTAGGTCTACTTAAAAAAAAAAAATGTGGATACAAATAAAAGTAATAATAATAACGAGAAAAACAAGAAAATCATTTATATCCTTTTAAATTTAAAGGTGTAAAGAAAAGTAACTCAATTTTATATGAGAACTTGAAATGCTCTAGTTATAAATCAAACATAATCCTTGATACACCTCCTCCTTTGGGCTTTGTTGGACAGGATACTTAAAAATATGAAATCCATTACAGGTTTCTTATATCTAGGTTTTTATGGTGCCTTTCAGAATCAAAAACATTATCTACAGGATGTGAAGTTCAAGAGGCTACAAGACAAATTCATTGTCTAAGAGGGATAGTACCACTGGGCTAGTTATAGAAGACAGTAGGAGTACAGGTCCCAACCTCCCTCCAGAGTGGGACATTTACTATAGGACAGCCTTGTAGATTGCAGCAGAAAAAGCATATATTACTGTGACTGAATCATCAGCTACACAAAGATAACACCACAGGCTGACACAGTCCTCATAAAATTTCCCAACCTCCCATAACACTGGATTATTTATCAAATCCTTCACTGTAAGCTCTTTCCCAGTCTTTTTTTTTGTAGTAAAGCAATTGATTTATTATACCCACAATTTACTCTAGCATAAACCATACATCAGGTTGGAAGAAACTGAAAAAAAAAATGCTTTTCTTAGTCTTACTGAGAGTTTGAAGAGAACACAGGGAAAGTAGACTTTTACTTAATAAAATAAATGCTAGTTAGGCTAAGTTAAAATACATTCATGACATTTTTTTATTGAGCAAAAGTAAACGTGAAGGATAATGGAAATGAAAAAAAGCTTTATTTCTTGTTCATACATCACGGGACACAGAGCTCTTAATCATTACTTAGTGGGTTAGATAGTACCTTCAGGTGTTGGACACTGGCAACCCTAATTACAAGGTGAGTTCCTCCCCTACATAACCCCTCCCATATGGAGAGTACCTCAGTTTTTTAGCCAGTGTCCAAGGTGTTCGGTCACGGTGAAAGATGTGCTAAGAAGAAAGCTCTGCTGAAGGTCCATGCGGGGTCCAGGAGCTACACAACTGGATCCATCCGATGGGCTAATAAAAATGCCTAATATAGATGGTATACACAATATAACACAAATGACGGCGCAAAAAGAAAAGGAACAGGAAACTCACTGATAGATTAAGGGAGCAAGAGGATTACCTGATATGTAATGTATAATAAATCGCACATTATGCAATACCTAAAAATATGGAGGAATTACAGTATCAATTAAAAACTTAATAAAAAATGTCTCAATTCTCTAAAAGAAATTGTCAATAAGGGAATAAGAGTCCATGTGATAATGATGATCTTGATAACATATGCACCGTTGGCAGCACTTGAAGAGTGAAGTGAACTCTATATGCAATTAGGGAAAAAGAAACAATGCGCCTACTAAGTGCAGTATGTTGGTATTGATTTATTATAAAAGTAAAATTTCGGCCAAATGGCTACTCACAGGATAAAAATGAAGTACTGGCATAGACAGATATCAATGGTTGTCTGCGGGGGGTGTGTGTCACTCCGTTCATCTGTAGTCTTATGGCAGTGAAGAGCTGCTCCGGTGTTCGGATCACACAGAATGGTGTAGTTGGAGCGATGGATAGATGGTGGACGAGCGGTAGATGGCGTGGTAAAGCTCGTTGCTGTCCTAGCAGACAACCATTGATATCTGTCTATGCCAGTACTTCATTTTTATCCTGTGAGTAGAGCGCTGGAGCGCAGCTGACTGTGGCGACAGGATGTGACGTCAATGTCAGACTCTGAGTCTGCCATTGACGTCACATCCTGTCGCCACAGTCAGCTGCGCTCCAGCGTGAACCGCACGCTGCGGTGTATCCACTTCCTACACCTAGGACAGCAACAAGCTTTACTACGCCAGCTACCACTCGTCCACCATCTATCCATCACTCCAACTACACCATTCTGTGTGATCCGAACACCGGAGCAGCTCTTTACTGCCATAAGACTACAGATGAACGGAGTGACACACACCCCCCGCAGACAACCATTGATATCTGTCTATGCCAGTACTTCATTTTTATCCTGTGAGTAGCCATTTGGCCGAAATTTTACTTTTATAATAAATCAATACCAACATACTGCACTTAGTAGGCGCATTGTTTCTTTTTCCCTAATTTAGATGGTACCCGGGCCTCGTGGAAGAAGAAACAAGGTTTTGCCTGTAATATCTCTCTTTTGAGGTCTGGGCTCTGGGATCCAGCACTTTGAGCACGCATTAAAAAATGCGCAAAGGTTTTCTGGCAGAGTCTTCTACAGGTCCAGGGAAGAGGCTCCTGTAAGTAGGAACCCAGAGCCCTGAAGGTTGGCACAACACTAACTGCCGTGATGGCTGAAGGCTGGATCTGTCTGTGCTCAGCAGTATCCTGCGGTAGGGATAAGGTAAGTGAAGACAATCCTAAGTGAAATGCTTTAAGGATTATCTTCTTTGAGTAGTATGTATGTCTTACCTGTTTTCCGCCACTAGAGGGAGTAAGAGACATACCTGGTGTTTACTTACATGCTCTCCAGGAACACAAGCTCAGTGAAGTTGGCCTGTGTTCCGCTCACCTCCTCCGCTGCAGGCTCTGCCACATGAATAGAAAGTCTGGGGTCCCACATAGTCCCCCGGTCATTCCTTCCCCCCTCGCCCCCATAGCGGCCCGCCGCCGCCATATTGGCCCTACACGCGCGCGTGCAGGGGGCGTGCTTTTACAGCAGGAACAGCGGGGAAGGAGGTGGGGTGGTTGCCAGCGCCGTGCTCATGAGGGGTACGCGACGGTCCAGTGTGCAGGCGCGAGGCGGCTTTTTTTAAAGCTTAGGATGCCAAGAGTCTGTAAGCGGTGGGACACAGAGCTGTGGGCACGTAAGCATCTCATGTGGATTGGATACAGGCATACCTAAGACACCTACTCATCATCTGGTTGTGCAGACTAGCAAACATTATTATTGTAAGACTAGGCGCAACTGTAAATGCATATGTATTAGTACCTCTGTTTGTCAGCTTAGGACTGTGTCTCCCCCTAAGGGGGCTTCAGGGGCAAGTAAAAGGGGGCACTAAGGTGTCATTGTCTGGATCTGGGGGTACTAGACATACCGCATGATACCATCCTTCCCTGAGAGACTGGAGGCAGCCGCACAGGATGAGTCATTGCCCCTGTCAAGTTTGCATCCTCTCCCAACATTGCAGCCCTGCATTGATCTTTTTTTAAGGACGCTTGTTTGCATTTGCAGTGTGTGGTTTTCAGGAGAAGTTAGCTGCCTTAAATCGCAGCATCCTCCCAAGAGAGCAGAAATTGGGGTAGATTCCCTTCCCCTGCTCTAAATCCTCAATCAATATCACCATCAGGGGACAGGGAACAGGTGCAATCTGACGAGGTGGAGGTATCAGAAGCCTCACAAGCTCTGAAGTTGCAGCTGCAATCTTTTACAGAGATTCATGCTGCGTATAACTTGCCCTCAGCCTAGACAGCCGAAGCCTCTGTCTCCTCCTTGGGTTTTTAATTAAATCCCTATAGGCTTCTTGTACCTTCCCAGCTAACACACAAACAGCTAATCGCATGAGTGCGGGAACGCAGATCGGTGGAGGATAACTTCCTTTCTATCAGTCCACATGTTTGCATAAAATACATGAGTTTGGAATGTACAAAATGCATGTGGCAGAGCATATTGTTCTCATAGAGATACATGTTTTCTGGTTGTAGTGGATTTACATAGTCGCATGAGGATGTTTGGTCGTTAAAATGCCTAAAGTCGCATGAAAGGCCTAAAATCGCATAATTGCCTTAGAACGCATAAATGCTTCTTTGCATAGAGATACAGGAACACACAAGATTGCTTAATCTCACAAGAATCCTTGTTTGCCCAAGGACACCTGCTCACGCAGAAGGGCTTGTTTTCACAGAAATGCCTAAATCGCATACAAATGCCTGGTTGCATAAAGATGTGGGATCACACAAGAGTGCTTGTTCTCACAAAAGTCCTTGATTGCCCAAGGATACTTGGTCACGCGGAAAGGGCTTGTTTTCACAGAATAGCCTAAATCGTATAAAGATGCTTGATTGCATAAAGATGCTGGATCACACACAGGGGTGCTTGATCACACAAGAGTCCTTGGTCCTTGGTCCCACAAGGGTACTTGTCCGCACAGTAGTGCTTGCAAATGCATAAAGTGTTTGATGCATAAAAAATGCTGAATCGCACGAGAAGGCATGATCGCCTAAAGTTGCAGGATCACCTAGACTTGCATGCTTGCATAACGAGGCATGTTAATTTAGTTTTCCTTAATTATACAGGATTCCTTATGTCTACATAGGAACACGTGTCTGCCTAGATACATGAGGTGTAGTGTTGCATTACACATTCAGAGGCGCATACTTGCTTGCAAGATACCCGTTACATAGCACACGTGCTGTATGTATGCGTGTATACAGCGCACGCTTTTTCATCAGTTTTGCCTAAAACATTTTGCAGGAAATTCATGCTTACATGAACGCTCGCTTCTATTAAGACATATGGTGTTAACTCCTGCCACATACACATATTGAAAAGCATTTGCATATGTGTTTTTTTGCATAGGTCTACAGAGGTTGTCTGCGTTTTTCACAGGGAAACAGCGCTTCTTCCAGTTGGTGGGCTTGCCCTTGGGCTTAGCCACCATGCCCGAGTTTCTATAACTGCTAGAGCCCGCCTCTAGCGGGTCTAAAAGGCCCAGGGTATAGCAGTAATGGCATACCAAGGCAGTCTGCTGCCGATAGATCAGTCTGTAGCATAGCTGGACCTAGGTGTGTCCAACATGGTCTTTATAGCCCCTATGGAGGCAGGAGTATTTGGATATAGTCATAGACACAGCCCAAAGCAGGGTATCTTTTACCCGGGTAAAGGGCCAAAAAAAAAAAAAAAAGATTTGGCCCAAGTAAGCAAAGCAAGGGAGAGACCTTCCATTTGCCTTTATATGAGGTTGTTGGCGAAGAAGGGTAGCCTCATTCAAGGCTGTTTCTTTCGCCCAGTCTCACTCTATGCCATTACAGAACAGCATACAGGCATACCACACTTTAAGTACATTCACTTTACATACACTCACGAGTAAGGACATACCTGTGAGTGTATTGTAACAGCAGGCAGGTAAAATCACCAGGTTGCATCCAGGATGGGAGATATACAGTATATGTCCTAGATTCAGGCTTTATGCCAGTTTATACCACTAGGGGGAGTGGTGGGAGTCTTGCAGGGGAAAAGTTAATGAGCCCAGCTGAATCAAGTGGGCTCATTAGGGCCTCTACAAGAACTCCAAGCATGCTAAGGGTGATGCTCCAACCTGGAACCAGATCTGTGTGGATAGTCTGGGGGGTGTGATCTCTGTGCGGTGAGCCAAAGCCTGTGTGGTTATTACTTAGAACTTCTAAAAGCAGGGAGCTAGGGACTGGGACAGCACAAGGCTGTACCCAGTTGTTAGTTAGGGACACCAACGTGTGTAGTGAGCGGTCAAGTTGACCAGGATTTATTTTCCTGTTTCTTTTGTTTTTGCTGTATTTTTTTGTCTGTATATACTGCAAATAAAACCACGCCCTTTTGTTTTCTCCTACCACTGTCTGCTGTGCCTGTTTTTGTGTGGTGAACCCATCCAGGGGGTCACACACACCCGCTGCTGAGTTAACCCCCTCACAGTTGGTGGAGAACCAGTGGCAGTTTTTTTTTTTTTAAAGGCCAGCATGGAGGAGATACTGAAACAGCTGGCTCTAGCAAATGCTAATCAGCAGCAGACAAATGCAGGTTTGCAAAAGAGCCTTGTGGCTCAACAACAGAGCCTCGCAGCCCAGCAGCAGACAAATGCAACTTTGCAACAGAGCCTGGCAGCCCAGCAACAAGCCCAGCAGCAATCTGAGGCCCGCTTCATAGACATGTTGCAGAAGCAAGAACAGAGACTACAGCAACAAATGGAGACATTAATGCAGCAACGTCCGCAGACCAGTGAGGCAAGTAGTTCCGCTAATACTGCGTCCTTTGGGGTGAGTCGTTTACTGACAAAAATGACTGGAGAGGATGATCCAGAGGTGTTTTTGACCACATTTGAAAGGACTGCTGAAAGGGAAAAGTGGCCTAAGGAGCAGTGGGCCGGACTGGTGGCCCCTCTGTTAACTGGTGAATCGCAGAAAGCTTACTATGACCTAGAGCCTGACCAAGCAAAAGACTATGTGAGGCTAAAAAATGAAATATTGGCACGGCTGGGTGTCACCCTGGCTGTCCGGGCTCAGCGTGTGCATAACTGGACTTTCCGGCTTGGAAAACCCCCCAGGTCTCAAATGTATGATCTCATTCACCTGAGCAGGAAGTGGCTACAGCCAGAGACTTTGTCCGCACCAAAGATTGTGGAACGTGTTGTGATGGATCGTTTCTTGAGAGCTCTTCCTACTGCCATCCAAAAGTGGGTAAGCCATGGAGACCCAGAAACGGCCGATAATCTTGTGGATAGTGTAGAGAAGTACTTGGCTACGGGAAACCTGACTGCCTCTTCCAGAGACTTACGGACTTTCCACCCTAATACCAGACCATTCCCAGTGGCGGGTAAGATGATTCCAAGGGGTGAGGGTGGAGAGAATGAGAGGGTGAGAGTTATACCTAATGTCTGGCGAGAACAGCCTGGGAAGTCAGGGGCTCAAGAGGCAGCAAAAAGGATTGTTTGCTACCGCTGTCGCCAAGAGGGACATATTGCAGCAAATTGCCCGGTTGTGGATGAACCCATGCAATGTGACTTTCTAAGGGACAGACGTCAGTCGCTGTTTGCGACAGTCGCATGCACTGCCATTCGGGGAACTCAGAAACATTTATGCAAAATGTGTATTAATAGTAAAAATGTTGTTGTGTTGCTGGATTCAGGTAGCCTGGTGACACTGATAAAAGCTGAATTAGTCACTACATAGGTCTCTGGGAATAACAAGGTAGCTGTTATTTGTGTGCATGGGGACACCCGAGAGTATCCTGTGACTACAGTGTGTTTTGAGACCTCCAAAGGTAACCTCTCTCATCAGGTGGGGTTAGTGTCTCAGTTACCACATGATGCCATTGTGGGAAAGGATTTTCCAAAGTTTTGGGAACCCTGGGATCGTCCTGAGCCCCCCACTGGTGCCACTATATACCAGGAATGTGATAGCCAGAATTTCTCTGAGAGTGGTGAGGACTCTCCAGAATTCCCCTTGTCGGTATTGGCAGGGGAGACTCGAGAAACTGGGGAGGAGCCAACATCCTCAGACGAAAACGTGCCGTCTGTGGAGTTTTCTGATCTCGAGGTTCACAAGGAAAATTTTGCCACAGAACAGTTAAAAGACTCTGCCCTAATAAAGGCACGGGAAAACGTAGTGAAAATAGATGGCGGGTTAGTGAACCCAGATGAGACCTGCACTTACCCGTACTTCATCGTGGAAAAGGACCTACTGTATCGGGTGGCTAAAAGGACAGAAGAAACCATTGAGCAGCTTGTGGTCCCCAAACCTTACAGGAAGTTGGTGTTAGAGTTGGCCCATGGGCACATACTTGGAGGTCATCTGGGGACAGAGAAAACCCGAGAGAGAGTATTGCAAAGATTCTATTGGCCTGGGGTCATGAAGGAAACAGAAAATTATTGTTCCTCCTGCCCTGTGTGTCAGAGGTTGGCACCTATGCCACATTTCCGTAACCCGCTGGTCCCGCTCCCCATCATTGAGGTCCCCTTTGAGAGGATCGCAATAGATTTGGTAGGTCCGATAATGAAGTCCGCTAGGGGGCATCAGTACATTTTGGTTATATTGGACTATGCCACCCGGTATCCGGAAGCGATTCCGCTCCGAAATACCTCGGCCAAAACCATAGCCAAAGAGCTATCTCTTGTTTTTAGCCGTGTGGGTATTTGTAAGGAACTGCTTACGGACCAGGGTACACCCTTTATGTCCCGGGTTATGAAAGAGCTGTGCAAGTTGTTCAAAGTGGCACAATTGCGTACATCTGTGTATCACCCCCAAACAGATGGGTTGGTTGAAAGATTCAACAAAACCCTAAAACAAATGTTAAAGCAGGTGGTGGATAGAGATGGAAAGGATCGGGACTGTCTAATTCCCTATTTATTGTTTGCCATTAGGGAGGTACCCCAATCCTCTACGGGTTTCTCACCCTTTGAGTTACTCTATGGGAGACACCCAAGAGGGCTGTTGGATATCGCCAAGGAAACTTGGGAGAGTGAGAGTTCTCCCCACAGGAGTGTGATTGAGCATGTCGCCCTGATGCAATATAGAATTGCACAGGTAATGCCAATCGTAAAGGAACATTTGGCCCAAGCGCAGTTGGTACAGCAGAGAGTGTACAATCGTGGGGCCAAGACCCGTACCTTTTCCCCGGGGGATAGGGTATTGGTACTTGTCCCTACGGTTGAAAGCAAATTCCTCGCCAAATGGCAAGGCCCCTACGAGATAATGGAAAAAGTGAGCGAAGTGAATTACAAGGTCAGACAACCAGGAAGGCGAAAGCCCGAACAGATCTATCACATTAATCTGTTGAAAGCCTGGAGGGATAGGGAATCCTAGTCGCAGAAACGTTGTCACCAGCTCAGTCTGATTGCGTGATTCCTGAGCTGCCGGGACAAACGTCTGGGGTAGAGCATGATATTATTACCCCGCCCGGTGAAAGGGTGAAGCTAAAACCCTATCGGATCCCAGAGGCCTGACGGGAGGCAATACGTGAGGAAGTACAGAAAATGCTTAAGTTGGGGGTGATAGAGGAATCCCAAAGTGATTGGTCCAGTCCCATAGTGTTAGTGCCTAAACCAGATGGGAGCTGGCGATTTTGTAACGATTTTCGACAACTGAACAAAGTTACAAAATTTGACACCTACCCCATGCCACGTATAGATGAGTTGATCGACCGGCTGGAAACAGCCCGATACATGACAACCCTTGATCTCACAAAAGGGTATTGGCAAATTCCCCTGGCCAAATCGGCCAAGGAGAAAACTGCGTTTGTAACTCCAGATGGGGCGTTCCAATATAAAAGAATGCTGTTTGGATTACAGAATGCACCGGCAACATTCCAGCGGAAAATGGACCAGATACTGAGGCCCCATCAGAAGTATGCTGCGGCTTACCTGGATGATGTAATTGTCCATAGCACAGATTGGGCCTCACATCTGCCAAAAGTGCAAGCAGTCCTAGACTCTATCCGGGAAGCTGGGTTTACGGCCAACCCCAAGAAGTGTACCATTGGACAGGAGGAGGCCAAATATCTTGGGTACACCATTGGGAGGGGAGTAATAAAACCCCAGGTCAATAAAGTTGAGGCCATACAGAATTGGCCATGTCCCAACAGCAAGAAGCAGGTACGAGCCTTTCTGGGAATCGCTGGTTATTATCGGCGATTCATTCCCCACCTTGCTTCTCAGGCTGTGCCCCTAACCAACCTGACAAAAGGGAAAGAGTCTGTCATGGTTAAATGGACCCCAGAGGCTGAGGCAG
This sequence comes from Rana muscosa, assembly GCA_029206835.1. Classification (NCBI taxonomy): domain Eukaryota; kingdom Metazoa; phylum Chordata; class Amphibia; order Anura; family Ranidae; genus Rana; species Rana muscosa. The sequence continues at coordinate 103,553,556 of CM055122.1, read as the reverse complement.
CATTCCAATTCTTAAAAAAAGCCTTATGTAGCCAGCCAGTGTTGTACTCACCAGACTTCTCTAGGGACTTTGTCGTACAAAGTGATGCATCAGACGTTGGGTTAGGAGCAGTATTGTCCCAGGTCTGGAACGGGGAAGAGCACCCAGTCATTTACCTCAGCAGGAAATTGAAGTCCCATGAGGTAAATTACGCCACAATTGAGAAGGAGTGTTTAGCGGTGAAGTGGGCTCTAGATTCCCTTCGGTACTATCTGTTAGGTTGGCACTTTGACATGATTACTGATCACGCTCCTTTAAAGTGGATGGCTCAAAACAAAGAGACAAATAGAAGAGTAAATAGGTGGTTCCTGGCCCTACAGGAATTCAACTTTACAGTAAAGCATCGCCCTGGCGTTCAAATGGGGAATGTGGATGCTTTGTCTCGAGTACATGCATGCCTGATTGCTTGTGTTCCAACCCCAAGGTTAAAACAAGAGGGGGGGGGGGTATGTAACAGCAGGCAGGTAAAATCACCAGGTTGCATCCAGGATGGGAGATATATATGTCCTAGATTCAGGCTTTATGCCAGTTTATACCACTAGGGGGAGTGGTGGGAGTCTTGCAGGGGAAGAGTTAATGAGCCCAGCTGAATCAAGTGGGCTCGTTAGGGCCTCTACAAGAACTCCCAGCATGCTAAGGGAGATGCTCCAACCTGGAACCAGATCTGTGTGGATAGTCTGGGGAGTGTGATCTCTGTGCGGTGAGCCAAAGCCTGTGTGGTTATTACTTAGAACTTCTAAAAGCAGGGAGCTAGGGACTGGGACAGCACAATGCTGTACCCAGTTGTTAGTTAGGGACACCAACGTGTGTAGTGAGCGGTCAAGTTGACCAGGATTTATTTTCCTGTTTCTTTTGTTTTTGCTGTATTTTTTTGTCTGTATATAGTGCAAATAAAACCACACCCTTTTGTTTTCTCCTACCACTGTCTGCTGTGCCTGTTTTTGTGTGGTGAACCCATCCAGGGGGTCACACACACCCGCTGCTGAGTTAATCCCCTCACAGTATGTAAAGTGTCTCTCAAGCTAAAGCTGCAGCTGAGTAATCCGTGAACGGATAGTTCAGATTCCCCACTACTTGGAAAAACACTGCCTGACCCCCCCACTACAGTCCCTGACACCCCTATACAGCCCCTGATGCCCCAGAAGTGAAAAAAGGTATTGCTTCACTTTAAGTACATTTTCGTTTTACATACATGCTCTGGTCCCATTGTGTACTTAAAAGTGGGGTATGCCTGTACTGTCTCCTTGGATCAAGAAAGTCCAACCTTGGGTTTTCCGATGCACCTGATGTCAAAGGACGTAAAGCCTCAGTTAGTACTTTCTAGCCGAAAGTCTACAGGAAGGAAAATCCTTTATTCCGGTCACCTGGAAAATGGTAACTACGAATACCAACCTCATAGGCTGGGGTGCAGTCCTAGTAGAGGTTTCGGTCCAAGGAAAGTACTTCAAACCAAAAAGTTCCAGCCCGTCAATATTCTGGAGATTCAGACAGTACATTTGGCCATCAGGGCCTGGACATACAGGTCACAAGGCTATCCTGTCCGAATACAATCCGACAATGCTACAGCAGTGACCCATATCAATCACCAAGGGGGCACCAGGAGTTTGGATGCCCAGAGGGAGGTGAACCACTTTTTTATTTTTTGGACAGTGAGGCATGTTCCTTGCCTATCTGTAGTCTTCATTCCAGGACTGAAAATTGGCAGGCAGTTTATCTAAGCCACCAGCAGCTGTGTCCAGGAAAATGGTCGCTGCTCCCTGCCATATTTCTGGCTATATGCCAGGGATAAAGTACCCCGGATGTAGATCTTCTATCCTCCAGGTTCAACATGAAACTTGAACAACTTTGTGTCAAGAACAAAGGGTCCACTAGCATGCGGGACAGATGTGTGGATAATTCTGTGGGATCAGTTCTCTCTGATCCATGCCTTTCCTCCGGTTCCACTCCTAACGCACCTTCTTCTTCACAGGATTAGAGCAGAAAAGAAACCGGTTATTCGGGTGGCTTCAGCCTGGCCCAATAGGCCTTGGTATACAGGAATCGTGAAGATGGCGGTAGGAAGACTATGTATTCCTCCGATACGCCCAGACCTGCTCTCGCAGGGACTAGTATTCCATCCTTTCTTACGAAGGCAAAACTGGATGGTTGAATGTTGAAACCTACGTCCTGAAAAGTCATAGGTTTTCGAGTCCAGATCTCTCCACTCTGGTTAATGCTAGGGGGTCGGCCTTCAGGCTCGTCTATTACAGAATCTGGAAGGTATATACATATTTCCTGACATGGATCCAGGGGTTGGCATCCTCAAGAGTATGCCATTGTCAGAATTCTCGCCTTTCTACAGTTGGGGGTAGAAATGAAACTGGCCTTGAGCACCATCAAGGGTCAGTTCTCGGCCTTATCAATATTTTGTTTTCAGAGGCCACTCGCCTCTCATTCTCATCCTTGGTCCGGGCTTCTTATGCGAAGGGTGTCGCGTTTGATTCCGCTAATTAAGTCTCCCTTGTGCCCGTGAGATTGGAATGGTCTGTTTTTGCAAAGTCAGCCTTCTGAATCAATACACCATGTTCCTTTTGGTTATTTTGACCAGAAGATCAAGTTTCTGGTTGTCATATCCTCTACTAGAGGAGTAGGGATGCGCCGAACACCCCCCGGTTCGGTTCGCACCAGAACCTGCGAACGGACCGAAAGTTCGCGCGAACGTTAGAACCCTATTAAATACAATGGACACGAACGTTCAAAATCTAAAGTGCTAATTATAATGGCTAATATGCATGTTATTGTCCTAAAAAGGGTTTGGGGACCCAGGTTCTGCCCCAGGGGACATGTATCAATGCAAAAAGAAGTTTTAAAAACGGACGTTTTTTCGGGAGCAGTCATTTTAATGATGCATAAAGTGAAAAAAAAAAAGTGAAATATTCCTTTAAATATCGTACCTGGGGGGTGAAGTGGCATGTGTTTCCTGTGTTTAGAACTGTCCCTGCACAAAATGACATTTCTAAAGGAAAAAAAGCATGCTTGCGACTTTAATGTCATGTCTTGTCCTGGCAATATGAATTAAAATCTTTGAGAAGATTACCATTACCAGCCCCTTTGGGTCTTGTATGTAAAAAGGCCCTATATACTCTGAACAGCAGTATACAGGCGGTGCAAACAAGACAGGGACTGTAGGTTTGTTCTTAAGTACAATCTGTTTGTAATTTTGAACAGGTACGTTGTTTAAGTGTAGCTCCAGCCAAAAAATATATTTTTAAGCTTTTTGGAAAACATAGGGAAGGGTTATCACCCCTGTAACATTTGTTTTGCTGTCTGTGCACCTGTTCAGAAGATTTCACCTCACTTTCCGTCCCAATGACAAATGTTTTTGGAAAAGTGGGGTTTTTATTGAAACAAGGATTGGTGATAAAGCATCAGTAGAGAGGAGACACCCTTTTCCCATATTAACTCTTACAGGAGAGAATTTCCCTTCCTAGTGGTAGATTTCCTCTCACTTCCTTTTGTTTCCTTCCGTTTGCAAGTAGGAGTCGTTTGTAAGTTGGATGTTTGAAAGTATGGGCCTGCCGTATATACTCTACTGAAATTTGCCCCTTAGATGTTGGTGTTGCCACAACACTGTGAGCCCTCACAGTTACTCTTGGTGGGCGCTGGAACGCCCTGCTGTGAACTATTATATCAGGAATTGTAATTACATGCCATTGTTGAACAGTGGTAGGAAAAATTGGGCCTTTGATGGTGGTGCTGGTGCTACAACACTGTCAGCCCTCACAGTTACTCTTGGTGGGCGCATGAATGGGCCCTACTGTTAATTATTAGATCAAGAATTGTAATTGCATGCCCCTGTTGAAGAGGGGCAGAAAAATTGGGCCTTTGGTGGTGGTGGTGGTGTTGCCACAACACTGTAAGCCCTCACAGTTACTCTTGGTGGGCGCAGGAATGGGCCCTGCTGTGAAATATTAGATCAAGAATTGTAATAACATGCTCCTGTTGAACAGGGGCAGAAAAATTGGGCCTTAGGCACTGGTGCCACAACACTGCAACCCCTCACAGATACTGTACTTGGAGCACAGCAATGAGCCCTGTTGCAAAGTATTGCATCAAAATTTTTAATTACACGCCCCTGTTAAACAGGGGCTAAAAAATTGGGCCTTAGGCACTGGTGCTGGTGCCACGACACTGCAACCTCTCCCAGATACTCTAGTTGGAGTGCAGGAATGAGCCCTGCTGCAAAGCATTGCATTAAAAATTGTAATTACATGCCCCTGTTAAACAGGGGCTGAAAAATTGGGCCTTAGCCACTGGTGGCGGCACCCAGAAACAAAAAATGTTCTTCCAAGCTATCATCAGGAATCGGATCATTGAGGAGGAGGAGGATAGTCAGTCAACATAACAGGACAGTCACTCAGCATCAGCATAGGCAGTCTTGAAGGGATGTGACATTTCAAAATAAATTATTCTGTTATATCAGCTTCAGGTGCTTGGTAGCTGGTGGTGATCCAAGACTTGTTCATCTTTATGAAGGTCAGTCGATCAACAGAGTCGGTGGACAGGCGCACCCTGTGATCCGTGACAAAGCCTCCAGCAGCACTGAATGTGCGTTCCGAAAGAACGCTGGATGCAGGACAGGCCAGTAGCTCAATTGCATACTGTGCAAGCTCTGGCCAGTGATCCATCCTCAAGACCCAGTAAGCCAGAGTTTTTTTTGGTGGGAAAGGTGTCCAAGTCTGACCTTGCCCCTAGGTATTCCTGCACCATGTATATCAGACGCTGGCGATGGTTGCTGGAACCGATCATACCTTGGGGCTGTGGACTAAAAAATTGTCTGAACGCATCGGTCAGATGGCCACCTTCCCCACCGCTCCTTCTTTGACTGACCGAAGCCTCAGCAACTCGTTGTCCAGGACCAGGAGTTTGTAACCTCCCAGTCTCTGGGAACGCGTTGCACAGACCTTTCTGCAAGGCCTCCTGAAGATGTCTCATCCTCTGCTCCCTCTGCGTCGGTGTCAGGAAAGGCTTCACCCGCTGGTGGTGCTGTTGGTCCTTTGGACTGCAGTACTAGTTTCCGCCATCAGGTGTCCTCCTGCAGCCAATATCCTTGTTGGAGGATCTCACCTGCTGGTGGTAATGCACGATACATGGACTGCAGTACTGGCATCCACCAGCGGGTGTATTCTGGCAGTATGGGCCAGGCAGCACTTCCTGTGGTCAGCTGTGACTTGAAGCCAATTAGCCTTCCTATAAATACCCGGCGAGCACAAGCACTCCTTGCCCTGGTATCGTCCTTGTGCCCTGACCTGTAGCCTGTCTACTTGAACCTCGATTCCTGTAACCCTGATTCCTGTAACCTGAACCTGTAACCTGAACCTGTTGTGTCTGTCCTGATCCCTGCTCTGCAGCCTGGTTGCCCCCTGCTTGATCCTGTCTCCCTGTCCTGATCCATCCATCCGTCTTCTCCCTGTCCTGTGTTCCTTACCCCATCTGCTGATCTCCCTGTGTATGCCCTTGGCCTGGCTAACGTTTATGCTTCTGGAATACCCCTTTGTCCATCTGCCTACCTGCTGTGTATGACCCTGGCCTGGCCCTGTTTATGATTCTGGTTTCCCCATTACTTGTACATACTTGTCTGTTACTGTTATTATTTGTGGGTTCTGTTTGGTATTGGTTATTGTGCACTGTGTGGTTTGGAGGTGGTTGTATCTATATTATTTCACTTATCTTTAATAAATCATTATATTTCACTTACACACGTTTGGGTTTCCTTTGTTGCAGTTCACATAGTTCTGGTCTTACCTGATACGTGACAGTATACCAGGGCCATTCCTGATCAGAAGTGACTGCACAGGGGAACCGTTTGCAAACATGAACACGGATGAGGTTATTTATTTTTCTCTGCTGGCAACTGAAAGTGGTGATTATTGCCGTCAGGCTTTGGAAGGATGGTCTAGGGATCAGTTGTTTGCGGCTATCCGATCGGCTCACCTCCTGGTCGATCAGAGGTATATACTGTTTGGGGAGGTGCAGCCTCTGATTAAAATCTGTACTGAGCTGGCCCTGCCCTCTAATCCTGAGGGCCATGATGATTTCACCCCTCCTTTCACCGTAAATCAGGTTATATCCCTAGTATGGCTGTTTGAAGATGATCCTGCTGATTTTTGTGAGCACTACTCAGCCAGTTCCCCACAGGTGATTGCTGAGTGAATTAAGTCTGGTCAGTCCTTTGTTAAACAGGGAAATTTAAAACCACAGTTTGTACAACCAATACTCTTGGCTAGTGATGAGCCGAACACCCCCGGGTTCGGTTCGCACCAGAACCCGCGAACGGACCGAAAGTTCGAACGAACATTAGAACCCTATTAAATACAATGGATGCGAACGTTCGAATTCTAAAGTGCTAATTATAACAACTATTATGCATGTTATTGCCATAAATAGGGTTTGGGAACCCGGGTTCTGCACCAGGGGACATGTATCAATGCAAAAAGAAGTTTTAAAAACGGTCGTTTTTCGGGAGCAGTCATTTTAATGATGCATAAAGTGAAAAAAAAAAAGTCAAATATTCCTTTAAATATCGTACCTGGGGGGTGTCTAAAGTATGCCTGTGAAGTGCCACGTGTTTCCCGTGTTTAGAACTGTCCCTGCACAAAATGACACTTCTAAAGGAAAAAAAAGCCATTTAAAACTGCTTGCGGCTTTAATGTAATGTCTGGTCCCGGTAATATGGATGAAATTCTTTAAGAAAAATGGCATAGCTACCCCATGACCCCCCCCCCCCTACCCCAGCCCATTACCAGCCCCTTTGGGTCTTGTATGGATATTAAGGGGAACCCCGCACATAAAATAAAAAAGGCCCTATATACTCTGAACAGCCGTATACAGGCGGTGCATACAAGACAGGGACTGTAGGTTTGTTCTTATGTAGAATCTGTTTGTAATTTTGAACAGGTACATTGTTGAAGTGTAGCTCCAGCCCAAAAATCTATTTTTAAACTTTTTGGGAAACATAGGTAAGGGTTATCACCCCTGTAACATTTGTTTTGCTGTCTGTGCCCCTGTTCAGAACATTTCACCTCACTTTCCGTCCCAATGACAACTGTTTTTGAAATGTGGTGTTTTTCTTGAAACAAGGATTGCTGATAAAGCATCAGTACAGATGAGACCCCTTTCTCCCATATTTATTCTTACAGGAGAGAATTTTCCTTTCTAGGGGTAGATTTCCTCTCACTTCCTGTTGTCTTCTTTCGTTTGCAAGTAGGAGTCGTTTGTAAGTTGGATGTTTGAAAGTAGGGACCTGCCGTATATACTCTGCAGAAATAGGCCCCTTAGTTGTTGGTGTTGGCACAACACTGTAAGCACTCAGTTACTCTTGGTTGGTGCTGGAACGCCCTGCTGTCAACTATTATATCAGGAATTTTAATTACATATAATTGTTGAACAGTGGTAGTAAAAATTGGGGCTTTGATGGTGGTGCTGGTGCCACAACACTGTAAGCCCTGACAGTTACTCTTGGTGGGTGCAGCAATGGGCCCTGCTGTGAATTATTAGATCAAGAATTGTAATTACATGCCCCTTTTGAACAGGGGCTGAAAAATTGGGCCTTTCGTGGTGGTGGTGGTGGTGGCGTTGCCACAACACTGTAAGCCCTCAGAGTTACTCTTGGTGGGTGCAGCAATGGACCCTGCTGTGAATTATTAGATCAAGAATTGTAATTGCATGCCCCTGTTGAACAGGGGCTGAAAAATTGGGCCTTAGGCACTGGTGGCACAACACTACAACCCCTCACAGATACTGTACTTGGAGCACAGCAATGAGCCCTGTTGCAAAGTATTGCTTCAAAAATTGTAATGACACGCCCCTGTTAAACAGGGGCTGAAAAATTGGGCCTTAGGCACTGGTGCCACAACACTCCAACCCCTCACAGATACTGTACTTGGAGCACAGCAATGAGCCCTATGGCAAATTATTGCTAAAAAAATTGTAATTACACGCCCCTGTAAAACAGGGGCTGAAAAATTGGGCCTTAGCCACTGGTGGCGGCACCCATAAACAAAAATGATCTTCCAAGCTATCATCATCAATCGTATCATTGAGGACTCGGAGGAGGAGGATAGCCAGTCAACATAACAGCACAGGCACTCAGCATCAGCATCAGTCTTGAAGGGATGTGACATGTTAAAATCAATTAGTCTGTTATATCAGCATCAGGTGTGTGGTAGCTGGTGGTGATCCAAGACTGGTTCATCTTGATGAAAGTCAGTCGATCAACCGAGTCGGTGGACAGGCGCACCCTGTGATCCGTGACAAAGCCTCCAGCAGCACTGAATGTGCGTTCCGAAAGAACGCTGGATGCAGGACAGGCCAGTAGCTCAATTGCATACTGTGCAAGCTCTGGCCAGTGATCCATCCTCAAGACCCAGTAAGCCAGAGTTTTTTTTTGGTGGGAAAGGTGTCCAAGTCTGACCTTGCCCCTAGGTATTCCTGCACCATGTATATCAGACGCTGGCGATGGTTGCTGGAACCGATCATACCTTGGGGCTGTGGACTAAAAAATTGTCTGAACGCATCGGTCAGATGGCCACCTTCCCCACCGCTCCTTCTTTGACTGACCGAAGCCTCAGCAACTCGTTGTCCAGGACCAGGAGTTTGTAACCTCCCAGTCTCTGGGAACGCGTTGCACAGACCTTTCTGCAAGGCCTCCTGAAGATGTCTCATCCTCTGCTCCCTCTGCGTCGGTGTCAGGAAAGGCTTCACCCGCTGGTGGTGCTGTTGGTCCTTTGGACTGCAGTACTAGTTTCCGCCATCAGGTGTCCTCCTGCAGCCAATATCCTTGTTGGAGGATCTCACCTGCTGGTGGTAATGCACGATACATGGACTGCAGTACCGGCATCCACCAGCGGGTGTATTCTGGCAGTATGGGCCAGGCAGCACTTCCTGTGGTCAGCTGTGACTTGAAGCCAATTAGCCTTCCTATAAATACCCGGCGAGCACAAGCACTCCTTGCCCTGGTATCGTCCTTGTGCCCTGACCTGTAGCCTGTCTACTTGAACCTCGATTCCTGTAACCCTGATTCCTGTAACCTGAACCTGTAACCTGAACCTGTTGTGTCTGTCCTGATCCCTGCTCTGCAGCCTGGTTGCCCCCTGCTTGATCCTGTCTCCCTGTCCTGATCCATCCATCCGTCTTCTCCCTGTCCTGTGTTCCTTACCCCATCTGCTGATCTCCCTGTGTATGCCCTTGGCCTGGCTAACGTTTATGCTTCTGGAATACCCCTTTGTCCATCTGCCTACCTGCTGTGTATGACCCTGGCCTGGCCCTGTTTATGATTCTGGTTTCCCCATTACTTGTACATACTTGTCTGTTACTGTTATTATTTGTGGGTTCTGTTTGGTATTGGTTATTGTGCACTGTGTGGTTTGGAGGTGGTTGTATCTATATTATTTCACTTATCTTTAATAAATCATTATATTTCACTTACACACGTTTGGGTTTCCTTTGTTGCAGTTCACATAGTTCTGGTCTTACCTGATACGTGACAGTATACCAGGGCCATTCCTGATCAGAAGTGACTGCACAGGGGAACCGTTTGCAAACATGAACACGGATGAGGTTATTTATTTTTCTCTGCTGGCAACTGAAAGTGGTGATTATTGCCGTCAGGCTTTGGAAGGATGGTCTAGGGATCAGTTGTTTGCGGCTATCCGATCGGCTCACCTCCTGGTCGATCAGAGGTATATACTGTTTGGGGAGGTGCAGCCTCTGATTAAAATCTGTACTGAGCTGGCCCTGCCCTCTAATCCTGAGGGCCATGATGATTTCACCCCTCCTTTCACCGTAAATCAGGTTATATCCCTAGTATGGCTGTTTGAAGATGATCCTGCTGATTTTTGTGAGCACTACTCAGCCAGTTCCCCACAGGTGATTGCTGAGTGAATTAAGTCTGGTCAGTCCTTTGTTAAACAGGGAAATTTAAAACCACAGTTTGTACAACCAATACTCTTGGCTAGTGATGAGCCGAACACCCCCGGGTTCGGTTCGCACCAGAACCCGCGAACGGACCGAAAGTTCGAACGAACATTAGAACCCTATTAAATACAATGGATGCGAACGTTCGAATTCTAAAGTGCTAATTATAACAACTATTATGCATGTTATTGCCATAAATAGGGTTTGGGAACCCGGGTTCTGCACCAGGGGACATGTATCAATGCAAAAAGAAGTTTTAAAAACGGTCGTTTTTCGGGAGCAGTCATTTTAATGATGCATAAAGTGAAAAAAAAAAAGTCAAATATTCCTTTAAATATCGTACCTGGGGGGTGTCTAAAGTATGCCTGTGAAGTGCCACGTGTTTCCCGTGTTTAGAACTGTCCCTGCACAAAATGACACTTCTAAAGGAAAAAAAAGCCATTTAAAACTGCTTGCGGCTTTAATGTAATGTCTGGTCCCGGTAATATGGATGAAATTCTTTAAGAAAAATGGCATAGCTACCCCATGACCCCCCCCCCCCTACCCCAGCCCATTACCAGCCCCTTTGGGTCTTGTATGGATATTAAGGGGAACCCCGCACATAAAATAAAAAAGGCCCTATATACTCTGAACAGCCGTATACAGGCGGTGCATACAAGACAGGGACTGTAGGTTTGTTCTTATGTAGAATCTGTTTGTAATTTTGAACAGGTACATTGTTGAAGTGTAGCTCCAGCCCAAAAATCTATTTTTAAACTTTTTGGGAAACATAGGTAAGGGTTATCACCCCTGTAACATTTGTTTTGCTGTCTGTGCCCCTGTTCAGAACATTTCACCTCACTTTCCGTCCCAATGACAACTGTTTTTGAAATGTGGTGTTTTTCTTGAAACAAGGATTGCTGATAAAGCATCAGTACAGATGAGACCCCTTTCTCCCATATTTATTCTTACAGGAGAGAATTTTCCTTTCTAGGGGTAGATTTCCTCTCACTTCCTGTTGTCTTCTTTCGTTTGCAAGTAGGAGTCGTTTGTAAGTTGGATGTTTGAAAGTAGGGACCTGCCGTATATACTCTGCAGAAATAGGCCCCTTAGTTGTTGGTGTTGGCACAACACTGTAAGCACTCAGTTACTCTTGGTTGGTGCTGGAACGCCCTGCTGTCAACTATTATATCAGGAATTTTAATTACATATAATTGTTGAACAGTGGTAGTAAAAATTGGGGCTTTGATGGTGGTGCTGGTGCCACAACACTGTAAGCCCTGACAGTTACTCTTGGTGGGTGCAGCAATGGGCCCTGCTGTGAATTATTAGATCAAGAATTGTAATTACATGCCCCTTTTGAACAGGGGCTGAAAAATTGGGCCTTTCGTGGTGGTGGTGGTGGTGGCGTTGCCACAACACTGTAAGCCCTCAGAGTTACTCTTGGTGGGTGCAGCAATGGACCCTGCTGTGAATTATTAGATCAAGAATTGTAATTGCATGCCCCTGTTGAACAGGGGCTGAAAAATTGGGCCTTAGGCACTGGTGGCACAACACTACAACCCCTCACAGATACTGTACTTGGAGCACAGCAATGAGCCCTGTTGCAAAGTATTGCTTCAAAAATTGTAATGACACGCCCCTGTTAAACAGGGGCTGAAAAATTGGGCCTTAGGCACTGGTGCCACAACACTCCAACCCCTCACAGATACTGTACTTGGAGCACAGCAATGAGCCCTATGGCAAATTATTGCTAAAAAAATTGTAATTACACGCCCCTGTAAAACAGGGGCTGAAAAATTGGGCCTTAGCCACTGGTGGCGGCACCCATAAACAAAAATGATCTTCCAAGCTATCATCATCAATCGTATCATTGAGGACTCGGAGGAGGAGGATAGCCAGTCAACATAACAGCACAGGCACTCAGCATCAGCATCAGTCTTGAAGGGATGTGACATGTTAAAATCAATTAGTCTGTTATATCAGCATCAGGTGTGTGGTAGCTGGTGGTGATCCAAGACTGGTTCATCTTGATGAAAGTCAGTCGATCAACCGAGTCGGTGGACAGGCGCACCCTGTGATCCGTGACAAATCCTCCAGCAGCACTGAATGTGCGTTCCGAAAGAACGCTGGATGCAGGACAGGCCAGTAGCTCAATTGCATACTGTGCAAGCTCTGGCCAGTGATCCATCCTCAAGACCCAGTAAGCCAGAGGATTTTCGGTGGGGAAGGTGTCCAAGTCTGACCTTGCCCCTAGATATTCCTGCACCATGTTTATCAGACGCTGGCGATGGTTGCTGGAACCGATCATACTTTGGGGCTGCGGACTAAAGAATTGTCTGAACGCATCGGTCAGACGGCCACCTTCCCCACCGCTCCTTCTTTGACTGGCCGAAGCCTCAGCAACTCGTTGTCCAGGACCAGGAGTTTGTAACCTCCCAGTCTCTGGGAACGCGTTGCACAGACCTTTCTGCAAGGCCTCCCGGAGTTGTCTCATCCTCTGCTCCCTCTGCGACGGTAACATAAGGTCCGCAACCTTACCCTTGTACCGTGGATCAAGGAGAGTGGCCAGCCAGTAATGGTCCCTCTCCTTGATCCGAAGAATACGAGGATCCTTCCGCAGACTTTGCAGGATCAGGGAGGCCATGCAGCGTAGGTTTGCTGAGGCATTCACTCCGGAGTCCTCTGGGTCACTAAGGACGACATGATCCGCAGCCACCTCCTCCCAGCCACGTACAAGTCCACTGGTTTCTTGGGACTGTAAATCATCCCTAAAAGACTGCTGCTGATGATGCTGAGTGCCAGCCTCCACCTCCATGCTGACACAATCCTCCTCCTCCTCCTCCTCCTCCTCCTCCTCCTCTTCCTGTGCGATGGGTGGGACAGAAGGAACACTGTCTGGGTAAAGGGGGCCTTGAGAGGCAAGGAAGTCCTCCTCTTCCTGCCTCTGTTCTGCCTCAAGTGCCCTGTCCATTATTCCACGCAGCGTGTGCTCCAACAGGTGGACAAGAGGTACAGTGTCACTGATGCATGCACTGTCACTGCTCACCATCCTCGTGGCCTCCTCAAATGGTGCCAGGACAGTGCATGCATCCCTGATCATGCCCCACTGGCGTGGAGAAAAAAAACCAAGCTCCCCTGACCCTGTCCTGGTGCCGTAGTCGCACAGGTACTCATTGATGGCCCTCTGCTGCGTGTGCAGCCGCTGCAGCATGGCCAACGTTGAGTTCCACCTGGTGGGCATGTCACATATAAGGCGGTTCTTGGGCAGGTTCAACTCCTTTTGCAGCTCAGCCAGGCGAGCACTGGCATTATAAGATCTGCGGAAATGCACACAGACTTTCCTGGCCTGCCTCAGGACATCCTGTAAGCCCGGGTACCTGCCCAAGAACCGCTGCACCACCAGGTTAAGGACGTGAGCCACACAGGGCACATGGGTCAGTTGTCCCTGTCGGAGGGCGGAGAGGAGGTTGGTGCCATTGTCGCAAACCACCATTCCTGGCTTAAGCTGGCGTGGCGTCAACCACCTCTCGGCCTGGCCCTGCAGAGCAGACAGGACCTCTGCCCCAGTGTGGCTTCTGTCCCCCAAACACACCAGCGCAAGCACGGCATGGCATCTTTTTGCCTGCGTACTTGCGTAGCCCCGTGAACGGCTACGGAGCACCGCTGGTTCATAGGACAAACCACAGGAAGAGGCCATGGAGGAAGAAGAAGAGGAGGGGGTGGAGGAGAGAGGTGTGTCACAACCAGTAGTAGCATTTTGGAGGTGTGGCGGTGGGACAACCTCCAACACTACTGCACCTTGTCCTGCATCCTTCCCAGCTGCCAAAAGAGTGACCCAATGGGCCGTGAAAGAAAGGTAACGTCCCTGTCCATGCCTGCTGGACCATGAGTCAGCGGTAATATGCACCTTACCGCTGACCGCCCTGTCCAGCGAGGCCAAGACATTGCCTTCCACATGCCGGTAGAGAGCCGGAATAGCCTTCCGTGAGAAAAAGTGGCGTTTGGGAACCTGCCACTGAGGAACCGCACATTGCACAAACTCACGGAAGGGGGCCGAGTCTACCAACTGAAAAGGCAGCAGTTGAAGCGCTAGCAATTTAGCCAAGCTAGCATTCAACCGCTGGGCATGTGGATGGCTGGGAGTGAACTTCTTTCGACGGTCCAGCAGCTGGGGCAGGGAAATTTGCCTGCTAGAATCGGACGTCGGTGTACTGCTAGCAGAGTGGCCGCAAGTACTTGGCTGTGACACACCTAATTCTACACCTTCATTCCTCTCAGTGCATGTTTCAGAGAGGACTGAAGTTATAGTGGGGTTGGAGATCCCAGCTGATGCGGTGCAAGGAGAGGTCCGCTTTGTTCTTTGGTGTGGGTCTTTCATGTAGGCTTGCCAATGAGCTGCATGGCAGGTCAACATATGTCTGGTCAGGCATGTGGTACCCAAGCGGCTGATGTTTTGGCCACGCGATATACGCTTGAGACATATGTTGCAAACAGCAGCTGTGCGATCTGATGCACTAGCCTCAAAAAAGGCCCACACCAAAGAACTTTTTGAATGACGGGCAGAGGCAGCGCCCTGCACAGGCGGAGCTCTGCGGTGTGATTCCGTCTGTGTACTGCCCTTACGCTGGCCACCAAAGGGCATCCTGCCTCGTTGGAGATGTGCCTCCTCCTCATCCTCCTCCTCCTCCTCTCTCCTATTAGGCACCCACGTGGAGTCAGTGACCTCATCATCACCTCCCTCCTCATCACTGGAGCCAATCTGGCAGTATGCTGCAGCTGCTGGAACATGACTGCCAGATTGGTGTCCTTCTTGAGCATCCCCTCTGTCTGCTCTCACGCTACTGCCTTCCTCTAGCTGGGTTTCATCATCAGACCCTTCGAAACGCTGGGCATCCTCCTGGAGCATGTACCCAACACTGTGCTGAAACAGTTCGGGGGACTCCTCAGGAGGAGGACATGGTGGGTCTAGGGAAGGAGTGACTGATGATGAGTCTGACATTGATACCAGGGAAGAGGACGCTTTGGCAGCTGCTTTTCCAGTACCCTGAGCCTGGGTGAGAGAGGATGAGGAGGAGGAGGAGGGCTTGGTCATCCACTCTACCAAGTCTTCGGCATGATGTGGCTCAACATGTCCAGCTGCCGAAAAGAAGGACAAGCGTGTCCCATGGCCATGTGCTGATGACAATGCACCGCGTCCACGACCAGCACTGTTGCCCCCAGACACAGAGCCTGCTTGCCCTCTTTTATTGCCTCCTGACTGTCTGCCTCTCCTTGTTTGCCTTCCAGACATTCTAATAGATGGCCTGCAGGGAGATGGGAAAAAAGCAATAAGGGCTACCTTCAGGTGTCCTTCTCTGTCCCTTGAAACAAGGACTTTGACAGTGAAAGAAACTGACACACTCTCCCTACCTACAGTTTTCTGTCCCTAGAAAAAAAGTTTTTTTTAAGCACAATTTAGCACAAGGAGAATTCACTCACTGTCATTCCAGGTCCCTGGAAACAAGGACTTTGACAGTGAAAGAAACTGACACACTCTCCCTACCTACAGTTTTCTGTCCCTAGAAAAAATGTTTTTTTTAAGCACAATTTAGCACAAGGAGAATTCACTCACTGTCCTTCCAGGTCCCTGGAAACAAGGACTTTGACAGTGAAAGAAACTGACACACTCTCCCTACCTACAGTTTTCTGTCCCTAGAAAAAATGTTTTTTTTAAGCACAATTTAGCACAAGGAGAATTCACTCACTGTCCTTCCAGGTCCCTGGAAACAAGGACTTTGACAGTGAAAGAAACTGACACACTCTCCCTACCTACAGTTTTCTGTCCCTAGAAAAAATGTTTTTTTTAAGCACAATTTAGCACAAGGAGAATTCACTCACTGTCCTTCCAGGTCCCTGGAAACAAGGACTTTGACAGTGAAAGAAACTGACACACTCTCCCTACCTACAGTTTTCTGTCCCTAGAAAAAATGTTTTTTTTAAGCACAATTTAGCACAAGGAGAATTCACTCACTGTCCTTCCAGGTCCCTGGAAACAAGGACTTTGACAGTGAAAGAAACTGACACACTCTCCCTACCTACAGTTTTCTGTCCCTAGAAAAAAAGTTTTTTTTAAGCACAATTTAGCACAAGGAGAATTCACTCACTGTCCTTCCAGGTCCCTGGAAACAAGGACTTTGACAGTGAAAGAAACTGACACACTCTCCCTACCTACAGTTTTCTGTCCCTAGAAAAAATGTTTTTTTTTAAGCACAATTTAGCACAAGGAGAATTCACTCACTGTCCTTCCAGGTCCCTGGAAACAAGGACTTTGACAGTGAAAGAAACTGACACACTCTCCCTACCTACAGTTTTCTGTCCCTAGAAAAAATGTTTTTTTTAAGCACAATTTAGCACAAGGAGAATTCACTCACTGTCCTTCCAGGTCCCTGGAAACAAGGACTTTGACAGTGAAAGAAACTGACACACTCTCCCTACCTACAGTTTTCTGTCCCTAGAAAAAATGTTTTTTTTAAGCACAATTTAGCACAAGGAGAATTCACTCACTGTCCTTCCAGGTCCCTGGAAACAAGGACTTTGACAGTGAAAGAAACTGACACACTCTCCCTACCTACAGTTTTCTGTCCCTAGAAAAAATGTTTTTTTTAAGCACAATATAGCACAAGCACAAAACACACTGACACTCTCCCTACCTATCCTTCTCTTTCCCTAAACTAAAGGAATCCAGGTTAAGCAAGAAAGAAATAAAAGTCACTGTCCCTGCCTATGCTGCTCTATCCCTGCTCCGGAACACACTACACTAGGCCGCCGTGCTGGCGGCCTTTTATAGTGTGGGGCGTGTACTAAACACCCTCAGCAATAATTGGCCACAGGCATCCTGCCTGTGGCCAATCATTGCTCTCCTCGCTGCCGGCGCTGTGATTGGCCAAGCATGCGGGGTCACAGTGCATGCTTGGCCAATCACAGCGCCTGGATGACACTGCGATGGCGTAGTGCATTGTGGGCCGTTCGCGTCACTCGAATTTGGCGCGAACGGCCCAAATCGTTCGATCTTCGTCGAACGATCGAACAGCCGATGTTCGAGTCGAACGTATGTTCGACTCGAACACGAAGCTCATCCCTACTCTTGGCATGGTCTGATATGTTACAATCAATCCCAGCCAACCCACAACAAACCACTTCTACCATCAGACACCTACCTGCTCAAAAGCCTTTTCTCCCGTCACCCATGGCAACCCCAGTCGCAGCTCAGTATACGCTGCTTCCCACCAGATACCAATATCCAATCTTTGCCCCCTGTACCTATCCTGCATTTAATCCACCTGTCTCTTCTCAACTACCTACAGCTTCCCCACAAGATTTTCCTCTGGCCACTGTTCCCTCTTCCTTGACATATCCCAGCCCTTCTCGTCAGTATGTCTTACCTCCTACCTACAGTCCTGCAGCCACCTACAGATCTCCAGCAGTTAAACCAAAGAAGAAACGGAAATTCTTTCCAACCCACACGATCCTGCCAGTAACCCAACCTGCCTTCACTCCAAACAGTCTAATCCAGCCCGCAGTTCCAGAACCCGCCTTCCAGCCTGCAGTTCCAGAGCCCGCCTTCCAGCCTGCAGTTCCAGAGCCCGCCTTCCAGCCTGCAGTTTCAGAGCCAGCCTTCCAGCCTGCAGTTTCAGAGACAGCCTTCCAGCTTGCGGTTCCCGAGCCAGCCTTCCAGCTTGCGGTTCCCGAGCCAGCCTTCCAGCTTGCGGTTCCCGAGCCAGCCTTCCAGCCTGTGGTTCCCGAGCCAGCCTTCCAGCCTGCGGTTCCTGAGCCAGCCTTCCAGCCTGCGGTTCCCGAGCCAGCCTTCCAGCCTGCGGTTCCCGAGCCAGCCTACCAGCCTGCGGTTCCCGAGCCAGCCTACCAGCCTGCGGTTCCCGAGCCAGCCTTCCAGCCTGTGGTTCCCGAACCAACCTTCCAGCCTGCGGTTCCCGAGCCAGCCTTCCAGCCTGCGGTTACCGAGCCAGCCTTCCAGCCTGCGGTTACCGAGCCAGCCTTCCAGCCTGCAGTTACCGAGCCAGCCTTTCAGCCTGCGGTTCCCGAGCCAGCCTTCCAGCCTGCGGTTCCTGAGCCAGCCTTCCAGCTTGCGGTTCCCGAGCCAGCCTTCCAGCCTGCGGTTTTAGAGCCAGTCTGCCAACCTGAGGTTCCTGTGCCTTTTGCCCAGCCTGAAGCTCCTGTGCCAGTCTGCCAGCCTGAATTCTCTGTACCAGTCTGCCAGTCTGAAGTTCTTGTACCAGCCTGCCAGCTTGAAGTTCTTGTACCAGCCTGCCAGCTTGATGTTCTTGTACCAGCCTGCCAGCCTGAAGTTCTTGTGCCTGCCTGCCAGCCTGAAGTTCTTGTGCCTGCCTGCCAGCCTGAAGTTCTTGTGCCTGCCTGCCAGCCTGAAGTTCTTGTGCCTGCCTGCCAGCCTGAAGGCCCCGTATCAGCCTGCCAGCCTAAAGATCCGGTGTCCGTTTCCCAGCCAGAGGTTGTGGTGCCCGTTTCCTGGCTTGAGGTTGTGGTGCCCATTTCCCGGCTTGAGGTTGTGGTGCCCGTTTCCCGGCTTGAGGTTGTGGTGCCCATTTCCCGGCTTGAGGTAGGGGTGCCCGTTTCCCGGCCTGAAGTTATGGTGCCCGTTTCCTGGCCTGAGGAGCCTGCTGCCCAACCGGATGTGCCACTGCCTGCTGCCCAGCTCGATGACCCGGAGCCTGCTGCCCAGCTCGATGACCCGGAGCCTGCTGCCCAGCTCGATGACCCAGAGCCTGCTGCCCAGCTCGATGTGTTCCTGTCTGCTGCCCAGCTCGATGTGTTCCTGTTAGTGATGAGCCGAACACCCCCGGGTTCGGTTCGCACCAGAACCCGCGAACGGACCGAAAGTTCGAACGAACATTAGAACCCTATTAAATACAATGGATGCGAACGTTCGAATTCTAAAGTGCTAATTATAACAACTATTATGCATGTTATTGTCATAAATAGGGTTTGGGAACCCGGGTTGTGCACCAGGGGACATGTATCAATGCAAAAAGAAGTTTTAAAAACGGTCGTTTTTCGGGAGCAGTCATTTTAATGATGCATAAAGTGAAAAAAAAAAAGTCAAATATTCCTTTAAATATCGTACCTGGGGGGTGTCTAAAGTATGCCTGTGAAGTGCCACGTGTTTCCCGTGTTTAGAACTGTCCCTGCACAAAATGACACTTCTAAAGGAAAAAAAAGCCATTTAAAACTGCTTGCGGCTTTAATGTAATGTCTGGTCCCGGTAATATGGATGAAATTCTTTAAGAAAAATGGCATAGCTACCCCATGACCCCCCCCCCCCCTACCCCAGCCCATTACCAGCCCCTTTGGGTCTTGTATGGATATTAAGGGGAACCCCGCACATAAAATAAAAAAGGCCCTATATACTCTGAACAGCCGTATACAGGCGGTGCATACAAGACAGGGACTGTAGGTTTGTTCTTATGTAGAATCTGTTTGTAATTTTGAACAGGTACATTGTTGAAGTGTAGCTCCAGCCCAAAAATCTATTTTTAAACTTTTTGGGAAACATAGGTAAGGGTTATCACCCCTGTAACATTTGTTTTGCTGTCTGTGCCCCTGTTCAGAACATTTCACCTCACTTTCCGTCCCAATGACAACTGTTTTTGAAATGTGGTGTTTTTCTTGAAACAAGGATTGCTGATAAAGCATCAGTACAGATGAGACCCCTTTCTCCCATATTTATTCTTACAGGAGAGAATTTTCCTTTCTAGGGGTAGATTTCCTCTCACTTCCTGTTGTCTTCTTTCGTTTGCAAGTAGGAGTCGTTTGTAAGTTGGATGTTTGAAAGTAGGGACCTGCCGTATATACTCTGCAGAAATAGGCCCCTTAGTTGTTGGTGTTGGCACAACACTGTAAGCACTCAGTTACTCTTGGTTGGTGCTGGAACGCCCTGCTGTCAACTATTATATCAGGAATTTTAATTACATATAATTGTTGAACAGTGGTAGTAAAAATTGGGGCTTTGATGGTGGTGCTGGTGCCACAACACTGTAAGCCCTGACAGTTACTCTTGGTGGGTGCAACAATGGGCCCTGCTGTGAATTATTAGATCAAGAATTGTAATTACATGCCCCTTTTGAACAGGGGCTGAAAAATTGGGCCTTTCGTGGTGGTGGTGGTGGTGGCGTTGCCACAACACTGTAAGCCCTCAGAGTTACTCTTGGTGGGTGCAGCAATGGACCCTGCTGTGAATTATTAGATCAAGAATTGTAATTGCATGCCCCTGTTGAACAGGGGCTGAAAAATTGGGCCTTAGGCACTGGTGGCACAACACTACAACCCCTCACAGATACTGTACTTGGAGCACAGCAATGAGCCCTGTTGCAAAGTATTGCTTCAAAAATTGTAATGACACGCCCCTGTTAAACAGGGGCTGAAAAATTGGGCCTTAGGCACTGGTGCCACAACACTCCAACCCCTCACAGATACTGTACTTGGAGCACAGCAATGAGCCCTATGGCAAATTATTGCTAAAAAAATTGTAATTACACGCCCCTGTAAAACAGGGGCTGAAAAATTGGGCCTTAGCCACTGGTGGCGGCACCCATAAACAAAAATGATCTTCCAAGCTATCATCATCAATCGTATCATTGAGGACTCGGAGGAGGAGGATAGCCAGTCAACATAACAGCACAGGCACTCAGCATCAGCATCAGTCTTGAAGGGATGTGACATGTTAAAATCAATTAGTCTGTTATATCAGCATCAGGTGTGTGGTAGCTGGTGGTGATCCAAGACTGGTTCATCTTGATGAAAGTCAGTCGATCAACCGAGTCGGTGGACAGGCGCACCCTGTGATCCGTGACAAATCCTCCAGCAGCACTGAATGTGCATTCCGAAAGAACGCTGGATGCAGGACAGGCCAGTAGCTCAATTGCATACTGTGCAAGCTCTGGCCAGTGATCCATCCTCAAGACCCAGTAAGCCAGAGGATTTTCGGTGGGGAAGGTGTCCAAGTCTGACCTTGCCCCTAGATATTCCTGCACCATGTTTATCAGACGCTGGCGATGGTTGCTGGAACCGATCATACTTTGGGGCTGCGGACTAAAGAATTGTCTGAACGCATCGGTCAGACGGCCACCTTCCCCACCGCTCCTTCTTTGACTGGCCGAAGCCTCAGCAACTCGTTGTCCAGGACCAGGAGTTTGTAACCTCCCAGTCTCTGGAAACGCGTTGCACAGACCTTTCTGCAAGGCCTCCCGGAGTTGTCTCATCCTCTGCTCCCTCTGCGACGGTAACATAAGGTCCGCAACCTTACCCTTGTACCGTGGATCAAGGAGAGTGGCCAGCCAGTAATGGTCCCTCTCCTTGATCCGAAGAATACGAGGATCCTTCCGCAGACTTTGCAGGATCAGGGAGGCCATGCAGCGTAGGTTTGCTGAGGCATTCGCTCCGGAGTCCTCTGGGTCACTAAGGACGACATGATCCGCAGCCACCTCCTCCCAGCCACGTACAAGTCCACTGGTTTCTTGGGACTGTAAATCATCCCTAAAAGACTGCTGCTGATGATGCTGAGTGCCAGCCTCCACCTCCATGCTGACACAATCCTCCTCCTCCTCCTCCTCCTCCTCCTCTTCCTGTGCGATGGGTGGGACAGAAGGAACACTGTCTGGGTAAAGGGGGCCTTGAGAGGCAAGGAAGTCCTCCTCTTCCTGCCTCTGTTCTGCCTCAAGTGCCCTGTCCATTATTCCACGCAGCGTGTGCTCCAACAGGTGGACAAGAGGTACAGTGTCACTGATGCATGCACTGTCACTGCTCACCATCCTCGTGGCCTCCTCAAATGGTGCCAGGACAGTGCATGCATCCCTGATCATGCCCCACTGGCGTGGAGAAAAAAAACCAAGCTCCCCTGACCCTGTCCTGGTGCCGTAGTCGCACAGGTACTCATTGATGGCCCTCTGCTGCGTGTGCAGCCGCTGCAGCATGGCCAACGTTGAGTTCCACCTGGTGGGCATGTCACATATAAGGCGGTTCTTGGGCAGGTTCAACTCCTTTTGCAGCTCAGCCAGGCGAGCACTGGCATTATAAGATCTGCGGAAATGCACACAGACTTTCCTGGCCTGCCTCAGGACATCCTGTAAGCCCGGGTACCTGCCCAAGAACCGCTGCACCACCAGGTTAAGGACGTGAGCCACACAGGGCACATGGGTCAGTTGTCCCTGTCGGAGGGCGGAGAGGAGGTTGGTGCCATTGTCGCAAACCACCATTCCTGGCTTAAGCTGGCGTGGCGTCAACCACCTCTCGGCCTGGCCCTGAAGAGCAGACAGGACCTCTGCCCCAGTGTGGCTACTGTCCCCCAAACACACCAGCGCAAGCACGGCATGGCATCTTTTTGCCTGCGTACTTGCGTAGCCCCGTGAACGGCTACGGAGCACCGCTGGTTCATAGGACAAACCACAGGAAGAGGCCATGGAGGAAGAAGAAGAGGAGGGGGTGGAGGAGAGAGGTGTGTCACAACCAGTAGTAGCATTTTGGAGGCGTGGCGGTGGGACAACCTCCAACACTACTGCACCTTGTCCTGCATCCTTCCCAGCTGCCAAAAGAGTGACCCAATGGGCCGTGAAAGAAAGGTAACGTCCCTGTCCATGCCTGCTGGACCATGAGTCAGCGGTAATATGCACCTTACCGCTGACCGCCCTGTCCAGCGAGGCCAAGACATTGCCTTCCACATGCCGGTAGAGAGCCGGAATAGCCTTCCGTGAGAAAAAGTGGCGTTTGGGAACCTGCCACTGAGGAACCGCACATTGCACAAACTCACGGAAGGGGGCCGAGTCTACCAACTGAAAAGGCAGCAGTTGAAGCGCTAGCAATTTAGCCAAGCTAGCATTCAACCGCTGGGCATGTGGATGGCTGGGAGTGAACTTCTTTCGACGGTCCAGCAGCTGGGGCAGGGAAATTTGCCTGCTAGAATCGGACGTCGGTGTACTGCTAGCAGAGTGGCCGCAAGTACTTGGCTGTGACACACCTAATTCTACACCTTCATTCCTCTCAGTGCATGTTTCAGAGAGGACTGAAGTTATAGTGGGGTTGGAGATCCCAGCTGATGCGGTGCAAGGAGAGGTCCGCTTTGTTCTTTGGTGTGGGTCTTTGAGGTAGGCTTGCCAACGAGCTGCATGGCAGGTCAACATATGTCTGGTCAGGCATGTGGTACCCAAGCGGCTGATGTTTTGGCCACGCGATATACGCTTGAGACATATGTTGCAAACAGCAGCTGTGCGATCTGATGCACTAGCCTCAAAAAAGGCCCACACCAAAGAACTTTTTGAATGACGGGCAGAGGCAGCGCCCTGCACAGGCGGAGCTCTGCGGTGTGATTCCGTCGGTGTACTGCCCTTACGCTGGCCACCAAAGGGCATCCTGCCTCGTTGGAGATGTGCCTCCTCCTCATCCTCCTCCTCCTCCTCTCTCCTATTAGGCACCCACGTGGAGTCAGTGACCTCATCATCACCTCCCTCCTCATCACTGGAGGCAATCTGGCAGTATGCTGCAGCTGCTGGAACATGACTGCCAGATTGGTGTCCTTCTTGAGCATCCCCTCTGTCTGCTCTCACGCTACTGCCTTCCTCTAGCTGGGTTTCATCATCAGACCCTTCGAAACGCTGGGCATCCTCCTGGAGCATGTACCCAACACTGTGCTGAAACAGTTCGGGGGACTCCTCAGGAGGAGGACATGGTGGGTCTAGGGAAGGAGTGACTGATGATGAGTCTGACATTGATACCAGGGAAGAGGACGCTTTGGCAGCTGCTTTTCCAGTACCCTGAGCCTGGGTGAGAGAGGATGAGGAGGAGGAGGAGGGCTTGGTCATCCACTCTACCAAGTCTTCGGCATGATGTGGCTCAACATGTCCAGCTGCCGAAAAGAAGGACAAGCGTGTCCCATGGCCATGTGCTGATGACAATGCACCGCGTCCACGACCAGCACTGTTGCCCCCAGACACAGAGCCTGCTTGCCCTCTTTTATTGCCTCCTGACTGTCTGCCTCTCCTTGTTTGCCTTCCAGACATTCTAATAGATGGCCTGCAGGGAGATGGGAAAAAAGCAATAAGGGCTACCTTCAGGTGTCCTTCTCTGTCCCTTGAAACAAGGACTTTGACAGTGAAAGAAACTGACACACTCTCCCTACCTACAGTTTTCTGTCCCTAGAAAAAATGTTTTTTTTAAGCACAATTTAGCACAAGGAGAATTACCTCACTGTCCTTCCAGGTCCCTGGAAACAAGGACTTTGACAGTGAAAGAAACTGACACACTCTCCCTACCTACAGTTTTCTGTCCCTAGAAAAAATGTTTTTTTTAAGCACAATTTAGCACAAGGAGAATTACCTCACTGTCCTTCCAGGTCCCTGGAAACAAGGACTTTGACAGTGAAAGAAACTGACACACTCTCCCTACCTACAGTTTTCTGTACCTAGAAAAAATGTTTTTTTTAAGCACAATATAGCACAAGGAGAATTCACTCACTGTCCTTCCAGGTCCCTGGAAACAAGGACTTTGACAGTGAAAGAAACTGACACACTCTCCCTACCTACAGTTTTCTGTCCCTAGAAAAAATGTTTTTTTTAAGCACAATTTAGCACAAGGAGAATTACCTCACTGTCCTTCCAGGTCCCTGGAAACAAGGACTTTGACAGTGAAAGAAACTGACACACTCTCCCTACCTACAGTTTTCTGTCCCTAGAAAAAATGTTTTTTTTAAGCACAATTTAGCACAAGGAGAATTACCTCACTGTCCTTCCAGGTCCCTGGAAACAAGGACTTTGACAGTGAAAGAAACTGACACACTCTCCCTACCTACAGTTTTCTGTCCCTAGAAAAAATGTTTTTTTTAAGCACAATTTAGCACAAGGAGAATTACCTCACTGTCCTTCCAGGTCCCTGGAAACAAGGACTTTGACAGTGAAAGAAACTGACACACTCTCCCTACCTACAGTTTTCTGTCCCTAGAAAAAATGTTTTTTTTAAGCACAATTTAGCACAAGGAGAATTACCTCACTGTCCTTCCAGGTCCCTGGAAACAAGGACTTTGACAGTGAAAGAAACTGACACACTCTCCCTACCTACAGTTTTCTGTCCCTAGAAAAAATGTTTTTTTTAAGCACAATATAGCACAAGGAGAATTCACTCACTGTCCTTCCAGGTCCCTGGAAACAAGGACTTTGACAGTGAAAGAAACTGACACACTCTCCCTACCTACAGTTTTCTGTCCCTAGAAAAAATGTTTTTTTTAAGCACAATTTAGCACAAGGAGAATTACCTCACTGTCCTTATAGGTCCCTGGAAACAAGGACTTTGACAGTGAAAGAAACTGACACACTCTCCCTACCTACAGTTTTCTGTCCCTAGAAAAAATGTTTTTTTTAAGCACAATTTAGCACAAGGAGAATTACCTCACTGTCCTTCCAGGTCCCTGGAAACAAGGACTTTGACAGTGAAAGAAACTGACACACTCTCCCTACCTACAGTTTTCTGTCCCTAGAAAAAATGTTTTTTTTAAGCACAATTTAGCACAAGGAGAATTACCTCACTGTCCTTCCAGGTCCCTGGAAACAAGGACTTTGACAGTGAAAGAAACTGACACACTCTCCCTACCTACAGTTTTCTGTCCCTAGAAAAAATGTTTTTTTTAAGCACAATTTAGCACAAGGAGAATTACCTCACTGTCCTTCCAGGTCCCTGGAAACAAGGACTTTGACAGTGAAAGAAACTGACACACTCTCCCTACCTACAGTTTTCTGTCCCTAGAAAAAATGTTTTTTTTAAGCACAATTTAGCACAAGGAGAATTACCTCACTGTCCTTCCAGGTCCCTGGAAACAAGGACTTTGACAGTGAAAGAAACTGACACACTCTCCCTACCTACAGTTTTCTGTCCCTAGAAAAAATGTTTTTTTTTAAGCACAATTTAGCACAAGGAGAATTACCTCACTGTCCTTCCAGGTCCCTGGAAACAAGGACTTTGACAGTGAAAGAAACTGACACACTCTCCCTACCTACAGTTTTCTGTCCCTAGAAAAAATGTTTTTTTTAAGCACAATATAGCACAAGGAGAATTCACTCACTGTCCTTCCAGGTCCCTGGAAACAAGGACTTTGACAGTGAAAGAAACTGACACACTCTCCCTACCTACAGTTTTCTGTCCCTAGAAAAAATGTTTTTTTTAAGCACAATTTAGCACAAGGAGAATTACCTCACTGTCCTTCCAGGTCCCTGGAAACAAGGACTTTGACAGTGAAAGAAACTGACACACTCTCCCTACCTACAGTTTTCTGTCCCTAGAAAAAATGTTTTTTTTAAGCACAATTTAGCACAAGGAGAATTACCTCACTGTCCTTCCAGGTCCCTGGAAACAAGGACTTTGACAGTGAAAGAAACTGACACACTCTCCCTACCTACAGTTTTCTGTCCCTAGAAAAAATGTTTTTTTTAAGCACAATATAGCACAAGGAGAATTCACTCACTGTCCTTCCAGGTCCCTGGAAACAAGGACTTTGACAGTGAAAGAAACTGACACACTCTCCCTACCTACAGTTTTCTGTCCCTAGAAAAAATGTTTTTTTTAAGCACAATTTAGCACAAGGAGAATTACCTCACTGTCCTTCCAGGTCCCTGGAAACAAGGACTTTGACAGTGAAAGAAACTGACACACTCTCCCTACCTACAGTTTTCTGTCCCTAGAAAAAATGTTTTTTTTAAGCACAATATAGCACAAGGAGAATTACCTCACTGTCCTTCCAGGTCCCTGGAAACAAGGACTTTGACAGTGAAAGAAACTGACACACTCTCCCTACCTACAGTTTTCTGTCCCTAGAAAAATGTTTTTTTTAAGCACAATATAGCACAAGCACAAAACACACTGACACTCTCCCTACCTATCCTTCTCTTTCCCTAAACTAAAGGAATCCAGGTTAAGCAAGAAAGAAATAAAAGTCACTGTCCCTGCCTATGCTGCTCTATCCCTGCTCCGGAACACACTACACTAGGCCGCCGTGCTGGCGGCCTTTTATAGTGTGGGGCGTGTACTAAACCCCCTCAGCAATAATTGGCCACAGGCATCCTGCCTGTGGCCAATCATTGCTCTCCTCGCTGCCGGCGCTGTGATTGGCCAAGCATGCGGGGTCACAGTGCATGCTTGGCCAATCACAGCGCCTGGATGACACTGCGATGGCGTAGTGCATTGTGGGCCGTTCGCGTCACTCGAATTTGGCGCGAACGGCCCAAATCGTTCGATCTCCGTCGAACGATCGAACAGCCGATGTTCGAGTCGAACGTATGTTCGACTCGAACACGAAGCTCATCCCTAGTTCCTGTCTGCTGCCCAGCTCGATGTGTTCCTGTCTGCTGCCCAGCTCAATGTGTTCCTGTCTGCTGCCCAGCTCGATGACCCGGAGCCTGCTGCCCAGCTCGATGACCCGGAGCCTGCTGCCCAGCTCGATGACCCGGAGCCTGCTGCCCAGCTCGATGACCCGGAGCCTGCTGCCCTGTTCGATGACCCGGAGCCTGCTGCCCTGTTCGATGACCCGGAGCCTTCTGCCCAGCTCGATGACCCGGAGCCTTCTGCCCAGCTCGATGACCCGGAGCCTGCTGCCCAGCTCGATGACCCGGAGCCTGCTGCCCAGCCCGATGTGTTCCTGTCTGCTGCCCAGCCTGATGTGCCACTGTCTGCTGCCCTGCCTGGTGTGCCCCTGTCTGCTGCCCAGCTTGATTGATGTGACCTTGCTTATTGCCATGAACTCCCCCCAGCAACAGTTCGTTGGAGTGTCCGGAGGCCGCTCCTTTGAGGGGGGTACTGTCAGGAAAGGCTTCACCCGCTGGTGGTGCTGTTGGTCCTTTGGACTGCAGTACTAGTGTCCGCCAGCAGGTGTCCTCCTGCAGCCAATATCCTTGTTGGAGGATCTCACCTGCTGGTGGTAATGCATGATACATGGACTGCAGTACCGGCATCCACCAGCGGGTGTATTCTGGCAGTATGGGACAGGCAGCACTTCCTGTGGTCAGCTGTGACTTGAAGCCAATTAGCCTTCCTATAAATACCCGGCGAGCACAAGCACTCCTTGCCCTGGTATCAACCTTGTGCCCTGACCTGTAGCCTGTCTACTTGAACCTCGATTCCTGTAACCCTGATTCCTGTAACCTGAACCTGTAACCTGAACCTGAACTTGTTGTGTCTGTCCTGATCCCTGCTCTGCAGCCTGGTTGCCCCTGCTTGATCCTGTCTCCCTGTCCTGATCCATCCATCCGTCCTCTCCCTGTTCTGTGTTTCTTACCCCATCTGCTGATCTCCCTGTGTATGACCTTGGCCTGGCTAACGTTTATGCTTCTGGAATACCCCTTTGTCCATCTGCCTACCTGCTGTGTATGACCCTGGCCTGGCCCTGTCTATGATTCTGGTTTCCCCATTACTTGTACATACTTGTCTGTTACTGTTATTATTTGTGGGTTCTGTTTGGTATTGGTTATTGTGCACTGTGTGGTTTGGAGGTGGTTGTATCTATATTATTTCACTTATCTTTAATAAATCATTATATTTCACTTCTACACGTTTGGGTTTCCTTTGTTGCAGTTCACATAGTTCTGGTCTTACCTGATATGTGACAGTCGGTAAGATAAGGTCCGCAACCTTACCCTTGTACCGTGGATCAAGGAGAGTGGCCAGCCAGTAATGGTCCCTCTCCTTGATCCGAAGAATACGAGGATCCTTCCGCAGACTTTGCAGGATCAGGGAGGTCATGCAGCGTAGGTTAGCTGAGGCATTCGGTCCGGAGTCCTCTGGGTCACTAAGGACGACATTATCCGCAGCCACATCATCCCTAAAAGACTGCTGCTGTTGATGCTGAGTGCCAGGCTCCACCTCCATGCTGACACAATCCTCCTCCTCCTCCTCGTCATCTTCCTGTGCGATGGGTGGGACAGAAGGAACACTGTCTGGGTAAAGGGGGCCTTGAGAGGCAAGGAAGTTCTCCTCTTCCTGCCTCTGTTCTGCCTCAAGTGCCCTGTCCATTATTCCACGCAGCGTATGCTCCAACAGGTGGACAAGAGGTACAGTGTCACTGATGCATGCACTGTCACTGCTCACCATCCTCGTGGCCTCCTCAAATGGTGCCAGGACAGTGCATGCATCCCTGATCATGCGTGGTGAAAAAAAACAGAGCTCCCCTGACCCTGTCCTGGTGCCGTAGTCGCACAGGTACTCATTGATGGCCCTCTGCTGCGTGTGCAGCCGCTGCAGCATGGCCAACGTTGAGTTCCACCTGGTGGGCATGTCACATATAAGGCGGTTCTTTGGCAGGTTCAACTCCTTTTGCAGCTCAGCCAGCCGAGCACTGGCATTATATGATCTGCGGAAATGCACACAGACTTTCCTGGCCTGCCTCAGGACATCCTGTAAGCTCGGGTACCTGCCCAAGAACCGCTGCACCACCAGGTTAAGGAGGGCTTACTGCTTACCAGATAAAGGACAAATAACCACAGTCGGCTATGACCCAGCCACGGCCTTTACATAGAAGGGAGATCCAAGGTTACCACAGACACTCCTCCAATAATTAGGTACCTCTTGATGGCTCAATGGTACAAAAATAAAAAAGTGGGGACATAGAATAATACCGTTTCACAGGTATAGGAAAGTCAAGCACCACCACTGTGAATGTGGAAACCAAACGTAAATATATCCCTGATAGTACTGGCTCCTTACTGGACGCAAGGAAAGGGCTCACGATCAACTATAACCTGACCACGGCCTTTGTCCTGCACGAATCGGCCCGATTCTGATTCACGGAACTCTCCTCACAGGTACCAAAGTGCCACCGATATTCCATATACAATACCAAAAGAAGGATCCCATTGAGAACGTCATATATGACGAACCGCGTCTGGGGGACACTCAGTGACGTCACCACGCAGCTCGACTGAGGAAGGGCTTTCATTAATGCTGGCCGGCATGTTTTAATACTTCATACTACTTTATGTTTGTAAGTACGCTACTTTTATTTAATAAATGTTTTTGAGGGTATTACTCTATGGTCTCCCCCCTCCTTCTTTTGGTATTGTATATGGAATATCGGTGGCACTTTGGTACCTGTGAGGAGAGTTCCGTGAATCAGAATTGGGCCGATTCGTGCAGGACAAAGGCCGTGGTCAGGTTATAGTTGATCGTGAGCCCTTTCCTTGCGTCCAGTAAGGAGCCAGTACTATCAGGGTGATATTCACGTTTGGTTTCCACATTCATGGTGGTGGTGCTTGACTTTCCTATACCTGTGAAACGGTATTATTCTATGTCCCCTCTTTTTTATTTTTGTACCATTGAGCCATCAAGAGGTCCCTAATTATTGGAGGAGTGTCTGTGGTAACCTTGGATCTCCCTTCCATGTAAAGGCCGCGGCTGGGTCATAGCCGACTGTGGTTATTTGTCCTTTATCTGGTAAGCAGTCACTTCTAATGGTGTTGATGCCCAGCAGGATGTGTTAATGTACAGGACTGTTGGATACACTATAGCCCATTGATTTTTCTTCCCTGGATTTTCTCCATCTGGAGGATATACCTCTTTGGACTTATATTAAATAATACACATTAGGATATTTTCATTTTTGGCACAGTTTTTTTCTTTATATTTTCTGCCTATGTTTATCACATTATTGCTGCTGCCTACATTTGTGTAATATTTAATCCTAGCGCAGTTTTCTTTTTCCCGAAAATAAGGACAAGCGTGTCCCATGGCCACGTGCTGATGACGATGCACCGCGTCCACGACCAGCACTGTTGTCTCTGGACACAGAGCCTGCTTGCCCTCTTTTATTGGCTCCTGACTGTCTGCCTCTTCTTGTTGGCCTTCCAGACATAGTAATGGACTGCAGGGAGATGGGAAAACCAGGAATTGGAGTAGTGTATATTGTGCTGGAGGCACACAACACCCACTAACTCCTGCAGATGCCTTTATTAGAGAACACCAGCAATAAAGGGTAGATACAGGTGTATACTGTGCTGTGCTGGAGGGACACAACACCCACTAACTCCTGCAGATGCCTTTATTAGAGAACACCAGCAATAAAGGGTAGATACAGGTGTATACTGTGCTGTGCTGGAAGGACACAACACCCACTAACTCCTGCAGGTGCCTTTATTAGAGAACACCAGCAATAAAGGGTAGATACAGGTGTATACTGTGCTGTGCTGGAGGGACACAACACCCACTAACTCCTGCAGATGCATTTATTAGAGAACACCAGCAATACAGGGTAGATACAGGTGTATACTGTGCTGTGCTGGAGGGACACAACACCCACTAACTCTTGCAGATGCCTTTATTAGAGAACACCAGCAATACAGGGTAGATACAGGTGTATACTGTTCTGTGCTGGAGGGACACAACACCCACTAACTCCTTCAGATGCCTTTATTAGAGAACACCAGCAATAAAGGGTAGATACAGGTGTATACTGTGCTGTGCTGGAGGGACACAACACCCACTAACTCCTGCAGGTGCCTTTATTAGAGAACACCAGCAATAAAGGGTAGATACAGGTGTATACTGTGCTGTGCTGGAGGGACACAACACCCACTAACTCCTGCAGATGCCTTTATTAGAGAACACCAGCAATACAATATAGAAACAGGTGTATACTGTGCTGTGCTGGAGGGACACAACACCCACTAACTCCTGCAGATGCCTTTATTATAGAACACCAGCAATAAAGGGTAGATACAGGTGTATACTGTGCTGTGCTGGAGGGACACAACACCCACTAACTCCTGCAGATGCCTTTATTAGAGAACACCAGCAATAAAGGGTAGATACAGGTGTATGCTGTGCTGTGCTGGAGGGACACAACACCCACTAACTCCTGCAGATGCCTTTATTAGAGAACACCAGCAATACAGGGTAGATACAGGTGTATACTGTGCTGTGCTAGAGGGACACAACACCCACTAACTCCTGCAGATGCCTTTATTAGAGAACAACAGCAATAAAGGGTAGATACAGGTGTATACTGTGCTGTGCTGGAGGGACACAACACCCACTAACTCCTGCAGATGCCTTTATTAGAGAACACCAGCAATAAAGGGTATATACAGGTGTATACTGTGCTGGGGCACACAACACCCACTAACTCCTGCAGATGCCTGTATTATAGAACAGCAAAAAAGTGTAGATACAGGTGTATAATGTGCTGGGGCACACAACACCCACTAACTCCTGCAGATGCCCGAGAAAAGAACACACTGTCCCTGCCTGCCTATCTAGCTTAGAGAACAGTAATAAAGGGTAGATACAGGTGTATACTGTGCTGGGGCACACAACACCCACTAACTCCTGCAGATGTCTGAGAAAAGAACACACTGTCCCTGCCTATCTAGCTTAGAGAACAGCAATAAAGGGTAGATACAGGTGTATACTGCGCTGGAGGCACACAACACCCACTAACTCCTGCAGATGCCTGAGAAAAGAACACACTGTCCCTGCCTGCCTATCTAGCTTAGAGAACAGTAATAAAGGGTAGATACAGGTGTATACTGTGCTGGGGCACACAACACCCACTAACTCCTGCAGATGCCTGAGAAAAGAACACACTGTCCCTGCCTGCCTATCTAGCTTAGAGAACAGTAATAAAGCGTAGATACAGGTGTATACTGTGCTGGGGCACACAACACCCACTAACTCCTGCAGATGCCTGAGAAAAGAACACACTGTCCCTGCCTATCTAGCTTAGAGAACAGCAAAAAAGGGTAGATACAGGTGTATACTGCGCTGGAGGCACACAACACCAACTAACTCCTGCAGATGCCTGAGAAAAGAACACACTGTCCCTGCCTGCCTATCTAGCTTAGAGAACAGCAATAAAGGGTAGATACAGGTGTATACTGCGCTGAAGGCACACAACACCCACTAACTCCTGCAGATGCCTGAGAAAATAACACACTGTCCCTGCCTATCTAGCTTAGAGAACAGTAATAAAGGGTAGATACAGGTGTATACTGTGCTGGGGCACACAACACCCACTAACTCCTGCAGATGCATGAGAAAAGAACACACTGTCCCTGCCTATCTAGCTTAGAGAACAGTAATAAAGGGTAGATACAGGTGTATACTGTGCTGGGGCACACAACACCCACTAACTCCTGCAGATGCCTTAGAAAAGAACACACTGTCCCTGCCTGCCTATCTAGCTTAGAGAACAGTAATAAAGGGTAGATACAGGTGTATACTGTGCTGGGGCACACAACACCCACTAACTCCTGCAGATGCCTGAGAAAAGAACACACTGTCCCTGCCTATCTAGCTTAGAGAACAGCAATAAAGGGTAGATACAGGTGTATACTGTGCTGGAGGCACACAACACCCACTAACTCCTGCAGATGCCTGAGAAAATAACACACTGTCCCTGCCTGCCTATCTAGCTTAAAGAACAGCAATTAAGGTTAGATACAGGTGTATACTGCGCTGGAGGCACACAACACCCACTAACTCCTGCAGATGCCTGAGAAAAGAACACACTGTCCCTGCCTATCTAGCTTAGAGAACAGTAATAAAGGGTAGATACAGGTGTATACTGTGCTGGGGCACACAACACCCACTAACTCCTGCAGATGCATGAGAAAAGAACACACTGTCCCTGCCTATCTAGCTTAGAGAACAGTAATAAAGGGTAGATACAGGTGTATAATGTGCTGGGGCACACAACACCCACTAACTCCTGCAGATGCCTGAGAAAAGAACACACTGTCCCTGCCTGCCTATCTAGCTTAGAGAACAGTAATAAAGGGTAGATACAGGTGTATACTGTGCTGAGGCACACAACACCCACTAACTCCTGCAGATGCCTGAGAAAAGAACACACTGTCCCTGCCTATCTAGCTTAGAGAACAGCAATAAAGGGTAGATACAGGTGTATACTGCGCTGGAGGCACACAACACCCACTAACTCCTGCAGATGCCTGAGAAAAGAACACACTGTCCCTGCCTGCCTATCTAGCTTAGAGAACAGCAATAAAGGGTAGATACAGGTGTATACTGCGCTGGAGGCACACAACTCCCACTAACTCCTGCAGATGCCTGAGAAAAGAACACACTGTCCCTGCCTGCCTATCTAGCTTAGAGAACAGCAATAAAGGGTAGATACAGGTGTATACTGCGCTGGAGGCACACAACACCCACTAACTCCTGAAGATGCCTGAGAAAAGAACACACTGTAGAACACACTGTCCCTGCCTATGTAGCTCTTTCCCTGCACGCCGGAACACACTACACAAGGCCTCCGCGCTGACAGCCTTTTATAGTGTGGGGCGTGTACTAAACTCCCCTGAGCTATGATTGGCTCTCCTCGCTACCGGCGCTGTGATTGGCCAAGCATGCGGGGTCACAGTGCATGCTTGGCCATTCACAGCGCCGGCAATGCAGTGCGATGGCACAGTGCATTGTGGGCCGTTCGCGTCACACGAATTTGGCGCAAACGGCCCACAAAGTTCTGGTTTCGCCGAACAGGCGAACAGGCGATGTTCGAGTCGAACATGCGTTCGACTCGAACACCGAGCTCATCCCTATAGAGGAGTATCAGAATTAGCATCTTTTTTCTGTAAAAAGCCATATTTAATTATTCATAGGGTGGTATTGCACCCTCACCCAACCTTTTTCGCTGCCTAAGGTGGTATCAGGATTTCATCTGAACCAAGATGTTGTCCTGCCGTCCTTTGTCCAGATCCGCATTCTGCGGAAGAAAGGTTGTTACACTCTCTTATTGTAGTAAGAGCAGTCAAGGTCTATCTGAAAGCGATTGTTTTGATACGAAAAGCTGATGCTTTGTTTGTGCTGCCGGAAGGTCCCAAAAAAGGGCCAGGCAACGTCGAAATCCTCTATCCCCAAGTGGATTCGGCAAGTCAAGTTATTGTTCAGGCTTATGGTTTCAAGATGAAAATTCTTTTTTTCATGTAAGAGCGCACTCGGCTAGAGCAGTAAGTGCTTCATGGACAGTGCATCACCAGGCCTCCATGGCTCAGATCTTCAAGACTGCAACTTGATCTTCCATCCATACATTCACCGAATTCTATCAACTGGATGTGAAGGGCATGAGGATATCGCGTTCGGGCGCAGTGTGCTGCAGGCAGCAGTATAGGTCCTCACGTCAGCATGGAGGTGGAGCCTGGCACTCAGCATCATCAGCAGCAGTCTTTTAGGGATGATTTACAGTCCCAAGAAACCAGTGGACTTGTACGTGGCTGGGAGGAGGTGGCTGCGGATCATGTCGTCCTTAGTGACCCAGAGGACTCAGGACTGAATGCCTCAGCTAACCTACGCTGCATGGCCTCCCTGATCCTGCAAAGTCTGCGGAAGGATCCTCGTATTCTTCGGATCAATGAGAGGGACCATTACTGGCTGGCCACTCTCCTTGATCCACGGTACAAGGGTAAGGTTGCGGACCTTATCTTACCGTCGCAGAGGGAGCAGAGGATGAGACAACTCCGGGAGGCCTTGCAGAAAGGTCTGTGCAACACGTTCCCAGAGACTGGGAGGTTACAAACTCCTGGTCCTGGACCACGAGTTGCTGAGGCTTCGGTCAGTCAAAGAAGGAGCGGTGGGGAAGGTGGCCGTCTGACCGAAGCGTTCAGACAATTCTTTAGTCTGCAGCCCCAAGGTATGATCGGTTCCAGCAACCATCACCAGCGTCTGATATACATGGTGCAGGAATACCTAGGGGCAAGGTCAGACTTGGACACCTTCCCCACCGAAAATCCTCTGGCTTACTGGGTCTTGAGGATGGATCACTGGCCAGAGCTTGCACAGTATGCAATTGAGCTACTGGCCTGTCCTGCATCCAGCGTTCTTTCAGAACGCACATTCAGTGCTGCTGGAGGATTTGTCACGGATCACAGGGTGCGTCTGTCCACCGACTCTGTTGATCGACTGACCTTCATAAAGATGAACCAGTCTTGGATCACCACCAGCTACCAAACACCTGAAGCTGATATAACAGACTAATTTATTTTCAAATGTCACATCCCTTCAAGACTGATGCTAATGCTGAGAGACTGTCCTGTTATGTTGACTGACTATCCTCCTCCTCCTCAATGATCCGATTGACGATGATAGCTTGGAAGAACATTTTTGTTTCTGGGTGCCGCCACCAGTGGCTAAGGCCCAATTTTTCAGCCCCTGTTTAACAGGGGTGTGTTATTACAATTTTTTATGCAATGCTTTGCAGCAGGGCTCATTCCTGCACTCCAACTAGAGTATCTGGGAGTGGTTGCAGTGTCGTGGCACCAGCACCAGTGGCTAAGGCCCAATTTTTCAGCCCCTGTTTAACAGGGGCGTGTCATTAAAATTTTTGATGCAATACTTTGCAACAGGGCTCATTGCTGTGCTCCAAGTACAGTATCTGTGAGGGGTTGCAGTGTTGTGGCACCAGTGCCCAAGGCCCAATTTTTCTGCCCCTGTTTAACAGGGGCATGTAATTACAATTCTTGATCTAATAATTCACAGCAGGGCCCATTCCTGCGCCCACCAAGACTAACTGTGAGGCCTTACAGTGTTGTGTCAACACCACCACCACCACCAAAGGCCCAATTTTTCAGACCCTGTTCAACAGGGGCATGCAATTACAACTCTTGATCTAATAATTCACAGCAGGGCCCATTCATGCGCCCACCAAGAGTAACTGTGAGGGCTCACAGTGTTGTGGCAACACCAACATGTAAGGGGCAAATTTCAGCTGAGTATATACGGCAGGCCCCTACTTTCAAACATCTAACTTACAAACGACTCCTCCTTGCAAACGGAAGGATACAACAGGAAGTGAGAGGAAATCTACCCCTAGGAAGGCAAATTCTCTCCTGTAAGAGTTAATATGGGAAAAAAAGTGTCTCCTCTCCACTGATGCTTTATCACCAATTCTTGTTTCAATAAAAACCACAAATTTTCAAAAAACATTTGTCATTAGGACGGAAAGTGAGGTGAACTGTTCTGAACAGGTGCACACTGCACAGACAGCAAAACAAATGTTACAGGGGTGATAACCCTTCCCTATGTTTTCCAAAAAGCTTAAAAATAGATTTTTTGCCTGGAGCTACACTTAAACAATGTACCTGTTCAAAATTACAAACAGATTCTACATAAGAACAAACCTACAGACCCTGTCTTGTATGCACCACCTGTATACGGCTGTTCAGAGTATATAGGGCCTTTTTTATTTTGTGTGCGGGGTTCCCCTTAATATCCATACAAGACCCAAAGGGGCTGGTAATGGGCTGGGGTAGGGGGGTGTGTGATGGGGTAGCTATGCCATTTTTCTTAAAGATTTTCATCCATATTACCGGGACCAGACATTACATTAAAGCCGCAAGCAGTTTTAAATGGCTTTTTTTCCTTTAGAAATGTAATTTTGTGCAGGGACAGTTCTAAACACGGGAAACACGTGGCACTTCACAGGCATACTTTAGACACCCCCCAGGTACGATATTTAAAGGAATATTTGACTTTTTTTTCACTTTATGCATCATTAAAATGACTGCTCCAGAAAAACGGCCGTTTTTAAAACTTCTTTTTTGCATTGATACAAGTCCCCTGGTGCAGAACCCGGGTTCCCAAACCCTTTTTAGGACAATAACATGCATAATAGTCGTTATAATTAGCACTTTAGATTTCGAACGTTCGCATCCATTGTATTTAATAGGGTTCTAAAGTTCGTGCAAACTTTCGGTCCGTTCGCGGGTTCTGGTGCGAACCGAACCCGGGGGTGTTCGGCTCATCACTAGTCAATACACCTATTTTGCCTTAGCCTTTTGCATCAAGATAGTTCCTTCATTTTGAATGGGCTTGCGCCACACCTTAGCGTATGGTAAAAATCTCATAATGTTTTTTTTTTTTAATGCATGGCTTGTTCCGTGTGGTGCATTGTGGAGCAGGTATGTTGTCTGCTTCTATAATAGTGCATTAAGGTGCATGTGGTTCACAGGTTACTGTGCATATTGGTTGTCACAACACATAAATGTGAAGGGCCCATTAATGTAAACCGGCTATTTTTTTCTATTCAGGAGAAACTAACATGTTCATATTGTACGTCACCTCCTCTGCTACTAATGTTAACCTTCTCCATTCTCTCCCACTGTCCTGATCACCCACCAGAGCATGGGTAAAAGGTTGTCTATAAACTCAGTGCCATTTGGAAATTACAAAGGGCTAAGGTTCTTCTCCATGCTGTCATGGAACATTGCTAGGATCTCTAGATTGTCAACTCAGAAGCTTTGCACTGCATAGTGGGAAGAAGGTCAACTGCTCCTTCATATGCAGAAGTACCATATATTTTACAGGGTTCTGATTTGTGAACAGTGCAGAAGGGGCATGCGAGGAAGGCATTCACAGAGCAAATAAAAAGTGACAGATTTACTTTATTTCGAAAAACCGCGGAACACCCTGTAAAAGTCTATGGGAGAAATCTAAAGTGCTAATTTTAAAGGCTTATATGCAAGTTATTGTCATAAAAAGTGTTTGGGGACCCGGGTCCTGCCCCAGGGGACGTGTATCAATGCAATTTTTTTTTTTAAACGGACGTTTTTTCGGGAGCAGTGATTTTAATAATGCTTAAAGTGAAACAATCAAAGTGAAATATTCCTTAAAATTTCGTACCTATGGGGGTGTATAGTATGCCTGTAAAGCAGCGCTTGTTTCCCGTGCATAGAACTGTCCCTGCACAAAGTGTAATTTCTGAAGGAAAAAAAGTTATTTAAAAGCACTCGCGGCTATAATGAATTGTCGGCTCCCGGCAATACAGAGAAAAGTCATTGATAAAAAATAAATAAAAAATGTGTGGGGGTCCCCCCGAATTCAATTACCAGGCCCTTCATATTAGCCTTGATAATTAGCACTCTTGATTTTGAACGTTCGAGTCCATTGTATTTAATAGGGTTCTAAAGTTTGCACAAACTTTAGG
The DNA here is from genome assembly GCA_029206835.1 of Rana muscosa. Lineage (NCBI taxonomy): Eukaryota > Metazoa > Chordata > Amphibia > Anura > Ranidae > Rana > Rana muscosa. Next base: position 103,514,618 of record CM055122.1, on the reverse strand, counting down.
TCCGTTCGCAGGTTCTGGTGCGAACCAAACCGAACCGGAGGGTGTTCGGCTCATCCCTAGTTACCACTGTAGTTAGAGTGACTTTGACTAACTTAAAAAAATGAAATAAGAGAAAACAATGAATGCCTACCTATCCCATGGCCTGTACAGCTGGACTTTGCTTTTTTTGAAGATCCAAGTTTGCCAAACAACATTCAGCATAGGGAGTGTCCAATGCTGGCATATTTTTTTGTGCACTGTGGTTTCCTCCACCAGCCCCTATGTCATTACAGGCCACAGAGGCTGGCAGGAGGAACCCCAGAGTGCAATTCAAAACAACACATTCAACACACCCAGACATGTGCCAAATGCTCTGAAGATCTTTCAACAAGCTTAGACCAGCAATGAAGCAGAGTTCAGTGCTGTGGGACATATTTGTGATCAATGCTTTATTTGCAGAGAGTTGCTCATTTTTTTTTTTTTTTTTAAATAGAGATATAATCTCATTAACAGATAATGTTGCATCAGCCTCCTGCATGTGCAGTCTGGCAGAGATCTATAAATTAACAAAGTGTCTGGCCAGAATTAAAAATTCCTTGGCTAATAGGAAAGTTCATATTTATGTATTTCAGCTGTGTATTTAAGCTTTGTTTGAAGTTAAAATTTAAGAGACTCTAGTTCTTTCTTAGTTAACTGGACTAATTTATTGTATCTACTATAGCCATGGTGTAGACCTTTGGCACATTTTGTTTGGCACTCTGGGCCTGTGCAGATACTGATTAGGGATGAGCTTCGAATTTGAGTCGAACCCATGTTCGACTCGAACATCAGCTGTTCGACGTTCGTCAAATTTCGAACATTATGGGCCATTCGCGCCAAATTAGAGTGTTGCGTCATGGCCCATAATTCACTGCGGCATCGCAGTGCATTGCTGGCTGATGATTGGCCAAGCATGCACTATGACCCGCATGCTTTGGCCAATCACAGCGCGCAAAAAACGGAGAGCCATAATTGGCCAAAGCCAAGGTGTCATTTATTTTGAGTTAGATAGAGCAGGCAGGCGAGTCAGTTAGCTGCATTTACAGTGTGTAGAGGATATATACGCATCCTAGGTTTTTTATATATATTTACACACTGTATTCAGTTTAGCTAGATCCGTTCCTGTTATTCTCTATACCAGTGATATGTAATTAGCGGACCTCCAGCTGTTGCAAAACTACAAGTCCCATCATGCCTCTGCCTCTGGGTGTCATGCTTGTTGCTGTCAGAGTCTTGCTATGCCTCATGGGACTTGAAGTTCTGCAACAGCTGGAGGTCCACTAATTGCATATCCCTGCTCTATACTGACAGGCAGGCAGGTGATTGTGCTAGCTGCAGTGTTTCACTTAGTGTCCTTTGCACAGCGTTTACCTGAATACAATTGGTGGTGTTCTCATACCCATACCACATGCAGGGAGCTGCATTAATTTCATTTAGTGTACTGTCACTGTGTCCTTTGCACAGCGTTCACCTAAAGATACCTCAATACAATTAGTGGTGTTCCCATACTAAAACCACAGGCAGGGAGCTGCATTGATTTCATTTAGTGTACTGTCACTTTGTCCTTTGCACAGCGTTCACCTAAAAGGTACCTGAATACAATTGGTGGTGTTCTCATACCAATACCACAGGCAGGGAGCTGCTGTATTTTCAGTTAGTGTACTGTGTCCTCTGCACAGTGTGCACCTAAAACTAACTGAAGACAATTGCTGCTTTTCTCATACTAATACCACAGCAGGCAGTTGATTGTGCTAGCTGCAGTATAATCACTATAGATCTATATATATACATCCCACCTTTGTGCAGCTACATCTTACTGCAGGCCATTAGTATGTCTGGAAGGCAAACAAGGAGAGGCAGCCAGTCACGAGCCAATAAAAAAGGGCAAGCAGGCTCTGTGTCTAGAGGCAACAGTGCTGGTCGTGGACACGGTGCATCCTCATCAGCACGTGGCCGTGGGACATGCTTGTCCTTTTTTTTCGGCAGCTGGCCATGTTGAGCCGCACCATGCCGAAGACTTGGTAGAGTGGATGACCAAGCCGTCCTCATCCTCCTCATCCTCTCTCACCCAGGCTCAGGGTACTTTATCTGGCAAAGCAGCTGCCAAAGCGGCCTCTTCCCTCGACTCAATGGCATCAGTCACTCCTTCCCTAGCCCCACCATGTCCTCCTGAGGAGTCCCCCGAACTGTTTGACCACAGTGTTGGGTACATGCTCCAGGAGGATGCCCAGCGTTTTGAAGGCTCCGATGATGGTACCCAGCTAGAGGAAGGCAGTAACGTGAGCCCAGAGAGAGGGGGTGCCCAACAAGGACAGCAATCTGGCAGTCAAGTTCCCCCAGCTGCAGCATACTGCCAGATTTTCTCCAGTGATGAGGAGGGAGGGGATGATGAGGTCACTGACTCCACGTGGGTGCCTGATAGGAGAGAGGAGGAGGAGGAGGCACATCTCCAATGAGGCAGGATGCCCTCCAGGGGCCAGCTTAAGGGCAGCCAACCGACTGCATCACACCGCAGTGTTCCGCATGTTCAGGGCGCTGCTGTCTCTGCGCGTTATTCCAAAAGTTCTTTGGTGTGGGCCTTTTTTGAGACGTGTGCAGCAGATCGCACCGTTGCTATTTGCAACATATGTCTAAAGCGCATCTCGAGTGGCCAAAACATGAGCCGCTTGGGCACCACGTGCTTGACCAGACATATGTCGACCTGCCATGCAGTCCGTTGGCAAGCATACAAAAAAGACCCACACCAAAGAACAAAGCAAACCTCTCCTTGCTCCTCATCAGCTGGGATCTCCAACCCCACTATACCTTCAGTCCTCTCTGAAACCTGCACTGAGAGGAATGAAGGTGTAGAATTAGGTGTGTCACAGCCAAGTACTTGCGGGCAATATGCTATCGGTACACCGACGTCAGATTGTACCAGGAAAATTTCCCTGCCCCAGCTGCTGCACCGCCAAAAGAAGTTCGCTCCCAGCCATCCACATGCCCAGCAGTTGAATGCTAGCTTGGCTAAATTGCTAGCACTTCAACTGCTGCCTTTTCAGTTGGTAGACTCTGCCCCCTTCCGTGAGTTTGTGGAATGTGCGGTTCCTTTGTGGCAGGTTCCCAAACGCCACTTTACCTCACGGAAGGCAATTCCGGCTCTCTACCGGCTTGTGGAAGGCAATGTCTTGGCCTCGCTGGACAGGGCAGTCAGCGGTAAGGTGCATATTACAGCTGACTCATGGTCCAGCAGGCATGTACAGGGACGTTACCTATCTTTCACGGCGCATTGGGTGACTCTGCTGGCAGCTGGGAAGGATGCAGGACAAGGTGCAGTAGTGTTGGAGTAGTGTTGTTCCGCCACCACGCCTCCAAAATGCTAATACTGGTGATTCTGACACACCTCTTTCCTCCACCCCCTCCTCTTCTTCTTCGTCCATGGCCTCTTCCTGTGCTTTGTCCTCGGAACCAGCGGTGCTCCGTAGGCGTTCAAGGGGCTACGCAAGTACGCAGACAAAAAGATACCATGCGGTGCTTGAGCTGGTGTGCTTGTGGGACAGGAGCCACACTGGGGCAGAGATTCTGTCAGCTCTGCAGGGGCAGGCTCAGAGGTGGATGACGCCACGCCCGCTTAAGCCAGGAATGGTGGTTTCCGACAATGGCACCAACCTCCTCTCCGCCCTCCGACAGGGACAACAGACCCATGTGCCCTGTTTGGCTCACGTCCTTAACTTGGTGGTGCAGCGGTTCTTGGGCAGGTACCCGGGCTTACAGGAGGTCCTGAAGCAGGCCAGGAAATTCTGTGGGCATTTCCGACAGTCATATACAGCCAGTGCTCGGCTGGCTGACCTGCAAAAGGAATACAACCTGCCCAAAAAACGCCTAATCTGTGACATGCCCACCAGGTGGAACTCTACGTTGGCCATGCTTCAGCGGGCCATCAATGAGTACCTGTACGACTTTGGCACCAGGACAGGGTCAGGGGAGCTTGGATTTTTTTCCCCATGCCAGTGGGCCATGATCAGGGATGCATGCACTGTCCTGGCACCATTTGAGGAGGCCACGAGGATGGTGAGCAGTGACAGTGCATGCATCAGTGACACTGTCCCTCTTGTCCACCTGTCGGAGCATACGCTGCATGGAATAATGGACAGGGCACTTGAGGCAGAACAGAGGGAGGAAGAGGAGGACTTCCTTACCTCTCAAGGCCCCCTTTATCCAGACAGTGTTCCTGCTGGCCCGCCTATCACACAGGAAGAGGATGAGGAGGAGGAGGAGGATTGTGTCAGCATGGAGGTGGAGCCTAGCACTCAGCATCAGCAGCAGTCTTAAGGGATCAATTACAGTCCCAAGACACCCATGGACTTGTACGTGGCTGGGAGGAGGTGGCTGCGGATCATGTCGTCCTGAGTGACCCAGAGGACTCTGGACCGAATTCCTCAGCAAACCTACGCTGCATGGCCTCCCTGATCCTGCAAAGCCTGCGAAAGGATCCTCATATTCTTCCTATCAAGGAGGGGGATCATTACTGGCTGGCAACCCTCCTTGATTCACGGTACAAGGGTAAGGTTGCGGACCTTATCTTGTTGTCGCAGAGGGAGCAGAGTATGAAGCATCTTTGGGAGGCCTTGCAGAAAGGTCTGTGCAACGCGTTCCCAGAGACTGGGAGTTTACTAATTCCTGGTCCAGGACAATGTGTTGCTGGGGCTTCAGTCAGTCAAAGAAGAAGCGTTCAGACAATTTTTGTCTACTGGCCTGTCCTGCATCCAGCGTACTTTCGGAACGCACATTCAGTGCTGCTGGAGGCTTTGAAACCGATCACAGGGTGCGCCTGTCCACCGACTCGGTCGATCGACTGACCTTCATAAAAATGAATCAGTCTTGGATCACCACCAGCTATCAAGCACCTGATACTGATGTAACAGAATAATTTTCTTTGAAATGTCATATCCCTTCAAGACTGCCTATGCTGATGCAGAGTGACTATCCTGTTATGCTGAGTGACTATCCTCTTCCTCCTCAATGATCATGCTGATAGCATGTAAGAAAATTTTTGTTTCTGGGCACCGCCACCAGTGGCTAAGGCCCAATTTTTTAGCCCCTGTTTAAAAGGGGCGTGTAATTACAATTTTTAATGCAATACTTTGCAGCAGGGCTCATTCCTGCGCTCCAACTAGAGTATCTGTGAGGGGTTGCAGTGTTGTAGCACCAGCACCAGTGCCTAAGGCCCAATTTTTCTGCCCCTGTTTAACAGGGGCATGTAATTACAATTTTTGATGCAATACTTTGCAGCAGGGCTCATTCCTGCGCTTCAACTAGAGTATCTGTGAGGGGTAGTAGTGTTGTGGCACCAGCACCAGTGCCTAAGGCCCAATTTTTCAGCCCCTTTTTAACAGGGGCGTGTAATTACAATTTTGAATGCAATACTTTGCAGCAGGGCTCATTCCTGCGCTTCAACTAGAGTATCTGTGAGGGGTTGCAGTGTTGTGGCACCAGTGCCTAAGGCACAATTTTTATGCCCCTGTTCAACATGGGCATGTAATTACAATTCTTGATCTAATAACTCACAGCAGGACTCATTCCTGCGCCCACCAAGAGTAACTGTGAGGGCTTACAGTGTTGTGGCAACACCACCACCACCAAAGGCCCAATTTTTCTGCCCCTGTTAAACAGGGGCATGTAATTACAATTCTTGATATAATAGTTCACAGCAGGGCGTTCCAGTGCCCACCAAGAGTAACTGTGAGGGCTTACAGTGTTGTGGCAACACCAACACCTAAGGGCCAAATTTCTGCAGAGTATATACGGCAGGTCCCTACTTTCAAACATCCAACTTACAAACGACCCCTACTTGCAAACGGAAGGAGACAACAGGAAGTGAGAGGAAATCTACCCCTAGGAAGGGAAATTCTCTCCTGTAAGAGTTAATATGGGAAAAAGGTGTTTCCTCTCCACTGATGCTTTATCACCAATCCTTGTTTCAATAAAAACCCCAAATTTTCAAAAAACATTTGTCATTGGGACGGAAAGTGAGGTGAAATGTTCTGAACAGGTGAGCAGACAGCAAAACAAATGTTACAGGGGTGATAACCCTTCCCTATATTTTCCTAAAAGCTTAAAAATAGATTTTTTGGCTGGAGCTACACTTAAAAAATGTACCTGATCCAAATTACAAACAGATTCTACTTAAGAACAAACCTACAGTCCCTCTCTTGTTTGCACCACCTGTATACTGCTGTTCAGAGTATATAGGGCCTTTTTTTAATTTGGGTGCGGGGTTCCCCTTTATATCCATACAAGACCCAAAGGGGCTGGTAATGGGCTGGGGGTGGGGGGGTACCCATGCCATTTTTCTCAATGATTTTCATCCATATTGCCGGGACCAGACATTACATTAAAGCCGCAAGCAGTTTTATATGACTTTTTTTCCTTTAGAAATATCATTTTGTGCAGGGACAATTCTAAACACGGGAAACATGTGCCATTTCACAGGCATACAATAGACACCCCCCAGGTACGATATTTAAAGGAATATTTCACTTTTTTTTCACTTTAAGCATCATTAAAATCACTGCTCCCGAAAAAACGGCCGTTTTTAAAACTTTTTTTTGCATTGATACATGTCCCCTGGGGCAGAACCCGGGTCCCCAAACCCTTTTTAGGACAATAACTAACATATTAGCCTTCATAATTAGCACTTTTGATTTTGAACGTTCGAGTCCCATAAAATTTAATAGGGTTCTAAAGTTCGAGCAAACTTTCGTCCCTTCACAGGTTCTGGTGCGAACCGAACTGGGGGGTGTTCGGCTCATCCCTAATACTGATATGGGTTTCCCTGCTGCTGTGTTAAAGCAGAAATTTCTAGTAGTCTCTTGTATTTCTGCATTCTATGACTGTCTATTGAGGCACGTCCCCAGTTTCTAACAACTCCTATAGCATATTCACAGTCTCTGACAGTCTCTTGCAGCATTTTTGCAGTCTCTGACCATCTCTTGTATCGTGCCTGCAGTCTCCGACCATCTCTTGTATTATGTACAGAATCTCTAAACAGCTCTTGTATCATGATTGCAGCATCGATTGCAGTCCAGAATCTATGATCATCCCTTGTTTCATGATTGCAGCCTCCGACCATCTCTTGTATTATGTCCAGAATTTCTGATCATCTCTTGTATCATGATTGCAGCATCTGACCATTTCTTGCACAATGCATTATGTCCACAGTCCCTGACCATCTCTTTTATCATGTCTTCCGCTTCTGATTATCTCTTGTATCATGACTGAAATCCCTGACCATCTCCTGTATTATAGAGAAATATAGGTGGGACTTTGTAGGAGCCATGACTATACAGTACACAGGTCTCCATCCCTATTGTTTGGTAAGGAAGGGGAAAGGGGGAAAAGGGGCAACGGGACTTTATATGAAACAAAACACTTAGGTAGATTGAATCAATCAATATAGTTAGAATAATTTATTAACAACCATTGATTATCTATTATCTACCATAGGTACCCCCGATGTATAGCTGCTCCTGATGAGTGGAAACAATCCAAAAAACACGTCAAGATTTTCCTATTGGATGCTCTGCCACAGTAATCATGTGTCTACTATGGGTTTGATTTGTTTGAATCATCAATCAATTTTATATTGGCTACTATTTTTATACACTTTGAGTGCACTGCTGGTTCATTTCCAATCATGTGTAACAATGCTACTATATTATGAATTTTATTGTGCTTTGTATTTATCATGCCTATTAATTCTGCTAATTACATATTGATTTACTATTAATGTTATCTATTGCACTACACTCTTTTGTGTTGTTAATAAATTATTCTAACTATATTGATTGATTCAATCTACCTAAGTGTTTTGTTTCATATAAAGTCTCGTTGCCCCTTTCCCCTTCCTTACCATCTGCTGTATTATGTCCACAGTCTCTGATCATCTCTTGTATCATTTATTCTGCTTCTGATTATCTCCTATATCATGACTGCAGTCCCTAACCATCTCTTTGATAATACTTTTGTGTGTCTGTTGTCTTTAACACAGAATAGTCACTGAATGTTATGTGAGGTCCTTTGTTGAGGACCACAGTTGGGGCCCCCTACATGAAGAAAGTTTAAAACCGCTGCACTATAGTGTCACCTTCTGGGTGTCTACTGACTGACTGTGCAAACTTCACACTGGCCCTTATGCAACTTGGATTCTGTGCCTCTCCACTCTTTTTCCAGACTCTGGGACCTTGATTTCCAAATGAAATGCAAAATTTTCCACAGTCAGTGATGATTTGGGGAGCCATTTCATCTGCTGGTATTGGTCCGCTGTGTTTTATCAAGTCCAAAGTCAGTGCAGCCCTCTATCCGGAAATTCTAGAGCACTTCATGCTTCCCTCTGCTGATCAGCTTTATAGAGATGCTGATTTCATTTTCCAGCAGGACCTGCCACCTGTCCACACTGCCAAAAGTACAAACACCTGGTTAAAGAGGACGTAAACCCTCTAAAACTTTTTCTGCAAAACAAACCCCTGCAAGAGAAAGGCATAATGAGCTAGTACGCATAGCATACTAGCTCATTATGTGGCACTTACCTGAAATCGAAGCCCCCGAAGTCCTCCTCATTCTCCTCCGCCGCCACCGCCACCGTCATGTCCCCTCGGAGCTTCTTCCTGGTATCGACGCTCCGGCGCTGTGATTGGCTGGAGCAGCGATGACGTAACACGCATGCGCGCGGGGCCGGCATGATCCCATTCAGAAAACCGGCATGATCCCATTCATGAAGCCGGCCCGCTAGTGCGCCTGCGCCGTTGTCTATGACGCGCACACGCCGTAGACATCGGTGCTGTGTTTTCAGCAAATATCTCCTTAACCGTGTAGGTTAAGGAGATATTTTTTGCACCTACAGGTAAGCCTTAATCTAGGTTTAATCTAGGTTAATCTAGGCAAGTTGTGTGGTTGGGTTTACAACCACTTTAAATGATCATGGTATCACTGTGCTTGATTGGCCAGCAAACTCGCCTGACCTAAACCCCATAGAGAATTTGTAGGGTATTGTCAAGAGGAAGATGAGAGGCACCCGACCCAACAATGCAGATGAGCTGAAGGCCACTATCAAAGCAACCTGGGCTTCCATAACACCTCAGCAGTGCCACAGGCTGATCACCTCCATGCCACACCGCATTGATGCCGTAATTCATGCAAAAGGAGCCCCGACCAAGTATTAAGTGCATACTATACTGTACATTGACATACTGTACTTTTCAGTAAGCCAACATTTCTCTATTAAAAATCCTTTTTTTGATTGTTCTTATATAATAATAACATTTTCTGAGATACTGAATTTTGTGTTTTCACTAGCTGTAAGCCATAATCATCAAAATTAAAATAAATAAATGCTTGAAATATATCACTCTATGTGTAACGTGTCTATATAAAATATATGAGTTTCACTTTTTGAATTGAATTACTGAAATAAATTAAGTTTTTGATTATATTCTAATTTTATGAGATGTACTTGTATATGTTGGGAGTGTGCTAGAATTAGGGAATTTTGGAACATAATTTTTGCTTTGCTGAGATGGCTTACAGGGGTCCTGATACAACAATCTCCTCATGTTGCTGTTTTGAATGAACCAATTTATAAAGTCTCATACGCAGCACAAATTGATATTCTTCATTATTTTAGCAGCAAAGCTGACTATAGCAAAATCATGGAAAATAACCTTCAGTTTCCCTATCTCAAGAAAACCAGAAAATCTCCTGCATAATAGCTCACAAAAAAAATTGCCATCATCCTGAATGATACTAGTAAGAGATTTGAAAAGGGTTATAGCCCATGGGCTCAATATATCCACATTACTCTATGATCATTTTTGCTAGACACCTTTGATTATTTCAGCAGTCCTTTGGAATCTTTTCTCTGCTATCTCTGGTTTCTTTTTGTTTTTTCTTCTTTCTTTTCTTCTATTTGTCTTCATAATGTATCGAGATAGCATCACCTAGAGTATGCTGTCCAGTTCTGGGCACCAGTCCTCAAAAAGGATGTCCTGGAAATGGAGCGAGTACAAAGAAGGGCAACAAAGCTAATAAAGGGTCTGGAGGATATTAGTACAAAGAAAGGTTGCGAGCACTGAACTTATTCTCTCTGGAGAATAAATATAGAGAAACAAATGGGAGTTTGGAGGTGCAAAGAAATCAATAAAAATTGATATTACAAAATTCTAAATTTTATTAAACAAACATAGTTAAAAAGAGAAAAGATATTTTTATATATAAAAAAGCCAGAGCAAGAAAAGCCCTGTGGTCACAAAATAAAAGAATGTTTGCCTTGACCTGAGGCAACCATTCTTTTGTATTGTGACCACAGGGCTTTTCTTGCTCTAGCTTTTTTATATATAAAAATACTTTTTCTCTTTTTAACTATGTTTGTGTAGCGGGGTATCATTTTTTTAAAGAGACTACAGTTCCCAGCACGCTTTAAGGCACCCAGAGTGCATTGCCCCGCGCAAGGACTGCTGGGGTGAACTTTATAAGGGAGAGGCGGGGCCTGTTTCTTTCTCTTTGGACACCGCCCTCCCAGCAAGAGGATCCCTGTGCTGACCTGCTGTGTGCACAAGGCCTGAAGCCTGGGCCTTGTGTCTTTCCAAAGAGCCTTCCGCTCCACTGAGGAGCATGCGGAGCATCTGATCCTGTTGCTGAGTGCTGTCATCAGGAGGACCGAAGACCCGGGCGTCATGGACACTGTGAAGCGAGTCACAGTAACGGAAGTAACAGACAAGGACTGGTCCGGTCGGGTGAGAGAGCACCTGCTCTGAGCTACATTACAGTATCTTTAGGCCAATAACTTTATTCAGGGCCATCACAGTGATTGCAGTTACACTCTGGGGAGACTATCTGCTGAACTGAGTTACTAGTCTCCCTGGCATTACAAAGTTACCGATCATCATTTCTTTGTTGGATTACAATTGTTCTTGAAAGTGCACCACCGTGTTTTGCTAGCAAAGATTTCTTCCACAGAACTATACCCAAATCATAGTCAGGCCTGACTGGGTAGTATAGGACATTGCTGGGCGCCATTTTGGTCACAAGGGAGGATAGCTGCAGCGGGGTCTGTTAAACTGTCTATCATATTGCTGAACGTTAAATGTTTTAATAACTATACTCATATTGCAGGGCTCTGCATGTGACATTGCATACTGTTTTATCATTTTAATCTTTACCAACAGTAAAATAATAGAGTTAAGTATATTGGTTATCAGTGTCAGTTACTGTGCTATACCATAAAGGGGATTGTGTCATATAAAATGCTAGAGTGATAACAATTCCATCATCCCCTTTACTAACTGTGCCACGAGAGGTTAGAGCCGATTGCCAGGGGTTGACAGCGGTGCACTACAGGGCCCAAAACAAACAAGGCAGCCCTCTTAACTGGGGGTATCGCTACTCGTGGGGGCTCGGTTCCAGGATCCCTGTATATTGCACGCTGCAATCAAGCCGGTCAGAAGTACCAGCATGGACCCGTTGGCAGTAGCAGAGTGGTGCGCAGAGTGGGCTGTTGATTCAACCCGGGCGGTAGTCATTGAACTCCCGGGAGGGATCCGGCAAGAAGAAGAGATAAAGCAGCTAGTAATGTCGCTATCACCGTGCCAGAAAGCATGGGTGGTGGATAAAAGGCCAGATATCTCGTGTACATACTAGTGCAATGGGGAAGTGGAATCCCCGGAGGTTTTGGAGGTCAGAGTATAAAGGCCATAGATGACCAAACGTATTGCTTAGTGCATGCAAGGGAAGTGAAGAAGGAGAAGGAATCTCCACGAACCTCCCCGCCATTATCTCCGCGACTCTTCTCCAAAATGGAAAGCAGTCGCGAGACGAAAACTCCGGGGTCACCCCTGGCCGCCATAGGGCCGGAACTATTGACTGCTCTAGGAGACTTTGTTACTAAGTGCCAAAAAAACAACACGGTACATGTAGAGGCTGGGTACCGGAAGCTCCGGGTGTTTTCAGGACAACAACCTGTGCCACCCGGAGAGGAAGACTTCGACACCTGGATTGAGCAGGCAATGCAGGCAGTAGAAGGATGGGAAGTTCCAGAAGCGCAGAAGAAGCAGCGCATCAGTGAAAGTTTGAAGGGTGCTGCTGCTGAGGCGGTGAAAAATCTTAGGTGCAGCAATACTGTTTGTACTGCGATGGATTATCTGTCTATGTTGCAGGAGGAATTTGGCCAGCTGGAGAAGGTGTCTGAGTTGGTGTATCAATTTGAAAATACCCTCCAACAGCCGGGGGAGAAGTTGTCTGAATATGTCCGGAGACTGGATAGAATGCTGTGCCAAATTGTACTAAAAAAAGGAATGCTGCCGCAAGTCATAGACGCTACCAGGATGAAGCAGATCCTGAGGGGAGCCTTACGTTCGGATCCAGTTTGGCTTTACTTGAAGACCTCTGACGGAGTCATGGCTTTGAGTTACCCAGACCTTGTGCGGATCATAAGGGACGAAGAAGCCTTGCTGAAGGATCAACAGGCGGATGGGAAGACCACCCCACCCACCTCGGTGGGAATCCGAACAGCAGTAGCTATTGAGCGTGATTCAGAAGTAGAAACCTTGAAGTCCCAGATTGCCCAAGTGTTGGATTTATTGACCTCTTTACTGCGCAAGAACTCAGGGACCAAGGAAAAAGCAGAGATCAGGAGTGCCAAAATGTTTCCACTTCAACACCCCCACAGACAAGAAAGGAAACCGTCTGCTTCAACTGTGGAGGAGCCGGCCACATTGGGAAAGTGTGCCCCAGTCCAAGGAAGAACCGAGGCACTCAATACCAGCAGGCGGAAAACTTCAGAGGGCCCCGGTGAAGGAGTCAGCCGGGCACTCATTACTTACAGAAAGCTCCAAAAAGATGCAAAAGCAAGCAGAGGCAAAAGTGAAGGGAAACAATGCCCCTCCTAAAAAAAACCACACCACCTGTCGGGAGTTGAAATTTAACAATCTGAAGGAAATCAATGCATACCAGGTCCAAAAAGGGTTGAGGTCCAGAGAAAAATGGAAGAAAAAGGAAACACCAATAGGAAAATCAAGGAGTCCAAAGAAGGAGACACCCCAGAAGAGGTTTCCAGACAAGTTAATAGGACCCTCCCCTCTAGTCTCCTTTCAAGTGGAGGGAGTCTACACCAAGGCCCTCCTAGATACAGGAGCCCAAGTGACTCTTTTATACAGAGACTTTTACCAGAAGCATTTTAGTCACGTGCCCTTACAGAAGCTGGAGGACCTACAGATAGGGGGAATTGGCACTCGTAGCTTTCCCTATGACGGTTATGTCTCAATCAGGCTGGCCTTTGATCCATCAGTGACAGGAAAGGCGGAAGTCTTTGACACCCTGACGGTAGTTTGTCCTCACCCGTCAGGGGCCAACACCAGTTCCATCCTAATAGGGACCAACACTGACCTGGTCAGGAGGCTTCTGACCTCTCTAGTGCAGGAGCAAAGTCCTACCACAGACAAGATTCACCCTATGCTGCAACAGGTCTACCAGAAGTTGGTCCTGGAACAAAAGGCCCCCGGAAGAGGGGGTGGGAAGAGTCTGGAGACTGTCAAGAAAGGAGAAGATATTGCAGCCTGGTGAGGTGACCTGTCTTCAGGCTATGGTAAAACTCTCCTGGGAGCAGCCTGGCCCCTTTGTGGTCTTGGAGGCGGACCCCTTGAACACCCACCCAGGATTGGAAGTGATCCCTGAAGTGGTCCCGTTGAGGGCATTGAAGAAGGCGAAGGGCCAGAATCCAGTGAGCATCAGAAATGTCACTAGTTCTCCTATGAAGATTCCAGCCCGGGTACTACTAGGCAAAGTAAATCCTGCTACCCCAGTGACCCTGTCTGAATTGAAGAAAGCTGAAGGAGGGGAATTCACCCTGGAGGGACTCTGTCTGGAAGACACCACCTTGCCACCGAAGTGGAAGGAGAGAGCCAAGGCCCAACTGACCAGATGGAGAAAAATATTCTCGGAAGATGAGTTTGACGTGGGGTGTGCGAGGAGTGCCACCCATAAAATCCGTCTGCAGGAAGACAAACCCCTCCGGGAGAGGGGCGGCGAGTCCCCCTGGCTGACTTGGAAGATTTGCATGAACAGTTGACAGAGCTTAAGAGAACAGGGGTTATTCGAGAGTCCAGGAGTCCATATGCCTCCCCCATTGTGGTTGTAAGGAAAAAGAACGGGTCGTTGAGACTCTGCATAGACTACAGGACTCTCAATAGGAGGACCATACCCGACCAGTACACTACCCCCAGGATAGAAGATGCCTTGCAGAGTCTGTCTGGGGCCAAGTGGTTCAGTGTCATGGACCTGAAGAGTGGGTATTACCAAATCCCAATGCACCCTGAAGACAGAGAGAAGGCGGCCTTCATCACCCCGGTGGGATTCTATGAGTTCAATAGGATGCCTCAAGGCCTGTCGGGAGCCCCCGCCACTTTCCAGAGGTTGATGGAGAAGATAGTGGGGGACATGAATCTTATCGAAGTTCTGTTGTACCTAGATGACATCATTGTCTTCAGGAAGACTCTGGAGGAGCATAAAGAGAGATTGGAGAAAGTCCTGAAGAGACTCAGTGAAGAGAGACTAAAACTCTCCAGGGAAAAGTGCCAGTTTTACCAGTCCTCGGTCCACTATCTGGGACACATAGTGTCTGTAGAAGGAGTGTCTACAGATCCTGAAAAACTGGACGCAGTTACCTCCTGGCCCAGACCAACTACAGTGACTGAGCTCAGATCCTTCCTGGGGTTCTGCTCCTACTACCGTAGATTTGTGGAGGGGTTTGCGAAAATTGCCAAACCCCTGAATGAGCTACTGAAGACAGGAGAGGAGGATGATACTGGCCCCAGAAAACCTGGAGAGTCCGTGGAAGGCCAGTGGACAGAGAAGTGTGAAGAAGCCTTCAAAATGTTGACGAAAAGTCTGACCACTGCCCCAGTCCTGGCCTATGCTGACCCTAAGAAACCATATGAACTGCATATAGATGCCAGCCATGATGGTCTGGGAGGTGTACTGTACCAAGAGTATGAAGGACAGTTAAGGCCAGTTGCCTATGTTAGTAGAAGTCTAACACCAGCAGAAAAGAACTACCCCACCCACAAGTTGGAATTCCTGGCTCTAAAGTGGGCAGTCGTGGATAAGCTCAGAGATTACTTGTATGGAGCTGACTTTACAGTAAAGACTGACAATAACCCACTCACCTACCTCTTCACCACAGCTAAGCTGAATGCCACTGGCCACCGTTGGTTGGCAGCCCTGGCCGGATTTAACTTCAGTCTCAAGTATAGGCCTGGAGCTGGGAATCGTGATGCAGATGCATTGTCCAGAAGGGCTCATGCACCCACCCACCACACAGAAGACTGGACCCAGGTAACCCCGGACGGGGTACGGGCCTTGTGTCAAGGAGCGCAACTTCAAGCTAGAGGTGGGTCAAGGGCGGAAAAGATCGGGGTTTAGGTAGTAGGGGTGCCTAAGTGTTATTGTGACGTGACCCAGATTTGCGAGGACGACCTGCCAAAGCTGTCTAAGAAGGACATAAGAAGAGACCAGTTGGAAGATCCCTGCGGAAGGTTAGCTTTGAAGGCACTGGAAGATCAGGATCCAGGCAGGCTCCTGCAGGACCCCTCAAAGGTGGCTCGACTGGTCCACAAAGAATGGGACAAGTTACAGGTGCATCAAGGGGTGGTCTACCGAAGGGGCCCCTCTGATGACCTGGAAGAGAAGTGGCAACTGTTCTTGCCGGAAAAACACAGAAGAACTGTCTTGGCTGCCCTACATGATAACCATGGCCACTTGGGGGCCGAACGAACCTTCCAGCTTGTGAGGAGAAGGTTCTATTGGCCTTGTGAGGGGGCTGAAGTGGAGGAGTACTGTCACTCATGTGCTCGCTGCGTTCAAAGGAAGACATTACCACGTCAATCTGCCCCAATGGGTCATCTGCAGAGTCAAGGACCCTTGGACTTGGTATGCATTGACTTTCTCTGTCTAGAACCTGACTTGAGTGGACATGGAATGTTCTGGTGATAACCGACCATTTCACCCGTTATGCCCAGGCCTTTCCAGCTAAAGACCAGAAGGCCTCCACCGTAGCCAAAATCTTGGTGGAAAAATACTTTGTGCATTATGGGCTACCACAGCGCCTTCACTCAGACCAAGGGAGAGACTTTGAGAGTCGACTGATTAAGAAATTGCTAGACTCTTTAGGTATAAAGAAAACTCGTACTACCCCTTATCACCCCCAAGGTGATGCCCAACCGGAAAGATTCAACAGGACTCTGTTAAATATGTTGGGGCCTCTGAGCAGCGAGAAGAAGCAGCATTGGAGCAAGCACATAGCAGCAATAGTGCATGCCTATAACAGCACAACCAGTGATGCCACAGGGTACTCTCCCTACAGATTAATGTTTGGCAGGGAAGCAAGACTGCCTGTGGATCTGGCCTTTGGCATATCAATGGATCACACATCAGCCACCTCGCACAAGGGATATGTAGATAGGCTGAGGAAGAGCCTGAAACTGGCATTTGAACAGGCCCAAGCGGCATCAGAGCAAAGAGGAGCCCGGAACAAGAGGAGCTTTGATCTCAAAGTTCAAATTCAGGACTTGCAACCTGGAGACAGAGTGCTGTTGCGGAACTTGGGGGTCCCTGGGAAGCACAAACTAGCAGACAGATGGAGACCTGAACCTTATGTGATCTGCAAAAGGTTACCAGGCTTGCCGGTGTATCAGCTGAAGTCAGAAGGGAAGATAGGGCCGCTGAAGACCTGGCACAGAAACCACTTACTTCCACTTTCAGAAGCAGTTCGGATACCTCCTGTAGAGGATTCCCCTGGACCATCCTTAAGTCTGAATACACCTAGGCCCAATACACGGTCTCAGGCACCTCAGTCTGGAGGAATGGATGTCACTGATCAAAGTGAGGATGGAGAAGAAGAGCTTGAATGGTTGTGGCCGTCCCAGGCCCCTGAGCCTCTGTCCATAGATCTTCCACCCTCTGAAGGTACCCTGGATAGTACATTTAATGTGGAAGCCACTGAGTTTGTCCCATCCAGCCCTCTGTCTGATGACTGGGAAGATGCCATAGAGTCGCCTCTTGCTGAAGATCAAGAAGACTCTTTGAATCTTCTTGCACCTGATCTGGATGCTCCAGAAATTTTGGGACCTAATACACCTACCTCAGAGGAAGAGCCTGTGGTGACGGAAACAGTTACCCCAAGAGAACAGAGAGCAAAGATAATTATTCGTCCTCCACGGAAGTTGACCTATGCCCAAATGGGGGAAAGGTCTGAGGATACAGTAACTACTGCAAGAAGGACAATACCAACACCTGGTCCCTCCACTGTGCATTTGGTGGAGGGCAACCCCAGCTCACTTTCTGGCACAGTTAGGCAGGTCACCCCCATTGATGTGACCTGTGGGCAGGACAAACTCCCTTCCCAGTTTTGGTGGGAGTTTCCCCTGCCAACTTCTCTTGCAGCCCTCACTGAGCTTGTGTCTTCTTATTGCTAATACTGTCTTTGGGGACCAAAGATTCTAAGTGGGGGGAGTGTGTAGCGGGGTATAGTTTTTAAAAAAAAAAGACTACAGTTCCCAGCACGCTTTAAGGTACCCAGGGTGCATTGCCCCACGCAGGGACTGCTGAGGTGGGCTTTATAAGGGAGAGGTGGGGCCTGTTTCTTTCTCTTTGGACACCGCTCTCCCAGCAAGAGGATCCCTGTGCTGACCTGCTGTGTGCACAAGGCCTATAGCCTGGGCCTTGTGTCTTTCCAAAGAGCCTTCCGCTTCACCGAGGAGCCTGCGGAGCGTCTGATCCTGTTGCTGAGTGCTGTCATCAGGAGGACCGAAGACCCGGGTGTCGTGGACACTGTGAAGCGAGTCACAGTAACGGAAGTAACGGATAAGGACTGGTCCGGTCGGGTGAGAGAGCACCTGCTCTGAGCTACATTACAGTATCTTTAGGCCTATTAACTTTATTCAGGGCCATCACAGTGATTGTAGTTACACTCTGGGGAGACTATCTGCTGAACTGAGTTACTAGTCTCCCTGGCATTACAAAGTTACCGATCATCATTTCTTTGTTGGATTACAATTGTTCTTGAAAGTGCACCACGGTGTTTTGCTAGCGAAGATTTCTTCCACAGAACTATACCCAAATCATAGTCAGGCCTGACTGGGTAGTATAGGATATTGCTGGGCGCCATTTTGCTCATGAGGGAGGATAGCTGCAGCGGGGTCTGTTAAACTGTCTATCATATTGCTGAACGTTAAATGTTTTAATAACTATACTCATATTGCAGGGCTCTGCATGTGACATTGCATACTGTTTTATCATTTTAATCTTTACCAACAGTAAAATAATAGAGTTAGGTATATTGGTTGTCAGTGTCAGTTAAGCCCCGTACACACGGTCGGACTTTTGGCCAACAAACTTCATTTTAAGCAAGTTGGACCAACAATCCGACCGTGTATGCTCCATCGGACAAACTTTTTTTGTTTTTTCTTGTTTTCATCGGACAAAAGTTTGGTCTGCAAACGGACAAACTTTTGGCCAACAAAAGTCCGATGGAGCAAAGTCCGACCGTGTGTATAGAAAACCATCAGACTTTTGTCCGATGGACAAAACAAATAATGTTAAAATCAACCAACAATAGCAGAAGTTGACCAAAGGGTGGCGGTAAAGAGCAGAAAAGAGCAGAAAAACCACATGATGTTGGAAAAAGTTTTGGGAAAGTTTGCAGAAAAGTCCTGTGGTGTGTATGCTATGGGTGTGCCCGGCCAACTCCGTTCGGAAAAAAATCCACGGAAAAGTCTGATGGAAGTCTGACCGTGTGTATGAGGCTTTACTGTGCTATACCATAAAGGGGATTGTGTCATATAAAATGCTAGAGTGAAACAATTCTATTATCCCCTTTACTAACTGTGCCACGAGAGGTTAGAGCCGATTGCCAAGGTTTGACAGCGGTGCACTACTGGGCCCAAAACAAGCAAGGCAGCCCTCTTAACTGGGGGTATCGCTACATTTGTTTAATAAAATTTGGAATTTTGTAATATCAATTTTTATTGATTTCTTTGCACTTCCAAACTCCCATTTGTTTCTTTATATTTCCTTGATTTTATTTACGGGAGGTTGTGCTTGTAGTGCATTCTCCAGTCTCTAAAGCCCTGTCCGATGGATTTTTCCATCGGATTTCTGATGAAGCTGACTTCCATCAGTCTTACCTACACACCATTAGTCAAAAATCCGACCGTCCCAAACGCTGTGATGTAAAACACTCCAACGAGCCGAGAAAAAATAAGTTCAATGCTTCTGAGCATGCGTCGACTTGATTCTGAGCATGCATGGGTTTTTTCTCCGATGGAGTTCCACACAGACGATCGGAATTTGTTATCGTTTTTTTTTCCATCGGATAAATTTAAAACATGTTCTATTTTTAATCACTGATGGAAAAAACACAGATGGTTCCCATACACGATCGGTTTGTCCGTAATGTACTAGTAATGGCGGTGATCTGCGATTTTTTATCATGACTACGACTTTATGGCGGACACATCAGACACTTTTGACACATTTTTGGGACCATTGTCATTTTTACAGCGATCAGTGCTATAAAAATGCACTGATTACTGTAAAAATTACACTGGCAGTGAAGGGGTTAACCGCTAGGTGGCGCTGAAGGGGTTAAGTGTGTCCTAGAGAGTGATTTTAACTGTTAGGGGGAGGAGCTACCAGTGACATGTCAGCGATCACTGTTCCCGATCACAGGGAACAGTAGACCCCTGACGTGTCACTAGGCAGAACAGGGGAATGCCTTGTTTACAAAGGCATCCCCCTGTTCTGCCTTTGCCGACTGCAATCGCGGGCTGCCTGGGAACATCGAGTTCCCGGAACCCGTGGGTGCACTCACGAGGCACGCGACGGGCAGCAAATTTAAAGGGACGTACAGGTACGCCCATTTGCCTGCCCGTGCCATTCTGCCGATGTATATCGGCGCGTGGCGGTCGGCAAGCGGTTAAACTGCGTAGAGGGTTCTTTACTGTAAGAGTGGCAAGGATGTGGAATTCCCTTCCACAGGCGGTGGTTTCAGCGAGGAGCATCGATAGTTTCAAAAAACGATTAGATAAGCACCTGAACGACCGCAACATACAGGGATGTACAATATAATACTGCCATATAATCACACTCATAGGACTTGATGGACTTGTGTCTTTTTTCAACCTCACCTACTATGTAATCACAGTATTTAGCTGCTGAAGACTAGGGGTGAGCCGAACACCCCCCAGTTTGGTTCGCTCCAGAACATGCGAACAGGCAATAAATTTGTTCGAACATCCGAACCCCGTTAAAGTCTATGGGACACGTACATGAAAAAACAAAAGTGCTAATTTTAAAGGCTTATATGCAAGTTATTGTCATAAAAAGTGTTTGGGGACCCGGGTCCTGCCCCAGGGGACATGTATCAATGCAAAAAAAAGTTTTAAAAACAGACGTTTTTTCGGGAGCAGTGATTTTAATAATGCTTAAAGTGAAACAATAAAAGTGAAATATTCCTTTATATTCCGTACCTGGGGTGTGTATATAGTATGCCTGTAAATCAGCGCTTGTTTCCTGTGCTTAGAACAGTCTCTGCACAAAATGTCATTTCTGAAGGAAAAAAAGTAATTTAAAAGTACTCGCGGCTATAATGAATTGCCAATCCCGGCAATACAGAGAAAAGTCATTCAAAGTCATTGATAAAAATAAAAAAAATGCGTGGGGGTCCCCCCAAATTCATTTACCAGGCCCTTCAGGTCTGGTATGGATATTAAGGGGAACCCTGTGGCAAATAAAAAAAAAATGGCGTGGGGTTCCCCACAAAAATCCATAACAGACCCTTATCCGAGCACGCAACCTGGCAGGCCGCAGCAAAAGAGGGGGGACGAGAGAGCGCCCCCCCCTCCTGAACCGTACCAGGCCACATGCCCTCAACATGAGGAGGATGTCAATGGGGTAAAAAGTAGGAGTGGCGCTAGTCTGTTAAAACCCTGAAGTGAATATGTATAAAAAGATGTGTGTGTGACACTTAAAAATGTAAACATGTATAAACCTTTAGTAAAAAAAAAAAACTATACAAAGTGCATGCGTGCCTGTGCAATTTACTACATACAAAGTGCATGCGTGCCTGTGCAATTAACTATTAATATCCTGTTTCACAATAAATAAAATATACAAATTAAGATTAAAGCCCTGTACACACGATCGGATTTCCTATGGTTTTTAAACCGATGGATTTTTTCCATCGGAAAACCGATGAAGCTGACTTCCATCAGTCTTGCCTACACACCATCAGTCAAAAAACCGACCGTTCCAAACGCGGTGACGTAAAACACTTTGATGAGCCGAGAAAAATAAAGTTCAATGCTTCTGAGCATGCGTCGACTTGATTCTGAGCATGCGTGGGTTTTTTATCCGATGGAGTTCCCCACAGACGATAGTAATTTGCTATCGGTTTTTTAACCATCGGATAAATTTTAAACATGTTCTATTTTTAAACACCGATGGAAAAAAGACCGATGGGGCCCATACACGATCGGTTTGTCCGATGAAAAAAGTCCATCGGACTGTTTTCATCGGTAAAACCTATCGTGTGTACACGGCTTTAGGGTGCATTAGTGCATGCTATGTGAAACATCCAATATGCATAGACAAATAATTGGTGCAATAACAAATTTCATAGGTGCTAAAAGTTAATTTGTGGTCTGTGTCAAAAAGGCATTTTCAGTGCTCCTTGAGGTAATCACAGCAATCCGTGCTTAATTGAAGCCTGCACTCATCAGATTTAAACCCCCTCTTGGGGTATGAAGAAGTCACAGTTTTGGCCACTGTGTAGCCCCCTGGCGTTAATTCGTCCCCCCTGTGCTGCCGGTGAAGTTCCACTATTAGCTCATATACAGGAGAGAAAAGGATCCCAGATAGTGCTTTATCGTTTTAACCACTTTATTTAGATAAAACTGATACAATCGGTACTCACATTTGAGCAGATTAAAATAAGCATGTAATGCTGACAGTGCAGTCCTGCTGGCTGGAAGCGTTGTGACATTCTGCTGCCGCTCTACCGGTTTAATCTATCAGACTTCTACTGGAGCGTGCAAAGCGTCAGATTTTGGGACCGTAGTCTATGGGGATTAGTATTCATTCGACGGCTGCCATTTTGGGTGTGATATTGAGGACTGGAGTCCTTGTATTTCATGTGTTTACTACGGCGGCCATTTTGGGTATGATTTTGGGGACCGAAGACCATTAAGTTAGTATATTCAGCGGTCTTTTACTTGTGAGATGTTAAATCTAATGTATTCCGCTCTGTTTAGCGAATTTGTTGGGAGACCACATGCTATTAGTTGCCGAAAAGTATTTTGGGTCGCGGCCTGCTAATATAGAAATGACAGGACACAAAGTATATTCTTAAAAGAACTTAACCATACGATATATGTCACCTATGTGATTTCAAATATTAAACAATAAACTACATATGTTTAACCCTTAAGAAAAAATAAATAATTAAATAGTAATGAAATAAAAACAATAAATTGGTATATGTGTATGTTGTGTTAATAATGTTTGGTAGGAAGGGGTGGACCTATAGGAGGCATATGACAGGGATTCTATAGGAATCTAGAAGAAGATATTTAAAAAATGTAAAAATGTAATAAAATATATATTTAAAAATTTTAAATAAAAATTGGGGGAGCCTGGGCAAAATACAGTAATTGGAATATAAGAAAAATATGTGTTCAGAAATTGGTCAGAAAACTGTTTAGGTCCAGGTCAATGTTTAAACCTGAGGGCTGGAGAGTATCCAGCTGGAAGATCCAGCGTGTTTCATTCTGAGATATTTAGATTTTTTTGTTTTCTCCTCTCCAATGTCCCTTGATTTTATCAATTCCATATTTATCTAGATCTACAACTGTATGGACAATGGACAATGGACACATCAGCACTAGAACGTTTTTTAAAAAAAACTGATAGAAATGGATACATTCCTACCAACAGTTGCCACCATAGACAGTGGATAGGCAATATCCCAAAGGGACAGCTGATGAGAATACACAGAAACTGTAGTGATATCAAAGATTTTGATACCCAGGCTGATACTATAAAAAATTGTAAGAAAACACTGGCCTATTTTACAATCAAAGTGTTGAGAAACATAATACCCACTAGGCCTTCTTTCATCTACATTTTAAGAAATCGACTTGTACATGGACTACCATAACAGAGATCCCACCTGTATGACTTTTTATGGAATTGATAAAATCAAGGGACATTGGAGAGGAGAAAACAAAAAAATCTAAATATCTCAGAATGAAACACGCTGCATCTTCCAGCTGGATACTCTCCAGCCCTCATGTTTGAACATTGATCTGGACCTAAACAGTTTTCTGACCAATTTCTGAACACATATTTTTCTTATATTCCACTTACTGTATTTTGCCCAGACTGCCCCAATTTTAATTTTTAATTTTTAAATATATATTTTATTACATTTTTACATTTTTAAAATATCTTCTTCTGTATTCCTATAGAATCCCTGTCATATGCCTCCTATAGGTCCGCCCCTTCCTACCAATCATTATTAACACAACATACACATATACCAATTTATTGTTTTTATTTCATTACTATTTAATTTTTTTATTTTATTAAGGGTTAAACATATGTAGTTTATTGTTTAATATTTGAAATCACATAGGTGACATATATCGTATGGTTAAGTTCTTTTATGAATATACTTTGTGTCCTGTCATTTCTATATTAGCAGACCGCGACCCAAAATACTTTTTGGTAACTAATAGCATAGGGGACACCTGTGGTCTCCCAACAAATTCGCTAAACAGAGCGGAAGACATTAGATTTAACATCTCACAAGTAAAAGACCGCTGAATATACTAACTTAATGGTCTTCAGTCCCCAAAATCATACCCAAAAGGGCCGCCGTAGTATATAAGTCTTTAAAATCACACGCAAAATGGCCGCCGAGTAAACACATGAAATACAAGGACTCCGGTCCTCAATATCACACCCAAAATGGCCGCTGTCGAATGAATACTAATCCCCATAGACTACGGTGCCAAAATCTTATAGAAAATGGCCACGAGGAGGTGAGAGGTCGCGGCTAATGCTACAAGTAGGAAGTGTAAGTGACGCTCTGCACACTCCAGTAGAAGTCAGATAGACGAAACCGGTAGAGCGGCAGAAGAACGTCACAACGCTTCCAGCCAGCAGGACTGCACTGTCAGCATTACATGCTTATTTTAATCTGCTCAAATGTGAGTACCCATTGTATCAGTTTTATCTAAATAAAGTGGTTAAAATGATAAAGTACTATCTGGGATCCTTTTCTCTCCTGTATATGAGCTAATAGTGGAACTTCACCGGCAGCACAGGGGAACAAATTAACGCCAGAGGGCTACACAGTGGCCAAAACTGTGACTGCTTCATACCCCAAGAGGGGGTTTAAATCTGGTGAGTGCAGGCTTCAATTAAGCACGGATTGCTGTGATCACCTCAAGGAGCACTGAAAATGCCTTTTTGACACAGACCACGAATGAACATTCAGCACCTATGAAATTTGTTATTGCACCAATTATTTGTCTATGCATATTGGATGTTTCACATAGCACGCACTAATGCACCCATAATCTTAATTTTTATATTTTATTTATTGTGAAACAGGATATTAATAGTTAATTGCACAGGCACACATGCACTTTGTATAGGGTTTTTACTAAAGGTTTATACATGTTTACATTTTTAAGTGTCACACACATCTTTTTATACATATTCACTTCAGGGTTTTAACAGACTAGCGCCACTCCTACTTTTTAACCCCATTGACATCCTCCCCATGTTGAGGGCATGTGGCCTGGTGCAGTTCAGGAGGGGGGCGCTCTCTCGTCCCCCCTCTTTTTCTGCGGCCTGTCAGGTTGCGTGCTCGAATTAGGGTCTGGTATGGATTTTTGTGGGGGAACCCCACAACATTTATTTTTTAAATTTGGCGCAGAGTTCCCCTTAAAATCCATACCAGACCTGAAGGGTCTGTTATGGATATTTGGGGGGAACCCCACGACATTTTTTTTTAATTTGCCGCAGGGTTCCCCCTAATATCCATACCAGACCTGAAGGGCCTGCTAATTGAATTTGGGGGGACCCCCACGCATTTTTTATTTTTTTTTATCAATGACTTTCAATTACTTTTCTCTGTATTGCCGGGACTGGCAATTCATTACAGCCGCGAGTACTTTTAAATTACTTTTTTTTCCTTCAGAAATGACATTTTGTGCAGAGGCTGTTCTAAGCACGGGAAACATGCACTGCTTTACAGGCATACTATATACACACCCCAGGTATGAAATTTAAAGGAATATTTCACTTTTATTGTTTCACTTTAAGCATTATTAAAATCACTGCTCCCAAAAAAAACGTCAGTTTTTAAAACTTTTTTTTGCATTGATACATGTCCCCTGGGGCAGGACCCGGGTCCCCAAACACTTTTTATGACAATAACTTGCATATAAGCCTTTAAAATTAGCACTTTAGACTTCTCTCATAGACTTTTACAGGGTGTTCCGCGGCTTTTCGAATTTGCCGCGAACACCCCAAATTGTTCGCTGTTCGCCGAACAGGCGACAGGCAATGTTCGAGTCGAACATGAGTTCGACTCGAACTTGAAGCTCATCCCTACTGAAGACTTTTTTGTTGGGAATATCACAATATTTTTCTGGAAGCTCTACTGGATCTTGTGAATTTGATGCTATGATGATAAGCTACTCCCTCTACACTGCTGTCCATGTTCCAGTGGCTGATCAGTGTTGTACTCACGTTAGTTTTGAATGTTGCAAATATTTTATTCTACATTGTACTTCAAAACTTTATTGAAATATTGAACGTAAAATTAGGACAGGAGGCAGCCGAACTGATAACAAGAATTATATGCAAAACACAAGGAACACGTAGACCAGTCCGCATTGGCCGTTGAGTGCCAATGCGGACTCTGAGAGTGCACACACGTCCGCACATGCAAGTGAGCATCCATGTGCATTCTTGCACATGAACGTGCACCTGGTCAATATTCAAACAGAGGTATGTGCATTCATATGTTTCCGAGCCAGCTGACTAATATGACTTCCCTGATATTGCCTCCTCTCTAATCCGGATGCCCAACTGAGTCTGCATTTCTGGATAAAGGCAGAAATAGACTAGTGCCAGCCATGGAGCATGGCCAGTTGAGGATGGCTTCCAAGAAATCTCCTCGGGAGGGAAGTGGGCTGGCTAATAGGAATTTCCTGATAGTGTTACTGGCCAGATCCCCAAGTTAAATAAAGTAAAAAAAAGAAAAAAAAGAAAAACAAATGGAGCTACCACGTGTAAGGATTGGTGAGCTGTGATATATTACATTTTTGTTGTTGGGTTTACTACCACTTTGATTCCTACCGTCTGTCTTGCTCCCCACATCACATGGTACTTAACATTCAAAAAGTTTTGGTTTCTGATTCTAGCCATGAAAGGGTTAACATTTGCTTAGCTATCTGCCAATTAAACAGCAGCAGACTAAATTATCACCTGAAGCTCCTCCCAGGATGTGGGAAGGTAACTATGCCTTAAGCAGCTCATAGGTGAGTCTGTTTATTTTGTTCAATATGCAGGCTGAATGAAGAAAAAACTGACTCGATTCCCCCATCCACAACAAATGAGTCTTTGTATTCTGACAGCGAGGAAACTTCTTTGCCACCAGAATACATTGAGCAGCATTGTAGGCTACAGCCTACAGAGCTGATCGAGTGGGGAAAATCTGGCAGAGAAGCTGTACAGAAGCCGATTAGTAGATCAACTTCTGTACAACCTCAATTCCCATACATGGATTGAAATTCAGCTGAAGTGGCTGAATTTCGATCCATGTATGACTGGCTTTAGAGTGCAATCCTGGCCCAAAGTGGATGATTGTTTGTTCCTTTCTTTGTAAATTAAAGTGCTTTGTGGGCTTAACTGTTCTATCGCAATAAAATAAAATAAAAAATGCATGCATTATTCACTATAGTGTTCTATCTACAGAACATTACAGCTTTGTATCAGCCACTCAATTATATAAGCACATTAACGCTGGTGACTGCTGCAATTTATTTTCCTATGCTACTTGGTTCATATCATCCTTCTTCATTAACTTTCCTGAAAAGCAGAGTGAAGGCAGATCTCGAGTCTTTAATTTACTTTGACACATTTAGTTACCTGAGGTGATAAGTCTGGGCTTATTATTGTCCAAACAATGCCCTTACTAATACTGTTGATGGTCTGTAAAAAAGCCTTTGGCTGTAGCAATTATGTCAGATGCTAAAGGTTTTAGCAGTGAATAGTAGGAGACAGGATATAGAACCCTTCCTAATTGCCCTGCAACCCAAAGATCTGGAAACATCACCAAAGTGCCAAATGTATAAGTCCACTTCTAGGAGAGATATTAAATGTCCATACAGAGGGGTCATTGCATATGTGACCCAATAGTAACAAAGACAGATCAGATTTAAAATGTGCTTATTCTACTGATCATGAATATCTTCTAGCAGAGTTATAGCTATGTCACAACACACATACATTATATTCAATATCTTCTTCTATGTGTTAGCAGAGTAGAATTTTAATGTGTAGCACTACCCCTGTAGGAGCTGCTGGTTATTATTTTGGGTCATTGCCGTCAACCCTACCCACAGTTCACCAGGTCAAAAAAACGTAGAGTCTATACTGGGACTTGTGCCCACGGATGTATGCACTTAGTTCTTTTTCCAAAGCTTTTTATTAAACAACTTGAGCAGTAGAGGGATGGAGGGTTAAGGGAAAGTTCAGATACCTTGTGCAGATCTCTGAGGAACTTGAGATCCCGAAGACAAGTACACTTCATTCAACGGATCTTGCTCACCCGGATATGCCTCTCTCACTGACCTAGCAGCCGGAATGATGCACGGACAAAAGTCTCTGCCACAGACTTGATGAGAATAATAGTTGAACAATCCTCTGCCACAGGATTTAGTGTTAGTTGAACAATCCTCTGCCACAGGATTTAGTGTTAGTTGAACAATCCTCTGCCACAGGATTTAGTAGTAGTTGAACAATCCTCTGCCACAGGATTTAGTAATGGTAGCGAACACAGCAACACAGTATCTAAAGTTCCTTTAAGCCATTCAGCAGTACTGTGAGGTAGATTGGTTAGGATGCATCCTCCAATTGAGTCACCAGGCTCCTCTTGAGATACCAGCCTTTCACTCGGTCCTCTCCAAGATGAGTCCTCCCCTGGATCCTTCAATTGCGCGGCTTCTTCCCACAGGACCGACAGCACAGGACCACCTCTGAATCAGTAGGCCCCAGACAGCTTCTGGGCCTACTTTCAGTCACATAGCCTCGGGCCAGCAGGGCCCAGAGGCAGAAGAGGAGTTGTCACATACCTTAGGCTAGGCGGGCCATGAGGTGAGAAAGAAAGATGGTGTCTGCCCCTTAAGTATCCTTTCCCAGAATGCACAGCGGGGAGACCACTCCCACTGGGCTGTTTCTGGGGAAAAGGACACCCAATACACCTCAGCCTGTTGCCCTTCCATCACTGGCCTGTGGTGACAACGACGCCTACAGGCCACAGTGCGGAACTGCACGCAACACAGCCAACACTGGAGCAGAGGCTAATTTAGCCATAATATTAAATCTGAACTATGTACAGAACAGATAACCCACTAAATTTACATGCGAGTGCCTGGTCAACAGGAGCAGGGTGCTACACATGTCTTGTGTGTTAAACTACTCTGTATGCTACAGCTATGTCATCTTTCTCGCAAGATTAACAGCATCTCAAAGATTGGAACACTGAATGTTTTTATGAACTTATACATGTAGTTGGCAAGGGTAAGGCAGCTGCTTTGGGCATTATTGTGGGAACAATGACAGGGCCCAGGGCAGCTACCCCTTTTGCCCTGACTTAAAGACGGCCCTGATTAAAACATGTTTGAGTCACCCAAGGAAAACTATAAATCATACAACAAATATATGTAAGTTTCCTCATCAGAAGAACCAGTAGAATAAAGAAAACATTCATATATTCAAACTGTACACAAATTTAGTATGAACATGTTATAACTCACTTGAATCATAAGACTCATGCTGGTTATTGCAAGTGCAAGTTGATATTCAGTAATGAGTTATTGTTGAATCATGAACTTACTAGATGTTCCGGCATCAGATTTGTCCTTCCATAAGCAGATCTTTCTCAAAAAACGAATGAAGTCATTTAATTGAAATCATCACGAATAGTATAAAGTTAAAAATGGAGCTCCCCCTTTAGAAGTAATTGCAGTCTTTCAGGCCACGACAGACTTTCTCAAGCATAGGGTATGGACTTTTGACTTGGGAAAGAGGAGAGGTTTTGTTTTTAGTAGTGATGAGCCGAACACCCCCGGGTTCGGTTCGCACCAGAACCCGCGAACGGACCGAAAGTTCGAACGAACATTAGAACCCTATTAAATACAATGGATGCAAACGTTCGAATTCTAAAGTGCTAATTATAACAACTATTATGCATGTTATTGTCCTAAAAAGGGTTTGGGAACCCGGGTTCTGCACCAGGGGACATGTATCAATGCAAAAAGAAGTTTTAAAAACGGTCGTTTTTCGGGAGCAGTCATTTTAATGATGCATAAAGTGAAAAAAAAAAAGTCAAATATTCCTTTAAATATCGTACCTGGGGGGTGTCTAAAGTATGCCTGTGAAGTGCCACGTGTTTCCCGTGTTTAGAACTGTCCCTGCACAAAATGACACTTCTAAAGGAAAAAAAAGCCATTTAAAACTGCTTGCGGCTTTAAAGTAATGTCTGGTCCCGGTAATATGGATGAAAATCTTTAAGAAAAATGGCATAGCTACCCCATGACCCCCCCCCCTACCCCAGCCCATTACCAGCCCCTTTGGGTCTTGTATGGATATTAAGGGGAACCCCGCACATAAAATAAAAAAGGCCCTATATACTCTGAACAGCCGTATACAGGCGGTGCATACAAGACAGGGACTGTAGGTTTGTTCTTATGTAGAATGTGTTTGTAATTTTGAACAGGTACATTGTTGAAGTGTAGCTCCAGCCCAAAAATCTATTTTTAAACTTTTTGGGAAACATAGGTAAGGGTTATCACCCCTGTAACATTTGTTTTGCTGTCTGTGCCCCTGTTCAGAACATTTCACCTCACTTTCCGTCCCAATGACAACTGTTTTTGAAATGTGGTGTTTTTCTTGAAACAAGGATTGCTGATAAAGCATCAGTACAGATGAGACCCCTTTCTCCCATATTTATTCTTACAGGAGAGAATTTTCCTTTCTAGGGGTAGATTTCCTCTCACTTCCTGTTGTCTTCTTTCGTTTGCAAGTAGGAGTCGTTTGTAAGTTGGATGTTTGAAAGTAGGGACCTGCCGTATATACTCTGCAGAAATAGGCCCCTTAGTTGTTGGTGTTGGCACAACACTGTAAGCACTCAGTTACTCTTGGTTGGTGCTGGAACGCCCTGCTGTCAACTATTATATCAGGAATTTTAATTACATATAATTGTTGAACAGTGGTAGTAAAAATTGGGGCTTTGATGGTGGTGCTGGTGCCACAACACTGTAAGCCCTGACAGTTACTCTTGGTGGGTGCAGCAATGGGCCCTGCTGTGAATTATTAGATCAAGAATTGTAATTACATGCCCCTTTTGAACAGGGGCTGAAAAATTGGGCCTTTCGTGGTGGTGGTGGTGGTGGCGTTGCCACAAGACTGTAAGCCCTCAGAGTTACTCTTGGTGGGTGCAGCAATGGACCCTGCTGTGAATTATTAGATCAAGAATTGTAATTGCATGCCCCTGTTGAACAGGGGCTGAAAAATTGGGCCTTAGGCACTGGTGGCACAACACTACAACCCCTCACAGATACTGTACTTGGAGCACAGCAATGAGCCCTGTTGCAAAGTATTGCTTCAAAAATTGTAATGACACGCCCCTGTTAAACAGGGGCTGAAAAATTGGGCCTTAGGCACTGGTGCCACAACACTCCAACCCCTCACAGATACTGTACTTGGAGCACAGCAATGAGCCCTATGGCAAATTATTGCTAAAAAATTTTTAATTACACGCCCCTGTAAAACAGGGGCTGAAAAATTGGGCCTTAGCCACTGGTGGCGGCACCCATAAACAAAAATGATCTTCCAAGCTATCATCATCAATCGTATCATTGAGGACTCGGAGGAGGAGGATAGCCAGTCAACATAACAGCACAGGCACTCAGCATCAGCATCAGTCTTGAAGGGATGTGACATGTTAAAATCAATTAGTCTGTTATATCAGCATCAGGTGTGTGGTAGCTGGTGGTGATCCAAGACTGGTTCATCTTGATGAAAGTCAGTCGATCAACCGAGTCGGTGGACAGGCGCACCCTGTGATCCGTGACAAATCCTCCAGCAGCACTGAATGTGCGTTCCGAAAGAACGCTGGATGCAGGACAGGCCAGTAGCTCAATTGCATACTGTGCAAGCTCTGGCCAGTGATCCATCCTCAAGACCCAGTAAGCCAGAGGATTTTCGGTGGGGAAGGTGTCCAAGTCTGACCTTGCCCCTAGATATTCCTGCACCATGTTTATCAGACGCTGGCGATGGTTGCTGGAACCGATCATACTTTGGGGCTGCGGACTAAAGAATTGTCTGAACGCATCGGTCAGACGGCCACCTTCCCCACCGCTCCTTCTTTGACTGGCCGAAGCCTCAGCAACTCGTTGTCCAGGACCAGGAGTTTGTAACCTCCCAGTCTCTGGGAACGCGTTGCACAGACCTTTCTGCAAGGCCTCCCGGAGTTGTCTCATCCTCTGCTCCCTCTGCGACGGTAACATAAGGTCCGCAACCTTACCCTTGTACCGTGGATCAAGGAGAGTGGCCAGCCAGTAATGGTCCCTCTCCTTGATCCGAAGAATACGAGGATCCTTCCGCAGACTTTGCAGGATCAGGGAGGCCATGCAGCGTAGGTTTGCTGAGGCATTCGCTCCGGAGTCCTCTGGGTCACTAAGGACGACATGATCCGCAGCCACCTCCTCCCAGCCACGTACAAGTCCACTGGTTTCTTGGGACTGTAAATCATCCCTAAAAGACTGCTGCTGATGATGCTGAGTGCCAGCCTCCACCTCCATGCTGACACAATCCTCCTCCTCCTCCTCCTCCTCCTCCTCTTCCTGTGCGATGGGTGGGACAGAAGGAACACTGTCTGGGTAAAGGGGGCCTTGAGAGGCAAGGAAGTCCTCCTCTTCCTGCCTCTGTTCTGCCTCAAGTGCCCTGTCCATTATTCCACGCAGCGTGTGCTCCAACAGGTGGACAAGAGGTACAGTGTCACTGATGCATGCACTGTCACTGCTCACCATCCTCGTGGCCTCCTCAAATGGTGCCAGGACAGTGCATGCATCCCTGATCATGCCCCACTGGCGTGGAGAAAAAAAAACAAGCTCCCCTGACCCTGTCCTGGTGCCGTAGTCGCACAGGTACTCATTGATGGCCCTCTGCTGCGTGTGCAGCCGCTGCAGCATGGCCAACGTTGAGTTCCACCTGGTGGGCATGTCACATATAAGGCGGTTCTTGGGCAGGTTCAACTCCTTTTGCAGCTCAGCCAGGCGAGCACTGGCATTATAAGATCTGCGGAAATGCACACAGACTTTCCTGGCCTGCCTCAGGACATCCTGTAAGCCCGGGTACCTGCCCAAGAACCGCTGCACCACCAGGTTAAGGACGTGAGCCACACAGGGCACATGGGTCAGTTGTCCCTGTCGGAGGGCGGAGAGGAGGTTGGTGCCATTGTCGCAAACCACCATTCCTGGCTTAAGCTGGCGTGGCGTCAACCACCTCTCGGCCTGGCCCTGCAGAGCAGACAGGACCTCTGCCCCAGTGTGGCTTCTGTCCCCCAAACACACCAGCGCAAGCACGGCATGGCATCTTTTTGCCTGCGTACTTGCGTAGCCCCGTGAACGGCTACGGAGCACCGCTGGTTCATAGGACAAACCATAGGAAGAGGCCATGGAGGAAGAAGAAGAGGAGGGGTGGAGGAGAGAGGTGTGTCACAACCAGTAGTAGCATTTTGGAGGCGTGGCGGTGGGACAACCTCCAACACTACTGCACCTTGTCCTGCATCCTTCCCACCTGCCAAAAGAGTGACCCAATGGGCCGTGAAAGAAAGGTAACGTCCCTGTCCATGCCTGCTGGACCATGAGTCAGCGGTAATATGCACCTTATCGCTGACCGCCCTGTCCAGCGAGGCCAAGACATTGCCTTCCACATGCCGGTAGAGAGCCGGAATAGCCTTCCGTGAGAAAAAGTGGCGTTTGGGAACCTGCCACTGAGGAACCGCACATTGCACAAACTCACGGAAGGGGGCCGAGTCTACCAACTGAAAAGGCAGCAGTTGAAGCGCTAGCAATTTAGCCAAGCTAGCATTCAACCGCTGGGCATGTGGATGGCTGGGAGTGAACTTCTTTCGACGGTCCAGCAGCTGGGGCAGGGAAATTTGCCTGCTAGAATCGGACGTCGGTGTACTGCTAGCAGAGTGGCCGCAAGTACTTGGCTGTGACACACCTAATTCTACACCTTCATTCCTCTCAGTGCATGTTTCAGAGAGGACTGAAGTTATAGTGGGGTTGGAGATCCCAGCTGATGCGGTGCAAGGAGAGGTCCGCTTTGTTCTTTGGTGTGGGTCTTTGAGGTAGGCTTGCCAACGAGCTGCATGGCAGGTCAACATATGTCTGGTCAGGCATGTGGTACCCAAGCGGCTGATGTTTTGGCCACGCGATATACGCTTGAGACATATGTTGCAAACAGCAGCTGTGCGATCTGATGCACTAGCCTCAAAAAAGGCCCACACCAAAGAACTTTTTGAATGACGGGCAGAGGCAGCGCCCTGCACAGGCGGAGCTCTGCGGTGTGATTCCGTCGGTGTACTGCCCTTACGCTGGCCACCAAAGGGCATCCTGCCTCGTTGGAGATGTGCCTCCTCCTCATCCTCCTCCTCCTCCTCTCTCCTATTAGGCACCCACGTGGAGTCAGTGACCTCATCATCACCTCCCTCCTCATCACTGGAGCCAATCTGGCAGTATGCTGCAGCTGCTGGAACATGACTGCCAGATTGGTGTCCTTCTTGAGCATCCCCTCTGTCTGCTCTCACGCTACTGCCTTCCTCTAGCTGGGTTTCATCATCAGACCCTTCGAAACGCTGGGCATCCTCCTGGAGCATGTACCCAACACTGTGCTGAAACAGTTCGGGGGACTCCTCAGGAGGAGGACATGGTGGGTCTAGGGAAGGAGTGACTGATGATGAGTCTGACATTGATACCAGGGAAGAGGACGCTTTGGCAGCTGCTTTTCCAGTACCCTGAGCCTGGGTGAGAGAGGATGAGGAGGAGGAGGAGGGCTTGGTCATCCACTCTACCAAGTCTTCGGCATGATGTGGCTTAACATGTCCAGCTGCCGAAAAGAAGGACAAGCGTGTCCCATGGCCATGTGCTGATGACAATGCACCGCGTCCACGACCAGCACTGTTGCCCCCAGACACAGAGCCTGCTTGCCCTCTTTTATTGCCTCCTGACTGTCTGCCTCTCCTTGTTTGCCTTCCAGACATTCTAATAGATGGCCTGCAGGGAGATGGGAAAAAAGCAATAAGGGCTACCTTCAGGTGTCCTTCTCTGTCCCTTGAAACAAGGACTTTGACAGTGAAAGAAACTGACACTCTCCCTACCTACAGTTTTCTGTCCCTAGAAAAAATGTTTTTTTTAAGCACAATTTAGCACAAGGAGAATTCACTCACTGTCCTTCCAGGTCCCTGGAAACAAGGACTTTGACAGTGAAAGAAACTGACACTCTCCCTACCTACAGTTTTCTGTCCCTAGAAAAAATGTTTTTTTTAAGCACAATTTAGCACAAGGAGAATTCACTCACTGTCCTTCCAGGTCCCTGGAAACAAGGACTTTGACAGTGAAAGAAACTGACACTCTCCCTACCTACAGTTTTCTGTCCCTAGAAAAAATGTTTTTTTTAAGCACAATTTAGCACAAGGAGAATTCACTCACTGTCCTTCCAGGTCCCTGGAAACAAGGACTTTCACAGTGAAAGAAACTGACACTCTCCCTACCTACAGTTTTCTGTCCCTAGAAAAAATGTTTTTTTTAAGCACAATTTAGCACAAGGAGAATTCACTCACTGTCCTTCCAGGTCCCTGGAAACAAGGACTTTGACAGTGAAAGAAACTGACACTCTCCCTACCTACAGTTTTCTGTCCCTAGAAAAAATGTTTTTTTTAAGCACAATTTAGCACAAGGAGAATTCACTCACTGTCCTTCCAGGTCCCTGGAAACAAGGACTTTCACAGTGAAAGAAACTGACACTCTCCCTACCTACAGTTTTCTGTCCCTAGAAAAAATGTTTTTTTTAAGCACAATTTAGCACAAGGAGAATTCACTCACTGTCCTTCCAGGTCCCTGGAAACAAGGACTTTGACAGTGAAAGAAACTGACACTCTCCCTACCTACAGTTTTCTGTCCCTAGAAAAAATGTTTTTTTTAAGCACAATTTAGCACAAGGAGAATTCACTCACTGTCCTTCCAGGTCCCTGGAAACAAGGACTTTGACAGTGAAAGAAACTGACACTCTCCCTACCTACAGTTTTCTGTCCCTAGAAAAAATGTTTTTTTTAAGCACAATTTAGCACAAGGAGAATTCACTCACTGTCCTTCCAGGTCCCTGGAAACAAGGACTTTCACAGTGAAAGAAACTGACACTCTCCCTACCTACAGTTTTCTGTCCCTAGAAAAAATGTTTTTTTTAAGCACAATTTAGCACAAGGAGAATTCACTCACTGTCCTTCCAGGTCCCTGGAAACAAGGACTTTGACAGTGAAAGAAACTGACACTCTCCCTACCTACAGTTTTCTGTCCCTAGAAAAAATGTTTTTTTTAAGCACAATTTAGCACAAGGAGAATTCACTCACTGTCCTTCCAGGTCCCTGGAAACAAGGACTTTCACAGTGAAAGAAACTGACACTCTCCCTACCTACAGTTTTCTGTCCCTAGAAAAAATGTTTTTTTT
This sequence comes from Rana muscosa, assembly GCA_029206835.1. Classification (NCBI taxonomy): domain Eukaryota; kingdom Metazoa; phylum Chordata; class Amphibia; order Anura; family Ranidae; genus Rana; species Rana muscosa. The sequence continues at coordinate 103,478,480 of CM055122.1, read as the reverse complement.
AAGCACAATTTAGCACAAGGAGAATTCACTCACTGTCCTTCCAGGTCCCTGGAAACAAGGACTTTGACAGTGAAAGAAACTGACACTCTCCCTACCTACAGTTTTCTGTCCCTAGAAAAAATGTTTTTTTTAAGCACAATTTAGCACAAGGAGAATTCACTCACTGTCCTTCCAGGTCCCTGGAAACAAGGACTTTGACAGTGAAAAAAACTGACACTCTCCCTACCTACAGTTTTCTGTCCCTAGAAAAAATGTTTTTTTTAAGCACAATTTAGCACAAGGAGAATTCACTCACTGTCCTTCCAGGTCCCTGGAAACAAGGACTTTGACAGTGAAAGAAACTGACACTCTCCCTACCTACAGTTTTCTGTCCCTAGAAAAAATGTTTTTTTTAAGCACAATTTAGCACAAGGAGAATTCACTCACTGTCCTTCCAGGTCCCTGGAAACAAGGACTTTGACAGTGAAAGAAACTGACACTCTCCCTACCTACAGTTTTCTGTCCCTAGAAAAAATGTTTTTTTTAAGCACAATTTAGCACAAGGAGAATTCACTCACTGTCCTTCCAGGTCCCTGGAAACAAGGACTTTCACAGTGAAAGAAACTGACACTCTCCCTACCTACAGTTTTCTGTCCCTAGAAAAAATGTTTTTTTTAAGCACAATTTAGCACAAGGAGAATTCACTCACTGTCCTTCCAGGTCCCTGGAAACAAGGACTTTGACAGTGAAAGAAACTGACACTCTCCCTACCTACAGTTTTCTGTCCCTAGAAAAAATGTTTTTTTTAAGCACAATTTAGCACAAGGAGAATTCACTCACTGTCCTTCCAGGTCCCTGGAAACAAGGACTTTCACAGTGAAAGAAACTGACACTCTCCCTACCTACAGTTTTCTGTCCCTAGAAAAAATGTTTTTTTTAAGCACAATTTAGCACAAGGAGAATTCACTCACTGTCCTTCCAGGTCCCTGGAAACAAGGACTTTGACAGTGAAAGAAACTGACACTCTCCCTACCTACAGTTTTCTGTCCCTAGAAAAAATGTTTTTTTTAAGCACAATTTAGCACAAGGAGAATTCACTCACTGTCCTTCCAGGTCCCTGGAAACAAGGACTTTGACAGTGAAAGAAACTGACACTCTCCCTACCTACAGTTTTCTGTCCCTAGAAAAAATGTTTTTTTTAAGCACAATTTAGCACAAGGAGAATTCACTCACTGTCCTTCCAGGTCCCTGGAAACAAGGACTTTCACAGTGAAAGAAACTGACACTCTCCCTACCTACAGTTTTCTGTCCCTAGAAAAAATGTTTTTTTTAAGCACAATTTAGCACAAGGAGAATTCACTCACTGTCCTTCCAGGTCCCTGGAAACAAGGACTTTGACAGTGAAAGAAACTGACACTCTCCCTACCTACAGTTTTCTGTCCCTAGAAAAAATGTTTTTTTTAAGCACAATTTAGCACAAGGAGAATTCACTCACTGTCCTTCCAGGTCCCTGGAAACAAGGACTTTCACAGTGAAAGAAACTGACACTCTCCCTACCTACAGTTTTCTGTCCCTAGAAAAAATGTTTTTTTTAAGCACAATTTAGCACAAGGAGAATTCACTCACTGTCCTTCCAGGTCCCTGGAAACAAGGACTTTGACAGTGAAAGAAACTGACACTCTCCCTACCTACAGTTTTCTGTCCCTAGAAAAAATGTTTTTTTTAAGCACAATTTAGCACAAGGAGAATTCACTCACTGTCCTTCCAGGTCCCTGGAAACAAGGACTTTGACAGTGAAAGAAACTGACACTCTCCCTACCTACAGTTTTCTGTCCCTAGAAAAAATGTTTTTTTTAAGCACAATTTAGCACAAGGAGAATTCACTCACTGTCCTTCCAGGTCCCTGGAAACAAGGACTTTCACAGTGAAAGAAACTGACACTCTCCCTACCTACAGTTTTCTGTCCCTAGAAAAAATGTTTTTTTTAAGCACAATTTAGCACAAGGAGAATTCACTCACTGTCCTTCCAGGTCCCTGGAAACAAGGACTTTGACAGTGAAAGAAACTGACACTCTCCCTACCTACAGTTTTCTGTCCCTAGAAAAAATGTTTTTTTTAAGCACAATTTAGCACAAGGAGAATTCACTCACTGTCCTTCCAGGTCCCTGGAAACAAGGACTTTCACAGTGAAAGAAACTGACACTCTCCCTACCTACAGTTTTCTGTCCCTAGAAAAAATGTTTTTTTTAAGCACAATTTAGCACAAGGAGAATTCACTCACTGTCCTTCCAGGTCCCTGGAAACAAGGACTTTGACAGTGAAAGAAACTGACACTCTCCCTACCTACAGTTTTCTGTCCCTAGAAAAAATGTTTTTTTTAAGCACAATTTAGCACAAGGAGAATTCACTCACTGTCCTTCCAGGTCCCTGGAAACAAGGACTTTGACAGTGAAAAAAACTGACACTCTCCCTACCTACAGTTTTCTGTCCCTAGAAAAAATGTTTTTTTTAAGCACAATTTAGCACAAGGAGAATTCACTCACTGTCCTTCCAGGTCCCTGGAAACAAGGACTTTGACAGTGAAAGAAACTGACACTCTCCCTACCTACAGTTTTCTGTCCCTAGAAAAAATGTTTTTTTTAAGCACAATTTAGCACAAGGAGAATTCACTCACTGTCCTTCCAGGTCCCTGGAAACAAGGACTTTGACAGTGAAAGAAACTGACACTCTCCCTACCTACAGTTTTCTGTCCCTAGAAAAAATGTTTTTTTTAAGCACAATTTAGCACAAGGAGAATTCACTCACTGTCCTTCCAGGTCCCTGGAAACAAGGACTTTCACAGTGAAAGAAACTGACACTCTCCCTACCTACAGTTTTCTGTCCCTAGAAAAAATGTTTTTTTTAAGCACAATTTAGCACAAGGAGAATTCACTCACTGTCCTTCCAGGTCCCTGGAAACAAGGACTTTGACAGTGAAAGAAACTGACACTCTCCCTACCTACAGTTTTCTGTCCCTAGAAAAAATGTTTTTTTTAAGCACAATTTAGCACAAGGAGAATTCACTCACTGTCCTTCCAGGTCCCTGGAAACAAGGACTTTCACAGTGAAAGAAACTGACACTCTCCCTACCTACAGTTTTCTGTCCCTAGAAAAAATGTTTTTTTTAAGCACAATTTAGCACAAGGAGAATTCACTCACTGTCCTTCCAGGTCCCTGGAAACAAGGACTTTGACAGTGAAAGAAACTGACACTCTCCCTACCTACAGTTTTCTGTCCCTAGAAAAAATGTTTTTTTTAAGCACAATTTAGCACAAGGAGAATTCACTCACTGTCCTTCCAGGTCCCTGGAAACAAGGACTTTGACAGTGAAAGAAACTGACACTCTCCCTACCTACAGTTTTCTGTCCCTAGAAAAAATGTTTTTTTTAAGCACAATTTAGCACAAGGAGAATTCACTCACTGTCCTTCCAGGTCCCTGGAAACAAGGACTTTCACAGTGAAAGAAACTGACACTCTCCCTACCTACAGTTTTCTGTCCCTAGAAAAAATGTTTTTTTTAAGCACAATTTAGCACAAGGAGAATTCACTCACTGTCCTTCCAGGTCCCTGGAAACAAGGACTTTGACAGTGAAAGAAACTGACACTCTCCCTACCTACAGTTTTCTGTCCCTAGAAAAAATGTTTTTTTTAAGCACAATTTAGCACAAGGAGAATTCACTCACTGTCCTTCCAGGTCCCTGGAAACAAGGACTTTCACAGTGAAAGAAACTGACACTCTCCCTACCTACAGTTTTCTGTCCCTAGAAAAAATGTTTTTTTTAAGCACAATTTAGCACAAGGAGAATTCACTCACTGTCCTTCCAGGTCCCTGGAAACAAGGACTTTGACAGTGAAAGAAACTGACACTCTCCCTACCTACAGTTTTCTGTCCCTAGAAAAAATGTTTTTTTTAAGCACAATTTAGCACAAGGAGAATTCACTCACTGTCCTTCCAGGTCCCTGGAAACAAGGACTTTGACAGTGAAAAAAACTGACACTCTCCCTACCTACAGTTTTCTGTCCCTAGAAAAAATGTTTTTTTTAAGCACAATTTAGCACAAGGAGAATTCACTCACTGTCCTTCCAGGTCCCTGGAAACAAGGACTTTGACAGTGAAAGAAACTGACACTCTCCCTACCTACAGTTTTCTGTCCCTAGAAAAAATGTTTTTTTTAAGCACAATTTAGCACAAGGAGAATTCACTCACTGTCCTTCCAGGTCCCTGGAAACAAGGACTTTCACAGTGAAAGAAACTGACACTCTCCCTACCTACAGTTTTCTGTCCCTAGAAAAAATGTTTTTTTTAAGCACAATTTAGCACAAGGAGAATTCACTCACTGTCCTTCCAGGTCCCTGGAAACAAGGACTTTGACAGTGAAAGAAACTGACACTCTCCCTACCTACAGTTTTCTGTCCCTAGAAAAAATGTTTTTTTTAAGCACAATTTAGCACAAGGAGAATTCACTCACTGTCCTTCCAGGTCCCTGGAAACAAGGACTTTGACAGTGAAAGAAACTGACACTCTCCCTACCTACAGTTTTCTGTCCCTAGAAAAAATGTTTTTTTTAAGCACAATTTAGCACAAGGAGAATTCACTCACTGTCCTTCCAGGTCCCTGGAAACAAGGACTTTGACAGTGAAAGAAACTGACACTCTCCCTACCTACAGTTTTCTGTCCCTAGAAAAAATGTTTTTTTTAAGCACAATTTAGCACAAGGAGAATTCACTCACTGTCCTTCCAGGTCCCTGGAAACAAGGACTTTGACAGTGAAAGAAACTGACACTCTCCCTACCTACAGTTTTCTGTCCCTAGAAAAAATGTTTTTTTTAAGCACAATTTAGCACAAGGAGAATTCACTCACTGTCCTTCCAGGTCCCTGGAAACAAGGACTTTGACAGTGAAAGAAACTGACACTCTCCCTACCTACAGTTTTCTGTCCCTAGAAAAAATGTTTTTTTTAAGCACAATTTAGCACAAGGAGAATTCACTCACTGTCCTTCCAGGTCCCTGGAAACAAGGACTTTCACAGTGAAAGAAACTGACACTCTCCCTACCTACAGTTTTCTGTCCCTAGAAAAAATGTTTTTTTTAAGCACAATTTAGCACAAGGAGAATTCACTCACTGTCCTTCCAGGTCCCTGGAAACAAGGACTTTGACAGTGAAAGAAACTGACACTCTCCCTACCTACAGTTTTCTGTCCCTAGAAAAAATGTTTTTTTTAAGCACAATGAGAATTCACTCACTGTCCTTCCAGGTCCCTGGAAACAAGGACTTTCACAGTGAAAGAAACTGACACTCTCCCTACCTACAGTTTTCTGTCCCTAGAAAAAATGTTTTTTTTAAGCACAATTTAGCACAAGGAGAATTCACTCACTGTCCTTCCAGGTCCCTGGAAACAAGGACTTTCACAGTGAAAGAAACTGACACTCTCCCTACCTACAGTTTTCTGTCCCTAGAAAAAATGTTTTTTTTAAGCACAATTTAGCACAAGGAGAATTCACTCACTGTCCTTCCAGGTCCCTGGAAACAAGGACTTTGACAGTGAAAGAAACTGACACTCTCCCTACCTACAGTTTTCTGTCCCTAGAAAAAATGTTTTTTTTAAGCACAATATAGCACAAGCACAAAACACACTGACACTCTCCCTACCTATCCTTCTCTTTCCCTAAACTAAAGGAATCCAGGTTAAGCAAGAAAGAAATAAAAGTCACTGTCCCTGCCTATGCTGCTCTATCCCTGCTCCGGAACACACTACACTAGGCCGCCGTGCTGGCGGCCTTTTATAGTGTGGGGCGTGTACTAAACACCCTCAGCAATAATTGGCCACAGGCATCCTGCCTGTGGCCAATCATTGCTCTCCTCGCTGCCGGCGCTGTGATTGGCCAAGCATGCGGGGTCACAGTGCATGCTTGGCCAATCACAGCGACTGGATGACACTGCGATGGCGTAGTGCATTGTGGGCCGTTCGCGTCACTCGAATTTGGCGCGAACGGCCCAAATCGTTCGATCTTCGTCGAACGATCGAACAGCCGATGTTCGAGTCGAACGTATGTTCGACTCGAACACGAAGCTCATCCCTAGTTTTTAGTACTTCTCCCTCTCAACTCCAAAACATAAGAGCAAGGCTGGTAACAGTGCTTGGGATTTTTAGGTGCACTTACACTATCACTTTTAACTCGTCTCAGGTGTGCTTCATTTGTGTAGTGTGAGGGCTCCAAACCACTCCGGGGACCGATTGGCACCTGGGACCACATGAAACAGGTGGTACCAGGCACGGTTCACTTGCAATCCAGTACAGTTTGCTGAAGTGTGAGTGAAAACTGTGCTGGAGGACAGTTCTCTCCATAGAGAACTGTGTAGTGAAACAGGGATTGCTGGTCTGGTTAGCGGGGGAGTGTGCCCCGAAACACTTCCTTACAAACCAGTGTGAGTGCAAACCAGCAAGGGAGTAGGGAGGAGGGACAAGTGGAACTGGGCATAGTTCACTTAAAACAGTCCCAGTGTGAGCACACCCTTAGTGCAGCATAGAAAGAGTGCACAAGAAATCTGGGGCTCACTAGATTACTGGCAGGATCAATAGGTTTGCATTTATTGAGCAGATATAACAAATCACTTTTTATGGCATATTAAACAGGCCAAATTGAAGAAAATCTGATGTGTTTTTAATATCTGCTCTACATTAAAGCAGAACTAAACCCTCTTATTCTTTATAGCCAGGGAACTTGCCATATTTGTCTCTGTTTGATCTGTAGTTGCCATGGTTGCCAGTTATGATATTGGCCATTTGATGGCTTAAAAGTTTGATTGAAAGCACAAGCCAATGAGACAGTTATCATTCATGGCATGCCCTGAATGTAACTGTTTTGAGAAACTGTTCAATCGATGGGTTTACTTCCGCTATCAAGTAGACATGTGCATTCGTTTTCGTCCGAATGCATTTTCGTCCGAATTTCAGGTATTTTCGTTATCGTTTTAACAAACGAAAACGAAAGCACAGAATCTGAAAACCGAAAGATCCGACATAAACAAATGCTTTAATTTCGTTTTCGTTGTGACAACAGTTCGATATAGATAGGAGATTCGACGTGACGCTGACAATAACAATCTGTGTCTATCGAACCTATGGTCGAATGTGCCTAACCTTAACTCTATTAGTCCAAGATTATTCTACATAGAGAGAAAAGATTCGACATAGAGAGAAAAGATTCGACATTATAGAGAGAAAATATTCGACATAGAGAGAAAAGATCACTGCTGGAATTGGGTGGGGGAAGTAAAATAAAAATAATGATGATGATGAATGTTATTGGCTGATTGTAACCAAAGAGGAGGAGCAGTAAAATAGCTAGAACTAACTTGACAATTCAACATGAACGACGAAGATTCGACAAAGCATGGAAAAACATACAAACGTCGAATCTGTCATTGAAGGCTTATGTGGTCTGTCGAAAGTTAGAAGATTCGACGGTGCAGCTAAACTGTACGACGCCGCAATCGTACATTTCCGGTCAAATGCATCCGCCCATAGGCTATAGAAGAATTCTAATGTTGGTTGACTAGTAATAGTAATTAATAAATATAATTATTACTAGTCATACAACATTAGGATTCTACTATAGCTTGTAGGCGGAACATTCGACCGGAAATGTATGATTGCGGCGTCGTACAGTTTCGCTGCTCCGTCAAATCTTCTTTGAACATTCAACAGACACCATAAGCCTTCAATGACAGATTCGACCTTAATTAATTCAGATTTTCGGACTAATGCAATTACTAATGAAAAACAAAATAAATAAAAACGAATTTCGGGAGTAACTAAATAAATTTATTTTTCGGACAAAACGAAATTCTGAAACAAAATATTTCAGTGTGCACATGTCTACTATCAAGCGGAACTTTACCTATACCCAAAAATAATGTTCTTTAGCAAGGAACATACATTCCACATTAATAATTATTCTACCAAAATTAGTGTGTGCTGTAAATTGCCTCCAGCATTGTTCCTGTTTCTTCTTGCTGGAGGCTGCCACTTTGCTGAAGCCCAGAGCCCCTGAGCAGCAGTAAATATTCAGGCTTTCTGCAGATTGGCCTCTAGTGGCTCTGACTTTTGGCACAGTGACAAAAAATAGAGAGCAACTAAGCATGTGCAGAGCAATTGGAAGCAGTGTATTACTGGATTTTAAACAGTATAGGCTCTTTTTGTTATGTTTTATATAGCTATACCTGCTAAAAGGGCCAACCAGAAGTGATCTAGCAGGACTTAATTTTCTGACTAAGGTACCAAGTTAAAGTATGATTAAAGGCAAAACTTTTTTTTTTGTTTTGGATAGAGTGTAGAGGGTTTAGAACACATGTCAGTTTTTATTGCAGTTTGTGCCCCCATTAAGGAGATCCCCCTCTCTATTTTTCCTGTTTACCATTATCATTGAAAGTGAAAGTAAAAGAAATTACCCAGATTTTGGGTTGTCCCCAGAAAAGTAATAGAGAGTACAAGTTCAAATGAGTACACTATTTCTGGTGTCTTGAAGGTCTCTAAGAAATTGCCTTTATTTACAGGGATTTCCTCTCACTTCATGATTGGCTATGGGACAGGAAGTGAAGGAAAATCTCTGCAATGGGACACAGATGGCGGATTTTTTTTTTATAACCCCCCCCCCTGCTCTTTCCAAAATAAAAATAAAAGTTTTGTCTATAGTTCTACTTTAAGCTTATGCATAGCTGCCAACATTGCAAAAAAATAATCCGGGACACTTTTTTTGCATGTAGGCGGAGCCTTTTTATAATTAGGGGGCGTGGCATTTATCTGTAGGCGTGTCACACACTAATACGAAAATGCGGCGGGGGAAAATGGGCGTAGTTTATGTGTGATAGCAGGCGTGGCTTAAATGGGCGTGGTTCAGAAGGGGTGTGGTTAGAGTCCGAGAGGAAGGAAGGAAGGAAGGAAGGAAGGTCCTACACCACAATAGAAATATGTGTATTCCAGAAAGTTTAACAAAATCGGCAGATAAAGATACTCCAAAACACCTATTGTTGGCGCTTCAATCATCCTGGCACCATGGTTGTTATGGTGTCAGGATGATTGAAGCGCATTATTTCTATTATTACATTGTATTATAAAATGAAATCATTCAACTCACCATAATGCCGAATCAATGGGACCCCTGAGCGTGTCACCTGCCACGTCGCCTGCCACCAGATGCCATTAGGTGCTCCCAGCGGAGTCCGTCCTTACAATAGGTGCCCCCAACGGAGTCCCTCCTTACAATAGGTGCCCCCAGTGGAGTCCCTCCTTACAATAGGTGCCCCCAGCGGAGTCCCTCCTTACAATAGGTGCCCCCAGCGGAGCCTGTCCTTACAATAGGTGCCCCCAGCAGAGTGCGTCTTTACAAAAGGTGCCCCCAGCAGAGTCCGTCCTTACAATAGGTGCCCCCAGCAGAGCCCGGTCCTTACATCAGTGCCCCCAGCAGAGCCCGGTCCTAACATCAGTGCCCCCAGCAGAGCCCAGTCCTTACATCAGTGCCCCCAGAAGAGCCCGGTCCTTACATTAGTGCCCCCAGCAGAGCCCCTCCTTACAATAGGTGCCCCCAGCAGAGCCCGGTCCTTACATTAGTGCCCCCAGCAGAGCCAGGTCCTTACATCAGTGCCCCCAGCAGAGCCCGGTCCTTACATCAGTGCCCCCAGCAGAGCCCGGTCCTTACATTAGTGCCCCCAGCAGAGCCCCTCCTTACAATAGGTGCCCCCAGCAGAGCCCGGTCCTTACATTAGTGCCCCCAGCAGAGCCAGGTCCTTACATCAGTGCCCCCAGCAGAGCCCGGTCCTTACATCAGTGCCCCCAGCAGAGCCCGGTCCTTACATCAGTGCCCCCAGCAGAGCCCAGTCCTTACATCAGTGTCCCCATCAGAGCCCGGTCCTTACATCAGTGCCCCCAGCAGAGCCCGGTCCTTACATCAGTGCCCCCAGCAGAGGCCGGTCCTTACATCAGTGCCCCCAGCAGAGCCCGGTCCTTACATTAGTGCCCCCAGCAGAGCCCGGCCCATACATCAGTGTCCCCATCAGAGCCCGGTCCTTACATCAGTGTCCTCCATCGGAGCCCTTCCACGCTTTGTCCTCCATCAGAGGCCCCTCCCCAGCCGCCGCCGCCACCACTGCCGCATCCCAGACCCACATGTTCAGTATAGCGGGGAGGGGCCGCCAAAAGAGAGAAGCCGATTGGCTGCCCCTCTCCTCTGCACTGAACACAAGAGGATAACACAGTGGCGGCGGAGGCCATTTTGGTGTAGCCTCCGCTGCTGTTTTTTTACTAACACTCCCGAATTTCCCGGGACATTCAAAAACGAACAAAAACAATCCGGGACAAGGGTCCTAAATCCGTGAATGTCCCGGGAAATCCGGGACTGTTGCCAACTATGCTTATGGCAGGCAATAAAGCAACACTGATACATGCATTTATTTATCAATTTTAATAGAACTAGTATAAATATCTGATTTTGAGCTAAATTTTAGCCGGTTGTAATCTTCTTAACAGCAGCACTCAGGCTTGGATAGGGAGGTGCAGAACTTGTGTCCAATCAGGTATCAGACAGTTACATGTGCTGACAAGGAACGTCCTAACAGAAGGAAAGAGAAGAAGGATGACGTCTTCAATCTGTGACTGCTCCTTCACTGTTCATTCACAGGTTGGTGCAAGGATTTGACCAGGCTTAATCTTTGCAGCAGAGAATATCAGGTCACTGGGCTGATTGTGTGGTAGAGCTGTGTAAATGTGAGAACTTAATAGCTAGAAGTACAAATCTTATGGCTGGTACAACAGCTATCATATATCTACATCAACTGTTTTTAGCTGCTTACCTAAAGTTTTACTTTAACCACTTAAGCCCCGGAAGAATTTACCCCCTTCCTGAACCAGAGCACTTTTTGTGATTCGGCACTGCGTCAATTTAACTGACAATTGCGCGGTTGTGCGACGTTGTACCCAAACGAAATTGACGTCCTTTTTTTTTACACAAATAGAGCTTTCTTTTGGTGGTATTTGATCACCTCTGCGGTTTTTATTTTTTGCGCTATAAACAAAAATAAAGTGACAATTTTGAAAAAAAAGCAATATTTTTTACTTTTTGCTATGATAAATATCCCAAAAAATATATAAAAAAAAGTTTTTTTTTCCCTCAGTTTAGGCCGATACGCATTCATCTACATATTTTTGGTAAATAGCATCTACAAAATAGGTGATAGTTTTATGGCATTTTTATTAATATTTTTTTTTTTTACTAGTAATGGTGGCGATCAGCGATTTTCATCATAACTGCGACATTATGGCGGACACATCAGACACTTTTGATGCCATTTTGGGACAATTGTAATTTATACAGCGATCAGTTCTAAAAAATTGCACTGATTACTGTGTAAATGACACCGGCAGTGAAGGGGTTAACCACTAGGGGCGCTGAAGGGGTTAAGTGTGTCCTAGGGAGTGATTCTAACTGTGTGGGGAATGGGCTAGCAGTGACACGACACTGATCGCTGCTTCCGATGAGAGGGAGCAGGTGATCAGTGTCCTGTCACTAGGCAGAACGGGGAGATGCTGTGTTTACACTGGCATCTCCCCGTTCTTCAGCTTGTGACACGATCGCGGGCACCCGGCGGACATCGAGTCCACGGGTCCCGCGAGCACGATCACGGAGTGCGCGCACGGCAGCAAATTCAAAGTGATGTACAGGTACGTTACTTTGCGCAGCCGTGCCATTCTGCTGACATGAATGTACAGGAGGCGGTCAGCAAGCGGTTAAACTCAAGATTTGTAATATACCTGCATATTTATTGTAAATGTGGTCATATACTGAATTTATTTTAATTTTTTTCTGATATAATTAGACTTTATTTAGGCATACTGTAGTATGGGTTTATCATATAAAGACCATTTCTAAAAAAAAAACTGTTGGAAAATCTGAGCAATGCTCTCTAGTAAATATTTATTAGCTGTGCTTGCAACTTGTTTTCTGCATCGCTTGACCTTTATTAAACTGTATGATGGCAACTTGCAAACTGGCTGTTCAAGCTATTTAACAGTTACTATTAGAGTGTTAAAGCTCTTGACAAGATAATAAAAGAGGTTTCATTTGTTTTTTACATTAAAATTTGAAAAGCCATAAACAGTGTAAGACAAAAGGATCAAAAGATGTGGCATTATAACTCACCAATATATACTGTAACACATGTAGGTGTTTTGAATTTAAAAATAACACCCACATAAATCCATCACTTTAAATATGTTCTATTGATTTTGTCCAATGCAAAATCATATATTTAAACAATGTTACTGCTGCATAATCAGGGAGTAACTGAGTATCATATTCAACAGTCACTCCAGTCTGGCTTCAGTGCCCTCAGAAATAATGATTAAAGGAGGCATCTTATCTACTCACAGTGCTCTACTGCCTACTAGACTAACCTTCAACCCTTACTGCCAATTGCAAAGTGCGTAACAGACAGCAGTGAAAATGTATTAAAGTAGATGATTAAAAACGGGGATGTAGTGATGCACAAAATTAAACATCTTGGCTAGAGGTGTTTGAGTTATTCTCCTGAGGCAGAAAATTGTTATGTAAACTCAATAAACTTCGAAAGGCATATAATTCAAATAATTTTTAGAATTAACTCTTGGAGGTTTCCAGATAGTGCTGGAATGGAATTTGAATATTCAGTGTAATATTAATGATAAATTATTATAACCCTTGTGGCAAAAGTGTTATCCAGTTTATGTGAAACACTCTAAAATCCCAGATGTTCTATCAGCTAACTAGTCATTCAACCTAAAGAGTTATGCCCCATACACACGATCGTTTTTCATGCCGTTAAAAATGCCATTTTTAAAAATGGGCATTAAAACCGATCGTGTGTATGCTCCAGAGCATTTTTAACGACGTGAAAAACGGCCATTAAAAATTTCGAACATGCTCTATTTTTTCACGTCGTTTTTCATGTTGTTTTTTTTAACGACGTGAAAAACGATAGTGTGTATGCTTTAACGACGTGAAAAAAAACGCGTATGCTCAGAATCAAGTATGAGACGGGAGCGCTCGTTCTGGTAAAACTAGCGTTCGTAATAGAGATAGCACATTCATCACACAGTAACGGACTGAAAAGCACGAGGCTGAAAAGCGCGAATCATCGCTCAACAAACTTTACTAACATGAAGGGTGGCGCCATTCGAACGGAACTTCCCCTTTATAGTGCCGTCGTACGTGCTGTACGTCACTGCGCTTTGCTCGAGCGTTTTTTTTAATGATCGTGTGTACACAAGACAGGCTTGAGAGGAAACATGAAAAAAAACGACAAGAAAAACGTTGGTTTAAAAAATGGCATGAAAAATGATCGTGTGTATGGGGCATTAGACACTAGCTGGCTTTATTTGGCTTATGCCGCGTACACACTTTTTAATGTCATTGAAAAAAACGGCATTTTTCTCGACGTGATTCTTCCCAAGCCTGCCTTGCCTACACACTATCGTGGAAAAAAATGTTCGAGTAAAGCGCGGTGACGTACAACACGTACGACGGCACTATAAAGGGAAAGTTCCATTCAGATGGCGCCACCCTTCATGTTAGTAACGTTTGTTGAGAGACGATTCACGCTTTTCAGCCTCGTGATTTTCAGTCCGTTACAGCGTGACGAATGTGCTAGTTTTACCAGAACGAGCGCTCCCGTCTCATACTTGATTCTGAGCATGCACATTTTTTTCACGTCGTTAAAGCCTACACACGGTCGTTTTTCATGACGAGAAAAACGACGATGTGAAAAACGACGAGAAAAATTAGAACATGTTCCAATTTTTTCTTGCCCATTTTTCACGTCGTGAAAAATGCTCGGAAGCCCACACACAATCATTTTTAATGACCATTTTAAAAAATTGCATTTTTCTCGTCATTAAAAATGGTCGTGTGTACGCGGCATTAGAATCCTAAAGTGGCAACATCCTTGTAAGTAACATTTCTTAGTACCTAAAATTTACAGTAGAAAAAAAAAAAAAACCCCATCTCTTTGCTACAACTAGCAGAATATTACCTTTTACAGTGCCTTAAAAAAGTATTCATACCCCTTGAAATTTTCCACAATTTGTCATGTTACAACAAAAAACGTAAAAGTATTTTATTAGGATTTTATTTGATAGACCAACACAAAGTGGCACATAATTGTGAACTGGAAGGAAAATGATAAATGGTTTTCAATTTGTTTTTACAAATAAATATCTGAAAAGTGTGACATGCATTTGTATTCAGCCCCCCTGAGTCAATACTTTGTAGAAACTTCTTTCGCTGCAATTATAGCTGCAAGTTTTTTTGGGTATGTCTCTACCAGCTTTGCACATCTAGAGAGTGACATTTTTGCCCATTCTTCTTTGCAAAATATCTCAAGCTCTGTCAGACTGGATGGAGAGCGTCTGTGAACAGCAATTTTCAAGTCTTGCCACAGATTCTCAATTGGATTTAGGTCAGGACTTTGACTTGACCATTCTAACACATGAATATGCTTTGTTCTAAACCATTCTATTGTAGCTCTGGCTGTATGTTTAGGGTCGTTGTCCTGCTGGAAGGTGAACCCCCACCCCAGTCTCAAGTCATTTGCAGACTCTAATAGGTTTTCTTCTAAGATTGCCCTGTATTTGGCTCCATCTATCTTTCAATCAACTCTGATCAGCTTTCCTGTCCCTGCTGAAGAAAAGCATCCCCACAACATGATGCTGCCACCACCATGTTTCATGGTGGGAATTGTGTGTTCAGAGTGATGTGCAGTGCTAGTTTCCCGCCACACATATGCCCCATACACACGATCATTTTTCATGCCATTTTTTAAACCAACGTTTTTCTTGTCGTTTTTTTCATGTTTCCTCTCAAGCCAGTCTTGCGTACACACGATCATTAAAAAAACCGCTTGAGCAAAGCACAGTGACGTACAGCACGTACGATGGCACTATAAAGGGGAAGTTCCGTTCGAATGGCGCCACCCTTCATGTTAGTAAAGTTTGTTGAGCGACGATTCGCGCTTTTCAGCCTCGTGCTTTTCAGTCCGTTACTGTGTGATGAATGTGCTATCTCCATTTCGAACGCTAGTTTTACCAGAACAAGCGCTCCCGTCTCATACTTGATTCTGAGCATGCGCGGTTTTTTTTCACATCGTTAAAGCATACACACTATCGTTTTTCACGTCGTTAAAAAAAACGACATGAAAAACGACGTGAAAAAATAGAGCATGTTCAAAATTTTTAATGGCCGTTTTTCACGTCGTTAAAAATGCTCTGGAGCATACACACGATCGGTTTTAATGCCCATTTTTAAAAAAGGCATTTTTAACGGCATGAAAAACGATCGTGTGTATGGGGCATAAGTGTTTTGATTTAAGGCCAAAAATTTCAATTTTGGTCTCATCTCACCAGAGCACCTTCTTCCACATGTTTGCTGTGTCCCCCACTTGGCTTCTCGGAAACTGCAAACAAGACTTCTTTTGGCTTTCTTTCAACAATGGCTTTCTTCTTGCCGCTCTTCCATAAAGGACAGATTTGTGGAGTGCACAACTAATAGTTGTCCTGTGGACAGATTCTTCCACCTGAGCTGTGGATCTCTGCAGCTCCTCCAGAGTTACCATGGGCCTCTTGGCTGCTTCTCTGATTAATGCTCTCCTTGCCCGGCCTGTCAGTTTAGGTGGACGGCCATGCCTTGGTAGGTTTGCAGTTGTGCCATACTCTTACCATTTTTGGATGATGGATTGAACAGTGCTCCTTGAGATGTTCAAAGCTTGGTATAATTTTTTAGAACCTAACCCTCCTTTAACCTTCTCCGCAACTTTATCCCTGACCTGTCTGGTGTGTTTCTTGGCCTTCATGATGCTGTTTGTTCACCAAGGTTCTCTAACAAACCTCTGAAGGCTTCACAGAACAGCTGTATTCATACTGAGATTAAATTACACACAGGTGGACTCTATTTACTAATTAGGTGACTTCTGAAGGCAATTAGTTCCACTAGACTTTAGTTAGGGGTTTCAGAGTAAAGGGGGCTGAATACAAATGCACGCCACACTTTTCAGATATTTATTTGTAAAAAAAAAAATTAAAAATCATTTATCATTTTCCTTCCACTTCACAATTATGGGCCACTTTGTTGATGTAAAGGGTGTTCTTGTGCACATACAAAGTCAGGTTTTCTGGCAAGAGGTGGATACTCTTAGCAAAGCATTTATGCATCTAAGTAGCCTCAACCTTAAGATGGTCCAGTACTGTAATTAATTGCTGCTGTAACATGTACTTTATGATGTCAGACTACTGCATGGATCATTCATTGCAGTAAAGCTGTTTAGATATACATACCATGTTTCTAAAACCATATTTGCATTCAGAGCTTTGTTGCACATCACCGAAATTTCAGCTAGTACTGGAACAAAATGTCATTGTCCATTCAACAGTTTTTAATTGCTCATAGAGATGAAAATGCATTAAAGTGCAGGTAGGTAATTGGTACAGCTGACACTTGTTAAAGACAGAAAATGGTGATATTGATTGGGTCATTGAGACTGGATTGTCTTGCTTTGTCAAAATGTCAAAATAATAGCTTTTGGCAGACATTGAAAGTAAAGAATCGCCTCTCTTGACTTCTTGCCAGAATATGTATATTATGAAAATAGAAAAATAATGATTGGCCATAGGTAATGTTATTTTCACACAAGATTTTACCATTTGCATTGTTTCAGTTTTAAAATCTAGATGCTTAAGGTATCTAAATGTATTTTTTTAATACTATTACAAAAATGAAATAGCTGTCGAAAGATTTACTGGGCTAATCTTCTCTAAATAGTTGGGGAAAGTAGAAAGATAGCGCTGGACCCGTAGGTTTATTTTACTGTTAGACCCCTTTCACAGTGAACACCGCCCCGCTCTAGCGGTAAAGCGCCGCTCGTTTAAGCGGCAGTGTGCGGGCGGGAGTGGGGCGCTTTTAACCCCAAACAAGGGGCTTAAAGCGGCGAAAGAAAAGCGCTGCTGCCGAAGCGCTTTGCAGGTGCTTTGGCAACGCTGCCCATTAATTTCAATTGCAGGGACGGTTTAGGAGCAGCGTATACACTGCTCCCGCACCCCCCCAAAGACGCTGCTTGCAGGAGTTTTTCTTCCTGTCCTGCAAGCGCACCACCCCCACTGTGAAAGCACTCAGGCTTTCACACTGTGGAGGCTTGAGAGGTGCTTTTCAGGCACTTTACAGGCGCTAGTTTTACAGCTAAAATGCCTAAAAAGTGCTTCAGTGTGAAGGTAGCCATATTGCTATCTCAACCCTGGTTCACACTGATGCGGGATTGAAATCGGGCGAGTTCAGCTAAACTCACGATTTCATGTCGGGCCGACAATTTCAGAGACATCTGTGTGGTTTCCTGCACAGATGTCTGTTGAAATCGCACCTGAAATCTCAAAACGTAGTACAGAAACTACTTTTGGAAATCGGTGCAGCGCCGCAAAGTCGGTGTCGCACTGATTCGGATGGTTCCATTGCGGGAAATAGCCGGCGATTTGGCATGCGATTTGACATGTCAAATTGCATGCCAAATCACATCAATGTGAACCAGGGCTCAAAGTGTTATTGTTGGTGTAAATCTGGTTCATGGGCAGGCGGCTTCTACACCCCAGAGGATCTCCAGTCTCTTTGGCTTGTAGTGTAATGTAAGAAGAGTTGAAATTTAAGCGCCACGCCGCTGCTAAAAGTTCCAGATACAACATTATTTAATTAAAGGTCAGGAGTACAGAACAAGATATAGCCAATGCATTTCGGGGGGCTTCGTGCCCCCTTCATCAGGGCTTGACTGGCAACCAAGTGATTTAACCAGTAGCGAACTGAACCTACAATGGTATTTATTCCAGTGTGAGTTTAACCACTTCAGCCCCGGAAGATTTTACCCCCTTCCTGACCAGATCACTTTTTACAATTTGGCACTACGTCGCTTTAACTGACAATCGCGTGGTCGTGCGACGCTCTACCCAAAACTTATTTCCCACAAATAGAGTTTTTTTGCATTTGATCACCTCTGCGGTTTTATTTTTTGCTCTATAAACAAAGAAAGAGACACAAATTTTGAAAAAAAAATATGTATATTTTTTACTTTTTTCTATAATAAATATTCCCAAAAAATGTTTTTAAAAAACAAATTTCTTCATCAGTTTAGGCCAATATATATTCTTCTACATATTCTTGGTAAAAAAATTCACATTAAGCGTATATTGATTGGCTTGCACAAAAGTTAAAGCGTCTACAAGCTATGGGAAAGATTTATGGCATTTTTTTTTTACTAGTAATGGTGGTGATCTGCGATTTTTAGCGGTACTGTGACATTGCAAAGAACAGATCGGATACTTTTGACTCATTTTTGGCACCATTGACATTTATACAGTGATCAGTGCTATAAATATGCACTGATTACTGTGTAAATGTCACTGGCAGGGAAGGGGTTAACCCTCGGGGCGATTAAGGGGTTAACTGTGTGTTCTCTGGGTATGTTCTAACTGTATGGGGATGGGACTGACTAGGGGAGGAGACCGATCAGTGTTCCTATATACTAGGAACACACGATCTGTTTTCTTTCCTCTGACAGGACAGGGATTTGTGGGTTTACACCCATAAATCCCCGTGATAGCTCTCGTGCTCACAATAGCGTGTGGCCAGCGGCCAGCGGCGATCGCGACCGTCGACCATGCGCATTGGGTCCCCCCCTGTGCAGCGCGTGTGCGCCCTCTGGCAGCTCTTAAAGGGAAACCTGTATATGTATGGGATTTGCCCAGGAGAGCCATTGTGCCACAGTAAATCTGCATGAGTTAAAGCACAGTTAAAGCACAGGCCTAATCAGTGGCTTGTTTGGTAGTAGTGAGCATGATTTAATACGTTAGAACACAGTTGACAGTCCCTGTTTCTACATGTTTATGTTTTAGCATTATCTTGCTTGCTTGGCCAATTGACAGTTACTAATGGAATGCATGGGCTTCCATAATGAGTAGAACCAAATAAGCACCTGATCATCAGCAGAGCCATTGCGAACTGAATTCCTGGGTGAAATGCCTAACCTTGTCCCTCTGGTAATCACCAAAACTGGGTATGGGAACTGTGAGAAATAGTGAAGCACTATGTCAGAAAGCCAAGTCAAAGTCAAGAACAGGCAAAGGCACGTGGCTTGTATGGATGCCTGAGAGCTGAGCTCCAAGGTTGACAGGGGAAATTTAGCGACCAGGGGACCCACCTGGTGATCACACACCACACTGTCCTGGGCAGAAACCTACGTTTACATGGCGGACATGTCCAGGAAGCGTAAAGAAGAGAGGCACCTTCAGAAACTGACTGAATTACACTAATCTCCCAGACAAAATGTCAGCATCTGCAGGAAACCTGGGGAATGCCTCTTCTCTCTCTATTTTCATTCCCGCTGTGTGTCAGCCCTGCCAACCCTGCATGAGACTGGATAACAGCCCTCCTGATCAGAAGGTGAGCCAGGGAGATCCTTCTATGCTTAATCACTCCACACTCCATTCCTCCATTGCATCATTCCTTACCTCTAAGCAGCCTGTTATGGTATATAGGGAGAATAAGATGAAGCTACAGCAGTATGCTATGGTCAGTTCAGAGCAACCGGTCACATCCCAAATGATTAATGAGAAAAATAGGAATGGGGTTGCCCCTGGGATGATGTGGGCCGATGCAATAAAGTGGTCAGTCCACTTTATTGCATCGGCCCACATCATCCCAGGGGCAACCCCATTTCTATTTTTCTCATTAAGCAGCCTGTTATGTACACTTTGCTCAAGGATATGCTCCTTTTTATGCAAAGCTCTTTACATGCAGGTTTCACTGCACTTCTTTGCAAGTTCTCAGCAGAAGTTATTTCCCTGGATGATACAGAGTGAACCATTTTGAAAACACACCAGGGGACATCACTATCACAGTTAATGATCTGGTAGATGCCCACAATGATGGCCTAGAAGAACGCAAGTGGCTATATGCTAAAATAGCAGACCTAGGAGACAGGTCACGCCGCAATAATCTAAAGCTTCATGGGATACCCAAAACAGTATTTCCAGCACATCTAATGTGCTACACCAAAGATATATTTATGGAATTATTTCCAGATGCTACACCCATTGAATTAAATAATCATCGCATTCACCATTTACCTAGGCCATCTCATCTGCCTGATATGGTTCCTAGAGATGTTCTCATGAGAATTAACTTTTTTCATGTTAAGGAGCAACTCCTTGCAAAATCCAGATCCCAGGGGAAACTACTAGCCCCGTATGGTGACATACAGTTGTACACTTATCTTTTTAAATACACCTTGGAGCTCAGGAGACAACTTACTACTATTACAAAGGCACTCTGCAACCACAAAAGCATTCCTTCTCCCCCAGTGGGCTCTTGCAAACCACCAGGGAAAAAGGCACGGAAAAAGGCAAAAAATAAACAAGCACAGATCTCAGTCCTTAATTGTGACATTCTTTGTGCAGAAGAGACACACTTTCAATAAAATAAATGCAGCTCCAGCTTGCTCTCACAAATATTTCACACACATCTTTATCGCATGCAGTCTGGAAAAAAAAGCTAATAGCTGTTAGAAACACTGTTTCCTTCCAACACCATGACAGTATCATTGACTTCCACGGTCACTATATTATTCTGATTTGCACTCTTGAAAATGTTACCTATACCCTAGTGTTTATCTATGCACCTAATATTCATCAAATTCACTTCCTCAATAAGCTTCTCAAGACAATTTTCTGTATGCAATGCAGACTTTTGCAGAGTGCCAGATCACTGCATGGATGTCTCCAACCTAGGTACCAGATATACAAAGAAAAAGAGCCGCTGCTCCAGGTGTATGATGAGGTGGAATGTCTCGTAGAGTGCCAGCTCCAGCCCGCCTCCGTGGGAAACTTGTAAGAAAAGAAATGGCTGCACATCCAGGAATTCCCATTGCCTTTTATTGTTCAAAGTGATAACACCAAAGACACCAACACGAGGTCACGTAAACGTGTTTCACACAAACATCTTATGCTTAATCTTGTGCTTAATGATTAAGCACAAGATGTTTGTGTGAAACGCGTCTACGTGACCTCGTGTTGGTGTCCTGGATGTGCAGCCATGTCTTTTCTTACATAGGTACTAGATATGAGCAAATTCCTTTATGCCAATGATCTGTTCGATATATAGAGATGCCACCACACCACTGAGTGCGACTATACTTTTTTTCCATCGACTCAAAAATCATATTATCTGACTATTTCTTGGTTGACAAAAAGGCTCTTGCAAAAAATTAACAAATCAGACATTTCCTCACTTACCTGGTCAGATCATGCACCAGCTGGTGTAACCATCACCACTACTACAGCCTCTGTTTCATCCACGGTCTGGAGAGCCAATTCCTTTCTTCTGCAGTCATCTCCATATGCTGAATCTTTAAACTGTTAGCTGGTGGAATTCTTTCAGCATAACCCTGGCTCTCAAACTCTGCCATGTTATGGACAGCACGAAAGGCATTCATCCAGGGGGTGCTAATTCAATTGGGTTCCCAAGCTAAGAAAAAGAGGACACAGCATATAAATACCATTTTATCCTGCCTAAATTCTGCTGAAGCACAAAATAAAGCAAACCCCTGCCCTGCCCTTTAAATTACGGTTAGTGGCTTTACACCAAGAACTCAGAACCCTTTTGTTAGACTCATTTGAACAATCTTAATGCAGATTGAAAGCCACTTACTATGCCACCAACAACAAGGCTGGAAAAGCAATGGTCCTCCAGTATTTGTTACACCCTTTTACCAAGGAGAAGCTCCTAGACCCCCAGGTCATAGCGGACGCCTATAGCTATTATTACAATTCCTTATACAATATTAAAAATTACTCCTTGACTCCCCAGCCATCACTAGCGTATATTGAGATCTTTCTTACTCAGATCAATCTCCCTTCTCTGTTGGCTGACCATCTGTTTTCTCTCATTGCCCCCTTTACTCTCTCTGAAATAATACAAACAATATACTCCCTGCTAAAACCAGAAACCCCCAGACCCATAGAATCTAAATGGTGAATATTACAAACAATTTAAATACGTATTGGCTCCCCACCTTTGCCAGTTATTCAATGACACAGCCACCTCTTCTTTATTTCCTACAGAAATGTTGAAGGGGTCCTTGTGATAGCCTTGCCAAGGCCAAGGAAGGATCCTACAACCCCACAAAATTTTAGACCTATCTCTCGCCTCAGTATAGACTTGAAAATATATGCTAAGATGATAGCTACCAGTCTGATGAAGATTTTACTGTCTCGTATCCATAAAGATGAGGCGGGTTTCATTTAGGGGAGACAGACCTCTGACACTGCTAGGCAACAAAATAATATTGTTCACATTGCTGAGCGTATTTGAACGCCTTCTCTGATTTTTTTTTGGATGCAGAGAAGGCTTTTGATGGGGTTCATTGGACCTATCTTCAGGCTTTGAACCAAGTTTGGTTTTCTGTACAGGATCCTTACTGCCATTATGGCCCTACACTTGTCCCCTTCAGCGCAAGTGTACACGTCTAAGATGCTGTCCAAACCATTTTTAATTACAAATGCCACCAGGCAAGGGTGCCCCCTATCTCCGCTGATCTTCAGTCTTCTCTGCCTCTCGCAGAGCATGTTAGGTCAAATTCATCCATCTCTGGATTCCAGATAGGGGACATGGACATAAAATCAGCTTATTTGCCGATTATGTCATTCTAATGCTAACATACCCACATACTTCCATGGCTGCGGTACAGGCAGTGTTGTAACTAATGTTGTTTAAATAAACGGCGTTAGGTAACGTAGCCACTTTTTGGGGTAACGAGTAATCTAACGAATTACTCTTCCCCTCATGGCACCGCCGTTCCCATTACTTGGGCGGCGTTACCCTAATTACATCTACTCGCCGCAGCCGCCGCGAGTAGATGTAATGTAACACTAACTAACTGCAAGCCGCCGTCTGCCTACCTGGTCAGCGTGTCATGCAGACAGGCGGCAGCCATTGCAGTGTTCAAAAGCTGCGCCTCCCGAGTCCTCGTTGTCTGTGATAGGCGGAACACTCAATTTCACAGCAGGCAGTGTTCCGCCTATCACGGACATCCTATCATCCTCGTCTGTATTATTAGGATGAGCGGATGTCCGTGATAGGCGGAACCCTGAATGCTGGGAAATTGAGTGTTCCACCTATCACAGACGAGGAGGACTGGAGGAGGTGCGGCTTTTGAATACTGGAATGGCCGCCGGGAGTCGGGACGCCACCGATCACAGGTACTGACACTGTACACGGGCACAGTGAGACACGGGCACAGTGAAGCACGGGCACAGTGAGACACGGGCACAGTGAGACATGGGCACAGTGAAGCACAGGCACAGTGAAGCACGGGCACAGTGAGACATTGGGCACAGTGAAGCATTGGGCACAGTAAAGCATGGGCACAGTGAGGCATGGGCACAGTGAGGCATGGGCACAGTGAAGCATGGGGACAGTGAGACACGGGCACAGTGAGGCATTGGGCACAGTGAGGCATTGGGCACAGTGAAGCATGGGCACAGTGAGGCATGGGCACAGTGAGACATGGGCACAGTGAGGCATTGGGCACAGTGAAGCATGGGCATAGTGAGGCATGGGCACAGTGAAGCATGGGCACAGTGAGGCATTGGGCACAGTGGAGCATGGGCACAGTGAGGCATGGGCACAGTGAAGCACGGGCACAGTGAGACACAGGCACAGTGAGGCATTGGGCACAGTGAAGCATGGGCACAGTGAGGCATGGGCACAGTGAGGCATGGGCACAGTGAGGCATGGGCACATAACCAATATTATTTATTGTTATCCCTCCTATTATTTTTATACACTGAAAAAATTACATATATATCATCCTTCTACCGCCCCGCCCCTGTGTATATATAATATAACCAATATAGCTACTTTGCTGAGTAACTAATTACTTTTTCAATGTAGTAACTGAGTAACTAACTCCATTACTTTTTGGAAGAAGTAATTTGTAACTGTAACTAATTACTTTTTTAACGTAAGATGAACAACACTGGTTACAGGCTACACTTTAGTGGTTCAGTGATATCTCATATTACAAGGTCAATGCCTCTAAATATCACATGTTGGACTTGGGAACAGATGGTACTCTGCCGAACTTATTGCAACACATACTGTATGCTTGGGATGACTCAGGCATCTCCTAGATGAGGATCTCTCTGACTAAAACTATCAAAGGGCTCTTTAAGAGGAACATTATCCCTATGCCAACAGAAAATGAATCAAGAATTACATCAACTGTCTGTATAAAACTGTTGTAAAGTTTTTTTTGTTTTTTTTAAAATAACAAACATGGTATATTTACTTCCATGGACCTGATCCTCCTCTTCTGGGGTCCCCCAGCAGTACTCCTGGATCCTTCCCACATCGAGTGCCCTCTCAGAGACCCGCATTCCAAGGGGGCACCCGTGTGGGCACACTCTCGAGTCCTGTTGCTGCGTCCATTGACACAGACAACAGGACTCGGCCCCGCCCCCGACTCCCGTGTCACTGGATTTGATTGTCAGCAGCGGGAGCCAATGGCTCCTGCTGCTATAAACCTATCCAATGAGAACCCGAGACAGCGGCTGGAGCGGCTGGGCTCGTTCTCAATACTGGAAAGATCAGGTTCAGGTAGGTAAAAAGGGGGCTCTGGGGGGAGCTGCACTACAGAAGGTTTTTCCCCTTAATGCATGTAATGCATTAAGGGGAAAAACCTTGAGGGTTTACAACCCCTTTAAAATGAACATATTACCTCAACTGTTATATATATTCCGCACCTTACTGATTTTCTACCCAATCATGTCTTACTTCTTTCCAAAAAATGTTAAATCATTTTGTTTGCCAGGGAAAAAAACCTGTAGTGCTCATAGGCGACTGAGAATGGTTCTACCCAAAAATTCCAACACGTTGTGGGGAGTTTTGGAGTGAACAGCTGTAGCAGGGCACAATCTAGGGTTATGGCTATATAGCACTCATCCAAATAGTCATGTCCCTCCTCATTACCCACCCACCCTTAAGACTACAGTACTAGTAGTTAGCTAGTTGCTAGCTTACAACTGGAAGGTGACTCCCACTACTACTCTTAGATTCCCGGCTCATGTATTACAACTCCTAATCCCTGATATATGCTTAAACAGCTGGTTCAAAGTCAATCCGTTCTACCTTAATGAGCAGTACGATCAGGAGAATCTTAAATCCTTCGCACAACTCGAGAGAGAAATGGGACTTTCCACCACTGACTTCTACCAATATTTGCAAACTGTCCATTGCCTTACGCAAAGCTCCCATCTGCGGATTTCAATTCCGCAGAATGCCTGGCTATATCTCTTGGCTAGCACCCAAGGCATTAAAGGAATCTCATTGTTTTACAATCTTCTTCAGGAAAAATAAGTGTTTGAGAGGTCTCTCCTGTTTACCCAATGGGAAACTGACCTTGATTCACTGTACTTTCCACAACAGCAAAAGATGACATTTAGTTCTATTTACCAAACAACTTGCTGTAGCTCCCTGTGGGAACCTACTCAAAAAATTTCCCCAGAAATTATATTTGACACCTTTGAAATTTGCTAAGTTTGGTGGCCAGACTTCCTCTTAAGTTGAAGAGGCTGTGGTTTTACAGGTTCACTAACACATATACTATGGGAATGTCCACATGTCACTGGGTATTGGGCGGAAGTCCTTACAAAGCTTTCCAACATCATAGAAACCCCTATCACCCTCTCTCCTGGGTACTGCTCCTCTACCTGAACATAAAATCTGTCCTCCTCTGCTATAATAAAGTAGTTACTCATATCCACTTGGCGGTTAGACTGACAATCACTAGACTTTGGTATTCACCTCTCTCCCCAACATTACTAGACACTATTCTAATGGTTCAGACTCACTACACCTACAAATTACCGATGACCCCTGACAGACATCGTTAGCTTTGTGTGCGACAGGAGTGGGACCCATGGGTATTGTGGTATAGTCAAAATGTTAAGGGATCAACTGATTCGCATTTGCCAAGCATTTTGCGTAATTTCTATTTCTTTGGCTCTCTTAGTTCCCTCATGTTGCATGCCTGATAACCTGCAGGATGATCTTGTTTCCTGATCAATGGTTTAACCTTTACTGGCATTAAGCTTTAGGTACCACAATTACTGTTAGATGGATTGTGTAATGACTTACCAATTTATGTACATGGAAATCAGACATTTCTGCCTATACTTTTTCACCTTCTTTTATTTTCTAACTGTTCTATTTTGTGTAATTTGACTGGTTGAAAACAATACAAATCCAAAGAAACACAAAATCAAAAACAAGCTATTAGAAACAAAAACATCAGTAAGGTATTGGTACAAAAGACAAGTCATAGTCCAAGATCAGGGTGACCATATCAGAGAAGTAACCACTGCAAACCAAGAGTGACTGCAATGCAGTTTTATTTTTCATGAGTGGTTGTTGGCTTCAGAACCACAAATCATCCCAACGAGTCTTTACACATCCACTGTTTTCTGGTTAAATGTGGAGACTAAGCAGGGAAACATAAGATTCTCAAAATTCTTGTACCCAGTACTAAAAACTCACCTCACTGGAGACCACTTAAAGCTAATAATACCCAAGGATTGTTGAAACCCTTTCAGTTTTCTTTGAATTGTCTATCCTGTTTCATTTTTTCCTCTAGTAGATTTAGGGAAAGAACAATACTAGCAAATAAAATCAGTCTGCATTCCTTCTGCAATAATACATTCATTAATTTCCTAGCCATTGGGTCCACAATCATCTGGGCTTCCTGGGGAATGCAGTTGGTGTTCCTTCTGTGATAATTTGCTTCAAATAAAAATTTCCTTTGAATTTACCATGGGTTCCTCAATAGAATACTTTTAAT
Organism: Rana muscosa; assembly: GCA_029206835.1. Classification (NCBI taxonomy): domain Eukaryota; kingdom Metazoa; phylum Chordata; class Amphibia; order Anura; family Ranidae; genus Rana; species Rana muscosa. The sequence continues at coordinate 103,451,508 of CM055122.1, read as the reverse complement.
AGGGGTGTAAGGGCATCATTTATATCCAAATGACCCTTATGAGCATTTTTTTACTGCTGGTTGGCAGCAGGTGTGGTATGCACTGGAACAGAGCCATCTTTGTGGTAGTTTTTTTTTTTTTTTTTACTACTATGCTACACAATACACATCTTTTTATTAGCAGAGACAGGAACCATTTGCATTTTGTAAGTGAGAATTTGTAAAATAATGTTTCTTCTACAAATAATAAACCATATAAATGTATGTTTACAAGCTATTTATAAACTGGTAAGCTTTAGAACAAACAGATAAAGAAACAAATATTACCGTAAAAAAATTAATCTTTACAGAGAGAAAAGAGAAAAACAAACAAACAATTAGGCACATCAAAATCTGAATACACACATTTAAAGTGTGTGTATGAGATATAACAATACCTAAATTTTAAATGAAGTCCTGTGGTTTTATTCTTTGTTTATGATGTTCTATACACCACACACAGCATTAATTATATATGCTGAAACATATACAGTTATCATACACAATATCGTAGCAGTAGAAGAATGGTACCTTTAAATGTTTTGATAATTGCACAGTTAGGAAATAGCAATGGTGGGCTGAAATATACAGGGTGTGTGGCTTGGCAGCAGATGTGAATAAACACTGACTTTTGATCTCCTGTCAAACATCTGTACATTATCATTCCTGCTCCAATTCTGCACTTCCTACATGCCCAAGGACCACAGTAGAGTGCATTGGCATGCTTTTCAATGAGGATACATTATAACAAAGTACAAGAAAGACCAGCTAAAACAGACCATGCTTTCCATGATGGCAAATCAAGGAAGACAAAAGCAAAGATGGAGCAAGTAAAGTATAATGATTTTCATGCATCTCAGCTAGGGACTCTTACCATAAACCTCTTCCCTTCACTAACAGAGACGTAGATGGGGTTCAGGTCCAGAGATTTATGCTTTACCCCCCTCCCCTCCTCTTTAAAGCAAGACATAAAAATGACACACAAAAAGTTTACTAACCATGACCAATGCCTGGAAGACATGAAAAACAGACAACACATGAATGACATCCTCATACTAGGTCTAACTGAACATACAGAGGGTAAAAAACAGATGAAATTTATAGAAAATAGACTGCTGAAGGTATTTGGCAAGGATTATTTTAGGCCAATCTTTGCAGTGGAATGGGCAAGCTGAGTACCCAACGGGCACACCTCCCCATTCCTTGCACCTGTAAAAATGCTCATTTACAGAGATGGTGAAATTAGCCTGCCTTTACAGGTCTCTATAAAGGGAGACCTAGAAATAAATGTGGTAAATCTTTTTTTTTTTTTTGGTTGAGCTGCAGATTCAACAAGCAAAGCACATCAATGTCATAAAGCAATTTCGACTTGATAGCCAAACTAAGAGTGTTCCAGTTTTTGACACACCAGGAGTGGTGGCCCCTAGGTTAGAAAGGAATGAACAACACCTTAGGAGCAAAACCAACAAGTAACTGTTCCATATTTTCCATAATAATGTTGACACACAACTGCATTCAGCGTCAAGACAGCTTAACAATGACTATATTATGATCATTGGACAAACATCTCCAGCAAGTTTTCCCATGTGTTTTTTGTTTAACGTGCCATTGTTTTGTCTAACACAGGTAGAGTTCTGTCACTTTTAAATTGACCTGCCCTGGGTCATATGCACTATATATGCTGGACATTAACTTTCTGCAGTCTTTGCAAATCCCATTTGGAGACTGTGCAAGTTCTGTTCTAAATAGAGCGACACCATGGAGAAATTGTGGTTCCCCCGAAGAACACATATGAAGTTTTGTGGCTGTCAATATTAAAAAAATTGATATTAAAATCATTATTTTTTTGCTAAATGATCAGATGAGCCAAACGAGTTCCAAATGGGAATGTGCCCGTCATGGAGACTCCAGTGGGATTCCACAAATCCTAGCAGGCATTGGGACACACAGATACCTTAAGCCAGGCAGCATGGCTGAAGGACATTATCAATAGGAAGCTCAGAGGAGATATGGAAAACAGTCCAAACATGTAAGTTCTTCTATTAGAAGCTTATTGAGCTAAAAAAATATATAAATATACAGTATCTCACAAAAGTGAGTACACCCCTCACATTTTTGTAAATATTTTATTATATCTTTTCATGTGACAACACTGAAGAAATTACACTTTGCTACAATGAAAAGTAGTGATTGTACTGCTTGTATAACAGTATAAATTTGCTGTTTCCTCAAAAGACATCTAAACAGCTGGCAACAAAAGTGAGTACACTCTGAAGTGAAAATGCCCAAATTGGGCCCAATTAGCCATCTTCCCTCCCCGGTATCATGTAACTTGTTAGTGTTAAAAGATCTTAGGTGTGAATGGGGAGCAGGTGTGTTAAATTTGGTGTTACCGCTCTCACTCTATCATACTGGTCACTGGAAGTTCAACATGGCACCTCATGGCAAAGAACTCTCTGAGGATCTGAACAAAAAGAATTGTTGCTCTACATAAAGATATCCTATGCTATAAGAAGATTGCCAAGACCCCGAAACTGAGCTGCAGCATGGTGGCCAAGACCATAAAAAAAAAAAAAGGAGAGAGGCGCCTCTAAGTGCAATAGTATAAAACAACTTTTTATTTTGAATACAAGGTACACTCACATTTAGGTGAATGAATACAGGCGCATAGCAATGTCAGGATGACGACCAACTGCTGCAAATCACAGGTCACAGGTTTCCTAGCTCAGCAGTGAAGGCAGGAGTGTCTCTGTAGATGTATCGGCCAGCTTCCAGGGACATCAATCCTGTGGAGTGTTGAAAGCAAGGCTTGGAACGCAGACGTGGCTGGATGGCAGGGAGTGACGTCATCAAAAATGGACGCGTTTCAAGAGCGTGCGGGCTTGCGGTGTCCTGGCAAGTCACGCTCCTTTCTCAACATGACATAAGGGCGGAAGTGCATAGGCGCCTATTATAGAAGAAGGGTGAGCTGGGTAGGGTGGTGCAAGAGGAGGGGAGTAGCCAATCAGGGGAAGGAAAGAATGGTCATGTGGTCAGAGTCACAGAAAGCTGAGGCTAAATTAGGTATACATAAAGGAGAAAAAAAAAAAAGGAAAATAAAGAGAAGAATGGGGCGGTGGCTGCAGAGCTGGATACAGTAGTAGTGGGTATAGTTCTGATGGAAATAAATAAATAAATAGTAACAAAGTGTTAGAGAGCTCTAAAAGGGGGGGAGGGGGGAAAAGAGATTAGCAACTGACATTAGTACAGACAGTGCTACGGGAACTAAAGTGAATGGAACATGTCTGAAAAAAATGACACAAAACACAAGCGGAAAAGAGGAATTTTCTATTGGTAAAAGGGATTACTACAGATAATACAGCGGGAGTATACCTGAGGAAAAAAATTAATTAAAAGGTATCTCCATATAAATCCTCATGCCCTGACAGTAATGTACAGGGCAACTATATATATAGATAAAATAGGAGGAAGAAGAAAGTTGTTATAAAAATATATATATGGTGATAATTATGATAATATAGAAGGGGAGGAGGGGGGGAATGGATATTTTAATTATTTTAATTAGATATAAATGGAGGGGTGAGAGGGGCGGGGTCCGGGAAGGGAAGAATGGGCAATAGGTACGAAAGGAAAAGAATGAACTGAAGGAATGTTTGTCATGCTGATAAATATAAATATATATATATAAATATGCAGGCATATACATATATTGGTGTTAAATAATATTCACAAAATATGCGTGAAACATAATAATTATGTTAAAAATATCACCTGACATAAAAGATGTTTAGAGATATTTTTTAGGGGATTATTAAAAAGATATATCTATATCTATATATATATATATATATATATATATATACATAAAATAAATTATATGTATATAGAATATTAGTACTAAAAATAGTAAGGATATAAAATATCTACTAATACATATAGGCCTGTGGAAGTATGCAATAGATAATACAATAAATAACCATCGATGTAATGAAATACAATAAATAACCATCGATGTAATGAAATAAAATCAAATAGCAGATGAGGATAAAAACGTTTATAAAATGGTGGAAATCTCGATCCCCTCATTTATACCACCAGGAGAGAGAACATCTAAAGTGTAAATCCAAAAAGTTTCTCTGGCGCATAACCTCTTGAACCGCTCTGCTGGTGTAAATGAGTGGGGGATCTGTTCAATCACCCAAACCTTGAGGCCACTAGTAGATTTATTATGGGCCACACAGAAGTGTCTGGGAACACTGTGGGGGTCAGTGCCTCCTTCAATTAATCTCCTGTGTTCCCCAAACCTGACTCGCAAGGCTCGTATGGTGCGGCCAACATATATAAGGCCGCAAGGGCAAATGAGGCCATACACTACAAAATCAGAGGAGCAATTGTAAAACTCTTTAAGTGGAAAAGTTTTTCCTTTTGTAGAGAAAGATTTTTGTCCATGATGGACATAATGGCAGGTTTTGCATAAAGTTTTGTTACACTTGTACATGCCAACTAGCGGTATGAGGACTAATGGCGTGGTGGTGCAGGCACGAGGACGAATCTTACTAGGAGCCAATTTGCTTTTAAGGTTAGGTGCTCTGCGGTACGTTACTTTGGGACGTGCAGGAATGATCGATTTAAGGGCTGGGTCCTGTAAAAGGATCTTCCAATTGTTGGCTAAGATGCTTTCCATTTTTTTATATTCGAAATGGAAAGTAGTAGTAAAACGGAGAGAGTGATTCTCTGCCTCACGAACTATTTTAGGGGGTTTACCCTTAAGATAAAAGAGGAAGGCCTCTTCAATAAGGTCATCCCTTTCTCCCTGAATTTTTTCTTCAGGAGCTTGCTTTGATCGATATAATCTATATCTCTGGTACAGTTCTGTCTGAGTCGACAGAACTGTCCTTTAGGAATGTTATTGATCCATTTGGGAAAAGTTGAACATGGTTTCTGTTCACCTATGATGGCTGCCCTGTGCATAGTGGATCCTCTCCATCCCTGCTTTCTCCCACATACATCACAGTATGTGGACAGACTTTATGGACTTCATTTTTAGACCTTTTTGGTGTTTACAATAACTTTGCTGTCATCTTTTGTCATTATATTTATTGTAATTTTATTGATCAATTGGGGAAATATTTGTTTGTGTGGATTTTGTGCGCCATTACTTGGTTGTGGCCAAGACCATACAGTGGTTTAACAGGACAGGTTCCACTGAGAACAAAGAAGTTGAGTGCACATGCTCAGCGTCATATACAGAGTTTATCTTTGGGAAATAGACGTATGAGTGCTGCCAGAATTGCTACAGAGGTTGAAGGGGTGGGGGGTCAGCCTGTCAGTGCTCAGACCATACACCGCACACTGCATCAATTTGGTCTGCATGGCTGTCGTCCCAGAAGGAAGCCTCTTCTAAAGATGATGCACAAGAAAGCTAGCAAACAGTTTGCTGAAGACAAGCAGACTAAGGACATGGATTACTGGACCATGTCCTGTGGTCTGTTGAGACCAAGATAAACGTATTTCGTTGAGATGGTGTCAAATGTGTGTGGTGGCAACCAGGTGAGGAGTACAAAGACAAGTGTGTCTTGCCTACAGTTAAGCATGGTGGTGGGAGTGTCATGGTCTGGGGCTTCCGGCACTGGGGATGCTACAGTTCATTAAGGGAACCATGAATGCCAACATGTATTGTGACATACTGAAGCAGAGCATGATCCCTTCCCTTCAGAGACTGGGCCGCTGGGCAGTATTCCAACATGATAATGACCCCAAACCCACCTCCAAGACAACCACTGCCTTGCTAAAGAAGCTGAGGGTAAAGGTGATGGACTGGCCAAGCGTGTCTCCAGACCTAAACCCTATTGAGCATCTGTGGGGCATCCTCAAATGGCAGGTGGAGGAGCGCAAGGTCTCTAACATCCACCAGCTCTGTGATGTCATCATGGAGGAGTGGAAGAGGACTCCAGTGGCAACCTGTAAAGTTCTGGTGAACTCCATGCCCAAGAGGGTTAAGGTAGTGCTGGAAAATAATGGTGGCCACACAAAATATTGACACTTTGAGCCCAAATTGGACATTTTCACTTAGGGGTGTACTCACATTTGTTGCCATTGGTTTAGACATTAATTGCTGTGTTGAGTTATTTTGAGGGGACAACAAATTTACACTGTATTACAAGCTGCACACTCACTACTTTACATTGTAGCAAAGTGTAATTTCTTCAGTGTTGTCACATGAAAAGATAATAAAATATTTACAAAAATTTGAGGGGTGTACTCACTTTTGTGAGATACTGTATACAGGCAGTCCCCGAGTTACGAACACAATAAGGACTGTACGTTTGTTCGTAAGTCGAAGTTGTTCGTAAGCCGCACTTCAGGGGCGGAACACAGCATTCGTAAGTGTAACGTCCGCATGTGCATGGATGTGGGATGCACTTTTATGTTATCTGGGGCTCTTCTGGCCATGTAGTACTGCAGTGTGGGATGTGTTCGGAGGTGTTCGGAGGTATCCAGGACCAGCGTGGAGCACAAGTGGCTGTCATTTGAGGCCGTTTGTAAGTAGGAGTCGTTCGTAACTCGGGTGTTCCTAACTCTGAGACTGCCTGTATACAGTATATATAAATGTGGTAAAAAAAATGTCTTCCCTATTTCTTGGTTGAGCTGCAGATCCAACAAGCGAGGCATATCAATGTCATAAAGCAATTTCGACTTGACAGCCAAACTAATGCCCCGTACACACCTGTAGGAAAAAGTCTGATGAAAGCTTTTGGTCGGGAATCCTGACCGTGTGTATGCTCCATCAGACTTTTTCCAGCAGGAAAACTGGCGGAAAAAAAAGAGAGCAGGATCTCCCATCAGGAGAAAATCCTAGCGGAAAAACCGTTCATCTGTATGCTTTTCCGACGGGAAAAAAAACATGCATGCTCGGAAACAATTTGACGCATGCTCGGAAGCATAGAACTTAATTTTGTCGGCTCGTCGTAGTCTTTTACGTCACCGCGTTCTTGGCAGTCAAAAGTTCACTGGACTTTTGTGTGACTGTGTGTATGCAAGGCAGGCTTGAGAGGAATTCTGTTGGGAAAACCATTGGTTTTTTTTTCCACGGGAAAACCGCTCATGTGTACGAGGCTTAAGAATGTTCCAGTTTTTGACGCACCAGAAGTGGTGGCTCCTAGGTTAGAAAAAAATGAACAGCACCTTAGGAGCAAAAGCAACACGTAACCATTTGATAAAAATGTTGACAAACAACTACATTCTGCATCAAAACAGCTTAACTATGACTATGTTATGATCATTGGACAAACATACCCAGAAAGTTTTCCCATGTGTATTTTTTTCTTGTTTAACGTGTTATTGTTTTGTCCAACCCAGGTAGAGTTCTGCCACTTTTAAATTGACCTGCCCTGGGTCATATGCAATACATCTGTCGGACATGAACTTTCTGCAGTTTTTTCAGATTCCATTTGGAGACTGTGGAAGTTCTGTTCTAAATGGGCCCACACCATGGATAAATCTTAGTTCCCCCCAAGAACACATATGAAGTTTTGTGGCTGTCAAAACTTAAAGACATATTAAAACGAGTTCCAAATGGGAATGTGCACACCGTGGAGACTCCAGCAGGATTTCAGAAATCCCAGCAGGCATAGGGGACACCCAGATACCTTGATTTAGGCAGCATGGCTGAGGAGCATTATAAATAGGAAGCTCGGAGGAGATATGAAAAACAGCCCAAACATATAAGTTATTCTATTATTTGCTATTTATTAATATTATTTGCTCATTAAGCAAAAAAAAAAAAGGAAGGGTTTAAAATAACTTTAACCACTTGAGTCCTCAGGCCTTTTTGTCCATAAATCCCCTTGAGTTCCAGAACATTTTCTTCTTGTTTTAGTGATGTCTCAGATCCACACATTATATTTTAGTGCTTGTAATTAAAGCAATTAAAGAAGTGCTTGTAATTAAAGCAATTAAAGAAGTGCTCAGTTCTCCAAATAGTGATCCAAAAATTATTAATGCATCAACTGAACTCTCACTCTGAAATGCTGTGGAACACTATACTCAGTGGTCAATATGCACTTAATATCATCAATCTGATCTGTATGGTAAACTACAACTTTCCACCGTACCATTCGCCTGGGACTTTTCTCAGTAGGAAATTAATGCACAAACACACAACCTATAAAATCCTAAGAAACCTACTCACAAGGAACAGTGTGCTTAAAGGGGTTGTAAACCCTCGTCTTTTTTCACCTTATTGCCTCCTATGCATTAAGGCGAAAAAACTTCTGGGAGTGACCGGCCCCCTTGCCCCCCCTTCCCCGTTTTACTCACCTGAGCCCTTTAATCCCTTGGCGGAGACGTACTCTTCCTCTCTGCCCGGGGTTCTTGGCTCTTGATTGGATAGATTGATAGCAGCACAGCCATTGGCTCCCACTGCGGGGCCGAGTCTGGCATTCTGTGTCAATAGACGCAAATACTGGACTCGGGAGCGCGCCCGCAAGGTAATCTTCCCAGAGAGCGCATCTCCCAGGGGGTTTACCAATGTGGGGAGGATCCGCGAGAGCCCAGAAGATGGTGATCGGGGCCATACTGTGCAAAACGAATTGCACAGTGGAGGTAAGTATGACATGTTTGTTATTAAAAAAAAAAAAAAAACAAGGTTTTACAAACCCTTTAAGTAAATCAAATTGAACACTGATCCAATGGCATCTTCAGTGCAACATATAACATAAAGTGCAAAAAAGGGCCAAATGTGCTCCAAAAATTAATTTATCCACTTATACCCATCACACTTGTGCTCTCCTTGATGTGAATGGAATCTTTCCCCTGCTGATGGACTTTCTCTCATCACCAATTTACCATTCAGAATTCCCCTAAACTTAACATACTGTAGACATAGAAAAGACAGAACCCCTATAGTGTAAACTCACATGCATTTATTGGATAAAACAAAGTAAAAACATGCTCACAGAGACATGTGCTTTAACAGGAACAAGTATATATATTCTATATGCTGTGCTCACCCCCCCTTGAGCCCAGAGGCATTGGCACTTTTGGATTGTATAATGACGTCAGCATGTTTCCACCTACTCAATGAGTTTCATCATGTTACTTCTTCGGGAGTGGGGAGAGGTTTCATGATAAAAACTGTAAGAGCATTGAGTGGTCAAGGAAACACTGAAGCCAATATACAATCTAGAAGTACCACTTCCACAGGGCTTGAGCAGTGAGCAGGGCATTGTCTTATGGAACATGAGGGGGCTGAATGACCCAAGTAAGGGACAAACCTTAATTTGTACCTTCTCGCAATATGGTCCATCAGGGTCTGTCTAAAGGAAAACCACCAGAGATACCACTACCCTTCTTCAAATTGCAAAATGTGTAATTCAAAATATTCATTGTATTCATCCAATGCTAAAGAAGTTAGTATTCTAGTATATTCCACAGCAACCTTTTTCTACATCCAGGCTTCACTTTAATAGGTTACTCCAAGCTGAACCTATTTCTAGTCTGGGAAAATTTCAGGAGCAAAAAGCAAGAGCTGGTGTAAATTACCACTGTCAGTCATTGGAAGGGCCAACCTGATTAAAATTATTTGGGCCCCTCAAATGTTATAAATTCTGCTTAAATCGCCACTATGGATCACACAGAAATGATTCAGAATAATAGAATCCATTTTTAGGGACCTGATTTGGAACAAACATCCTCAAAATAATCTACTTTACAGCTACCCAAAGAAATAAGGGACCTGGTCCTCCCTCATACTAAGAGATACGTCATGGCATCCCAGCTGCAACACCTGGCTAGATGGGGTAACAATAGCCACACAGATATCAGCTGGCATGGTCATTATAAAGAAAAGGTTGATATCACAACTATATGCTTTTGAATGAGGACTAGAAATGTATGGCAGTCTTGGCATGTGGAAGAAGTGGTTGGAAGACCTAAGCCCTCTTTCAGAGGAACTTTGGGACAGGGCACTGGCAGAAGCCTCCAGTGTCACTTTCCCCTACCCAACTCACTCAAAACTTGTTATCCTCCACAGAGTGTATCTCAGTCTACAAAACCTGTTTCACAGGGACTAACAATAACTTCCACCCCACAGTCTCTCTATCTCTCTCTGTATATTAAGCTCTCTAAAGAAGGAATGATCCCTTCATGATGTGCTTATCCTAGTTATCAGATACCCTTTCTTGACATTAAAAATTATAGGCCAAAAATAGTTTGCTTCAAACCCACCAAACTTCATGGAATAGGGAAACCAAGTTAACCTCATCCTACTTTTTTTAACTTGTTTTTATTGAGTATATGCAGATAAATGTATATTCACATAGAAATATCCTGAATACAGATGTCACATCTGCAAATAACAGGAGTATAATAAAGTACCCTGAGCAAATGGATGAAATGCATTTACAGTGAATACATTCAGAAACTTGTCAAGAAACAGATAGCATAATGCCAGTTAACACATAACCAAACTCTAAATAATACAGTAGCTCGACCCCTAGAAAAAAAATAGGTGTTTGTTGTTGTGCTCACTGATGTTCTTAAGCATATTAAACTTGAGGGCCTGTGCCTGAAAAAAAACATCAACCAGGTCTTGTCTGCATTTATTAAACCATGTGGTGCCCAAATATTAGCTACGGCCATCATGGAAATACACAAATACGGGAACTATGGGGTAGAATCCGCTATCAAGAAGAGGAGAGAGTCTGCAAAATCCTGTGTATCTCACCAGGGTTTCCAAATTTTATAAAATTTCCCTCTAGCTTCATATGTCAGCATGTACAGAGGCAAGGGTTTTGTAACGGTAGGGCCCGGGGAACCCAGAATCCCTTAGAAAGTATGGGATACCCTTGCTTCAGATCCCCATGCACCTCTTATGTCTAAATCACCCTACGTCCATTAGGGGAATAGGGTGAGCAAGAAAATAATGGACATTAAGAATATGTCTTGGATTACTTGGAATGGGATAGTAATATTTATCCACAATAAATCCCAGTATATATGCCATATATGTCATATTAGAAAGAGTGACTCATTCATACGGAAGGGACACATACTGTTAGATGCTAATGTCATCACCCCCAGACACCTGTCTGTTGTCTGTTGTAATGTTAATGAATCCAGACTAACTTCTAAGGATCCTTTCATGGGGGCTTGGGCTAATTAACCCTGTATTGTATGAAAGGATTCCTATGATAATGTGTATTGAAGTTCAGGAGACAGCCAGGCTAGGAAACTCTGAGACAGCCAGGCTGTTAAGAGGAATAAAAGTAATTAGCATGTTAATTAGGTCAGGTCACAGGTGTATTTCCAGAGAAATATGATGCACCTCCTCTTTTAACTGTGTATAAAACGTGTGGTCTTTTCAATAAAGATTGTCAGTCCTGCTTAAACCTCAAGACAGAACTTTGTCTTGTTATTAAGAGAGAATTATTCTTATGGGTCTTGTTCGCCTGACTGGAGTGTTGGTATCTGCCTTGGTGTTCGGGAATGGAATGTCCTAAACGGCTTTAACCCCTTTAAATTTTTTCTACAAGCTTATATGCAGAGGTTCAGAGGAAAGCCAATGGATAGTTATTAATTTCCATGCATAATATAACATAAGCCTCAAGAACTGTTTGGATGTGGCAGAGATGTCTAGGTCCTCAAACACACCCAATAAACACCATTTAGGGTTGCAGATATTTGGGAAATCAAAGGTGTCAGCTATAAAGGCTATACTACTCGACCAAAATGGTCTAACTCAATCACAGGAGCACACCATACGCAGAAAGTCACCATGCTCATTAGCACATTTATGGCATAGAGGTCCCTCTTACGCATATAAAATAAAAGTTGTGGGGTATAATAAAGTCTATGTAAATAGCAACTTTAAACAAGCTTATTCCTGGGAGAGATCACTGTGGAAGGGTAAGACTTAAACAGTTCCTTACAGTTTTCCACATACATGTAAGGATTTCTACTAGCCAGCGTGCTTCAAGTTTAGATAAATGGGGGGAAGGTTTACTCATCAGAGGAAGATAATATGTGGAAATAAAACGGGTATGAATCGGGCATAGTAGAGTCTTTTCAAGTTTAGAAGTCACACCTCTCGAAGCCTGAACTGTACCTGTCAGGGCCCGGACTGGCGGCTAGTGAGGACACAGGAGGTGGATCCTCTGTGCCAGAGAGGCGAAGGCACGGGTCGCACTGGAGGACCGGTTCTAAGCAGCTACCGGTTTTCACCAGAGCCCGCCGCAAGGCGGGATGGACTTGCTGCGGCGGTAGCAACCAGGTCGTGTCCCCCAGTAGCGGCTCAACTTTTCTGGCAGCTGAGATAGGCACGGAACACTGGGACTAGGCAGAGGCAAGGTCAGACGTAGCGGAAGGTCAGGGCAGGCGGCAATGGTACGTAGTCAGGGGCAACGGCAGAAGGTCAGATACACTGGAAAGGCAAGTACAAAACGTTTTCTCAGGGCACTAAGGCAACAAGATCCGGCAAGGACAGGAAGGGGGAGTGGGTTTTTAAGTGTTTTGGAGTGTGACACAGTAATTGGACCAGGCACCAATCAATGGTGCACTGGCCCTTTAAATTTAAGAAGACCGACGCGCGCGCCCTAGAGAGCAGCGGGACCGCGCGCGCCGGGACGGAGCAGGGGGAGGAGGCCGGTGAGCAGGGTGGGATGCGATCCGCGGGCGGACAGGTGCCGCCGCATGGATCGCATCCCCGCCAGCATCAGAGCAGCGCTCACAGTCAGAGGAGCCGACCGGAGCGCTGCAGGGGGACAGACGCCGCGGGCGCTCCGGGATGGATGGGACACCCGGAGCGCTCGGCGTTACAGTACCTCTGCAGCATGTCTCAACTGTAAATATCTAAAGTGCCAGTGAGCAGGGATCCCCAATACCTGGCGCAGGGTCAGAAAGGCTTTAAACATACCCTGGTGATATAATTGATGTAGATAAGTAAGGCCACGCCTTGTCCACAACAGACCAGCCTGTAATGTATAAAAATGGGGTAATCTAGCGTTGTACCAAAGGGGCTGGTTAGGAGAGTAAATGAGAGCTGTCCGAAAGTAGAGAGAGGCACTGATTATATATCCACAAAGACATTTTTATTGTGGCGGTGCCTACTGTAGTAGGGAGAACACATCTATGTATAAGATCAGAAAGGGTCTCATAAGAGGAAACCACAGTAGCCTCCGTTGCCGTGGCGGCGTTATTAAGTTGTGGGAATAGCCACCAGTGTATTTATACCAACTGGGCAGCATAATAGTACATTCTTAGATTTGGTAGTGCCATCCCCCCTGTGAAGTAGGAAGCTGTAATGCCTTTAAAGAGAGTCTAACTGTCTTGGGGGACCATAGGAAGGTGGATAAAATTGAATCAATATCCCTGAATACCTTTTTGGGAAAATAGACAAGGGAGTTAGATAGGAAATACAGTATAAAAATTTTGAAAGGAAAATCATCTTAAAGAGATTGATGTGTCCCAACAGTGTAAGGGGGAGTTTACCCAGTGGGCCATTTTAGCAAAAAGGAGAAAATAGTGGGTAATAAATTGTTGTTGTACAATTTAGACACTGGCAGCTGCACCTTAATTATCAAATATCTAAATTTATTCGTGGTCTGCAGTGGGCAACCCGGTGGTAAATTAAAAGGGAGATCAGGGTCTATAAGGAACACATTTGATTTAGTTCAATTACCTTTAGAACCTGAATATCGGCCAAAGTCTTGAATGAGTCGCAATACTGTAGGTACAGAACGAGGTGGATCCAAGAGGTATAATAACATGTCAGCTGCATATAGTGAAACTCATTTCTCCCACTGATCAATCTGGATGCCCCTAAATTTAAGGGCATACTCAAAGGGTAACCTCATCCTACTTAGTGAAAACATTTTTTTTCAATCACAACATTTTTTCAGATTGTGGTTATCCGGGGTTGTCAGTTCCAGGCTTAACTCCCATGGCTCTTACTATATTACCTCATAATCCTTGGCACTACCAATCAATTAAACAACTACAGCAAATAATATGCAAATTCAGTGCAGCTTTATAATCACAACCCCATCAATACAGTACAACCCAATCAAAATGGCACCTAGTACATACATATTTTAAAGCGGAAGTAAACCCATCAATTTAACAGTTTCAAAAAGCAGTTACATTCCTGGCATGCCGGGAATACCAACTGTCACATTGGTTGTGCTCTCAACCAAACTGTCAAACCATCCAATGGCTGGTGTCATAACTGATCACATGTGCAGCATCATGGCAGTTGAAGATTAAACAGAGGCCAAGATGGCAGCTTCCTTGCCTGAAAATGATAGGAGGGTTTACTTCCACTTTAATGGCTAAAACTTAGTTAAGACTCAGTAGAGTAGTTTGTAGTATATATGTTACTGTTTTTGTGTATCTACCTGATTTCCACTGATCTGCATGAGTTCTACATTCATATGACTAGTGAGCAAGACCTACAATGTAGTGAACAATTAAATGAGTGGAAAATTGTACACCAAGTAACTGGTCTAACATGTGTTTGTAATTGTGATGAGGAGGATGATCAGTGCCACAGCATTGAAATCGGTCCATTACCCATTTCTCAATGTGGCATTGTTTCCAGAATGAATGTGTTCCCCAAATGTAACAATGTTCTCAGCTCACAGGGTAGCCTGCAGCTCCCTTTGCAATGGCTTTCAGGTGTGTTTATTATTGGCTTTGTTATGTGTTTAATACTATGCTACTATCCTGTGTTTGTAAAGGTAGCAGCCGGTGGTGGGATTGGGATGTTTTGGTTTTGTAAATGTATAATGTTTAACTTTGCAAAAATGCAATAAAAATACTTTGATTAAAAACAGCAGTTATTAGGTAAATTGAAGCATCAGAAGAAAGAAAGGTATAATGTGAGGTTTGTTGTATATTTGGTTAGTATTATATTATTTTAAATCCTGTTTTATTTGTCTTAGTTTGTATACATTTCTAGACTTACTGTTATACTAGACATTCTTTATTTTTAGTTACCTTTAGTTTTTCCACATTTTAAGATTAGTTCTTAGTTCCTCCTATACATTGTTCTCTGTGATATTCCCAGCTGTGCGCCACTATAGTATATGCCTAGAGCTTTTTAAATAAGTAAGAAAAAGAAAAATGAGGAAGTGGTGAATGCAGGGCCGGCGCTACCACTAGGCGGAGTAGGCAGCCGCCTAGGGCGCACTACCACCTAGGGCGCCACCATGGCCTCTGTCCATGTGAAGCTCCAGGCGTGTGTGAGCTCGGTGTCAGGCTGGCTGTCCCAGGGAACACATCCTGTGCGTACCGATAATACTCCGATTGATGTGTCCCGCTGAGCGCCCGCTATCACATCTTCTCACACAGCGCCGCTCCGTGACTTCAGCCTGTCCCTCTGGTGCGGCGCTGTGTGTCTGTGTAAGTGCAGTGAAGGGGCGGGGCTCGGTGGAGATGGGAGCATTGAGAGGTGCAGCGTCTGTTAGCTGACCTCCCGACCAGCGGGGACACCATAGAGCAGATGGATGGCGGGGATTCCTATGCTGTACTCACTGCCCGCCCGCTGCTGAGGAGAGCCCGAATGTTTTGGTCGAAGAGCAGAGGTAAGGAGCAGGATGGATCCTCCCTTATCTACATCAAGCTGTGTATGGGGTGTGTAGTGCAGGAAGTAGAAGTCACTGTATGTGTCAGGTAGGTGGGTCACTGTATGTGTCAGGTAGGTGGGTCACTGTATGTGTCAGGTAGGTGGGTCACTGTATGTGTCAGGTAGGTGGGTCAGCGTATGTGTCAGGTAGGTGGGTCACTGTATGTGTCAGGTAGGTGGGTCACTGTATGTGTCAGGTAGGTGGGTCACTGTATGTGTCAGGTAGGTGGGTCACTGTATGTGTCAGGTAGGTGGGTCAGTGTATGTGTCAGGTAGGTGGGTCAGCTTATGTGTCAGGTAGGTGGGTCAGTGTATGTGTCAGGTAGGTGGGTCACTGTATATGTCAGGTAGGTGGGTCAGTGTATGTGTCAGGTAGGTGGGTCAGTGTATGTGTCAGGTAGGTGGGTCAGTGTATGTGTCAGGTAGGTGGGTCAGTGTATGTGTCAGGTAGGTGGGTCAGCGTATGTGTCAGGTAGGTGGGTCAGCGTATGTGTCAGGTAGGTGGGTCAGCGTATGTGTCAGGTAGGTGGGTCAGCGTATGTGTCAGGTAGGTGGGTCAGCGTATGTGTCAGGTAGGTGGGTCAGCGTATGTGTCAGGTAGGTGGGTCAGCGTATGTGTCAGGTAGGTGGGTCAGTGTATGTGTCAGGTAGGTGGGTCAGCGCATGTGTCAGGTAGGTGGGTCACTGTATGTGTCAGGTAGGTCACATGTGTTACAAGGGCATAGCAAAGGGGTGGAGTCAGGGGCGGAGCCAAGGGGGGGCGGCAAAATTTGGTTTTGCCTAGGGTGTCAAAAATCCTTGCACCAGCCCTGGGTGAATGTCAGTAAAAGAAGGTGAAAGAACATATTTAGAAACTGTAACAAACAGTAAAGCTTTCAGAGCATCACTGTTCAATAGTTAACCTTTTGAACTAGGATAAAGAAAATCCTATTAGAAGGCTTATTGAGCAGCCCATTTTTTTAAGCAGAATTATCTAAGTTAAAGCGGAGTTCTGCCCCAATTTTTTTTTTAAAAGTCAATTTAATATATGGACACTTACCTGTCCAGGGCGCCCGCGATGTCGGCACCCGAAGCCGATCTGTCCCTCGGCTCTCAGGTGGAGGCGCCGCCATCTTTGGTAAGGGAATCAGGAAGTGAAGCCTTGCGGCTTCACTTCCTGGTTCCCTAATGCACATGCGCGAGTCGTGCTACGCGATCTCACTGGTCCCTGCTGTCTTTTGGGACCTGTGTGTCTCCCAGAAGACAGCAGGGGGGGATGAAGGAGGGGCCGGACATGGCGTAGATCGTCGCGGATACTGCGGCGATCTATGCCCGGAAGTGGGAGCAAATACCTGGATTACACAGAGAGAGGATTCCGAAAAGCGAAAGTTCCATTTTTGGGTGGCACTCCGCTTTAATTGCACTAACACCTTTTCTTAAGGGCTAACAAACAATGACCTTATATACAGTATCTCACAAAAGTGAGTACACCCCTCACATTTCTGTAAATATTTTATTATATCTTTTCACGTGACAACACTGAAGAAATGACACGCTACAATGTAAAGTAGTGAGTGTACAGCTTGTATAAGAGTGTACATTTGCTGTCCCTTCAAAATAACTTAACACACAGCCATTACTGTCTGAACCCCTGGCAACTAAAGTGAGTACGCCCCTAAGTGAAAATGTCGGGGGCGTGGTTTGGTGCCGGACCTGAATGGCTGCCTGACTCCCGAGCTCCCGTCCACAGGAGATTCCACAGTAAGCTCTGCCGAGCCATTTGCAGCCAAGAATCCCCCAGAGGATCCGGAACGCGAATCGGCCGCCACATACCGGACATCTTCCGGACCCAGGTACGCGAGGCCCCGGCTTCTAATCGGGCCTACTCGAGCGCCGCACGATCCTCCAGCCTCAGCCCCTCAGGCAGGAGTCACATGCAACCCCAGCCCACAGCAGCTGTAACATGTTCCCCACAGCCCCTGTGCATGCAGGACCTCCGCTCTGTGGCTGAAGACATTAAAGCCACACTTACCTCAGCCATCACAGATCTCAGGAGAGACGTCCAGGCAATGGCAGTGCGGTTAGATGATGTGGAGGAAACAACAACCCTCCATGACACTGCCATCCAGCAACTGCAGGCCTCTTCCCACTCCCAAAATACACAGCTCAGGGATAGGGATGAGCTTCGTGTTCGAGTCGAACATACGTTCGACTCGAACATCGGCTGTTCGATCGTTCGACGAAGATCGAACTATTTGGGCCGTTCGCGCCAAATTCGAGTGACGCGAACGGCCCACAATGCACTACGCCATCGCAGTGTCATCCAGGCGCTGTGATTGGCCAAGCATGCACTGTGACCCCGCATGCTTGGCCAATCACAGCGCCGGCAGCGAGGAGAGCAATGATTGGCCACAGGCAGGATGCCTGTGGCCAATTATTGCTGAGGGGGTTTAGTACACGCCCCACACTATAAAAGGCCGCCAGCGCGGCGGCCTTGTGTAGTGTGTTCCGGACCGGAGTAGGGAAAGAGAAGCATAGGCAGGGACAGTGTCATTATTTTTCCTTTACATAATCCTGGATTCCTTGTGTTTAGGGACAGATAAGGATAGGTAGGGAGAGTGTCAGTGACAGTGTGCTATTCTGTGCTAATCCTTGTTTGTAGGGACAGAGAGTTACAGTGAGGGAAAGTGTCAGTGTGCTATTCTGTTCTAAACCAATCTTGCTGAACCATATTTTCAATCCTTGAGTTTAGGGACAGAGAGGTACAGTGAGGGAAAGTGTCAGTGTGCTATTTTGTGCTAAATCTTGTTTGTAGGGACAGAGAGGTACAGTGAGGGAAAGTGTCAGTGTGCTATTTTGTGCTAAATCTTGTTTGTAGGGACAGAGAGGTACAGTGAGGGAAAGTTTCAGTGTGCTATTCTGTTTGAAACCAATTTTGCTGTTCCATATTTTCAATCCTTGAGTTTAGGAACAGGGAAGGACACTCGTAGAAATTATCAGTGTGCTATTCTGTGCTAAATCTTGTTTGTAGGGAGGGACAGAGTAGGACAGTGAGGGAAAGTGTCAGTGTGCTATTCTGTTCTAAAACTATTTTGCTGAACCATATTTTCAATCCTTGAGTTGAGGGACAGAGAGGTACAGTGAGTGAAACTGACAGTGTGCTGTTCTGTTCTAAACCAAATTTGCTGTTCCATATTTTCAATCCTTGAGTTGAGGGACAGAGAGGTACAGTGAGGGAAAGTGTCAGTGTGCTATTCTGTTCTAAAACAATTTTGCTGAACCATATTTTCAATCCTTGAGTTGAGGGACAGAGAGGTACAGTGAGTGAAACTGACAGTGTGCTGTTCTGTTCTAAACCAAATTTGCATGGTCCATATTTTCAATCCTTGAGTTGAGGGACAGAGAGGTACAGTGAGGGAAAGTGTCAGTGTGCTATTCTGTTCTAAAACTATTTTGCTGAACCATATTTTCAATCCTTGAGTTGAGGGACAGAGAGGTACAGTGAGTGAAACTGACAGTGTGCTGTTCTGTTCTAAACCAAATTTGCTGTTCCATATTTTCAATCCTTGAGTTGAGGGACAGAGAGGTACAGTGAGGGAAAGTGTCAGTGTGCTATTCTGTTCTAAAACTATTTTGCTGAACCATATTTTCAATCCTTGAGTTGAGGGACAGAGAGGTACAGTGAGTGAAACTGACAGTGTGCTGTTCTGTTCTAAACCAAATTTGCTGTTCCATATTTTCAATCCTTGAGTTGAGGGACAGAGAGGTACAGTGAGGGAAAGTGTCAGTGTGCTATTCTGTTCTAAAACTATTTTGCTGGACCATATTTTCAATCCTTGAGTTGAGGGACAGAGAGGTACAGTGAGTGAAACTGACAGTGTGCTGTTCTGTTCTAAACCAAATTTGCTGTTCCATATTTTCAATCCTTGAGTTGAGGGACAGAGAGGTACAGTGAGGGAAAGTGTCAGTGTGCTATTCTGTTCTAAAATTATTTTGCTGAACCATATTTTCAATCCTTGAGTTGAGGGACAGAGAGGTACAGTGAGTGAAACTGACAGTGTGCTGTTCTGTTCTAAACCAAATTTGCTGTTCCATATTTTCAATCCTTGAGTTGAGGGACAGAGAGGTACAGTGAGGGAAAGTGTCAGTGTGCTATTCTGTTCTAAAATTATTTTGCTGAACCATATTTTCAATCCTTGAGTTGAGGGACAGAGAGGTACAGTGAGGGAAAGTGTCAGTGTGCTATTGTGTTCTAAAACTATTTTGCTGAACCATATTTTCAATCCTTGAGTTGAGGGACAGAGAGGTACAGTGAGTGAAACTGACAGTGTGCTATTCTGTTCTAAACCAATTTTGCTGTTCCATATTTTCAATCCTTGAGTTTAGGGACAGGGAAGGACACTCGTAGAAATTATCAGTGTGCTATTCTGTGCTAAATCTTGTTTGTAGGGAGGGACAGAGTAGGACAGTGAGGGAAAGTGTCAGTGTGCTATTCTGTTCTAAAACTATTTTGCTGAACCATATTTTCAATCCTTGACTTGAGGGACAGAGAGGTACAGTGAGTGAAACTGACAGTGTGCTGTTCTGTTCTAAACCAAATTTGCTGTTCCATATTTTCAATCCTTGAGTTGAGGGACAGAGAGGTACAGTGAGGGAAAGTGTCAGTGTGCTATTCTGTTCTAAACCAATTTTGCTGTTCCATATTTTCAATCCTTGAGTTTAGGGACAGGGAAGGACACTCGTAGAAATTATCAGTGTGCTATTCTGTGCTAAATCTTGTTTGTAGGGAGGGACAGAGTAGGACAGTGAGGGAAAGTGTCAGTGTGCTATTCTGTTCTAAAACTATTTTGCTGAACCATATTTTCAATCCTTGAGTTGAGGGACAGAGAGGTACAGTGAGTGAAACTGACAGTGTGCTGTTCTGTTCTAAACCAAATTTGCTGTTCCATATTTTCAATCCTTGAGTTGAGGGACAGAGAGGTACAGTGAGGGAAAGTGTCAGTGTGCTATTCTGTTCTAAAACAATTTTGCTGAACCATATTTTCAATCCTTGAGTTGAGGGACAGAGAGGTACAGTGAGTGAAACTGACAGTGTGCTGTTCTGTTCTAAACCAAATTTGCTGTTCCATATTTTCAATCCTTGAGTTGAGGGACAGAGAGGTACAGTGAGGGAAAGTGTCAGTGTGCTATTCTGTTCTAAAACTATTTTGCTGGACCATATTTTCAATCCTTGAGTTGAGGGACAGAGAGGTACAGTGAGTGAAACTGACAGTGTGCTGTTCTGTTCTAAACCAAATTTGCTGTTCCATATTTTCAATCCTTGAGTTGAGGGACAGAGAGGTACAGTGAGGGAAAGTGTCAGTGTGCTATTCTGTTCTAAAATTATTTTGCTGAACCATATTTTCAATCCTTGAGTTGAGGGACAGAGAGGTACAGTGAGTGAAACTGACAGTGTGCTGTTCTGTTCTAAACCAAATTTGCTGTTCCATATTTTCAATCCTTGAGTTGAGGGACAGAGAGGTACAGTGAGGGAAAGTGTCAGTGTGCTATTCTGTTCTAAAATTATTTTGCTGAACCATATTTTCAATCCTTGAGTTGAGGGACAGAGAGGTACAGTGAGGGAAAGTGTCAGTGTGCTATTGTGTTCTAAAACTATTTTGCTGAACCATATTTTCAATCCTTGAGTTGAGGGACAGAGAGGTACAGTGAGTGAAACTGACAGTGTGCTATTCTGTTCTAAACCAATTTTGCTGTTCCATATTTTCAATCCTTGAGTTTAGGGACAGGGAAGGACACTCGTAGAAATTATCAGTGTGCTATTCTGTGCTAAATCTTGTTTGTAGGGAGGGACAGAGTAGGACAGTGAGGGAAAGTGTCAGTGTGCTATTCTGTTCTAAAACTATTTTGCTGAACCATATTTTCAATCCTTGACTTGAGGGACAGAGAGGTACAGTGAGTGAAACTGACAGTGTGCTGTTCTGTTCTAAACCAAATTTGCTGTTCCATATTTTCAATCCTTGAGTTGAGGGACAGAGAGGTACAGTGAGGGAAAGTGTCAGTGTGCTATTCTGTTCTAAAACTATTTTGCTGGACCATATTTTCAATCCTTGAGTTGAGGGACAGAGAGGTACAGTGAGTGAAACTGACAGTGTGCTGTTCTGTTCTAAACCAAATTTGCTGTTCCATATTTTCAATCCTTGAGTTGAGGGACAGAGAGGTACAGTGAGGGAAAGTGTCAGTGTGCTATTGTGTTCTAAAACTATTTTGCTGAACCATATTTTCAATCCTTGAGTTGAGGGACAGAGAGGTACAGTGAGGGAAACTGACAGTGTGCTATTCTGTTCTAAAACTATTTTGCTGAACCATATTTTCAATCCTTGAGTTGAGGGACAGAGAGGTACAGTGAGTGAAACTGACAGTGTGCTATTCTGTTCTAAACCAATTTTGCTGTTCCATATTTTCAATCCTTGAGTTGAGGGACAGAGAAGGACACTCGTAGAAATTATCAGTGTGCTATTCTGTGCTAAATCTTGTGTGTAGGGAGGGACAGAGTAGGACAGTGAGGGAAAGTGTCAGTGTGCTATTCTGTTCTAAAACTTTTTTGCTGAACCATATTTTCAATCCTTCTGTTTAGGGACAGAGAAGGATAGGCAGGGGACAGTGTCAGTGTCATTGTTGCTAAGCCTCCTGCACAATATACACCTGAAGGTAGCCCTTATTGCTGTTTTTCCCATCTCCCTGCAGGCCATCCATTAAAATGTCTGGAAGGCAACCAAGGAGAGGCAGACAGTCAGGAGGCAAAAAAAGAGGGCAAGCAGGCTCTGTGTCTGGGGGCAACAGTGCTGGTCGTGTACGCGGTGCATTGTCATCAGCACATGGCCATGGGACACGCTTGTCCTTGTTTTCGGCAGCTGGACATGTTGAGCCACATCATGCCGAAGACTTGGTAGAGTGGATGACCAAGCCCACCTCATCCTCCTCATCCTCTCTCACCCAGGCTCAGGGTACTGGCAAAGCAGCTGCCAAAGCGTCCTCTTCTCTGGTATCATTATCTTCATTAGTCAATCCTTCCCTAGACCCACCATGCCCTCCTCCTGAGGAGTCCCCCGAACTGTTTGAGCACAGTGTTGGGTACATGCTCCAGGAGGATGCCCAGCGTTTGGAAGGATCTGATGATGATACCCAGCTAGAGGAAGGCAGCAGCGTGAGAGCAGAGAGAGGGGATGCTCAAGAAGGACACCAATCTGGCAGTCATGTTCCAGCAGCTGCAGCATACTGCCAGATTGGCTCCAGTGATGAGGAGGGAGGGGATGATGAGGTCACTGACTCCACGTGGGTGCCTAATAGGAGAGAGGAGGAGGAGGAGGATGAGGAGGAGGCACATTTCCAACGAGGCAGGATGCCCTTGAGTGGCCAGCGTATGGGCAGCACACCGACGGAATCACACCGCAGAGCTCCGCCTGTGCAGGGCGCTGCCTCTGCCCGTCATTCAAAAAGTTCTTTGGTGTGGGCCTTTTTTGAGGCGAGTGCATCAGATCGCACAGCTGCTGTTTGCAACATATGTCTGAAGCGTATATCGCGTGGCCAAAACATCAGCCGCTTGGGCACCACATGCTTGATCAGACATATGTTGACCTGCCATGCAGCTCGTTGGCAAGCCTACCTTAAAGACCCACACCAAAGAACAAATCTGACCTCTTCTTGCACCGCATCAGCTGGGATCTCCAACCCCACTATACCTTCACTCCTCTCTGAAACCTGCTCTGAGAGGAATGAAGGTGTAGAATTAGGTGTGTCACAGGCAAGTACTTGCGGGCACTCTGCTAGCAGTACACCAACGTCCGATTCTAGCAGGCAAATTTCCCTGCCCCAGCTGCTGGACCGTCGAAAGAAGTTCACTCCCAGCCATCCACATGCCCAGCGGTTGAATGCTAGCTTGGCTAAATTGCTAGCGCTTCAACTGCTGCCTTTTCAGTTGGTAGACTCGGCCCCCTTCCGTGAGTTTGTGCAATGTGCGGTTCCTCAGTGGCAGGTTCCCAAACGACACTTTTTCGCACGGAAGGCTATTCCGGCTCTCTACAGGCATGTGGAAGGCAATGTCTTGGCCTCGCTGGACAGGGCGGTCAGCGGTAAGGTGCATATTACCGCTGACTCATGGTCCAGCAGGCATGGACAGGGACGTTACCTTTCTTTCACGGCCCATTGGGTCACTCTTTTGGCAGCTGGGAAGGATGCAGGACAAGGTGCAGTAGTGTTGGAGGTTGTTCCACCGCCACGCCTCCAAAATGCTACTACTGGTTGTGACACACCTCTCTCCTCCACCCCCTCCTCTTCTTCTTCCTCCATGGCCTCTTCCTGTGGTTTGTCCTCGGAACCAGCGGTGCTCCGTAGGCGTTCAAGGGGCTACGCAAGTACGCAGGCAAAAAGATGCCATGCCGTGCTTGCGCTGGTGTGTTTGGGGGACAGGAGCCACACTGGGGCAGAGGTCCTGTCTGCTCTGCAGGGGCAGGCCGAGAGGTGGTTGACGCCACACCAGCTTAAGCCAGGAATGGTGGTTTGCGACAATGGCACCAACCTCCTCTCCGCCCTCCGACAGGGACAACTGACCCATGTGCCCTGTATGGCTCACGTCCTTAACCTGGTGGTGCAGCGGTTCTTGGGCAGGTACCCGGGCTTACAGTATGTCCTGAGGCAGGCCAGGAAATTCTGTGTGCATTTCCGCAGATCTTATAATGCCAGTGCTCGCCTGGCTGAGCTTCAAAAGGAGTTGAACCTGCCCAAGAACCGCCTTATATGTGACATGCCCACCAGGTGGAACTCAACGTTGGCCATGCTGCAGCGGCTGCACACGCAGCAGAGGGCCATCAATGAGTACCTGTGCGACTACGGCACCAGGACAGGGTCAGGGGAGCTCGGGTTTTTTTCACCACGCCAGTGGGGCATGATCAGGGATGCATGCACTGTCCTGGCACCATTTGAGGAGGCCACGAGGATGGTGAGCAGTGACAGTGCATGCATCAGTGACACTGTACCTCTTGTCCACCTGTTGGAGCACACGCAGCGTGGAATAATGGACAGGGCACTTGAGGCAGAACAGAGGCAGGAAGAGGAGGACTTCCTTGCCTCTCAAGGCCCCCTTTACCCAGACAGTGTTCCTTCTGTCCCACCCATCGCACAGGAAGAGGAGGAGGAGGAGGAGGAGGAGGATTGTGTCAGCATGGAGGTGGAGGCTGGCACTCAGCATCATCAGCAGCAGTCTTTTAGGGATGATTTACAGTCCCAAGAAACCAGTGGACTTGTACGTGGCTGGGAGGAGGTGGCTGCGGATCATGTCGTCCTTAGTGACCCAGAGGACTCCGGACTGAATGCCTCAGCTAACCTACGCTGCATGGCCTCCCTGATCCTGCAAAGTCTGCGGAAGGATCCTCGTATTCTTCGGATCAAGGAGAGGGACCATTACTGGCTGGCCACTCTCCTTGATCCACGGTACAAGGGTAAGGTTGCGGACCTTATGTTACCGTCGCAGAGGGAGCAGAGGATGAGACAACTACGGGAGGCCTTGCAGAAAGGTCTGTGCAACGCGTTCCCAGAGACTGGGAGGTTACAAACTCCTGGTCCTGGACAACGAGTTGCTGAGGCTTCGGGCAGTCAAAGAAGGAGCGGTGGGGAAGGTGGCCGTCTGACCGATGCGTTCAGACAATTCTTTAGTCCGCAGCCCCAAAGTATGATCGGTTCCAGCAACCATCGCCAGCGTCTGATATACATGGTGCAGGAATACCTAGGGGCAAGGTCAGACTTGGACACCTTCCCCACCGAAAATCCTCTGGCTTACTCGGTCTTGAGGATGGATCACTGGCCAGAGCTTGCACAGTATGCAATTGAGCTACTGGCCTGTCCTGCATCCAGCGTTCTTTCAGAACGCACATTCAGTGCTGCTGGAGGATTTGTCACGGATCACAGGGTGCGCCTGTCCACCGACTCGGTTGATCGACTGACTTTCATCAAGATGAACCAGTCTTGGATCACCAGCTACCACACACCAGATGCTGATATAACAGACTAATTGATTTTAAAATGTCACATCCCTTCAAGACTGATGCTGATGCTGAGTGCCTGTGCTGTTATGTTGACTGGCTATCCTCCTCCTCCTCCTCAATGATACGATTAACGATGATAGCTTGGAAGATCATTTTGGTTTATGGGTGACGCCACCAGTGGCTAAGGCCCAATTTTTCAGCCCCTGTTTAACAGGGGCGTGTAATTAAAATTTTTGATGCAATACTTTGCAACAGGCCTCATTGCTGTGCTCCAAGTACAGTATCTGTGAGGGGTTGCAGTGTTGTGCCACCAGTGCCTAAGGCCCAATTTTTCAGCCCCTGTTCAACAGGGGCATGCAATTATAATTATTGATCTAATAATTCACAGCAGGGAGCATTGCTGCGCCCACCAAGAGTAACTGTCAGGCCTTACAGTGTTGTGGCACCAGCACCACCATCACCACCACCACCACCACCAAAGGCCCAATTTTTCAGCCCCTGTTCAACAGGGGCATGCAATTATAATTATTGATCTAATAATTCACAGCAGGGAGCATTGCTGCGCCCACCAAGAGTAACTGTCAGGCCTTACAGTGTTGTGGCACCAGCACCACCATCACCACCACCACCACCACCAAAGGCCCAATTTTTCAGCCCCTGTTCAACAGGGCCATGCAATTATAATTATTGATCTAATAATTCACAGCAGGGACCATTGCTGCGCCCACCAAGAGTAACTGTCAGGCCTTACAATGTTGGGGCACCAGCACCACCATCAAAGGGCCAATTTTTACTACCACTGATCAACAATTATATGTTATTACAATTCCTGATATTATACTTGACAGAAGGGCGTTCCAGCACCCACCAAGAATAACTGTGAGTGCTTTCAGTGTTGTGCCAACACCAACACCTAAGGGGCCAATTTCTGCAGAGTATATACGGAAGGTCCCTACTTTCAAACATCCAACTTACAAACTACTACTACTTGCAAACGGAAGAAGACAACAGGAAGTGAGAGGAAATCTACCCCTTGGAAGGAAAATTCTCTCCTGTAAGAATTAATATGGGAGAAAGGTGTCTCCTCTCTACTGATGCTTTATCACCAATCCTTGTTTCAATAAAAACACCACATTTCAAAAACAGTTGTCATTGGGACGCAAAGTGAGGTGAAATGTTCTGAACAGGGGCACAGACAGCAAAAAAAATGTGACAGGGGTGATAACCGTTCCCTATGTTTTACAAAAAACTAAAAAAAAGGAATTTGCCATGGAGCTCCACTTAAACAATGCAGCTGTTCAAAATTATAAACAGATTCGACATAAGAACAAACCTACAGTCCCTGTCTTGTATGCACCGCCTGTATACGGCTGTTCAGAGTATATAGGTCCTTTTTTATTTTGTGTGCGGGGTTCCCCTTAATATCCATACAAGACCCAAAGGGGCTGGTAATGGGCTGGGGTAGGGGGGGGGGTTGATGGGGTAGCTATGCCATTTTTCCTAAAGATTTTCATCCATATTACCGGGACCAGACATTGCATTAAAGCCGCAAGCAGTTTTAAATGACTTTTTTCCCTTTAGAAATGTTATTTTGTGCAGGGACAGTTCTAAACACGGGAAACACGTGGCACTTCACAGGCATACTTTAGACACCCCCCAGGTACAATATTTAAAGGAATATTTGACTTTTTTTTTTCACTTTATGCATCATTAAAATGACTGCTCCCGGAAAACGTCCGTTTTTAAAACTTCTTTTTGCATTGATACATGTCCCCTGGTGCAGAAGCCGGGTTCCTAAACTCTGTTTCGGACCATAACATGGATAATAGTCGTTATAATTAGCACTTTAGAATCCGAACGTTTCCTGGCAACACACAGAGGTTCTAGCCCACCACTTCTTCCGATTAGGTATATTTCTGGAACGTTCTTCCCTACCAGCTAACACAGACAACATTGCATTTCCTCTCTGGACATATTTCCAGATCAGACATTTCCTAAAAGACACTGACCATACACCCTCTGTCTCTCGTATGCTCACACCATTTGAACAGCTATGCACTCACTCTGCACCCCAGCAGCATGTGATCTCTAAGATTTACAACATTCTCTCCTCAGATAGCTCAATGAAAACTAACAAAGCTTGTTTAAGCTGGGAAAGAGACCTACAAATAGAGATGGCAGAGGCACAATGGGAACACATATCTACGATAACGCACAAGGGTTCCCTCAATGTCTCGATCCAGGAAAACAACTATAAAATCCTAATGCGCTGGTACAGAACCCCAGTACTCCTCAACAAATATAATCCTGCCCTTTCTGATAAATGCTGGCGATGTTCCAGGGATACAGGTACTTTAGAACATATATGGTGGTCCTGCCCCCTAATCCAGCCGTTCTGGACCCAAATCCGGGAACTGACATCACAGATCTCTACATACACTCTAGAACACACCCCAACGCAGTTCCTCCTTCCCCATTCGGACCTGCCGACTCACCAATACTGCAGAACACTAATACCGCCCCTAATAAATGCGGCTAAACTATGTATCCCTCTTCATTGGGGAACGTCCCATGTTCCGACCATCCCTGAATGGCTCAAACGAGTGGAAAAAATTGCGGAAATGGAAGAACTAATCTCCATAGCCAAAGACTGTCCAACCAAATTCTCACACACATGGGCCTGTTGGACCCACTTCCGTACCACAGCCAAGTACAAACTATTAACGAGCCAAATTATTACGAACCACCCACCCCAAGACGACTGCAACCCTTAATGACTCTACTCCTACATTTCATAAACTATCCTCATCAAAACATGAGACAATTGGCCTCCCTCCCCTAAACAAGGGAAGATTGAGGGAGGAGCCTTTTCAATATATCTAAACCAACACCCAAATAACCTCAGACCAAGCTTCTTTACCCACCTTACTCCAATCCTTCGGAATTGGTGGCGGAGACTGTGGGGTATCCCGGACCCAACCCACCCCTCCCCCCTCTTTCCCTTTTTTTCTTTTTTTTTCTCTCTCCCTTTTCTCTTCTTCCCCCTCCCATTCTTCCCCTTCCCCTCCTCTCTTTTCCTTCCCTTTTTTTTTGGTTTACACCCTGAGCCAATCCTTTTATCCAGCAGAGCTCTTTTTAACCAAAAAACGATAGTTAACCAACTTCAGATGCTTGGTTGTAGGAAGAAATTAATTACTCAAAGTTGGTTGTTACCTCATGAACTAGCAAATCCCCAGCCTTATCCGCAAAACACACCCAAACATGATTTGACACAAGACAGAAGTAATATTACTGTAGTAAGCATGGTTATTTAGCAGACTAATCATAACCGTACGTCATGTTTCAAGCAATGTTCGCTCTGTCGACTTAAGCTGAAAATTCTCTGCAAATGTTATTGCATGCTAGTTCTGACCATCACTGCTGTAGAACCTTTTGTATTGCTTCAGACTCCTTGTTTAAATGCATTGTAAACCTTATTTTATTAACTAATAAAATATTTTGGAAAAAAAAAAGAAAATGTCAAGATTGGGCCCAATTAGCCATTTTTCCTACCTGGTGTCACGTACCTAGCGGTGATGAGCCCGGACTGCAGAGGAAGGCCTCCCTTACGGCTCCCACCAGCGGCCCCTGGTAAGGTAACAGCAGGCGTGGAGGAAGGAGGGGTACGAGTGCCTGGCAGGATCAACCAAGGTGAAGATAGTTATGCAGACTTGGTAGGCACACTGGAACACAGCAGGTCGAACTGGAATCAGGAACACTCAGCAAACTGGAATCGTTCAACAGACTGGACCGGAACCAGGAACACAGGAACTCAGCAAACTGGATCAGCTTAGCAGACTGGACCGGAACCAGGAACACAGGAACTCAGCAAACTGGATCAGCTTAGCAGACTGGACCGGAACCAGGAACACAGGAACTCAAACTGGATCAGCTTAGCAGACTGGACCGGAACTAGGAACAGTGAGCTTGGTCAGACAAGCCGGGTCGGTTAACTGGCTGGCAGCAAGGTACAGAGGGATCAGACAGAGGAGAGGTCACAACAAGCCAGGGGTCGGATGCAGGCAGAAAACTGGAGAAGTCACAGGCAGGCCGGGTCAAACACAGGTAAGTCTTCAGATCAGGTTTTTAGGTACTCAACGCTGTAGAGCAGACAGCAGGGACTGTCTGCGATTGACAGGTTTAAATAGCCCCTCTGGCGCCACCTGCAGGGCGGAGCATGCGCAACCGAGAATCAGGAAGACCAGGACGCCTGCTTCTGGCAGGATCTCCATGACACCTGGTGTCATGTGACTCGTTGTTACAAGGTCTCAGGTGTGAATGGGGAGCAGGTGTGTTAAATTTGGTGTTATCGCTCTCACTCTCTCATACTAGTCACTGGAAGTTCAACATGGCACCTCATGGCAAAGAATTGTTGCTCTACATAAAGATGGCCTAGGCTATAAGAAGATTGCCAAGACCCTGAAACTGAGCTGCAGCATGGTGGTCAAGACCATACAGCAACAGGGGTCAGCCTGTCAGTGCTCAGACCATACGCCACACACTGCATGAAATTGGGCTGCATGGCTGTCATCCCATAAGGAAGCCCCTTCTAAAGATGATGCACAAGAAAGCCTACAAACAGTTTGCTAAAGACAAGCAGTCTAAGGACATGGATTACTGGAACCATGTTCTGTGGTCTGATGAGACCAAGATAAACTTATTTGGTAAATATGGTGTGAAGTGTGTGTGGTGGCAACCAGGTGAGGAGTACAAAGACAAGTGTGTCTTGCCTACAGTTAAGCATGGTGGTGGGAGTGTCATGGTCTGGGGCTGCATGAGTGCTGCCGGCACTGGAGAGCTACAGTTCATTAAGGGAACCATGAATGCCAACATGTACTGTGACACACTGAAGCAGAGCATGATCCCCTCCCTTCGGAGATTGGGCCGCAGGGCAGTATTCCAACATGATATCGACCCCAAACACACCTCCAAGACGACCACTGCCTTGCTTAAGAAGCTCAGGGTAAAGGTGATGGACTGGCCAAGCATGTTTCCAGACCTAAACCCTATTGAGCATCTGTGGGGCATCCTCAAATGGAAGGTGAAGGAAATGTGATGTCGTCGTGGAGGAGTAGAAGAGGACTCCAGTGGCAACCTGTGAAGCTCTGGTGAACTCCATGCCCAAGAGGGTTATGGTAGTGCTGGAAAATAATGGTGGCCACAAAAAATATTGACACTTTGAGCCCAATTTAGACATTTTCACTTAGGGGTGTACTCACTTTTGTTGCCAGCGGTTTAGACATTGATGGCTGTGTGTTGAGTTATTTTGAGGGGACATCAAATTTACACTGTTATACA
Source organism: Rana muscosa (assembly GCA_029206835.1). Taxonomy (NCBI): domain Eukaryota; kingdom Metazoa; phylum Chordata; class Amphibia; order Anura; family Ranidae; genus Rana; species Rana muscosa. The sequence goes on along the minus strand of CM055122.1, from coordinate 103,420,515 downwards.
AGCTGTACACTCACTACTTTACATTGTAGCAAAGTGTCATTTCTTCAGTGTTGTCACATGAAACGATATAATAAAATATTTACAAAAATGTGAGGGGTGTACTCACTTTTGTGAGATACTGTATATATTATGTACAAATTTTCAGGTCACTGTCAGTTTACCAATATTAATAAAGAATGTAGAATATATGCTCTAAAAATGTGGTTTAGATTTATTCACACTGTACTTTACTAAGCCAAACATTTTAATTTTGCCCTTTTAATACTAGCTATGATTTGCAAATTTTGAGGCATCTATGACAGGCCAATTTACAACTTCTGAACTTCCGTGGCTTTAATTGGACTTGACTTGCCCTAAATATTACTATGGTGATACCATGAAGTTCAGGTGTATTGTGGTTCTCAGAAGTGCATGTTGGTACACAAGTCAATATCTGTGGAGCCCCTTTTATCATGTGACTAATGCCGCGTATACATGATCACATTTCTCGTTGGGAAAAATTAAATTTTTTCTCTTGGACGAGAAAAACGGCCGTGTGTAGGCTCTCCAGCATTTTTCCCGACGAGAAAAACGGCGAGAATCACAACGAGAAAAATTAGAACATGCTCTAATTTTTCTCGTTGCGAATCACGGCATTTTTTTCCTCAGCAGTTTTCCCATAGGGAAACACTGCTAGGGAGCCTACACACGGCCGGTTTTCTCGACCAATGTCGTGAAAAACGGTCGTGTGTAGGGGACCAAGCCGGTCCTCGTTTTTCCCGTCGGGTTTCACGGCGGTGTTTTCACTGCCGTGAAACTCGATTGTGTGTACACGGCATTAGAGATACACAGAGCCTTTACTTTTGTACAAGTTAGGTTGAAGCCCTGCACATTCCAAAACCATGACCTGGCTACTGTCATGCTACTGTCAAATGCTAAAGCTTAAGACATTTCATGGTCAAATGATGGGCTGAGCTTAACACTGGAGTTGGGGGCTAGTGTCAACTTGGAGTGAAGTTCAGGCTCAATAAACTACCCATACCCGGGATTCAATGGGTTCCAGAGGGACACACTTTTTTTTTTGGAGACAAAAACATTAGTGCTATTGTTACCTTAGACAGTTTAAGGGTTTAAGGCAAGGTCAGGTTAATCTAAAAAGTGGACATTTATATGGAACAGAAAATATGCAAAGTGGCAGCATACTAAGTTTAAAAATATACAGTGTATATGTATATACAGCTAGTAGTGGATAATAGGATTGTGAGACCTGTAACTTTACAGTAGGTCACGCAATCCGGAAATAAATGCACACAGTGATATGGTATAACTGACACTGACCGTCCCCTCAATAAAGTAATTACACCAACAACTTGTCTGCTTAATCCTGGTATTTTTACTGAACGAAATGGTTAAGCAGATAAACTGTATACATTAGCATATGCAGAGCCCTGCAATAAAAGGGTATTTAGCAATAAACAGATATACAATTCTGTACAAACACTATTAGCAGACCCCGCTTGCAGCTCCCCTCCCTCGTGGGCAAGATGGCGCCCAGCAATGTCTAAATTTAGAAGTCAGGCCTGACTGTTTCATGTGTAGGTTCCATGGAGATGGATCTTCACTAGCAAATGGTGGTGCACCTTTGAAGGCAAAATTGTAATCCACAGGAATAGGTACTTATAAACTTGAGGAATAAAGTAAAGTCACTAATGCTACTCAATGCACTGTCCCTCCGGTATGCAGATGCAAACTCTAACTAGTGAGTCCCGAACAACAAACACTGGGCCTAGAGATCCTGTACTAATCTCTGAGCAGGTGCTCTCTTACCCAAGCGGACCAGTCCACATCCATATCTTCCGTAACTGTGTCACGGTACACAGGTTCCACGACACCCGGGTCTTCGGTCCTCCTGGAAGTAGTAGATGGGTAGCAGGATGAGACGTCCCTCAGGCTCCTCAGTGGAAACGGAAGGCTCTTTGGAAGCACAAGGCCTAAACTTCAGGCCCTGTCAGGAACAACAGACTCAGCACAGAGTTCCACTTGCTGGGCGGGCGATGTCCAAAGAGACCGTACTCCGGTCCGCCCCTCGGTTAAATAGCCCACCCCAGCAGTCCTTGTGCGGGGCAATGCACCCTGGGTATGGTAGTCTCTGGGTTCTTCAAGCAACACCCCGCTACATATATATATATATATAAAATAAAGTATAAGAGATGGTAATGTTGGGAGCAGATGTATTCAGGCCTGGATTTACTCCCTTTGCCGCCCCAAAGTCGGGTCTTCAATGCCGCCCCCCCACACACACACACACACCACCATTCTCGTCCTTTAATAATACACATCCTCTTGCAGATTTTTTTTTAGAGGGAAGCCATTTATTAAAGCTTAGCTTAAACACAGTTAAGTTGCAACTTCAGATCAAAATGGTTCTATTTTTTTTTCCAGCTCGCAAACATAAAAAATGTCTGATATACTGGCTTTTTTATTAGCTTTGAAACACTTGGCACAAGTTTAGAAATTCATTTTAGCATAGATCTCCCCCCACATCGCCAAAAAATAATATAAATAAAAAAAAAAAAAAAAAATGCATCTCACTTTCTTTCACCTGAAACACAAGATAAATAAATTGGAACAATTATTGAATTAGTGACACATAAATTACCACGTATTCCCACACAACATTCCATAATAATCAACAAGGTGCACCAAAAAAAAAAACTTTCACCCCCCCCCCCCCCCAACGCCAGACACTTCTCTGGTCTGCATGCCAGTTCAACATTCTCACCAAAATATTTGAAGCAATGTCATCATCATACAAAGTTCAGACAACAATAAAAAATGCAAATGGTTTTATAACCTTGTAAGGTTGAGTTCTTTTTTTTTTTTATTAAATAAGTCTATAATATTTTAAGTGTTTTCCTGGCTCAAAAACATTATCAAGTGCCCTTTTTTGTTTTATTTCTAATTTCTGAGAAGTGTCAGTTATAAATGAAATAGGCTTTGCAATCATTAGCAGTTTTTAATTTTTTTCAATGAGCAGCAATTTTGTAACATAAATAATGGAAATTTCCCGCACAGGCTGTTGCCATTTGTCACCACCAGTGCGATGGGGACATGGAGAACTGAATTGTCAGGTTTTGTCTATCAAGGTTATAGAAAAGTAAAAAATCAAATGCAAGGTGGGGATGACTTGGTGGGAAGGCGGACTCCATCCTCTTAGGACACACTCAGACTCTTGTGGAACAGGTCCTCTTCTGTCATGTTCAGAGCCCTCTCCATGACCAGTCCTCACTTTACACTTGACCTGTCAGCTGCCCCCCTGTTGCCGTGGCGCTGCCCCTGCACCCACTGCCGCCCTGAGGCCTGGCCTTGGTGGCCTTGTCAGGAATCCGGCCCTGGATGTATTAGAAAATCTCACCGACAAATAATTTACATAAAATAAAATAAGTATTGAACACGTCACCATTTTTCTTGGTAAATATATTTCTAAAGGTGTTATTGGCATTAAATTTTCTCCTCATGTCAGTAATATCCCATGCAATTCATACATACAAAACAAAACAAATACTTATGTGTAATAAAATGGAATGACACAGGGAAAAACACATAAAAAAGTGAGGTGCAAAAAGGCATGGAAAGCCAAGACACCAGCTGAAATCTATGAGTAATTAGAAAGCAATTCTGCCCCTTGTCAGTGCAAATTAATATCATCTCCACCGGTAATTAGGAGGTGATACAATTCCTCCCTATATATGGCTCCAACCCGGCGCACCCAGAGCTGGCAAATTAGCTGGTTTGTGACATCGCTGTGTCTGATCTCCCATTGCGTATGTGCAGGAAATCACGTACAGACAAGCGGAAGTCCCACCGAGCGGCAATACAGGCATGGAAAAAGCAGAGATGGGGGGCAAAGTAATCCCACCCAGCACTGCCAAATCCATTGAGAGAGCATTTGTCTGCGGCAGGGAATGCAAGGCAACCCGCCAAACTCACCAACCCATGGCACCTCCTTCAGCCAATCATAGTGGTCATGTGATTGGAAATGTTTTTTTTGTCTTTAACTCCTTAATTTTATTTTTCACACTGAACTTGAGAGTTGCACATAACTTTTTATATTATTACTAAATACATTTTTACAACTTCGGTTGAAGTTCCTCCACTTCCATTTCTCTCACCTAGGTGAGAATGACATCACTGGTACTGTGCTACTTGCAGACTCTTGCCATTTGAACATCACATATCCCAGAAATATTCCAGGTACTCTAAGGGTGCTTGGTGCGTATGTGTGGATCTGGCCGCGCTTGCATGCTCCAGCAGGGGAATTACATTGTTTACACTTTTACATTGTTTACATCCTTAAAATTAGTGTGAACAATATGATCCCCCAGCTAAAGTGCTGATTACCAGTACAAGGGATCTTGTGAGACATCATTGTGGGGCGGTGGAAGGGTCGTAAAGAAAACCAAGAAGTAATTGTACATATAACCTCCTGTCTTCATGTTAACTGACTGCCAGGATAGGACCAGGAAATATGAAAGTTTAATAGTATCCACAAAAACAATAGCCTGCATTTAACAGTAAATATCTATTTTACAGACTTTTTAATGAAGCCTTTATTTTAATGTTTCTAATTCAGGTAAAATTACTTTTTCATGTGCTACTGATATATTCCGGTAACCATTAACCACGATAGACTGGCTTCACTATCTTCTATCTACATACAGGCTGGCACAGCCCTTTGTGTTATGTTTTCTTGGCTTTGGGTTTTAGTCAGTAATGGGGTCAAATTTCAGAATGACCAAATTATCGACTAAGGGAACCTTAAAATATTCTTATAAGGCCTCATGCCCACGGACTTTTTTAAAGCCGCGTTTTTGAGCGTTTTTTACAGCTTAAAAACGCCTGTCCATGTTAGTCTATAGCTTCATGCCCACCTAGACGTTTTTGAGCTGCAAATAGCATAGACGTTTTTAAGCTGTAAAAAAAACCCAGGACCAGTGCGTTCCTCAGCGTCAGAATTAGGCAGAAAAAACCGCGAGCGTCAAAAAACGCGCAAAAACGCGCACTAACGCCCGGTCGCGTTTTTAGCTCGGACGTTTTTTTTTTTTTTTTTTCAAAAAAAAAAAAAAATATTTACAATAACATGGACAGGCGTTTTTAAGCTGTAAAAAACGCAGCTGTAAAAACGTCAGTGGGCATGAGGCCTAATAATGCCTGTGTAAGGCACTTGCATATGGGGCTGTCATGAATTATATTTGAAAATCCCAGCGGGGTCACTGATTAGATGTGGGGACAGCTCGGTCAAAATCAATGGACGGCAAACGATTCCTGCAGCTTATAGTGGCTGCCCCAAAGTAATTGCTCATTGCTTCAACCCCCACTCTATCCCACTCACAGTGCACTCTGCACATCACTGACCGAACAATTTTTCATACTTTTTATTGTATTAATACAAATTTATTGCCCTTTCAGTCCCCCAGCATAGACCAGGACTTACTCCATGCTGGTCCCTATACATTTATATGTATGTCAAATACTGCAGGAAGCTCACCTGTATTTGCAGGGTCCTTCTGATATATATATATATATATATATATATATATATATATATATATATACAGTATATGTATATATATATATATATATATATATATATATATATATGTATATATATATATATATACATACTCCTTTACTATTTTTGCAACATGCATATCAAACACTGCAGTTAGCTCACCTGTATTCGCAGGGTCTTTCTGATATACATATACAGTATACTCTTTTACTACTTCTACCTACTGATCATGGACAAGGGGAGACCTCTAGGGACATTTGTACTTACACCTATCAATGCCATATCAGTGCTTCGGTTGTTCCCCCGATGGGGTTACCTTTTGCTCCGCCTCCTCAGCTCCCGTGCTGGATGTTTGTTGCTGCCGCTGCCGGTGGAATTAGCGATTGATGACCTGGCCCAGCCCATTGGTGAGTATGGGGTCCTACAGTTTGACTCCGATAATGACTCACCTCCCTGCCTATTTTATGCTACATACATTTATTTGATTTACTACTTGTATTTCAGATATAGCAAAGCATTTAACCCTGAAGAGCGAGCGAGGTCTCGAGAAATGTCGTCGGGTACTACTGATGCTTTCACATTTCTCTGATGTTTGTTATTGGTATATACTGTTTACCATGTATGTGGACTGACCCATGCTCACATTGTATGCATATTTTATCAGCCTGTATTTATTGCTGTTGTGTCTTACATGCACAACAAACTGTAATAAATCTACTTTTTTACTATCATGATATGTTTTTTTGCTTACCATATTCACCTCATTTAAAGTCCCAGGGTGAACCCCATGTATATATGCTGTGTCCACTGCTCCATGAATGATTACATGTAAGGGCCCATGATTAACTTTGGGAGCTGTCCGCCACTCATTGATTTCAGTAGGGCTGCCGTCTACATCTAATTGCTATTCCCTGATGGGTCAACATTGTCTGCACATATAGTTGTTAAAATTTGCATTAGTACATCTATGTTATACTTGTCCCCATAACAATTGGGCCTTCGTCTTTTGGTCTGATACATTGGGAGTGGGATATGGCAAGCATATGTTACTTACTATTATAATATACCATATCATATTTAATTGTATGATTATTTGTTTTTGATATTCTTTAAATATAAATGTTTGTGAAAATTACTGTTTATATAGAATATTGAATGTAGATTTTGCCTAATCTCCTGAAGAAGCATTTAATACGTGCAACATGTAGAGCTGAGCTGATCTACAGCACACCTCCTATAATTCTACGCTACATCTGATGGAACTATACCAATGGAAATTGATCCTTGGTTCTTTTGATAATAAGTAGTCTAAAGTTTTTTGGTCCAATAGTTGGTGTGTCAAGTGTATCAAGGCAACATTGTTGCATAATGGATAGTTAACATTTTTAGCATTGTTTAATTGTAAATTTGTTGTAATAAAATGTACTTAATTTTTTTAGTAATGTTGTCATTGTGGTGCCTATAAAGTCCATCATCCAAATCTCATTTCATTATTTATTTATTTTTTAGATTAAAATCTTAATTCATAGACCTAATGGCTCTTGGGAAAAAATATTTCTCTGAAACGGTTTGTACTTATCTTAATATTCCTGAACTGTCTAACAGATGGCAAAAGTTCAAAAAGATGATGTCCAGGATAATAACATAAAAGTTAAACAATTCTGAAAAAACACACTACCACCACTGCAATAAGATTAAAAACATGATAACATTGTCATATCTGGTCTAAAGGTTGCTAACAACACACCACATTCACACACAACAACGCTACACATACACCACTAGGTCCTGAGGATATAATGGAAGTCTATACTGGGTATGGATCATGTTAGATCAATGACATCAGCTCAATCACTGTCAAACAATCGGACCTAGTCCAGATCAAAAGTATCTGCTCTTGAGGAACAGCAATCCAAAACAGACCCTCTGTGGTTCTTTGTAAGTTGATGGATCAATAACTGGCTGGATCACTTAAGCTGGATATAGGTATGTGTGAGCAAAGTATAAGCTGGCTGGATATGGGGGTACCTCTGTGACTGCCAATAAACCAAAGCCTTAAGAAACAGGATAAACCATGCCGCTCAATGCGTGGAAGTATGTGCAGGCATATCAGGTGTCTGTGAGTAGGGATGGACGAACATCTCCCGGGATGGTTCGCGAACGCGATCGCGCAAACGCGGGTAAATGTTCGCCTACCGCGGGTTCGCGGCGGGCCCCATTCATTTCAATGGGAGGCGAACATTAAAAACCTCCAGGTCATATTTGCAGCCACAAAATAATTACTAGCTGTGCACACATAGTCCCACAACATGGACAATGACATAACAGAAGTATTAAGCAAATTTGAGATCGGCAACGACAAGTATTCTTTTTTTATCTGAAATTTTTTGTCAATTCAGGAGCGCATGAAGGCCATGGAAGAGACGCAAGGCCAGGCTATGAAGGGGGTGCAGGAGATGATCCTGCTATTGGAAAAGTTGCCATAAATGTTTTTTTTTTTTTTATAAGTTATATAAATTGTTTATACAGTTATAACGTTTATTTTGTTTTTTTGTAATATTGCTCGGTTTTATTAGAAATAGCTCGGCCTAAATCAGCCAGAACTGACAGCAGCCGGTAAATACATGTCAAATACATATAGGGTCCATTCACACGTCTGTAAAATGGGTCCGCATCCGTTCCACAATTTAGCGGAATTGATTTTCAATTCCTGTCTGAAAAATTAGGCATTCACAGCCTGGATAAAGAAGTAAGTGTCGGCCATTACAGGCCCCAAAAATTAGCCAACAGGCATTCATCTGACAGCAAAGAACTTTGTATTCTGTGGCTGGAGGTACATTAGGCATTCACAGGATAAATACGTTTCGGGCACTACAGGAACCAAAAATTAGGCATTCAACGGACATAAAAGGCCTTTTATGCCGCTGTATTTACCCAAGAAGACAGGGACCATGAATAATTGTTATAGGTGTTGGTGGATATTTGTGGCCTGTCATGAGGAATTTGAATGAAACATGGTCTACTGGTCACATGTGTTGAATTCCTCAGAGATCCATGCCTCATTCATTTTTATAAATGTGAGGTAGTCAACACTGTCGTGAGCTAGGCAAGTGCGCTTATCGGTCACGATCCCACCTGCTGCGCTGAACGTCCTTTCGGACAGGACACTGGACGAGGGGCAAGCCAACAGTTCCATTGCAAATTGTGCAAGCTCTGGCCAGAGGTCAAGCCTGCCCACCCAGTAGTCCAGGGGTTCATCACTTCTCAGAGCGTCCACATCGGCCGTTAATCCGATGTAGTCGGACACCTGTCGGTCTAGGCGTTCCCTGATGCTGGATCCGGATGAGACCTGTCGATGGGTCGGCTGAAAGAATGATCTCATATCAGAAGTGACCAAGACATCTTCAAACCTCCCTCTTCTTGCAGGCGCTGTTGGATTGGTATCCACAACTGTTCCTCTGGGAGTGGAAATTCCTCTGCCAGCGCATGCAAAAGCAGAATGCAGCATTTCTTGAAGCAAGGCCTGGAAGTGCTCCATTCTGACAGCCCTCTGTGATGGTGGTAACATTTCTGCCATTTTTTGTTTGTACCGGGGGTCCAAGTACGTTGCCACCCAGTAATGGTCCTTGCCCTTTATGCTTTTTATACGGGGGTCCCTCTTAAAACACTGGAGCATGAAGGCCTCCATTTGCACTAAACTGGAAGCAGTGTGGTGGCCTGGCTCCTGCTCGTCATCATCCAGGATAATGTCGTCCTCGATCTCCTCCCCCCATCCACGAACAACAACAGCAGGGATCCCAGAAAGGTTTAAAGCATGCTCTTCTTGCTCCTCCTCATCCGCCCCGGCACCATCCTCCTCTGACTCCTCTTCAGACTCCTGTTGTTGACCTGTCTCAGATAGAGTAGCCCCCCCTGGGAATTCATCCAGCATTGCGACTTCCTCATCTTCCTGCTCCTGCTCCTCGACGGCTTGATCAATGACACGATGCAATGCACGCTCCATAAAGAAGGCATAAGGTACAATGTCACTGATGGCACCATGGCTGCGACTGACCAGTTTGGTGATCTCATTAAATGGCCGCAAAAGTCTGCATGCATCGCGCATGAGCAGCCACTGACACGGTGAAAAAAAACCAAGATCCCCAGAACCTGTTCTGGCGCAGAGTTCGTACAGGTAGTCATTAACTGCACGTTTTTGCTGGAGCAGCCTATCAAGCATATACAAGGTTGAGTTCCATCGCGTCGGGCAGTCACAAATAAGACGTCTGACCGGCAGATTGTGTCGCCGCTGAATGTCAGCAAGGCGAGCCATGGCCGTGTAAGATCTTCTGAAATGGGCCGAGATTTTCCTTGCCTGCCGCAAGACGTCCTGGACCCCAGGGTATTTGACAACGAATCGCTGCACGACCAAGTTCAAGACGTGTGCCATGCATGGCACGTGTGTAATTTTGCCCTGTTTCAACGCACTCAGCAGATTGGCACCGTTGTCGCACACCACTTTACCAACTGTCAAATTGAGCGGTGTTAGCCACTGATCTGCCTGTGAAAGCAAAGCTGAAAGGAGTGCAGGGCCAGTGTGGCTCTTGGCTTCCAGGCACAACAGACGCAGCACAGCATGGCAACGTCTCACCTGGCATGTCGAATAGGTTCTGGGGATCTTGGGCGGCGCAGCGGAAGAGATAGTAGCAGCAGAAGAGGAGGAGTCAGCCGAGGAGGAGAGGGAGGATGGAGCAGGAGGAGGAGGAGAAGAAGAGGCAGGCCTGCATGCAATCCGTGGCGGTAAAACCAAATCTACATGGGTGCCACGGGTTACATGCTTGACGGTCATCAGAAGGTTCACCCAGTGGGCAGTAAAAGTAATATACCTTCCCTGCCCGTGTTTGCTAGACCACGTGTCTGTGGTCAGATGTATCTTGGCACCGACACTGTGTGCCAGAGATACATTCACTTGCTGCTGAACATGGCCATATAGCTCTGGGATGCCCTTCTGGGAGAAATATTTCCTTCCTGGGACCTTCCATTGTGGTGTTCCAATGGCCACAAATTTTCGAAAGGCCTCCGAGTCCACCAGTTTATATGGCAGTAGTTGGCGGGCTAGGAGTTCTGACAAGCCAGCGGTCAACCGTTGGGCAAGAGGGTTATCCGGCGTCATCATTCTTTTACGCTCAAACATTTGGCCCACGGAAGCCTGCCTTTTTCCAGATAAACTTGGGGACGGGATGATGGAAGGTGGAGTGGAGGACAACTGTGAAGAGAGAGGAGAAGTAGTAGAAGAGGCTGGACGGTGAGAGCCTGGAGTTTGGCTTTGTGGGTTCTGATGGCGTTGCTCCCACTGGGCTCGGTGATGGGAGTTCATGTGCCTTCTTAAGGCGGTCGTCCCTAGGTGATTGTTGGGCTTACCGCGACTTATGCGTTGACTGCAAAGGCTGCAGATGGCAACACTATTGTCAGCAGCGGACACGTTAAAAAAAGCCCACACTGCGGAGCCATGTGCCGGCGTCCTGGGAGCGCCAGATGTGACCGTACATGGTTGATGGCTCACTCTGAGTCCTGATACATTAGCAGTCTTGTTTGTCCCTCCTGTGCAATGTAAGTTCCGCCTGCCTCTCCTCCCTATCTGCTGGTCCATCTCTCCCTCTGAACTCCCCTCCTGGTCCTCTCCTGTGGGCACCCACGTGACGTCCATAGACACATCATCATCTACGTCACCTTCCCCACCACTAACATTAGAGATCTCGGAGTAGGCAGCAACAGCGGGGACCAACATCCTTGGGCTGATCTGGGTACTGTCGTCAGACTGCTGAGTGGCGGTTGTTGCTACCTCCTCTTCCTGATCCAATGTCAAGAATGCCTGCGCATCAGAGAAGTCTTGTGATGGATCGGAAAATAATTCCTGTGACTCAAGCGGAGGGTATATGGTGGCGGTGGTGTTGGTGGTAGTGTCTTTGGGGGTGCACACAGAAGAGAGTGAAGAGGGTGCAGATAGAGAGGATGAGGAGGGTGCAGAAGAGTAAGGCTGAGTGAGCCACTCAACCAAGTCTGGTGCGTCCTTTGACGTAATCGAACGCACCTTCTGCAACTTCCCACTTTGGCTCCAGCCTGGTGCTCCTGCCCTACCCCTACCACCCCTGCGGAAGGGCCTGCCTCTTCCTCTGCCTGTCATCTTTTTAAATGACCCTGTGACAAAAGGCTGTAGAGAAGGGCAGTATATGTGGAAGAAGGTATATAACACCCCGCTTCAAACTGTCGTTTTCGGGGGCCACTGGTCTATCACAGCAGTTATAATACTTTTTTCTAATTGCGTTTGTCACTCTTTGTAGTATCGCTGCAGAACCTCTCAGCAGTCACAATGCTGCACAGTAGAAATGCACTATACTATTCTTCCTATATGTGAAAGTTTTTTATGAGTGTATTAGACCCCTATATACTGCACACCAAATAGTACACCTATACCAGTCCTTAAAATGAACTTTTGTGGAGCTTTATTGGTTAGCGATTTTATTTGCTAGTCTGTGCCTGCGACACACAGCGGCAACTTGTACCTAAACCGAGAAAAGAGCTGCAGCAGAACCACTCAGAAGCTGCACAGAAGAAATGCTGCACAGTTGAAATGCACTATATATTATATAGTATAGTATATAGTATATATTATATAGTATGTTTAAAAGTTTTTTATGCGTGTATTAGACCCCTATATACTGCACACCAAATAGTACACCTATACCAGTCCTTAAAATGAACTTTTGTGGAGCTTTATTGGTTAGCGATTTTAGTCGCTAGTCTGTGCCTGCGACACACAGCGGCAACTTGTACCTAAACCGAGAAAAGAGCTGCAGCAGAACCGCTCAGAAGCTGCACAGTAGAAATGCTGCACAGTTGAAATGCACTATATATTATATAGTATAGTATATAGTATATATTATATAGTATGTTTGAAAGTTTTTTATCCGTGTATTAGACCCCTATATACTGCACACCAAATAGTAAACCTATACCAGTCCTTAAAATGAACTTTTGTGGAGCTTTATTGGTTAGCGATTTTAGTCGCTAGTCTGTGCCTTTGAGACAGACTGGTGACCCTCCGAGCGTCTGACCCCGGTACGCATGCGCACTGAGCCTGGTTGGCTCGGCACTCCCGCTGTCCTACGTGCCGGCAGTCACGTCGACGTCATCGCGCCCCTCCAGCACGGTGGCGCCGGACGCCACGCAGACCGAGGGGTGACGTCAGCTCCCCGAACACTGCCCTGATTTGACGCTGAGACGTCAACTGGGAGGACTTCCCTCTACCTTGTTGGTTCCCTCGTCTTTCCCGGCTTTCCAATTCCGGTGCCTACACCCATTGTCTGATTGGTCATCTGACCAACAGCTGACCTATTTAAATGTCAGCAACAAGTGCACTAGATCTCGCTGTAGAGATGAGATCCACTTGGCACCGTGACACCATCATAGGTAAGAATATACTCATTGCTTACTTAAGCGAACTTTGGGAAACCACATTTATTGCCATATATATATAAAAATATTTCTTTATAAACAATCTTTCCTTATGAGAATTGATTCCATCTCTTGCCTTTCAGGGCAGTCTCCGATGTTTACTGACCCATCCCTGTGAGCCTTGACGCGCTGTGCATGGTGTATTGGAACAAGGACATTACTATATAATTAGTTTGGTGTTTCAATGGAACATTCCCAGGTCCAACATATATATTTGCTCCCTATGTCCGTCAAAAAAACTTGATGGACTTGTTGACACGTATATATTTCCTTCTCTTCGCTTCTTTTTGAAGCATATATAAGCCCTTAATTGTTTATTATTAAACATATTATTCATTATCATCTATTGGACTGGAAATTTCCAAATTCCATGGAGCTCACCCAAAGACATCCAACTCTACACTTGTGTGTTGTCAGAAAACGATTTTTGTGATACGTAAGTAATATCTTTCTTCTCATCTCTTTATCTCACACATCAACTATAATCTATAATTTGTTGGGTATAATTTTTGCTCAAATGCTTATCTGCACACCATGCATTATGTCCAAACACGCAATGTCTTTGCAAAACCAAATATTGTACTCTTACATATTGTTTTCCTCCTTGAATCACAGATTTAAACTCAAACACATTGCTCAGCCCTTATACCTACCTTGAAGAAGGAACGTATTTACCTCGGTATTAAATCGCTGAGTATATCCGAAACATGACGGTATTTACTTGTATCCCTTTATACTGATGTACAGTATCTGCTCATAGGGATGCATATGAAATGTATATTGGCTTCCAATGTGATATTCACAAATACATTTCTATTTCTATTGTAATTTTTTCAATGTGTTACTAAAAATATTTGTTTCATTGACGAACCTTTTATGACCTATTATAATAAAATCCTTTCTACCTTTTTTAAATAACGTTTTTGGTCAGTTCTTTATATTGCACCAGTACGCATTATCCCAGGGGCAACCCTATATCCAATTTTTCTAGTCTGTGCCTGCGACACACAGCGGCAACTTGTACCTAAACCGAGAAAAGAGCTGCAGCAGAACCGCTCAGAAGCTGCACAGTAGAACCGCACTATAGTATTCTTCCTAGAGTATTTTATGCGTGTAGTACACCCCTATTTACTGCACACAAAATAGTACACCTATACCAGTCCGTAAAAAGACTTTTGTGGACTGTACACCTATACCAGTCCTTAGGAGGACTTTTGTTTTAGTAGAGTCTGTCCCTGCTAGTACACACACAGCAACCTTCCTACACTGACTAAAGACAGCTGCAGAACCGCACTATACTATTCTTCCTAGAGTATTTTATGCGTGTAGTACACCCCTATTTACTGCACACAAAATAGTACACCTATACCAGTCCGTAAAAGGACTTTTGTGGACTGTACACCTATACCAGTCCTTAGGAGGACTTTTGTTTTAGTAGAGTCTGTCCCTGCTAGTACACACACAGCAACCTTCCTACACTGACTAAAGACAGCTGCAGAACCACTCAGCACTGCAGTCCCAATGCTGCACAATTGAAATGAACTAAAAGTGTATTACACCCCTATATACTGCACACAAAACAATTGTACACCTATACCAGTCCTTAAAAGGACTTTTGTGGACCTAATAGCTAGGATTACAGTCTGTCCCTGCTCCACACAGCAACCTGTCCCTACGCTGACAAATAACAGAATGTAAAATGGCAGCCAGATCAGGTCTATTTATAAGGTAGGGGGTATGTCCATCTGCTGAAATGTCTCATTGGCTGTCCTGTACCACATGATGGATGTGTCATAGGTCAAAGTTCCACAATGTAAAAGAATATGGTGGCCACGAACTGGCCGCGAATAGCGCCATATGTCCGCCGGTTTTGCGAACCGCGAATGCGCAAATTTCGCCGCAAACCGACCGCGGGGCGAACCGCAAGGCCATCTCTATCTGTGAGTTCAATTAATGAAAGCCATGCTGCATGAAAGTGAACTCAGTATAATAGGACTAAGTCAGGTCTGTGAATAAATGTTGCTCACCGTCCTTCCATGACACTGCAGTGGCCCCTACAATCCCCTCGGGTGGAGATGTCCCACACACAGATCACCATGGGTACTCCCTCCGCCAAGCTAATCCTTCGGTCCGGTTGATCATGGACATGGGTGCATCGGCTTACAGCCCTCCGGCCAGGGTGATGACGTCACGCTGATGTGTTTCGCCTACCAACTGTTTAACTTTTTTCTTAATAAGCTGTGTACTTTTCACATTACTGCTAGTGTCCCTGTATAAGTCATCCTTGGGGATCTATAATCCTTCCTTTTTTCAGTCTCAACTGATGGCCTATAAAAAGGTGTCTCACTATCAAGGTGTCACACAAGAAACATTGCATGATGGGTAAAAGCAAAAAGCTCTCTCAGGATTTTCGCAACCTTATTGTTGCAAAACATACTGATGGCATTGGTTACAGAAGGATTTTGAAACTTCGGAATGTTCGTTGCTGCACAACATTTAGACAAGCCTGTAAAATACTGGAAGAATACAGTCTAATCAGATGAGACCAGACTTGAACTCTTTGGATGCTCTAATGCACATCATGTTTGGAGGTCAAATGGCACTGCACATTACCCCTAAAAAACATACCAACAGTGAAGTTTGGAGGTGGGAACATCATGGTGTGGGGCTGTTTTGCAGCATACGGTACTGGTAAACTTCATGTCATTGAAGGAAGGATGAATGGAAAGATGTACCAAGACATTCTTGATAAAAAATCTGCCATCTACCAGGATGATGAAGATGAAACGATTGCAGACATTTCAGTAAGACAATGATTCCAAACACAAAGCCAAGGCAACTCTCAGTTAGTTTCAAAGAAAGAAAATAAAGCTGCTAGAATGGCCCAGCCAATCACCTGACTTGAATCCAAAAGAAAAATCTATGGAAAGAACTACAGTAAAATTTAGAGTTCATAGAATAGGCCCATGGAACCTTCAAGATTTGAAAACGGTTTGTGTGAGAGAATGGGCCAAAATCAAATCCGAGCAATGCATGTGACTAGTTTCTCCATACAGGAGGCGTCTTGAAGTTATCGTTACCAACAAAGGATTTTGAACCAAGTGTAGCGATACCCCCAAAGAAGCTGCTTTTGTTTGTTCAGTCCATTACTCTGCCTCTCAACCCTAATAACAGCCTCAGCCCCCTCTGGCACACCTGGCAATCAACATTAAATGAGTGTTATACTTGACCAGAGTTTGACAATGACAGGTAAATACAATTTTCTTAGTTTAAAAAGACGGGGAGAAAGAAGATAAGGAAGGGAAAGAGTAGAAGAAAGAGAGAAATTAAAAAATAAAGAGAGGGAAGGGGACGGAATTTGGGGGGGTCATCTTCCCCCCCCCCCGGGAAAACCCTACACCATTGTCAGTGGCCGGTCAGTTTCAGGCAAAAAAAAGGACAGAAGTTGAAGAAAGTAGTTCCTAAAAAACCAGGAGGTCCCCAGATATCCATGCCATAGCCCCAACATGTGCAAATTGGGCCTATGAAGTTTATGCCTTATGTATTAGCAGTTCCTCGTAGTGCCGAGATCACATAAACATAGTCCAGTAGACCCAATTATGCCTGAATTTCTCTTCTCTAGCTTTGAGAGTTGCCGTAAAATCTTCCATTCCATGTATTTCAGAAATTTTTGAAAACCATAGTGATCAATGGGGGAGTCTCCTGTTCCCAGAGTGAAGGGATGCACGCCTTAGCTGCATTGACTAGGTGAATTAAAATTGTCTTTTTGAATTTGTGTCAGGGTAGATTGGAATAGTGTAACAGGTAGTGGGCTGTGTTAGGTCCCAAGTCAAAATTGGTTAGCTTTTGATCAATGACCTGGTCTGTCTCCAAAAATGTGGGGGACACATGACTACAATATATGAAAGAGCGTTCCCTTCGCCCCCCCCCCCAACATTGCCAACGGCTGCTGGACATTTGAGGATATATCTTCTTCAAAATTGATGGAACACGATACTACCTGGTTAGGATTTTATAGCCCAGCTGGTATCTTCTTGATAATTTTAGAATACTGGGCAAAGTACAAAATGTCCTCTCGCTGTGCAGTTGAGAATGTTGTCTCTGAGTCCCTCTCCCATTTGAGAAAAAATTCGGGAATAAAGTTTTCAGATGGTCTAGCTAAAAGTTTATATGCAGCTGAGACACTGTGAGAGGAGGGCTCAATCTCAGTGCACAAACGTTCAAATAAGGTCAGTTCATTACAAAAAGGGCCCAATCTGACCACAGAGGCAAGGTAGTGCTCAGTTGCTGAAGTGCAGAAGGTGCCAGGGGTCCAGGAGAGGATCGAACATGTGTTTAAGTATACTACCCCAGACTGAAAAAGGTGACGAAAAAGTCTATCTGTGACTTCTGGGGGAGTCCAGGTGTCACGATCAGGGGTCAGACTCTAAGACCAATTGCTTTAGCAGTAGCAGGTCTACCACCGACCAGCAGGATAGGTACACAGGCAGTCAGCGTGGGGGATGATGTGGGCCCACCTGAGGTGTAGAGTCTAAGCACTAACCAGTGTTCACCAGAGTTTCTGATGGTGGAGATGGATTCTGCTGCATGTACGAGGTAGCGGTCCTCAGGTTTGCCCCATCAGGAGATGAGCAAGCCAAAGTCCAGAAGCAGATAAGCAGGTAAGGATCAAACAGTCAGTAAAACAAGCCAAAGGTCAGTAAAGAGTAGTAGCAGGTTGGGATCAAGCACAAACGTAATCGAGAAACAAGCTAAGGCTCGATAAAGAGTGGTAGCACAATATGGACAGCAGCAGGGAAAACAAGAGTGAGATACTGTCTGAAGCGAGCACAATAGTGTGGCAAACAGGAAGTGCAGAGACATGGCTTAAATCAGGATGTTCATGGGAGGAGCAAAGAGCAGCGGCGGCCCGTCCATAGGGGGCGCCCGGGCGCCGCCCCCCCTCCTGTGGTCACCAAAAAAAACAATAAAAAAAAACGGGCCCTTTAAGAGTTTTTTTTTTTTTTTTTAATGTCTTTTTTTTACACATGGCGGCGCGACCATAGTGGGTGCAGAAGCGCCGCTACCGCTCGCTTCTGCGCCCGGCCGTCACTCACCACAACAATACATAGGTTCATGCATTGCATGAACCTATGTATTGCTGCCGCCCACTATTCAGATGGCCGGCCCCTTGAGCGCCGGCCATCTGAATCACAGCGTCTGATTGGCCTTTAGAAGTGCCTATCAGAGCCAGCAGGCTCTGATAGGCTTCCCGACTACAGCCTGAGGGCTGTAATTGGCTTCTAAATATCTAATGAGAGGACACACAGGGGTGCGTTCCCTGGCCAATCAGGTTCACCGGGTCTGGTTACCGGTAACCTGATTGGCTGAAGTGACATTGAGGGCGGGAGAAGACATCGAGGACGGAAGAAGGACGGCGCTGACTCGAGGAAGGTAAGTGCAGGGCTGGGGGGGGGGGGGGGGAAACTGGCTGTATTATGAGGACAAACTGGCTGCATATGGGGGAGAAACTGGCTGCATATGGGGGAGAAACTGGCTGCATATGGGGGAGAAACTGGCTGCATTATGGGGGAGAAACTGGCTGCATTATGGGGGAGAAACTGGCTGCATTATGGGGGAGAAACTGGCTGCATATGGGGGAGAAACTGGCTGCATTATGGGGGAGAAACTGGCTGCATTATGGGGGAGAAACTGGCTGCATTATGGGGGAGAAACTGGCTGTATTATGGGGGAGAAACTGGCTGCATATGGGGGAGAAACTGGCTGTATTATGGGGGAGAAACTGGCTGTATATGGGGGAGAAACTGGCTGCATATGGGGGGGAAACTGGCTGCATTTGGGGACAAACTAGTGGAGTTTGGGCACAGTGGCTGCGTTTAATGGGCACAGTGGCGGCAATTGATGATTCTTTTTTTTTAGTTTGTTTGCGCCCCCCCCAAAAAATTTGAGCACCAGCCGCCACTGGCAAAGAGTTCAAGGTTTAGCAGAAGTCAAGGCACAAGAGTTTATGGTTTAGCAGAAGTCAAGGCTATCCAATAAATCAGACAGGGCGCTGTCCAGTATCTCAGGTAGCTCAGGGAGAAGAGGCGTTGCCAGACAGAGCAGAGGTCCCAGGTTCAAGTGTAAGCCCTGACACTGGGTTTCTGAAGATTGGGAAGAGTTGCAAGATTTTTGATAAGAGTTTAGAAGAATTGTTGGCTCTCGGGAGGACTTGAAGAGTGGCACCAATGAGATAGTGATTTTTAAAATTCAAAAACACATTTCTGGGTGCAACAATGGAAGGCAGCATAAGGGTATGTTCCAATTGGACTGTTCTAAGAGTATCCATGGTTTAGAGACATAATCTCTTCAGCAGGCTACCACTCGGTAAAGGTGAGTTGCTTGATGGCATTTCACTGGGTCAGGAAATGCAATGCCTCCACAGGTTCTGTGCATTGATTGGTAAGAATGTGACAGTCTTTATCATAGGACGACACATATATAAGAGTCTGAAACAGCTGCACACCCCAATTGAAATATTGAAAAAAAAGCGGAGATTTCCCCACGGGGCTTTTTAGCAGCAAAAGAGAGTCAAAGATTTTGTAAAAAAATCACTGATTTTATTATCAAAGAATAATTAGGTCTGAATTGTATACAAAAGTAAAAAAATAAGCTCTGGTATATACAAGCGAGACAGTTATTGACTGAAAAAGAGTATACATCAAGAGGTATTTCACTGATGAATTTGGTATTTACACCATCCGATGTATGGAAATGCCCCAATGCATTTCGACCTGTTAGGGTTTGGGTCTTCTTCAGGGGGTTCTTACATTTCTATAAATACATCAAGAGGCGACAGGTTTAAATCTACGGTATCCACTACAGTCATATTTCATAAATATACATTATCATGCGTTGTATTTCGTAATTGCTGTATGTGACAGTCTCAGGTGGAAGCAAGCCCAGATAAAGCTGAGAAATTCCCCTTGAAGATTTCTCAGAATATGCGCTGGTATCAGTATCGGTAGAGTTTGTATCAGGTATATTACCCTAGGCATTACCGTCATTTTTTAAATTGCGTTTCTGTCAAACCAGGCAAAGATATTAATTTGCAATCACCTGAGCTCCTCCTTGATTTTTGCATCAAAGATCCCTTCTATCGACAGTGTAGGTTTGGTACACAAGTAGGTGATATGGGCTTTAGCACATTGAAATTGGAATGATTTGCTTAAAGTTGCCACCTGTTGGTCTATTAACAAAAGATTAAGCGCCTCTGACTTGTTAAAATTAATTTTGAAGTTGGACAATTCCCCAAAAATATGAACTTTCTTAAGTAAGTTTGGGAAGTTTTTTTCTGAGAAGGAAACAAAAAAGAGAAGGTCACAATCAACATTTTTAAATATTCCATATAACATAACAAATCTTCATCCTTTACATTCAATTAGATAATTGGTGAGTACTGTAAAATTTGGGATTTCTCCTCACTTTGTGTCGCGGTGACAAATTCATCAGGACACATAGACAAAATGTGGTGTCTTTTCCCCAGTTGGGGTGAATCTCTCTAAAAAGAGAAAAGGAAAGCAATAAAAAAAAAAATTCTGAGGACCTACCCTTTTGACACATCAAATTAAAAAAATCTAGCTTTTACCTACATTTAGAACTCTTTTATAAAGTACAGTTAATAAAATACTCAATGATTGTTTCAAAAAGTCCATACTGAAATTCTAATATAACAGGGGACACAGTTAATTATCCAGCTTTGGAGGGCATACAAAGCTGCCTGGACCGCTGAGACCAACAATGCTAATGCTGAGAGATGCAAGGGCATCCCATTGTTATATGTAAATCAAAACTCTCTCCTCAAGAGATAAAATCAGCAGTAATTAAAAGAAAGGTTTGGCTTTTATATGAACCACTGAGTCCTTTAAATATAATTTGATGGGCAATAAATTTGTATTATACACAAAAAAAACATGTTACTGACTTGGCTCATCTACAAAAAGACAAAAGGAATGAATGGGAAAACTGTATTAAGCTAATTTCAAATTGATTTCTTTGTTGCAGGAAAGTCTATAACAAATTTTTTACCATCCAAGTGCGCATTTTGCAGGATTTATATAGACTTGTATTTAAGGGGCATTAGTGGAACTACCGTTCAAAAACAATTTTTTATGCCACCTTTCTTCACTCTTATTATAGTAAAGTTATAACCTTGGAATTGACAGTACTTTAATAAAGTATATACTGTATATGTTATTGGTAAAAATAACAATGGTATGTTAAATGACTGTTTAAAACAGTATTAGTAGATAGATAATTACTTCAGACGAGCAAATATGTTCCTTAGATGTAGCACAATGATAAAAAAAAAATCATTGAAACACTGGCTAATTTAAAACCAAACTCATACCAAATGTCGTTTTTATTAGAGTTTTGTTTATTTGTTTTTGTCTATGAACATATTAGGGAGATTTTCCCTCGATTTTCTGTGATTCCCTCACAAGAAATGAGAGGCGCAGAAATAACCCTTCCCCACTCTGTTAAAGGAGAAGTCTGGGGTTTAAAAAACAAACAAACACACATACTCACCTATATGCTGAAGCATTGGTCTGACGCTGCAGCTGACCTCGATGGCTCTAAGCCTGAGAACTGAGGGATCACATGACCACTGATCACTCAATTCTTGGTCAGTTCTGAGCAGAGGAGTAGAGAGCAGTGACTGTCAGTCACCACTCTCTGCTCTGCCCTTCCAGTACTCACCAGCGCCAGCCTGTGTAGGGGGCAGGAATGGCTGGCTTCGGCTTTCAGCCGAGCACTAATATCTGTAGCCAGCTGTCTGGGTTAATCCCGGCAATATTGTTGGGATCCTTCTAGAGCTTGGAACGGCTCTCTGAAATCAGCTGAAAGTGGACTAGGCTGTTATTAGCTGACTTTGGGTCAAAGGAGTACAAAAGTAAGTGCACTCCTGTGACTCAGAAAAGAAGTATGGCCAAAAAAAGTGTCTGTAACCAATCCCTGCTCTTTTCAAAACAAATTGATTGCGTTAACTGGAGATAGACTTTGTTAAAGCGCAGACCATTAACCACTTCAGTACTAACCTTTGATAACCTTATATTACCAGGACATTTTTTCAGTTTTCAGCGCTGTGATATTTTGACTGACAATTACTCTGTCACGCAACGCTGTGCCCAAAATAATTTTATATTCTTTTTTTGAGACAGATAACGTTTTCTATTGGTGGTATTTAATTGCCACTGGGATTTGGATGTTTTACTACATTCTGTTATAAAACATATTCAAATAAACCATGTTTTAAAAAAAAAAATTGGTTAAAATGTAGTATTCTGCTATATTTATTTAGTAAAAAATACAAATAAATGAATGCGAAAACTATATAGTCTACAAACTATGGTATATACTGTATAGGTATCATTTTTTAGCTCTGATGTTCTGATTGTCTGTCACATTTCTTAAGGGCCTAAAATGGCAGGGCATTAATAACACCCACAAATAAACTGTTTATTAACCACTTCCAGCCCGGTGATGTAAAAAATTCCTCGACCTATGCAGGGTCTCGACCGCGTCACTTCCGGTGCAGCTACGTCAAAAACACAGCTGATGGCGGCCTCGACTGCGCATGCGCGGCTTCACCGCCCCTATACCGCGCATGCGCAGACGCCCATTTCGGTCCATGAAAATTCTGGACTCGAGCGGGCGGGCGGAGGCGTTGCGAATTGCTTAACATCGTCGCCAGCACCGCCTCCAGACCCGCCCCCAACACGCCCCTAGCTTGTTTATCATTGGGACCGAGGTCGAGAGAAAATATAGAGCTGCACCGCCTCCAGCCCCGCCCCCGCCCCTAGCCTGCTCTACTGAAGGGGGCGGGCCCCCGTGCATAGCACTGAGTCCAAGTACAGTACTGTGCATTGTTCTGCCATCAAATATGCTGCCTCACTGCACCCAGCAAACGCAACCACTGCACCCAGCAAACGCAACCACTGTGCCCGTCATACGCAGCCACTGCACCCAGCAAACGCAACCACTGTGCCCGTCATACGCAAACACTGCACCCAGCAAACGCAACCACTGTGCCCGTCATACGCAGCCACTGCACCCAGCAAACGCAACCACTGTGCCCGTCATACGCAGCCACTGCACCCAGCAAACGCAACCACTGTGCCCAGCAAACGCAACCACTGCACCCAGCAAACGCAGCCACTGCACCCAGCAAACACAACCACTGTGCCCGTCATATGCAGCCACTGCACCCAGCAAACGCAACCACTGTGCCCGTCATACGCAGCCACTGCACCCAGCAAACGCAACCACTGTGCCCGTCATACGCAGCCACTTCACCCTGCAAACGCAACCACTGTGCCCGTCATACGCAGCCACTGCACCCAGCAAACGCAACCACTGTGCCCGTCATACGCAGCCACTGCACCCAGCAAACGCAACCACTGTGCCCAGCAAACGCAACCACTGCACCCAGCAAACGCAGCCACTGTGCCCGTCATACGCAGCCACTGTGCCCAGCAAACGCAACCACTGTGCCCGTCATACGCAGCCACTGTGCCCGTCAAACGCAGCCACTGTGCCCATCAATTGCTGTCAGATTGTCAAGCCGTAGCTGTGCTCCCTGGGGATAAGCTGATCGCCCATCCGTGCTGCTGGAGGGAGCCCAGACCACCATAAATGAGGGACCTGCAGACTTGGTCATGGTAAGTGAGACCATCCCATATCCCACTCCATATTCCCCGAGGATAGGGACCTCCACCTCCCCCCCAAGACAGAGACCTCCCCCCCCCCAAGACAGAGACCCCCTTCTCCCCCCTGAGGACAGGGACTCCCTTCTCTCCTGGGGACAGGGACTCCCTTCTCTCCTGGGGACAGGGACTCCCTTCTCTCCTGGGGACAGGGACTCCCTTCTCTCCTGGGGACAGGGACTCCCTTCTCCTCTGGGGACAGGGACTCCCTTCTCTCCTGGGGACAGGGACTCCCTTCTCTCCTGGGGACAGGGACTCCCTTCTCCTCTGGGGACAGGGACTCCCTTCTCTCCTGGGGACAGGGACTCCCTTCTCTCCTGGGGACAGGGACTCCCTTCTCTCCTGGGGACAGGGACTCCCTTCTCTCCTGGGGACAGGGACTCCCCTCTCTCCTGGGGACAGGGACTTCCTTCTCTCCTGGGGACAGGGACTCCCTTCTCCTCTGGGGACAGGGACTCCCTTCTCCTCTGGGGACAGGGACTCCCTTCTCCTCTGGGGACAGGGACTCCCTTCTCTCCTGGGGACAGGGACTCCCCTCTCTCCTGGGGACAGGGACCCCCCCAAGACAGAGACCCCTTCTCCCCCCTGAGGACAGGGAAACCTTCTCCCCCCTGAGGACAGGGAAACCTTCCCCCCCCTGGGGACAGGGACCCCTTCTCTCCTGGGGACAGGGACCCCTTCTCCCCTGGAAACAGGGACCCTCTGGGCCACTCACCTGGGAACAGGAACTCCTTCTCTCCTGGGGACAGGGACCTACTTGTCCCCTGGGGACAGGGACCCCCTTCTCACTCTGGGGCAGGGATCCTATCTCACCTGGGGGCAGGAACTCCATCTCACCTGAGGGCAGGAACTCCATCTCCCCTGGCAACGGGGACTTCATCTCACCTAGGGACCCCATCTTTCCTAGGGATCAGGACCCCACCTCCCCTAAGAACAGGAACCTGATCACCCTGTGTGTGCCAAACTCACTGCCCTGCCTGCCATGTGTCCTGTGTGAGGGCCCTTCTGTGACAGCTCTTATCAGGACTTCATCCCACTGTGTAATCCCCCTACATGACTGACCCCTCTGTGTGCACCCCTTACATGGGGAACCCCTCTGTTTGCTACCCCTAAATGTCTGCATACTCTGACCACCACCTGTAACATTTCCACATCCTCTGACTGCCTCCTGTATCCTGTCCGCCATCCTCTGACCACCTCCTCTATCCTGTGCACATGTTCTGACCACCTATTGATTGCAGCCTCTAACCTAGGGTGACCAGACATCCCCGGTTTCCAGGGACAGTCCCCGGATTGAGGACACTGTCCCCGGACCAAGTCTGTCCCCGGTTTTGTCCCTGGATTGAATTTGAACAGGTGCTGGTTCAATTTCAAAGACAGTCAGTGCAGAATTAAAAAATAAATAATCTGAATTACACCCCCCTTCTCCGCCGCTCCTACTACCTTAGGGGGGTCTATTTCTTTCCATTATCTGTGCCCCTTTCTGATGATAATGTGTTGGTCGGAGAGGAGGGAATATTTCTTCAGTTTCGGGTGCATGCCCATTCAGCTTCGCTCGCATGTTCTTCTGCCTTGGCTCAAGTCCCGGTCAGCCGACCTGCCTGTTTATCTCCTTGCCTACTCTGGTGGAGTGATCTTCCTCCGCTCCCCACCCAGTAGTAGCCGGGGCCCGAAGAGTAAGACTTGACAGGCTGTGAGGCTGTGAGGCGGGCGGCGATGGGCAGAGAGTCGCTGATTGCCGCCATTACTAGTAAAAAAAATAAAAATGTCCCCGGATTTCATTTTAAAAATCTGGTCACCTTACTCTAACCACCTCCTGTATCCTGTCCCCAGCCTCTAACCTGTCTGCAATCTCTGACTATCTCTTGTCTTTTATTGTGTCTGCAGTCTCTTAGGACTGGAGAGGAATCAAGAGTGAGAGCGTCGCCGGGATTGGGATTACGGGAGGAGTCAGACGTGTATGGACTGTGGAGAACAGACTATAGAATAAAACCAGAGCCACCAACCAGGAGCCATCTAACTGAGACCTGCACGCTGCACCGGAGAGGAGGTCAGTGACAGCGCCATCAGGTCAGTCTGAGGGGGGGGGGCACTGATGTAAGGGGGGAGTGAATGCAATTATGTAAGGGGGCACTGATATAAAGGTTTTCCCTTATATCAGTAACACCCCCCCCCTTTACCTTAGTGTATTCACTCTGCGGAAGGTGGTCTCTGGTCACCAGAGTCCCCCTCCCCCCCACATCACATTTTCCGTCATTCCCCTTTACATCAGAGTCGGCAGGATTCCCCCTTACAGTGCAAGGGAACTCAGATGTAAAGGAAAATGCTGCAGAGCATAATCTAAGGAAAAACTCTGATGTAAGGGGTGCTCTGGTCACCAGAGACCACCTTATATCAGAGTCCACTGCATTCCCATTTACATCAGAGTTCCCACTTACATCAGGGTCTGCAGCATTGCCCTTTACATCAGTGTTCCCCTTTACATCAGGGTTCGCAGAGTTCCCCCTGTAAGATTAGAAGGGATGGAGGCCCGGAGACATGTCCAGAGTTCACAGAGGATACATGGGATAGATTAGAAGGGATGGAGGCCCAGAGACATGTCCAGAGAACACAGAGGATACATGGGATAGATTAGAAGGGATGGAGGCCCAGAGACATGTCCAGAGTACACAGAGGATACATGGGATAGATTAGAAGGGATGGAGGCCCGGAGACATGTCCAGAGTACACAGAGGATACATGGGATAGATTAGAAAGGATGGAGGCCCGGAGACATGTCCAGAGAACACAGAGAATACATGGGATAGATTAGAAGGGATGGATGTCCAGGGAAAACAGAGGAGGCCTCCATCCCTTCTAATCTATCCCATGTATCCTCTGTGTTCTCTGGACATGTCTCTGGGCCTCCATCCCTTCTAATCTATCCCATGTATCCTCTGTGTACTCTGGACATGTCTCTGAGCCTCCATCCCTTCTAATCTATCCCATGTATCCTCTGTGTACTCTGGACATGTCTCCGGGCCTCCATCCCTTCTAATCTTACAGGGGGAACTCTGCGAACCCTGATGTAAAGGGGAACACTGATGTAAAGGGCAATGCTGCAGACCCTGATGTAAGTGGGAACTCTGATGTAAATAGGAATGCAGTGGACTCTGATATAAGGTGGTCTCTGGTGAACAGAGCACCCCTTACATCAGAGTTCCTCCTTAGATTATGCTCTGCAGCAGTTCCCTTGCACTGTAAGGGGGAAGCCTGCCGACTCTGATGTAAAGGGGAATGCCGGGAAATGTGATGTGGGGGGGGGGGGGGACTCTGGTGACCAGAGACCACCTTCCGCAGAGTGAATACACTAAGGTAAGGGGGGGTGTTACTGATATAAGGGAAAACCTTTATATCAGTGCCCCCTTACATAATTGCATTCACTCCCCCCTTACAGCAGTGACCCCCCCCCCTCAGACTGACCTGATGGCGCTGTCACTGACCTCCTCTCCGGTGCAGCGTGCAGGTCTCAGTTAGATGGCTCCTGGTTGGTGGCTCTGGTTTTATTCTATAGTCTGTTCTCCACAGTCCATACACGTCTGACTCCTCCCGTAATCCCAATCCCGGCGATGCTCTCACTCTTGATTCCTCTCCAGACTCTCCCTAAGAGACAGCAGACACAATAAAAGACAAGAGATAGTCAGAGATTGCAGACAGGATACAAGAGATGGTTAGAGGCTGCGGACAGGATACAGGAGGTGGTTAGAACATGTGTACAGGATATAGGAGGCAGTCAGAGGATGTGGAAATGGTACAGGTTGTGGTCAGAGTATGCAGACATGTAGGGGTAGCAAACAGAGGGGTTCCCCGTGTAAGGGGTGCACACAGAGGGATCAGTCATGTAAGGGGATCACAAAGTGGGATGAAGTTCTGATAAGAGCTGTCACAGGAGGGCCCTCACACAGGACACATGGCAGGCAGGGCAGTGAGGTTGGCACACACAGGGTGATCAGGTCCCTGTTCTTAGGGGGGGGGATGGGGTCCCGATCCCCAGGGAAGATGGGGGTCCCTGTCCCCAGGAGAGAAGGTAGTCCCTGTCCCCAGGAGAGAAGGGAGTCCCTGTTCTCAGGGGGGAGAAGGGTTTCATGTCCTCGGGGGGGGGTCCCTGTTCTCAGAGGGGGGAGAGGGTCCCTGTCCTCAGAGGGGGTCCCTGTCCTCGGGGGGGGGTCCCTGTCCTCAGGCAAGATGGAGTGGGATATGGGATGATCTCACTCACCATGACCAAGTTTGCAGGTCCCTCGTCTATGGTGGTCTGGGCTCCCTCCAGCAGCACGAATGCGCGAGCAGCATATCCCGAAGGAGCACAGCTATGGCTTAACATCACACTTTTCAAAAGATCAAAGAGTACGCAGTGGCGGTGCTTCCATAAGGGGAGCATGGGTGCCGCCCCCTCTCTCCTGGCACCACTCTATCACCATAGATAGAATCATGCATTGCATGAATCTATCTATGGTCACTGCTGACACCCCCTATTCAGGTGTCCGGCCCCTTTTCAGGCGCCGGGCACCTGAATTACATCGGCGGGGGTGTTTTTTGGAAGCACCTGATTAGAGCCATAGGCTCTAATAGGCGCCCAAAAAGGTGAACAGCGGGCGCCATGCTGGGCGTTCTCTGTTCACTCAGCGTTGTGTTAGCAAAGCAAAGGAATTCGCTTTCCTAACACTAATCCGCCTCTTAGCCAATCAGGTGCTCGAGTCTGTTACCGGTCCCCTGATTGGCTGAAACGTCAGGCGCTGTGATTGGATGCCTGAGAGAGGACGGAAGAGGACGTGCAGGACACCGCCGCTGACCCGCTGCGAGACAGGTAAGTGACGGGCAGCATTTGATGGGGCACATTAGTGGTAATTGATGGGCACACTGGCAGCATTTGATGGGGCACAGTAGCGGCAATTGATGGGGCACACTGACAGCAATTGATGGGTACAGTAGCTGCGTTTGATGGCACAGTGGCGTCAATAGTGGGTGCGTTTGATGGGCACAGTGGCTGGGTTTGATGGGCACAGTGACAGCGGTTGATAGGCACAGTGGCTGCGTTTGATGGGTGCAGTGGCTGCGTTTGCTGGGCACAGTGGTTGCGTTTGCTGGGTGCAGTGGTTGCGTTTGCTGGGTGCAGTGGTTGCATTTGCTGGGCACAGTGGTTGCGTTTGCTGGGTGCAGTGGTTGCGTTTGCTGGGTGCAGTGGTTGCGTTTGCTGGGTGCAGTGGTTGCGTTTGCTGGGCGCAGTGGTTGCGTTTGCTGGGCACAGTGGTTGCGTTTGCTGGGTGCAGTGGTTGTGTATGACGGGCACAGTGGTTGCGTTTGCTGGGCACAGTGGTTGCGTTTGCTGGGCACAGTGGTTGCGTATGACGGGCACAGTGGTTGCGTTTGCTGGGCACAGTGGCTGTGTATGACGGGCACAGTGTTTGCATTTGCTGGGTGCAGTGGCTGCGTATGACGGGCACAGTGTTTGCGTTTGCTGGGTGCAGTGGCTGCGTATGACGGGCACAGTGGTTGCGTTTGCTGGGTGCAGTGGTTGCGTTTGCTGGGCACAGTGGTTGCGTTTGCTGGGTGCAGTGGCTGCGTATGACGGGCACAGTGGTTGCGTTTGCTGGGTGCAGTGGCTGCGTATGACGGGCACAGTGGTTGCGTTTGCTGGGTGCAGTGGCTGCGTTTGCTGGGTGCAGTGGTTGCGTTTGCTGGGTGCAGTGGTTGCGTTTGCTGGGCACAGTGGTTGCGTTTGCTGGGTGCAGTG
Organism: Rana muscosa; assembly: GCA_029206835.1. Classification (NCBI taxonomy): domain Eukaryota; kingdom Metazoa; phylum Chordata; class Amphibia; order Anura; family Ranidae; genus Rana; species Rana muscosa. Next base: position 103,390,955 of record CM055122.1, on the reverse strand, counting down.
AGGCAGCATATTTGATGGCAGAACAATGCACAGTACTGTACTTGGACTCAGTGCTATGCACGGGGGCCCGCCCCCTTCAGTAGAGCAGGCTAGGGGCGGGGGCGGGGCTGGAGGCGGTGCAGCTCTATATTTTCTCTCGACCTCGGTCCCAATGATAAACAAGCTAGGGGCGTGTTGGGGGCGGGTCTGGAGGCGGTGCTGGCGACGATGTTAAGCAATTCGCAACGCCTCCGCCCACCCGCTCGAGTCCAGAATTTTCATGGACCGAAATGGGCGTCTGCGCATGCGCGGTATAGGGGCGGTGAAGCCGCGCATGCGCAGTCGAGGCCGCCATCAGCTGTGTTTTTGACGTAGCTGCACCGGAAGTGACGCGGTCGAGACCCTGCATAGGTCGAGGAATTTTTTACATCACCGGTCAATAGGAGATTGATGTCCGGGAAGTGGTTGTGTTATCCTGACTGGACAACTATTGACATCCTGCAGGATACCAGAGCCGCCGCGCGCCCGGGGGGGGGGGGCGCACATCGCGGCGATCAGTGGAGCAGTGTGTCAGTCTGACTCACCGCTACACTGATCTGGGTAAAGAGCCTCCGGCGGAGGCTTTTTACCATGTGATCAGCCGTGTCCAATCACGGCTGATCACGATGTAAACAGGAAGAGCCGTTGATCGGCTCTTCCTCACTCGCGTCTGACAGACGCGAGTAGAGGAGAGCCGATCGACGGATCTCCTGACAGGGGGGTTCGCGCTGATTGTTTATCAGCGCAGCCCCCCCTCGGATGCCCACACTTGACGACCAGGATGCCGCCCAGGACCACCAGGGAAGCACCTAACGTGGATGGCCAGGTAAGTCCCCCATGGCATCCACATGTATAATTATGATGCCTAACTTATGCCAATCAGTGCCCACAAATGGGCACTGACTGGCACCATCTTGGCACAACATTTTTTTGTGATGCACAGCAATGCCACCCACCAGTGTCATCAGTGGCACCCATCAGTGCCACCTATCCATGCCCATCCGTGCCCATCCGTGCCCACCTATCAGTGCCCTTTCTTCCACCTATTAGTGCCACCCATAAGTACCCATCAGTGCCGCATATGAGTGCCCATCAGTGCCGCCTATGAGTGCCCATCAGTGCCACCTATGAGTGCCCATCAGTGCCACATACCAGTGCCACCTATCAGTGCCCATCAGTGCCGCCTATCAGTGCCCATCAGTGCCACCTATCAGTGCCCATCATTAGTGCCCATCAGTGCCACCTCATTGGTGCCACCTCATCGGTGCCCATCAGTGCCGCATTATCAGTGCCCGTCAGTGCAGCCATATCAGTGCCCGTAATTGAAGAAGAAAACATACTTATTTACCAAAAAAAAAACAGAAACAAAGAAAAACTTATTTTTTTTTCAAAATTTTTGCTCTTTTTTTATTTGTTGTGAATAGAAAGCTCTATTTGTGGGAACAAAATGATCAAAAATTTGTTTGGGTACAGTGTAGCATGACCGTGCAATTGTCATTCAAATTGCAACAGTGCTGAAAGCTGAAAATTGGCTTGGGCAGGAAGGTGTATAACTGTATATGTGCCTGGTATTGAAGTGGTTAAAGTAGACACAGAAGAGCCCATTCACACAGGGGTGGCACGACTTGTCCCGCGACTCTGCCGGGCGATTTTAACATGACTTCAAAGGTGACTTGCAAAATGACTTCTGTATTGAAGTCAATGGAAGTCGCCCTGAAGTCGTCTTGAAGTAGTACAGGAACCTTTTTCTAAGTCGAAGCGACTTGAGTCGCTCCTATTAGAACGGTTCCATTGTACAGAATGGGACGCGACTTGTCAGCCGGCTGAGTCGCCTGACGAGTCGCCCCTGTGTGAATGGGGTTGAAGGCAAAGTATTTAGTAAAAGATATGGTGAGCATTTTGCAGATCTAATATTTTGCCACAATATTTTGGAAGTAAGAAAGTAAATGAAATATGAGTTTCTTACACAAACTTGCATTTTTATAAGATATTTCTCATACACAGCATGAGCATACTTAAAATTACGTGCCAAAACACATTATATTATTCCTTCAGAGTATAAAGTCCCATATGTGTGAGACTTTTTTGCACAGAGGGGGCCAAAATTCATGTAGCATCTTTAAGCTTTTAAATGCCTTAAAGTGGTTCTAAAGCCTAAACATTTTTTGCCATAATGCTTTCACACTGGGGCAATGCGCTTGCAGGACGTTAGAAAAAGTCCTGCAAGCAGCATCTTTCGGGCCCATTGAAATGAATGGGCACCGCTGCTGAAACACCTGCAAAGCGCTTTGGTAGCGGCATTACACGGGCGCTTTTAACCCTTTATTCGGCCGCTAGCGGGGGTTAAAAGCGCCTCGCTATTGGCCGAATAGCACCACTAAAACGACGGTAAAGCAACAGTATTTTCTAGAAGGCATGGTGAGTCATTTTTTTGCCACAAGTTTTTGAAAATGGAAAAAGATAAGTTTCAAACATGTATTATCCCCATTCTCAATAGGAGAAGCAGAATGTGTTTTGGGGTGTAAATTCAAGTATGCCCATGCTGTGTACGGGAAATATATTATTAATATGACAACTTTGTGTAAAATAAATGTTGTCACAAAATTGTCCTTTTAATAAGATATTTCCCACATCCACCATAGATAAGCTTAGAATTATGCTACAACACTCATTCTACTACTTCTACCATGTGTGAGATTTTTTTTTTTTTTTTTGCAGCCTAGTCACATAAAAAGGCCCAAAAATTCAATGAGAATCTTCAACCTTTCAAAAGGTCCCGATTTATGCATCTGATTTCTTGACTGTCTATAAACATTTTGGAGACCCTAAAATTCCAAGACAGCAGAAACCCCTACAAAATGACCATATTTTGAAAAGCAGACAACTCATGGTATATGCTGAGAGGCATGGTGAGGCATTGTGAGGTTTTATTTTATTTGCCAAAAACTTTTGTAAAATAAAGAAAATAAATATGTTTTTTTTTTTTTTTTTTTTACAAAAAGTTGTCATTGTATTGAGATATACCTCACATAAAGCATGCATATACTTGCATGTATCATAAAAATCAAACATTGAATAAAAAACTATACTATAATGCTCACTTCTGTGTTTGTGGTCAGGGGACAGTATAACTTCACTTTCAGTTTAAAATTGAGATGAAAGGCAAAACATTTTTGTATAGATATACGAAAAACATTATAAATACCTTTTTCCCTTTTTTTATAAGTAATCACATTCCCTCTGTTCTCAGCTGCATAAGAGATGGGGGAGGAGAAACAGCAGCACACTGAGCTTCCTAGTGAATGGCTGTGCAGCGGGTGTGTGTCAGGACAAGTCTGAACATTGGAGGAGAGTACACTGAGTTCCAAGTTAGAGAACTGACCACGGTCTGGTTTCCTGCTTAGTGTGGTCAGTTTTTCAGCAAGGGGAATAGCAGGAACACCAGGGAATTCACACGAAGGAAGCCATACAAAGAGAACAGGATACTTTCTCTCACAAGTACATGGTACAGCAGACACATATCAGGAATATGAAGTCCTAGGGTAACACATTTTTTTAAGCTTTGATGGTGCAGGTGAAGACCGGCACAGAGCCCCCTCACACTTATGTAGCAGGTGATGCAAATCTGAAAAGGAGGGTCACACACCACTGGTGTTATCCACAAAATACTTTATTGGAGACTGCTCAGACAGAACATGGTTCTGTCATGGTGTTCTGTCTGAGAAGTCTCCAATAAAGTTTCTTGTGGATGATACCAGCAGTGTGCGGCACTCCTTTTCAAATAGCATAGAATTGTATTATTATCATAATAAATATAAGCAGATGTCCAGAATACCCCAACAACAAACAACGGTCATGTGGACTTTAAAGTGGATTTAAACCCACTCTCATCCTTACTAAACTACTGCCATTGTGCTGATCTATAAGGATATAGATGTCTCCTGCATGTATCCTTATGTGTCAAATGTCTCCCCTCTGTCTGTTATGAGACCTGAAAAACTGCAGATTCTGTGGGTGGATCTGTTGTCTGGAGCTCGGTGGGTGGAGTCGTGATGTCAGTAGACTCCCCGCCCACCTCTACACTCCCCTTGTCAACATGCATTTTCTTATGTGTATTCCTTACACTGAACTTCTGCTATGATCACTAACATCCAGTCAAAATCCAGAAAAGTAACCACATGACTTCAGAAAAGGAGTGGGGGTGGGAATTAAAAAATAATGCCTAAATAATAATGTCTAAAGCTAGTGCACGAGATATGTAAATAACCTGTCACTCAAAGCAAGGGGGCGGAACGGACAAAGGTTTTTCTCTGTTTGTCCGTTTTATTTCACTGAAAAATAAAAGAGGATTGCTCAGAGCTGGATTAACTCTTTGTGGCAAGACCTAGCACAAATGATAGAAAATCTTATACTCTACATTGTGACAGCAAAAAATAAAATAAAAACAAATTTCGGGTTTACATCCACTTTAAATGAAGTGAGTCACTTCATGAAATAAAGTTTGAGTAAATAAATGATTTATTTCACATTACATAACATGAACTCGATAGCAAAGATGGTACAGACTAATAAATATAAAAAACTAACATAGAGACAATCGGTAAGTACATCAATTCATCTTGTAATCATATAGATAATATTTCATAAAATGGTAAACAGTAAATCTCATTACATGAAACAAAGAGTACATGGTATATCTCAAAATGTGGCAATCATATCTGGGCATCTAAAGAGCTCATGTAATGGAGAGCCGATAAGGACATACAAATAAGAGAGGCGCAGGATCTGTTGGATGATTTCTGTCCTCCCCTCTGCTTCTGACTGCTGAGATAGGGGGCCAGAGATGAGCCTCATCGCAGTTGCACAGAGAAGTGTAGGATCTGTTAGAGGGGTCATGTCCACTTCTCTGCTGCCAACTGCTGAGACAAGGGGGTTGGAGATGAGGGAGGTTCATGAAATGGCCTGGCGGGCCGGATTCTGCCTGTGGGCCTTGTGTCTGACACATGTGCCTTAAATTAATACTGTAGTGAGGTGTGGTAGTGACAAAATACTTATTTTTCGCAGGGGTAAGGTTGTGAACAGGGATGAGCCGAACACCCCCCTGTTCGGTTCGCACCAGAACCTGCGAACAGACAAAATGTTCGTGTAAACTTTAGAACCCTATTAAATACAATGGACTCGAACGTTCGAAATCTAAAGTGTTAATTATAAAGGCTAATATGCAAGTTATTGTCCTAAAAAGTGTTTGGGGACCCGGGTCCTGCCCCAGGGGACATGTATCAATGCAAAAAGAAGTTTTAAAAACGGCCGTTTTTTCGGGAGCAGTGATTTTAATAATGCTTAAAATGAAAAAATAAAAGTGAAATATTCCTTTAAATTTCGTACCTGGGGGGTGTGTATGATATGCATGTGAAGTGGCGCATGTTTCCCGTGCTTAGAACTCTCCCTGCAAAAAATGTCATTTTTGAAAGAAAAAAATGCATTTAAAACTGACTCGCGGCTATTAATGAATTGTCGGCTCCCGGCAATACATATAAAAGTCATTGATAAAAAAAAAAAAAAAAGCGTGGGTGTTCCCCAGAATTCAATTACCAGGCCCTTCAGGTCTGGAATGGATATTAAGGGGAACCCTGCCGCAAATTTAAAAAAAAATTGACGTGGGGTTCCCCCAAATATCCATTCCAGGCCCTTCAGATCTGGCATGGATTTTAAGGGGAACTCCACCCCAAATTTTTAAAAAAAATGGCGTGGAGTCCCCCTAAAAATCCATACCAGACCCCTTATCCGAGCACGCAACCTGGCCGGCCGCAGGGGAAAAGGGGGGGACGAGAGAGCGGCCCCCCTCCCTCCTGAACCGTACCAGGCCACATGCCCTCAACATGGGGAGTAGGGATGAGCTCGGTGTTCGAGTCGAACATACGTTCGACTCGAACATCGGCTGTTCGATCGTTCACCGAACAACGAACGATTTGGGCCGTTCGCGCCTAATTCGCGGCCCACAATGCACTACGCCATCGCAGTGTCATCCAGGCGCTGTGATTGGCCAAGCATGCACTGTGACCCCGCATGCTTGGCCAATCACAGCGCCGGCAGCGAGGAGAGCAATGATTGGCCACAGGCAGGATGCCTGTGGCCAATTATTGCTGAGGGTGTTTAGTACACGCCCCACACTATAAAAGGTCGCCAGCACGGCGGCCTAGTGTAGTGTGTTCCGGAGCAGGGAAAGAGAAGCATAGGCAGGGACAGTGACATTTTTTTTTCTTGCTTAACCTGGATTCCTTTAGTTTAGGGAAAGAGAAGGATAGGTAGGGAGAGTGTCAGTCTGTTTTACTGTGCTAAACCTTGTTTGTAGGGACAGGGAAGGACAGTGAGGGAAATTGTCATTGTGCTATACTGTGCTAAAGCATTCATCATCAACCATCTTTTAAAAAAAAAAAATTATAGGGACAGAAAACTATAGGTAGGGAGAGTGTCAGTGTGTTTTACAGTGCTAATCCTTGTTTGTAGGGACAGGGAAGGACAGTGAGGGAAATTCTCATTGTGCTATACTGTGCTAAAGCATTCATCATCAACCATCTTTAAAAAAACATTTTTTATAGGGACAGAAAACTATAGGTAGGGAGAGTGTCAGTGTGTTTTACTGTGCTAATCCTTGTTTGTAGGGACAGGGAAGGACAGTGAGGGAAATTCTCCTTGTGCTATACTGTGCTAAAGCATTCATCATCAACCATCTTTAAAAAAACATTTTTTATAGGGACAGAAAACTATAGGTAGGGAGAGTGTCAGTGTGTTTTACTGTGCTAATCCTTGTTTGTAGGGACAGGGAAGGACAGTGAGGGAAATTCTCATTGTGCTATACTGTGCTAAAGCATTCATCATCAACCATCTTTAAAAAAACATTTTTTATAGGGACAGAAAACTATAGGTAGGGAGAGTGTCAGTGTGTTTTACTGTGCTAATCCTTGTTTGTAGGGACAGGGAAGGACAGTGAGGGAAATTCTCATTGTGCTATACTGTGCTAAAGCATTCATCATCAACCATCCTTAAAAAAACATTTTTTATAGGGACAGAAAACTATAGGTAGGGAGAGTGTCAGTGTGTTTTACTGTGCTAATCCTTGTTTGTAGGGACAGGGAAGGACAGTGAGGGAAATTCTCATGGTGCTATACTGTGCTAAAGCATTCATCATCAACCATCTTTAAAAAAACATTTTTTATAGGGACAGAAAACTATAGGTAGGGAGAGTGTCAGTGTGTTTTACTGTGCTAATCCTTGTTTGTAGGGACAGGGAAGGACAGTGAGGGAAATTCTCATTGTGCTATACTGTGCTAAAGCATTCATCATCAACCATCTTTAAAAAAACATTTTTTATAGGGACAGAAAACTATAGGTAGGGAGAGTGTCAGTGTGTTTTACTGTGCTAAACCTTGTTTGTAGGGACAGGGAAGGACAGTGAGGGAAATTCTCATTGTGCTATACTGTGCTAAAGCATTCCTCATCAACCATCTTTGAAATCCTTGTTTTTTGGACAGTCAGGGAAATTGTCATTGTGCTATTCTGTGCGAAAGCAATCATCCTCAACCATATTTAGAAATCCTCAAGTAAAAAGGGACAGAGAAGGACACCTGAAGGTAGCCCTTATTGCTTTTTTCCCATCTCCCTGCAGGCCATCCATTAGAATGTCTTGAAGGCAAACAAGGAGAGGCAGACAGTCAGGAGGCAATAAAAGAGGGCAAGCAGGCTCTGTGTCTGGGGGCAACAGTGCTGGTCGTGGACGCGGTGCATTGTCATCAGCACATGGCCATGGGACACGCTTGTCCTTCTTTTCGGCAGCTGGACATGTTGAGCCACATCATGCCGAAGACTTGGTAGAGTGGATGACCAAGCCCTCCTCCTCCTCCTCATCCTCTCTCACCCAGGCTCAGGGTACTGGCAAAGCAGCTGCCAAAGCGTCCTCTTCCCTGGTATCAATGTCAGACTCATCATCAGTCACTCCATCCCTAGACCCACCATGTCCTCCTCCTGAGGAGTCCCCCGAACTGTTTGAGCACAGTGTTGGGTACATGCTCCAGGAGGATGCCCAGCGTTTCGAAGGGTCTGATGATGAAACCCAGCTACAGGAAGGCAGTAGCGTGAGAGCAGACAGAGGGGATGCTCAAGAAGGACACCAATCTGGCAGTCATGTTCCAGCAGCTGCAGCATACTGCCAGATTGGCTCCAGTGATGAGGAGGGAGGGGATGATGAGGTCACTGACTCCACGTGGGTGCCTAATAGGAGAGAGGAGGAGGAGGAGGATGAGGAGGAGGCACATCTCCAACGAGGCAGGATGCCCTTTGGTGGCCAGCGTAAGGGCAGTACACCGACGGAATCACACCGCAGAGCTCCGCCTGTGCAGGGCGCTGCCTCTGCCCGTCATTCAAAAAGTTCTTTGGTGTGGGCCTTTTTTGAGGCTAGTGCATCAGATCGCACAGCTGCTGTTTGCAACATATGTCTCAAGCGTATATCGCGTGGCCAAAACATCAGCCGCTTGGGTACCACATGCCTGACCAGACATATGTTGACCTGCCATGCAGCTCGTTGGCAAGCCTACCTCAAAGACCCACACCAAAGAACAAAGCGGACCTCTCCTTGCACCGCATCAGCTGGTATCTCCAACCCCACTATAACTTCAGTCCTCTCTGAAACATGCACTGAGAGGAATGAAGGTGTAGAATTAGGTGTGTCACAGCCAAGTACTTGCGGCCACTCTGCTAGCAGTACACCGACGTCCGATTCTAGCAGGCAAATTTCCCTGCCCCAGCTGCTGGACCGTCGAAAGAAGTTCACTCCCAGCCATCCACATGCCCAGCAGTTGAATGCTAGCTTGGCTAAATTGCTAGCGCTTCAACTGCTGCCTTTTCAGTTGGTAGACTAGGCCCCCTTCCGTGAGTTTGTGCAATGTGCGGTTCCTCAGTGGCAGGTTCCCAAACGCCACTTTTTCTCACGGAAGGCTATTCCGGCTCTCTACCGGCATGTGGAAGGCAATGTCTTGGCCTCGCTGGACAGGGCAGTCAGCGGTAAGGTGCATATTACTGCTGACTCATGGTCCAGCAGGCATGGACAGGGACGTTACCTTTCTTTCACGGCCCATTGGGTCACTCTTTTGGCAGCTGGAAAGGATGCAGGACAAGGTGCAGTAGTGTTGGAGGTTGTTCCACCGCCACGCCTCCAAAATGCTACTACTGGTTGTGACACACCTCTCTCCTCCACCCCCTCCTCTTCTTCTTCCTCCATGGCCTCTTCCTGTGCTTTGTCCTCTGAACCAGCGGTGCTCCGTAGCTGTTCAAGGGGCTACGCAAGTACGCAGGCAAAAAGATGCCATGCCGTGCTTGCGCTGGTGTGTTTGGGGGACAGAAGCCACACTGGGGCAGAGGTCCTGTCTGCTCTGCAGGGCCAGGCCGAGAGGTGGTTGATGCCACGCCAGCTTAAGCCAGGAATGGTGGTTTGCGACAATGGCACCAACCTCCTCTCCGCCCTCCGACAGGGACAACTGACCCATGTGCCCTGTGTGGCTCACGTCCTTAACCTGGTGGTGCAGCAGTTCTTGGGCAGGTACCCGGGCTTACAGGATGTCCTGAGGCAGGCCAGAAAAGTCTGTGTGCATTTCCGCAGATCTTATAATGCCAGTGCTCGCCTGGCTGAGCTGCAAAAGGAGTTGAACCTGCCCAAGAACCGCCTTATATGTGACATGCCCACCAGGTGGAACTCAACGTTGGCCATGCTGCAGCAGCTGCACACGCAGCAGAGGGCCATCAATGAGTACCTGTGCGACTACGGCACCAGGACAGGGTCAGGGGAGCTTGTTTTTTTTCTCCACGCCAGTGGGGCATGATCAGGGATGCATGCACTGTCCTGGCACCATTTGAGGAGGCCACGAGGATGGTGAGCAGTGACAGTGCATGCATCAGTGACACTGTACCTCTTGTCCACCTGTTGGAGCACACGCTGCGTGGAATAATGGACAGGGCACTTGAGGCAGAACAGAGGCAGGAAGAGGAGGACTTCCTTGCCTCTCAAGGCCCCCTTTACCCAGACAGTGTTCCTTCTGTCCCACCCATCGCACAGGAAGAGGAGGAGGAGGAGGAGGATTGTGTCAGCATGGAGGTGGAGGCTGGCACTCAGCATCATCAGCAGCAGTCTTTTAGGGATGATTTACAGTCCCAAGAAACCAGTGGACTTGTACGTGGCTGGGAGGAGGTGGCTGCGGATCATGTCATCCTTAGTGACCCAGAGGACTCCGGACCGAATGCCTCAGCTAACCTACGCTGCATGGCCTCCCTGATCCTGCAAAGTCTGCGGAAGGATCCTCGTATTCTTCGGATCAAGGAGAGGGACCATTACTGGCTGGCCACTCTCCTTGATCCACGGTACAAGGGTAAGGTTGCGGACCTTATGTTACCGTCGCAGAGGGAGCAGAGGATGAGACAACTCCGGGAGGCCTTGCAGAAAGGTCTGTGCAACACGTTCCCAGAGACTGGGAGGTTACAAACTCCTGGTCCTGGACAACGAGTTGCTGAGGCTTCGGCCAGTCAAAGAAGGAGCGGTGGGGAAGGTGGCCGTCTGACCGATGCGTTCAGACAATTCTTTAGTCCGCAGCCCCAAAGTATGATCGGTTCCAGCAACCATCGCCAGCGTCTGATAAACATGGTGCAGGAATATCTAGGGGCAAGGTCAGACTTGGACACCTTCCCCACCGAAAATCTTCTGGCTTACTGGGTCTTGAGGATGGATCACTGGCCAGAGCTTGCACAGTATGCAATTGAGCTACTGGCCTGTCCTGCATCCAGCGTTCTTTCGGAACGCATATTCAGTGCTGCTGGAGGATTTGTCACGGATCACAGGGTGCGCCTGTCCACCGACTCGGTTGATCGACTGACTTTCATCAAGATGAACCAGTCTTGGATCACCACCAGCTACCACACACCTGATGCTGATATAACAGACTAATTGATTTTAACATGTCACATCCCTTCAAGACTGATGCTGATGCTGAGTGCCTGTGCTGTTATGTTGACTGGCTATCCTCCTCCTCCGAGTCCTCAATGATACGATTGATGATGATAGCTTAGAAGATCATTTTTGTTTATGGGTGCCGCCACCAGTGGCTAAGGCCCAATTTTTCAGCCCCTGTTTAACAGGGGCGTGTAATTACAATTTTTGAAGCAATACTTTGCAACAGGGCTCATTGCTGTGCTCCAAGTACAGTATCTGTGAGGGGTTGGAGTGTTGTGCCACCAGTGCCTAAGGCCCAATTTTTCAGCTCCTGTTTAACAGGGGCGTGTCATTACAATTTTTGAAGCAATACTTTGCAACAGGGCTCATTGCTGTGCTCCAAGTACAGAATCTGTGAGGGGTTGCAGTGTTGTGCCACCAGTGCCTAAGGCCCAATTTTTCAGCCCCTGTTCAACAGGGGCATGTAATTACAATTCTTGATCTAATAATTCACAGCAGGGCCCATTGCTGCACCCACCAAGAGTAACTCTGAGGGCTTACAGTGTTGTGGCAACGCCACCACCACCACCACCACGAAAGGCCCAATTTTTCAGCCCCTGTTCAACAGGGGCATGCAATTACAATTCTTGATCTAATAATTCACAGCAGGGCCCATTGCTGCACCCACCAAGAGTAACTGTCAGGGCTTACAGTGTTGTGGCACCAGCACCACCATCAAAGGCCCAATTTTTACTACCACTGTTCAACAATTATATGTAATTACAATTCCTGATATAATAGTTGACAGCAGGGCGTTCCAGCACCAACCAAGAGTAACTGTGAGTGCTTACAGTGTTGTGCCAACACCAACAACTAAGGGGCCTATTTCTGCAGAGTATATACGGCAGGTCCCTACTTTCAAACATCCAACTTACAAACGACTCCTACTTGCAAACGCAAGAAGACAACAGGAAGTGAGAGGAAATCTACCCCTAGGAAGGAAAATTCTCTCCTGTAAGAATTAATATGGGAGAAAGGTGTCTCCTCTGTACTGATGCTTTATCACCAATCCTTGTTTCAAGAAAAACACCACATTTCAAAAACAGTTGTCATTGGGACGGAAAGTGAGGTGAAATGTTCTGAACAGGGGCACAGACAGCAAAACAAATGTTACAGGGGTGATAACCCTTACCTATGTTTTCCAAAAAGTTTAAAAATAGATTTTTGGGCTGGAGCTACACTTAAACAATGTACCTGTTCAAAATTACAAACACATTCTACATAAGAACAAACCTACAGTCCCTGTCTTGTATGCACCGCCTGTATATGGCTGTTCAGAGTATATAGGGCCTTTTTTATTTTGTGTGCGGTGTTCCCCTTAATATCCATACAAGACCCAAAGGGGCTGGTAATGGGCTGGGGTAGGGGGGGGGGGGGGGGTCATGGGGTAGCTATGCCATTTTTCTTAAAGATTTTCATCCATATTACCGGGACCAGACATTACATTAAAGCCGCAAGCAGTTTTAAATGGCTTTTTTTTCCTTTAGAAGTGTCATTTTGTGCAGGGACAGTTCTAAACACGGGAAACACGTGGCACTTCACAGGCATACTTTAGACACCTCCCAGGTACGATATTTAAAGGAATATTTGACTTTTTTTTTTTCACTTTATGCATCATTAAAATGACTGCTCCCGAAAAACGACCGTTTTTAAAACTTCTTTTTGCATTGATACATGTCCCCTGGTGCAGAACCCGGGTTCCCAAACCCTTTTTAGGACAATAACATGCATAATAGTCGTTATAATTAGCACTTTAGAATTCGAACGTTCGCATCCATTGTATTTAATAGGGTTCTAATGTTCGTACGAACTTTCGGTCCGTTCGCGGGTTCTGGTGCGAACCAAACCCGGGGGTGTTCGGCTCATCACTAATGGGGAGGATGTCCCCATGTTGATGGGGACAAGGGCCTCATCCCCACAACCCTTGCCCGGTGGTTGTGGGGGTCTGCGGGCGGGGGGCTTATCGGAATCTGGAAGACCCCTTTAACAAAGGGGACCCCCAGATCCCGGCCCCCCCCTATGTGAATTGGTAAGGGGTACATTGTACCCCTACCATTTCACGAAGAAAGCGTAAAAAAATGTTTAAAAAACACACACAAACACCTTGAAAAAGTCCTTTATTTAAAAAAAACAAAAACATTCCAGCGGTGAAATCCAGTGTCCCGCGGCGATCCCGATGTCCAGCGCTATCCTTCATTGGTTGTGCCTGAGCGGACCTGATGGGGAACTCCCTCTCAGTATTTTAAATGTATAGACCCGCCCCTTCTAAAGTTCCCCATCAGGTCCGCTCAGCGGACCAGATGCGGAACATGAGAAGGGGCGGGTCTATACATGTATTACCAAAGTGAGAGCAGTCCCCCATCAGGTCCGCCCCCTCGGTATGTCAGACCCGCCTACGTCATTGGCTTGAGCGGGGAACTTCCTTCACTATGTAAATTTAAATTCTGGTATGGATTTTTAGGGGGACTCCACGCCATTTTTTTTTTAAATTTGGGGTGGAGTTCCCCTTAAAATCCATGCCAGATCTGAAGGGCCTGGAATGGATATTTGGGGGAACCCCACGTCAATTTTCTTTTAAATTTGCGGCGGGGTTCCCCTTAATATCCATTCCAGACCTGAAGGGCCTGGTAATTGAATTCTGGGGAACCCCCACGCTTTTTTTTTTTTTTTATCAATGACTTTTGTATGTATTGCCGGGAGCCGACAATTCATTAATAGCCGCGAGTCAGTTTTAAAAGACTTTTTTTCTTTCAAAAATGACATTTTTTGCAGGGACAGTTTTAAGCACGGGAAACATGCGCCACTTCACATGCATATCATACACACCCCCCAGGTACGAAATTTAAAGGAATATTTCACTTTTATTTTTTCATTTTAAGCATTATTAAAATCACTGCTCCCGAAAAAACGGCCGTTTTTAAAACTTCTTTTTGCATTGATACATGTCCCCTGGGGCAGGACCCCGGTCCCCAAACACTTTTTAGGACAATAACTTGCATATTAGCCTTTATAATTAACACTTTAGATTTCTCCCATAGATTTTTCGAATTTGCCGCGAACACCCCAATTTGTTCGCTGTTCGGCGAACAGGCAGTGTTCGAGTCGAACATGAGTTCGACTCGAACTCGAAGCTCATCCCTAGTTGTGAATAACAGTAGGAACACGTGCCACACCATTTCCCATCTTTAGAGTATACACAGAATTTTTTGGGGGGTTTTATTTTTTGGTAGATGGTAATTTTTTGGTTTTGGTAGAAGGAAGGAGATCAGGGAAATATCTCTCATGGAGCCTGTTGACTGCATCTGAATAAAGCCTTTTAGGTGCAAGGCTTTCCTGGTAAATTAGGGCTGTGATGACCTCATCCTAATATTAGAAAGGAGACAGATCTAACTGCAGGATTTTTTTTTAATCACTTGTGAATTATACATGGCCAATTAAAATAAATACAGTAGATGGAAACTTTTTTGTACCAGTGTCTTGATTTTCAGGTTGCCAGGTAGGGTTTTGTCATCTGGTAATTTAACCGCTTGCCGACCGCCGCACGCCGATGTACGTCAGCAGAATGGCACGGCTGGTCATATTGGCGTACAGGTACGTTCCCTTTAATATGCACAGCCGTGGGTCGGTCGCACACGCCGCCGGCGGCGCGCTCGCGATCCGGTCGGGTACTCCGTGACCGCGCCGGCGGAACCCGCGGACCCGATCGCCACCGGTGTCCTGCGATCGGGTCACAGAGCTGAAGAACGGGGAGAGGTAAGTGTAAACAAACCTCTCACCGTGTTTCTTAGTGAGCCTGTCACTGATCGTCTGTTCCCTGTCATAGGGAATGACAATCAGTGATGTCACATGCCAAGCCACGCCCCCAACAGTAAGAATCACACATTAGGTCACACTTAACCCCTTCAGCGCCCCCTACAGGTTAACCCCTTCACTGCTAGTGTCATTTTTCACAGTAAACAGTGCATTTTTATAGCAATGATCGCTGTAAAAATGACATTGGTCCCAAAATAGTGTCAAAAGTGTCCGATGTGTCATAATGTCGCAGTCATGATAAAAATCGCTGATCGCCGCCATTACTAATAAAAAAAAATATATTAATAAAAATGCCATAAAACTATCCCCTGTTTTGTAGACGCTATAACTTTTACACAAACCAATCAATAAATGCTTATTGCGATTTTTTTTTACCAAAAATATGTAGAAGAATATGTATCAGCCTAAACTGAGGAATTTTTTTTTTTTTTTTATATATTTTTGGAGGATATTTATTATAGCAAAAAGTAAAAAAATTGCATTTTTTTTCAAAATTGTCGCTCTATTTTTGTTTATAGCGCAAAAAATTAAAACCGCAGAGGTGATCAAATACCACCAAAAGAAAGCTCTATTTGTGGGGAAAAAAGGACATCAATTTTGTTTGGGAGCCACGTCGCACGACTGCGCAATTGTCAGTTAAAGCGACACAGTGCCGAATCGCAAAAAGGGGCCTGGTCCTTTAGCAACAAAATGGTCCGGGGCTTAAGTGGTTAAATATACACCTCCCATATGCCATGTACTCCTAAATGCAGGTTTTTCAACCAGACCAGAACTTAAATGTGTACTGAGATGTCTTGGTGGATGAATAAAAGGACATAAACATCCCATTTATCCTTCTATTTAAGAGAACAAAATCCTCATTATGCTAATTTTTTGAGTCCCCCTTTTTGTGGTCTTTGCGGAAAGCCTTTTCGATTTGGTCACATTGTACCACAAGCTAGGCTTTGCTTGAGAAAAACATGTTTCAAAAGTGGTACATTGGAATAATATATCCCTGATGGAATAAGGGTGACAATTGATCTCACACTATTCTCCCACTGCTACCAATATAAGATGAGTATTCTAAAGACTCCAACTGGTTATCTCTCCTTTTGTAAATGCAGAAATGGAAAGTGTAACCTGTGGCCCCCCTCACACAATTTGTAAAACTTTATCCTATATGTGGCATGTTTACTAGGGGAATATTGCTTTATGTTAAAGTGTTACTAAATGTTCAAATTTAAAAATAAATAACAAACATGTCATTCTTACCTGATCTGTGCAATGTACAAAATAGTTTACTGTTGCTGGCTGGTGATCTGGACTATGGTTGTGCCCAGTGTGGTATTAGAAGACTGTACTGATGCTGGTTGGTGATCAGGAGACTGTTAATAGCTGACACTACTATAAAAAAACTGTGTACTGATGCTGGCTGTTGAAGAGGTCACTGGCTGTGCCCAACACTGGTATTAGAACAATGTACTGGTGCTGGCTGGTGATCAGTACACTGCTTGTGGCCAACACTGGTATTAGAACAATGTACTGGTGCTGGCTGGTGGTCAGTACACTGCTTGTTACCAACACTGGTATTAGAACAATGTACTTGTGCTGGCTGGTGATAAGTACAGTGGTTGTGGCCAACACTGGTATTAGAACAATGTACTGGTGCTGGCTGGTGATCAGTACAGTGGTTGTGGCCAACACTGGTATTAGAACAGTATACTGGTGCTGGCTGGTGATCAGTACACTGCTTGTGGCCAACACTGGTATTAGAACAATGTACTTGTGCTGGCTGATGATCAGTGCACTGCTTGTGGCCAACACTGGTATTAGAACAATGTACTTGTGCTGGCTGGTGATCAGTACACTGCTTGTGGCCAACACTGGTATTAGAACAATGTACTTGTGCTGGCTGGTGATCAGTACACTGCTTGTGGCCAACACTGGTATTAGAACAATGTACTGGTGCTGGCTGGTGATCAGTACACTGCTTGTGGCCAACACTGGTATTAGAACAATGTACTGGTGCTGGCTCGTGATCAGTGCACTGGTTGTGGCCAACACTGGTATTAGAATAATGTACTGGTGCTGGCTGGTGATCAGTACACTGCTCGTGGCCAACACTGGTATTAGAACAATGTACTTGTGCTGGCTGGTGATCAGTACACTGCTTGTGGCCAACACTGGTATTAGAACAATGTACTGGTGCTGGCTGGTGATCAGTACACTGCTTGTGGCCAAGACTGGTATTAGAACAATGTACTGGTGCTGGCTGGTGATCAGTACACTGGTTGTGGCCAACACTGGTATTAGAACAATGTACTGGTGCTGGCTGGTGATCAGTACACTGCTTGTGGCCAACACTGGTATTAGAACAATGTACTTGTGCTGGCTGGTGATCAGTACACTGCTTGTGGCCAACACTGGTATTAGAACAATGTACTGGTGCTGGCTGGTGATCAGTACACTGCTTGTGGCCAACACTGGTATTAGAACAATGTACTGGTGCTGGCTGGTGATCAGTACACTGCTTGTGGCCAACACTGGTATTAGAACAATGTACTTGTGCTGGCTGGTGATCTGTACACTGCTTGTGGCCAACACTGGTATTGGAACAATGTACTGGAGCTGGCTGGTGATGATCAGTAGAATGGTTGTGGCCGGCACTGGTATTAGAACACTTTTTTGGTGCTGAATGGTGAAAAGAACACTGGCTGTGGTTCACACCAACATTAGAAGACTGTAATGATGCTGGCTGGTGATCAGAACACTGGTTGTGGCAAACACCGGTATTATAATTCCCTCCCTGGCATGAGGTAAACCATCATCCCTTGGCCCAGTGTGCATACTTACCTGAATTTGACATCTATTGGCCAAAATCATCCCTTCCACCCTGACATTAAAGATAACCTCTCCCTATACAGACGGCTTCCTCATGGAAGTCTTTGGGGATAGACTGCAAACGCATAGAATATGAAGACTGCAGTAGGCTGTAGACATAGGATTCAAATAAGTGAGTCATAAAATTAGGGGACTGTTGGTTACTTTTGCTCAGAGGTTCTGGCAGTTCTATGAACTTACAGTTATCCTTTAACATTTTGCTTGCTTTGTTTAATAGCTGTAGATTAGGTAATGCAGTATCAAAGTCTACAGATAATCTACCTGGGATTTCCAAATCTTTTAAATTTGAGAAATACTGCCCGTAAGAGAGGTAGAAAGCTTATTATTGACCATTATCCAGTCTTAACCATTAGGACATTAGTGATAGGAGACAATAATGTTCTAACTATTACATGTTTTGGCCCTTTTAATTCAAAGGTATGGAGCTTGAAAAAATAATTCTGAACAACATCTGAACACCTAGTTATGAGAGAAATATAGGAGTCCTTGTGTATTCTATGGGCTTATCCTAAACTTGTGAACACCACTGGAAAGTTTATGGTCATTAACTTTTTGGCCTTTAGACAATCCTAGTATAAATTTTTAAAGAGTAACTCCACTTTTGTTGAGAAAAAACAACCCCATGTGGGGGGTCAATGTAATTGCAAGGATTTAAACAAAGTTGTTACAGATTCCAACCTTCTTCTTTTCTAAGAAACAAGCGGGAAGTTTCATTTCTGAGGATATTCTGTACATCAACAGAGTACAGAACGCCTCCAGGCTGCCAAATTGCATTACAATTTTTAATAGTTTTGGAAAATTAGTGGCTGCAGATTGAAATGGAAAGGTAATTTTTAATAACATTAACCACTTCAATATAGGGCATTTTCACCCCCTTCCTGCCCAGGCCAATTTTCAGCTTTCAGCGCTGTCACACTTTGAATGACAATTGCACAGTCATATAAAATTCTGATTAGTTTTTTTTCCTCACAAATAGAGCTTTCTTTTGGTGGTATTTTATCACCTCTGCATTTTTTATTGTTTGCGCTATAAACAAAAAAAGACCGACAATTTTGAAAAAAACACAATATTTATTACTTTAATAAATATCCCAATTTTTTTTTTAAAAAATAATTTTTTCCTCAGTTTAGGCCGATTTGTATTCTTCTACATATTTTTGGTAAAAAAAACCAGCAATAAGCGTATATTGATTGGTTTGCGCAAAAGTTATAGCGTCTACAAAATAGGGGATAGATTTATGTCATATTTAGTATTATTTTTTTTTATACTACTAATGGCGGCGATCTGCGATTTTTATTGTGACTGTGACATTGCGGCAGACAGATCGGACACTTTTGACACTATTTTGGGACCATTGACGTTTATACAGCGATCAGTGCTTTAAAAATGCACTGATTACTGTGTAAATGTGACTGGCAGGGAAGGGGTTAATACTAGGGGACGCTGAAGGGGTTAAATATGTGTCCTAGGGAGTGATTCTAACTGTGGGGGGAGGGAACTGATGAGAGGAGGAGACCGATCAGTGTTCCTATATACAAGGAACATACGATCAGTTCTCTTCTCCCCTGACAGGACGTGGAGCTGTGTGTTTACACACACAGATCCATGTCCCTGCTCTGTGATGAGCAATCGCGGATGCCCGGCAGATGTCGTGGCCGCCGGGCACACGCATCGGGCCACCAGTGATGTGGCAAACGCGCACACTCTCCACAATGCCGGGAAGCCAAAGACGTCATATGGGTTCCTGCCACCGTCATTTTACAATACGGCGGTAGGCAAGTGGTTAAAGCGATATTAAATCCAAAACCAAAAATGTATTATACTGCAGGTTACCAATCATTAGTATAGCTGGCATCATTCGTTTTTGCTTCTTAGGCTTCTTTCTTAGGCCCCTTTCACACGGGCGCTCCGATCAGGTCCGACTGTCAGTTTTTCAGGCGGACCTGATCGGACACTCCATTCACTTCTATGGAGTGGCGCATGTCAGAGGTGACATGTTCGCTGACATCCGACAATATCCGATCCGATCCTGTCTGTGAAATCCAGACGGGTTGGCTTTGGGTGATGACATTGCGGGCTCCCTGAACAGGTAAATGTCCTTATATTTAAAGTCAGCAGCTGCAGTATTTGCAGCTGCTTACTTTAACAAAAAAAATTCCTGGCGGAACTCCGTTTTACAAATTTGACAGATCCATTAAAATATGAGCAGCATTTTTAATGCCATACAGATGGAGTTTTTTTTAAACAAATGTCTACCATTTTTCAAATACACAGTGGAAAAAAATATACTTTTATAACTCTGCCATCATGTTTAAAGAAATATTTCCAGCCATAAACTACAAAAAATTACAGTGTATGCTTATTCCCTGTCCCACAGAGCTTACAGTATAATTTTGGTTCCTTTAGTCATAACAAAATGAATTGGCTAGGATAAGGTCACATACAGCTGGCACAAAGACCCAAAGCTGCTTTACACAGCCTGAGTTACACACCAGGGAATTGCTTCTCTCTCAGTTTCCAAGCTCATGAAATCACTTTCAAATTACATTTTTGGAAGCAGTAACTGCAAATCATATTGGGTGCCTCCTTCCATGGATAATATTAAGGTAGTGTATTCTAATTATAAGCACACGGGTAGACAGATTCACAGCCATCGGTGAAGCTTCACCTTGAGTCACAGTAGTTCCTGTAAGCAGTAATTACAGTCTGGGAAGGATCTGCCACTTGATTATAGGTTGTACAAGGTGTTTTCTGCTATAACAACAAATGTCTGCATGATAATGTGAAAAAGGTGAAGAGCTATTGGTGTCTTAATGCACATTGATGCAATAATGCAATATGTAGCTGTTTATATGAATGAGTCAGAGTATATATGGTTCTTGTAACCACGAAAAGAAATGTATTAAGGTGTCTGTAATCGTTTAGTGGAAGCTTGAAGCACATTTACAGGAACAGATTCATGTTGTCATATTTTTATAAGAAAGTCTAATTATGTATTATTATATATTATGTATATATATATATATATATATATATATATATATATATATATATATATATATTATGTGTAGCGCCCCCCCCCAAAATATTTGGGGGCGCTATGTGGAAATTTAAGGGCAGTCTGAGCCAGTAGTTGGGCTCAGACCAATTATGTTTCAATTGTTGTTCTGCTCTGGGTGTGATACTGCCCGGCAGTTTTGTTCTCCTTTGCCTGCAGGTGGCACTGTCACCGCCGGCACGGGCTGGACTACGGGGTATAATGGCACCTCGGGTGTCCTCTCTTGGCAGCCGTGGTCTACCCGCTGTGCATGCTGGGAGAGGATACAAAAGCTGCAGACGCCGTTTGGCATGAGGCGATTCCAGGGGGACCCCAAGGCATTCAGGGGGATCTCTGGTCCAGTGAGTGTGCCTCGTGGCCCGCATGGCACAGGGTGCGATAGTGTGCTTAGGCCTTGGGCACCTTCAGCCCGAGGCCCTGTTGCTGCATTGTAGGCCCAGCCCTGCTGACAAGGGCCTACGCTTCAGAGAAGGATCCCAGGCTGCCCGCTTTAGGAAAGGAGTTCCAGGGGAAGAACAGTCCCGGCGGAGACTAGCGATGGTACTGCTGTCTCGGGGAGAGGCCTGGAGACCTGCCTAGAGGGGGATTCGTCATCTCTGACATTCGTGCTCCATCCCGGCTGCTAGAACCACTCTCATAGGGACTATCTGGGTGAGCAAAACCCACTCAGGCTTGAGTGGCAACGAGTGTAGATACTGGATTTAAGTGTTGCGTGCCTGAACCTTCCCCTACGTCTTTCAACTTTTCTGCTCTTGCTTTCTTTAAGTTAAGTCAAAGTGGAAAAAGAATAAAGCCTTGCTGATTAGGTTTTACTCATGTGTGGACATTGGCCTTATTCCTGGAAGATATTGGTGTGCCTAGACAACGGAGCTGAAGATCCACTCGTGGGAGGTAATTGCTGCAGACCCAAAGTAGCGAAACCAGTAGATTCCCATTTAATAACAAAATGTGAATCCTGAGTAGCAGGTGTAAGGTAGCTACATATGTATATACAGTATATTCTTTCATGGTACAAAGGTGAGTACATAGTTTGACTGTTCAGCAGATTGCTATATATTATTTGTTCATGTTCGCAACCTGAAACATATGGCTTAGAGGAAGATCTTTTAATCATAATGCATTTACTTCCATACAGGACATATGAGTTATACAAACATACTGTATATTATATACTAGCATCATTGGGATGCACCTTAGCTGTTCATGCACTTTATCAAAGGCCAGGATGGCTCCATATTGATTCAAGGGGCATTGATTTCTTCTCTGAGCTGGATTTTATGATATATTGTGTGACGGACCTGGCTCCCCATGTCCCTCTTATGTGTAGGTCACCCTGTGTCTATTAGGGGCACAGGGTGACCGAGCAAATAATGGACAACTACTTAATGGACGCTAAGAATGTGGTTTGGATTACTTCAAATGGGACAGTAATATTTATCAACAGAAATTTATGATAAATTAATTCCACTGTATCAGAATGATGGAACATTGTATGAGCTTTGCCTCATAGACTATTGTAGGTAGGTGCCGGACAGTCTATTACTGGGGTCTCCTGCTATTGTCTGTTAATTCAGGTGTTCTGTGTTTATACTTATGATAAAGTGTATTGTACTTTGTGAGCTCGATGTTGGCAAATCTGACCTGAAGTGGAGATCTCTGAATAATCACAACATTGTCCAGGTGGCTAATTAAAGTAATGTTTATAATATATGTTGCTTATTGTAGTTATATTCCTGTGCGCCGTTTGTATTGTTAGGGTGATATGATCAGGAGGGGGATGTCCCCCTGTGAGGTATATATGGTATTTTGTGTAAGTTTGTTCAAATGAAAAAGTTCAAATTTTGCAGCTAAACGAGTTCTGCCTAGTTCTTGGTTGCAATAGGTGGCTATAAAATCTAATATCTATGTTCAGACTGGAGGAAGTAGTATACTGATGAAAGCACTCAAGTGTAGAGTGGGACGAGTCCATCACATATTGCAGTTGATTTTAAAGTACACTTGGTCTTAGAGTTATATATATTTTATGGACTGCACAATGTGACAGAATATGGTGGATTATCTTTGGTAGAAGGCTCTCACCCAGGTGCAGGCTTCAGTAGTGTCTGCTCTTCTCCAGAGCAACTCATGGGGGTTGATCTACTAAAACTGGAGAGTGCAAAATCTGGTGCAGCTCTGCAAAAAAAAGAATGAGCTTCCAGGTTTTTTTTGTCAAGGCTTAATTGAACAGGCTGAAGTTAGAAGCTGATTGGCTACCATGCACAGCACACCAGATTATTCACTCTCCAGTTTTACTAAAGCAACCCCATGATGTAGATGTTGGGGTATAGACATCACTGGAGTGTTTCTCTTAAGACTGACTATATGGTGACAGCTGAAAATTTAGATCATAACACAATACCACATTATAGGGTAGAGAAAACATGAGTGGCTGCGGGTCAGAGCTTGCAGCAGTCTGTCATGATCACTTAGTGCCCCTGTTCCTTATTCCAGCACCCAGGTGTTGGCTGTTGCTTTTCCTCCCTGTCTGTGTTCATTCACCTGTTAGCTGATTGATCTGGTCAGTCACCTGATATAAGCAAACTGAACACTCTATCCCTTGCTTGTCGACATATAAATCAATATTGCATTTTTGTCATAGACCTTTCCATGAGATCTGATTGTGTCATGCAGATGACTGTCAGTAGTCTAGGATGACTGTGCTAAGTCTTGACGCATTTAGCGAGAGGAGTCTTGCTTCTTCGGGAGAAGCACAGATAGATGCCTGGAGATCAAAGGTAAAAATAAATAAATATGTATAAAATTACCCAAAGACAAAAAAAAAATAATTTTTATTAATTCACTCCTGGCCTACTAGCTGGTATGAATGACTTTTGTGTTTTGTTTTTTGTTTTTTGATTTTTGTTTTTTGTTGTGTGCATACTATTGGGGACTGAGCATCACCTCCACCCATCTTGGCCTAGCTCGACTTCATCTGTAACCTTCTCAGTTTTAGACGTTGATAACTCTCCCTTGTCCATGGGCCTGGTGACCTTGTACACTATACCTATTACCCTGGAGAATTGGGGAATTTCATAAGGAGACAATCAGCTTCTACTTGATCTCATCTTCTCCTTATCCCCTTATCTTAGGGTATCTCTGGCTTCAACTTCACAACCCGCACATAGACTGGGCTGCAGAGGAGATTGGGTCCTGGTCCCA
Source organism: Rana muscosa (assembly GCA_029206835.1). NCBI lineage: Eukaryota > Metazoa > Chordata > Amphibia > Anura > Ranidae > Rana > Rana muscosa. The sequence goes on along the minus strand of CM055122.1, from coordinate 103,366,956 downwards.
GACCTGCATCAAGAATTGCATTAAAACCACTGAACAGTTGCCCATGTATAACTCTTGTGTGGCCAGTACCAGTCACGTGCCTTTATTACAGTCCTATTCAGATCCTGATCATGACAATATTTCCAAATGTGACTCCAGTTTGATTAACCATGTGCCTTTACATGACTCTGTTATAGCAAAAGACGGTGACAAAATTATTGAATTCTCTACAAGTCACCTCTCCAGCCAAGTACCTAACCTGCCTTTGAACCACGCTATCTGTCAGCTAAACTGCAGGTACCTGTTTGCTTTGCTCAGTTTGCATCTGTCCTGGCGTGGTAGCCAGACACTATAGCATTGTGTATAAGTACGGGGGGCAACCAAGTCCCGGCAAGCCTACCTTTCTTAAGGAAAAGGGGGCTGCTATAGGTGAAGCACACAATAGCCAGCTATAGTGTCTGACCACCTGCGTTGGGATAGACGTGACATTCGTAACACAATCAAGTGTATCTGAGAAACAATTAATCTCATTCTACCTGCGCTAAGATTATATAGTGTTTTCCAAAAACCAATGTGCATACAATACCCAAAAAATACAAAAATAAAAAAATTACAGAAATAAATAAAATGAATCAAGAACCAATAATGAAAGGCTGCAGCTGTTACAAAGGTTTTAAATCCTGAATGAAAGAATCCCAAACTCACAGCGTTACCTTTCCACTCTACCTCTTATCAATAAACAGATAATGTTTCAAAATTAATATTCAAAATCAACAGTGTCCGTAATCATCTTCTACACCAGTGTTTCACAACTCTAGTCCTCAAGTTGGCTAAACAGGTCATGTTTTCAGGATTTCCCTCAGATGAAACGGCTGTGGTAATTACTACTCACATGTGCAAAATAAGGGAAAGCCTGAAAACATGACCTGTTGGGGCGCCTTGAGGACTAGAGTTGAGCAGCACTGTTCTACACCATCATGCTGATGAAGATAGCTTGCTGCTTTCTCTCTTCCACCTCTCCTTATATGCAGCTACTCCTCTGTGTCTTGTGTATAAATCACCAAACAGTGCCCCCCTCTGATGTTCCCACACTCACCAAACTCTGTGGAATCTATGCAAAGCATTAAGAGTCATAAGCACCTGTGTTCAGATGCCTCTAGTACATATGAATATCCTGGATATGCACTCCTTCAACGCTCCAACAATGCAGTATTACGGTCCTATTGTTGGTATTTCTCCCTCATATAAAGGGACAGACAGGGGGAATCCACATAGCGTAAATCAGTTTATTAAAATACACACAAAATTTGGTTGCATCAGGCACGCCCGGTGACCGATGTGTCCTTCAGACACAGCTGATCACAGATCTGTGTAAAGGGCCAATCACAGCGGCCCTTTACCATGTGATCAGCTGTGTCCAATCACAGCTGATCACATGTAAACAGACTTGCCGGTTATCAGCAGTCCTTTCCTCCCATGCTGTGTCTGTGGGAGGAAAGCAAACCTGTCAGCACATCATTTACACTGACAATCAGGACACTGGTCATCAGTGCCAATCAGTACCCATCAGTGCAGCATATAAGTGCCCATCAATGCAGCCTAATCAGTGCCCATCAGTGCAGCCTCATCAGTGCAAATCAGTGAAGAAGAAAAAAATTACTTATTTGCAAAATTTTATAACAGAAAGTAAGGAAAACTTTTTTTTTTCAAAATTTTCATTCTTTTTTGGTTTGTTTAAAAAAAAAAAAACACAGTGGTGATTAAATACCCCCAAAAGAAAGCTCTATATGTCTTAAATAAAATGGATAAAAGTTAATTTGGGTACAGTGTTGCATGACAGCGCAATTGTCATTCAAAGTGTGACAGCGCTGAAAGGTAAAAATTGGCCTGGGCAGGAAGCAGGTGAAAGTGCCCAGTATTGAAGTGATTAATATAAGCCTCACACCATCCCCGTCAATGCCCAGGTTTTTACTTACCTCTTCCCAGTGGTGGGGCCATCTCCAATGTTTACAGCCTTTTTTCTGAAATCCTGTCTAGTACTTTAGAGAGACTCCCCATAGTCTTGAAAGTTGTATTTCCCCTACTTTAATTATATGTAAACCCTAGCAATAAACTCCTTCTAACTTGATCCACTTTGGTCTGTTAAATGTAACTGTTGGTCTTGCCAGATATCTTGTGAGTTGATAACATCCTGTGCTCACTGTGTTATAAGGGAAAAACTTGCGCACTACTATGTTCTAATTTTTAAGCAAATATAAACCATCAGCCTCCAGTGAATATAGTGAAAATAAACTCAGAAAAAAAAATATATAGTACATGTATAGTGACCGTGAATTAGCTGCAACCACTTAGTAGTGTACTCAAAAAACATTGCGTAATAAATGTAAAAGAAAAAGATGAGAATGGTGCGCTTATTCAATAATGTGCCATAAAGTAATATACTCAAAGAATGAAAATGATGAGTATCCAAACATACAAATAAATAAATGTGTATAAAAGTCCAACTAAAGCCCAATGGTAGGAGTCAGTTCATATAAAGGTAAAAATCTCATAGGGATAACTTGATAGAAGAAAAAACTGATAAAACATCAATCCAAACATCGACTGTTAAATTTATGACTTGGCCGCTCACCTCCAACAACAACCCAAGGGTCAAACAAGGCTCATCAGATAGTCAGATAAGGAATCCTGCTGATGGATCTGTAAAGGCATCCAGGTCCCAGGCGAAGACGAAGAACTACGTCCAAAACTTGGCATCAAAACATCTTGGGTAATTCGATATATAGAGGAAACAGCTCGCTCCAAGGAATGACACTTCTTGTATAAATGGCACACACTCGCCTCCTCACCGTACTTCCGTAAAACACCACCGGAAGGGTGGAGCCTTGTGACGTCAGTTCCGGTGGTGTTTTACGGAAGTACGGTGAGAAGGCGAGTGTGTCACTACTCCCATTGCTTTTTACTGCGTTTTTTACCCTTACTTGATGTAAGCAGTTTCTTTTACTAAATAAATTTACTTTTCATTTGGCAATATTGCACTATGGCTGTTCTTTGTTTCCTTTGAGTGCCATTTATACAAGAAGTGTCATTCCTTGGAGCGAGCTGTTTCCTCTATATATGGAATTACTCAAGAAGAGTTGGACGTAGTTCTTCGTCTTTGGCTGGGACCTGGATGCCTTTACAGATCCATCAGCAGGATTCCTTATCTGACTATCTGACGAGCCTTGTTTGACCCTTGGTTCATTGTTGGAGATGATCGGCTAATTGATAAATTTAACAGTCAATGTTTGGATTGATGCTTTATCTGTTTTTTCTTCTATCAAGTTATCCCTATGAGATTTTCACCTCTATATGAACTGACTCCGACCATTGGGCTTTAGTTGGACTTTTATTCACATTTATTTATTTCTATGTTTGGATACTCATCATATTCATTCTTTGAGTATATTACTTTATGGCACATTATTGAATAAGCACACCATTCTCATCTTTTTTCTTTCCTGTGCTCACTGCCTATGCCTATCAATTAAATTGTTCTCAACTGTCTCTGAGGGCTATAAAAAATGCCCCTCTATATTATGGAGAATAGAGAAGGGTTCTATAGTCCTATCTTATTTTGTTTGTCCTGATATAGAAGGTTGAAGGTTGTCATTCTAGGACTAGAAATGTGTTACTGACAGAATCACCAGGTAAAAAGTAATGGAAAAAAGCCTTTAAAATAAAAACGATTACATCTACCATATTTAAGGTCTGGTAAGCATCAATATATTACATTTTTTTCTTAGGTTTTAGATGCATTCACAGTATCTTATTAAGGTAAATATTTGTTTACACTATCTCAGAAAAGATCAATTTAAAGCGGAACTAAACACATAGATTTAACGATTTAAAAAAACTGTTATATTCCTGGCATACCAGGAATGCTAACTGTCACATTTGCTTGTGCTTTCAACCAAACTGTCAAATGGCTGGTGTTATTATAACTGATCACTTGACCAGCACCATGGCACTTGCAAATCAAACAGAGGCTAAGATGACATCCTCATTTGCTAAAAGGGATTGTAGGGTTTAGTTCCACTTTAAAGTTGAAATACACTGCATCAGAGCACCACAAACCAAAAATACAATTTAAATAATTTTTTAAATCAGGAAAGATGTTTATTGAAAACAAAAGCACACACTTTCGGAGCATTCAATGAATACAGTAAACATTTTACATAAACAAATTACCATTTTGTCCACAGTTCACATGCTGATAATCACACCATACAATAGGAATTATAGTTACCATATAGAAATCTCTCTGTATATTGAGTTAACAATGAGTACATTCTGTACATTAATTATTAATTTTAGAGAACTAAGACCTAAAGTGTCAAGCTAGGGGGCCCAAATTTGTGTGGACATCCCTTGTGCTGATAGATACAGTATATTTTTCCAGACATAGTGTGTCTCCCACATACTCTATCCATTCAGTGTGTGTGGGTGGGTCTGTCAATTTCCAATGAGTTAAATTAATCTATGTGCTTGAAACAAAGCCCTTACAATACCCTCTTTGGTAAATATTTGTAGTTGTAAAGTGTCTAGGATGCCCAATATCTTTTACCACAAGCAATGTAGACAGACAAGAGGTAAAACCAAAGGAATGACTGTTAATTGAACAGAAATGTGTGTTTTTATACACTTCAAAAGTAGGACATTCACCATATGAACAATAAAACCAAATATTACCCAAAACATCACACAATGGTTAGATGAGGAGGTAAAGTTGTTGACACAAGGCTAATCCCATCATGTAGGAACCACTAATGCCTCGTACACACGATCGCGATTTCCGACACAAAAAACAAGTTTTTTTTTAGCAGGAAAACGGCTCAAAATTGTCTTGCATACACACACACCGTCACACAAATCATGGCTGAAATTCCGACCGCCAAGAACGCGGTGATGTACAACGCATACGACGAGCCGAGATCAATGAAGTTCAATAGGCAGTTCGGCTCTTCTGCTTGATTCTGAGCATGCGTGCTTTTTTGTGTGTCGTAATTGCATACAGACAAACGTGATAGGAATTTTTCCTGTCACGAAAATAGAGAACCTGCTCTCAATCTTTTCTTGTCGGAAATTCTGACAAAAAAATTGCGATGGATCATACACACGGTCACAAATCGCGACAAAAAGCTCACATCGCACTTTTCTCTTCGGAAATCGCGATCATGTGTACGAGGCATTTGAGTATTAGCCAACAGACAGAAACAATAGGTGACCTAATTAACTCAATTAACATTGGGAATTCACATCTAGACAATGCTTTGATTAATCAGAGATCTCAGACTGTCCGGCACTGGTCTGCAATAGTCTATGAGACAAAACTTATACAATATTCCAGCAGTCAAAAAAACTGGAATTAATTTATCTTTATACATTTTTTGAGGGATATTGTGGATAAATATTTCTGTCCCAGGTGGAGGAGCCTCTCCAACCCAGTCTGCAGGAGGGCCACAATATTCCCTTTAACCATTAACCTGTACAAGATCTGCTCTCTCCATGGGATCAGAGGCTGATCTGAGCCCTTTTCCATGCTCTGACTGGGAGAAGCAGACGGAATCCCCAGTCTCCTCCATGGGCCATAATCAGTGGGTAGGAGGCAAGCCCCTAGTCCCCTCCAAAAGCCTCTGTCCTGACATATAGCATTTAGTGTTTTGCATCATGGCAAAAATGGGGGTAGGGGACTGACTCCAAATCGTAGCTTCACCCTGAGATCATACTGCATGTTGCAGCTCTAGATAGTAAAAAAGCATGGATTGACGCAAACCAAGTTGGTTTTACAGAGCAATAAAGGCCTTTAATGAGCCGTTCACAAAGATATGATTTAAATACGTCATTCTGAACTCCTTAAATCTATGGCTATATTGAATTTTAGCCAGCTCCAGATATGTGGTGTTATCCCAGATTAGGCTGTATATAGTTAAACCTGATGCTCACAGAATTTTCCTAGTTTTATTGCAGATTTTTTGCATTAGTGAGTAAGTGGGAAAAGCTTATTAGATTTACAGAGTACCTGTGCTTCCATTCCCAGAGGGGTGTCTGTCACTTTGGTAGAATGTTGAATAATTAAGACCGCAGAGTCTAGTTGAGTAGATTTGGTGTCTGTATGTTTCACCAGGTATTTTGCCAGTTGCTGAAGTTTGGCACCTACATAATTGACCAAGGGTTTGGCAACACCAGTCCCCCCCTCCTCCTTCAGTCTCTGCAGGTGCTCCAGGTGTACTCTAGGGGGTCCACAGCAGGGATGAGCCGAACACCCCCCTGTTCGGTTCGCACCAGAACCTGCGAACAGACAAAATGTTCGTGTGAACTTTAGAACCCTATTAAATACAATGGACTCGAACGTTCGAAATCTAAAGTGTTAATTATAAAGGCTAATATGCAAGTTATTGTCCTAAAAAGTGTTTGGGGACCTGGGTCCTGCCCCAGGGGACATGTATCAATGCAAAAAAAAGTTTTAAAAACGGCCGTTTTTTCGGGAGCAGTGATTTTAATAATGCTTAAAATGAAAAAATAAAAGTGAAATATTCCTTTAAATTTCGTACCTGGGGGGTGTGTATGATATGCATGTAAAGTGGTGCATGTTTCCCGTGCTTAGAACTGTCCCTGCAAAAAATGTCATTTTTGAAAGAAAAAAAGTCATTTAAAACTCACTCGCGGCTATTAATGAATTGTCGGCTCCCGGCAATACATACAAAAGTCATTGATAAAAAAAAAAAAAAAAAGCGTGGGGGTTCCCCAGAATTCAATTACCAGGCCCTTCAGGTCTGGAATGGATATTAAGGGGAACCCCGCCGCAAATTAAAAAAAAATTGATGTGGGGTTCCCCCAAATATCCATTCCAGGCCCTTCAGATCTGGCATGGATTTTAAGGGGAACTCCACCCCAAATTTAAAAAAAAATGGCGTGGAGTCCCCAATAAAAATCCATACCAGACCACTTATCCGAGCACGCAACCTGGCCGGCCACAGGGGAAAAGGGGGGGATGAGAGAGCGGCCCCCCCTCCCTCCTGAACCGTACTAGGCCACATGCCCTCAACATGGGGAGGATGTCCCCATGTTGATGGGGACAAGGGCCTCATCCCCACAACCCTTGCCCGGTGGTTGTGGGGGTCTGCGGGCAGGGGGCTTATCGGTATCTGGAAGACCCCTTTAACAAAGGGGACCCCCAGATCCCGGCCCCCCCCTATGTGAATTGGTAAGGGGTACATTGTACCCCTACCATTTCATGAAGAAAGCGTAAAAAAATGTTTAAAAAAACACACAAACACCTTGAAAAAGTCCTTTATTTAAAAAAAAAAAAAACATTCCAGCGGTGAAATCCAGTGTCCCGCGGTGATCCCGATGTCCAGCGCTGTCCTTCATTGGTTGTGCCTGAGCGGACCTGATTGGGAACTCCCTCTCAGTGTTTTAAATGTATAGACCCGCCCCTTCTAAAGTTCCCCATCAGGTCCGCTCAGCGGACCAGATGCGGAACATGAGAAGGGGCGGGTCTATACATGTATTACCAAAGTGAGAGCAGTTCCCCATCAGGTCCGCCCCCTCGGTATGTCGGACCCGCCTACGTCATTGGCTTGAGCGGGGAACTTCCTTCACTGTGTAATTAAAATTTACATAGTGAAGGAAGTTTCCCCGCTCAAGCCAATGACGTAGGCGGGTCCGACATACCGAGGGGGCGGACCTGATGGGGAACTGCTCTCACTTTGGTAATACATGTATAGACCCGCCCCTTCTCATGTTCCGCTGAGCGGACCTAATAGGGAACTTTAGAAGGGGCGGGTCTATACATTTAAAATACTGAGAGGGAGTTCCCCATCAGGTCCGCTCAGGCACAACCAATGAAGGACAGCGCTGGACATCGGGATCGCCGCGGGACACTGGATTTCACCGCTGGAATGTTTTTTATTTTTTTATTTTTAATAAAGGACTTTTTCAAGGTGTTTGTGTGTTTTTTTAAACATTTTTTTACGCTTTCTTCGTGAAATGGTAGGCGTACAATGTACCCCTTACCAATTCACATAGGGGGGGGCCGGGATCTGGGGGTCCCCTTTGTTAAAGGGGTCTTCCAGATTCCGATAAGCCCCCCGCCCGCAGACCCCCCACAACCACCGGGCAAGGGTTGTGGGGATGAGGCCCTTGTCCCCATCAACATGGGGACATCCTCCCCATGTTGAGGGCATGTGGCCTGGTACGGTTCAGGAGGGAGGGGGGGACGAGAGAGCCTGTGGCCGGCCAGGTTGCGTGCTCGGATAAGGGGTCTGGTATGGATTTTTAGGGGGACTCCACGCCATTATTTTTTTACATTTGGGGTGGAGTTCCCCTTAAAATCCATGCCAGATCTGAAGGGCCTGGAATGGATATTTGGGGGAACCCCACGTCAATTTTTTTTTAAATTTGCGGTGGGGTTCCCCTTAATATCCATTCCAGACCTGAAGGGCCTGGTAATTGAATTCTGGGGAACCCCCACGCTTTTTTAAATTTTTTTTTATCAATGACTTTTGTATGTATTGCCGGGAGCCGACAATTCATTAATAGCCGCGAGTGAGTTTTAAATGACTTTTTTTCTTTCAAAAATGACATTTTTTGCAGGGACAGTTCTAAGCACGGGAAACATGCGCCACTTTACATGCATATCATACACACCCCCCAGGTACGAAATTTAAAGGAATATTTCACTTTTATTTTTTCATTTTAAGCATTATTAAAATCACTGCTCCCGAAAAAACGGTAGTTTTTAAAACTTTTTTTTGCATTGATACATGTCCCCTGGGGCAGGACCCAGGTCCCCAAACACTTTTTAGGACAATAACTTGCATATAAGCCTTTATAATTAGCACTTTAGATTTCTCCCATAGATTTTTCGAATTTGCCGCGAACACCCCAATTTGTTCGCTGTTCGGCGAATGGGCGAACAGGCAATGTTCGAGTCGAACATGAGTTCGACTCGAACTCGAAGCTCATCCCTAGTCCACAGAAGAGATTGAAAACTTGAATTCATTATCTGAAGCAATTTCAATGGGGTGACCACTAAAGAGTTGGGGAGAGTATATAGGAGTTGGGGCATAAGGACTATTTTAATAAGACTAGTATTGCCTATTTAATTTTGATTGAGCGAATGATTTCCACTTTAAACTGCTTTACAAAAATGTAATATTTATATATTTTTTTAATATTTGTGTAGCGCTACCCCTGCTAGAGCTGCTGATTTGTGTCCCAGGTTCTCTTCTTGCTAGTGCAGCAGTAGCCAGACAAACTTCCACTCCTCTGGCCTAGAAAAATTGTCTAGGGGTTGCCCTTTCAAAAGTTTATTGCAAGTAAACTTTATTGAAAGCAACAGCCACTGATATCCTTGTCCCTTATGCCGCGTACACACGATCGATTTTCTTGCCATTTTTTTTCTTGCCGTTTTTCACGTCGTTTTTTTTCATGTTTCCTCTCAAGCCTGTCTTGCGTACACACGATCATTTAAAAAAACGATGAAGCAAAGCGCAGTGACGTACAACACGTACGACGGCACTATAAAGGGGAAGTTCCGTTCTAATGACGCCACCCTTTGGGACGCTTTTGCTAATTCCGTGTTACCGCGTGTTAGTAAAAGTTTGGTGAGAGACGATTCACGCTTTTCAGTCTTCGTGCTTTGAAGATCGTTTTGTGGAGTTCAGTTTGTGCCTGTGGGTTCGTATCTGTTTGGCAGTGCGTGTAGTCAGTTTGTATCTGTTTATTCAGTGCGGTCTGCTCTGCTCGTTCCTGTTTTTCAGCTTGTTCTTCATTGGCCTTGCTGTTCTTCCGTGCGTTTTTCTAGTTCGTTCTGTTCAGCCGACCGTTATCTAGCCATGTTGCGGCTACGTACTCGTCGTAGAGTTCGTGCTGTAGTTGGTGCAGGGGTTCATGCTGTATCCCGACTCCATGCCATGAGCAAGGTCAGGAGGAGTTCATGGACCAAGAATTGGTTGCTCCAGCGGCACCAATTCTGTCACATGCCTTTGTTGCGGGAGATCAGGGAGAATAATCCTGATGATTTCAGGAATTTTCTCAGGATGTCTGACCCCGTATTTCAGCATCTGTTGGCTTTGGTGTCCCCCTACATTACCATGCAGGACACCATTATGCGTGAAGCCATCAGTGCTGAGCAGAGGCTCATTGCCACGTTGCGATACCTGGCGACTGGGAGAAGCCTGCAGGACCTTAAGTTCTCCACAGGCATATCCCCCCAGGCTCTGGGTATCATTATACCAGAGACTTGTTCTGCCATCCTTCAAGTTTTGCAGGAGGACTATATTAAGGTAAGTTTTCTTCTTAAAAAGCTCTTTTTTTTTTTTTTTTGGGTGTTGTATACTTTATTTTTGGCTTAATTATCAGTCCCTAATTCACATGATTCTTAGCTGCAGGGAATGTCCCCTTTCTCCCCATGTATTTATTGCAAAAGTGTGTGGTTTGAGGCCTACCTTTTAAATTTGCCTTACTTAACCTCTCCAGCATGCTATCCCGGAGCCATACCTACCTTGCCTAGTCATTTCCATGTATTTTATTCTATGCTCCATCGTAGTGCTTTACCCAAAACGCACACAAAATTTGGGCTAGGAATGTTTTTTTTTGTTTTACTTCATACAGAGTGCTACAGCCTTCATTTGTGATATCCCCAACTCATCTTCAACCCCCCCCCCAACTTTTTTTAAGGGTTTGTTCTTGGTTTGTTGTTGCTTACTAATACATTTTTTTTCTTTTTCTACCAATGTTGGCCCTGAATGTTTTAATGAAATCTGCTTTCAATGTTTCTTTCTCAAATTATTAATTTATTTTTGCTTTTATTCCACAGTTCCCTTCTTCGCCACATGAATGGCAGAATGTGGCTTCCGAGTTTGCCCACCGATGGAACTTTCCGAACTGTGGAGGAGCCATCGACGGCAAACATGTTTGGGTCGTCCCACCACCCCATTCGGGATCCTTTTATTACAACTATAAGGGGTTCCACAGCATCGTGATGATGGCAGTGGTGTCGGCCACCTACGAGTTCCTCTATGTGGATGTTGGCAAGAATGGCAGGATGTCTGATGAAGAAGTATTTGCCCAGACAGAGTTTGGGGAACGGCTCCTTTTGGATCTGCTGGCCTTGCCACCAGCGGAGCAGAATGTGGAGGGACTTCCGTTTGTGTTTGTGGCGGATGAGGCGTTTGGCCTGGGACCCCATTTGATGAGGCCATTCCCGCAACGCACCCTCAACCCTGAGAGGAGGGTGTTCAACTATCGGCTGGCCAGAGCCAGAAGGGTGGTGGAAAATGCCTTTGGCATCATGGCCAGCCGATTCCGCCTCTTCCTGACCTCCATCCACCTTGCCCCATACAAATGGAACCATGTGGTAATGACTTGCTGTGTGCTGCATAATTTCCTACGGGTGCATTCCACCAGTTATCTGGCTTTGAGTGGGCCTGAGGCCTCTTTATTGACTAATGAAACTTTAGTGGCCCTGGAACCTGGCCGGCCAGGCTTGGCCCCCCAAAGCGGACGTGAGGTCCGTGACAAATATGTCGATTATTTTGTGGGTAGGGGGGCCATTGAAATGCCTGAACAATTTTAACCTTATCATTTAGCAAAATAAATATTTTTTTGGATTAAAGATTGGTTTGGTGTTTTAATTTACTAATGTTTTATGTTTCTCGTAGGTTTACCTAGTGCACTTGTATTGCCATGTGTATTTAGCATTCTTAATTTGCCTGCATTGTCAGTGTAAACACAAAACATCGAGTAGTTCACTTAGCACAACATTTACATAATGAAGCCACATTTTTTGAGGATCAAAATACCTTTATTGTTTATTTTTGGGGGAAACTTCCTTTGAAATGTAGATGTCCCCTTAATTTTTGGGTTTTTAAAACGCATGACCAGCCATGCATAAACAAAATATCTTAACAAATATTTGTTAAAAATAAACATACACTAGTCCTTTAAAGGTGAAAACAAAAACAAACCTGCCAAAACACAGCAACTTCAACCTTCTTTTGTTAAAAAAAATTAAACACGCCCAAGCACAGCCATGATCTTTTGTAGCCTTTCCTCCAGCCGCTTTGCATTTTGCCTGATCTCTGTCAAGTCTCCCTTTATTTTTTCGAGGTCACGACAGCAGACCATGAGGTATTGGATCAGGATCTGGGCACTATGATGTGTCAACTTATCGGGGTCTTCCGCCAGAACTGCTTCTAAAATTTAAAAAAAACATGTAGTATAGAATATGTAGGCCTACATCTATTAACCTACATCTGTCTGGTTTGACACTGACCTGTTGTGGTGCCACTTTCCACTTCCACAACCTCACGTTCCTCTCCATCATGTGGTTCTGGGGGTATTGTTGAAGGTGTTGGCATTTTGGACACATCTGACGTAGCTTTTTGAATTCCTTTGGAGATTGCACGAAAAGGTATAGTTTCATTAGTAGTGAATATATTTGAGTGAAATTTAAAGCATGATTAAATAATTGGTAAACATAATTTTGAAGTGTGTTCCATTTTTAAATGTGCCCCCAGTGACAACCGGAACACATGATTGGATACATAGCCAAAAACATAGCATATCCTTTTAAAAAAAAAATTACACATTGTAACACCCCAAAGTATATACACACGATCACCTGTGTGTGACACCCTCAAGGTTTTTGGCTTTTGGCCCACACTTGTACTACTGCGTTCTGTTGTTTTATCAGCTGCTGAGCATTCACACCCCTAAACATTACCATGCATATCCTTATTTTTTCCAAAAAATTGTCCTTTGGATTTTATCCCAAAAAAAAAATGGTTACCAAATTTGCTCCCCCAAATAAAATTAAATACATGTGTGCTCACACTGGATGAACCCAAAACATCGTTTTATGAACTGTACGGAGAAAGAGGTTTAATACGTCCGTTTACTGTGCGGACGAACCAGAAAGATGGTATCTTTCACTGTACTATATCAAAGACAAAAATACACAACATAATTCAAGTAATAATCTTTAGCAGGGAAAATAGAAAATAAATACTTTACTTTTTCCTAAAACTTTCTTGATTCTTTTGTATTGGTCGGGCTCCCGCAACTTCAGATCAGACCAACGTTTTCTGAGCTGTTCCTTCGTTCTGCACACCCCGAATTTCTTGCGAAGAGTTTGGACCACTTTGCCCATAATTTTTGTCTTGACAAGATTAGGCCTTTCATAAGGACCATGCTTGGCATCATAATCCTCCCTCTTCAAAATGGCGACCATCTCCACCATTTCCTCGAATGACATGTTGGATGCCTTATATCTCCTGGGTCGGGATTTGGGCTCCTCAGGAATTTCATCCTCTGTCGAGGTAATCTCTGTCACCTGTGGCTCCGCCATGTTGATAAGCACTACGACGAGTGAGAAGGGGCGGGGAAAGTACAATATTGAACGTCAGGGGCGGGGAAAGCGTGCAGAGTTTCACGCATGCGCAGTGTATATCAAGTGAAGAACCATGTGTCGCAAAAACGTTCATTTGGCGGGAGAGGGAGTTAGCAACGAACGTGTTGACGAAGGTACATAACAATTTAAGGATTTGAGTTTCATCAGAGGAGATTTGGGGCTTCTAAATATGTCGAAAATGCAGATTTGATGAATGTTGCCTGAAACATATGTATTTTGTTGTTTCTTGATTTTACAGAGAGAATTAATTAATTTAAGAACCCGGAGTTCATGGGGGAGTTCATTGATAAATGGAAAGAACTACCTATCCTATGGCAAACAAAAAGTGGCGTAAATAAAAATAAAGTGGCCAGGACAGCAGCACTGGAGAGCCTGCTTGCATTTGTGCAAACCAAGATACCCACAACAACTCTCCAAGATGTGAAAACCAAAATTGCAACCATCAGAGGGACATACAGGACCCAGAGAACTATGGTCCTGAGGTCCCAGAGGTCAGGTGCTGCAGCAGATAAGGTTTATAAACCCAGTCTGTGGTACTACAGCAAGCTTTCTTTTCTGGATGACCAGCTGGAAGTGCGGGAATCTCTCTCCACCCTTCCCGCCAGAGGTCAATCCAGCCTTCCTTGTAGCCAACCCTCCAGCCTTCCCTGCAGCCAGCCCCCCAGCCTTCCTGGCAACCCTGCTCTGGCTTCCTCTGAGGATCAAGATGAGGTCCTTGAGGAGGCAGATTTGGATATATGGAGCCAGGTAAAGTATTGATATCTACATTTATATCTTACAAAATTGATGAATTAAAATTGATGTTAGTATTGTTAGGTATTTAATGTACTACAAAATAAATAGTTAAAGAGCAAGATACAGTAGTGGTCTAATTTAATGTGGACAAGGCAACAAAATCAGGATGCGGAATCAAGGAAAATGACATAAATTTTCACATTCAATTCAACAATGTCTAGAGGTGAACAATGTGTGTGATTGATGGTGTGAAAAAATACATAATGTGCCTTTTGTTTTTTTACAGCCAGAGCAGAGCCAGGAAGAGGGTGATGTTGGGGATCAGGAGGAGGCAGGGCCCAGTGGCACCCAGGAGGAGGCTGGGCCCAGCACAAGAGCCCAGATGCCTCCCCTGATAGTTAAACCATGAGGGCTAAGGAGAGGTAGGCAGGTGGAGGAGGAAACAAGAGACTTCATCAGAGAGGCAACAGTGGCCCTCAGGGAGGCACCCTCTGCTGAGGAGGGCTTTGCCTCAGTCCTCGCGCAGAAGCTAGGCCAAATGGACTTGCGGCAAAAGCTCTACAGCGAGAGCCTTCTTTTAAAAGTCATCAACAAGGGATTGCTGGGGGAGCTCACCAAGTACACTGACATCACAGAGGTTGTCCCTACTCCTCCACCTCCTCCTCCTCCTCCTACTACTCCTCCAGCCACAACCTCTCCTCCTGATCCCCAGCCTCCGAGGAAGAAACCAACCAAGGCTGCAGAGAAGGCTGGAGAGAAGGCTACAAGGAAGAGGAAAAAATAATGCCTGCTGTAGTACCACAGACTGGGGACATATATGACTTATCTGCTGTGGCTCCTGACCTCTGGGGGTTCAAGCCAAGATTGGGCTCCTTTTTGTTTTTGATCTAATCTATAGTTTGGTTTTCACATCTTGGATGGTTGTTGTGGGGTCAAAGGGATGCACAAATGCAAGCAGGCTCTCCAGTGCTGCCTTTCCCTTTAATTTCTTATGTTCCTAAATAAAGGTATTTTGATTTTGCCTTAAAATACTTGACTATGTGATTTGTATTTCAAAAGACAATTTGCTAGGGAGCAGGCAGGGACATCTCAAATAATATTATTGTTATTAACACAAACCTCTATGAGGCAAAATGAGACAAATTTTGAAGGTTGGTGTGGTAACTTTACACAAGAATAATTTAAGGGAAAAAAAAAAAAGGCCACAAAAAAACAAAAAATTATAAATATAGACTTTAAAAAAAAAAGGGATACAGTATTTACATTTATTCATGAATTTATGAGGGAGATGCGGCTTAAAAATTTTTTTTTGCTATCATTAAATCAATTAGGAATTACTTTAGAAACAAGTTTGGCATAACTCTCAATTGGAAAAAAATATAAAAGAAACTGTGCTTAAAGTGTACAAATCAAGTTAATGAATTGCCTGAAAAAAGAAAATATTTTAGGAGAAGCAGCAACTAGTCTGAAAACAATCATCAGTGGGTACAAATAAGAAAAAAATATATAGTCGCGCTAACTTATGAATTTGAACATAAGCCCATCACTGGGTAACTGAAAAAATCCAAATATCAACAGTGATAACATATAAAAAGCTAAATAAAAAGCAATGTATAATCTATGTGAACAGATAATAAACAGAAAATTAACTGTGAATAAAAAATTGGTTATTGTCCAAAAATACTGTGGAGCGGAAGAACCCCTCAAAGTTCATATTCAAAAATCCATAATGAAAAAAACACCCATGAGGCGATATCCAAAATTAATAAAGAAATGAAGAAGGAAAGGATTCCGATCTTCTTAGACTTAAATTCGTGACTTTCACCACCACCAGTAGAAGTTACTGCTTACCGAACAGCGATGGTCCCCTATGACGGAGGACCTCAAACAGCCTTAAGTAGTACTCGGTAAAGCCTCCAGAGTGTAGCCAGTGGTAAACCTCAGTTGTTTTAATAGCCCGACAGCTCATATAACATCATACAGGTATTCAACGTGGACCATGAAAAAAAGGGGGGGACACTAGATAGTGTAAAATCTTTGGTGAACATTTATTAAAATAATGAAAACATACTCACAAGAGCAGTTAAAAAGACAGCTTAAAAGTATCACAGCGCCGACCGGTCAATTGGCGCTGGCACACACACGTCCGTGGAAGTCGAGCAATGGAGGGTGACGTCAGCACAAAGCTCGTAACTCTCAATGTCATTAGCAAAAGAACGTAATTGTATAAGCATTATCAAAAGCAGAACGGAATGCGCAGCATTAAAACAATGCTATTAATTCCACCGTGACGAATGTGCCATCTCCATTTCCAACGCTAGCTTTACCAAAACGAGCGCTCCCGTCTCATAGTTGCTTCTGAGCATGCGCTTTTTTTTCACTTCGTGAAAGCATACACACTATCGTTTTTCACGTCGTTAAAAAAAGCGACATGAAAAACGACGTGAAAAAAGAGAGCATGTTCGAAATTTTTAATGGCCCTTTTTTCACGTCGTTAAAAATGCTCTGGAGCATACACACGATCATTTTTAATGGCCATTTTTTAAAATGGCATTTTTAACGGCATGAAAAACGATCGTGTGTATGGGACATTAGGTCTGCACTCACAGTGACCCCCAAGGTTTTGGATGTCTCCCTCAGACTCCCTCAGACTCCCTCAGACTCCAGCAGGCAGAACCCCTCTGTGAAGCCCGCAGGGCAGAACCTCATTGGCACTCCTTTTTGGCTCCTAAAGGGCTTGTGGCTGGAGAGGCACTTAGCTTGTCACAGCTGGGACGTCAATGAGCAGGCTGGACCTTCAGCAGGATGGCCATAAAGGGCAGACAGCCCTTCTGGCTAGGAGTCTATCCTCCAGGGAAAATAACCCCTCTCTCTGTGTTTAAAAACTATTTATGCATCCTCCAACCACCATCTGGGCATACCTCCCCAGGAAGTGGCAAAAGCTGCATAAATATTTAGGCTGCATGTTTGACTCTTCTACCTACTAGATTCTGGTAATCTCCAGAATGCAGGGGAAGCAATCAAACATGCAGCCTATAGAACCAAGAGAAGCACAAAACAATCATGCACAGCTCAACTGACTACAGGAGAGCCAAATAACTAAATTTGCCTTACCAGACCTAGCAGTCTACCTAGGAGGGTGCTACATCTGTGCAAGTCTGAAAAGTTTTTACTTCATTGCAGGCACAGTTATCACAGTCCAAATGTGACGGTGTAATTCTTGTTACCTTATGTAGCCAAGTCCCGGGACCCCTGAGGCCTAATGACCCCCAGAGTTAGGGACAGCTGACATCCTTCAGTGTAGAGTGGGTTGCAAGGCATGGTGGGTGTAATACAAGATGAAATGGTGGGCGCCAGACACTTTTTGAATGCAAAGAGATTTATTGTCTCTTAAACAGCCTGTGGGAGAGAGGGTTATGGCCAGGACAACCTTAGGTAAATGCAATGTTAATTGGCAGACTCTGAGACTTCTATAGGTGGACAGCTATACAGGTGAAGGCCTTCAGCCGGACACCACTTCTGTACAGGTAGGTCCGATGTCTCCTATGGCAACAATCTTGTAGCTGTTACTAATGGTAAAGGTATTCAACTATCTGCAACACGAACAGTTCTCTTTACCCCACATTCACTCACTATGGGTCTTCACTCAACGATCTCCCAGTCTCTTTCACTAGACTTCAGATCCACAAGCCACTGGATCCCCCGAGCTTTCACTGTAGCACTCAGTATCTTCCTCAAGCGTATCCCCCGCTTCACCGCTGGGTCCCTAGCTTGGCACTCACAGATACTCCTCAAGCTTCACCCCTGCTGACAAGTTAGGTCCCTAGCTTGGCACTCCACAAGCATCACCTCTGCTGTCCCGCTGGGTCCTTGTCTTGGCACTCGCTGATGCTTTCCCACTTCTTCACCGGCTGGTGAGAAGTCTGCTCTGGTACTGGCCTCAGCTTACTCGCAATGGTCTCCGGTGGTAAGGTGGATGGTCCCTTTGTGGCAAAAGCTTCCCCTCTACCTCCGACCATAACAGGTTGGACTACAAGCCCGCAGTCCCAACCCTGCACTACTTCTGATAGCCTCTCAGATAGCCTAGCAACCAGATGCCCCCCGGAATAGGCCTTAGGTTTCTGGCCTAGCAGCCAGGGGCAATATGACACACGTCCATCCAGACAGCCGTTCAGGTGGCACAGAACCCCGATCACCTGACTCCACCCAAATAAATAGACTTTCCCAGCAAGAGACCCAAGAAAATCCCTGCCCATTTCATTCCTAATCTATCCTTGCAGTGCCCTTGTCTTATATAATGTCACCAGATACCCGGCCATCTAGCGACAGAAGAGAGAAGTGCAGCAATTCCAGAATTAGGGCAAAATCAATTGACCTCCTAACAATTGACCAAGGCAACTATCACTTGGTAAATACATTTAATAGCAACCCTGCCTAAACATCAGGGTGCTACATATAGAAAACAGTAACTGCTTCTAGTAACTGGAACACACATTTGAGATGTTTCAATCATTAGAAAAATATTATATGTGACATTCAACAATCTTCACAATATTTAGAAAAAAGACTGTGCTGTAGCTGCTGTTTAAGCAGGAAAAAAATAAGCGGCAAGTAGGAATACCAATTAAATACAAGTGTTAAACATTTCAGACTGTCAGGAGATAAAGTCTGCAAGCATATATAGATTGCTGAAATTATCACCCTTTTACTGATAATACTTACTGACAATCCATTAGAGATAAACACTGCTTTGCTCAATTATATAGAGTAAGAACTACATTCCTGAACAGTTATAAGTGCTGTGCTCCTGGCACCTGCAGATCCTGGAGCAGGACTGTTTCCAGAAGCAATAAAGGAATATCAATTTTGGGGGGTTATAATTGTTTTAAAGTCAAGGGTTGGGGTACATTGTAAGTTTGGGTTAAATTATAACTAAAGACAACGTTTTTTTTTGGGATCGATTGGAAAGGGATCAGAACACCTGTCATATTTTTATTGCTATCTGTGACCCCGTTAGGGAGATTCACTCTCTCTGTTCAACCTGTTTCCCCGCATCCAATTCGCAAGTCAGGAGACTGTTACCGGCTCTCAATGGAGCCGGTTCACACAGCTCTGGGACGGCTGCGGAGCAAAGGAGTCCTGTGCGTCTTCTGGTCCATTTCAGGTCAGACAAAAATTCAGACCAAAATCGTACCTGAAACGGTGAACGGGGACACACTGGACCCCTGGCGTAAGCTGCCCCGCACGGCAGTGTAAACCCAGCCTAAATATAAGCCCAAATATGGGCTGCTTTTATATTTAGAAGAAGAAAAACATATTTGTTCTTCCCTAACACAAGCTTCCTTCTGTTCTCGTGTCTGATCCTGTTGGGCCACTTTACTTTGGTGCCCGGCCAGACATAGCTTTCTGATGTAAAATGCACTATCTGCAGTTCTGCATTGTACTGACAAATGACTTGGGCCATTTTACAACCTGGAACATCAGACAGTGGGGGAGAGCACTGACTTCCAGGGGATAAAGAAAGTATTTGTACTTCTTCCTCCTCCTTCCCTAGACAAAAATGCATTTAACACATGCATGAGGTGGAGGGAAGACACCGCTGCATGGGTAAGCTTAAAAGCAAACCAATGTTGCGTAGTATGGTAATTGTTAACAGTCAACTTTAAGTGTTATTTTAGGGGGTTAACATTTAAGGGTTATGTTAAGGTTTAAGTGTTAAGGTTAGGTTAAAAGAAATCAGTACTTATGCCGCGTACACACGACCGTTTTTAATGACGAGAAAAATGAAATTTTTTAAAATGGTCATTAAAAATGATCGTGTGTGGGCTTTCCAGCATTTTTCCAGATGAGAAAAACGCAGAGAATCACGATGAGAAAAATTGGAACATGCTCTAATTTTTCATGTCGTTTTTTACATCGTCGTTTTTCTCGTCATGAAAAACGTCCGTGTGTGGGCTTTAACGAGGTGAAAAAAAATGTGCATGCTCAGAATCAAGTATGAGACGGGAGCGTAATGGAGATAGCACATTTGTCACGCTGTAACGGACTGAAAAGCACGAGGCTGAAAAGCGCGAATCGTCTCTCAACAAACTTTACTAACATGAAGGGTGGCGCCATCCGAATGGAACTTCCCCTTTATAGTGCCGTCGTACGTGTTGTACGTCACCGCGCTTTACTCGAACATTTTTTTCCACGATAGTGTGTAGGCAAGGCAGGCTTGAGAGGAAACACGAAAAATCACGTCGAAAAAAATGCGTTTTTTTTCAATGACATTAAAAACGGTGTGTACGCGGCATTAGAGTAATACCTGGCTGCAAGTGCTAACTTCCCCTTTGAAAAAGTTAATTGCGTGTTCTTAATGCAAATCCAATGAATTTCCTGAGTCACTTACCTGGAATAAATATACATATCCTGTGTAGCGGGTGGTTACATTTAGGGGAGGCATCTGAGTGATAAATGGCTCAGATTCAGCAATTGTTAGGGTTCATGGACCAATTTATGCCAGTGGAGGATACAAGGGTGCCAAGTTCCCTGCGGACTATAGGTGGCGCTGTCGCCATAGGCCGGGGTTGAATCACCATTGTAAGTCTGTACCCTTTTTGTCCTTTCGCAGCAGTAGTACAGCGGAGCGGGGAACCTGCTATGCATGCTGGGAGAGGGGATAAAAGGGGCAGACATCTTCCGCTCGGGGTCGACGCCCAGGCACCTTCAGCCTGGGTGTGAGTGCTGGTGGTCTCCAGGCGCCCTCGGCCTGGGGATGGAGCTGCGATTCCACCCCAGACACCTTTAGTCTGGGGTGAGGTACTCTCTGGAGGCCTGGGGCCCAGTACCTTCGACTGGGTCCCGCAAGGGATGGAGGATTCCTAGGGTGTCCTCCGGTATTGGACACCCGAATCTTGGGCGAGGGGGACCAGAGAGGTGACCTTCCCGGAGATCCAGCGCAGCATTGGCTGGTGACGGCGGAGGCCTCTGGTGACCGTCCGGATGGATGACTCCCCTGACAGGGGCCGCATCTCAAGAAGATAGTTCATGTTCTCATGGTCGGTGGCAGCGACCCAACTAAAACCCAGGTCGGTGGCAGAGACCTAAAGTCCTATTCACCCAGTCGGTGGCAGCGACCACCCTCACGGTCGGTGGCAGCGACCGTGCGCCAAGCCTGTTTGCGCACACCAAAACAGGAGAGTAACAAGTTCATGTTTGTGCCTGGACCTTCCTCACCACCTTGTCTGTTCGTTGTCTGACCAGTCTGCTCTTAAAGGACTATTTATTGCTCGAAAAGAATAAATAAGTGTTGGACTTTCAATGGTGTGGAACTTGGCTTTCTGGGAGTTAAAGGATCATCCTCAAGGGGAGCTTTGGCTCTGGACAGGGGCACAGACCCGAAGGTAATGGGGTATAGCTAACACCTCTACACACTGGAGGATGTGAGTTGGTGGTGCGTCACACTCTCCTCCCTGGTCCCCTAGACGAGAGCCATAGACATTGACAGAAAAGGAGGGAGTGAGAGGTGAGGTCGCTACACCAGGACATTTTAAAACTATTGTATTATAATGATACCTACAGTAGTCAACTAGCATTTTCAGAAGAATCAGTGGCAGGTTTCACATTTCCAAGTGTTGGGGATTACCTATTATGGTTAAGATATGGCTAAGACTCTAGCAGCATTCAGCAATTACTTAGCTGTAGCGAGTTAATTTAGTGTTAGCCAGAGGGTTGAATGTTAAGAAACATCCTAGAAACATTTCAGGAGAGAAGTCAGCGACCAATGAATGATTAATATACACGATACTTACTCTGGCCATAGAAAACTTATATACAACATGCATTAAAGTTGGATTGCATGCAGATATTAAAAACATCCTTTAGCCTAGGTATGTATTCAATAAAAAAACAATTATATATGTTTTATATATAGCTCTATGAGCCATTCAGGGATCAATTGCTTTGCACTTGCTGTCAGTCTAAAGCCTACACACGATCGGATTTTCCGACAACAAATGTGTGATGGCAGGGTTTTGTCAGAAAATCCGACCGTTTGTATGCTCCATCGGACAATTGTTGTCGGTATTTCCGACAACAAATGTTTTATAGCATACTTTAAAATTTTCCGACAACAAATATGTCTTCTCGGATTATCCGATCGTGTGTACACAAGTCCGTCGGAAAAAAATCCAAAGTACAAACACGCATGCTCCGAACCAATGCTAAACATAGCACAACCTGTCCCTAGGTGACCCATGGCTGTATATCATGATACCGTGAGACTGACTGAGGACACACCTATTGAAGGAGCGGGGATATCTGACGAGTTATACAGAGACCCTGGCTGGGGTATAAGCCATCCGTGAATATTGATCTCTTCTTGGGATCTATTCTTCTGGTAAGCGGCAGTTGTTTTGGAGGTGGAGGATTCCTTTTCTGTCTGATACATAGCACTGTTCTTGGGTGTCTCTTCATTTGATGTCACTGATTCTTGTATAGAGGACTTCTGAATTCAAATACATTGGTCTTCTTCTAAAGAATTACAGGATTTTAAGCACTCAATTTTTTGATATCCGATTGTGATTTATTTTATTCATTTACATCTGTGCAGTCTCTTTAGTGATTGGTGCTGCAGTGTTCAATTGATACCGGGTGCACTTCTAATAACATTGACTGTATTTTTGTGGAATTCATCATTCTAAATGTATGGGTTATATGGATGCCATTGATTGATTTCAATAGCACTGTATTTTTAGGATTCATTTTTATTGCACAGCTTATTTTTATATGATAGCACAACATTAGCAGAAGTTGCCCAAAGGGCGGCGCTAAGAAGCTGAAAAAACACGTAGTTTCGTGTAAGTTGGCTGAAAAAGTTCTGCCGTCTGTATGCATACCAAGTTCACGGCCAACGCCCTTCACACAAAATTCCACGTATTTGTCCGATGGAAATCCGATCGTGTGTACGAGGCTTTACACTGCAAAACTGGTTACAGAAGGGAGAGGCACATTGTTACTGCCCATTTCTGCTCCTTCACCGTCCAATCAGCAGACTAGTGGTATATGGAAAGGGTGTTTCAGTCACAAGACAAACTAAGAAGATCTTTCGGTATTTAAGACAAATCACATATAGTGTATGTATTGCAGCTTTCGGCTTTAAGCTAAAATGAATGATATTTCTGACTGTAACATAAAGGCTTTGTTTCTATGACTGCAGTAGTATTTTGCATTTTTTATTTTTTTTCGCAAGATATTTAGGCATGTCAGTCACGTACAGTATGTATCTTGTTTCCTGTCCCTGAGCCATATTTGTGCCTTAATTATTGTTCAGCAAAGACACACTTGTTACAATGAAACAACTGTTTCATGGTGGTCTCAAATTTTGGATGAATTAGACCACCAGCAGCCTTTATCTATGCCAGTAAAAAAAGAGAGAGCAAAGTATGATTTCTGTATGTTGATGTAGAATTACTAAATTCAACCATGTTTTGCTACGTGGTGTCGAAATGAACATTGGTTCAGTAGCTTCTCCAGGTTAAACCCACTAATTGCACTGCAGCAAGAGCATATTTAAAGTGTAAGTAAACCCCCCTATTGTTTTCAGCCAAGGAAGCTGCCATCTTTGCCTCTGTTTAATCTACAACTGCCATGATGCTGCACATGTGATCAGTTTAGACACCAGCCATTGGTTGGCTTGACAGTTTGGCTGAGAGCACAACCAATGGTAGTGTTACATTTCCGGCACGTGCCAGAAATGAAACTGTTTTATGGATGGGTTTAAGTATATTTGGTACCAGCCCAGGTTCCACCAAGGAGATGAGTATTTGCTTTTATCTAACAAATAATGTAACTGTGCTAAATGCTTTTCATCTATAGTCAGACATCTTGTTCTGTGGTTACTAGTAAACTGTAGATCACTTATCGTATCAGTATATCATAGAATAAGGTGGTCCTTTTCTGGCTCCCTCCATAACAATGCTAAAGGCATTGAAGCCTCTGAAACTTCTTTCATTACCTCACAGTGAATGCCAATGAAAAATACGAATTATGTTTATAGGAATCAGCTTCTTTATCCTATGTGGCCAATGGTGTTGTAGGAATAAATCTTTCATGCACTGGGCATATCAGTGCTGGAATCTCTGTTACAGCCATATTAAAGGGAATCAGGCAAGAAAGATACATAGGGCTGCCATTGCTGACCTTCCTGTTAAAATGCTACTTGCTTGAATGTCTCTTGTTTTAATTTTGTCTGAATTACCGAGTGAGTCAGAAAAGTCAGGAATCCTTATTTTCCCACTTGTTCAGTTAGTAGAGTTGATTTACTAAAGGCTTTGCAAGAGAATTTTCTGCAGAGCTTAGTGAATACGGCAACTTTTTACTTTGCAAAGAATACCCAATCAAATGCAATGGAAGTCAGCAGAGCTTCACCTCATTCAGTTAGGAAAATTCTATTAAAAAGTTAAACTTCCCTTGCAAAGTGAACAGTCAATTTGCCTTTAATAAATCCACCCCAGTGACTCATAGTGGGGATTAATAATAAGTATATGAGACAAGTTCTACCTCAAGTGGTGCCGTTGTCCATAGCAACCAATGAGCTTCTATCTTTCATTTTTTTCACTTAGAAAATGAAAACGTAAAAGCAGATTTTTCTGTGCTCCATTTGAGACAAACTTGCGTCAAAGTTTATTTCCGATGCTTGTTATTAATTCCCCCATAGTAATGAAACAGAAAGCCAGCATGACAGCCAGGAAAGTAGCATTTAATGAAAGAAAAAACAGCGAGA
Source organism: Rana muscosa (assembly GCA_029206835.1). Taxonomy (NCBI): domain Eukaryota; kingdom Metazoa; phylum Chordata; class Amphibia; order Anura; family Ranidae; genus Rana; species Rana muscosa. The sequence continues at coordinate 103,342,018 of CM055122.1, read as the reverse complement.
GCAGTACCTGTGTTTCTTTCATGAAATGCTTCCTTTAACAGCTATTTCTATGGTTATTTTTTTGGTTTAGACCACGTATAATCTTTCCAGTGACGATGAGACGCATGATGGCCAAAGGGTGTTTTCTTTTCTATGTAAAAGAGCATTGCTTTGAAGTGTGTGGTAAAAATAGATACTAAGAAAATTGTACTCATAAATACTTATGTAGCAGCCTCACCCCCCGTCCCCTTTGTAAATAAAACGGCTTGCTTGTCTAGGGGTATGCGGGAGGATGAGGTTCACTACGGCCCATGTCCTCTAATGTGTAGAGGTGAAAGCCAACACTTATTTTACCTTCGGGCCTGTGTTCTGGATGGAGCCTCCGCTTCTCCTTGAGTTTAACTGTCACTGTACACTTCTTTATTCTTCTTGACAAGTGAACAGCATCGGTTGAACTCTTAAATGAACAGACAGGGTGTGGATACGAGCAGGTCCAGGCACAGTGAACTCTCCTATTCCTTTTAGTGCAAATAGGCTTGGCGCACAGTCTCTGCCACTGACCGTGAGATAGGTCGCTGCCACCGACCGGGTGAACTGTTGAGGCCCCTGCCACAGGCCTAAGAGCAGGTCTCTGCCACCGACCTGGGTTGATTAGATGAACCGCTGCCACCGGTCATAGAACATGAATCACCTTTCCTGATGAATTGGCCCCTGTTTGGGAAATACATCCATCCGGACGGTCTCCAGAGGTCTACCCGGCACTGGCAATATGCTGCACCAGCTCTTCGGGAGGATCCCCCCTCTGGTCCCTTATGCCATGGATTCAGGCGCCCGACACCCGGGGCACATTAGGACGATCCCTCCCTCGCGGGACCCAGTGGAAGGTACTGGGCCCCAGGCCTCCGCTTGAGTACCTCACCCCAGACTGAAGGTGTCTGGGATGGAACACGAACTCCACGTGTAAAGGCCAAGGGTGCCTGAACACCGACCACGGACAGCAGCCCTCGGGCTAAAGGTGCCTGGGACTCGGACCTCGTGGTGAAGATGTCCACCCCCTTTATACCCTCCCCCAGCAAGCACAGCGGGTTCCCCGCCCCACAGTACAGCTGCTGTGGGAGGTCAAAAAGTGTACGGCACTGCAGTGGTGGTTCAACCCCGGCCCAAAGCAACAACGCCACCTACTGGGCCACAGGGAACTAAACATCACCAATGTCTTCACACGAATGAAAACACAGCCCTACTCTACCAATCAGTGCATCAGGGTCATACTACCACCCAGTGCTACCTTTAAATAGTACATACCCGCTACACTTACAATGCACAGCTACATTTAATTAAACTCCATAACCCCACAGGTATTGCGTATATAGGTATCATTATACCAGTACACAAAGATTGGTCTACCCAACCTGTGCAGAGTTTGTGTAGCCTCATCTTTTGTTGTGGCTATAAACTTCAATGGCTGTTTCTGACTGATTTAGGCATTTCACTCCAAAGTCACATTTCTGTATCTTATGGGAAACAGTGGAAGCCATTGTATGAAGATCACACATAAAAAATGTTTTCGCTCAAGTGCAAACAATAAACATGTTTAAATGAGGCTAAACTCTTCTAGCACCTATTTTATAAGTACGTATGCTGTGTTTTTGAGCACAGACATTTCCTTGGTTCTGTTGCATAGTTGAGGTCAGTAATTACCGTAGTCCTTATTCTGTACATCCTCTCCAGCTATGTTAGTTTACCCGATATTGACATTAAATGGGCATTAAAGCATGCTATGTGCATGCAAGTATTTAGCATTTTACTGACAGTGTAGGGATCGGTCATAAAGTTATCAGTTTGATGTAGTTGGTGAGCTTGAATGAGTATTTTGTGTTTTATTCAAAGATAACCATTTTTTAAAGCGGAGTTACGCCCCCCCCCCCCACCCCCAGCAAAAAAGTTAAAGTAAAGCCCCATACACACGGTCGGACTTTTGGCCAACAAACTTCATTTTGAGCAAGTTGGACCAACAATCCGACCGTGTGTACGCTCCATCGGACAAACTTTTTTGGGTTTTTTTTGTGTTCATCGAACAAAAGTTGGGTCTGCAAACGGACAAACTTTTGGCCAACAAAAGTCCGATGGAGCAAAGTCCGACCATATGTACAGAAAACCATAGGACTTTTGTCCGATGGACAAAACAACTAACGTTAAAATCAACCAACAATAGCAGAAGTTGACCAAAGGGTGGCGGTAAAGAGCAGAAAAGAGCAGAAAAAACAACTTGATGATGTAAAAAGTTTTGGGAAAGTTTGCAGAAAAGACCTGTGGTGTGTATGCTATAGGTGTGCCCGGCCAACTCCGTTCGGACAAAAATCCAGGGAAAAGTCAGATGAAAGTCCGACCGTGTGTATGGGGCTTTAGCAGCTACACATACTGTAGCTGCTGACTTTTAAAATTAGGACACTTACCTGTCCTGGAATCCAGAAATGTCTGCACCCCAGCCGATGTTCCCATGCCTGTAAGGGAAACTGGCAGTGAAGCCTTGCGGCTTCACAGCTGGTATCCCTACTGCGCATGCGCAAAGTGCACTGCGCTTTCTGAATGGCCCGGCGGTGAGGAAAGGAGAAGGGGACCGAACTTCCAAGTGACCACGCTGCAGCGTGATCGCTCAGAAATGGGGACGAGTACCTGTCAAATACAGGTACCCGCCCCCCCCCCCCTGAAAGGTGCCAAATGTGGCACTACAGGGGGGGCAGATAAGTGGAGCTTTCACTTTTGGGTGGAACTCTGCTTTAACCATCTTGTTGTTACTTGTTAAATGTTCTGTATCAACATCTCAAAGCCTACTTTTAATCAAAAGTAGTCAGCACACTTTTGCTTACTTCCTATCAATATGATATGTCCCTTGTGCTGCTATCTCCTGCTTTAGTTGACATCTTCCACCTTCAATCGCTCTCACTCTCCCTTCCAGGGCTTAATAGAGCTTAGGGATCAGTCATATGCACTCATAAAGACTGCCAACTATGCTCACCCTTTCCTCCCACCACCTCCATTTATAATAGCTGTACTATAGCTGTACTATAGCTTATATGAATGAATAGCAGCCTGAGAAAGTGGGAGGCGGACCTTTGATTCATCTGACTGTCCTTCATTTATAGATTGATTTTCATTCATAGAAGCTATACGCAGTGTTTTTCAACTCCGGTCCTCAAGCCACCCCAACAGGTCATGTTTTCAGGCTTTCCATTATTTTGCACAAGTGATTTGATCAGTTTCACCGCCTTAGTAATTACCACAGCAGTTTTATCTGAGAGAAATCCTGAAAACATGACCTGTTAGGGCGTCTTGAGGACTGGAGTTGAGAAACACCGATCTATAGTATTGTGGAAAAAAATAAGCTATATTACAGCTTCTATGAATGGAGAAGGTGGGTGAAAAGGGTGAGCATAGTTGGCACTCTTGATGAGTGCATATGATAGGTGCCTCTGCTCTATAACCAGAAGAATATGATGTTAGGGGTGGTTGGAAGAGAAAGATTTCAGCTTTCTCTTTACTAAACGTAAGCCTAGTACACACGATAAGATTATCGGATGAATGATCGTCCTTTTTTTTTTGCTTTTTGCATACTAGTCTCCATATCGAAACCGAATAGGTTACTAAAGTACGAAAATTCTTGTACGGCAGAAAAATTATTCGGAAGTGGTGGAATGTATTTGTATTGTATTTTCAGATAAAAACTGTACTGATTAAACAAAAATCATACGAGAAAATTTTTGTGTTTGTCCCTTCAGAAAATTTCAGACGAAAGTTGTGTACTAATGTCAGATTATAGAATGATTGCTTTGAAAGCGGCATTTTTTGTACGATATTCTGTGAGTGTGTGTGGGGCTTTAGACAAATAGACAAATATTCTACAGCAATTTCACTGACTAACAGGGGCAGTGTGAATGGGCTTTTGTTTACCATTACAATTGATTCTCTCTTACAAGTCTATCGGAATGAATAGCAGCTTTAAGAAAGTCAACTGCAGATCAAAAGTATCTGCAATGCATTACTAAAGATCTCAGAATGTCTCAAACTGATTTAAAAAAGCAAGTTCCATTTGCCCATCAGAGCCCATTGACACTGGCCTTAAGACAAAAGAAAATTTTCAGAATTTTATGTGCTGCAGCAAATTTGACAAGTGACCCTCTAAAGTAAGAAAGTATCATCCCACTGGAGGTTTGTAGACAGCTTTCTATCTAAGCAGCTTTACTTTCCTTCAGATAAAAATGGATTGCTGTATAATGATCTTTCCTACTATGTAATACTGGGTCATGTTCTTCTGCGTTATAGTGCTCTGCATTGTGACTTGGTGGGTCTGAAGAATTTAATATCGTAGCATCTTGAAGCAAAGGATGCTCATATTTCCAGACTGATTAGGATGAGATAAGTGATTACACTGACTTATTTGCTGCCTAATAATTAAGGCATCATAAATAATCAAAAAATGTATTGGGTTCTACATTGAACCAATTAGACCTCATCATAACTTCTTTTAAAGCTTAATTTATGAAGCTCTGTTAGATTAATAACAGTTACATTATTTACAGCTCTTGATTAATTTTCTATTCTGTCTGTTATCTCCATGATATATAGCTCCAATTTGATCATATTGCAGGTAATCTAGGTTCATCACGTTGTAACAAAACAGCACTATGGGAAAACTAAGGAAAAAATCATAAGAAATTCAACAAGTGTGTTAATGTGTAAAACACATCTCAAAGTTCACACTTGAAGTGTTAAATGACCACAATACTGTGAACAAAAGGTCCCAATCCGTCCAAGCTGCATGGCAGCACAATCACAGAAGGAATAAGCCTGCGCTGTAGCCATCTTTCGGCCATAGCGCAAGCAGAAACAGGTTAAATTACACAATGTGAAGTGCAGCCCGATCATCTGTGTCACTCCAACCTGCTCACCTTCATAATATGACCTGTACAAGGAAATTAGGTCGAACACGCTTGTATCTCCACATGGATGAAATATTTGCTCAGTGATCCAGATCAAGAGTTGTTTTTAGGTCTTCCAGAACAAAGATTCCTCTACATTATACTCATCACCACATATGCATTCATATGAAAGACAAAAACCCTCTAAAAAAGTCCTGCTGCAGGACGATACACATAAATGGGTGGCGTCTGCGATTTTAATGACTCCATCATGCTAATGGGTGCTCAGTATCTATAAGAGTAGTGGTGAGCTGTGAAATTGGTGCCATCCCTTTGGTTCACATATATGCAGAGGAATAACCAACTCTTGATCTGGGTGACTGAACAATATTTCAACCCTGTGGTGATACAAACATGTGAGAACTAATTTCCTTGTAGAGGTCATACTATTTAGGTAAGAAGGTTGGAGTGACACTTGAGATCAGGCTGCACTTTACAGTGTGTAACTTGAAGGAGTATGAACACCTTGGGGATTCACCCGGATTGGGACTTTATTGTTTGTTGTGCACATACTGTACATTTGTGGATAGCTCAAAGTATTTTGGTTATTTAACACTTCATATGCGATCTTTAACCACTTAAGGACCACTGCACGACAATGTACGTCGACAGAATGGCACGGAAAGGCACAAGGGCGTACAGGTATGTCCCCTTTAAGAACCCATCCGTGGGTCGCGCACGTGCCGCCGGCGCGCTCGCGACCCGGTCCGAAGCCCCATAACCATGCATGCATCACCCATGGACCCGATCGCCGCCGGTGTCCCGCGATCTGGTCACAGAGCTGAAGAACGGGGAGAGGTAAGTGTAAACAAACCTTTCCCCATTCTTCCTAGTAGCATGTCAGTGATCGTCTGTTCCCTGTCATAGGGAACGACGATCAGTGATGTCACACACCAAGCCACGCCCCCCTACAGTTAGGTCACACTTAACCCCTACAGCGCCACCTAGAGGTTAAACCCTTCACTGCCAGTGGAATTTTCACAATAATCAGTGCATATTTATAGCACTGATCACTGTAAAAATGACAATGGTCCCAAAAATGTGTCAAAAGTGTCCGATGTGTCCGCCATAATGTCACAGTCATGATAAAAATTGCTGATCGCCACCATTACTAGTAAAAAAAAATATTAATAAAAATGCCATAAAACTACCCCCTATTTTGTAGACGCAAAAACTTTTGTGCAAACCAATCAATAAACACTTATTGCAATTTTTTTTACCAAAAATATTTTGAAGAATACGTATCAGGCCTAAATTGAGGAAAAAAAATGTTTTTTATATATTTTTTGGGGATATTTATTGTAGCAAAAAGTAAAAAATATGTAATTTTTTTCAAAATTGTCGCTCTATTTTTGTTTATAGCGCAAAAAATAAAAACCGCAGAGGTGATCAAATACCACCAAAAGAAAGCTCTATTTGTGGGAAAAAAAAGTACGTTAATTTTGTTTGGGAGCCACGTTGCACGACTGCGCAATTGTCAGTTAAATCGACGCAGTGCCGAATAGCATAAAGGGGCCTGGTCCTTTAGCAACAAAATGGTACGTTAGAAGGGAATTTTCATCTAGGAACCAACAACTGATTTCTGGTGTGGAAACACTCAGTTCTCCAGGAGTGATATAATTGCTATTTAATGAACTTTAAGTTTGTTCACTATTGTTTTATACCATAATTGATGATATGTCATATAAGCCATTTACTTATAGATGTTTGTGACACATTTTCTTTGCTCACATACCTTTCTGCAAGCGCTGCAAATACCCAATTTTTTTTCCTTTTTGAGGTGATAGACCTCTTGTTGCAGCAGCTGCGGAACCATTAATTTATTTATTAATTATCACTGCACAGTCTGTCAGCGCGGGTTTTAATTTTTTAAAAATAACAAAATGGTACGGGCTTAAGTGGTTAATGTGTAAAACATTAACACACTTGTTGGATTAGTTATGATTTAGCCTTATCTTTCACACAGTGCTGTTTTGTTAGTAATATTTAGAGCTCTGTCACCTTTATTTTTATATCACTTGATTATGAAAGTGTTTTTTCTTTTAATTGAGTTTAGTACTGGTAGCGCTGCATTACATATTTTGTTGCACATACTGAGGTGGAGGGTTATCACTACCATGTGCTAACTTGCCTAGTGTGATTGTGATAATTGCGCAGATTGATATTTGTTATTTCATCATGTTCTATCTATGAAAACACATATTCTTAAAAAGCAAAAATCATTTTCATATTTAGCTTTTGCGCCTTTTTTTGGAAAGATTAAAAAAAAAACTTTAAAGAACAGACACATTTCTAACTTGGTGCTATACAAAATGTTGTGAAAGAACCTTTCCTTAATAAAAGTTTTAATAGGTTTTTAAAATGGCTATTTTAAGCAAACCTGTTAGAACAATATAAATATTTAACTAATGGCTGAAAGAAGCATTTGACAGTGTTACCTGTCATTGTATTCTCTGCTTTAAGTTATGCCCCTTCTTTACTGTCTGCAGCTCTACTGAAGTGAATCTACTTCCACAGAGATTGCCACACCCCTTGTCCCATTCCACAGTACAGACTTTAAAAAGTCTGTATTTGCATAATCCATTTGGAAAAGCTCCAGACAGCTTTGGGTGGATACTACCTGAAGCAAAAGGTACGAGTTGACAGATTATGCTCTCATGCTCTCTCTCTTTGCCTCCTACTGTTGAAAGTTTAATAGTATAAATTATTCCACTTTATGTTCATTTCTGTTTTCCTGACGCATCATGGCAGCACACACACACACTGGTTTGTGACTCCGTCCCCACAACCTGGTAGGACTGATTAGCTATAAGTGTTGAAGAGGAGTCCCCCGCCACATTCTCCTTTTGTTTTTTTTCCTCATCTGTTAGGACTGACAATCAAGTAGCAGACCTCTTACCGCTTTTCGCCCCAGCTAGGTTCAGCCTCTCCTAGTTTGGAAGCCCTGACTGTACAGTCTCTAAACAAGCTTTATGCAGGGACCCCACTCTGATGGTCTCAGGGGAATTGTGAGTATATCTTACTGTATCACACGCCTTAAACAGGCTTTAAACTATTTGGCATGTTCCTTTCTTTTTGCCTTTTTCTCACTCTCAGCGCTCTTGCTGGGCTCTCTACAGGCTCACTGACCCATTCCATCATGGCAGCGGGCGCTTCGGCCTCGCACCGGAAGTGACATCAGAAGACTTCTCACCTCACCTCACCTCGCCAGTTCCAAAGATGGGTCTCGGTACAGCAAACCGTCAGTCCAACAGTGACGACGGCTTGTTTAACCACTTCTCTACTGTGCACGAAAACCCCCTTCCTGCCCAAGCCATTTTTCAGCTTTCAGCGCTGTCACACTTTGAATGACAATTGCGCGGTCGTGCGACGTGGCTCCCAAACGAAATTTGTGTCCTTTTTTTCCCACAAATAGAGATTTCTTTTGGTGGTACTTGATCACCTCTGCGGTTTTTATTTTTTGCGCTATAAACAAAAGAATAGCGTCCAGTTTGGAAAAAAAACACTATTTTTTACTTTTTGCTATAATAAATACCCATTTTTTTTTTAAATAAAATGTTCCTCAGTTTAGGCCGATACGTATTCTTCTACATATTTTTGGTAAAAAAAAAATCGCAATAAGCGCGTATTGATTGGTTTGCGCAAAAGTTATAGCGTGTACAAAATAGGGGATAGATTTATAGCATTTTTATTTTTTAATTTTTTTATTAGTAATGGCGGCGATCTGCGATTTTTTATTGTGACTGCGATATTGCGGCGGACACATCGGACACTTTTGACACATTTTTGGGACCATTCACGTTTATACAGCGATCCCTGCTATAAAAATGCATTGATTACTGTATAAATGTGATTGGCAGGGAAGGGGTTAACCACTAGGGGGCGGGAAGGGGTTAAATATGTTCCCTCAATGTGTTCTTACTGTGGGGGGGAGGGGACTGACTGGGGGAGGTGACCGATGGTTGTCCCTATGTACAAGGGACACACCATCGGTCCCCTCTCCCTCACAGGACGTGGATCTCTGTGTTTACACACAGAGATCCACTTTCCTGCTCATTTCCCGGGCAATCGCGGGTGCCCGACGGGGCCTTGTGAACACGGCGGGGGCGCGCGCGCGCCGCTGGCGGCGAGCGCGCGCCTCCTAGCTCGTTTTAAAGGGAGGACGTCATATGACGTCCTCCCAGAACGAGAGTATCCTCCGCCCGCCGTCTATTGACAGTGGGCAGGGGACAAGTGGTTAAAAAGACTGAAATGTCAGTATTCTGGCCGCTCATATGACCGCACACACCGCACTTTGTAGATATGCTGCTGCCACTTACTAAGCAAGCTCCTTAACCTGGTAAGTGAGGTTTAAGCTGCATAGACCTGGTGCAAGGATATTCCTTGGAAAATCTTTCCTTCACTTCTATCTCCTATGGAGGCCGCTGCCCCAGCAGACCATCCACAGCCAGTAAGGTACAGTAGGTGCCGCCGATATTGTATTTCTATCGCGCTCCCATCGCCGAGATTCTCGGCGACAGGAGTGCCGAGATCTCGGCAGCAGGGTGGCGATACGTGTCGCGCTCGCTGCAATAGCGAGGAGACGCGACACTGTATTGAGCGGGGATCCGACGCGGATTCCCGCCAATGCTAGGCACTGCGTTTGGTATGAATCCTGAGCGGGAACTCCACGCCAATTTTTAAAGAAAAAAAACGGCGTGGGTTCCCCCTCCAGGAGCATACCAGGCCCTTAGGTCTGGTCTGGATTTGAAGGGGAGCCCTACGCCAAAAAAACGGCGTGGGGGTCCCCCTCAAGATCCAAACCAGACCCTTATCCGAGCACGCAACCTGGCAGGCCGCAGGGGAAGAGGGGGGGACGAGAGTGGCCCCCCTCCCTCCTGAACCGTACCAGGCCACATGCCCTCAACATGGGGGGTTTGGTGCTCTGGGGCAGGGGGGCCACCTGCGGCCCCCCATGTTGATGAGGACAGGGCCTCTTCCCGACAACCCTGGCCGTTGGTTGTCAGGGTATGCGGGCGGGGGGCTTATCGGAATCTGAAAGCCCCCTTTAATAAGGGGGCCCCCAGATCCCGGCCCCCCCACCCGCCTTCTTCTTCTCCCGCTCTCCGGTTCTTCTCCCGCTCTCCGGTTCTTCTCCCGCTCTCCGGTTCTTTCTTCCGCCGGGCATCCGCTAACTTCTTTTTAGCTCTTTTGCTAGCGGAGCCCCGGTCTTCTCCGTCGTCTCGTCCGGCAGAAGAAAGAACCGGAGAACGCGGCGACGACACCGGAGACCCCCGAAGTCGGAAGAAGACCTCCGGAGCGGTGCAATAAAATACTTTTAAAAACTGTGTTGTGTTTTTATTTCCATTTATTTTCCACCAGGTGAATGGGTAGGGGTACGATGTACCCCATACTCGTTCACATAGGGTGGGGGGCCCCCTTATTAAAGGGGGCTTCCGGATTCCGATAAGCCCCCCGCCCGCAGACCCCGACAACCAACGGCCAGGGTTGTCGGGAAGAGGCCCTGTCCTCATCAACATGGGGGGCCGCAGGTGGCCCCCCTGCCCCAGAGCACCAAACCCCCATGTTGAGGGCATGTGGCCTGGTACGGTTCAGGAGGGAGGGGGGGCCGCTCTCGTCCCCCCCTCTTCCCCTGCGGCCTGCCAGGTTGCGTGCTCGGATAAGGGTCTGGTTTGGATCTTGAGGGGGACCCCCACGCCGTTTTTTTCGGCGTAGGGCTCCCCTTCAAATCCAGACCAGACCCAAGGGCCTGGTATGCTCCTGGAGGGGGAACCCACGCCGTTTTTTTTCTTTAAAAATTGGCGTGGAGTTCCCGCTCAGGATTCATACCAAACGCAGTGCCTGGCATTGGCGGGAATCCGCGTCGGATCCCCGCTCAATACAGTGTTGCGTCTCCTCGCTATTGCAGCGAGCGCGACACGTATCGCCACCCTGCTGCCGAGATCTCGGCACTCCTGTCGCCGAGAATCTCGGCGATGGGAGCGCGATAGAAATACAATATCGGCGGCACCTACTGTACCTTACTGGCTGTGGATGGTCTGCTGGGGCAGCGGCCTCCATAGGAGATAGAAGTGAAGGAAAGATTTTCCAAGGAATATCCTTGCACCAGGTCTATGCAGCTTAAACCTCACTTACCAGGTTAAGGAGCTTGCTTAGTAAGTGGCAGCAGCATATCTACAAAGTGCGGTGTGTGCGGTCATATGAGCGACCAGAATACTGACATTTCAGTCTTTTTAAACAAGCCGTCATCGCTGTTGGACTGACGGTTTGCTGTACCGAGACCCATCTTTGGAACTGGCGAGGTGAGGTGAGGTGAGAAGTCTTCTGATGTCACTTCCGGCGCGACGCCGAAGCGCCCGCCGCCATGATGGAATGGGTCAGTGAGCCTGTAGAGAGCCCAGCAAGAGCGCTGAGAGTGAGAAAAAGGCAAAAAGAAAGGAACATGCCAAATAGTTTAAAGCCTGTTTAAGGCGTGTGATACAGTAAGATATACTCACAATTCCCCTGAGACCATCAGAGTGGGGTCCCTGCATAAAGCTTGTTTAGAGACTGTACAGTCAGGGCTTCCAAACTAGGAGAGGCTGAACCTAGCTGGGGCGAAAAGCGGTGAGAGGTCTGCTACTTGATTGTCAGTCCTAACAGATGAGGAAAAAAAACAAAAGGAGAATGTGGCGGGGGACTCCTCTTCAACACTTATAGCTAATCAGTCCTACCAGGTTGTGGGGATGGAGTCACAAACCAGTGTGTGTGTGCTGCCATGATGCGTCAGGAAAACAGAAATGAACATAAAGTGGAATAATTTATACTATTAATTTATACTATTAAAGCAAGTTTATAACTTTCAGCAGTAGGAGGCAAAGAGAGAGAGCATGAGAGCATAATCTGTCAACTCGTACCTTTTGCTTCAGGTAGTATCCATACTCATTCACATAGGGTGGGGGGGCCAGGATCTGGGGGCCCCCTTATTAAAGGGGGCTCCCGGATTCCAATAAGCCCCCCGCCCGCAGACCCCGACAACCAACGGCTGTCATCAACATGGGGGCAGGGTGCTCTGGGGTGGGGGGGCCGCAGGTCGCCCCCCTGCCCCAGAGCACCAAACCCCCCATGTTGAGGGCATGTGGCCTGGTACGGTTCAGGAGGGAGGGGGGGCCGCTCTCGTCCCCCCCTCTTCCCCTGTGGCCTGTCAGGTTGCGTGCTCGGATAAGGGTCTGGTTTGGATCTTGAGGGGGACCCCCACGCCGTTTTTTCGGCGTAGGGCTCCCCTTCAAATCCAGACCAGACCCAAGGGCCTGGTATGCTCCTGGAGGGGGAACCCACGCCTGTTTTTTCTTTAAAAATTGGCGTGGAGTTCCCGCTCAGGATTCATACCAAACGCAGTGCCTGGTATTGGCGGGAATCCGCGTCGGATCCCCGCCTATCGGCAATGCGTGTCGCTCATCGTGAAAGGAACATTTTTTCCTTTCCCGATGATGAGACAGCTCGGCGCTGGCTCTCGTGACGGAGCTCATAGGGTGTCAATATCGCCGCTAGAAGCGGCGAGATTGACACAATATCGGCGGCACCTACTGTAAGAAGCAACAAAGTGGTAAATAGTGAAGAGGAGACAAAAAAGACAATCTAAGCCATTAATATCACCTTTTTGATAGCCCTTGCAGATCTTCAAGATCATCTCATTCCAGTCGCAGGGAACGATCTCCCTCAAGACACTCGCATTCCAGATGAAGCAGGTCAAGAACCTCATCTCACCACCATAGTAAAAGATCATCCTCCCACAAAACAAGGGATAGCCATCAAACCAGTCCTGCGGCTAATGCCTGCTGGGTATGCGGAGCACAGGCCCTTCCTAATAAATTGGCCTGCCAATCTTGTGCTGACGAAGCCACCAGAGACAAGGAATTGGGTGCAATGGAGGTATCAAATATTATCAGACATTCTGTTAAAGAGTCAATTTTGGAAGCCTCTGCCACAGATCTGGTGAAATTAGCCCAGGCAACACCATCATCAACCTCCTACATTCCGCAAGGATCAGACGAGTCCGTAGCTGAAGAGGATTCTCCAGTATCGTTTGGTTTCGACTTTGCCCTAATAGATCCTTTCACAAGATCAGTAAAATAAGCTATTGGCTGGGAAGAATCTAAAGAAACACCTCGTAAGCTTAGGAAATATTTCCCTAACCTAAAGAGTGACCCTGAAACTTTTCCCTTCATTGACGAACTTGAGGAATTAATTAAGGATGAGTGGGAAAAACCTGACAAAAAGACAAGCCTCAACAATAGGATAGTAAAGCTATATCCTTTAAAAGAGTCAACAGTAAATCCCCTCATCTCAGCTCCTATAGTAGACTCTTCTCTAATGAGATTGGCTATACACGTGACCCTGCCAATAGAGGATGCGGCAACTTTCAGAGACGTTTTGGACAGAAAAATTGACCTTGAACTAAAAAAAGCCTATTCATCGGCAGGAGGTGCCTGCAGGCCAGCTTTTGCCCTAGCTGCGGTAGGCAGAGCAATTACCAGCTGGACATCAAATGTCGAGAAACTACTATTGGAAGCAGCGGATCAGGACAGAATAGTTTCTGCACTTCAAGAGCTTAGTCTGGCAGGGGACTTCGTAGCCGAAGCATCGGTGGACATGATAAGATCATCAGCAAGAGCGATGCTAGCATCAGTTACGTCCAGAAGGGCTCTCTGGCTAAAACGTAAGATCCCTTACGATGGAACAAACTTATTTGGCCCCAAATTAGACCTAGCTATATCAAAGGTCACAGGTGGGAAATCGGGCCTGAATCCATCAGATAGAAGGCCGAAACAGCAAAAGCCTCCTCCTTTTAGAAGAAATCTCCCGGAAAGATACAGGGAAGCAAGATCATATAGACCGTACAAAGAGTTCAAACGAAATTGGAGAAATATCCAATCATCTTATTTGAGAACGCAGAAACCCAAGCTTCCCAATACAGGAGAGCAACAGGAGTTGTTTTGATGGATTGGTCACCCAACCCGTACCAGTGGGAGCCAGGCTCAAACTATTTACACGGGTATGGGCAGACCATATAAAGGACCCATGGACAATATCCACGATCAGAGAAGGCCACAGATGAAGTTTCAAAAGCAGAACCCCCAAAGATCATTTTCAAGTTACCCGGATTCCATCATCCCTACTAAAAAGAAAACTTCTAATCAAATACGTATTGGAGTTAACTCAGAAGCAAGCAGTAGTGGAGGTACCCCAACACCAAAAAACCAAAGGCTTTTATTCCCCTCTCTTTCTCGTAAAGAAAAAGACGGGGGATCTGAGACCGGTTCTAGATCTGAAGAACCTCAACAGGTCAATACGAGTGGAATCCTTCAAAATGGAGAGTCTCCAATCCATACTACTAGTGGTCAATACAAAAGATTGAATGTTATCAATAGATTTATCCGACGCCTATCTCCATATTCCTATACACCAAGACTTCCAAAAGTACCTACGCTTTGCAATAGGACATCAACACTTCCAATTCCGGAGCCTTCCGTTTGGAATATCGATGGCCCCCAGGACGTTTACGAAGGTTCTGCTTCCGATGATAGCATATCTGAGAGAGAAGGGACTCAGAGTCCACCACTATCTCAACGATATCCTCCTTCTGGCCGGCAGCCAGCAGCTATTACTCCAGCATCAAGGAATACTAATATCCGCCTTACAACACTTCGGCTGGATAATAAATTGGAAGAAAAGCAGTCTGGAACCAACCCAGTCAATGATTTTCTTAGGCGCGGAAATCAACACCAATGCCAACACTGTGGGTCTACCTCAAGAAAAAATAGGACAGCTGATACAGAAAATAAAAAAAACTGATGGCGGCGACGCACCTGCAAGCCAGAACATGCCTAAGCATTCTAGGTTCTATGTCCTCCACCTTCCCAATGGTCCAGTGGTCCCAGTGGCATACAAGGACATTCCAGGTTTTGTTTTTGAAGCAATGGAATGGGACATCATTAACCCAACGAATCCTCATCAGCAGATCAGTGAAACAGTCGGCCTGGTGGTGGACACAAGTCAACAACTTAAAACGCCATTGACACATCGTACCCCCTCGGGCGGAAATAGTCACATCAGACGCCAGCCTCCAGGGCTGGGGCGTACATTACCAGGATCTGGCAGTACAGGGTCGCTGGTCCTTCCGTCCCCAGGGAGTAGTCTCGAACATCCTGGAACTCGGCCGCTTTTCAAGCGCTACTAGCGTTCAGACCATTTCTCACAGGGAAGAGTGTTATATTGCGCATGGACAATATGGTAGCAGTGAACTACATCCGCAGACAGGGCGGAACGCAAAGCAACTCTCTTATACAGGAGGTACGCCCTATTCTCGAGTGGGCCCAAGTCTACCTAGAAGATTTGAAGGCGGTATACGTTCCAGTGGCCCAGAACCAGCTTGCGGACGATCTCAGCAGGATATATATCTCAAACAACGAATGGTCGCTGAGTCACCGAGCATTCTCCCTTATAACACGGAAGTGGGGAATTCCCGACATCGATTTGGCAGCAACTCCGATGAACAACAAATGTCCCAGGTTTTTAGCGCGAAGCGCTTATCCAACGGCAGCGGGGGTCGACTGTCTCCTTCACCCTTCGAGGTTCAATCGGGGTTATATATTTCCTCCCATTCCCTTGATAGCCAGGTTCCTGGCCAGACTGAGAAACTTAACGTCTACAGTGATAGCGGTAATACCTTTTTGGCCGAGGAGGCCGTGGTTCACGACCATCCTACAACTGAGTCTAGAAGATCCACTGATTCTTCCAGTGGCACCGGACCTGCCTTCACAAGGCCAATTCCTACACCCAGCACCAGAAAGGCTCCACCTGATGGCTTGGAAGTTGAGAGGGGGAGGCTATTAGATCAAGGCTGTTCCCTAAGAGTAGTGGCTACATTGCAACAGGCCAAAAAAAAATCAACTTACAGCGTTTATAGCAGAATTTGGGAGAGATTCACTGCGTTAGCGCAACAACAGTCGTGGGACCCACTTTCTCCTACGATGGCACATGTTCTTGATTTCCATCCAGGCGAATAGAGGCCTAAGTTCAAGCACCTTAAAAGTCCAAACATCTGCCCTGTCAGCCATGATGAGAATCAAATGAGCATTTAATCCTCTCATAATTCAATTTCAAAGGGCATGTTTAAAGATAAGACCACCAAGAAAGCCGACCGTCCCAACATGGGACCTGTCAATAGTTCTAGAAGCCCTATCAAGACAACCCTTTTTTCCTTTAGAGTCAATATCTTTAGGGGACCTAACACTTAAATTAGCCTTTCTGGTCACAATAACCTCCGCAAAGAGAGTATCCGAATTGCAAGCATTGTCCATGAAAGATTCTCATTTAATTTTCTATCCCGACAGAGTCGTTCTAAGACCGCCCAAACAATTCGTACCGAAGGTAGCATCTGCCTTCCATTTTAATCCAGAGATCAGTCTACCAGCCTTTCTCACTAGCCAGGGGGATCCGCATCCATTGGATATCAAGTCCATTATATCTTCATATCTGGAGGTTACTAACCCATTTAGGAAATCGGAGAGTCTGTTTGTCATACCAAACGTCCCTAAGAAAGGCCAAGCAGCCTCTTCCAGGACAATAGCATCTTGGCTGATTAAAGTCATCAAAAGAGCATATGCAATTCAACTCCTTCCAATACCCAACGACTTAAAGGCTCACTCGACCAGGGCAGTGGCGACATCTTGGGCAGCATATTGTAAAGTGTCATCAGAGACGATATGTAAGGCAGCAACATGGTCTTCTAGAACCACGTTCATGTCCCACTACAAGATAGACCCGGCACGGTTAACGACGGTGAAATTTGGAAGATCGGTCATTGAAGCTAATTCTTCCATATCTTGTGGATAAAAGAAAAAAATATATATATATACGCGTTTTAAAACACCCACCCATGTTGCGAGTTATTTCCCAGTGTGTGTGCTGCCATGATGCGTCAGGAAAACTGAAAATTGTATACTCACCTTTCCGTAATTTTCCTTTCCTGACGCATCTCATGGCAGCACACAGATACCCACCCGTATGAGGTAATATATACTGAGAATGTGGCGGGGGCTCCTCTTCAACACTTATAGCTAATCAGTCCTATCAGGTTGTGGGGGCGGAGTCACAACCCAGTGTGTGTGTGCTGCCATGAGATGCGTCAGGAAAGGAAAATTACGGAAAGGAGAGGATACAATTTTCCGTTTGTTGTTGGCCTGCTAGCAGCACTAGGAGATTAAGGTAAGAAAGTAAGAGTAAAGGCACCCATAAATATGAGAGTAATCTCATCCAGCAGTTCCCCACCCTTGCTCTTTCCATTTCCATTCACTTTCAGTCTGGCATGGCTAAATCAATCATTTTATTTATTTTATTGCATGCAATTGATGTTTAAATCTAAATAGGAAAAACCGGGCTAATGTCAATATAGTGCTCCAAACAGACTTAACCACGTGATATCAGCACAGTAAAACATATATACTGTAAATCAACAAAGCTGCACTACATATGAATTATCAAAAAAAAAAAATGCAAACATAATGAATAGAGTCCACATGAAATGGTGAAAAAATATTTAAGCAATCGCCTTTAAAAGTTAATTCAGAGCTCCAGCACCACAAGTGAAAAAGACTCCTTGTGTGAATCCCACCGCTTCTTATAATAAGGGCGCTTACCAGATCTTTTTGACCTTCTATCTCTAGAAAGGTCAAGCGAGCAATAATCGCAACCATCGTGAGATTTTGTATGCCCCTCTATGGACCTTGGACTGTCTCTCCTCAACTCCAGACCAGCCACCTCAATTCACATGGACGAATGTATAAAGGGAGAGAGATGCTCCAATAGTGTAAAATTGTTTATTAGTTTATTAAGACAATTAAAAGTTGCACTTTCATCTGGCCATAGAGTATTTTTTATTTCGGCCAGCAAAAAAAAAAAAAAAATACATCTACATCCTCCATCCACATAATTAGGATTTTAAAAGTAATTTTCAACATTTCATTTTTTTTAATCTACAGCTCTTATTAAAATAATACCTGGTGATATTGTCATAAATATACTTGTTCAAGAACTTCTTGCTTTCTTGCTTTAGGGTAATAATTCTCTTTCCCTGTCTCCAAATTATGCTCCTGCATTGTCACCTTGTCACATAGGTTTCAGATGGAGGCTAAAGTAGCTGATTCCACACATGTGATACAGGGAGGATCCACTGTTGTAATTTTTCAGGAATGTCATGAGAAATGTCATGCAGCCATCGCTCAAGTGCTTGGATATCGACTTTGGGGTTGAATTACTAAAGGCTGTTAAAATTAAAATTGCAATTTGCAAGGGAATCTTCCCAGTAGCCTAATGAATGTGGTGCAGTTTCCCTTTGCAAATAATACCCAGTCACATGCACATGCTTGCACATGATTGGATGATAGAAGTCAGCAGAGTTTCACCTCATTCACTAAGCTCTGATGAAAATTCCTTTTCAAAGTGAAACTTCCAATAGCTATTGTTCGCTAAATGCATTTGATCCTTCTTTGGGTACTTAAATGATATATAATGATTAGAGTTGAGCGGACACCTGAATGTTCGGGTTCGGCCGAACTTCGGAAAAAAGTTCGGGTTTGGGACCGAACTTTAACCTGAACCCGGACCCGAACCCGAACCCCATTGAAGTCAATGGGGACCCGGACTTCTAAGGACTAAAAAAGCTCTAAAAAGGTAATGGAAAGGGCTAGAGGGCTGCAAATGGCAGCAAAATGTTGTTAAGAGCATGGCAAGTGCTCTGCAAACAAATGTGGATAGGGAAATAACTTAAAATAACATAAAAAAAGATAAAAATAAAAAATAATAATCTTGACCTAGGAGGACGAGGTCCATATGGAGTAGGAGGTTGAGGTGGCGGTGGATGTGGCTGTGTAGGTGGAAGCGGCGGTGGAGGAGGACGAGGTAGCCAACACTGATTCAAAAATACAACAATGGCTGGGTAAGGCCGGTGATGTGTTGAATTCTGTCCCCCGTCAAATAGTGTCCACCCTGTACTGCGCTTGCTCAGTATGTAGGACAAGGGGATTTCGAAAATCTCCCAAGACGAACGGCGCCTGCGTGGTGAGTTCAGGTGAAGGCCACACCATCCGTGGTTCAAGCCGAGCCAAGTGAGGCCGTGCCCGAAGCGTGGCGATCGAACCAAGCCCGTGAGGGGCCCTGTTACTATGTGCTACCGTATGTCCACTTGGATGGTGGGGCTTGAACCTGCACTCACAGCGCAGGCGCCGTTCATCTTCGGAGATTTTGTGAATCTCCTTGTCCTCTGTACTGCGCAAGCGCTGCACCTTCGCAGTATGGGCCGGACACAATCCGATGGCCGGACAGTTTTTGTCACAACACCGGTATACATGTCTATTCTGCACAAGGTACGGACAAGTCCTGTGGGATCCATGCCTGGTTCATTTTAATGAACGTGAGCTTGTCCACATTGGCTCTGGACAGGCGGCTGCGCTTGTCTGTGATAACGCCCCCTGCCGTGCTAAATACACGTTCAGATAATACACTGGCTGCAGGGCAGGCCAGCACCTCCAAGGCATAAAGGGCAAGCTCAGGCCATGTGCCCAATTTGGAGACCCAGAAGTTAAAGGGGGCAGACCCGTCATCCAGTACGTGTAGGCCTGTGGACACATACTGCTCAACCATGTTGGTGAAATGCTGCCTCCTGCTAAGACGTTCCATCTCAGCTGGTGGTGCTGGTTGTTGTGGCGTGCTGACAAAGCTTTTCCACATTTCAGCCATGCTAACCCTGCCTTCTGAGGTGCTGCCGTGCCCCGGCTGCGTTGGCGACCTCTTCCTCCTCCTCTGCCTTCGCCTTGTGCTTCCACCGTACGCCCGCTGTCAGGTGGGAATGCCACCAGCAGCGCGTCTACCAGCGTGTGCTTGTACTCGCGCATCTTACGATCCCGCTCCAGTGAGGGAATTAAGGACGGTACGTTGTCCTTGTAACGGGGATCCAGCAGGGTGGCCACCCAGTAATCAGCACCAGTTAAAATGTGGGCAACTCGGCGGTCATTGCGGAAACACTGCAGCATGTAATCGCTCATGTGCGCCAGGCTGCCCAGAGGCAAAGAAAAGCTGTCCTCTGTGGGAGGTGTATCGTCTGTGTCCTCTGTATCCCCCCAGCCACGCACCAGTGATGGCCACGAGCTGGTCTGGGTGCCACCCTGCTGTGAAAATGGCTCCTCCTCCTCCTCCTCCTCCTCCATCTCCTCCTCCACCTCGTCATCCTCCAGAACTGTGCCCTTTCTGCCGGACAATTGTGTACCTGGCGTTTGTTGGTGCAGGAACCCACCCTCGTAGCCACTTGTGAAAGACTGCCCTGAAAGCCTTTGAAATGATCCCGCTTCCTCCTCCTCCTCCTCATCCTCCTGTGCCACATCCTCTTCCATCATCGCCCGAAGCGTTTTTTCAAGGAGGCATAGAACTGGGATAGTAACGCTAAGAACGGCGTCATTGGCACTGGACATGTTGGTGGAGTACTCGAAACAGCGCAACAAGGCACACAGGTCTCGCATGGAGGCCCAGTTATTGGTGGTGAAGTGGTGCTGTTCCGCAGAGCGACTCACGCGTGATTTCTGCAGCTGAAACTCCACTATCGCCTGCTACTGCTCACACAGTCTGGCCAGCATGTGCAAGTTGGAGTTCCACCTTGTGGGCACGTCACATATGAGGCGGTGAG
The DNA here is from genome assembly GCA_029206835.1 of Rana muscosa. NCBI lineage: Eukaryota > Metazoa > Chordata > Amphibia > Anura > Ranidae > Rana > Rana muscosa. The sequence continues at coordinate 103,321,345 of CM055122.1, read as the reverse complement.
CGGGAAGGCCGAAGTTACGCTGCAGCGCTGACAGGCGAGCAGCAGCAGGGTGAGAACACCGAAAGTGCGCACACACAGCCCGCACTTTCTGCAGCAGCTCTGGCATATTGGGGTAATTTTTAAGGAACCTCTGGACCACCAAGTTCAGCACATGCGCCAGGCAAGGGATGTGCGTCAAACCGGCTAGGCCCAGAGCTGCTACGAGATTTCGCCCATTATCGCACACCACCAGGCCGGGCTTGAGGCTCACTGACAGCAACCACTCATTGGTCTGTTGTTCCATGTCCCTCCACAACTCCTGCGCAGTGTGGGGTTTTTCCCCCAAACAGGAAAGTTTTAAAACTGCCTGCTGTCGTTTACCCCTGGCTGTGCTGAAGTTGGTGGTGAAGGTGTTACGCTGACCGGATGAGGAGGCGGTAGAGGATGAGGAAGCGGAGTAGGAGGAGTTAGCAACAGGAGGCAAACTGAAGCGCCCTGCAATCCTCGGTGGTGGAAGGACTAGCGCCAAACTGCTATCTGCCTCAGGCCCAGCCGCCACTGCATTTACCCAGTGTGCTGTTAGGGAGATATAACGTCCCTGACCGTGCTTACTGGTCCATGCATCCGTAGTTAGGTGGACCTTGCCACAGATGGCATTGCGCAGTGCACACCTGATTTTGTCCCCCACTTGGTTGTGCATGGAAGGGATGGCTCGCCTGGAAAAATAGTGGCGGCTGGGCACGACGTACTGTGGGACAGCCAATGCCATCAGGCTTTTAAAACTCTGCGTCTCCACCAGACGGAATGACAGCATTTCAAAGGCCAGGAGTTTTGAAATGTTGGCATTCAGGGCCAGGGATCGCGGGTGGCTAGGGGGGTACTTCCTCTTCCGCTCCAATGTTTGGGAGATAGAGAGCTGAACGCTTCCATGGGACATTGTGGAGATGGTTGGTGACCCAGGTGGTAGTGTTTCTGGCAGATCCTCTGTTTGCGGGGTGGCAGGTGCCACTGTCACTACAGAGGTGGATGAAGAGGCCGAGACTGCAGCAGAAGAGGAAGCAGGAGGAGCCAGAGACCTTTCTTGGTTTTTGAGGTGTCTACTCCACTGCAGCTCGTGCTTTGCACTTAGATGCCTGGTCATGCAGGTTGTGCTCAGGCTGAGAACGTTTATGCCTCGCTTCAGGCTCTGATTGCACAGCGTGCAAACCACTCGTGTCTTGTCATCAGCACATTGTGTGAAGAACTGCCAGGCTTTGGTGTGCTCGGTCCCTTGCTGCGTTGGGCAGTAGCAGACATACTGTCTAGCTGACAGACGCTCCGCTTTTGCACCCTGCTCCCTCTTCTGCTGTGCTGGTGGCTCTGTGCGACCACCGCCTCTTCCTCCAAACTACACTGGTCACCTGCATAACGTTGATTCCATGTGGGGTCGAGGACCTCATCATCCTCCACATCATCTTCCACCCAGTCTTCACCCCTGCCCTCCTTGTCTGTCTGCACAATTGCGAAAGCAGCAGCAGTTGGCACCTGTGTTTCGTCATCATCCGAGACGTACTGCGATGGTCCTCCCATGTACTCATCATGAAACATAAGTGGTTGGGCATCGGTGCACTCAATCTCTTCCACTTCTGGGGCAGGGCTAGGTGGATGGCCCTGGGAAACCCTGCTAACAGAGTCATCGAAAAGCAGAAGAGACTGCTGCATGATTTGGGGCTCAGACTGCTTGGCTGATTTGCAAGGGGGTGAGGTGAAAGACTGATGGACATGGGTTTCAGGTGCCAACTCTGTTCTTTCATCAGAAGAGTGGGTGGGAGACAATGTGAAGGAACCCGAGGCACTGTCAGCAACCCAATCTACTATCGCCTGTACTTGTCCTGGCCTAAACATTCGTACAGCCTCATTAGGCGCGACAAAATACCGCCGCAGGCTCGGTCGCCTACTCGCACCTGAGGAAGGTGTTTCACTTGTGCGTGTATCTGGCACAGATCCACCACGTCCTCTCCCTGCAACAGGAGCTCCACCAGCAGCACCACGACCGGGGCCACCACATCCCTTTGACCTTCTCCTCATATTTTAAAAATTTAGGATCTTGCCCTAAATGGGTGTTTTTGGAAGCGCAGAACACAACCAAAGTACGTAACCGCTGAATCGCACAGCTACAGAACTGCAGAAAATGCTATTCAAAAAAAATTTAGTTTTTTTAGTATAGCACAGTAGGAGAAAACTATATAGAAATTGTTTATTTCACACACCTCAAAATATGTATAACACACTGCAAACTTTTTTTGTGCCCCTAAACGGCGTTTTTTGTAGGAGCAGAACACACCCACAGTACGTAACCGCTGAATCGCACAGCTACAGAACTGCAGAAAATGCTATTCAAAAAAAATGTTGTTTTTTTAGTATAGCACAGTAGGAGAAAACTATATAGAAATTGTTTATTTCACACACCTCAAAATATGTATAACACACTGCAAACTTTATTTTGTGCCCCTAAACGGCGTTTTTTGGAAGAGCAGAACACACCCACAGTACGTAACCGCTGAAACGCACAGCTACAGAACTGCAGAAAATGCTATTCAAAAAAAATGTTGTTTTTTTAGTATAGCACAGTAGGAGAAAACTATATAGAAATTGTTTATTTCACACACCTCAAAATATGTATAACACACTGCAAACTTTTTTTTGTGCCCCTAAACGGCGTTTTTTGGAAGAGGAGAACACACCCACAGTACGTAACCGCTGAATCGCACAGCTACAGAACTGCAGAAAATGCTATTAAAAAAAATGTTGTTTTTTTAGTATAGCAACGTAGGAGAAAACTATAAAGAAATTGTTTATTTCACACACCTCAAAATATGTATAACACACTGCAAACTTTTTTTTGTGCCACTAAACGGCGTTTTTTGGAAGAGCAGAACACACCCACAGTACGTAACCGCTGAATCGCACAGCTACAGAACTGCAGAAAATGCTATTCAAAAAAAATGTTGTTTTTTTAGTATAGCACAGTAGGAGAAAACTATATAGAAATTGTTTATTTCACACACCTCAAAATATGTATAACACACTGCAAACTTTTTTTTGTGCCACTAAACAGCGTTTTTTGGAAGAGCAGAACACACCCACAGTACGTAACCGCTGAATCGCACAGCTACAGAACTGCAGAAAATGCTATTCAAAAAAAATGTTGTTTTTTTAGTATAGCACAGTAGGAGAAAACTATATAGAAATTGTTTATTTCACACACCTCAAAATATGTATAACACACTGCAAACTTTATTTTGTGCCCCTAAACGGCGTTTTTTGGAAGAGCAGAACACACCCACAGTACGTAACCGCTGAAACGCACAGCTACAGAACTGCAGAAAATGCTATTCAAAAAAAATGTTGTTTTTTTAGTATAGCACAGTAGGAGAAAACTATATAGAAATTGTTTATTTCACACACCTCAAAATATGTATAACACACTGCAAACTATTTTTTGTGCCCCTAAACGGCGTTTTTTGGAAGAGCAGAACACACCCACAGTACGTAACAGCTGAATCGCACAGCTACAGAACTGCAGAAAATGCTATTAAAAAAAATGTTGTTTTTTTAGTATAGCAACGTAGGAGAAAACTATAAAGAAATTGTTTATTTCACACACCTCAAAATATGTATAACACACTGCAAACTTTTTTTTGTGCCACTAAACGGCATTTTTTGGAAGAGCAGAACACACCCACAGTACGTAACCGCTGAATCGCACAGCTACAGAACTGCAGAAAATGCTATTCAAAAAAAATTTTGTTTTTTTAGTATAGCACAGTAGGAGAAAACTATATAGAAATTGTTTATTTCACACACCTCAAAATATGTATAACACACTGCAAACTTTTTTTTGTGCCACTAAACTGCGTTTTTTGGAAGAGCAGAACACACCCACAGTACGTAACCGCTGAATCGCACAGCTACAGAACTGCAGAAAATGCTATTCAAAAAAAATGTTGTTTTTTTAGTATAGCACAGTAGGAGAAAACTATATAGAAATTGTTTATTTCACACACCTCAAAATATGTATAACACACTGCAAACTTTTTTTTGTGCCCCTAAACGGCGTTTTTTGGAAGAGCAGAACACACCCACAGTACGTAACTGCTGAATCGCACAGCTACAGAACTGCAGAAAATGCTATTCAAAAAAAATGTTGTTTTTTTAGTATAGCACAGTAGGAGAAAACTATATAGAAATTGTTTATTTTACACACCTCAAAATATGTATAACACACTGCAAACTTTATTTTGTGCCCCTAAACTGCGTTTTTTGGAAGAGCAGAACACACCCACAGTACGTAACCGCTGAATCGCACAGCTACAGAACTGCAGAAAATGCTATTCAAAAAAAATGTTTTTTTTTTAGTTTAGCACAGTAGGAGAAAACTATATAGAAATTGTTTATTTCACACACCTCAAAATATGTATAATACACTGCAAACTTTTTTTGTGCCACTAAACGACGTTTTTTGGAAGAGCAGGACACACCCACAGTACGTAACCGCTGAATCGCACAGCTACAGAACTGCAGAAAATGCTATTCAAAAAAAATGTTGTTTTTTTAGTATAGCACAGTAGGAGAAAACTATATAGAAATTGTTTATTTCACACACCTCAAAATATGTATAACACACTGCAAACTTTATTTTGTGCCCCTAAACTGCGTTTTTTGGAAGAGCAGAACACACCCACAGTACGTAACCGCTGAATCGCACAGCTACAGAACTGCAGAAAATGCTATTCAAAAAAAATTTTGTTTTTTTAGTATAGCAACGTAGGAGAAAACTATAAAGAAATTGTTTATTTCACACACCTCAAAATATGTATAACACACTGCAAACTTTTTTTTGTGCCACTAAACGGCGTTTTTTGGAAGAGCAGAACACACCCACAGTACGTAACCGCTGAATCGCACAGCTACAGAACTGCAGAAAATGCTATTCAAAAAAAATTTTGTTTTTTTAGTATAGCACAGTAGGAGAAAACTATATAGAAATTGTTTATTTCACACACCTCAAAATATGTATAACACACTGCAAACTTTTTTTTTGTGCCACTAAACGGCGTTTTTTGGAAGAGCAGAACACACCCACAGTACGTAACCGCTGAATCGCACAGCTACAGAACTGCAGAAAATGCTATTCAAAAAAAATGTTGTTTTTTTAGTATAGCACAGTAGGAGAAAACTATATAGAAATTGTTTATTTCACACACCTCAAAATATGTATAACACACTGCAAACTTTATTTTGTGCCCCTAAACTGCGTTTTTTGGAAGAGCAGAACACACCCACAGTACGTAACCGCTGAATCGCACAGCTACAGAACTGCAGAAAATGCTATTCAAAAAAAATTTAGTTTTTTTAGTATAGCACAGTAGGAGAAAACTATATAGAAATTGTTTATTTCACACACCTCAAAATATGTATAACACACTGCAAACTTTTTTTTTGTGCCCCTAAACGGCGTTTTTTGGAAGAGCAGAACACACCCACAGTACGTAACTGCTGAATCGCACAGCTACAGAACTGCAGAAAATGCTATTCAAAAAAAATGTTGTTTTTTTAGTATAGCACAGTAGGAGAAAACTATATAGAAATTGTTTATTTCACACACCTCAAAATATGTATAACACACTGCAAACTTTATTTTGTGCCCCTAAACTGCGTTTTTTGGAAGAGCAGAACACACCCACAGTACGTAACCGCTGAATCGCACAGCTACAGAACTGCAGAAAATGCTATTAAAAAAAAATTTTGTTTTTTTAGTATAGCACAGTAGGAGAAAACTATATAGAAATTGTTTATTTCACACACCTCAAAATATGTATAATACACTGCAACCTTTTTTTTGTGCCCCTAAACGACGTTTTTTGGAAGAGCAGGACACACCCACAGTACGTAACCGCTGAATCGCACAGCTACAGAACTGCAGAAAATGCTATTCAAAAAAAATTTTGTTTTTTTAGTATAGCAACGTAGGAGAAAACTATAAAGAAATTGTTTATTTCACACACCTCAAAATATGTATAACACACTGCAAACTTTATTTTGTGCCCCTAAACTGCGTTTTTTGGAAGAGCAGAACACACCCACAGTACGTAACCGCTGAATCGCACAGCTACAGAACTGCAGAAAATGCTATTCAAAAAAAATTTTGTTTTTTTAGTATAGCAACGTAGGAGAAAACTATAAAGAAATTGTTTATTTCACACACCTCAAAATATGTATAACACACTGCAAACTTTTTTTTGTGCCACTAAACGGCGTTTTTTGGAAGAGCAGAACACACCCACAGTACGTAACCGCTGAATCGCACAGCTACAGAACTGCAGAAAATGCTATTCAAAAAAAATTTTGTTTTTTTAGTATAGCACAGTAGGAGAAAACTATATAGAAATTGTTTATTTCACACACCTCAAAATATGTATAACACACTGCAAACTTTTTTTTTGTGCCACTAAACGGCGTTTTTTGGAAGAGCAGAACACACCCACAGTACGTAACCGCTGAATCGCACAGCTACAGAACTGCAGAAAATGCTATTAAAAAAAAATGTTGTTTTTTTAGTATAGCACAGTAGGAGAAAACTATATAGAAATTGTTTATTTCACACACCTCAAAATATGTATAACACACTGCAAACTTTATTTTGTGCCCCTAAACTGCGTTTTTTGGAAGAGCAGAACACACCCACAGTACGTAACCGCTGAATCGCACAGCTACAGGACTGCAGAAAATGCTATTCAAAAAAAAATTGTTTTTTTAGTATAGCACAGTAGGAGAAAACTATATAGAAATTGTTAATTTCACACACCTCAAAATATGTATAACACACTGCAAACTTTATTTTGTGCCCCTAAACTGCGTTTTTTGGAAGAGCAGAACACACCCACAGTACGTAACCGCTGAATCGCACAGCTACAGAACTGCAGAAAATGCCATTCAAAAAAAAATTTGTTTTTTTAGTATAGCAACGTAGGAGAAAACTATAAAGAAATTGTTTATTTCACACACCTCAAAATATGTATAACACACTGCAAACTTTTTTTTGTGCCACTAAGCGGCGTTTTTTGGAAGAGCAGAACACACCCACAGTACGTAACCGCTGAATCGCACAGCTACAGAACTGCAGAAAATGCTATTCAAAAAAAATGTTGTTTTTTTAGTATAGCACAGTAGGAGAAAACTATATAGAAATTGTTTATTTCACACACCTCAAAATATGTATAACACACTGCAAACTTTTTTTTGTGCCACTAAACGGCGTTTTTTGGAAGAGCAGAACACACCCACAGTACGTAACCGCTGAATCGCACAGCTACAGAACTGCAGAAAATGCTATTAAAAAAAAATGTTTTTTTTTTAGTATAGCACAGTAGGAGAAAACTATATAGAAATTGTTTATTTCACACACCTCAAAATATGTATAACACACTGCAAACTTTTTTTTGTGCCCCTAAACGGTGTTTTTTGGAAGAGCAGAACACACCCACAGTACGTAACCGCTGAATCGCACAGCTACAGAACTGCAGAAAATGCTATTCAAAAAATTTTAGTTTTTTTAGTATAGCACAGTAGGAGAAACTATATAGAAATTGTTTATTTCACACACCTCAAAATATGTATAACACACTGCAAACTTTATTTTGTGCCCCTAAACGGCGTTTTTTGGAAGAGCAGAACACACCCACAGTACGTAACCGCTGAATCGCACAGCTACAGAACTGCAGAAAATGCTATTAAAAAAAATGTTGTTTTTTTAGTATAGCACAGTAGGAGAAAACTATATAGAAATTGTTTATTTCACACACCTCAAAATATGTATAACACACTGCAAACTTTTTTTTGTGCCCCTAAACGGCGTTTTTTGGAAGAGCAGAACACACCCACAGTACGTAACCGCTGAATCGCACAGCTACAGAACTGCAGAAAATGCTATTCAAAAAAAATGTTGTTTTTTTAGTATAGCACAGTAGGAGAAAACTATATGGAAATTGTTTATTTCACACACCTCAAAATATGTATAACACACTGCAAACTTTATTTTGTGCCCCTAAACGGCGTTTTTTGGAAGAGCAGAACACACCCACAGTACGTAACCGCTGAATCGCACAGCTACAGAACTGCAGAAAATGCTATTAAAAAAAAATGTTGTTTTTTTAGTATAGCAACGTAGGAGAAAACTATAAAGAAATTGTTTATTTCACACACCTCAAAATATGTATAACACACTGCAAACTTTTTTTTGCGCCACTAAACGGCGTTTTTTGGAAGAGCAGAACACACCCACAGTACGTAACCGCTGAATCGCACAGCTACAGAACTGCAGAAAATGCTATTCAAAAAAAAATTGTTTTTTTAGTATAGCACAGTAGGAGAAAACTATATAGAAATTGTTAATTTCACACACCTCAAAATATGTATAACACACTGCAAACTTTATTTTGTGCCCCTAAACTGCGTTTTTTGGAAGAGCAGAACACACCCACAGTACGTAACCGCTGAATCGCACAGCTACAGAACTGCAGAAAATGCCATTCAAAAAAAAATTTGTTTTTTTAGTATAGCAACGTAGGAGAAAACTATAAAGAAATTGTTTATTTCACACACCTCAAAATATGTATAACACACTGCAAACTTTTTTTTGTGCCACTAAACGGCGTTTTTTGGAAGAGCAGAACACACCCACAGTACGTAACCGCTGAATCGCACAGCTACAGAACTGCAGAAAATGCTATTCAAAAAAAATGTTGTTTTTTTAGTATAGCACAGTAGGAGAAAACTATATAGAAATTGTTTATTTCACACACCTCAAAATATGTATAACACACTGCAAACTTTTTTTTGTGCCACTAAACGGCGTTTTTTGGAAGAGCAGAACACACCCACAGTACGTAACCGCTGAATCGCACAGCTACAGAACTGCAGAAAATGCTATTAAAAAAAAATGTTTTTTTTTTAGTATAGCACAGTAGGAGAAAACTATATAGAAATTGTTTATTTCACACACCTCAAAATATGTATAACACACTGCAAACTTTTTTTTGTGCCCCTAAACGGTGTTTTTTGGAAGAGCAGAACACACCCACAGTACGTAACCGCTGAATCGCACAGCTACAGAACTGCAGAAAATGCTATTCAAAAAATTTTAGTTTTTTTAGTATAGCACAGTAGGAGAAACTATATAGAAATTGTTTATTTCACACACCTCAAAATATGTATAACACACTGCAAACTTTATTTTGTGCCCCTAAACGGCGTTTTTTGGAAGAGCAGAACACACCCACAGTACGTAACCGCTGAATCGCACAGCTACAGAACTGCAGAAAATGCTATTAAAAAAAATGTTGTTTTTTTAGTATAGCACAGTAGGAGAAAACTATATAGAAATTGTTTATTTCACACACCTCAAAATATGTATAACACACTGCAAACTTTTTTTTGTGCCCCTAAACGGCGTTTTTTGGAAGAGCAGAACACACCCACAGTACGTAACCGCTGAATCGCACAGCTACAGAACTGCAGAAAATGCTATTCAAAAAAAATGTTGTTTTTTTAGTATAGCACAGTAGGAGAAAACTATATGGAAATTGTTTATTTCACACACCTCAAAATATGTATAACACACTGCAAACTTTATTTTGTGCCCCTAAACGGCGTTTTTTGGAAGAGCAGAACACACCCACAGTACGTAACCGCTGAATCGCACAGCTACAGAACTGCAGAAAATGCTATTAAAAAAAAATGTTGTTTTTTTAGTATAGCAACGTAGGAGAAAACTATATAGAAATTGTTTATTTCACACACCTCAAAATATGTATAACACACTGCAAACTTTTTTTTGTGCCCCTAAACGGTGTTTTTTGCAAGCGTACATTAAAGTGCAAATTTTTTTTTTTTTGCCCTAAACGGGTCTTTTTTTGCACGAGCAAAATAAAATGCTTTTTTTTTTTTTTTTTTTTGCCCTATGGGTCTTTTGGAAAAGAGAACAATAAAGTGCCTTTTTTTTTCCCCCTAAAAGTTAGATTTTCTCTGACACTGGGCTCATGGCAGTGTAAAAAGACTGCACTGCAACACAAATAGGTAAACCTATGCAGATCGCTGATTTTAATCTCTGAATCTGGACTCCTATATAATATTCTCTCTCCCTGAAAGCACCAACACAGGAACCTGGCCCTACACTACACTATCTCTCTATCTTTCCCCTCAGATTGTAGAATCAGGACTACCTCATCTATCTTTCTATCTCTCCCTAAAAGCAGCAGCAGCAGACTAGATCCTCTCCCTATCTATTCTGAAGCAGAGTGACATGTGTGCTGTGTGCCTCTAGCTTATATAGAAGCTGGGTCACATGTTGCACTGACCAATCACAGCCATGCCATTAGTAGGCATGGCTATGATGGCCTCTAAGGGCACACCAGCTAATCAAAAGGTGATTGGCTGGCCCCTGAAGCATTTCTAAATGCGTTATTAGATTGCCGAACCCGAACCCGAACCCGGACTTTTGGGCAAAGTCCGGGTTCGGGTTCGGGAAAAAGCTAAAGTTCGGTACGGACCCGAACTTTACAGTTCGGGTTCGCTCAACACTAATAATGATATTATAGGTAAGTGAAGTAGTATAACTATAACTGTTGGCAAAATATTCCAATACACACTGTTAAAATTGAATTGTTCCCATTCACAAAAGGTATGTTCTTTGTGCTTGGTTGCTTTCCATTTTTTAATTATTGAGCCTGACATCACCAGCCCACCTCTCCATCTCAGCCAATCAGAGGATTTGTATTCATTCACAAAATACAAAGCTGCCTATCAATGGCTGAACACTGCTGAGACAGATGCTATTTTGTCCGGGTGTGAGATGGGAACTCCTGTGCTGCCTGTGATATAGATCAAGGGATCAAGGCATCTTATTAAAAGAGGCAAGCAAATCAATCAATGCAAATGTATATTTTACTCAAATTCCGCTGAAGTGTATACTGTGACTCAAGAAATATGCTCCAATCGTTTTTGAAAAGAGCTACAATTGTTTTTCATTGGATCTTAAAGTCCAGACTGTCATCTAAGGTGGTTGTGGTAGTTGCAGTGGTAGGCTGGCAGCGCATGTATGAGTGGGGTAGTGAGTAGGGTAGATAAATTAGAGTGAGTATATTATAAAGTATTCTTGCATAGTTAAAATAAAACTTATGTTTAAATTTTCAGATTCTGTCAACAATGAGTGGGTCTCTTTGAAAAATCTTTTTGGCATTGGTAAAAGCAGATTCCCTCAAAGGTGGCTTTTGTGACACCAAAGGCTGCTTGCTGGAAGCTTTGGCCTATGAACTCTACTCCCTGTGATATCTGGGTCCTAACATATTTCATTTAGGGTTGAGAATGCAATTTGTCAACCTTTGCACGAGGAAGAGGAATAAATGCATAAGTGGTGGTTGGTTAACATTGTGTCAGCAATGTCATTTCACAAGCTTTTGGCATAGTGATCAGCCACAAGTAAAACAGCGTTTCTTATCATTATTGCTGCTGCAAGATAGGGCTTAAACCCCAACTAAATCATTTAAAAACATTTGATGAATCAAAGCAAAAGTTATGCACAGTATTACAGTTAGACATGTGCAATTTGTTTTGGTCTGAAAAGCTGGTTGTTAAAAAGGGGACCGGGAAGCCGACTCATCAACATGGGGACAAGGTGCCCAAAGCACCCCCTTATGTTGAGGGCATGTGGCCTGGTATCGTTCAGGAGGGGGGGACGCTCTCTCCTCTCCCCCTTCTCTTGCCTGCTGGGCTGCATGCTCGAATAAGGGTCTGGTATGGATTTTTATGAGGGATTCCACGCCCCTTTTTTTTTACATTTTGGCATAGGTCCCTCTTTTAAATCCATACAAGAACTGAAGGGCCTGGTATAGATTGTGGGGGGGATCCTACACTGCTCTTTTATAGAATTTTATTTTGCCGGCATTCTTTTGTTTACAGTTTACCGATGAGTCATCGGTTGTTAAGGATGCAACACCCGGCTTCCCGGCCCACTTCTAAACAACCAGCTATTCTTCACACAGAGTTCGAATTGGTCGATCGTTTTTCGACTGATCCGAATTCTAATTGTTCTGAAAATTTGGAATTAGTTGAATGAAACAAAACAAATTCCGAAACGAATCAACAAAACAAAATTAGTAATATAACAAATCTATCAGAAACAAAACAACATTTTTTTTTCCGTTCTGCAAAAGTCCTAATTACAATTAGACAATTTGTTTTCTTTAGAAAGCAAATAAATTCAGAGTAGATATGCCTGGGCCCTGTCAGCATGCTACACCCAAGGACCACTGCTCTTTATTTAGAAGCATTGATCTCTCTACAGAGAGCAGACATGCCTTCTACTGTGTCAGAGCTAGAGCTCTTTGATCTACAGGGAACTACAGTTTTGCTGTTTGCAGAACTAAAGTTCTGAATCAGCATGGGGTGTGCCAAACCTCTGCAGAGACACAACTATTTTCATGTAGATTCAGTTTGTAAGATTTTGTATACCTTTTGTTTTGATGCACAGGGAATGTATTTAGCTGATATAAACTAAAGTCTATTTGTGCTTTAAAGTTTTAAAGCCCAACTCCAAGAAAAGTACAAAAACTCCCTCACAGTGTGGGGTCAGCCCTACTGCAAGGGTTAAATGCTAATTTCTGTCCAGGAGGCAGGAAAAGCACCTTTACCCACAATACTCTACCCCCGCCAGCAAACAGAACTTCCCTACACTCTGGCAGTGGATTTTCCCGCCATGTCCACATGTCCAATGCAGGGCTATAGGGCACCATTTTTGATGATGTCAGAGGACCTTAGACCACTGGAGTGCAGGGAAAAAGAGGCTGCAGGTTCTGGTCTTGAAGTGTGGAGGAATCTTTGAGAGCAGAGGATCAGGTAAGTAAAACTGCTTTAACCGGTCCCCTAAACAGGTCACCATATACTTATTGATTTTGTATATGCTTGTGTGTTTAATAGTTTTCTACTATTCCACTATTTTTATTTTATTCATTATTTCATACCATAAAATTAAACTAATTTATGAAGACTTCACTATTTGCACATTAAACAGGTATATCCACTTTTTAGTGACTATTGCATAAATTAACCTTGTGTACCAATATATTGTAATGATTTATGGATTTCTCCATTCTATTTGACTACAGTCTCCATTTTTGACAGGCAGTTGTGGGCTCTATGATTACTATAATAATCATTCCCCACAATGTTTATGGTTCTTTAGTGATTAAAATGACTTTAATGGTTCTGTTCACATTTTGTGTACTTAGCTGAACATATATAATAAAACACTATTGCTATGCCTAGGTGTTTATTCTGTGTTTTGGGTTTTCCCCTTGTAAAGTGAACCTGTTATTTTTTCTAGCATAAGCTAAATACCAATTATGGCCTAAATGCCAATAATTGGTATTATACCTATACCTCTTTTCCAGGGACACTGTTCTGAGAATGATTGGGGTCCCCGCTTCAGTAATGTACTTGGAGTATAACTTTTTTTATATTTGAAAGAGAAAAACAATTAAAAATGTGAAAAAAAATAAAAAATAAACTTGCTTTTTAGCTTGGAGTCTCAGAATGCAGAAACAAGCTAAGATTAAGAGCACTGCAAACTAAGCTTGGGGAAAAGTCAACTTTCTGAACTTCATCTTATTAACTAAAGTGTATTCAAGCAGAGGCTTCCTTAACACACTACCTGCTGTTGTGCCTGTGGGCCTAGACTCTAAAAAAAATACTCTTCTGCAGTAATGAACCTGAACAGCTGGTTCTTTTTTTTATTACTCTGTGCGAGTTTTAGTCTTTTGGGTAAGACTTGTCCTCACTGCTAGCTTTACGCAGTTTGAATGGCATGCCAGCAGTTGTTAACCTTGGGCAAGTAACAGTGTTATTAATAATTATGATAATTATTATAATAAAATAACTTGGTTTGTTTCCATGTCAATCCACAGCTAAAAAGCAATTAATGCTTATACCCTGAGAATTTACTCAGTAGCTGTACGCGCAGGGATTTTTCTGTACGTACAATATAAGCTGCGAAAAAAAAAATTGCTTTTCGGTACACAACCGAATTCTAAACAGCAGCTTATTAAAATGCACTGGGCAAGCAAGTGAGCTCTAAATTATGATGATTTTATTTACATTGTCATGTTCCATTTGTGTAAGTAATCATGTTTCAAGCAGCAAAGCCAAAACAGCATCTTGAAAATGGTAAATCTATACTTAAAATTAAAGGCTAAGGCTGAGAACAGATATTGTGTTACTTGTAGCCTAAAGCATTCCTGACTCGCTGGATAACATATAAACCATTATTGTTCTAAAACACAGCCAGCAATGCTCCCTCCCAGCAGTAATAAATAGACTGTCTGTGGTGTGAGCCTTGCATGAAATAACAGTTTAGTTGCTCTTAAAAAAAAAATGTACTCTTATATATACTGTATACAGTATATAATACAATTTAATAAAATTTAGAATGGGATATTGCCAAACGAAAGAGCTAATTCAGCTAATGACAAAGACCTCCAGTTTTGATCAGAGTTAGATGATTAACAGAGAGCCCATAATTCTAGATAAATATCTTTGGAACAAACTCACAGAACATGAAGTGTTTTCTCCAGTAGCATAGTTGGCACAGAACACTTCCCTAGAATGTTGTAACTAACACAATGACTGCACACATTCATTTAAATCACTGGCCTGATGGTTTCCAACATATTTTTCTCACACTATTTTCCTTTTCAGATTTGGACTGCTTGCAGCCATTCTATTTTTTATTTTTTATTTATTTACTCACTCTCTCCAATGTTCTTGAAAAGAATTACGTTTTGTTCATCTTTTCTATTTCATTTTCAGTGTAACATCTCTAAATTAAATAGGAATTACAGTGCATGGCAATCACATTTTCCATAGACTTTTTTTTAGTATCTCTTCCAAATTAACATAGTAATTGTTAAGGCAATATGGTGTAAGTGCCCACTGCAGTGAATACTTGAAGCTAAACCTAAAGCTGAATTCTGGGCACATTTTTTTTCCCATGCAGTGGGGCTGTGTCCACACTACATGAGTTAACTGCTCATGTTTGTCTAACAGATTGGAGAGCAGAGATATACTTACCTAATCCTCTGATCCTCCCAACACAAGACCAGTCTTTGCAGCTCTTGTCCCACCCCCCCCCCACCCCACACAGTCAAGTGGTCTTGTGCAGTGGACTGTTCCTGATGTCATTCTGCCCATAGACTTACTCTGGAAGTGAAGACGTCCGGATCAGTGCACCGCTGAATCATGGGGGAGCACTGGAGCCAAGGATCGGGTGAGTATGCAGCTTTCTGCTTGCCCCTTGACAAAACGAGCAGTTAACCCATGCAGCACAGGCACTGCATGTGAAAAAAAATGCTCAGAGTTTAGCTTTGATGTAAACAGCTAAATATACCACTGATAGATTATTTTTTTTTTAGTTTTGTAAATCTGTGAAAAGATAAACCCTTTGTCAAGTGTTTGCTGTTTGTGATCCATTGAGAAGACTTTTCTTTATTTCTGGTCCCCCAGACACCACAGGAAGAGGAAATAACTTCAAATTGAGGAAAATCCTGTTTAAGACAGTAGCTACCTCAACATGTTTCCCCTCACTTAAAGTAAAAATTTAAAGGATGAAGTATGGATTAGTTAAAGTATGGAAGAGTTAAAACATTTGAAGGATTTTATTGTGAATTTATGTAAGTTTTGTATTGTGTATTTTACTTTTGCCTAATGAATAAGACATACATTACTAATCTGTGTGTCTTTCCCCATCAGAGTTATATAATACCTAACACTTATTGCACATCATAATGAAACCTTTGGTAAAATCTGTGGATAGTTTTGTGTATTGTATTTGAACCCTTGTTCGGTATTTAGAAAGGAGACAGCAAGATACAGTGTTTTTTTACACTATTATATCTATTCTCTAACAAACTTATCAGAAAATGGTTTATTTTTGTATCACTTATTCATATAGCCGGTCAGAGGCGGCTCTCTAATTAGGCAAATTAGGCGGTCGCCTAAGGCCTCGCACTCCCAGGGGCCTCGGGCCGCCTAATTTGCCTAACGTGTGTGTGGTGAGTGACGGTGAGTTGGAGGGAATGTCCCCTGGTCTGTGTTCCCGTCTTGCGTCCGGGGCTGCAACTAGTTTTCCCCGCCCAGGGGATGGGGTGGACTGTCACTGATCACTTGTGCACTGCCCGAGGTCGCAGGGTCAGTGGGTGGCACCATGTACTCCTCTCTTCTGGCTCCTCCCCTCCTGCCATGCACCGCGGATCTCTGGCTATGTGCAGAGCTTGCAGCGGCTGATCTCCTCTGCTGGATGGATGATCGCGATCTGTAATGGAGGCCCAGGACCTGCCAGAGCTGGAGCCTGGCAATCATCCAGGAGCCAGCCTGCAACAGCCTCAAAGGTACAGCATGTACGGTCCTGCCCGACACTGACACATCCCGTGACGTCACCTGACTGAGGACGCCCCGAGAATTACTGCTGTCTTCTGCCCGTGACCTCACACACAGCCCTGAGTGATGATATACATGCCATCCCGCATATGCCACCTACTGACTGACCCCCTGACATCATCATCCTTATCATCATCCCCCTGTTCCTGGCATCCTTCCTCCTGTAATTACTTCCCACTGTCAGCTTCCTACTAACTTACCCTGTCATAATCTCCATCCTAATCCCCCTGTCTCTGGCACCCCACCACCCTACCATTATCTCTGCTGTACCCCACTGCCAGCTGCCTACCATTGTGCCTCCTGTCATCATCATCGTCCCCGTACCCCACCTCTGACATCCTTCCACCCATTGTGCCTCCTGTCATCATCATCGTCCCCGTACCCCAACTCTGACATCCTTCCACCCGGCCTCCTGTCATCATCATCCTCCCCGTACCCCACCTCTGACATCCTTCCACCCTGCCTCCTGTCATCATCATCCCCCTGTACCCCACCTTTTGACATCCTTCCACCCTGCCTCCTGTCATCATCATCCCCCCATACCCCACCTCTGACATCCTTCCATCCTGCCTCCGGTCATCATCATCCCCCCGTACCCCACCTCTGACATCCTTCCACCCTGCCTCCTGTCATCATTATCCCCCCATACCCCACCTCTGACATCCTTCTACCCTGCCTCCTGTCATCATTATCCCCCCGGTACCCCACCTCTGACATCCTTCCACCTTGCCTCCTGTCATCATCATCCCGCTGTACTCCACCTCTGACATCCTTTCACCCTGCCTCCTGTCATCATCACCCCCCCGTACCCCACCAAATTCTGTTGGGGAATGTAACATCTGTCTTTTTATAAACAGCAAATTTTAAAGAAACCATATTTCATTCTGTAGAAGACAACAACCCTTGTTGAGGGCAAATATCATGCTATAGGTTGAAAATGCTGAGAAATCTAGAGTCTGCAGGGCGTTTAAAGCCAATGTGTTGGCTTCTTCTGCTTCTAGTAGGGGACGGAGGAGTGTATAGAGGGTTCATCTGTCTGTGGGGGGGGGGGGTCGTCTGTGGCTTTAGTGTTTGGGGCTGCTGCAACAATGTGATGTTACCATGTTAGCCAGGTGAGAGTTTTCTTGTCATTACCATAAGTCCACCTCTTGTATCATGTCTGCACAGTCTCTGACTGTAACGAGCCCCTTTGCTCGCTCGGCTCCACTCTCCCGACACTCCTCTGCTCTATTGGATCATCTGGTGCTCCAGGATTCAAACTACAGCTATGTGCCATTCGAATCCATTTGTGATCGGTCAGAACAAACACCAGGCAGGCTGTATGTAAGTTCCAACAAGAGAGACTTTATTAGAACCAAAAATCAAGTCTTATATACAGTAACAGAGGGTGTAACCAGAACATAAATTAACATGAGCTAATTAACTAAATCCTTTAGTCAGCCAAGGTGACTCATAGAAATGACCTGTCAGGGTAGACATCCCGGCACCTGCTATACAATACACATTATCCTAAGTGTAAACATCACACATTTTAGCAGGGTCAAAGTAGCACAGAGGACAGACAGATGGCTGGAAGTGATTGTATTCGCATATCCTTAGTGTGAAGGTGTGAACGTCCCAACAGTATGCCTCAGTCACTCTAATATGGCATATACAGGGTCCCCAGATTCTGTGTGTCTTGGGGGGACATAGACCTGAATCCAAATTAACACCCCCTCAAGGGTCCCCAGGCATACAGCTCACAAAGAGCACCGTTCCCCCAAATGCCAGGGCCCATGGTCGCAAGGCAGGAGGCTTGCATTCAGTCCCCTCCAAAAGCCTCTGTCCCGGCTAGGTCTGTCACACATCTCCCCTTTCGGAAGGAAACTAACATAGGAGGAGACCCCAAACGGGTTGACTCCGAAGTTAGTCCATAGTTCCATTCCCCCAATGCCGGCATCCACACAGTACCCCAAATAAATTGCTCCAAACAGAGCATTACTTACCCAGCCAACCTCTGCCTCTCTCAGAGAACATACCCGCCGCTGGGGAGAGGCCTGGACTGGCCCTTCTCCCTGGAGTCCTTTCAGCCGCTGGAGAGAAGACAGGGTGACTGGGCTTAGTCCGTCATGCTGTTGGGGATCTGGGTCGACTGCCCGGCATCCCTGGGGTATACAAGTGGAGACTGAAGTCCCATCCACTTGTGGTAGGTGAAAATCCCCCAGTGTTTGCAAAGCAAGGCTGACATCCTCCTGTCTCAGTGTCACACCATTTTCTGGGGTTGTGTCAGTGAGGACTGAAGTCCCATCCAGTACCACAGAACCTCCCTCTTCTGTTAGTTGAGAGCAGAGGCCCGCGGCACTCTGCTCTGTTGCCAGCTCTTCTGCTGGGTTGCTGTAAGTGGAGACCGCAGTCCCATCCACCGATATCCGCTCCTGTGGCCATTGTGTGCCAATGCCAGTAGCATTCTGCCCTGCTGCCAGTGATTCAGCTGGGAGTAAAAGCTTTACTGCCTCAGCTTGTTGCTGGGGAGAGGGGCCAACTGCCCCGGCTCCCTGAAACTCCACAGTGGTTTCCGGTGCTGGGCAGAGGTGGGTATCACTCTGCCCTGTTGCCAGCACTTCTGCTGGGTTGCTGTGAGTGGAGACCGCAGTCCCATCCACCGATATCCGCTCCTGTGGCAGTTGTGTGCCGATGCCAGTAGCATTCTGCCCTGCTGCCAGTGATTCAGCTGGGAGTAAAAGCTTTACTGCCTCAGCTTGTTGCTGGGGAGAGGGGCCAACTGCCTCGGCTCCCTGAAACTCCACAGTGGTTTCCGGTGCTGGGCAGAGGTGGGTATCACTCTGCCCTGTTGCCAGCACTTCTGCTGGGGACTCCACACCATCTGCTCTGGTTAACTGTTGAGGGGGGAGATGGCCTGCTTCTCCTCCCTGCATCTCTCGCAACCTCCTTCCGAATTCCTCTTCCATGGCGACTGGTTCTTTAGGCATTGTCTCCGATTGCCATATTACCGCCATTCTCCACTCATGTTGCCGCTCTAGTTCTCTCTTTTGTCGCTCTCGTTCTCTCTCTTGTCGCTCTCGTTCTCTCTCTTGATGCTCTCGTTCTCTCTCTTGTCGGGCATCCTGCAGCTGGATGTCTTTAATGGCTTCCTGTATGGCGGTCTCTGATGGGTTAGCCTCATATAATGCCAACCGCTGCCGCACTCGTTGCTGAAACAAATCTTCAACTGACCGGGGTCCTGCATCACCCTTCTTCTGGTCCATCTCGGCTCTCAAGTAGGTCTTTCAGTGTGACTTTCCTGCAGGCTGCATAGCTGGTCCTTCACTGTGGTGGTTTGGAGTGTCCCAGTAACTGGAGAGCAAATCCCACCGCTGCCAACCAATGTAACGAGCCCCTTTGCTCGCTCGGCTCCACTCTCCCGACACTCCTCTGCTCTATTGGATCATCCGGTGCTCCAGGATTCAAACTACAGCTATGTGCCATTCGAATCCATTTGTGATCAACAGAGGGTAACAGAGGGTGTAACCAGAACATAAATTAACATGAGCTAATTAACTAAATCCTTTAGTCAGCCAAGGTGACTCATAGAAATGACCTGTCAGGGTAGACATCCCGGCACCTGCTATACAATACACATTATCCTAAGTGTAAACATCACACATTTTAGCAGGGTCAAAGTAGCACAGAGGACAGACAAATGGCTGGAGGTGATTGTATTCGCATATCCTTAGTGTGTAGGTGTGAACGTCCCAACAGTATGCCTCAGTCACTCTAATATGGCATATACAGGGTCCCCAGATTCTGTGTGTCTTGGGGGGACATGGACCTGAATCCAAAGTAACACCCCCTCAAGGGTCCCCAGGCATACAGCTCACAAAGAGCACCGTTCCCCCAAATGCCAGGGCCCATGGTCGCAAGGCAGGAGGCTTGCATTCAGTCCCCTCCAAAAGCCTCTGTCCCGGCTAGGTCTGTCACACTGACCATCTCTTGTTTTGTGTCTGCAGTCTCTGACCATCTCTTGTTTTGTGTCTGCAGTCTCTGACCATCTCTTGTTTTGTGTCTGCAGTCTCTCACACTCTCTTGTATCATGTATGCAGTCTTTTGAATTTTGTTATAACTTAAATACATTGCTAGTAGCAGCTGCACAAATTGTATCTATATTTGTGTGTGTGTAAAAATATATATATAGTACCTTTGTTTAATGATATTTGAATAAAGAGAAATTGGTTAGAGAAAATTCTAGAAACAGCAAATTCATAGCTCATAGGATTTAAGGCTCTTTATATATGCAATTTTTATACAGTTAATTTCTATCGCTTGATTTCTTTTTCCCATTATGGGCGTGAGTGGGGCCTCATGTCTAAGGTTTGCCTAAGGCCTCACAAAACCTAGAGCCGCCTCTGTAGCCGGTTCTTCTCGTGATATATACTTTAGCTCTATCTGTTTTTAATTCTAGAGAACTTTGCCTTTTATCCCAAATCAATTTTTAAATTCAAAACATATAATTTCGCAACTCATATTTTCAACTCTTCTATTTGTGTGCTTTTGCAGTGTCTCTTTCTAACTAAAATAAGGGCACAAATTAGTGCAAAAGTGACAGTTCTCCACTGCAAACAGATATTAACAGTATGGTCATATTGTTTATATGTGCTTGCACTGGAGCACTGACACTTTTTTACAAATTTTCACACAATGACGCAATGTTACCCCCGATGAAGCCGCAAATTTAACATTGAAATGGTTGGTTTGTTTTGGGTTTATTATGGTTATGAGGGAAAATAAAAAATGGACCTTGATTTAAAAAAGTAGAGCAATATTCCTTAGTATTAAATAACAGCTAGAGCTAAAGCATATAGTAGGAGGAGAATGGGATGTGAGTATGACAGATACAAAATAAAATAAACCATTTCTTTAACAGTCCATTAAAGAATAGATATATAGTGAGAAACAGCACTGCATCTTGCTCCTTTCTAAATAGTGGATAAAGGTGCAAATAAAATACACAAAAGTATACAAAGATTTTAACAAATGCTTTATTAAGATGGTCAATTAAATTAAGTATTATAAAATCGGGGTGGGGGGGCGATATAAGATACAGATTAGTAATATGTCTTATTTAGTGTTGAGCGAACCTGAACTGTAAAGTTCGGGTCCGTACCGAACTTTAGCTTTTTCCCGAACCCGGACTTTGCCCAAAAGTCCGGGTTCGGGTTCGGGTTCGGTAATCTAATAACGCATTTAGAAATGCTTCAGGGGCCAGCCAATCACCTTTTGATTAGCTGGTGTGCCCTTAGAAGCCATCATAGCCATGCCTACTAATGGCATGGCTGTGATTGGTCAGTGCAACATGTGACCCAGCTTCTATATAAGCTAGAGGCACACAGCACACATGACACTCTGCTTCAGAATAGATAGGGAGAGGATCTAGTCTGCTGCTGCTGCTTTTAGGGAGAGATAGAAAGATAGAAGAGGTAGTCCTGATTCTACAATCTGAGGGAAAAGATAGAGAGATAGTGTAGTGTAGGGCCAGGTTCCTGTGTTGGTGCTTTCAGGGAGAGAGAATATTATATAGGAGTCCAGATTCAGAGATTAAAATCAGCGATCTGCATAGGTCTACCTATTTGTGTTGCAGTGCAGTCTTTTTTCACTGCCATGAGCCCAGTGTCAGAGAAAATCTAACTTTTAGGGGAAAAAAAAGGCACTTTATTGTTCTCTTTTCCAAAAGACCCATAGGGCAAAAAAAAAAATGCATTTTATTTTGCTTGTGCAAAAAAAGACCCGTTTAGGGCAAAAAAAAATAAAAATAAAAAAAATTTGCACTTTAATGTACGCTTGCAAAAAACGCCGTTTAGGGGCACAAAAAAAAGTTTGCAGTGTGTTATACATATTTTGAGGTGTGTGAAATAAACAATTTCTATATAGTTTTCTCCTACTGTGCTATACTAAAAAAACAAATTTTTTTTTGAATAGCATTTTCTGCAGTTCTGTAGCTGTGCGATTCAGCGGTTACGTACTGTGGGTGTGTTCTGCTCTTCCAAAAAACACAGTTTAGTGGCACCAAAAAAAGTTTGCAGTGTGTTATACATATTTTGAGGTGTGTGAAATAAACAATTTCTATATAGTTTTCTCCTACTGTGCTATACTAAAAAAACAACATTTTTTTTGAATAGCATTTTCTGCAGTTCTGTAGCTGTGCGATTCAGCGGTTACGTACTGTGGGTGTGTTCTGCTCTTCCAAAAAACGCCGTTTAGTGGCACCAAAAAAAGGTTGCAGTGTGTTATACATATTTTGAGGTGTGTGAAATAAACAATTTCTATATAGTTTTCTCCTACTGTGCTATACTAAAAAAACAACATTTTTTTTGAATAGCATTTTCTGCAGTTCTGTAGCTGTGCGATTCAGCGGTTACGTACTGTGGGTGTGTTCTGCTCTTCCAAAAAACGCCGTTTAGTGGCACCAAAAAAAGGTTGCAGTGTGTTATACATATTTTGAGGTGTGTGAAATAAACAATTTCTATATAGTTTTCTCCTACTGTGCTATACTAAAAAAACAAAATTTTTTTTGAATAGCATTTTCTGCAGTTCTGTAGCTGTGCGATTCAGCGGTTACGTACTGTGGGTGTGTTCTGCTCTTCCAAAAAACGCCGTTTAGTGGCACCAAAAAAAGGTTGCAGTGTGTTATACATATTTTGAGGTGTGTGAAATAAACAATTTCTATATAGTTTTCTCCTACTGTGCTATACTAAAAAAACAAAATTTTTTTTGAATAGCATTTTCTGCAGTTCTGTAGCTGTGCGATTCAGCGGTTACGTACTGTGGGTGTGTTCTGCGCTTCCAAAAACACCCATTTAGGGCAAGATCCTACATTTTGAAAATATGAGGAGAAGGTCAAAGGGACGTGGTGGCCCCGGTCGTGGTGCTGCTGGTGGAGCTCCTGTTGCAGGGAGAGGACGTGGTGGATCTGTGCCAGATACACGCACAAGTGAAACACCTTCCTCAGGTGCGAGTAGGCGACCAAGCCTGCGGCGGTATTTTGTCGCGCCTAATGAGGCTGTACGAATGTTTAGGCCAGGACAAGTACAGGCGATAGTAGATTGGGTTGCTGACAGTGCCTCGGGTTCCTTCACATTGTCTCCCACCCACTCTTCTGATGAAAGAACAGAGTTGGCACCTGAAACCCATGTCCATCAGTCTTTCACCTCACCCCCTTGCAAATCAGCCAAGCAGTCTGAGCCCCAAATCATGCAGCAGTCTCTTCTGCTTTTCGATGACTCTGTTAGCAGGGTTTCCCAGGGCCATCCACCTAGCCCTGCCCCAGAAGTGGAAGAGATTGAGTGCACCGATGCCCAACCACTTATGTTTCATGATGAGTACATGGGAGGACCATCGCAGTACGTCTCGGATGATGACGAAACACAGGTGCCAACTGCTGCTGCTTTCGCAATTGTGCAGACAGACAAGGAGGGCAGGGGTGAAGACTGGGTGGAAGATGATGTGGAGGACGATGAGGTCCTCGACCCCACATGGAATCAACGTTATGCAGGTGACCAGTGTAGTTTGGAGGAAGAGGCGGTGGTCGCACAGAGCCACCAGCACAGCAGAAGAGGGAGCAGGGTGCAAAAGCGGAGCGTCTGTCAGCTAGACAGTATGTCTGCTACTGCCCAACGCAGCAAGGGACCGAGCACACCAAAGCCAGGTCCAAGGAGTTCCCCAGCGTGGCAGTTCTTCACACAATGTGCTGATGACAAGACACGAGTGGTTTGCAAGCTGTGCAATCAGAGCCTGAAGCGAGGCATAAACGTTCTCAACCTGAGCACAACCTGCATGACCAGGCATCTAAGTTCAAAGCACGAGCTGCAGTGGAGTAGACACCTCAAAAACCAAGAAAGGTCTCTGGCTCCTCCTGCTTCCTCTTCTGCTGCAGTCTCGGCCTCTTCATCCACCTCTGTAGTGACAGTGGCACCTGCCACCCTGCAAACAGAGGATCTGCCAGCAACACTACCACCTGGGTCACCAACCATCTCCACAATGTCCCATGGAAGCGTTCAGCTCTCTATCTCCCAAACATTGGAGCGGAAGAGGAAGTACCCCCCTAGCCACCCGCGATCCCTGGCCCTGAATGCCAGCATTTCAAAACTCCTGGCCTTTGAAATGCTGTCATTCCATCTGGTGGAGACGCAGAGTTTTAAAAGCCTGATGGCATTGGCTGTCCCACAGTACGTCGTGCCCAGCCGCCACTATTTTTCCAGGCGAGCCATCCCTTCCCTGCACAACCAAGTGGGGGACAAAATCAGGTGTGCACTGCGCAACGCCATCTGTGGCAAGGTCCACCTAACTACGGATGCGTGGACCAGTAAGCACGGTCAGGGACGTTATATCTCCCTAACAGCACACTGGGTAAATGCAGTGGCGGCTGGGCCTGAGGCAGATAGCAGTTTGGCGCATGTCCTTCCACAACCGAGGATTGCAGGGTGCTTCAGTTTGCCTTCTGTTACTAACTCCTCCTACTCCGCTTCCTCATCCTCTACCGCCTCCTCATCCGGTCAGCGTAACACCTTCACCACCAACTTCAGCACAGCCAGGGGTAAACGACAGCAGGCAGTTTTAAAACTTTCCTGTTTGGGGGAAAAACCCCACACCGCGCAGGAGTTGTGGAGGGACATGGAACAACAGACCAATGAGTGGTTGCTGTCAGTGAGCCTCAAGCCCGGCCTGGTGGTGTGCGATAATGGGCGAAATCTCGTAGCAGCTCTGGGCCTAGCTGGTTTGACGCACATCCCTTGCCTGGCGCATGTGCTGAACTTGGTGGTCCAGAGGTTCCTTAAAAATTACCCCAATATGCCAGAGCTGCTGCAGAAAGTGCGGGCTGTGTGTGCGCACTTTCGGCGATCTCACCCTGCTGCTGCTCGCCTGTCAGCGCTGCAGCGTTACTTCGGCCTTCCCGCTTACCGCCTCATATGTGACGTGCCCACAAGGTGGAACTCCACCTTGCACATGCTGGCCAGACTGTGCGAGCAGCAGCAGGCGATAGTGGAGTTTCAGCTGCAGCAATCACGCGTGAGTCGCTCTGCGGAACAGCACCACTTCACCACCAATAACTGGGCCTCCATGCGAGACCTGTGTGCCTTGTTGTGCTGTTTCGAGTACTCCACCAACATGTCCAGTGCCAATGACGCCGTTCTTAGCGTTACTATCCCAGTTCTATGCCTCCTTGAAAAAACGCTTTGGGTGATGATGGAAGAGGATGTGGCACAGGAGGATGAGGAGGAGGAGGAGGAAGCGGGATCATTTCAAAAGCTTTCAGGGCAGTCTTTCACAAGTGGCTACGAGGGTGGGTTCCTGCACCAACAAACGCCAGGTACACAATTGTCCGGCGGAAAGGGAACAGTTCTGGAGGATGACGAGGTGGAGGAGGAGATGGAGGAGGAGGAGGAGGCATTTTCACAGCAGGGTGGCACCCAGACCAGCTCGTGGCCATCACTAGTGCGTGGCTGGGGGGATACAGAGGACACAGACGATACACCTCCCACAGAGGACAGCTTTTCTTTGCCTCTGGGCAGCCTGGCACACATGAGCGATTACATGCTTCAGTGTTTCCGCAATGACCGCCGAGTTGCCCACATTTTAACTGGTGCTGATTACTGGGTGGCCACCCTGCTGGATCCCCGTTACAAGGACAACGTACCGTCCTTAATTCCCTCACTGGAGCGGGATCGTAAGATGCGCGAGTACAAGCGCACGCTGGTAGACGCGCTGCTGGTGGCATTCCCACCTGACAGCGGGCGTACGGTGGAAGCACAAGGCGAAGGCAGAGGAGGAGGAAGAGGTCGCCAACGCAGCCGAGGCACCGGCAGCACCTCAGAAGGCAGGGTTAGCATGGCTGAAATGTGGAAAAGCTTTGTCTGCACGCCACAACAACCAGCACCACCAGCTGAGATGGAACGTCTTAGCAGGAGGCAGCATTTCACCAACATGGTTGAGCAGTATGTGTCCACAGGCCTACACGTACTGGATGACGGGTCTGCCCCCTTTAACATCTGGGTCTCCAAATTGGGCACATGGCCTGAGCTTGCCCTTTATGCCTTGGAGGTGCTGGCCTGCCCTGCAGCCAGTGTATTATCTGAGCGTGTATTTAGCACGGCAGGGGGCGTTATCACAGACAAGCGCAGCCGCCTGTCCAGAGCCAATGTGGACAAGCTCACGTTCATTAAAATGAACCAGGCATGGATCCCACAGGACTTGTCCGTACCTTGTGCAGAATAGACATGTATACCGGTGTTGTGACAAAAACTGTCCGGCCATCGGATTGTGTCCGGCCCATACTGCGAAGGCGCAGCGCTTGCGCAGTACAGAGGACAAGGAGATTCACAAAATCTCCGAAGATGAACGGCGCCTGCGCTGTGAGTGCAGGTTCAAGCCCCACCATCCAAGTGGACATACGGTAGCACATAGTAACAGGGCCCCTCACGGGCTCGATTCGATCGCCACGCTTCGGGCACGGCCTCACTTGGCTCGTCTTGAACCACGGATGGTGTGGCCTTCACCTGAACTCACCACGCAGGCGCCGTTCGTCTTGGGAGATTTTAGAAATCCCCTTGTCCTACATACTGAACAAGCGCAGTACAGGGTGGACACTATTTGACGGGGGACAGAATTCGACACATCACCGGCATTACACAGCCATTGTTGTATTTTTGAATCAGTGTTGGCTACCTCGTCCTCCTCCACCGCCGCTTCCACCTACACAGCCACATCCACCGCCACTTCAACCTCCTACTCCATATGGACCTCGTCCTCCTAGGTCAAGATTATTATTTTTTATTTTTATTTTTTTTATGTTATTTTAAGTTATTTCCCTATCCACATTTGTTTGCAGAGCACTTGCCATGCTCTTAACAACATTTTGCTGCCATTTGCAGCCCTCTAGCCCTTTCCATTACCTTTTTAGAGCCTTTTTAATCCTTAGAAGTCCGGGTCCCCATTGACTTCAATGGGGTTCGGGTCCGGGTCCAGGTTCGGGTTAAAGTTCGGTCCCAAACCCAAACTTTTTTCCGAAGTTCGGCCGAACCCGTCGAACCCGAACATCCAGGTGTCCGCTCAACTCTAGTCTTATTCAATAAGCAAAAACAAAATAGTTGGCACCCCATTTGCAAAAGTATAATCTTCCTGATGACAAATTAGGTTTTTATTCTGGTCTATGTCCAGTTGGGAAAATTCACCCTCCCTGAATCAACATTTTGAAGCTGTCACCACAACAGTAGGTAAATGGGAAAATTCCAGTGGCAACACCTGTTTCGACAATACCTGTTTAAAAAGGATCAGTACTCACTTTGGAAAGATTTTTCCATGCTTTCTGTTGTGTCTATGGGACAGGAGTTCCAAACTGTGAATGGTCTATGAAGAAGAAGCAGCAGCATTGTAATTTAAAATTCTACTGTATAGGGGATTATAAGAGGTTCGTTTTGAACCGGATTTAGACACTTTTTTTTTCTTGTATTGGGAATATATTTATTGATTGTTTAAAGAATACATAATTGCACTTATCTGTGTTCTTATGTCTCTGGAGTGCATTAAATACATGATGTTTACTACTCCAAGAGAAATACATAAATACTCTAAGTATGTCCTTAAAGAGGAAGTAAACCCTCTTTTTTTTCCCTGAAAAAGAAAACCCTGCAAGAGAAAGGCATAATGAGCTAGTATGCATAGCAAATTAGCTCATTATGTGGCACTTACCTGAGATCGAAGCACCCAAAGCGCTCCTCGTTCCCCTCCGCCGCTGCCGCCATGTCCCCTCCGAGCGTCTTCCGTGTCTCGTCGCTCCGGCGCTGTAACTGGCCAGAGCGGTGATAACGTCACTCCCGTGCATGCGCGCGGGACCGGCAGATTCCCGCGCATGTGCGAGGGACCAGCAGATTCCCACGCATGCGCGCGGTCCCGGCATTATCCCATTCAGAAAACCGAAACGCTCAGTGCGCCTGCACCGTTGTCTACGGCGCGCATGTGCCGTGGACATCGGTGCAGTGTTTTTTGCAAATATCACCTTAACCATGTAGGTTAAGGAAATATTTCTTGCACCTACAGGTAAGCCTTAATCTAGGCTTACCTGTAGGTGCAAGTTGTCAGGGTGGGTTTACAACCACTTTAAACAACTCTATACTTCTCTAACTAGATGATAAAGACTGTTGCAATTAAATACTGTATTTATTGGTGTATAACACTCACTTTTTTACCCTGCAAATCGGTTGCAAATAGTGTGTGCGTGTTATACGCCAATACTGCAATTTGGGCTGCCTCAGAGAGTATGGGGAGGGGGTGGGACAAGCGCTGTCAGATTCCATACAGCGAGAATCTCCTGTTTACTCAGCGGCCTCTGCAATAGGAAGTCCTGTCTCCTGGGCTGGCATTGGATCAGTGTTCTGTCTATCATAGAAGCCGGTCCAGGAGGCAGGACTTTGTATTAAAGAGGCCGCCGAGTAAACAGGAGATTCTCACTGTATGTAATCTGACGGCACTCATCCCGCCCCCCTCCCTGAGATGGGCATTGATCAGGCTGCATTTATGGCAATGGGGAGGCTGCAGATGGGCATCAATCAATCTGCATTGATGGGCAATTGTGAGGCTACAGATGGGCATTGATTAAGCTGCATTGATGGGCAATGGTGAGGCTGCAGATGGGCATTAATCAAGCTGCATTGATAGGCAATTGTGAGGCTACAGATGGGCATTGATTAATCTGCATTGATGGGCAATTGTGAGGCTACAGGTGGGCATTGATGAAGCTGCATTGGTGGGCAATAGTGAGGCTGCGGATGGGCATTGATGGGCAATTTTGAGGCTGCAGATGGGCATTGATGGGCAATTTTGAGGCTGCAGATGGGCATTGATCAGGCTGCATTGATGGGCACTGACCCTTATTTTGCTTCAAAGTTCTTTATTTAAACTTTATTTATTTTTCCTGAAACTTTAAAATGAAGGTGCGTGTTATACGCCTGTGCGTGTTATATGCCGATAAATACGGTAGTTGTCTGGAATTGTACTTGTAAAAGGCTAAATGCTGTAAATAGCAATGAGTTTTGCACCTTGAGATTCTTACTTTTAGTATACAAAATTCAGTTTGTTGATGAGAACCTGATAAAAAATTAAAAATAGAATAAACATTGCTACATTGGATTATCCTTCAAACATAAAATTACAGCTATTGTATGTAATCAGTAAACTTACCATTTCCACTTTTTAATGCTTTTTGCTTCTTAACATATTTTTAATCTTATTATAGTATGCAATACAACAATCCACATATGCAAATAGTAAGTGCTTATTTGGTCCTATACATAATGCAGCATCAAATCTGGAACCAAAATAAACCAATGCTTGATTAATTAGAAACAGTAAAATTATACTTCTACATGAGCTGAGGGGGGAAGATAAGACTTGCCTGGTATGTATAGTGCTACCACACATAGCAGAAGTACAAAAATAGAAAAACAGAGATGATGTCTGAATACTAATTGGATTACTGTTTTTAATTCTATGTGAAGTTTTGATGCATTATACAACTTTGTGAAGTATTAAAGAGTAAATACAATTCCACAGATGTGGAAAAAATTGAAAGTCGCTGTGTGCACATGCTAGAGTAGAGGATTTGTTGACAGGCACAAAACAGATATTACACTGGATTCAAGGCATATTTTTACTCACCTTAAAATATGTTCAATTATTACTTAAAGCTAAGTTCCACCCAAAAGTGGAACTTTCGCTCATCGGATTCCTCCCCCCCTCTGGTGCCACATTCGGCACCTTTCTGGGGGGAAGGGGGACAGGATACCTGTCAAAGACAGGTATCCTTTCCCACTTCCTGGAGTCCGGCCGTGGCCGTGAAGCAACCGTGAGGTCACTGCGGGGCTCCCTCCTCCTCCTCCCCTGGCCGCCGGGCTAATAGGAGAGAGGAGCGGGCCTCGCACATGCGCAGTAGGGTTCCCGGCACAAAGCCAAAAGGCTACACTGCCGGGTTCCCTTACCCGCAATGGCAACGGAAGCACCTGACAGCTGATGGGAAACATCAGCTGCGGTGCCGACATCGAGGGACTGCAGGAAAGGTAAGTCTCCATTTATTAAAAGCCAGAAGCTGCAGTATGTGTAGCTGCTGGCTTTTAAAAAAAAATTTGCCCGTCACAGGCCGGAACACCCCTTTAAATTTTTTCCCAAAAGAAAAAAGGATTCCATCAGCTTGGCAAAATGGCAAAAACAAAGTGAGAGAACAGCATGCAAATTGAAGTGAGGAACCCAGTCTTCTAAAAAAAATCAGTAGATCTAGGAATACATGCCACAGCATAATATTATAACCCAGACACAAATGTATGCCATCATTAAAACAATACACAAGGCCTTACAATTAGGGATGAGCTCGGTGTTCGAGTCGAACATACGTTCGACTCGAACATCGGCTGTTCGATCGTTCGCCGAACAACGAACGATTTGGGCCGTTCGCGCCTAATTCGCGGCCCACAATGCACTACGCCATCGCAGTGTCATCCAGGCGCTGTGATTGGCCAAGCATGCACTGTGACCCCGCATGCTTGGCCAATCACAGCGCCGGCAGCGAGGAGAGCAATGATTGGCCACAGGCAGGATGCCTGTGGCCAATTATTGCTGAGGGTGTTTAGTACACGCCCCACACTATAAAAGGCCGCCAGCACGGCGGCCTAGTGTAGTGTGTTCCGGAGCAGGGAAAGAGAAGCATAGGCAGGGACAGTGACATTTTTTTTTCTTGCTTAACCTGGATTCCTTTAGTTTAGGGAAAGAGAAGGATAGGTAGGGAGAGTGTCAGTCTGTTTTACTGTGCTAAACCTTGTTTGTAGGGACAGGGAAGGACAGTGAGGGAAATTCTCATTGTGCTATACTGTGCTAAAGCATTCATCATCAACCATCTTTAAAAAAACATTTTTTATAGGGACAGAAAACTATAGGTAGGGAGAGTGTCAGTGTGTTTTACTGTGCTAAACCTTGTTTGTAGGGACAGGGAAGGACAGTGAGGGAAATTCTCATTGTGCTATACTGTGCTAAAGCATTCATCATCAACCATCTTTAAAAAAACATTTTTTATAGGGACAGAAAACTATAGGTAGGGAGAGTGTCAGTGTGTTTTACTGTGCTAAACCTTGTTTGTAGGGACAGGGAAGGACAGTGAGGGAAATTCTCATTGTGCTATACTGTGCTAAAGCATTCATCATCAACCATCTTTAAAAAAACATTTTTTATAGGGACAGAAAACTATAGGTAGGGAGAGTGTCAGTGTGTTTTACTGTGCTAAACCTTGTTTGTAGGGACAGGGAAGGACAGTGAGGGAAATTCTCATTGTGCTATACTGTGCTAAAGCATTCATCATCAACCATCTTTAAAAAAAAAAATTATAGGGACAGAAAACTATAGGTAGGGAGAGTGTCAGTGTGTTTTACTGTGCTAAACCTTGTTTGTAGGGACAGGGAAGGACAGTGAGGGAAATTCTCATTGTGCTATACTGTGCTAAAGCATTCATCATCAACCATCTTTAAAAAAACTTTTTTTATAGGGACAGAAAACTATAGGTAGGGAGAGTGTCAGTGTGTTTTACTGTGCTAAACCTTGTTTGTAGGGACAGGGAAGGACAGTGAGGGAAATTCTCATTGTGCTATACTGTGCTAAAGCATTCATCATCAACCATCTTTAAAAAAACATTTTTTATAGGGACAGAAAACTATAGGTAGGGAGAGTGTCAGTGTGTTTTACTGTGCTAAACCTTGTTTGTAGGGACAGGGAAGGACAGTGAGGGAAATTCTCATTGTGCTATACTGTGCTAAAGCATTCCTCATCAACCATCTTTAAAAAAACATTTTTTATAGGGACAGAAAACTATAGGTAGGGAGAGTGTCAGTGTGTTTTACTGTGCTAAACCTTGTTTGTAGGGACAGGGAAGGACAGTGAGGGAAATTCTCATTGTGCTATACTGTGCTAAAGCATTCATCATCAACCATCTTTAAAAAAACATTTTTTATAGGGACAGAAAACTATAGGTAGGGAGAGTGTCAGTGTGTTTTACTGTGCTAAACCTTGTTTGTAGGGACAGGAAAGGCCAGTGAGGGAAATTCTCATTGTGCTATACTGTGCTAAAGCATTCCTCATCAACCATCTTTGAAATCCTTGTTTTTTGGACAGTCAGGGAAATTGTCATTGTGCTATTCTGTGCGAAAGCAATCATCCTCAACCATATTTAGAAATCCTTAAGTAAAGGGACAGAGAAGGACACCTGAAGGTAGCCCTTATTGCTTTTTTCCCATCTCCCTGCAGGCCATCCATTAGAATGTCTGGAAGGCAAACAAGGAGAGGCAGACAGTCAGGAGGCAATAAAAGAGGGCAAGCAGGCTCTGTGTCTGGGGGCAACAGTGCTGGTCGTGGACGCGGTGCATTGTCATCAGCACATGGCCATGGGACACGCTTGTCCTTCTTTTCGGCAGCTGGACATGTTGAGCCACATCATGCCGAAGACTTGGTAGAGTGGATGACCAAGCCCTCCTCCTCCTCCTCATCCTCTCTCACCCAGGCTCAGGGTACTGGCAAAGCAGCTGCCAAAGCGTCCTCTTCCCTGGTATCAATGTCAGACTCATCATCAGTCACTCCTTCCCTAGACCCACCATGCCCTCCTCCTGAGGAGTCCCCCGAACTGTTTGAGCACAGTGTTGGGTACATGCTCCAGGAGGATGCCCAGCGTTTCGAAGGGTCTGATGATGAAACCCAGCTAGAGGAAGGCAGTAGCGTGAGAGCAGACAGAGGGGATGCTCAAGAAGGACACCAATCTGGCAGTCATGTTCCAGCAGCTGCAGCATACTGCCAGATTGGCTCCAGTGATGAGGAGGGAGGGGATGATGAGGTCACTGACTCCACGTGGGTGCCTAATAGGAGAGAGGAGGAGGAGGAGGATGAGGAGGAGGCACATCTCCAACGAGGCAGGATGCCCTTTGGTGGCCAGCGTAAGGGCAGTACACCGACGGAATCACACCGCAGAGCTCCGCCTGTGCAGGGCGCTGCCTCTGCCCGTCATTCAAAAAGTTCTTTGGTGTGGGCCTTTTTTGAGGCTAGTGCATCAGATCGCACAGCTGCTGTTTGCAACATATGTCTCAAGCGTATATCGCGTGGCCAAAACATCAGCCGCTTGGGTACCACATGCCTGACCAGACATATGTTGACCTGCCATGCAGCTCGTTGGCAAGCCTACCTCAAAGACCCACACCAAAGAACAAAGCGGACCTCTCCTTGCACCGCATCAGCTGGGATCTCCAACCCCACTATAACTTCAGTCCTCTCTGAAACATGCACTGAGAGGAATGAAGGTGTAGAATTAGGTGTGTCACAGCCAAGTACTTGCGGCCACTCTGCTAGCAGTACACCGACTTCCGATTCTAGCAGGCAAATTTCCCTGCCCCAGCTGCTGGACCGTCGAAAGAAGTTCACTCCCAGCCATCCACATGCCCAGCGGTTGAATGCTAGCTTGGCTAAATTGCTAGCGCTTCAACTGCTGCCTTTTCAGTTGGTAGACTCGGCCCCCTTCCGTGAGTTTGTGCAATGTGCGGCTCCTCAGTGGCAGGTTCCCAAACGCCACTTTTTCTCACGGAAGGCTATTCCGGCTCTCTACCGGCATGTGGAAGGCAATGTCTTGGCCTCGCTGGACAGGGCGGTCAGCGGTAAGGTGCATATTACCGCTGACTCATGGTCCAGCAGGCATGGACAGGGACGTTACCTTTCTTTCACGGCCCATTGGGTCACTCTTTTGGCAGCTGGGAAGGATGCAGGACAAGGTGCAGTAGTGTTGGAGGTTGTTCCACCGCCACGCCTCCAAAATGCTACTACTGGTTGTGACACACCTCTCTCTTCCACCCCCTCCTCTTCTTCTTCCTCCATGGCTTCTTCCTGTGCTTTGTCCTCTGAACCAGCGGTGCTCCGTAGCCGTTCAAGGGGCTACGCAAGTACGCAGGCAAAAATATGCCATGCCGTGCTTGCGCTGGTGTGTTTGGGGGACAGAAGCCACACTGGGGCAGAGGTCCTGTCTGCTCTGCAGGGCCAGGCCGAGAGGTGGTTGACGCCACGCCAGCTTAAGCCAGGAATGGTGGTTTGCGACAATGGCACCAACCTCCTCTCCGCCCTCCGACAGGGACAACTGACCCATGTGCCCTGTGTGGCTCACGTCCTTAACCTGGTGGTGCAGCGGTTCTTGGGCAGGTACCCGGGCTTACAGGATGTCCTGAGGCAGGCCAGGAAAGTCTGTGTGCATTTCCGCAGATCTTATAATGACAGTGCTCGCCTGGCTGAGCTGCAAAAGGAGTTGAACCTGCCCAAGAACCGCCTTATATGTGACATGCCCACCAGGTGGAACTCAACGTTGGCCATGCTGCAGCGGCTGCACACGCAGCAGAGGGCCATCAATGAGTACCTGTGCGACTACGGCACCAGGACAGGGTCAGGGGAGCTTGTTTTTTTTTCTCCACGCCAGTGGGGCATGATCAGGGATGCATGCACTGTCCTGGCACCATTTGAGGAGGCCACGAGGATGGCGAGCAGTGACAGTGCATGCATCAGTGACACTGTACCTCTTGTCCACCTGTTGGAGCACACGCTGCGTGGAATAATGGACAGGGCACTTGAGGCAGAACAGAGGCAGGAAGAGGAGGACTTCCTTGCCTCTCAAGGCCCCCTTTACCCAGACAGTGTTCCTTCTGTCCCACCCATCGCACAGGAAGAGGAGGAGGAGGAGGAGGAGGAGGATTGTGTCAGCATGGAGGTGGAGGCTGGCACTCAGCATCATCAGCAGCAGTCTTTTAGGGATGATTTACAGTCCCAAGAAACCAGTGGACTTGTACGTGGCTGGGAGGAGGTGGCTGCGGATCATGTCGTCCTTAGTGACCCAGAGGACTCCGGACCGAATGCCTCAGCTAACCTACGCTGCATGGCCTCCCTGATCCTGCAAAGTCTGCGGAAGGATCCTCATATTCTTCGGATCAAGGAGAGGGACCATTACTGGCTGGCCACTCTCCTTGATCCACGGTACAAGGGTAAGGTTGCGGACCTTATGTTACCGTCGCAGAGGGAGCAGAGGATGAGACAACTCCGGGAGGCCTTGCAGAAAGGTCTGTGCAACGCGTTCCCAGAGACTGGGAGGTTACAAACTCCTGGTCCTGGACAACGAGTTGCTGAGGCTTCGGCCAGTCAAAGAAGGAGCGGTGGGGAAGGTGGCCGTCTGACCGATGCGTTCAGACAATTCTTTAGTCCGCAGCCCCAAAGTATGATCGGTTCCAGCAACCATCGCCAGCGTCTGATAAACATGGTGCAGGAATATCTAGGGGCAAGGTCAGACTTGGACACCTTCCCCACCGAAAATCCTCTGGCTTACTGGGTCTTGAGGATGGATCACTGGCCAGAGCTTGCACAGTATGCAATTGAGCTACTGGCCTGTCCTGCATCCAGCGTTCTTTCGGAACGCACATTCAGTGCTGCTGGAGGATTTGTCACGGATCACAGGGTGGGCCTGTCCACCGACTCGGTTGATCAACTGACTTTCATCAAGATGAACCAGTCTTGGATCACCACCAGCTACCACACACCTGATGCTGATATAACAGACTAATTGATTTTAACATGTCACATCCCTTCAAGACTGATGCTGATGTTGAGTGCCTGTGCTGTTATGTTGACTGGCTATCCTCCTCCTCCGAGTCCTCAATGATACGATTGATGATGATAGCTTGGAAGATCATTTTTGTTTATGGGTGCCGCCACCAGTGCCTAACGCCCAATTTTTCAGCCCCTGTTTAACAGGGGCGTGTAATTACAATTTTTGAAGCAATACTTTGCAACAGGGCTCATTGCTGTGCTCCAAGTACAGTATCTGTGAGGGGTTGCAGTGTTGTGCCACCAGTGCCTAAGGCCCAATTTTTCAGCCCCTGTTTAACAGGGGCGTGTAATTACAATTTTTGAAGCAATACTTTGCAACAGGGCTCATTGCTGTGCTCCAAGTACAGTATCTGTGAGGGGTTGCAGTGTTGTGCCACCAGTGCCTAAGGCCCAATTTTTCAGCCCCTGTTCAACAGGGGCATGTAATTACAATTCTTGATCTAATAATTCACAGCAGGGCCCATTGCTGCACCCACCAAGAGTAACTCTGAGGGCTTACAGTGTTGTGGCAACGCCACCACCACCACCACCACGAAAGGCCCAATTTTTCAGCCCCTGTTCAAAAGGGGCATGTAATTACAATTCTTGATCTAATAATTCACAGCAGGGCCCATTCCTGCACCCACCAAGAGTAACTCTGAGGGCTTACAGTGTTGTGGCAACACCACCACCACCACCACCACCACGAAAGGCCCAATTTTTCAGCCCCTGTTCAACAGGGGCATGCAATTACAATTCTTGATCTAATAATTCACAGCAGGGCCCATTGCTGCACCCACCAAGAGTAACTGTCAGGGCTTACAGTATTGTGGCACCAGCACCACCATCAAAGGCCCAATTTTTACTACCACTGTTCAACAATTATATGTAATTACAATTCCTGATATAATAGTTGACAGCAGGGCGTTCCAGCACCAACCAAGAGTAACTGTGAGTGCTTACAGTGTTGTGCCAACACCAACAACTAAGGGGCCTATTTCTGCAGAGTATATACGGCAGGTCCCTACTTTCAAACATCCAACTTACAAACGACTCCTACTTGCAAACGCAAGAAGACAACAGGAAGTGAGAGGAAATCTACCCCTAGGAAGGAAAATTCTCTCCTGTAAGAATTAATATGGGAGAAAGGTGTCTCCTCTGTACTGATGCTTTATCACCAATCCTTGTTTTAAGAAAAACACCACATTTCAAAAACAGTTGTCATTGGGACGGAAAGTGAGGTGAAATGTTCTGAACAGGGGCACAGACAGCAAAACAAATGTTACAGGGGTGATAACCCTTACCTATGTTTTCCAAAAAGTTTAAAAATAGATTTTTGGGCTGGAGCTACACTTAAACAATGTACCTGTTCAAAATTACAAACAGATTCTACATAAGAACAAACCTACAGTCCCTGTCTTGTATGCACCGCCTGTATACGGCTGTTCAGAGTATATAGGGCCTTTTTTATTTTATGTGCGGGGTTCCCCTTAATATCCATACAAGACCCAAAGGGGCTGGTAATGGGCTGGGGTGGGGGGGGGGGGGGTCATGGGGTAGCTATGCCATTTTTCTTAAAGATTTTCATCCATATTACCGGGACCAGACATTACATTAAAGCCGCAAGCAGTTTTAAATGGCTTTTTTTTCCTTTAGAAGTGTCATTTTGTGCAGGGACAGTTCTAAACACGGGAAACACGTGGCACTTCACAGGCATACTTTAGACACCCCCCAGGTACGATATTTAAAGGAATATTTGACTTTTCTTTTTCACTTTATGCATCATTAAAATGACTGCTCCCGAAAAACGACCGTTTTTAAAACTTCTTTTTGCATTGATACATGTCCCCTGGTGCAGAACCCGGGTTCCCAAACCCTTTTTAGGACAATAACATGCATAATAGTCGTTATAATTAGCACTTTAGAATTCGAACGTTCGCATCCATTGTATTTAATAGGGTTCTAATGTTCGTACGAACTTTCGGTCCGTTCGCGGGTTCTGGTGCGAACCGAACCCGGGGGTGTTCGGCTCATCACTACTTTCAATTAGTGTTGAGCGAGCCCGAACTGTAAAGTTCAGGTCCGTACCGAACTTTAGCTTTTTCCTGAACCCGAACCCGAACACGGACTTTGCCCAAAGGTCCGGGTTCGGGTTCGGCAATCTAATTACGCATTTAGAAATGCTTCAGGGGCCAGCCAATCACCTTTTGATTAGCTGGTGTGCCCTTAGAGGCCATCATAGACATGCCTACTAATGGCATGGCTGTGATTGGTCAGTGCAACATGTGACCCAGCTTCTATATAAGCTAGAGGCACACAGCACACATGACACTCTGCTTCAGAATAGATAGGGAGAGGATCTAGTCTGCTGCTGCTGCTTTTAGGGAGAGATAGAAAAATAGATGAGGTAGTCCTGATTCTACAATCTGAGGGAAAAGATAGAGAGATAGTGTAGTGTAGGGCCAGGTTCCTGTTGGTGCTTTCAGGGAGAGAGAATATTATATAGGAGTCCAGATTCAGAGATTAAAATCAGCGATCTGCATAGGTTTACCTATTTGTGTTGCAGTGCAGTCTTTTTACACTGCCATGAGCCCAGTGTCAGAGAAAATCTAACTTTTAGGGGGAAAAAAAAGGCACTTTATTGTGCTCTTTTCCAAAAGACCCATAGGGCAAAAAAAAAAAAAAAAGCATTTTATTTTGCTCGTGCAAAACGAAGACCCGTTTAGGGCAAAAAAAAAAATTGCACTTTAATGTACGCTTGCAAAAAGAGCCATTCAGGGGCACAAAAAATAGTTTGCAGTGTGTTATGCATATTTGGAGGTGTGTGAAATAAACAATTTCTAAATAGTTTTCTTCTACTGTGCTATACTAAAAAAAATACATTTTTTTTAATAGCATTTTCTGCAGTTCTGTAGCTGTGCGATTCAGCGGTTACGTACTGTGGGTGTGTTCTGCTCTTCCAAAAAACGCCGTTTAGGGGCACAAAAAATAGTTTGCAGTGTGTTATACATATTTGGAGGTGTGTGAAATAAACAATTTCTAAATAGTTTTCTTCTACTGAGCTATACTATAAAAAAAAATTTTTTTTTGAATAGCATTTTCTGCAGTTCTGTAGCTGTGCGATTCAGCGGTTACGTACTGTAGGTGTGTTCTGCTCTTCCAAAAAACGCCGTTTAGGGGCACAAAAAATAGTTTGCAGTGTGTTATACATATTTGGAGGTGTGTGAAATAAACAATTTCTATATAGTTTTCTCCTACTGTGCTATACTAAAAAAACAACATTTTTTTTGAATAGCATTTTCTGCAGTTCTGTAGCTGTGCGATTCAGCGGTTACGTACTGTGGGTGTGTTCTGCTCTTCCAAAAACACCCATTTAGGGCAAGATCCTAAATTTGGAAAATATGAGGAGAAGGTCAAAGGGACGTGGTGGCCCCGGTCGTGGTGCTGCTGGTGGAGCTCCTGTTGCAGGGAGAGGACGTGGTGGATCTGTGCCAGATACACGCACAAGTGAAACACCTTCCTCAGGTGCGAGTAGGCGACCGAGCCTGCGGCGGTATTTTGTCGCGCCTAATGAGGCTGTACGAATGTTTAGGCCAGGACAAGTACAGGCGATAGTAGATTGGGTTGCTGACAGTGCCTCGGGTTCCTTCACATTGTCTCCCACCCACTCTTCTGATGAAAGAACAGAGTTGGCACCTGAAACCCATGTCCATCAGTCTTTCACCTAACCCCCTTGCAAATCAGCCAAGCAGTCTGAGCCCCAAATCATGCAGCAGTCTCTTCTGCTTTTCGATGACTCTGTTAGCAGGGTTTCCCAGGGCCATCCACCTAGCCCTGCCCCAGAAGTGGAAGAGATTGAGTGCACCGATGCCCAACCACTTATGTTTCATGATGAGTACATGGGAGGACCATCGCAGTACGTCTCGGATGATGACGAAACACAGGTGCCAACTGCTGCTGCTTTCGCAATTGTGCAGACAGACAAGGAGGGCAGGGGTGAAGACTGGGTGGAAGATGATGTGGAGGACGATGAGGTCCTCGACCCCACATGGAATCAACGTTATGCAGGTGACCAGTGTAGTTTGGAGGAAGAGGCGGTGGTCGCACAGAGCCACCAGCACAGCAGAAGAGGGAGCAGGGTGCAAAAGCGGAGCGTCCGTCCGCTAGACAGTATGTCTGCTACTGCCCAACGCAGCAAGGGACCGAGCACACCAAAGCCAGGTCCAAGGAGTTCCCTAGCGTGGCAGTTCTTCACACAATGTGCTGATGAAAAGACACAAGTGGTTTGCAGGCTGTGCAATCGGAGGCTGAAGCGAGGCATAAACATTCTCAACCTGAGCACAACCTGCATGACCAGGCATCTAAGTGCAAAGCACGAGCTGCAGTGGAGTAGACACCTCAAAAACCAAGAAAGGTCTCTGGCTCCTCCTGCTTCCTCTTCTGCTGCAGTCTCGGCCTCTTCATCCACCTCTATAGTGACAGTGGCACCTGCCACCCCGCAAACAGAGGATCTGCCAGCAACACTACCACCTGGGTCACCAACCATCTCCACAATGTCCCATGGAAGCGTTCAGCTCTCTATCTCCCAAACATTGGAGAAGAAGAGGAAGTACCCCCCTAGCCACCCGCGCCCTGAATGCCATGCACCTCCCTGGCCCTGAATGCCAGCATTTCAAAACTCCTGGCCTTTGAAATGCTGTCATTCCGTCTGGTGGAGACGCAGAGTTTTAAAAGCCTGATGGCATTGGCTGTCCCACAGTACGTCGTGCCCAGCCGCCACTATTTTTCCAGGCGAGCCATCCCTTCCCTGCACCATTAAGTGGGGGACAAAATCAGGTGTGCACTGCGCAACGCCATCTGTGGCAAGGTCCACCTAACTACGGATGCGTGGACCAGTAAGCACGGTCAGGGACGTTATATCTCCCTAACAGCACACTGGGTAAATGCAGTGGCGGCTGGGCCTGAGGCAGATAGCAGTTTGGCGCATGTCCTTCCACCACCGAGGATTGCAGGGCGCTTCAGTTTGCCTCCTGTTGCTAACTCCTCCTACTCCGCTTCCTCATCCTCTACCGCCTCCTCATCCGGTCAGCGTAACACCTTCACCACCAACTTCAGCACAGCCAGGGGTAAACGACAGCAGGCAGTTTTAAAACTTTCCTGTTTGGGGGAAAAACCCCACACCGCGCAGGAGTTGTGGAGGGACATGGAACAACAGACCAATGAGTGGTTGCTGTCAGTGAGCCTCAAGCCCGGCCTGGTGGTGTGCGATAATGGGCGAAATCTCGTAGCAGCTCTGGGCCTAGCCGGTTTGACGCACATCCCTTGCCTGGCGCATGTGCTGAACTTGGTGGTCCAGAGGTTCCTTAAAAATTACCCCAATATGCCAGAGCTGCTGCAGAAAGTGCGGGCTGTGTGTGCGCACTTTCGGCGTTCTCACCCTGCTGCTGCTCGCCTGTCAGCGCTGCAGCGTAACTTCGGCCTTCCCGCTCACCGCCTCATATGTGACGTGCCCACAAGGTGGAACTCCACCTTGCACATGCTGGCCAGACTGTGCGAGCAACAGCAGGCGATAGTGGAGTTTCAGCTGCAGCAATCACGCGTGAGTCGCTCTGCGGAACAGCACCACTTCACCACCAATAACTGGGCCTCCATGCGAGACCTGTGTGCCTTGTTGCGCTGTTTCGAGTACTCCACCAACATGTCCAGTGCCAATGACGCTGTTCTTAGCGTTACTATCCCAGTTCTATGCCTCCTTGAAAAAACGCTTCGGGCGATGATGGAAGAGGATGTGGCACAGGAGGATGAGGAGGAGGAGGAGGAAGCAGGATCATTTCAAAGGCTTTCAGGGCAGCCTTTCACAAGTGGCTACGAGGGTGGGTTCCTGCACCAACAAACGCCGGGTACACGATTGTCCGGCAGAAAGGGCACAGTTCTGGAGGATGACGAGGTGAAGGAGGAGATGGAGGAGGAGGAGGAGGAGGAGGAGGAGGAGCCATTTTCACAGCAGGGTGGCACCCAGACCAGCTCGTGGCCATCACTGGTGCGTGGCTGGGGGGATACAGAGGACACAGACGATACACCTCCCACAGAGGACAGCTTTTCTTTGCCTCTGGGCAGCCTGGCACACATGAGCGATTACATGCTGCAGTGTTTCCGCAATGACCGCCGAGTTGCCCACATTTTAACTGGTGCTGATTACTGGGTGGCCACGCTGCTGGATCCCCGTTACAAGGACAACGTACCGTCCTTAATTCCCTCACTGGAGCGGGATCGTAAGATGCGCGAGTACAAGCGCACACTGGTAGACGCGCTGCTGGTGGCATTCCCACCTGACAGCGGGCGTACGGTGGAAGCACAAGGCGAAGGCAGAGGAGGAGGAAGAGGTCGCCAACGCAGCCGGGGCACCGGCAGCACCTCAGAAGGCAGGGTTAGCATGGCTGAAATGTGGAAAAGCTTTGTCAGCACGCCACAACAACCAGCACCACCAGCTGAGATGGAACGTCTTAGCAGGAGGCAGCATTTCACCAACATGGTTGAGCAGTATGTGTCCACAGGCCTACACGTACTGGATTACGGGTCTGCCCCCTTTAACTTCTGGGTCTCCAAATTGGGCACATGGCCTGAGCTTGCCCTTTATGCCTTGGAGGTGCTGGCCTGCCCTGCAGCCAGTGTATTATCTGAACGTGTATTTAGCACGGCAGGGGGCGTTATCACAGACAAGCGCAGCCGCCTGTCCAGAGCCAATGTGGACAAGCTCACGTTCATTAAAATGAACCAGGCATGGATCCCACAGGACTTGTCCGTACCTTGTGCAGAATAGACATGTATACCGGTGTTGTGACAAAAACTGTCCGGCCATCGGATTGTGTCCGGCCCATACTGCGAAGGCGCAGCGCTTGCGCAGTACAGAGGACAAGGAGATTCACAAAATCTCCGAAGATGAACGGCGCCTGCGCTGTGAGTGCAGGTTCAAGCCCCACCATCCAAGTGGACATACGGTAGCACATAGTAACAGGGCCCCTCACGGGCTTGGTTCGATCGCCACGCTTCGGGCACGGCCTCACTTGGCTCGGCTTGAACCACGGATGGTGTGGCCTTCACCTGAACTCACCAAGCAGGCGCCGTTCGTCTTGGGAGATTTTCGAAATCCCCTTGTCCTACATACTGAGCAAGCGCAGTACAGGGTGGACACTATTTGACGGGGGGACAGAATTCGACACATCACCGGCCTTACCCAGCCATTGTTGTATTTTTGAATCAGTGTTGGCTACCTCGTCCTCCTCCACCGCCGCTTCCACCTACACAGCCACATCCACCGCCACCTCAACCTCCTACTCCATATGGACCTCGTCCTCCTAGGTCAAGATTATTATTTTTTATTTTTATTTTTTTTATGTTATTTTAATTTATTTCCCTATCCACTATTGTTTACAGAGCACTTGCCATGCTCTTAACAACATTTTGCTGCCATTTGCAGCCCTCTAGCCCTTTCCATTACTTTTTTAGAGCCTTTTTAGTCCTTAGAAGTCCGGGTCCCCATTGACTTCAATGGGGTTCGGGTTCGGGTCCGGGTTCGGGTTAAAGTTCGGTCCCGAACCCGAACTTTTTTCCGAAGTTCGGCCGAACCCGTCGAACCCGAACATCCAGGTGTCCGCTCAACTCTACTTACAATCCAAAAAAACTTGTATTTGGGCTGTAATATCATGGTGTGACACTTAGGAATGAGTAAATCTTCCTGGCTTTGGTTTGTGAATAGTTTTGCAAATTTTGCTTAAATGGTGTAGTTTGGGAATTTTGCAGTAAACCTTTTTGTAGTCTATGGCCTTTTGTGAGGGTGATAAGAAACTTATTATACAACAAAAGATATGGAAAACCAGACTTTGCCATGGAGGGATATGTACAAATGCCAAATAAATGTGTCTGTATATATGCATTAGTTTAACACAAACTGTCAGCTCTCACCAACAGCTCCAACACAAAACACATTGACACTGAGTGCCCTTTGAATCCTAGATCTACTCATTATAGTCAAGGTAACAGTGAATTCCCTGAATCCCCAGAAGCTTCCAAAAG
This sequence comes from Rana muscosa, assembly GCA_029206835.1. Taxonomy (NCBI): domain Eukaryota; kingdom Metazoa; phylum Chordata; class Amphibia; order Anura; family Ranidae; genus Rana; species Rana muscosa. Next base: position 103,277,104 of record CM055122.1, on the reverse strand, counting down.
TCCAGAGATCACACTGTTATACCATTTCCACACCAGCAGGTGGGATCAAGAAAAAGAAAAACATTTATAGAAAATAAATCCATCTTTATTATAAAAATGTTAAAAAAACACTGGTGCAGTATGCATTTTGAAATAAAGGTTTTCATCATAGCCAGTGATAGGCTATAAATCATTAACTCCCTTTTTGCTAAAAAAAAACACTTTTCTCCATCCCTAATCACTTCCATTGGCCAGTGACACACATTTGATGTGTTTTTGACATGTAAGAATTTTTACTATGTTTTTACATAAATGATGAATAGATTTTTTCCCAAAAATTATTATTGTGGTTTAAACTCACTGCATTTTCCAGGGTGTGAGCTGACATTGGTTGTTTTTTAAAAAACAGCCCAGTTTAGCCATAAGGATATTTACCCCTCACCCCTGGTATGTTGCTATTCTCTTTCATTTTACCATATTGTACAATTCTCTTGCTAGAAAATGACATAGAGCTATTGTAGCAGTTATCTTCTCCAAATCACTGCTTGTTGATACTCTTCAATTATGATGCCCAATGACTGAGCTCAGAGCATAAAGGGAAATTGCACACAACTAGTCACAGAATCAGTTAGCACTATATATGTTTTTTGTTCCAACCTTTATTGTCATGTAAGTACAGAAATGTAGCAGGTAGCCATAGCATCTGTCCTTAAATTTCCATTTGAGAAGTTCAAAAGGGATTATGGAAGTAAAAAAAAAGAACAAATTGATGATCTTGTCCCTCTGTTTCTTGGAGCAAGAACGTATTGGCCTATTTAGCATCTATATTGGCTCATCCCTGAGAGGGCGGTAGAAGGCCATGCCAACACGGTGTGATGACTGGAAAATGCATTTTTGGCAAACTAACAAACTAACAAAACTTGAATGACTTTTGCTCTGCTAATAAAAGTTTACAATTGGTGTGTGGGCATGAAATTAACAGTATAAATGCATTTGCTCTGGGCTAGGCAATAAAAGGTCTAGTTCGTAGAGCTGAACACGCACACCTTCCTTCTACAGATATCTACAGTTTTATTGAGAAAACCTATGTACTTATGAATGCATCTGCTTCAGATGTGATGATGACCACAACATTATTTGCATATTTTAATTTTTTTTCTTGAAGATCTTTAGATTTGGTATTACCTGTATACTAACCCACTGGTAACTGTACACATGCAATAACAGCTTGGAGTTACACAAATTTTATTAAAGTGTGGAAAAATTCACTAACATACAAGGTCTGCATATTGCATACTGGGCCACCCCACTGTCTGAACTCATCACATCTCTAAATACCTGTGAAGAAAAGTTAGAAAATATACTTACCTTACTTCCAGCTTCTACACATGGTATCTAAGTGGGGGTAAAGTCACAATCCTTCTGGCGAGGTCCTGGAAAAATAAGGATCCCAACTCTCTAGGGAAGACTGTCCCGCACTGTGCTGGAGCATCTTCCTACAGGATCTAGGAAATTAAAGGATAAGTGCACCCTAACACTCACTAAAATCAGACATCGACGATCTAACACTAACCTATCTAGCCCTGTAAAAAATAAATCAGTATACATACTTTTTTTAAAGCCGATCCGACCCGATCCCATGCTGAGCTGTCAGCTATGGCTTCGCTGTGGAGGCGGGTGCAGAGAACACATCCGACAATGGAAGTCCCATAGTAACTCTATGGATGACATCACTTCCCATTTATTTCACAGCCATTGTCGGCTGTGTCCTCTGCAGAGCTTCCGCTGCTGGAGACCAGACCGGATCGGCTTCAAAAAGGTATGTATACTCATTTCTTCTTTATAGGGCTAGATAGGTTAGTGTTAGATCGTGGATGTCTGTAGATGTAGCGATTTTAGTGTTAGGGTGGACTCATCCTTTAAGTGATACCAGGATCTCTCTGGAAGGATGGTAATGTCCCCTTTTCCAGTGTGGAAGGTGGATGTAAAGTAAGTACATTTTCCAACTTTTTCCCACAAGTGTTATTTTACAGGTATCATGCAGTGTTTTGACAGGGTGGGTCAGCATGTAAAATGCGGAGCTTGCATTTTAGTGCTTTGAAACATTTTTTAGCCTAGAGCTATAAAAACACATCTCAAGGGCAATACTAAGACAATGATTTTAAGGTAAAGAATGGTCAATCAAAAAAGTAATATTGATTGACAAGCAGTAAAAAGTGTGAACAAGCCTAAAGCACAGTGCGTTCATAACCCATGAGGCTGTCAGTTGTACATTTATTGTAGGAAATGTATGTGAAAACTCTTCTTGGAATATTAAAGCATTTCATTCCGCACATCTAAGGTTGCAATGATAATATATATATACTGTATATATATATATATATATATATATATATATATATATAAAACAGGTGATACTCGAAAAATTCGAATATTGTGAAAAAGTTAATTTATTTCACTAATGCAACTTAAAAGGTGAAACTAATATATGAGATAGACTCATTACATGCAAAGCAAGATAGTTCAAGCCGTGATTTGTCATAATTGTGATGATTATGGCTTACAGCTCATGAAAACCCCAAATCCACAATCTCAGATTTTTTTTTATATTACATGCAATCAATAAAACAAGGATTGTACATTATCGGAACTCTGAAAAGTATAAGCATGCATATGTACTCAGTACTTGGTTTGGGCCCCCTTTGCAGCAATTACTGCCTTAATTCGGCGTGGCATGGAAGCTATCAGCCTGTGGCAGTGCTGAGGTGTTATGGAAGACCAGGATGCTTCAATAGCGGCCTTCAGCTCTTCTGCATTGTTCAGTCTCGTGTCTCTCATCTTTCTCTTGGCAATGCCCCATAGATTCTCTATGGGCTTCAGGTCAGGCAAGTTTGCTGGCTAATAAAGCAAAGTAATCCCATGGTCATTGAACATTTTTTTTTGTGCTTTTGGCAGTGTGGGCCGGTGCCAAGTCCTGCTGGAAAATGAAGTCAGCATTCCCATAGAGCTCGTCTGCGGAAAGAAGCATGAAGTGCTCCAAAATCTCCTGGTAGACGGCTGAGTTGACCCTGGACTTAATGAAGGACAGTGGATCAACACCAGCAGATGACATGGCTCCCCAAATTAACACAGGCTGTGGAAACTTCACACTGGTCTTCAAGCATCTTGCAGTGTGTGCCTCTCAATTCTTTCTCCATACTCTGTGTCCTTGGTTTCCAAATTAGATGAAAAATTTGCTCTAATCATAAAAGAGGGCTTTGGACCACTGAGCAACAGACCAGGTCTGTTTTTCTTTAGCTCAGGTAAGACGCTTCTGACGTTGTTTGTTGTTCAGGAGTGGCTTGACAAGAGGAATACGACATTTGAAGCCCATGTCCAGGATCCGTCTGTGTGTGGTGGCTCTTGATGCACTGACTCCAGCCTCAGTCCACTCCTTGTGAAAGTCCCCAACACTTTTGAATGGCCTTTTCCTGACATTGCTCTCCAGGCTGCGGACATCCCTGCTGCTTGTGCACCTTTTTCTTCCACACTTTTCCCTTCCACATAACTTTCTATTAATGTGCTTTGATACGGCACTTTGGGAACATCCAACTTCTTTTGCAATTACCTTTTGAGGCTTTCCCTCCTTATGGAGGGTGTCAATCATGGTTTTCCGCACAACTGTCAGGTCAGCAGTTTTTCCCATGATTGTGATTCCTACTGAACCAGACTGAGAGACCATTTAAAGGCTCAGGAACCCTTTGCAGGTGTTATGGCTTAATTAGCTGATTATAGTGGGACACTTTGAGCCTAGAATTTTGCACCTTTTCACAATATTCAAATTTTCTGAGATTGTGGATTTGGGGTTTTCATGAGCTGTAAGCCATAATCATCACAATTATGACAAATCACGGCTTGAGCCATCTTCCTTTGCATGTAATGAGTCTATCTCATATAGTAGTTTCACCTTTTAACCACTTAACGACCGCCCACCGCCGATTTACGTCGGCAGAATGGCACGGACAGGCAGAATCACGTAGATCTACGTGATCGCCTTTGTGCAGTTGGGGGGTCCATCCGGACCCCCCTTCACTGCAGTGAGCGGCCGTTAAGTGTTCGGGAGCGATCAGGCATGAGGGGGCGGCCGCTCGATTCCGCCCCCCCCTCGCGATCGCTCCCGGCCAATGAAATTGCTTCCTCCGCCATGTGATGTAAACACAGGCTGGAGGAAGTGATGTCATCTCCCTCGCCGCGGTCTTTTCGTTCCCGGCGCCGAGGAGTGAAGACAGAGGTTAGTGCTCCAACAGTCCACTGACACGTAGGTACACATAGGCACACAAATCACCCCCCAGTCACCCCCAGATCACCCCCCAGGTCACCCCAAAGCCCCCAATCACAGTGTCACTGATTGCAGTGATCATTTATTTTACTGATCACTGCATTTAGTGTCATCTGTGATTGTAAAAAGTTGCAAGGCAGTTAGGATTAGGCCCCTTTAGGTCCAGGGTAGCCCCCTAACCCCCCCTAATAAAGGTTTAACCCCTTGATCACCCCCCAGGTAACCCTTTCACCCCCTAACTTCAGCGTCACTAAGCGATTGTTTTTCCGATCGCTGTATTCGTGTCGCTGGTGTTTTAGATAGGCAGTTATTTTTTTTTAGGTTCGCCGCAGGTTTTTATTGGTGTCAGGTACCCCCATATTTAACCTAATAAAGGTTTTAACCCCCTGATTGCCCCTAGTTAACCCTTTCACCAGTGATCACCATATAAAGGTTACGGGTGACGCTGGTTGATTAGTTTGCTTTTTATAGCATCAGGGCACCCGCCGTATATAACCCAATAAAGGTTTAACCCCCTGATCGCCCGGCGGGTGAGATCAATTAGGTTTTAGCGCCAGAGAGGGTCTGCGTCGCCCCAGGCAGTGTTAGGTTAGTGCCAGTAACGCTAACACCCACGCGCAAAGCATACACCCCCCTTAGTGGTATAGTATCTGATCAGATCTATACTAGCATCCCCAGCGGTTTAGGGTTCCCAAAAACGCAGTGTTAGCGGGATCAGCCCAGATACCTGCTAGTACCTGCGTTTAGCCCCTCCGCCCAGCCCAGCCCAGCCCACCCAAGTGCAGTATCGATCGATCACTGTCACTTACCAAACACAACACACATAACTGCAGCGTTCGCAGAGACAGGCCTGATCCCTGCGATCGCTAACAGTTTTTTTGTAGCGTTTGATATATTTGCTGACGACAGTCAGGTGCTTTTTTTCCTGTGAATCTTACTAGTGTACCCCTAAATTTAGAGCCCAAAATGGCAAGTCGAAGGTACACTAGTAAAGAGGCCTACGAGATTCTGAGCATGACAGATAGTGAAGAGGAGGTCACGTATCTGTCAGATTCAGGCTCAGAATATCTTCCCGTAGAAGACAGTGACGTCAGCGGCCCCACGTCAGATAGCTCTGACGACGAAGTTGAGGTCCCTGCTAAGGTCAGGCGTACCCGATCCCGATCTTCTGAGGTTGTTGAGGAGCAAGAACCGCAGGTCTCTCGTATCATGGAGCAGAGTAGTACTAGCGCCGCTATTACTTCTGGTGAACTGGCAAGCACCAGCGGCCTAGTACAGCCTGGACGTACATCCAGCACTGCAGTAACACTTGGTGACGTGGCGAGTCCCATAAGTGCAGTTCAAGCTGGCGAGGTGGCAAGCACAAGTAGTGTCCCGCTGCCACCAAGAAGACAAAGGCAGGCCCGTCGTGCCCATACTGCCCTTCCTGCAGAATTCGCCTATCCTGATTGGGTCCCCACCACTTCTGCAGAACCCGTACTTCCCCCATTCACTGCCCAACCCGGTATTCAGGTGGAAACAGCTGATTTTATGCCAATCGATTTTTATTCGCTGTTTTTCACGGAAGATCTCTATAGATCTATTGTGGACCAGAGTAATTTGTATGCTGGTCAATTTATCGCCGCTAACCCCCAGTTGCCTAAAATTGCCAGAAATTGGAAACCAATTACGGTTTCCGAATTTAAGACCTTTCTGGGCCTTTCCCTCAACATGGGCACACATAAATTTCCGTCATTGCGTGCTTATTGGTCTACGCACCTAATTGACCACATGCCCGTGTTCTCTGCCTCCATGTCCAGGGCACGATACGAGCAGATTTTGCGGTTCATGCACTTCAACGACAATGAACTTTGTCGTCCACGTGGGGACCCTGAATACGACCGGCTCTATAAAATTCGGCCCCTCATAAACCACTTCAACGAACGTTTTGCAGCCTTGTTTACTCCCGATCAAGTTGTCTGCGTTGATGAGTCCCTGATTAAATTTTCTGGCCGCTTGTCTTTCAAGCAGTACCTTCCCAGCAAGCGTGCCAGATACGGGGTCAAGCTCTACAAGTTCTGTGACAGGGCAACAGGCTATGTAGTGAACTTTACGGTTTATGAGGGAAAAGACAGTCAGATTGAGTCGGTCAACTGCCCGGATTACATAGGGAGCGCTGGCAAGATAGTGTGGAACTTGGTGTCACCCTTATTCGGAAAGGGGTACCACTTGTATGTGGACAATTATTACACGAGCGTGCCACTGTTTAGTCACTTGTTTGATCATAAGATTGGAGCATGTGGCACCGTGCGACCTAATCACCGGGGCTTTACCCAGCGGCTTGTAGATGCCCGTCTTAGGCTGGGGGAGAGAGCCTGCTTGAAGTGTAATAACTTGCTCGCTATGAAGTGGAGGGACAATAAGAATGTTTTCCTTCTTACCTCCCTTCATGCAGACACGACAGTCCAAATTCGTACGGCGACTGGTGTTGTGGAGAAACCCCTCTGTGTCCACGAATATAACCAAAATATGGGAGGGGTGGACCTCAACGACCAGTTGATGGCGCCGTATCTAATTGACCGTAAGGCGAGACGCTGGTACAAAAAAGTGTCTCTATCATTATTCCAATTGGCTTTGCTGAACGCTCATGTGCTATACAGAGCTTCAGGCGGGACGTTATCTCTTCTAAAATTCCAGAATGAGATAGTCACAGAACTCCTGTATCCAGGCGGTTCTGCACCTCACCATCCCCAACCAAATGCAGTAAGCCGGCTGCATGAGAGGCATTATTCGTATGTCCTTCCGAGTACCCCTACCCAAAGCCACCCCCAAAAAAGATGTCGTGTCTGTAGCAAGCGCGGATTTAGGCGTGACACCCGTAGTTTTTGTCCACTCTGTCCTGACAAGCCTGGTCTTTGCCAAGGTGAATGTTTTGAACGCTACCACTCAAAAGTGAAGTTTTAGCGTAGGGTACAGCATTTCACAGACTAGGACACACTTACACAGGGTCTCCCAAGATGCCATTACATTTTGAGAGACCCGAACCATTACAGTTGTAAAGTTACAAAAAAAAGTGTAAAAAAGAAAAAAAAACGTAAAAAACAAAACACAAAAAAAATATAAAATAAAAAAACCAAAAATAGTTGTCGTTTTATTGTTCTCTCTCTCTCTATTTTCTCTCTATTGTTCTGCTCTTTTTTTACTGTATTCTATTCTGCAATGTTTTATCATGCTTGCTTTTCAGGTATGTAATTTTTTGTTTTCAGGTGCGCCATTCAACTGCAGCGCGGAATTATTTATCTTGACAGCAACAGCGTTTGCTCCCACGATACATAAAGCTGTGACTCCAGTGCTGTAGGAGGTGATTTCACCACCACAGTTAAAAAAAAGAGCATATATGCCGAAGCATGGGGGCAGCAGGGGCGGAGGAGCGATTTTGCTCCTAATGCCGCGTACATACGGTCGAAATTCCGACCGTGTGTACGCGGCATAACTTTTTTGCGGGAGGATGCCCCCATGCTTCGGCATATATATATTTTAGGCACAGGTTGCGTTAAAACATTTTTTTATTTTTTACTAGGTTTTGTTTTGGTATTTGCTTTGCAGGTATGGCATGGTAAGGTCTTACTGTTGTACTGTAATGTTACTTTGTTTTAATGTTAACCACCATTTGCTTAGCAGGTACGCCATTCAGTTGCAGCGCGGATCTATTTATCTTGACAGCAACAGCGTTTGCTCCCACGATACATAAAGCCGTGACTCCAACGCTGTAGGAGGTGATTTCACCACCACAGTTAAAAAAAAGAGCATATATGCCGAAGCATGGGGGCAGCAGGGGCGGAGGAGCGATTTTGCTCCTAATGCCGCGTACATACGGTCGAAATTCCGACCGTGTGTACGCGGCATAACTTTTTTGCGGGAGGATGCCCCCATGCTTCGGCATATATATATTTTAGGCACAGGTTGCGTTAAAACATTTTTTTATTTTTTACTAGGTTTTGTTTTGGTATTTGCTTTGCAGGTATGGCATGGTAAGGTCTTACTGTTGTACTGTAATGTTACTTTGTTTTAATGTTAACCACCATTTGCTTAGCAGGTACGCCATTCAGTTGCAGCGCGGATCTATTTATCTTGACAGCAACAGCGTTTGCTCCCACGATACATAAAGCCGTGACTCCAACGCTGTAGGAGGTGATTTCACCACCACAGTTAAAAAAAAGAGCATATATGCCGAAGCATGGGGGCAGCAGGGGCGGAGGAGCGATTTTGCTCCTAATGCCGCGTATATACGGTCGAAATTCCAACGGAGGCTTATCCGTGGAAAAGTCCGACCGTGTGTACGCGGCATAACCTTTTATGCCGCGTACATACGGTCGAAATTCCGACGAAGGCTTGACCGTGTGTACGCGGCATAACTTTTTTGCGGGAGGATGCCCCCATGCTTCGGCATATATGCCCATCATTAGAAGTGGGTGGATGAAGGGAGGTATTCTAATGGTGGGCATACCCACCAATCAATCTCTTTTTTTCGTTCAGCCAATAGGCTGTATGAAAAAAAAGATTACAATACATGTCCAACAAGGACCAGCAACGTACTGGTATGTTGCTGGACTTTGAATGTTTATACCAGAATGATGCCTGCGGGTTTAGGTATCATCTTGGTATCATTCTTTTCAGCCAGCAGCCGGCTTTCATGTAAAAGCAATTCTAGCAGATAATTAGCCTCTAGACTGCTTTTACAAGCAGTGGGAGGGAATGTCCCCCCCCCCGGATATAAAAAGCGCCATTGGGAAATTGGGAAAGCATTTTATCACACCGATCTTGGTGTGGTCAGATGCTTTGAGGGCAGAGGAAAGATCTAGGGTCTAACCCCCCAATTTTTTTCAAAAAAAGAGTACCTGTCACTACCTATTGCTATCATAGGGGATATTTACATTCCCTGAGATAACGATAAAAATGGTAAAAAAATAAAATATGGAAGGCACAGTTTAAAAATAAAATAAAAAAGCCAAATAAATAATAAAAAAAAAAAAAGCACCGCTGTCCCCCCCTGCTATTGCGCAAAGGCGAACGCAAGCGTCGGTCTAGCGTCATATGTAAACAGCAATTGCATCATGCATGTGAGGTATCACCGCGAAGGTCAGATCGAGGGCAGTCATTTTAGCAGTAGACCTCCTCTGTAAATCTAACGTGGTAACCTGTAAAGGCTTTTAAATGCTTTTAAAAATGAATGTAGTTTTGTCGCCGCTGCGCGTTTGTGCGCAATTTTAAAGCATGTCGTGTTTGGTATCCATGTACTCGGCCTATGATCATCTTTTTTATTTCATCAAACATTTGGGCAATATAGTGTTTTTTAGTGCATTAAAAATAAAAAAAGTGTGTTTTTCCCCCAAAAAATGCGTTTGAAAAATCGCTGCGCAAATACTGTGTGGAAAAAAAAAATGCAACACCCACTATTTTAATCTGTAGGGCCTTTGCTTTAAAAAAATATATAATGTTTGGGGGTTCAACATAATTTTCTTGCAAAAAAAAATTTTCTTTCATGTAAACAAAAAGTGTCAGAAAGGGCTTTGTCTTCAAGTGGTTAGAAGAGTGGATGATGTGTGACATAAGCTTCCTAATGTTGTGCATAAAATGCCAGGACAGTTCAAAACCCCCCCAAATGACCCCATTTTGGAAAGTAGACACCCCAAGCTATTTGCTGAGAGGCATGTTGAGCCCATTGAATATTTTTTTTTTTGTCCCAAGTGATTGAATAATGACCAAAAAAAAAAAAAATGTACAAAAAGTTGTCACTAAATTATATATTGCTCAAACATGCCATGGGCATATGTGGAATTACACCCCAAAATACATTCTGTTGCTTCTCCTGAGTACGGGGATACCACATGTGTGGGACTTTTTGGGAGCCTAGTCGCGTACGGGACCCCAAAAACCAAGCACCGCCTTCAGGATTTCTATGGGTGTAAATTTTTGATTTCACTCCTCACTGCCTATCACAGTTTCGGAGGCCATGGAATGCCCAGATGGCACAAAACCCCCCCAAATGACCCCATTTTGGAAAGTAGACACCCCAAGCTATTTGCTGAGAGGTATGTTGAGTATTTTGCAGATCTCGCTTTTTGTCACAAAGTTTTGAAAATGTAAAAAAAGAAAAAAAAAAAGAAAAAAAAATGTCTTTCTTAATTTTCAAAAACAAATGAGAGCTGTAAAATACTCACCATGCCTCTCAGCAAATAGCTTGGGGTGTCTACTTTCCAAAATGGGGTCATTTGTGGGGGTTTTGGGCTATTTTGACATTTTATGGCCTTCAAAACTGTGATAGGTAGTGAGGAGTGAAATCAAAAATTTATGCCCTTAGAAACCTTGAAGGCGGTGCTTGGTTTTTGGGGTCCCGTACGCGGCTAGGCTCCCAAAAAGTCCCACACATGTGGTATCCCCGTACTCAGGAGAAGCAGCAGAATGTATTTTGGGGTGTAATTTCACATATAACCATGGCATGTGTGAGCAATATATCATTTAGTGACAACTTTTTGTACATTTTTTTTTTTTTTCTTTTTGTCATTATTCAATCATTTGGGACAAAAAAATAAAAATATTCAATGGGCTCAACATGCCTCTCAGCAAATAGCTTGGGGTGTCTACTTTCCAAAATGGGGTCATTTGGGGGGGTTTTGTGCCATCTTGGCATTTTATGGCCTTCAAAACTGTGATAGGTAGTGAGGAGCGAAATCAAAAATTTATGCCCTTAGAAACCTTGAAGGCGGTGCTTGGTTTTTGGGGTCCCGTACGCGGCTAGGCTCCCAAAAAGTCCCACACATGTGGTATCCCCGTACTCAGGAGAAGCAGCAGAATGTATTTTGGGGTGTAATTTCACATATGCCCATGGCATGTGTGAGCAATATATCATTTAGTGACAACTTTGTGCAAAAAAAAACAGTTTGTCATATTCCCGCAACATGTGGCAAAATATAAAATATTCCATGGACTCAACATGCCTCTCAGCAAATAGCTTGGGGTGTCTACTTTCCAAAATGGGGTAATTTGGGGGGGTTTTGTGCTATTTTGGCATTTTATGGCCTTCAAAACTGTGATAGGTAGTGAGGAGTGAAATCAAAAATTTACGCCCTTAGAAATCCTGAAGGCGGTGCTTGGTTTTTGGGGCCCTGTACGCGGCTAGGCTCCCAAAAAGTCCCACACATGTGGTATCCCCGTACTCAGGAAAAGCAGCAGAATGTATTTTGGGGTGCAATTCCACATATAACCATGGCATGTGTGAGCAATATATCATTTAGTGACAACTTTTTGTACATTTTTTTTTCTTTTTGTCATTATTCAATCATTTGGGACAAAAAAAAAAATATTCAATGGGGTCAACATGCCTCTCAGCAAATAGCTTGGGGTGTCTACTTTCCAAAATGGGGTCATTTGGGGGGGTTTTGTGCCATCTTGGCATTTTATGGCCTTCAAAACTGTGATAGGTAGTGAGGAGTGAAATCAAAAATTTATGCCCTTAGAAACCTTGAAGGCGGTGCTTGGTTTTTGGGGTCCCGTACGCGGCTAGGCTCCCAAAAAGTCCCACACATGTGGTATCCCCGTACTCAGGAGAAGCAGCAGAATGTATTTTGGGGTGTAATTTCACATATGCCCATGGCATGTGTGAGCAATATATCATTTAGTGACAACTTTGTGCAAAAAAAAAAAAGTTTGTCATATTCCCGCAACTTGTGGCAAAATATAAAATATTCCATGGACTGAACATGCCTCTCAGTAAATAGCTTGGGGTGTCTACTTTCCAAAATGGGGTCATTTGGGGGGGTTTTGTGCTATTTTGGCATTTTATGGCCTTCGAAACTGTGATAGGTAGTGAGGAGTGAAATCAAAAATTTGCGCCCTTAGAAATCCTGAAGGCGGTGCTTGGTTTCCGGGGTCCCGTACGTGGCTAGGCTCCCAAAAAGTCCCACACATGTGGTATCCCCGTACTCAGGAGAAGCAGCAGAATGTATTTTGGGGTGCAATTCCACATATAACCATGGCATGTGTGAGCAATATATCATTTAGTGACAACTTTTTGTAATTTTTTTTTTTTTTTTTTTGTCATTATTCAATCACTTGGGACGAAAAAAAAAAATATTCAATGGGCTCAACATGCCTCTCAGCAATTTCCTTGGGGTGTCTACTTTCCAAAATGGGGTCATTTGGGGGGGTTTTGTACTGCCCTGCCATTTTAGCACCTCAGGAAATGAGATAGGCAGTCATAAATTTAAAGCTGTGTAAATTTCAGAAAATGTACCCTAGTTTGTAAACGCTATAACTTTTGCGCAAACCAATAAATATACGCTTATTGACATTTTTTTTACTAAAGACATGTGGCTGAATACATTTTGGCCTAAATGTATGACTAAAATTGAGTTTATTCGATTTTTCTTATAACAAAAAGTAGAAAATATCATTTTTTTTCAAAATTTTCGGTCTTTTTCTGTTTATATCGCAAAAAATAAAAATCGCAGAGGCAATCAAATACCATTAAAAGAAAGCTCTATTTGTGGGAAGAAAAGGACGCAAATTTCATTTGGGTACAACATTGCATGTCCGCACAATTTACAGTTAAAGCAGCGCAGTGCCGAATCCCAAAAACAGTCTTGGTCCTAATGGCCCGAAATGGTCCGGGGCTTAAGTGGTTAAGTGGCATTAGTGAAATAAATGAACTTTTGCACTATATTCTAAATGTTTGAGTATCACCTGTATATAGTATATATAGTTTGTTAGTTTAGTAGTAAATAAACAAAGAAACAACAACTTTTTTTTTGTTAACTCTTGATGGGCAAGAAAGCAATTGAGCAATTCTTTGGGTTGTTCTAAAACAGATTATTGTATTTCCCAATTTCACACATATTAAGCTTTAGTAACAAAAATATTTAAGTGTTACATTTGGTGACATATGATTTGCTTATAAGCCACCCCCCTATTACTTGTTTGTATTTGTTAAAAGTATATTCCACTCAATGGTTTAGCAGAGGGTGAATCTTGTCATAATGCCATACCGATGTCTGTGTTTTTATGCAAAACAGTTAGCTGGATTGTTTTTAGCTTTGATTTAGAGCAGCATTAAGGAGACACGTAGATGTGAGTGATCTGGATTCTTTTATTAATGTGCACAACTTGCTGATGCAATTGCACTTTCAGAGAAAGGCCCCTATATTGGGAACCCTGGTTATCCTTTGTAATATTAGAGCAGAGTCCCTGAACTAAAGCTCATAAAAGCTTATAACTTTCATCTCCTTAGCAGCCAAGAATGCCATCATAACCCCATAACTCCTATACCACATTTCACACCGTCATATTAAACAAGAAGAAGAAAGAAGCCACTCTTTATTTTAAAAGCTTTATACTGTATGTTGGTTTTATTGAAGCATCCAATACATTGACTGTTTCACCTGCTCCCTATTGTGTTTCACTCCATAAGCAGTTTAATTACAGGGTCACTTGCTTGTGCTACATTTGAGATTGGACATCTACTGGACATCTACTCATTTGAGATTGGACAGTTTCTGTTGGTAGCATACCCTGGGGTAAAGGGTGCAGGGTGTACCTTTCACAGGGAGTACCCTATGGTTTGTGTTAGTGGCACTTCCTTACTTTAAATACACAATATAGTTGGTGTTTCAGGTTGGACATTGTACATACTTTAAACATGCACAGGCAGGTGCCAGGCAGTACTATGTGTACTTCGGAAAGAAGGGCTTTGCCTAAAAAATATTCTATTGAGGTCTGCAGTATGTGTGCATCTGCTTCCAAATACATCCTGTTGCTGGCTCTAAAGGAATGTAAATTTGAACATAATGTTATCTATCCCAGGAATTGTCTACTTGTCCAGTAATGGGAGCCCATCTACAAGCTAAGTAAAACTAGCAGTTGCTCATACTAATTTATAACTATTACAAGTAGGATACAGTACATATGGGCAAGGTTATACACTAAACAATACAACAATTCCCCAGCACACTCTTCAGCCAGTAAGGACGAAAATACCTAATCAATGGTTTCAACATTTAACTATTGGTTTCATACATTTGCAGATACATGTGAAGTTCCATGGCCATGCCGCAATGCCTATGCAAAGTGCAGTCCCTAGCTCTGCACTTTCTGAGTTTGTAACCTGGTAAATACTGTATATATCAATAATAAAAAAAAAAACATATGTAGTACATAGCTGCATTATATTCACATTCCACTGTGTTTTAGCTCTTGAAAGACACAGCAAGTACAGAAAAATACCTGTTGATCTGCCAGAAAAGTGATCAGCTTTTAAACCCCAGGCTGGGCTGATAACAACACACATCAATTTTGTGAACTTTTCAGCCTCTGCCCAATGTGTTATGCTAAACTAGAAGAAAAGGACTAGTATATAACCCATTCTAAAGACACAGAATACATAGTTTCTAAAAAGTTTATTAAGGGAATCAATTGGAACTGGCACCAGGGGCCTGGCCTCTTCATGACAAATTCAAATAGGGATAATAGAAATAGATTTCTTTTTACATCTCTCCAGTCCCCCTGGTCCAGGAATTCCACATGCAGCGTGTATCATAAACTTTTCATTTTATTATTTTCTACAACTATAAAAGTTTTTTATAGAAAACACATATACAGTAAAACATACTGAACAACCATTCAGCATTACAGGCCCCCTATATAACCATATTAATACATATATTTAGAAAATAAATAAATAGACATTTGTAAATCTACCCACATACCCCCCGATATAAAATTGTAGGTAGTGAAAATTGATTTGCTCCATCAAACAACCATACAATTACTATCCAAGCCAATAAGGTACATATCTGGATTCATCAAAGATATCAAACTGGGCATGCTGGCATATTTCAGGGAAGATAGCTGGGCTGTGTATGGGGATCCGGTGGAAGAGCCTAAGAACAATTACCAACTAAGTCCAACAAGGTAGCATGTCAGAGGGGTGGCCATGTCTATTAAGTTTTAACACATCCCTAAACTAAACTTTACGGACATTGCCACCCCTCTGCCATCTCCTGGTTGGTGTAATGTACAATCTGTTATATGTAATACATCTTTAGCTCACTCTGGATCATTTGATTGTGATGTGAGATCGGCTGCCCGCTTGTGTCTCTGTGGAGTTGAGATAATTTCACTGGGCTTTTGCTTATGGACTCCTTCTAGGCATAACCTTACAGCTTTTACTATTGGTTGACATCTTATTTATTTGCCACTGCCATTTACTAACTCCTGCTTGGCTACATACATCTAGCATCTGCTTGGTAGCATTACAAGGTATTCATGACAACAGTTGGCACTATGGCTTCTACCTAACTCTTTTGTCTGCCTCTACCACTTATTTGCTGATTTTTTCTTATATGTGCATCTGTAGAAGATAATATGTTATTCATTATTAACTGGTTGCATAAATATTGTCATATGCATTTTGATGCAGACTCCCCACTCATCAAGAAGAGCCATTTTTCTAACCAATGGAATATAGTTATATGGTTGTTTGACGGAGCAAATCAATTGCTACTACTTACAATTTTACAGTATCTCTGGTAGTACATGGCCTTATTACAAATGGCTATATATATCTTTTTTGTATATATGTATTATTATGATTGGATAGGGGGTGGCCAGGTCAAATTTTTTGCTTGGTGTGTTATATATAGTACGTTTCAAATAACTGTAAAAATGTAAAAAATTTAAACGTTATGATACTGCACCTCCGTGAAATTTCAGGACCAGGGAATGGCAGAGATACTGTATATAAAGAAAATTCCATTCCTGTTATCTCTATTTCTTTTTGCTAAACTACTCAACCACTCCCACTCTTAGTTCTCTAAAACATACATGTTAATTATTCTGTACTCTAATGTGGGCACTTTGAGATAACACAGGAAGTATTCGGAGGGCACAGGACAGGACTGAATACAGTAAACCCCCGTTATATCGCGGTTCAGTTTTCGCGGTCCCGGTATATTGCGTTTTTTTTGTAAGACCTATTACCATTATTTTATTGATTAAATCATTGTTAATTAAATATTTTTGTGTTTTCCATTGCTCTTGCTATGTCTCTCAGTATCTTTTATGTGTTTAAATGTGTTTCTATTGTTTTAAAAGTGTGTTTAAAGACCTTAAAATGCTTTTAAAGTACAGTGAAAGTTATAAAAACATGCCTAGTGTGTTTTTAAATAGGGTATTTCTATTTCGCAGATTTTCACTTATTGCGGGTGGGTCTGGAACGTAACCCCCGCGATGGAGGGGGGGTTTACTGTATCTTAAAAAATATCTGCACTTGTTTTGCACTTATACAACAAATGTAACTAAATATTTCCAAAGGTTTTTTTAAGAGACCAAATGGCAAATTAGAGAAAGTTTATTGTGGGAGTTTACAAAATTATGCCTGCTTTCAGTGTATGTGTTGCTATTTAAGTTCCCGACTCGGGATGTCCTGTATACCCAGAATAGCAATAAAAATGTTAAATGTATGCGTGAAATAATGAGTTTGGGGCTACGACTGGGTAAGCCCATTTTCAGTTTACTCAATGCCATATAATTGTCCCAAGTTAGAACTTCAAATAGCTTAGAGTTATGGACTATATGTTGCACAGGTGCCTGGATAGAGCAGTGTGACTTTACATCTATTTGCTAACGTATGCAGTTTATTGTGCTGACTAGCTGGAACTTGTGCCACTGGCTGGATAACTTCTGTATTGTTCCATCTGACGCTACATATCCCCTCACTCTACAACCCACCAATCTTCATTCCATTGTTAAGCATTGTGCATCCTGTCTTCACATCTCTGTCTAGCCCCATAATGTCTCATAATGCACAACAACTGTTTGAAAACAATTTTATTCTTGTTTTAGGCCTCAACAATAAATGATCTTTCAATTGGTTCGAGCAAAAAGTTTCAATTATCACAATCATTACTGAAATATAAAACTAAAGATTCCATATTAAACATTGTTTAGATTTATTTATGGATTCAAAACTTTGCTTCTATGTAGATCAGAAACACTTTGGGATCTTCAGATATGAATACCATTAATGCACAACAGCTTCTCATTTTTTATGCAGAAAGTAATGCTGTTTTTCTGATGGCATTAATCAAAACAGATTTCTTCATACATTGTAACAGGAGAGATACACTCATCTATTATGCAGCATACATTCCTCTAGGAAATAAAACTTCCCAGCCCCAGTGTCGTAAAGGGAAAAGACTCTTTCTGTTGCTATCACCATTGCTCCACCCATGTAAATCAGAAATGAGCAGGAAGCTGTGTCATGTGGTCCCATCTGCCCATTTCAGGGAATAAAAGAGAACATATAACAGCAGAGCACACATCAGAAGCGTACACATTTGAACATCCACATAAAAAGCCTTACTAAATAAAGGCAACTACAGATTATTTATTTACTAAAAGACTTATGACATTCATGTACCTACATTAAGGCTGACTGTATGCTTGTACCTGCGGTAATCTGCTTAAAAAACACAAGTTGATGTATTATACTATGTACATCACGTGGCAGTGCTATTCATTTATAATGGCAAGCTAACATACACATACAGTAAATGCCAACCCACCTGTGCTACAGCAGACCACAACATACATATCTTGAGCTGTGGTGTGCTGTGTTGCCAAAAATGGCGCAGGTGAAAATTTTCATGTGTTGAAGTGAGCTTCCTGCCAGTTCAAAATTAATAAGCTGCCTTAACCCAGTGGGTCAATACACAAGACCGTGCTTGTTAAGGCATGCACATGTATGAAATGGCCCTTAGTGTTTTTGGACAGTAAAGGATGAAACCAGAAGAGGTGATCTTGCTTGAGGCACCTGATATACTTTTTCTTAAAGTGGTTGTAAACCCTTACAACACACTTTATGCTACAGGTAAGCCTATAATAAGGCTTACCTGTAGCTACCCTGGATATCTCCTAAACCTGAACGGTTTAGGAGATATCCCCTGTATTTGCACGTACATGCCTTTGCTTTCAGTGACTGTGCCGTTACCGGTGGGTTCCACGCGCAAGCGCGGGAGTGACTTCATCGCGGCTCGGGCCAATCACAGTGCCTGAGCCACGATACCTGGAAGTAACTCCGGGACGACATGTCGCCGGCCGGTGCTGTGTTGGGCACCGCAGCGGGGGCTTCGATCCCAGGTGAGTATTACATAATGAGCTAGTGTCAGGGAAGGCATGGCCGTGCAGCAGGAATCGCACGGCAGACACGCAAATTTACAGCGCGTCAACGCGCACGTGCACCTATCACCAACATTGGCGCCAAAGGGGATATTTAAAGTGAGTGCACCAAAGACTCTTTGCTGTTTGGTCTGCAGCTTATGTCTTTCCTGAAACCTGTTATCTGTGCTGACCTCTGATCCTTGACCCGGCTTGCTCTCATTAACCCTGTCTGCTTGATACCCTGACTTCGGCTTGTTTTGGACTTCTCTTCTGCCTGATGCTCTGCCTGATCCGCCAGAACGTCTCTGACCCGGCCTGCCTGACTCTGCACCTTCTCCTCCAGCCTGCTGCAGTTCTGCTCTGCAAATCGCCCCAGTTCCTGCTTTCATCTGCGATCCAGTTTGCCACCGTTCTAGTCTACCCAGCGCTACCGGTTTGCCTGCTGCATCTCTAGCCACAAGCATCCAGCCATACCGATACTGGACTGATCCTAGGCACTCCTGCGTCACTGTGCTTCTGTGGCTGCTGTCTCAACCTCAGGGGCCCACAAGCCAGTGCGGCAAGAGAGGCTCTCCTCTACACGTCAGGCTCACGATCCAGGTATGTGACAGCTAGTATGCTATGCATACTAGCTCATTATGCCTTTGTCCTGCTTGTGTTAGATTTTTTTTTTGCAAAGTAGATTTACAACCACTTTAAGTTCCCTTAAGTTCCCCATTAATCTTTCCACAAGTCCAAACTGATAAAAAAAAGTTATCAATCTGATAAAATCATAATTCTGTATAAAAAAATCAAGAGGGAGACCTTATACACCACCCCTTAAATCTAAGCCTGATAAACAGTAGTCATCTCAAAAGTGTCTTGACGTGTTTCGCACTAACATGCTTTCTCCCTTCCGAGTAACCACATTCGTGCGAAAGGTGTCAAGATGCTTTTAAGATGACTGCTGTTTAGCACGTTACCCTAATAGAAACTTGCTGGATTCTAGAGATCCTTCAAAATTCTATACTTCTACTAAATTAGGCTATGATAATTTAGTATTGAGGATTGGGGAAAAAATCAGGGAAGTAGATTAGAGGCTTGACTGAACTCCTGGGCCTCTTTGTCTATAGTTTTGTCTTGCACAAGAGGAAGGAATTGGTTTAATATGAAAATTTCTTGGTCAAGCATGTGGTTTTCACATGCATTAAAAATAATACATGTATCGCTTCATAACATGAAAAAGTATAAACACAGGTACTGAATGGGAGAGTTATGAGCAGAAAAAACAGCAACTCAAAGTGCAACTGTTATTATAACCAGTATGAAAATATAAAGACCTTATTTCTAGCTGCAGTAGATTAAAAAAAAAACATCAATGAACACTTTAGGCTGAGTCTTATCATGGGAAAATTAAGACAAAACCATAGTTTGGCTGCAGTAGAGTAATTTTAAGAAACTAAAATTTACAATGGTGGGAAATCACCCTAGGCTATACTAAAAGAAAGCTTAACAAAATATTATGTGCATACACACACACCTTACTCACTTTGACTCCTGGATAATGTTGTTTTTGGAAAGTATTTAAAGATGATTAAGAAGACAAAAAGAAGTTACAATAAAACACAATGTGCAGAAAGCCTTGAGTCATTTAGATATTTTACTCAGTAGTTACATAAAGCATTACAATGTTAGTATTTTGGAATAAATATATAGGATAACATAGGACAACTATCACAAAACAGTTCTTTCCTTTTTATTATAAATTAAATAAATATATGAATTAGGAAAAATCTGCATCCATTTTTTATATTTACATGCTTTTGGCTGTGCATGAAAAGTAGAAGCGTTTGGATTGAAATGAACCACAGTTGTGGAATGTCCTTTAAAAGAGAAGTATGGCCAAAGCTTTCTTGGACATACTTCTCTTGTGGGTCACAGGAGTGCACTTACTGTTGCTCTCCTTTAACGCAGAGATAGCTAACAGTTGGCTATAGTCCGCTATCCTCATCAACCAAACCAAAAAGATATCGGACTATACAGGCCAGAGCATAAATCATATCCATAAAAAAATTACATCTTTTATTAGAGTAGCACAGTATTAAAAAGACAGGAACTATGGTGCTCATGCACCTGTCTACTTCTTAAAATAACAGAAGTTGTATATGGCAGTTCATAACATACGGTAAACTAGCAAAAGAGTTTAGAGTACTAATATAGTTGATCCTCATATGTCAACGCTTTTCGCCAGTTTATGCTTCATCAGGGCCTAAGAAGACCATATAGTACTCGTCTACAAAAGAGAAAGCATGATTTACAAACATAATTAAGTTACATACTAGATCAACAGACAATATTCTCTACTTGCAACTATATATTGAATGTGCATTACCCACCTCAATACAAGACCACCCATGTACACACGCTCCCTGGGCGGGTGCTGGAGCACCGAAGGAAAAGCTTAACCGGAGAGATCTAAACACCAAATATCAATGGTAACTATCCACCCAGTGTCCATCAATTTCACAAGCAACATTTCCATATATAAAATTTACCGTGGCAAGAGGGTCAAGCAAATGCCTAAATCTTCCAATGATAATGTGCATACAATAATTTCTATATATAGTCCACTATCAAATGACAGCTCTCAGCGATCGGCTGAGAGCCAGCTGTGCCTGCCCTTTCACTGCCCAGTGCTCTAGCGAGCACTGCAGGAGCAGAGTGGAGAGTGGTGACTGACAGTCACTGATCTTGGCAGGGAGCAGACCAAGAGCTGAGTGATCAGAAGTAATTTTTTGCAAACCTCAAATTTCTTCTTTAATTCACACTTATAAAATTTGAAATCAACCTGTTTTTAAAGTCCACCACTTCCTCCCTACCTGACGGCGCTTTCATGTGTCTGTTGCCAGTGCCTCTAATTGCAGTAGAGACTGTTGATCCAGCACTGAAGCTTGTGCCCATGCTGACCAGTTTTTTCATGCTGATGTCATCACACCACTTCAGTCTGCTGGAGCCTAAAGCCCTCTACACACGATCGGATTTCCTATGGATTCTAATCCGATGGATTTTTCCATCGGAAATCCGATGAAGCTGACTTCCATCAGTCTTGCCTACACACCATCAGTCAAAAATCCGACCGTCCCAAACGTCGTGACGTAAAACAGTCCGAAAAGCCGAGAAAAAGTACGTTCAATGCTTCTGAGCATGCGTCGACTTGATTCTGAGCATGCGTGGGTTTTTTGTCCGATGGAGTTCCACACAGACGATCGGAATTTGCTATCGTTTTTTTTCCCATCGGATAAATTTAAAACATGTTCTATTTTTTCTCACCGATGGAAAAAAGACCGATGGGGCCCATACACGATCGGTTTGTCCGATGAGAAAAGTTCATCGGACTGTTTTCATTGGTAAAACCGATCGTGTGTACACGGCATAAGAGAATAATACTGCTTGACAGCCAATGAGAAGTGTCAATGTTAACCAGGTGACTCTTCAGTCCAGAAGATAGAAGACTTGGGACTGGGTCATCACAGATTTTTGATTAGTAAAAGGAAATGTTTTTTTTATTATACCCAGAAGGGATGGAGGGTGCAGTCCAAGAAATCAGCTTTATAATAACCGCTGGTGCAATTTTTTTAATGTGTCTTTCCTACATTTTTGTCCTAGAGTAAAGGGTCTAACATCCTGCATAATTGCAATTCAGTGCTTGGACATCCTTGCTTTCAGCGGCATGGGTTTACTAGTATTTGTAAACCCCAGAGATACAAAATCAATGAGATACAAATTTTCTCTTCTTCCTTGAAAAACTTGCATAAAAATGGAAAATAGGTCTTTCCCAAATGGAAGCAGTACAACAAATCCTACATAGATGCTATTTTACACCTCAAAAACTGACACTGTGTATCGCTCAACAACACACTTCGCTTTATTGGCAAAACTGCGGACGAAACAGATCCTTAGATCATATGCATATGGTGGAACTATCCAACACTATCCCTTTTCTAGAAAGAAAGCTTCCAATTTATTGCTTCTCTCACTCACATCTCCTGTTCTCCTGACCAAGCTATAGCACTATTTGGCATCAGAATCAAAACATGGACTTCATAAACAAGATAGTTTCTTATTCAAACTTTCATAACTGCAAGACTGCCATTGGCAAGATATTGGAAACAAAAGACAGCCCCTCACTATCCTCAGTATCGAACATTCTCAACATACACACCTCATTCGAAAGTAGGAGCTGAGTGTTAAGGTGATGGACTGGCCAAGCATGTCTCCAGACCTAAACCCTATTGAGCATCTGTGGGGCATCCTCAAACGGAAGGTGGAGGAGTGCAAGGTCTCTAACATCCACCAGAGCCGTGATGTCGTCATGGAGGAGTGGAAGTGGACTCCAGTGGCAACCTGTGAAGCTCTGGTGAACTCCATGCCCAAGAGGGTTAAGGCAGTGCTGAGAAAATAATGGTGGCCACACAAAATATTGACACTTTGGGCTAAATTTGGACATTTTTACTTTGTTGTGTACTCACTTTTGTTGCCAGCGGTTTAGACATTATTGGCTGTGTTGAGTTATTTTGAGGGGACAGCACATTTACGCTGTTATATAAGCTTTACACTCACTACTTTACATTGTAGCAAAGTGTCATTACTTCAGTGTTGTCACATGAAAAGATATAATAAAGTATTTACAAAAATGTGAGGGGTGTACTCACTTTTGTGATATACTATGTTAATCTGTATCATAGTACATAGAACGCTGACTTTCTTTCAAAAATATTTTATTAAGATTGATATAAAGTGAATAATACAACTTTTGGAAACAGGAATTATCTAAAAAACAATTGTAACCAATACATGAAGTACACAAAAATGGGGTAACATCCATGTTAAGTACAAATAGGGTTACAGACAATAGAACATGTAACTCAGGAGACAAAATAAACATCCTTATAGGAAGTATGGTGTATATAACGAGACTTAGCAAATATCAAAATTCACAAAAAACTGACTTTCAATTTGTATGGTAAAATTGGAATCCCACTTGTTCTGATATCAATGCTACCTAGTGTAATGCCTACTCCAAAAATGTCAATAAAGATCAATAGCTATAAAAAGAAAATTGAATTGGGGCTCATGTAAGGCACTTCAGTTGTGCGGTTCAATTAAAAAGGAAGCTGTCAGGATAGAAATATATTGACTGCCACTGCTCACTTGTTTTTCAAGGTGCAATATCCAGATTCCCAATGAACAAAAAAAGCATCCAAGAGGTGCTGGAACTTTGATGTGAGTTCATACTAAATATTGAGAGATCAAAGACTTTTGGAGAGCTCACTGGCTCAAGTCAGGCTGCTCACAACATACAAGGCTACCCTCCAGTGGTTATCCCAGCAGGTTAGCAGAAAAAATGCACAAATGGAAAGAGTGGACCAAAGGATGAGAGTCCAACTAAATGTATTACTTTATACTAAAAAAACATACATTATCATTCACCATCGGATATTTATTGTAGGGCTGTGGAAATTAACTATTAATTCCTCGATTAATCGATTAATTGTTTTGATCGATCAAAATTCTTTTGATCGATCAAAATTCTTTGGGCTTGCCGTGTCCATCTGAAGGGCTCCTTTGCTGTGCCTTCATATCGCATGCCGGCGGGACCTTACTATCTGCCACACGCAAGGGCTGTTACACTTCCCTCTATCACTCCCCTCTATCAACCTAAGATTCTACAGCCATCCACTGGGAGTTATGATCGTTCCCTTCACGGGACATCTACATGCCAACGGACTGATGTTAGCCCCTTCTCATCTAGATTCAGCAGTGGTATTGTTGTACACATTTTTATACCAGTATCATACTTAGCTACATGTTTTTATGACTGCTTTTGCTACCGTTTGGTATTACTCGCACCATTTTTACAGTTTATGTAGCTACATCGATTTTATCTCCAGTGCAGTATTTATTTTGTTACCTACTTGAAGACTATAAAAGTTTTAATGCTATTCCCATCGAGCACTGCCTTTGTGTGTTTTTTGTATCCTGCTATCCATTTTTCCAGTGGTTTGTAGCTGCACTGGGAATCAGCCTGCAAGGAGATCAGCTAAAAGTAGTTGGATCTGTATGTGCGTTATAATTAATCGAAATTAGTCGATTAATCGATTTAAAAAAAAACGATTAATTGAACACGAAAAATTTAATCAGTAACAACCCTAATTTATTGGTTTGAATGCATGTATACATGTATGTGTATATGTGTGTAGTTATGTATGTGCATACGGTATATGTACACCTATGTATATATACAGTATATAAGTGTATATTATATATCTATAATTTTCTTTAAATGTTAAACTTATGATCATATCAGTCACATTTACATTTGCATTATATTGTGTTTTGCTGTAGCCTTGATGAAGGTGGAGTTTTTGCTAACCCCGAAAGGCGTTTTTAGTTTTAACTAATTAATCTGGACTCCTTTATCCTTTGGTCTGGCACTCCTTTCATTGGTT
The DNA here is from genome assembly GCA_029206835.1 of Rana muscosa. Lineage (NCBI taxonomy): Eukaryota > Metazoa > Chordata > Amphibia > Anura > Ranidae > Rana > Rana muscosa. The sequence continues at coordinate 103,252,126 of CM055122.1, read as the reverse complement.
CATGTTTTTTTAATACCTAGGCCTGTGATTCTTTTCTTTATTTAATACTTAGTGATTTAACCACCTATATCAGGTTTTGGCATACAGTAAAAAATGTCATTACACGTATCATGGTATAAAATTTGAATTTCAAAGTACACAGACATTAAAAGTATCTTAACGCGTTTCACAAGACCATGCTTGCTTCATCAGGGGTAGATGCCTTTGTGCATCTGTAGGGGGTATAATGAACCAAATGAGTATCAACACAGATGGTATCGTGACAATTAGTCAAGAGGGTTCAAAACGCATGGCCCTTTACTCACCAAAGGCTGGATCAGACTACCCATTGCTGGATACCCAGAGGCGGCAGTAATGAGCGTCTGGCTCAGGAACTGAAGAGGCAGAGGAAAATATAAACCCAACAGAGCAAAAACGGGGGGCAGACATGGCCAGGGTGGGGGAATGTGTCACCAAAGATCTCCCAGTATCTATTAGTAATGTCAACTGAAACATAAGTGCATATGTATCAATGGATGCTGTCATAACAGCATAGAAGTAAAGTAGTATATGATATAAGTATGTATATGCATGAACCAAACTGGTTCAATAATGGAATGGGCTTATAATCTAGGGGACAATAGAGAAATACACAATATATATATATATATATAAAAAAGTGTAAATCAAAAAATATGACATAATCAGTGTGATCGAGTGTGTGTCCCTCATAGCATGTATCCAAGTCCGTTGTATATGTCACCTAAGATAAGAATATACAGTATGTATGTCAGTTGGTACTATAACAACAGAGTAACCATGAAGTATACAATGTAATGAAAAATATATATATATAAGGCTTTGAGACGCCAGCGAACCACGCTGAGAGCCATTATCCACAAATGGAGAAAACTTGGAACAGTGGTGAACCTTACCAGGAGTGGCCGGCCAACCAAAATGACTCCAAGAGCATTACGACTCATCCAGGAGGTCATAAAAAGAACCCAGAACAACATCTAAAGAACTGTAGGCCTCATATGCCTCAGGTAAGATCAGTGTTCATGATTCAACAATAAGAAAGAGACTGGGAAAAATTGGCATCCATGGGAGAGTTCCAAGGCCAAAGCCACTGCTGACCAAAAATAAGACTTTTAGGCAAATATTCTGTGAACTGATGAGACAAAAATGTTACTTTGTGGAAGGTGTGCATCCTGTTATATCTGGCATAAAACTAATACAGCATTTCATAACAAGAACATCATACTAACAGACGACTTACCATAATTGATGGAAAAAGAGAGAGTTTGGTCAGGGGGACTTTAAATTAGGCCAATCACTATGTAGAGTAAGCATGTGGGATATAAAACACAGTATTGCTTATATGGGTTCCGAAAAAAAAAATATGTATATGTGGTTTTTAGCATGCTCTGCGTTTATGCGATTTTGTGTATGCATTTTTCTGTCATTCAGTATGCTGTACATGATCTCACAAGGCATATTAAAATGCTTTTTGCCAAGACTGCTTTTTGGTATACATATCTCATTCAAAGTCCCTAACAAACTCCCCCCTTTTTTTTTGTCGGAACCCATATAAGCAATACTGTGTTTTATATCCCACATGCTTACTCTACATAGTGATTGGCCTCATTTAAAGTCTCCATGACCAAACTCTCTCTTTTTCTGTCCAAATTTGGGATGGAGGCAAATTACTTATGGTGCCCTGGACCACATCATTCTTTCTCGCTGAAATTTTGGGTGGAAGACACCTCCTGTCGCTTATTGGTCTGGTGCACCATATACCAATTGTTTCCACTTGGCACTAAAAGGGGAACCAGGGGTATATTTTCATAAGCCCAAGGGGCGCACTTGCGTCAGACGGGGGTGGCACTACTCCCTTCCTCCCAGTAATTCCCCATTTTTCATTTCTTTTGTTACCATATAGGGGTGGAATCGCTCGGGTGCATGCGTTTTATGCTAAGTCCCAAACTGTTCTTAAAGTATTCATATAGGGATGGAGAGGTGTATTTTACCATTTAGCAGTCTGCAAAGCATTTTTTGCATTTTTGCAATCCATGATAGACCTAATAATGGCTTTATTATACATTATATTCTCTTGACTCTCATGACATTCCCATATATATACAGTCAGGTCCATAAATATTGGGACAAAAATATATCTATATATCTATATCTATATTTATATCTATATATATATATATAGTCAGGTCCCTAAAATTGGGACATCGACACAATTCTAATCTTTTTGGCTCTATACACCACCACACTGGATTTGAAATGAAACTAAGATGTGCTTTAACTGTGGACTTTCAGCTTTAATTTGAGGGTATTTGCATCCAAATCAGGTGAATGGTGTAGGAATTACAACAGTTTGTATATGTGCCTCCCACTTTTTAAGGGACCAAAAGTAATGGGACAGATTAACAATCATAAATCAAACCTTTACCTTTTAATACGTGGTTGCAAATCCTTTGCAGTCAATTACAGCCTGAAGTCTGGAACGCATAGACATCACCAGACGCTGGGTTTCATCCCTGATGATGCTCTGCCAGGCCTCTACTGCAACTGTCTTCAGTTCCTGCTTGTTCTTGGGGCATTTTCCCTTCAGTTTTGTCTTCAGCAAGTGAAATGCATGCTCAATCGGATTCAGGTCAGGTGATTGACTTGGCCATTGCATAACATTCCACTTCTTTCCCTTAAAAAACTCTTTGGTTGCTTTCCCCATCTGCACTGTGAAGCGCCGTCCAATGAGTTCTGAAGCATTTGGCTGAATATGAGCAGATAATATTGCCCGAAACACATCATCAATAAATACAAGAGAACCAGTTCCATTGGCAGCCATACATGCCCACGCCATGACAATACCACCACCATGCTTCACTGATGAGGTGGTATTCTTTGGATCATGAGCAGTTCCTTTCCTTCTCCATACTCTTCTCTTCCCATCACTCTGGTACACGTTGATCTTGGTCTCATCTGTCCATAGGATGTTGTTCCAGAACTGTGAAGGCTTTTTTAGATGTTGTTTGGCAAACTCTAATCTGGCCTTCCTGTTTTTGAGGCTCACCAATGGTTTACATCTTGTGGTGAACCCTCTGTATTCACTCTGGTGAAGTCTTCTCTTGATTGTTGACTTTGACACAAATACACCTACCTCCTGGAGAGTGTTCTTGATCTGGCCAACTGTTGTGAAGGGTGTTTTCTTCACCAGGGAAATAATTATTCGCTCATCCACCACAGTTGTTTTCCTAGGTCTTCCAGGTCTTTTGGTTTTGCTGAGCTCACTGGTGCGTTCTTTCTTTTTATGGATGTTCCAAACAGTTGGTTTGGCCACACCTAATGTTTTTGCTATCTCTCTGATAGGTTTGTTTTGTTTTTTCAGCCTAATGATGGCTTGCTTCACTGATAGTGACAGCTCTTTGGATCTAATATTGAGAGTTGACAGCAACAGATTCCAAATGCAAATAGCACACTTGAAATTAACTCTGGACATTTTATCTGCTCCTTGTAAATGGGATAATAGGGGAATAACACACACCTGGCCATGAAACAGCTGAGCAGCCAATTGTCCCATTACTTTTGGTCCCTTAAAAAGTGGGAGGCACATATACAAACTTTTGTAATTCCTACACCGTTCACCTGATTTGTATGTAAATACCCTCAAATTAAAGCACAATGAATGAAGAAGAATTGGATTTTAACGGTGCAAGAAAACACAATATGTATCAAAAAATAAAATTTTATTTTTCCATTAAAAATATAAATTTAGAAAAATATATATGTGAACATGTAATAAAATTCATCTATTTTACACTTGATAACCAAAATAGTATACAGACAAAATTAATCTCGACGTTTCGCCAATTTAACTGGCTTCTTCAGGAGTTTTTGTCAAGTATCACTGAAACATAAGATATACAGCACAAATATACAATGATAGTGTACACAAATGAATTATCTTAGCACAATGATCAAAAAACATTCACAAACAGAAATGATACAGACAAAAAACACATAACTGCATAGGAAAATCTATACCTGTATATTATAGATGAAATAGATCAATTAACTGAGTTTTGGATCCAGGATGCTCTCAAAAATTAAGTAGATTTGGTGACCACAGAGGAGAAGCTATATTAGATACAACACGGAAAAATCAATGTGCATAAACAGATGCATCTAGGGGAAAGGAATATTGCTATGAATTGAATAGGCAATGATATGTAATTAATTCTATTGATGAAAAGTCAATCAAACAATTACCTGAAATTGCTTCAAAAGATCACTGAGAAATCAGAATAATAACCCCAAGTAGATGCCGGTGATACTGGTTGTAAGAAAAAAGAGATTGAATATAAGAAAAAACCATAGGTGAAACATTCACCATCAGAATCAAAAACCCCCCTCACATAGCTAAATATAAATGAAAAATCACTACCTGAAAGATCCACCAACCAAGGAAATATAGAGGTGGAGAGAAACCAAAGAATGGCCCAAACTGGTTAAGTATGGCCAACTCAAATCTGTAAAAAGGAATTACTAATTAAAATTCTATAGTAAAAAAGGATATATAACAACCAAATGGTTATTTCTGGGTTCAAATACCTCAATAAGATCATTACCACTTACCAGCAAAGCATCTTTCCCGATAGCAGCAGCTATAACAATAAAGCCAAAAACCAGGGCTTTATATAGCCATCTCCTCCCACGCCAATAGGACGCCATAATTTGGCGCCAACTCTAGAGGCGGGAGGGCGCTTTCAGTTCCGGGTGTGAAAGGGCCATAACATTCACTGGAAGTGACGCAATCGGATGCAAAAACAAACGGAAGTGATGAAAAACGATATTGCCAAGTCACCACATGATGGCAGCCTGGAAATAACACTGAAAAAGAGGTATCAAAGGAGTTTTTTATCCGAATGAAAGAACAAAACGTAAAAAAGAAAGGAGAACGTGCCTGTTGGAAATTAGGCAGAGGCAAATTACCTTATAACACAACCGGACGGCGTCAACTCAAAAACTAAAAAATCGAGAGAGAGTAAGATGCCCTGGGCGCCCATATGGTCACCCATACTTCACATGATTTGATCCCTGATAAAAAATATTATTATAATAATTAAATCAAATGAAATAATAAAATATAAAAAATTTATATTCATAAATGTGAAACACATTTAGCGCATACAGGTAAATATTGTCCACCGCAGTTAAATGGGCAAATGCGGGCATTTCTGCAGGAAATAAACATAAATTTAAACAATAAGAAAACATCAAAAATTATACATAAACAAAATAGTTTATCTCAGAGGTCATCTACAAAAAACATGGCCAATCTTTTTAGAGGAAGGGCTTATAACTAATGGACTCATTCAGCCCTGGATATGTGGTGGGCAAAAATGAATGAATACACTTTGCCTCCCTTTGCAAGAGACTTTTGTCCGGGTCCCCCCCTCTCTCATTTACAGGGATGTGCTCCAAGGCAAAAAACTTAATTTTGGTTAAGTCAAAAGAATGGTAAAGACCACTGTGTCGACTTATCAGGGTTTCCATTTTTTTCTTTTGAATAAGGGAAACATGGTCCCTTATTCTATGGAAAAAAGGTCTCTTTGTTTTTCCAACATAATAGGCACCGCAGTCACATTTCATGAGATATACGACGCCAATTGATTGGCAGTTGGTAAAAAATCTAGGCTTGAAAATTACCCCGTTGGGGAGAAGAATTTCAGTGTACCGTACGTATTTATGATTCCAATTTTTTTCCACCTGGCAAACACCCGTTTCTATCTGTCTGACATATCTAACTCAATTTTTATATTATATTGTGTTTAACAAAATATTTTCTTTGTGGAAAATTTGTTTTCCTATTTGTGTAGGTCAGGGCACACTTAATAGATATGGCCGCTTACACTTAATAGATATGACTGGCTTTTGATGGTCTCATGAACAAAATCCATCAGGCTCAGGGATCCTCTTTTGGAGGCATCACTTTAGAACGCTTTTTTAATAGTCTTACTAGACTTTTGGGAAAAAAAGCTCGCATTTTTTGGAATCATAAATACTTTGAAAAGTACATTGAAGATAAAATTATCCCTTGGGGACTACGTATCCAGATCTTCCCCAATTTATTTAAGGTAGAAACTGATTCCAGAATTGATTGGGAATTAAATCTCCAGTTATGTTCGTTTAAAATGATGGAGGCTCTCTGCCGCAATTACTTAAAAGACTTAGAATTAGTCAATATTGAAATTGAAAAGCAATATACAGACAATTCAAGTTTAATTTCAGATGATACTTTCTCTGATCAGGAAGCTCTTTTAGAGAAACATCTGGAGATTTTTGTATCCAATATTCTCAAGACCAAGGATAAAAAGTATTACTGTGATCGTTTAGCCTATGAGACAAATACAGCTTATAGGTGGTTCTCTGACAATCAATGGATAAAGAAAAAAACGTTTCCACGCAAACAAAGTAATTCAAATCATGATCCAACTGATTCTGATGAATCCTCTAATGTCTTCCTCTTCCCAAGCAGGGCCGGCCTCAAATTTATCAGCAACTTCATTTAAAAGAAAAACTGATTGAATGCCTTTAACTGCATCTTCCTCCAAACGCACTCAACCGGACACTATTCGTCCTGGACTCTGTTCCCAAACGAAATCTGCACCTTCCTTTGCCAATTCTGTGGGTAATTCTTTCCCCAGTTCTACAGTCACTGCACCTAATGTCTCCACCACCTCTAAGGTAAATCTACCCACTCCCAATTCTTCGGGGGACCCACAACCCCCCGTCTTGGGGGACCTTCGCACCACTCCCATCTTTTCACCCCCTTCCATTATGGACACCAAAAAAACACTCAACCCTTTATTTGCACCGAAAGGGACCAAATCGGTCCCCAAGTAATAAACTTATCCTCACATGCTTTGACAGTTGATCGGACCGAGGTTCTTAGCCTCGGCCTGACCTTCTGTCCAGATCAAGAGGTGGATGCCTTTGAGATCATCAAAGATGTTAATTTTTTCGCTAGGAAATTAATGTTCAAAATCATTTATGATAAGGATTACCAGCAATCTCAATCAAATTCTTCAAAGGAAGAGATTTGGCAACATAAAACAATTAATGAGATCAAGGCCTTAAATGATCTTATGGACCTCTGGGAAGAGGGCAATCCTTTTGATGAACCTCTAGAAGAGGTCCCTGTCAGTCCTGCAGCTAATAATCCAACTGAGAGAATTTTTCCACCCCCCAATCTTTACAAGCCTAAATCCAGAACTTTTCCGACACTTCAAGGTAATCCCAATATTTGGGCATTTACCCAACAAGTTACCAAAGAAATACAAAATACCAGTTGGAAAAAGTTCAGTGACAGATCCAATCTTAAGCCGTCTCATCGTGAAGCTCTATTGTCCCTCAAATTAAATAAGCACATTGTTATAAAATCCTCGGATAAAGGAGGTAACATTGTTGTGATGGATGTAGAAGATTACAGAAAGATGGTTATGGATCTTTTATTGAACCGCAACTGGTATCATCCAATTCCATTTGCACAGGTGAAATATGCTGAGACTAAATTTCGTCTCCTTATCACTCGTGCTTTTCAGGATAATTTATTGGACAAAAAGACATGTGAATTTCTTTTGGTGGAAAAACCCAAACTTCCTACCTTATATGCCTTACCAAAGGTGCAAAAAAAATTGGAACGCCCCCCGGGGCGCCCGATTGTTTCTGGAAATGGCTGTTTAACAGAGCAGGCGAGCCAACTTGTGGATGACTATCTCAGACCGCATGTTGGCTCACTAAGCTCCTATATACAAGACACAGCAGACTTCCTCAGGTCTATTGATGGTCTATGTATTCCACAGGGATTGTGGCTAGTGGCCATTGATGTGGAGGCCCTCTATAACTCGATCCTCCATGAGTGGGGGGTTCGAGTTGTAGAGGGCTTCCTATCTGAACGTGGACCCGGGGCTTCCAAATACAACAAATTTATTTTGGATTTACTTTTGTTCATTTTAATGAACAATATTTTTGTATTCGACCGCTCCCACTACCTCCAGGTGCAGGGTGTTGCGATGGGGACCATGTGTGCCCCATCGTACGCCAATCTGTACCTGGGGGGTGGGGGTGGGAGATTTTATCCTCTGATGAATTTCGAGATCACTTTTCACATGTTCTTGTTTGGCGTTGATTTATCAACGACATCTTTTTCGTCTGGACGGGCTCTAGACAAGATCTGTCAAGCTTCATGTCCAAACTAACAAATAATCGTTATAATTTGAAATTTACTATGACCTGTGATCAACAAACCATTATTTTTTTTGGATATTTTCATTTATGTAAATCCAGATGGCACTCTAGGATCATCACTTTTTTGAAAGCCATCTGCTGGCAACACAATTTTGCATGCTGCCAGCTCGCACCCAAAATCTTTAGTGCAGAGCATACCATACAGCCAATATCTGAGAATCAAACAAAATTGTAGTTTGGAACGTGATTTTGAAACAGAGGCCAAGGCCTTACAATCTTGATTGTTAATTAGGGGCTATAGCTGTTCAGTCCTTAACCACTTGACAACTGGGCACATAACCCCCTTCCTGCCCAGGCGAAATTTCAGGTTTCAGCACTGTCACGCTTTGAATGACAATTGCGCGGTCGTGTGACGTGGCTCCCAAACAAAATTGACGTCCTTTTTTTCCCACAAATAGAGCTTTCTTTTGGTGGTATTTGATCATTTCTGCGGTTTTTATTTTTTGCACTATAAACAAAAATATAGCGACAATTTTGAAAAAAACACAATATTTTTAAATTTTTGCTATAATTAATATCCCATTTTTTTTTTTTAAACTTTTTTTTTCCTCAGTTTAGGCCGATGCATATTCTACATATTTTAGGTAAAAAAAAAAATCGCAATAAGCGTATAGTGATTGGTTTGCGCAAAAGTTATAGCGCCTACAAAATAGGGAATAGAATTATGTTTTTTTTTTATTATTTATTTATTTATTTTTTTACTAGTAATGGCGTCGATCTGCGAATTTTTTTTGTGACTGTGACATTATGGCGGACACATCGGACACTTTTGACACATTTTTGGGACCATTAACATTTATACAGCGAACAGTGCTATAAATATGCACTGATTACTGTATAAATGTGACTGGCAGGGAAGGGATTAACCACTAGGGGGCGATCAAGGGGTTAATATGTTCCCTGCTAGATGTTCTTACTGTGGGGGGAGGGGACTGACTGGGGGAGGTGACTGATGGTTGTCCCTATGTTCAAGGGACACTCCATCCGTCTCCTCTCCCTGACAGGACGTGGATCTCTGTGTTTACACACAGAGATCCACGTCCCTGGCTCTGTGACAGCCGATCGCTCGTACCTGGCGGACATCTCGGCCGCCAGGCACACGCATCGGCACCCGCCTGACGCGGCGGGCACAGCTTTTCCCCGATGCGCGCCCGCGGTGGCGCGCATCGTGGATGTAAATGGGAGGACGTCCATAGACGTCCTGTAAGCAATTGACGACCGCTTTGCGGACGTCTTTTTCATATGGCCCGGGCGCGAAGTGGTTAAAAAGGCTTATCGACGAGCCAAAATGAAAAATAGAAGTGATCTCTTTCATTCTAAAAAAATCAAATCAAGAGGTCAGCAGGTACGTTTGATTACCAGGTTTTCTGGAGAACATCAAAAGGTCAGGAATATTATCAACAAATTCTGGCCACTACTATCTGTTGACAAAGTTATTTCCAAGTACATTCAACCATATCCGCAAAACACTTATAGAAAGTCCAGGTCCATTAAAGATCAATTGGTCCACAGCCACTTACAATCCTCCACCAATAAGATCTTACGAAAAGGTAAGGCCCCTTGTGGCTGTTGTGACTTTTGCAAATTTTTGTATAATTCCACTGAAATTCTTCTCCCCAACGGGGTAATTTTCAAGCCTAGATTTTTTACCAACTGCCAATCAATTGGCGTCGTCTATCTCATGAAATGTGACTGGGGCGCCTATTATGTTGGAAAAACCAAGAGACCTTTTTTCCCATAGAATAAGGGACCATGTTTCCCTTATTCAAAAGAAAAAAATGGAAACCCCGATAAGTCGACACAGTGGTTTTTATTATTCTTTTGACTTAACCAAAATGAAGTTTTTTGCCTTGGAGCACATCCTTGTAAATGAGAGAGGGGGGACCCGGACAAAAGTCTCTTGCAAAGGGAGGTAAAGTGGATTCATTCACTTTTGGCCACCACATATCCAGGGCTGAATGAGTCCATTAGTTATAAGCCCTTCCTCTAAAAAGATTGGCCATGTTTTTTGTAGATGACCTCTGAGATAAACTATTTTGTTTATGTATAATTTTTGATGTTTTCTTATTGTTTAAATTTATGTTTTTTTTTCTGCAGAAATGCCCGGATTTGCTCATTTAACTGCAGTGGACAATATTTACCTGTATGCGCTAAATGTGTTTCACATTTATGAATATAATTTTTTTATATTTTATTATTTCATTTGATTTAATTATTATAATAATATTTTTTTATCAGGGATCAAATCATGTGAAGTATGGGTGACCATATGGGCGCCCAGGGCGTCTAACTCTCTCTCGATTTTTTCGTTTTTGAGTTGACGCCGTCCGGTTGTGTTATAAGGTAATTTGCCTCTGCCTAATTTCCAACAGGCACATTCTCCTTTCTTTTTTAAGTTTTGTTCTTTAATTTGGATAAAAAACTCCTTTGATACCTCTTTTTCAGTGTTATTTCCAGGCTGCCATCATGTGGTGACTTGGCAATATCGTTTTTAAAGCCGCAGTTGGTTTTCACTGTGTCTGGTGTTTTTAGCGTCATTTCCGGCGCTTGGCTTCCGGTTTTTTGACACTTCTGTTTGTTTTTGCATCCGATTGCGTCACTTCCGGTGAATGTTATGGCCCTTTCACATCCGAAACTGAAAGCGCCCTCCCGCTTCTAGAGTTGGCGCCAAATTATGGCGTCCTATTGGCGTGGGAGGAGATGGCTATATAAAGCCCTGGTTTTTGGCTTTATTGTTATAGCTGCTGCTATCGGGAGAGATGCTTTGCTGGTAACGATCTTATTGAGGTATTTGAACCCAGAAATAACCATTTGATTGTTATATATCCTTTTTTACTATAGAATTTTAATTAGTAATTCCTTTTTACAGATTTGAGTTGGCCATACTTAACCAGTTTAGGTCATTCTCTGGTTTCTCTCCACCTCTATATTTCCTTTGTTGGTGGATCTTTCAGGTAGTGATTTTTCATTTATATTTAGCTATGTGAGAAGGTTTTTGATTCTGTTGGTGAATGTTTCACCTATGGTTTATTCTTATATTCAATCTCTTTTTTCTTACAACCAGTATCACCGGCATCTACTTGGGGTTATTATTCTGATTTCTCAGTGATCTTTTGAAGCAATTTCAGGTAATTGTTTGATTGACTTTTCATCAATAGAATTAATTACATATCATTGCCTATTCAATTCATAGCAATATTCCTCTCCCCTAGATGCATCTGTTTATGCACATGGATTTTTCCGTGTTGTATCTAATATAGCTTCTCCTCTGTGGTCACCAAATCTACTTCATTTTTGAGAGCATCCCGGATCCTAAACTCAGTTAATTGATCTATTTCATCTATAATATACAGGTATAGATTTTTCTATGCAGTTATGTGGTTTTTGTCTGTATCATTTCTGTTTGTGAATGTTTTTTGATCATTGTGGTAAGATAATTCATTTGTGTACACTATCATTGTATATTCATGCTGTATATCTTATGTTTCAGTTATACTTGACAAAAACTCCTGAAGAAGCCAGTTAAATTGGCGAAACGTCGAGATTAATTTTGTCTGTATACTATTTTGGTTATCAAGTGTAAAATAGATGAATTTTATTACATGTTCGCATATATATTTTTCTAAATTTATATTTTTAATGGAAAAATAAAATAAAAAATTTTGATACATATTGTGTTTTCTTGCACCGTTAAAATCCCATTCTTCTTCATTCATTGTGCTTCAAACGGGATGTGGTGCCATTTGATTTACAGATGTCAGACATTTTCTATCACCCTCAATTTAAAGCTGAAAGTCTGCAGTTAAAGCACATCTTGTTTGTTTCATTTCAAATCCATTGTGGTGCTGTATAGAACCAAAAAGATTAGAATTGTGTAGATGTCCCAATTTTAGGGACCTGACTATATATATATATATATATATATATATATATATATATATATATATAGATATAAATATAGATATAGATATAGATATATAGATATATTTTTTATTTCAATCTACCTTCTCCTGTTCCCAGCACTCTGTTCCACATGGTAGGGTTTGTTTAGTGTGTGCATGGATTTTTGGGCTGTTTTCTCTTCTGTCCCCTGGGAGCTGTGATGCCATTTTAGCGCCCCTCCCTCTCCCACCTGTTCCTTTCCTCCCCGTTTGTGATGGATGGAGGTGGAGGTTTTAGGCGGGTGCTCCTTACCGCATCGGCGCCACATTACCACTCAGTGTGTGCAAAAATTTTTGATGTCGCACCGCATGAGCAGGTTTTTCTTTCCATCTAGGCTGAGCCTGTATGGGTGGATTTTTTCGCTCTGGCACGGATGCCTCCCTTTCCTTGCCACGGCCAGGTGACGCTGGGTGGGACACGCTGTATCAGCTGGGAGCATTTAAATTTTCCTCACTTGGTGTCTATGTGTCTCTCTGGTAACAGCTTTATATGCAAGCATTCACTTGTGATTTTGGTTCCCAATTTCCACCTATACTTTTAGCACTTTGTTAATTTTTCCCTTTGGTTCCTTTACCATCTCACCCAGAATATATTTTTATTTTCTTTCATCCACTTTCATACTTGGTGGTTGCTCAGTTCTTCCCTTCATCTGACCTGGTGTATGGGTTTTTCACACTTCTCAACAATATTATACATTCAATATATACTACTGATCTCAATCCACAGAAGTGTTGGCTCACTGTCATCTACATTTTCACATTGGCCTTGGGGAATCTCCAGTGCTCCCTGCTTGTCCACGTGTCTCTACCTCAGCTCCCATGCCAGACATCTCTAACAGTTCTGATCCTCTGTTCACATCTATGCAGTTGAAGTGAGTATCCATAGGGATGTCCATCTTGTCACTTACACCCATTACTTATTTCTATTATTCATTTACAATATTATACCATATGGTTATGTGTCTTTATAGATCACCATTGCAATTACCCCTGAAGAGTTGGTATACCCCAACGAAACGCGTTGGGCTTGCATAGATGCATGATGTCCATACAGATGATTTTATGCCTTTTATATTGTTTTACTCCAAGATTTTCCAATAGCATCTAGCCCCTTCAGTGGTTCATGTTGTGCAGGACTTGTCTATACTCCATGATATGCCAAGCACCTTGGTGTCAATATGTATATGTGGTTTTTAGCATGCTCTGCATTTATGCGATTTTGTGTATGCATTTTTTTGTCATTCAATATGCTGTACATGATCTCACAAGGCATATTAAAATGCTTTTTGCTAAGACTGCTTTTTTGGTATATATCTCTCATTCAAAGTCCCTAACAAACTCCCCCCTTTTTTTGTCGGAACCCATATAAGCAATACTGGGTTTTATATCCCACATGCTTACTCTATATAGTGATTGGCCTCATTTAAAGTCCCCATGACCAAACTCTCTTTTTCTATCCAAATTTCTGATGGAGGCCAATTACTCATGGTGCCTTGGACCACATCATTCTTTCCTACCATAATTGATGGAACCATGAATTCTGAGCTCTACCAGAAAATCCTAAAGGAGAATGTCCGGCCATCAGTTTGTGACCTCAAGCTCAAGTGCACTTGGGTTATGCAGCAGGACAATGATCCAAAACACAACAGCAAGTCCACCTCCAAATGGTTCAAACAAAGCAAAATTTAGGTTTTGGAGTGGCCTAGTCAAAGCCCGGACTTAAATCCAATTGAGATGTTGTATCATGACCTTACACAGGCCATTCATGCTGGAAAACCCTCCATTGTGGCTAAATTAAAACAATTCTGCAAAGAAGAGTGGGCCAAAATTGCTCCACAGCAATGTGAAAGACTCGTTGCCAGTTATCGCAAATGCTTGATTGCAGTTGTTGCCACCAAGGGTGGCACAACCAGTTATTAGGTTTAGGGGACATAAAAGTGTGACAAATATGCAAAAAAATAATTATTCAGAAAGGGGCCAAATACTTTTTCACAGCATTGTATATACTGTATGTATGTATGTATGTTTTGAAGTGCCGTTTGTTGCATCACATTTATCTGATATTACATATCGGGCACTGTTCAGTGTTTTCCAGGCATGTTATACAATTTTTTTATTTTTAAAATGGTATACAGTATATCACACATTTTCCTATTAAAATTTTAATACATTGAGTAATTTTGTTCTGTTCTATACCGGTTATTAAGGTTTAACCGGTTTACAGGTTTACTGCTACAGGGTGGCCGCTCTTCCACTTCTGGGTTTTGGGGGCGAGCGCGCACCGCTCACGGCGGCTTCGATCCCACTGTGGTTTTACACAGCAGGAGCTGATCAGCAGGTCCTGCAGACCCGATGTCCACCAGGACACTCCGATCATTCGTTACTCTGACAGAATGACAGTCTGCCTATGTAAACAAGGCAGATTGTTATTCTGTTAGTACAGAAGACATGGATCTTGTGTTTCTGTGAAGCAGGAACACAGATCCATGTCTTCCAGTATTAAAAGTACCCCACAGTTAGTAAGCAGTCCCTAGACACACATTTAACCATTTGATTGCCCCTGATGTAACCTCTTTTCTGCCAGTGTCATTAGTAGAGTAATGCCGCGTACACACGGTCGGAATTTCCGACAACAAATGTTTGATGTGAGCTTATTGTCGGAAAATCCGACCGTGTGTATGCTCCATCAGACATTTGCTGTCGGAATTTCCGACAACAAAAATTTGAGAGCTGGTTCTCAAATTTTCCGACAACAAAAGTTGTTGTCGTTAATTCCGACCGTGTGTACACAATTCAACGCACAAAAATTCTATGCATGCTCGGAATCAATTCGACGCATGCTCGGAATCATTTAGCTCATCGTAGTGTTGTACGTCACCACATTCTTGACGTTCGCAATTTCAGACAACATTTGTGTGACCGTGTGTATGCAAGACAAGTTTGAGCGAACATCCGTTGGAAAAAAATCCACGGTTTTGTTGTCGGAATGTACGATCGTGTGTACGCGGCATTACAGTGCATATTTTTAGCACTGATCACTGTATTAGTGTCACTGATCCCAAAAAAAGTGTCAGTTAAGTGTCTGATTTGTCCGCCACAATATCGCAGTCCCACTATAAGTCGCTGATTGCCGCCATTACTATTAAAAAAAGAAAAATAAAGAAAAATATCCCATAGTTTGTAGACTCTATAGCTTTTTGCGAAAACCATTCAATATACGCTTATTGGGATTTTTTACCAAAAATATATAGCAGAATACATATTGGCCTAAATTGATGAAGAAATTTGATTTTTTTAAATTTTTCTCATTGGATGTGTTTTAGAGCAGAAAGTAAAAAATCGTTTTTTTTTTTTTTTTAAATTGTCGGTCGTTCTTTGTTTCTAGCACAAAAAATAAAAACCACAGAGGTGATCAAATACCACCAAAAGAAAGCTCTATTAGTGGGAAGAAAAGGACATACATTTTATTTGGGTACAGTCTTGTACAACTGCGCAATTAATAGTCAAAGCACCATAGTGCCATATCGCAAAAAATGGCCTTGGCATGATGGAGGGTAAACCTTCCAGAGCTGAAGTGGTTAAGCAGTAGAAATAGAGACATTTGTGTGCCCATCGGAGCCCCTCTCCACCACACACATATTTGTATGCCCATCAGCGTCTCCCAGTGTCACCCTCAAAGCCAGCACATCCCCCCTCACAACAGTGTCCCCATCACAGCCATTAAACCCACCCACAATTGTGTCCCCTTGACATAAACCCCCTCACACACACATAACTGTGTCCCCTTCAGAGCCATCACCCCCAATACAACTGTGTCCCCTTCAGAGCAATAAACTCCACCCCCCTCCCAACAACCGCTGTACAGTGTGCCTAAAATTGAGTCCTTATGCACCTCCCCATCTGTTACACCGGCACACTGTGTGAAAAATTACAGCGCTAAAGTACACTGATGTAAACAGCAGGTCGGAAACCGGGAGGTGCAGCTAGCCTGCACTTAAATATCTCATTGGTTGAGGCCAGGCACCAGAAGTGGTTGCGGGACCACTAGGAATATTTTTTACAAACACTTTAACTGGATATAATTGGGTCTTTAAATTAAAGCTGATACTACCGAAAGTCTAATTTAGCAAAGATAATGAATTAATCGAGTGTTACATCCTTCTGTTTAGGTGAGTGGGTGTATACTTGGGATAGACAGCATAAAAATACATATATTGCATCATCAAAATCAATTCTGGTTACCTTGAGTTGAAATGATTGAGTTCAACAATGTATTCTGTTTGTCTTTGGAACTGGCAACCTTTGAACTAGGGGTCAGATAAAACCAACTTGCCCTTTGATGGTAGGGTCAGATTACTGAAGGCCAAAGAAATTGTACCATACAAAGTTTACCACAGTACCACTATGATTAGCATGCATGGTAAAAGGTGAGTAAAGTGGAACCTCGGTTTAAGAGTAACTTGGTTTGAGAGCAATTTGATTTGCGAGCAATTAAAAAAAAAAATTCTGACTCGGTTTGCGAGTGTTGACTCGCAAGACGAGCAGAATTCAAGCTAAATAGGCCTGCAGCACCGCATTTGGCCTGAGGTACGGGCGCGCAGAAGCCGAGCAGAGCCTAAATAGGCCTGCAGTACCGCATTTGGCCTGAGGTACGGAGGCGCAGGAGCTGAGCAGAGCCGAACAGCGACGATCGCCGCTGTTCGGCAATGCTCGAAAATACACGGAAATACTCAGTTTCCGTGCCTTTTCGATGTTTGCCGAGGTCAGCCGACGTGTCCTCGGGTCTTTTTGGCCATTTTTGACGCTCTCTGGCGCCCCCCACCTCTGGCCACATTCGTTATTGCATCCCATTAAAGTCAATGCGGAACAAATTATTTTTGTTTCCATTGACTTCAATGGGAAAACTTGCTTTGATATGCGAGTACTTAGGATTACGAGCATACTTCTGGAACGGATTATGCTCGTAATCCGAGGTTCAACTGTATAAGGACATGGTTTATTGTGGCACACCTTTTCATATCTTCCAGCATCTTTGTTTGCAATTCTTAGCATTTGGTTACATAAAATCTCACAGCCACAAAGGAATTCAATGTTGGAAGACTTGCATCTTTCAAACCTTGTAATTAAAAACTGGAATGGGAGCAGATAGGTATATAATGCCAACAGCTGTCACTGACTGCAGGTCCCACTCTGAATAGGGTCTGAATGGTGATGTACCTTCATCCAGGGACACCAGCCCAACATATCTTATGGGTACAGCCCCTGGAGGCAAATGCCCCCCTGTCACCAGGCTTGTTCCTTGCCTGCTTGTCTTTTAAATTGTTACTTGGACCCTACATTTGAGCCTGAGGCTGCATACAGGAAGACAAGTGCAGGTGTTTGCACCAAAGGTGCCTGAACTTCACCATTGATGCATATTGGTTGATAGGCAGGATTCGTTTAGTGTCATAACAAACTAGACATCCCTTTATGTATATGTCTACAGCCCCTGTAGATGGTTTGTAACTGAAGTATGCATATAAGTGTGACAGGGGGGTCACTTTGGACACAGGGTGAGCCAGGAAATAATGGACACTAAGAAATATATCTTGGACTACCTAAAATGGGTCTGTAATATTTATCCACAATATTCTCAAGGATATCTGTAAAGGACTATTTACTGATTCTGAACTCAACAGGTTAATTGAGAGATACGGATGTGTTCAGCCTCAATCACCTGTCTGCCTAGTGTAATGCTAATGAATCGCAGCTTCTAAAAGACCTGTTCATTGTTTGTGGTGATGTGGATTGGGGAAATTAAGTCTGTCCTTGTGTGTATTGTAAAGTAACAGACAGTCTGGTGAATATAAAGGTCATGCATAGTTATTTAAACATAAAGGGATTAGCTGTTGCCTTCTAAGAGATGGGTATTGGGAGACAAAAGCTAGCCTACTGTCAAATGTGTATTGGGTCTTGTTATGTTGTGGGTGGAGCTGGACCATTGTTCATTTTAGATTAATGCAGTATTGGATGTGTATAAAAGTTACAATGTTTTTGGCAATAAAGTCAGTCTATCCAGAGAAAGATACAGAGTGCGTCTCGTTCTTTCAGAAGGATTAATTCCTATGGGAAGTGGTCATCTGGCTGTGGAGGATCGACAGTGAATTTGTGTCCAGGAGGGGGAATATCTTTAAACGGCGTTAAACCCCTTTCATATTTGGGGTGTCGTTACAATAAGCAACTGGCCATCACATACTCAGTATGTTTGTTTGTGGCATGAGAACCTCAAGTTTAACCCCTGTAAATAATGTATGTTATACAATAAGTTATAACAGTATTAAAGTGAATATAAAGGTTTTTTTTTTTTTTTTTTAAATAACAAACATCTTATATTTACCAGATTTTTCCAATGATTTTGCTTTGCACAGAGCAGCCCTGCTCCCCCTCTTCTCAGGTCCCCTGCTGGCTCTTCTGGCACCTCCTTTTCTCCAAGTGCACCCATAGCAAACTGCTTGCTATGGGGGCACTCGTGCATACTCGTTCCCAGACCATAAGACAGAGAAGGGGGTTTGGTCCGCCCCTCCCACTCTCTCCTCATTGGCTCACTGACTGTGATTGAGCCAATGGTTCCTGCTGCTGTGTCTCAGCCAATCAGGAGGCAGAGACCCAGGACTGCAGCCGCTCTTGTGCACATCCCAGGATCGGGATCGGGCTTGGGTAAGTATTTGGGGGGACTGCGGGTGTAGCTGCATACTGAAGGTTTGTAACTTTCATGCATTGAATGCATGAAGGTAACAAACCTCAACCTTTACAACCACTTTAATGTATTTTTCAACTTAGTTGTCACTTGTCAGGCATATGTATGGAATCCTAACAATAGCAGGTAAGAATGACACTTAACCTATATGTATGTTATGTAAGGAACATTTTGTTTGTCCCAGCTAGAACAAAGGGCAGGGCATAGGAGTAAGTGATGGAGCTTTGATGTATGCAGTTTAATAAAAAATGTCACCAGACAAGTCCTTTGAGAGAAAAACAATGCTAAAAAGCAGACAAACAAGTTATATCTTAGAGTATATTGAATGTGTGTTAAAAGTGGGGTTTTTATTGAAAATAAAGAGTTTTAGGATTTGTTACTTTCATCCATCTGTCTTGGCTAGCACCTCCACATACATCTCTAATGGCTCATTTTTCCCAAATTCTCAGCTGGTCTACCTTCTACACAGGTGTGAAATGGAATATTCGAAAATGTCAGCACTAGATCTTGCAGTCTGCTGTATTTTCCTGTGCGGTTTTATGCTCTCCGTACAATGTTAGTCTGTTACGTACTACTGTAAAATGCCTTAGCCTGAGACTGTAAGCTGATACAGCAGTGAAACACTTTTGGATTAACATCCAAGGAGACGTTAAAACAGATTTCATTTTGTTCCCATGTGCACAATCAATGCTCTTCTGTCTCACTAGATGTTGCTCTAGGGCTGTTTGGGTTCATTAGCTTCTTCCCAAGCACTGATATTCTTTGAATCAACTACCAAAATATTCATACGAATGTTCCAAAAATAGCTGTCTGCAGGAAGTGTTTGGGAGCGAGCAGCCTGGTGTATCCATGGCCGTCTGTTGATTCAGAATTAGCAAGCAAGGGTGGGATTATCCTCTCTACATTTTTTCATTTTTATTTCTCTCAGTGTAAAATCTAGGTAAACTGCCACTTGGTTTACCGAAGGCATTTGCAAATATGAGATTGATGACAAAACCCTTGCCTGATTTGCTTACATGTCACATGAATAGTAGGTTCATCACTTCAGAACACAGTGATGTTTGAATGTTTCACTCCCTAGTCTCCCTCATCTGTAGCAGCATTGCACTTCTAGACCAGATGGTGCTTGTAATATATAATAGCAGCTTATTTTGTTTCTCAGTCTTTAGTGGGGAGATAAAGTACATAGTCATATTTCTTTTTGCTTACTTGTTAGGCTAGTCTAATGTGTTTAAATTCTTTTTTTTTTAAGTTATAGGTTTTCTTCGGGGGTTTTTTTTCACCAGTTTACAATTACAGTAATAAATTCAGCGCTGCAATGAAGTATTACTGTATGCAATATATTGTATCGTTATGTCAAATCATATCTCAGGAAAAACAACTACCAGTATATATTAAGATGCAAATAATGTGGAATAGTGTTCTTTTCTTAGTACAGTGCTGCGTTGGAATGATCAGATATTCAAGGCATGTAAGTAGTTGTCTAAGGGATAAGTGTCAAGGGGAGTTTTTAAATCATGCTACTGTAGGATTTATCCTCTGGTTGGAAACCACAAATCAATGTGATATTAATGTGTTCAAAATAAGATGATTGTGGTTACCTTGAATAACAGAAAAATAATAAAATCTCCTTTGTAGTGTCACCTTCAGTCCACATGGATATAGCCTACAAAAGTTGTTTGAGCAGTGTAGATCGATATTCATGGGCCAACCTCTCAGTGTAAAAAGTGTAATCTCTGTAGAACCCCTATTCTGTCCCTATGATACAAAGACTCTCTAAAGCCCTGTACACAAGGGCAGAATGTTGGGAGACATTTGCAGGTTCAAAAAAAAACAAAAAACGCAGACACTCTGCCCGTGTGTATGTTGGTCTGTCCGACAGAACCTGGCTATTTGGTTGGCTTCTGTAGGACATGCCTGCTGGAGAACCAGCATCCGACCGACTCCTGATCAGCAATCTCTGCCAACGGCAGAGAGCATTGATCGGAGTGTTGTGGTGGGGGGCTGCTCCCCTGTGAGAACACAATAGCTCAGTGGGGGAGATCGCTGAACAAACCTTGCCAAGAACGCAGTGACGTACAACACTACAACGAGCCGAGAAAAATTAAGTTCAATGATTGCGTCAAATTGATTCCGAGCATGCGTAGGATTTTTGTGCGTCGGAATTGGATACACATGGTCGGAATTTCTGAGAAGAACTTTTGTTGTCGGAAAATTGAGAACTAGCTCTCAATCATTTGTTGTCGGAAATTCCGACAGCAAATGTCCAATGGAGCCTAAACACGGTCGGAATATCCGTCCAAAAGCTCACATCGAACATTTGTTGTCGGAAATTCCGATCGCGTGTACGCGGTATTAGACTTGACAGCCTGCCTCCCATAAACTTTTAACATCTAAACTAATCCATAAAATCAGCATTTAAAGTAGAAGTATAGGAAAGACTTTTTAATTTTTTTGGGGATAGAGCAAGGAAGGGCTATAACCCCTGTCAGATTTTTTGACACCATTTGTGTCCCATTGCGGAGATTTTCCCTCACTTCCTGTCCTATAGCCAAATGGGAAGTGAGAGGACATCCCTGCAAATTAAGAGAATTCCTTGGGGACCCTCAGATCACCAGAACTAGTGTCTATTACTTTTCTGGGGACAACCCAAAATGTGGGATTTCCTTTTACTTTCACTTTCAATGATAATGGTAAACAGGACAAAACAAATAGAGAAGGTGAATCTCCTCAATAGGGGCACAGACAGCAATAAAAACTGGCAAGCATTCTAATCCATCTCCACTCTATGAAAACTCAACTCTCACCCTAGCTCAAATGCCTTAGAAATGTATTTAAAAAAAATAACAAATATGTTATACTTACTGTACCTGCTCGGTGCAATGGTTTTGCACAGAGTAGACCCAATCCTGTTCTTTTAGGGCCCCTGCCGGCGCTCCCGGCTGCTTCTCCCTGCTTCTCCCTGCCAAGTGCATCCATAGCAAGCCACATGCATTGCTTCCCTGTTTTCTGAAATGTGTTGCTTTCAGCGTGCTTCCTGATCACTACATGTTGGGTAGACTTTGCCGCAGGTGCGAAGTGAAGCATCACGACAGGCATGTAAACACTCCCAAAATATAAAACAGCAGTGCAGCGCAAAACATCTATAACACATCTAAGATTATTAATGTAGAATTAATGTCATTATGAGAAAACAGTCGATGCTTTTCATACAAATTCTTCAAAAAGGCGTGATGAGCATACACCAGCAAGTGTCCAAAGTGAAATAGATAATGTTCAAGTGACTTTAGTGACAACCTCCACCAGTGGTAGTTATAGCAGCTCACCTCAGCTAATGGACCCCTGAGTAAATCAGTCAGGTCTCATAGGCGGTTCCCTCAATGGGATGATAAAGCCAGGAACTCTGGGTCAGGAGGATACTATGCCAGTAATTTGCTAGATCGTGAATGGACTCACCAACCGACTCCAATGGGATTGGTACATGGAAAAGCAAAAACAAAATCTAGTGCTCTCTGTTTGGATAAGATTTATCTTAAAAGGATAAAAAGAAGCACTTACAAACAAGGCACTGTTCCACAGTGCCAGGGATTCACAGCGTGTAATCAGTCTGTACTCCACGAGAGACAGTGTGTAGGATGCGGGTGATGTCACGATCATCAATCACGTGTTCTGTACGCGTTACGTCCCAAAGGGGCAGGACTTCTTCAGTGGTGACGGAATGACGTGAGGCACCCGCTTATGCACACTGCTAGCCGACGTCTCTTACCAATGATGACAGTTTACACAAAAAGCGTTGCCCTAGCAACCCGGTACTATGATTGATACAAGGCAGAGAACGTGGCATTATTTAAAGGACTTAACAAGAATAACATTGCAGTTTTAAAAAACTTTACCAATGCTAGTGTAGCGCTACCCCCAGTTAAGAGAGCCGCTGGTTTGTTTTCTCGGGCCCTGTACACAGCACCACCAACCCCCGGCAATCTGACTCGACCCACTCTGGCACAGCTAGTCTAGGGATAGCTTCCTATCACCCTCAGGTGTATGATACTTACAAGTTCCTAAATAGACAGACAACACTCTGAGGCAGGAATATGAATAGGTAATAGCTTTACTATAAAATGGTGGCATAAAAACATGACATGCAACACTTACATGGGTCTGCAGAACCCTGTATCAACCAATGCTACAGAGGCAGCACTATAAAATGGCGCCGCGCAGTATCCACCACGCGGAGCTATTATGGCGTGCGCGCCCTAAGATACAGCAACACAAACTTTATAACTTTCCCCACCTATGTCAGGCCTGACAGTGTATGAAATAGTCCCCTTTCCCTAAGGGAGTAAGATTTTCTTCACCGGCCAGCTTTCGTTGGTGCACTTGAAGAAATGAACCAATTGTAATCCAAAAAGGTGGTAACTCGTAGCAACAGTATGCAAACAGGGGGGGTAGGCACTTCAACTCTGTCCCACTACTCGACCCCCAAAGAACACTGGTGAGTGAACAGTGGGCCTAGGCAGTCTATAGGCCTGAATATAACTCAGCCTATGGATATGGGCAGGTGCCCGCTCACCGTTCCAGGCGCGATCCCAGCCTGGGTCTTCCACTGCGTGTGTCCGTCGCACACAGCGTCTGCAACCGATCGGGTCCCCGATCCAACTGGAGTCCTACACTGACGATCCAGGATCCACCCAGGCTCTGCAGGATGGTGAAAGGCTCTTCGGACTTCGGGTAAGGCCTTAGGCTTCAGGCCTTACCACACAGCAGATCCGCGCAGGATGACTTGTTGCTTGTGGTGCGTTGTCCCAAGAGAGCGAGCTTCCCCCGCCCTTCTCTTAAGTAACCTCTCCCATGAGTCTCTGCAGGGGAACCTCTGCCCTGAGGCCGAATGGGGCTCTGGGTACTGTAGTCCCGGGGCCTTAAAGAAGACCCCGCTACACACTCCCCCACCTGAACTCTTTGGTCCCCAAAGATAACATAATCTCCAACTACAGATCTCATAACATCCATCAATCCTTCATATGATGTCGGCAGAGGAAAATCCCCCCAAAATCGAGGCAGTGAACTCCCCTGCCCACAGGACACACTAACATTAGTATCCTGTCTAACTGTGCCAGAGAGTGAGCTGGGGCTGCCTCCCACCAAATGAACAGCGGGAGGGTCATGGTCTTCCATACTCCTTCTAGCAGTGACTACAGTGTCTTCCGCACTTTCACCCATCTGTGGGTAGGTTAGTCTCCTGGGAGGTTTTATTGCCCTCCGCTTCCTCTGTCCTCTTGGGCTTTCTGTTGGAGCAGACTCTTCTTCTGTTGCTAACTCAGGACTCCCCCCTTCCTCGGGAACTTTCCCAAACATCCAACCAAGGACAGGAAGGGATAAACTCTGTTGCTTCTGCATTCAGTGTATGATCCTCAGTGTCTTCGTCAGGCGGAATATCAATAGCAGAAGTCGTTGGTCCCTGGGAAGGCCAAAGCCAGCCAATTTCCTCTCCCTCATCTTCACTTATTTCTGAATCCTCTGTATCCCCCATCCGAGGGGTCTGAGACCGAGTGTTGGGTCTAGGGGTGTCTAGAATGGACATAGGTTCAGGGGAATCCATGCTAGGAGGTAACCGGCCGCTTCAGCCATAGGAAGTAGGTGGTTCCGATGCCAAGTCTTCAATGAACCCAACTTTCCTTCAGGTTTGAGTTTGTAAATGGGTAGGCCCGGTAGTTTTTTGCAAATGACATAAGGTTCGGGTCTCCATCTATCCACAAGCTTATGTTTTCCAGGGACTCCCAGGTTCCGCAGCAATACTCTGTCTCCTGGTTGCAAATCTTGGATTCTAACTTTTAGATCAAAATTTCTCTTATTGCGAGCCCCCCGTTGATCCGATGCGGCCTGGGCTTGCTCATAGACCATTTTCAGATTGTGCCTAAGTCTATCCACATATCCCTTGTGGGAAGCAGCAGAACAATGGTCTATGGAAGTGCCGAAGGCAAGATCCACTGGCAATCTAGCTTCCCTCCCGAACATAAGTCTGTAAGGGGAATACCCTGTAGCGTCGCTGACAGTGCTGTTATAAGCATGCACAAGGGCCGCTATGTGATTACTCCAATGTTGCTTCCTTTCGCTACTTAAAGTTCCCAGTATGTTGAGCAGGGTGCGATTGAACCTCTCCGGTTGAGCATTGCCTTGTGGGTGATAAGGGGTAGTCCTGGTTTTCTTGATGCCCATGGCATCCAGGAGCTTTCGTATGAGTTTACTCTCAAAGTCCCTTCCCTGATTGGAATGAAGCCTTTTTGGCAATCCGTAATGTATAAAGAATTTCTCCACGAGTGTTTTGGCCACAGTGGAGGCCTTCTGGTCTTTGGTAGGAAAGGCTTGTGCATATCGGGTGAAATGGTCGGTTATCACCAGAACATTTCCTTGTCCGCTCAGGTCAGGTTCGAGGCAGAGGAAATCAATACATACCAGGTCAAGCGGACCTTCACTTTGTAAATGGCCCATTGGGGCCGCTTGATGGGGTAGTGTCTTTCTCTGTATGCACCGTGCACAGGAATGGCAGTATTCCTCAACTTCAGCCCTCATGCAAGTCCAATAGAAACGGTCTCTAACAAGTTGGAAAGTCCTTTCCACTCCTAGGTGTCCATGGTTGTCATGCAGAGCAATCATGACAGTTTCTCTGTGTTTCTCCGGCAGGAACAACTGCCACTTGTCTTCTTGGTCATCAGAGGGGCCCCTTCGGTAGACCACCCCCTGACGCACCAGCAGTCTGTCCCACTCTTTCTTAAGTAGGCGAGCTTCCTTTGAGGGATGACGTAGGAGTACATTTGGATCCTGATTCTCCAATGCTTCTAGAACCAACCTCCCCACAGGGTCTTCCAATTGGTCGGATCTCAACTCCTTCTTTGTTAGTCTGGGTAAGTTGTCTTCTCCCAGTTGGGCTACTTCACAGTACTGCTTGGGGACTCCTACGATAGTGACCCCTATCTCTTCCGCTCTTGAGCCTCCCCTGGCCTGGAGTTCAGCCCCTTGGCAGAGGGCCCGCACCCCGTCAGGTGCTACTTGGGTCCAGTCTTCGACACTGTATGTAGGGACATGAGACCTTCTGGACAGGGCATCCGCATCTCGGTTCCCCACCCCAGGCCGGTATTTCAAACTGAAATTGAAAGCAGACAGTGCCGCCAACCATCTATGTCCGGTGGCATCCAGCTTTGCTGTGGTGAACAGGTAGGTGAGAGGATTGTTATCCGTCTTGACCGTGAAGTCTGCCCCATACAAGTAATCTCTAAGTTTGTCGACTACGGCCCACTTGAGAGCCAGGAACTCCAGCTTATGGGTGGGATAGTTCTTTTCGGAGGGGGTCAGGCTCCTGCTCACATATGCAACAGGTCTCTGTTGTCCTTCATGCTCCTGATAGAGCACTCCTCCCAGTCCATCATGTCTGGCATCTACATGGAGTTCGTAAGGCTTCTTCGGGTCCGCATAGGCCAGGACAGGAGAAGTGGTCAAGCTCTTTTTCAGCATCTGGAAGGCATCTTCACATTTCTCGTTCCACTGGTCCTTGACTGACTCTCCCGGCCTCCTGGGGCCCGAGTCATCCTCTTCCCCTCCGTCTTCAGTAACTCATTCAGGGGTCTTGCTATTCGAGCAAACCCCTCCACGAACCTTCTGTAATAAGAACAGAACTCCAAGAAGGACCTAAGTTCTGTTATGGTGGTGGGTCTTGGCCAGGAGGTGACAGCCTCCAGTTTTTCAGGGTCCGTAGACACCCCATCTTCAGACACTATGTGTCCCAGATAGTTGACTGAGGATTGGTAAAATTGACACTTTTCAGGGGAGAGCTTGAGTCCTTCCTCACTCAGTCTCTTCAAGACCTTCTCCAGCCTCTCTTCATGTTCCTCCAAAGTTCTTCCGAAGACTATGATGTCATCCAAGTATACAAGGACCTCGATGAGGTTCATGTCTCCCACAGTCTTCTCCATAAGTCTTTGGAATGTGGCTGGAGCTCCAGACAGACCTTGAGGCATCCGGTTGAATTCAAAGAACCCCACTGGGGTTATGAAAGCCGTCTTCTCTTTGTCCTCTGGGTGCATCGGGATCTGATAATACCCGCTCTTCAGGTCCATAACACTGAACCATTTGGCTCCGGAAAAGCTCTGCAAGGCGTCTTCTATCCTTGGAGTGGTATACTGATCCGGAGTGGTTCTCCTGTTGAGGGTCCTATAGTCGATACACAACCTTAGGGACCCGTTCTTCTTTTGTACCACCACTATGGGGGAGGCATATGGACTTCTGGATTCTTGGATTACCCCTGTTCGCTTGAGCTCGGCAAGCTGTTCCCTTAAATCCTCGAGGTCTGCCAATGGAACCCGCCTCACCCTTTCCCTGAAAGGCTTGTCTTCATGGAGGCGGATTCGATGGGTGGCACTCCTAGCACACCCCACATCAAACTCACCATGGGAGAAGATTCTCTTCCATCGAGTCAACTGGTTCCGGGCTCTCTCTCTCCAAGCCCTGGGCAGGTTTGGATTCTCCATAGAGAGTTTTTCCCACACAGTACCTTCTCCATCTGTCTTCTCTACATCTGAGGAGGCAACTGGTGTGGCTGAGCTCACTCGACCCAGCAACAGTCTGGCTGGGATTTCCATTGGACCATCCGTGGTATTTCTGACACTCACTGGCACCCTGCAATGGGCCTTCTTCAGGACCCTCACCGGGACCACTTCCGGGAGTACTTCCAGGCCCGAGGGTTCTTCCCTTGGATCGGCTTCCAACATCACAAAGGGGCCCGGCTGCTCCCAAGTGAGTTTCACTGTGGCCTTCAAACAGGTTACTTCACCGGGTTGCAGTACTATCCCTTTCCTTCCCAGTCTCCAGACCTTCCCTACCCCCTCTTCTGGGGCCTTTTGTTCTAAGATCAACCGTTGGTAGGCGGTCTTCAACATTGGGTGGATCTCAGTGACTGTGGGGTTCTCCCGTTTTGTTAGTGGGACCAAAAGTCTCCTGACCAGATCCGTGTTGGTCCCTATTATCAAGGAGCTCCTGTTGGCTCCAGGCGGTCGGGGGCACACTACAGCAAAGGTGTCAAACACTTCCCCCTTCCCAGCTATGGATGGGTCGAAAGTCAATTTGATGGGCAGATATCCGTCATAAGGAAACTTTTCCGTCCCGATTCCCCATATTTCCAAGTCTTCAAGCTTTCGGATGGGCAAGTGACTCAGGTGTCTGTCGTAGAAGTCTCGGTACAACAGAGTCACCTGTGCCCCATATCCAACAGAGCTCTTGTGTAGATTCCCTCCACTTGAATGGATACGATTGGAGAGGGGCCCACCAGCTTCTCTGGGTACTGCTTCGAAGGGGTCTCCTTCTTCTGATCTTTGCATTTCCCTTTCTGACTTTTCTTCTCTCGTTTGTCCCTAGACCTAAGTCTCTCCTGGGCCTGGTATGTACTGATCTTCCTCCTCTGTCTGGGTGTAGCTACCCGCTGAGGGACATTACTATGCTTCTTTGGAGTGCGTTCCTTCTGAGGAACCCTTGGTTTCTTATGTGGGGTCCTGGCCCCTTCTCTCATGTGCTTCTTATTCAGTATGGAGTTCCGTAAGAATGATGGGCACCCGATTGACTCCTTCACCGGGGCCCGCTGAAGTTTTCCGGCGGCTTGCGGTTGTTCATCTTCCTCTTTTTGGGACTGGAACACACTCTGGCCGCGTGACCAACTCCTCCACAGTTGAAACAGATCATATCCCCCCTATCTTCCAGGGATGCGGGTGCTGAAGTATTTGGAAACAACTCCTTCCTTGGGCTGTTCCTCTCAGGTACCCTTGACTCCTTTTCCATCAGGGAGGTCAACATTCCCAACACTTGGGACATCTGTGACTTTAAGGTATCCACCTCTGCGTCTTTTTCTAAGGTCGTGGTGGCCCTGACCATCACTGGAGGGGGCTGCACCAGCTCAACTGTTTGGCTCCTTTTCTTCTCCTCCAGCATAGCTTCTTCTTCTCTGACTACTCGGATCAAGTCAGGGTACTCCAGGCTCTTCCCGTCCTGTCTTGTACGTAGCGCCAGTGCAATGGGATCCAGGGGTTGAGATCCTCTCATGACCTGCTGGACCCGGGGCTCATCCACCTTCTTTGGGTCAATCCCCTTCTTTAAGATCATCTTGTGCAGTATTTTATCTAGACGCATCATAAACTCTGATAGCTTCTCCCCTGCCTTCTGGTAGCAGTGCTATAGTTGGTAGGTAAGCTCAGTGATCTTTTCTGTTCCTCCAAACACATTCTGCAGAATGTCTAGATAGTCTTGCGCAACACAGTCTTTCTTGCTCATCTTAAGGTTGCGTATGGCCTCTAGGGCAGGCCCCTTTAAGCTCTCAGCAATGCTCTGCTTCTTTCTGTGGTCTGGAACTTCCCACTCCTCTAAGGCCTGAGTAGCGCCATCTAACCACTCCTCAAATCCTTCCTCTCCTGAAGGTACAGGCTTCCTTCCTGAAAACATTCTAAGTTTCCGGTATCCTGACACTTGGTAATCCGCAGGATCTTTCTTGCAGCGCGCTATGATTTCCCCTAGGACCGCGCATAATTCTGTGATGAGAGCGCCCTGTGGCGACCCAGGATTCATCTCTGTCTTCACATCTTTTAAGTCAGGTGGAGCGCGTATTAACTTAAAGATTTGTTTATCCGCCGTTTCTATGCTCGGCTTCTTGAAGTCTTCTGGGACTCCATCCTTCCACTTCACCAGTACATATGTCAAAGGAGGTTCTGATCTGACATCCACTATGTATGCTTTTTGTTGCGGGGACAGTGACGCCACTAACTGTTTCACTGCATCATCTTGCCAGGTCCCTGCAAGTTCTATGATCACTACTTCATGTGGATCTGTTTTTACTACTGCGCACCACTTTGCTATTTCTAGTGGGTCCATGCTGGTACCTTTTGGCTGCTATTTGCTGCAACAGAATCCCGGACTCAAGAGCCCCCACGTGTAGCGCTACCCCCAGTTAAGAGAGCCGCTGGTTTGTTTTCTCGGGCCCTGTATACAGCACCGCCAACCCCCGGCAATCTGACTCGACCCACTCTGGCACAGCTAGTCTAGGGATAGCTTCCTATCACCCTCAGGTGTATAATACTTAACAGTTCCTAAATAGACAGACAACACTCTGAGGCAGGAATATGAATAGGTAATAGCTTTACTATAAAATGGTGGCATAAAAACATGACATGCAACACTTACATGGGTCTGCAGAACCCTGTATCAACCAATGCTACAGAGGCAGCACTATAAAATGGCGCCGCGCAGTATCCACCACGCGGAGCTATTATGGCGTGCGCGCCCTAAGACACAGCAACACAAACTTTATAACTTTCCCCACCTATGTCAGGCCTGACAGTGTATGAAATAGTCCCCTTTCCCTAAGGGAGTAAGATTTTCTTCACCGGCCAGCTTTCGTTGGTGCACTTGAAGAAATTAACCAATTGTAATCCAAAAAGGTGGTAACTCGTAGCAACAGTATGCAAACAGGGGGGGTAGGCACTTCAACTCTGTCCCACTACTCAACCCCCAAACACTGGTGAGCGAACAGTGGGCCTAGGCAGTCTATAGGCCTGAATATAACTCAGTCTATGGATATGGGCAGGTGCCCGCTCACCGTTCCAGGCGCGATCCCAGCCTGGGTCTTCCACCGCGTGTGTCCGTCACACAGCGTCTGCAACCGATCGGGTCCCCGATCCAACTGGAGTCCTACACTGACAATCCAGGATCCACCCAGGCTCTGCAGGATGGTGAAAGGCTCTTTGGACTTCGGGTAAGGCCTTAGGCTTCAGGCCTTACCCCACAACAGATCCGCGCAGGATGACTTGTTGCTTGTGGTGCGTTGTCCCAAGAGAGCGAGCTTCCCCCCGCCCTTCTCTTAAGTAACCTCTCCCATGAGTCTCTGCGGCGGAACCTCTGCCCTAAAGCCGAATGGGGCTCTGGGTACTGTAGTCCCGGGGCCTTAAAGAAGACCTCGCTACACAAGCTATCGCAATAGCACCTTTCTTATAAAATAAATAGATAAAGGAATATATATATACATTTTTTTACACATAACATGTATGAATCTATTCTCTATATACTGTAAGTGTCATCCCGCGTCCAAACTGTGTCTCATGGGGTACTATTACAGAAAAAATAGCAACAATAAATGTATACCAAAACTACTAACTGCAAAAACTAAACAAATATTTAACGATCAGAAATAAAGCAGTTAATATCAAATTCGACATTCAGGCCGCCCGGCACCATAACTTTAGTTTTATGAATCCAATGAGATTCCCTTCAGCTGAGCTGTCATAAAAAATTGCCACCTCTCCAGTGTTTGGTCACCCTCTCAATACCCCAGAACTTCAAGCCCCTGGGGCTTTGATTGTGAACCAATTTAAAATGTTTGGACACATTATGCGTTTTGAGTCCTTTTTTGATGTTGTTTACATGCTCTCCCAGTCTGACGTGAAGGGGTCTCGAGGTCCTGCCAATATATTGGAGACCACACTCACATTCGAGCATGTAAACAACACCAACTGTGGCACAAGTAATAAGTTGATCTATCTTGTACTGTTTATTTGTGGCAGAAGCCTTACGTTTTTTGATGTTGCATTTTGAATGCCTACAGGCAGTACAATGCCCACAGGCTTAAAAACCTGAAAGGAAGGAAAAAAGCCTACTTTCCGACTGTACAGGTGGATCAACCACCCCTGTAAACACTCCCATCCCTACTGCAGCTTAAGGGAGGCGGTTGAGAGGTGGCAAAAAAACATAAATTTTTGCCACCTCCCAACCACATGTCTAAATTAAGCCTTATAGCAGCTTTGGCAGAGTTGATTGTAACCTGTAATTATGTTGCTCCAACAGATAAAATGGTAAGAGATCAACTAGTAGAAAAAACGAATTCCGCATTAGAGAAAGATTGTTTTTGGAGCATAATTTAACATAATCTGGTTATTACAATTTCAAGGCAAAATGAAAATGTTGTAGCTAAGGCAAAATCATCAGTCAGGGGAAGCAAAAAAAAATTAAATTCCGAACGACCACACTACTGTAGAAATCACCTTTATTTAGGATATTGCCAAACAGTACAAACTTTCAAGGAAATAACAGCGGAAGAGCAGTGACCTGCTAAATTGATGTGATTTCTGCAATAGTGCAGTCCAGACTTCTTTTTTTCCTCATCATCAGCTGTAAGTTGGGCCAGCACCTGTTCTGTGCAGTGCCAGCAGTGTGTGGCTGGCGGACTTGGAGATGATTTTTCTCTCTTTTTCAGCTTCGGTCAGAGGACTACTGGAATCATACAGGTAAATTCAGAATCTGACTCTCGTCATGTGTATATTCAGGCCCAATACAAAGGTACAAGTGATTTGTCTAAGCTTTAATGCAGAGTGGCACATACACGGGACAAGTGATGGTTCAAATGTGGTTTAGCACATCACATTGCAGACTATTCCAAATGAACTGCAAAACATGCATGGTGCTGTAAAATGCCTGCCTGGTGGAGCTACAGTCAGCTGGTCTGGCTTGAGCCACGGCTGTGTTTGTTGGATGTCAGTATTGTTGTTGAAATAAAGCCTTAAACTGAGTACTGCACCATGAAGTCTCTTATTTATCCCTCTTTAATCGGCCTTGGGAGTGAACCTTGCCTTACCTAAATCCACAAGGAATATCGTAGCAGGGGAAAAGCAGCAGTAAGTGGAGAGGTCCCGCTATCGGAGGAATCTGTGGATATACTGTTCTGACTAAGTGAACCCTCTTGTATGTGCCCATATGATCTCTATAATCTGAGATCCAGCAAATCTGGTAAGCGGCGCTGTTTGTTTTTTGTCTGCTGATATTGATGAACAGAACATGTGATTAATCTTCTGTCAAGTCGTTTCTTTCATTGGTCTACAAAGCAATTTATGGACTAATTGTTATTTATATATATATATATATATATATATATATATATATGTAGCGGGTATGTACTATTTAGGGGCAGCATCTGGGTGGTAGTATGACCCAGATGCACTATTGGTAGAGCAGGGCTATGTTTTATTCGTGCGAGGATATTAGTGGTGTTGAGTTCCCTGCGGCTCAGTAGGTGGCGTTGTCATTCTGAGCTGGGGTTGAACCACTACTGCAGTGCCGTACCCTTTGTGACCTCTCGCGGCAGCTGTACTGCGGGGCGGGGAACCCGCTGTGCTTGCTGGGAGAGGGTATAAAGGGGGCGGACATCTTCACCACGAGGTCCGAGTCCCAGGCACCTTCAGCCTGCGGGCTGCTGTCCGTGATCGGTGTCCAGGCGCCCTTGGCCTGTACACGTGGAGTTTGTGTTCCATCCCAGACACCTTCAGTCTGGGGTGAGGTACTCAACCGGAGGCCTGGAGCCCAGTAATTTCCACTGGGTCCCGCAAGGGAGGGATTGTCCTAGGGTGCCCCCGGTGTTGGGCACCCGAATCCAGAGGCGTAAGGGACCAGAGGAGGGATTCAACCGAAGATCTGGTGCAGCATATTGCCAGTGCCGGGTGAACCTCTGGAGACCATCCGGATGGATATCTTTCCCGAACAAGGGCCAATTCATCAGGGAAGGTGATTCATGTTCTATGACCGGTGGCAGCGGTTCATCTAGTCAACTCAGGTCGGTGGCAGAGACCTGCTATTAGGCCTGTGGCAGGGGCCTCAACAGTTCACCCGGTCGGTGGCAGTGACCAATCTCACGGTCGGTGGCAGAGACCGTGCGCCAAGCCTATTCGCAAGAAAAAGGAATAGGAGTGTTCACTGTGCCTGGGTCTACTCGTATCCACACCCTGTCTGTTCATTTTAAAAGTCCAACTGATGCTGTTCATGTGAAAGAAGAATAAAGGAGTGTTGGACTTTTTATGGTGTGGGGCTCCACAAGTCAAACTTCCCCTCTGCAGGAGGGCCAGACGCTCCGTCTAGAACACAGACCCAAAGGTAACATAAGTGTTGGCCTTCACCTCAACATACTAGAGGACATGGGCCGTAGTGAACCTCATTCTCCTCCCTCATACCCCTAGACAAGCCAGCCGTTTTATTTACAAGGGGACGGGGGGTGAGGCCGCTACATATATATTTATATATATATATATATATATATATAAATATATATATATCTTATAGGGGTTTAGCGCAGATATCTCACCATACATAATGGGACACCAAAAACTGTCATACTTCTACAGCTAAACAGGTTTAGCCCTCAGGTAACCTGTCTTAAGTGTGGATAAAGATGATGCTTCCATTTCAGAATTTTTTTTGTGTTCTCTAATACTGCTAACTAGGACTGCTCTATTAACCTGATGCTTCATACAGGATCTGGTGTCTCTACAAAGCTTGTGAAAAATTATCAGAGGCATTTGGCAAATGAATCTTTTCCTGTGCTTGTGTCAGGGAAATGGCCATAGGACTGGCAATGTTGCCAATACTCATCATGGCTTCACCAGACAAATATTCAGGCGCATTGGTGTACGCAGATGTGCAACGCCGGTAACGGGCGCACGCAGATGTGCAAAGGGAACGCGTAGGTTGTGATCCCACTGCCTATATAAACCCACTGCTGAGATCCCTGAGTTGCTGGATTATCGTCAGCTCCCCATGTGTTCCCTGTGTTCCTGCATTCTGATCATGGACTTCCTATTCCTGATCTCCTGGCTTGACCCCTGGCTTATAGTCTGACCTACTTCTGCCTGTTCCACTAATTGATCCCGGCTTGGCTTACTGACTCTGCTGTCTTACCATGAATGACCTTGGCTTGTTCCTGTGACCCTAACTGAATTCTGAATCTGCCTAAGGACTGATCTTACTGTGTATGACCCCTGACCTGGCTTCTGATTCTCCTACCAGATTTCCCAGCTACCCACTACGTCTGGCTAAAATTTCGAGCATGCCTATCAGGCGTGTACTCACCGAGGCCGAGATGCCGAGAGCGGTTCACCCTTGCACCCTAGCGCACTCCGCCCCCTGGAGGTGAGACAGCGAGAGGATGGCACAAAGGAGCACTGGCCACCAGCAGGTAGAGGAGTCTTGCTAGAGGGTCTGGTAGCAATGGGTAGACTGTGAGCAGGCCGGAGGTCAAACACTGGGAGTTGACAAGTTCAGGCAGGAACCAGCGGCAAGTGAATCAAGTCCAGGCAAGAACTAGCAGCAGGTAAACGAGTCCAGGCAGAGACTAGTAGCAAGTCAGAGCAAAGAAGTTCCAGGTGCAGGCAGAGGGTCAGGGGCTGGAGACAAACAGCGGATCCGAGTCACAGGCCGAGGGTCAAACACTTGGAGAAAGGTAGAAGTCCGTTAAGCAAGCCAGAGGGGGTCAGATCCAGGAGAGGTAGTAGAGTAATCAAGCCGGTCCGGGTCACAACAAGAGATCAATCGTATTTTCAGGCACTAGGTATACAGGAACGCTGACAAACCAGCAACCAGACAGTGTCAGTGGGCTTCTTTAAATAGGCCCGCCTGTAATCCTATTGGCGCGCCATCGCGCACGCGTGCCGTTGCGCCGACGCACGCACTCCTGAACGCCGATGCGCCACTCCGCCGCGCACACTAATGCGCCGAAGCGCCATTCCGCCGCGCATGCGCGCTGGGCGCTGATTGGTAACACTGGATGGAGAATTTCCCTGACAATGCCTGCCGCACAGTGCATCCAGCTTGCTTCAGTTGCTCCACAGTGATCAAGTCATCAGGCCACATCCACCAGCAAACCCTGCTTCTTTGGGCACTGCATTCCCTGTTCCACCTTCAGGGTTGGGCTGCACTCAGCCGCAACGGAAACCCTCTCAGCACCTTGGCCACCAACTAGACTCCTGATAGCTTGGTTGCCTGCCAGTAACTGTAAAATTTCAGTCAACTAGCATACAAACTGAATTCTACATTGTAAAGAAAGGCACTGCTTTGCTGGGCAGGGATATTTTTGCTACACTAAACCTACAGAACAGTCTTATCAGAACATCTCCAGTTGCACCTTTAATATCTGTGTCCAATATTTCATCACTCATCTCACTTGGTTGTGCAAAGAACATGAAATTATTTTAAACTAGTTATTATTAACACTTTTATACCATTTTAAACATTTTAAAGAATTTTTTTTTTTCACTAGTAAGGAAACACAGGCAGGAACAGCAATGCAAACTTGGTACTCTCTTAACATAAAAGAGAGATCTAGTTTATTATTGCTGAGGTTGTAGGCTTTTAATGTGCTTTGTTAAACAGTAGTTTGTATTTAGATATTCCATTATTTTTTTTCATTGAAAGGCAGCCCCTGTCGTTTTAAAGCAAACAGGGACATGGATGGCAATGCAACCTGGAAACTACTGTAGCGTCCACCCCTTTTAGGGGTGCTATATACCTAAATTTAGGGGGCTGGTCTGAGTTAGTAGTTAGGCTCAGACCGTTCTCATTGATAGGTTGTGCTATTTTATTTCTCCAGGTGGTATACTGGTGTGCAGTTCCCTGTGGCCTGTAGGTGGCACTGCCATGACAGGTCAGGGTTGAACCATCAGTAATAGTGCTGTGCCTTAGGGTGTCCTGTCTCGTCAGCGGTAGAGTGGGTGTGGTTGGCCTGCTGTGCATGCTGGGAGAGGATACATAAGGGGCAGATGCCGCCTGGGAGGGGTCGCTCTCTGTAGTTCACGAGAGGAGTCGGAGTCCAGGTGCGTGGCGCCCGATCCTCCAGGCCATGGGGCCACGTGCGCATCAGTCCCCGACACCTTTAGCCCTGGGACTGCAACTTCAGCACTGGCCCCAGCACCTTTAGCTGGAGCCTAATTCTAGGAAGTGGAATCCCAGGGTGTCCCTTGCAAGGGAACCCGCTTCTAAGAAGAGGAGGCCGGGGGAGGACCTTTCTGAAGGACCGGTGAGAGTTCACGGTGAAGGAAGGAGCCCGGTAACTTTCTGGAGGGATTCATCTATCCACCAAGGGCCTGGTAATGTGCTGTTGCTGGCACCTGTTCTTGTATTGCAAAAGGTGAGAAGTTCAGGACGTGATAAATTCTGTGGCAGAGAGTCTCCCGATCGTATCTAGGGAAAAAACCTAAAGTGAACGTTCAAGCATCATTCCGGCTGCTATGATCCGTTCTTACCGGGGACTAAACCTACTCTGGGATAGAGAGGTGATTGTAGAATCTACTTGTGCCTGGACCTACCTCCAAAAACCTTTCTGTCCTGTCTCTTATTCACCCTTTCCTATCTGCTGAACATTGAGAAAAATAAACTCAACGTTGGAGTTTAGAGTGGTGTGGACATTGGAATTACTTGGGGGAAACAGAGACTTGTCCCTATATCCTAGGAGATGAGAACCAACTGATGGAGAACCTAGCTGTGGGACCCAAGTACATGACACCGCTTAACCTCCTCAAACAGGAGGGTACGGGCATATAGTACGGTGTGCCCTTTTCCTGCAAGTGAGCCAAAGGTAGGAAAAAGGGTCCGTGTGCTACACTCCCTATAAAAAAAACAAGTTCTAGGTACAAACACATCTTGTCCCTATGCAAAAATTTAAACTATAGGTCCCTTTCAAGATAAGGTCACCAGCTCAGGTACTGGTCACACAGAGGTCATAGTAGCGACAAGGAGACGTCTTGGAGTAACGTGAACATGGTTCTCTGATGTAAAACAACATTTTTATTTGACCTCAACTGCATCCCTGGGCTCCTCTGACAATGTGTTTGTGTGTGGGGGGGTGTATTAATACCATAATGGAAAAGGTGGATGCTGAAGTTTCAAATGAGTTAAAGGTCTCACTCAACCAACCCTTAATACTACAATATGTAAGAGAGATGAGGCAGGTTTTATTATTTCAGAGAAAATAGCCAGACATATTGTACAGACTTCATGAACACTATGCAAAACTTCATATAGCCACAATTAGGAGGGGGAGACCAGACCGGTTTTATCATGGAATGAAAATCAAAGTGTATTGGTGTAAACACATGATGGACACGTGATTCCTTCTGCTGCAGGATCTTGTTTTCTCACCAGCGACAAAACGACAAATGGGCCCCACTCAAGGAGTTCAATGAAATAAAAAAACAGGAAATAATAATAAACACAAAAGGTTATTAAGCGGATCAGTGAAGAGATTTGTATTACTGAACCTATGAAACAAACTGTATGCATCCAGTATTGTATTTAAAAAAATCTTTTTCAAAAAATAACCAGAAATATTATACTATCATATCTCATTATGTAAGCAGTTTTAAAAGTCTGCAATTTCAGAAAGAGAGATGAGGCAGGTTTTATCAAGATATTACTTAATCACTTAATCACTTAACGACCGCTCACTGTATATATACGTCGGCAGAATGGCACGGACAGGCACAATCACGTACCTGTATGTGCCTGCCTTCGTATGGGTGGGGGGTCCGATCGGACCCCCCTCCGGTACAGTGAGCGGCCGGGATCGCTTCGGGAGCGATCCGTGATGAGGGGGCCGCCATTCGATTCTGGCCACCCCCTCACGATCGCTCCCGGCGAATGAAAAGCTTCCTCTGCCTGTGTAGTGTTTACACAGGCAGGAGGAAGTGATGTCATCTCTCATGCGGCGCTCACATATACTGAGCGCCGCATGAGTGAAGACATCAGGTTAGGGCACTAAACAGCACACTGACACCAGGACACATAGGTACACGATCGCCCCCCCAGGCCCCCCCCCAGACACCCCCAGATCACCCCCCAGCCCCCAGTCACAGTGTCACCATTTATTTACTGATCACTGCAATCAGTGACATTTGTGACTGTAAAAGCGTCAGGGCAGAGTGTTTTAGGTCCAGTGTAGCCCCCTAACCCCCCCTAATAAAGGTTTAACCCCTTGATCGCCCCCCAGGTAACCCTTTCACCGCTGTCACTAAGCGATCGTTTTTCTGATCGCTGTCTTAGTGTCGGTGATGCCGATAGGTAGCCAGTTATTTTTTTTAGGTTCGCCGCAGGTTTTTATAGCGTCGGGTACCCCCATATATTACCTAATATAGGTTTAACCCCTTGATCGCCCCCCCAGGTAATCCTTTCACCCCCTTTTGCCAGTGTCACTAAGCAATAGTTTTTCTGATCGCTGTCTTAGTGTCGGTGATGCCGATAGGTAGCCAGTTATTTTTTTTAGGTTCGCCGCAGGTTTTTATAGCATCAGGTACCCCCAAATATTACCTAATAAAGGTTTAACCCCTTGATTGCCCCCCCAGCTAACCCTTTCACCCCCTTTTGCCAGTGTCACTAAGCGATCGTTTTTCTGATCGCTGTCTTAGTGTCGGTCAAAATTCCGACGGAGGCATGCCCGTGGAAAAGTCTGACCATGTGTGTGCGGCATAACTTTTGCGGGAGGATGCCCCCATGCTTCGGCATATATAAATGGTGCATGTATGCCCATCATTAGAAGTGGCTGAATGAAGGGAGGTATTCTAATGGTGGGCATACCCACCGATCAACCTCTTTTTTTCATTCAGCCAACAGGCTGCATGAAAAAAAAGATTACAATACATGTCCAACAAGGACCAGCAACGTACTGGTATGTTGCTGGACTTTGGTTATACCAGATTGATGCCTGCGGGTTTAGGTATCATCTTGGTATCATTCTTTTCAGCCAGCGGCCGACTTTCATGTAAAAGCAATCCTAGCGGCTAATTAGCCTCTGGACTTCTGGACTGCTTTTACAAGCAGTGGGAGGGAATGCCCCCCCCCGGATAAAAAAAAGCGCCATTGGGAAATTGGGAAAGCATTTTATCATACCGATCTTGGTGTGGTCAGATGCTTTGAGGGCAGAGGAAAGATCTAGGGTCTAATAGACCCCAGTTTTTTTCAAAAAAAGAGTACCTGTCACTACCTATTGCTATCATAGGGGATATTTACATTTCCTGAGATAACAATAAAAATGCTAAAAAAAAAATATGGAAAGAACAGTTTAAAAAAAAATAAAAAAGCAAAATTAATAATAAAAATAAAATAAAAAAAGCACCCCTGTCCCGCCCTGCTCTTGCACAATGGCGAACGCAAGCGTCGGTCTGGCGTCATATGTAAACAGCAATTGCATCATGCATGTGAGGTATTACCGCAAAGGTCAGATCGAGGGCAGTCATTTTAGCAGTAGACCTCCTCTGTAAATCTAACGTGGTACCCTGTAAAGGCTTTTAAAGGCTTTTAAAAATGTATGTAGTTTGTCGCCACTGCGCGTTTGTGCGAGATTTTAAAGCATGTCGTGTTTGGTATCTATGTACTCGGCCTAAGATCATCTTTTTTATTTCATCAAACATTTGGGCAATATAGTGTGTTTTAGTGCATTAAAATTAAAAAACGTGTATTTTTTCCCCAAAAAATGCGTTTGAAAAATCGCTGCGCAAATACTGTGTGGAAAAAAAAATGCAACACCCACCATTTTAATCTGTAGGGCCTTTGCTTTAAAAAAATATATAATGTTTGGGGGTTAAACATAATTTTCTTGCAAAAAAATAAATATGTTTTCATGTAAAGAAAAAGTGCCAGGAAGGGCTTTGTCTTCAAGTGGTTAGAAGAGTGGATGTAAGCAGGGCCGATCCTAGATATGGTGCAGGGGGTGCAGTTCACCCAGGCGCCACAGAGGTGGGGGCGCTGTAGCGCCAGAGTGCTCCCCTCTATTCTCCACCTCCTCTCCTTGTCCGTGCCAGTCGCCGCCGCCGATGTGTTTTTCAAACCTAAGGCCGGCGTCCCCCCCTCCCTCCTCCTTCCTCCTGTCAGAGGAGGAGAGTGAAGCAGAGATCAGAGCGGCTGTCTCTGTGTGGAGAGAGACAAGCCGCGCAATGCCGTCGCTGAGGGGGCGGTCCGTGCCTTCTCCTCCTCTCTGTGTCTTAGCTCCTGCCTGCTGCTGCTGCGATCTGTGCTCCACCCGGGCGACGCGGCTGCACATTGTCCTCTCCTCTTCAGCTGCCGCCGGGTGTTTTTATGTATGTAATGGGGGGGACTAATAGAGGGGGCCGGAGGGGCGGTTTGTCCTGGGGGGAGTCTGTACTAATGGGGGGGTTTGTCCTGGGGGGGTTTGTCTTGGAGGGGTCTGGACTTATGGGGGTTCTTCCTGGGGGGTCTGTATTAATGGAGGGGGGTTTGTCCTGGGGGGAGTCTGTACTAATGGAGGCGGGGTTTGTCTTGGGGGGACTCTGTACTAATGGGGGGGTTGTCCTGGGGGTCTGCACTAATGTAGAGGGGGGTTTGTCCTGGGGGGGTCTGTACTAATGGAGGCTGGGTTTGTCCTGGGGGGAGTCTGTACTAATGGGGGGGTTGTCCTGGGGGGTCTGTACTAATGGAGAGGGGGGTTTGTCCTGGGGGGAGTCTGTACTAATGGGGGGAGTCTGTACTAATGGGGGGGTTGTCCTGGAGGGGTCTGTACTAATGGAGGGGGGGTTTGTCCTGGGGGGAGTCTTTACTAATGGGGGGTTGTCCTGGAGGGGTCTGGGCTAAGGGGGGGTTGTCCTGGGGGGTCTGTATTAATGGAGGGGGGTTGTCCTGGGGGAGTCTGTACTAATGGGGGGTTGTCCTGGAGGGGTCTGTACTAATGGAGGCGCGGTTTGTCCTGGGGAGAGTCTGTACTAATGGGGGGGTTTTCCTGGAGGGATCTGTTGTACTAAAGTTGGGGGGTGGTTTGTCCTGGGGCAGTCTGTACTAATGGAGGGGTGGGTTTCTACTGGGGGGAGTCTGTACTAATGGGGGGGTTTGTCCTGGGGGGAGTCTGTACTATGGGGGGGTTGTCCTGAAGGGAGTCTGTACTATGGGGGGTTGTCCTGGAGGGGTCTGTACTAATGGAGGGGGGGTTTGTCTTGGGGGGGAGTCTTTACTAATGGGAGGGTTTGTCCTGGGGGTCTGTGCTAATGGGGGGTTTGTCCTGGGGAGTCTGTACTAATGGAGAGGGATTGGTTTGTCCTGGGGGGTCTGTACTAATGGAGGGGGTGGTTTGTCCTGGGGGGTCTGTACTGAGGGAGGGGTTTATACTTAGTGGGGAGTCTGCACTGACGGAGGGGGTCTATACTTAGTGGAGGGGGTCTGTACTGAGGGGCGACTATAGGTGGTGGAAGGGGGGTGACACCATGTTTTACCACACCGGGTGACACCAACCCTAGTGACGCCACTGCAGCTGCGGGCTCTTCTTTCCCCCCTCCCTCTCCTCCTCGCACGCAATGCTGTACTAGTGAGCGGCGCTTGCCAGCACAGCCGCCCACTATGTTTCTTCCCCCCACCTTCATATCGGCCAGGGAAGAAATAGAATAGAAAAAGGAGCAGAGAAGAGGATTGCGGGACATGTAGTTCAAGGACTGGCAGCCCCACTATAACAAAGAAACTGCAGCCCACACAGCATGCCCAGCTGAATGGGAGAGAGAGAGAGCCAGGAGCCCAGGAAAGCTTTCAGGGAAGTGCACCCAGGACTCCAGAGGGAGTGGACAATGCTGAGAGAACACCATCAGAGAGAGAACCCCGCTGCCCTGCGCCACCAGAGTAAAAGCCACACAGCCTGGCGCCATCCCTGGTGGAAAAAAGGATGGAGTCATTGCCAGAATACAGACCTGGGCTCTACCCAGCGGAGTCGCCATGGGCAATTCAGAGTGAGCTGACTCCTGATCAGAGGAAACGTTGTTGCTGTATCGCTGGGTCAGGTGAGAGGGCCGATCGGCCATTATCTACTAGCGTCCATAGGAACTGCAGTCTCTGACCGTCTCCTGTATTATATCTCCAGTCTCTGACCATCTCCTGTAGTATGTCTGCAGTCTCTGACCATCTCCTGTAATATGTCTGCACTCTCTGACCGTATCCTGTAATATGTCTGCACTCTCTGACCATCTCCTGTACTATGATTGCAGTCTCTGACCGTCTCTTGTATCATGTCTTCAGTCTCTGACCATCTTCTGTATTATATCTGCAGTCTCTGACCGTCTCCTGTATTATATCTCCAGTCTCTGACCGTCTCCTGTAGTATGTCTGCAGTCTCTGACCATCTCCTGTAATATGTCTGCACTCTCTGACTGTCTCCTGTAATATGTCTGCACTCTCTGACCATCTCCAGTACTATGATTGCAGTCTCTGACCGTCTCTTGTATCATGTCTACAGTCTCTGAGCATCTCCTGTAGTATTTCTTGGGGCACAGACACTATG
Organism: Rana muscosa; assembly: GCA_029206835.1. Taxonomy (NCBI): domain Eukaryota; kingdom Metazoa; phylum Chordata; class Amphibia; order Anura; family Ranidae; genus Rana; species Rana muscosa. Next base: position 103,209,045 of record CM055122.1, on the reverse strand, counting down.
TCTCTAACAGAAGCCCTCTCTGTGTTCATCAGAGAGACTCCCCTCCAGGTCTCATTAGTGTACTCTCAGTATTTTCTTAATTGTTAAAAGATCATGGGAGGATCCTAGGGTAACGAAGACTTCTTAGGGGAGCATCTCTGTGTTTGAGTCGTTGCCCTAGAAACATTTGTAAAGGGGAGGAGTTGGTAAGATGGTGACCACGCCCATGTGGGGGCGCCAGAAATATTTCTGCACCCAGGCGTCTGTGACCCTAGGATCGGCCCTGGATGTAAGCTTCCTAATGTTGTGTATAAAATGCCAGGACAGTTCAAACCCCCCCCCCAAATGGCCCCATTTTGGAAAACAGACACCCCAAGCTATATACTGAGAGGCATGTTGAGTCCATGGAATATTTTATATGTTGACACAAGTTGCGGAAAAAAGACAATTTATTTTATTTTTTATTTGTTTTTGCACAAAGTTGTCACTAAATGATATATTGCTCAAACATGCAATGGGCATATGTGGAATTACACCCCAAAATACATTCTGTTGCTTCTCCTGAGTACGGGGATACCACATGTGTGAGACTTTTTGGGAGCCTAGCCGCGTACGGGACCCCAAAAACCAAGCACCGCCTTCAGGCTTTCTAAGGGTATACATTTTTGATTTCACTCCTCACTGCCTATCACAGTTTCGGAGGCCATGGAATGCCCAGATGGCACAAACCCCCCCAAATGACCCCATTTTGGAAAGTAGACACCCCAAGCTATTTGCTGAGAGGTATGGTGAGTATTTTGCAGATCTCGCTTTTTGTCACAAAGTTTTGAAAATTGAAAAAAAAAAAATTTTTTTTTATTTCTTAATTTTCAAAAACAAATGAGAGCTGTAAAATACTCACCATGCCTCTCAGCAAATAGCTTGGGGTGTCTACTTTCCAAAATGGGGTCATTTGGGGGGGTTTATGCTATTTTGGCATTTTATGGCCTTCGAAACTGTGATAGGTAGTGAGGAGTGAAATCAAAAATTTGTGCCCTTAGAAATCCTTAAGGCGGTGCTTGGTTTTCGGGGTCCCGTACGCGGCTAGGCTCCTAAAAAGTCCCACACATGTGGTATCCCCGTACTCAGGAGAAGCAGCAAAATGTATTTTGGGGTGCAATTCCACATATAACCATGGCATGTGTGAGCAATATATCATTTAGTGACAACTTTTTGTATTTTTTTTTTCGTCATTATTCAATCACTTGGGACAAAAAAAAAAAATTCAATGGGCTCAACATGCCTCTCAGCAATTTCCTTGGTGTGTCTACTTTCTAAAATGGGGTCATTTGGGGGGGTTTTGTGCTATTTTGGCATTTTATGGCCTTCGAAACTGTGATAGGTAGTGAGGAGTGAAATCAAAAATTTGCACCTTTAGAAATCCTGAAGGCGGTGCTTGGTTTTCGGGGGCCCGTACGCGGCTAGGCTCTCAAAAAGTCCCACACATGTGGTTTCCCCATACTCAGGAGAAGCAGCAAAATGTATTTTGGGGTGCAATTCCACATATAACCATGGCATGTGTGAGCAATATGTCATTTAGTGACAACTTTTTGTATTTTTTTTTTTTTGTCATTATTCAATCACTTGGGACAAAAAAAAAATTCAATGGGCTCAACATGCCTCTCAGAAATTTCCTTGGGGTGTCTTCTTTCCAAAATGGGGTAATTTGGGGGGGTTTTGTACTGCCCTGCCATTTTAGCACCTCAAGAATTGAGATAGGCAGTCATAAATTAAAAGCTGTGTAAATTCCAGAAAATGTACCCTAGTTTGTAGACGCTATAACTTTTGCGCAAACCAATAAATATACGCTTATTGACATTTTTTTTACTAAAGACATGTGGCTGAATACATTTTGGCCTAAATGTATGACTAAAATTTAGTTTATTCGATTTTTCTTATAACAAAAAGTAGAAAATATCATTTTTTTTCAAAATTTTCAGTCTTTTTCCGTTTATATCGCAAAAAAAAAAGAATTGCAGAGGCAATCAAATACCATTAAAAGAAAGCTCTATTTGTGGGAAGAAAAGGATGCAAATTTTGTTTGGGTACAACATTGCATGTCCGCACAATTTCCGGTTAAAGCAGCGCAGTGCCAAATTGTGAAATCACCTCTGGTCATTAAGCTGCGTGATGGTCCAGGACTTAAGTGGTTAATAGTGTGTATTATTTCTGATAAAATAGCAAGAAATATTGTACAGACTTCATGAATATGTAACCAGCTTTATATGGCCACAATTTAGGAGGGAAATACCCAGAGACTTTTATCATGGAATAAATATGAGTGTGTATTGGGGACATGGATTGATGCACACATGGTGGACGTGTGATTCCTGAGCTCTGCTACTGCTGCAGAATCTAATTTTCTCCCCAGAGACAAAACGGCCAATGAACAGAATCAACCAGGCTGCCCCAGTCTCTAAGCACCCAAAGGAGCTGGCCAAGACCACAACCAGACATATTCCCAATTTATTGTGCTCTCAGTGCAAAGATCCCTTGGATTATGAAATAATAATAGCGTATAGTAAGCATGTGGACTCAAAGGAGGCCAATCAGCCGCTAATTTCTGAAATGACTCATGTCTCTCAATATGCCTTTTTATTGAAGCAACAGTTACCTACCCTGATAGCTGCTGATATTAAGACTACACTATCTCCAGTGATTATAGTGCTCAGACATGAATTCTAGAAAATGTAAACAAAGGTCAACAAAGTGGCCAAGGCAGGCAAAAAATAGAATTAGCTTTATCCAGCCTCCAATGCTCACAGGATAATCATATTGCACACCTAATTACTATCAATTGAAGAATTGAGCACCTGAGGAAATAGACGCAACATAAGAATTAGGACATTCCCTAAAACTTCCCTAAATAATCAGCTGCAGCCTGCTTTTCAATTGATTTTTAACAACTTACTTTAGCACCAGCTGAATCAAAGATTGACTTAAAACAAATTTACCATGACCTCCGACCGAAAGGCCCTCCGGATGCTCCTTCTAGAGATGTTATTTGCTGGAGAATATCATTGGAAAGGCCTGGGGAAATGAACAGACTACATTTAACGTAACAGAAATTAAATTGGTTCTAAAATCAGAAGGTTTTTCACCTTAACACATTGTCTGCATTAATTGTCTGCATCAATGTAAAAACCTTCTGTGTGCAGCTCCCCCCGCCAACTTTCCCTCCCCCTATACTTACCTGAGCCCGTTCTTGATCAACCGCTTTCTCTCTCCTCACAAGACAGATTGATAACAGCAGGAACCATTGGCCATTGGTATGCTGAGAGACACACAAATGGGTGTACTGACGTCACGTGGCCCTGGAGTGTGTCTCTGGGCATGCCCCAGCATCCATTCATCCAGGAATGCTTATCCTTAAGGGGACTCTCTTCCCATTATTGCTGTGACTCATGTTTCATCTAGCACACTGGATGTTACTAGTGCACTATATTTGTGAGTCATTTTTATCCTTTTTTTTTTTTAATAAAATAAGTTATTTGAGATACTGCACTATGATGGTCTTCCTATTCTTTTTATGCATTTGTGTTGATGGGAGTTCCGCCATTTAAAGAGAACATATACACCATATCAGTGGGGCCGAAGATATTGGTGGATTGACACCCATTATTGGGATAAGCATTTTTAGACCTTACCAGTGTGTAGGTCTAAATGTGAGGTAAGGGGTCAGAGTGTGAGGTGGCGGTACAATGTAATGTGTGGTTTTGGAGTGCTTCCTTCACGCAAGACTCTGCTGAAAGGTATTCACAATTGCTTTGAGAGAGCATTGCTCATATATGTAACTTTGAAGACTTATGCAAAAAAGGACACTATGCAAGCAGCTTTAGATTTAGTTTAGCAGTTTAAGGGGAAGAGGCGAGACAGATTTTATCATGAAACAAAAATTGGAGTACATTATTTTAGAGACAACGGTGGGAAATATTGCACAGACTTGTTGCACACTTTGTAAACACTTTTCCTAGGCTGTAGTTTCAGAGTTAGAGACCAAGCAGGTTTTAATAAAGTGTATAATTTCATAGACAACTGACAGAAATATTGTAAAGGCATACTTCCTAGTATGTTGGCAGTTTTACTAGGCCGCCAAGTCAGAAGGAGGGATGAGGCAGTTTTTTTTTGTGAAATACAAATTAGAGGATGTCATAAACAGGTGTGACCAGAACCGTGTGGACTGAAACAGAGGAAACCAGACGTATGTAAAGTGAATATTTACGTTTATTAAGATTAGTGATATTTAAATACACAAACATCTCCAATACCAAACAGTGACAACAAACCAAACAGTGACCCACAAATAACAAATAACTATATACAGTAGATGGGGAATACCATAATCATAAACATAGCCAGGCCAGGGTCATTCACAGGAGATCAGCAGATGGGGCAAGGAACAGGACAGGAGAGGGAGAAGGTGGACGGGATCAGACTGCAGGGCAGGGATACAAAATATCAGGTGGAAAAGGGATCAGGATAGGATGCACAGGGTAAAAGGATTAGGTACACAGGTAACAGGTTCAGGATACAGGATACAGGTTCAGGTTCGCAGGCAGCAGGTACTGGTCAGGGCAAAAGGATGATACCAAGGCAACTTTGCGTGTGTGTTGCCGGGTATTTATACACATCTCCTGCAATCAGGCTCAGGTGATGCCTGTTCTCAGGAGAGAATGTCGGCTCCCCACTGCCGGGAAACACCCGCTGGTGGACGCCAGTACCGCAGCCCAAGGATCAGATAGTGTCACCAGCACTGCAAACCAAAGCGCCACCAGCAGATAGAACCTTTCCTGACAGAGGAAAAGACAAAGCATCATGAATAAAAAATTAAAGAGTAGTATTTAGATTCAACAACCAGAAGTATTGCAGAAATTCAATGCAAACTATGGGAGTGGCTTTAGTAGACCACAGTTTAAGAGGAAGAGGTAGATTTTATCATAAAATATTTTTTTTGGGAGTGTATTATTTTAGAGCCAACAGCAAGCAACATTGTTCAGACTCACTTTGAGTGCAGTTTCAGAGGGAAAGTCAAAGCAGGTTTTATTGTAAAATAAAAAATAGAGTGTGGTATTTTAGAGACAACAGCCAGAACTAGTGTTCAGACTTGATGTGCATTGTGTAGGCAGCTTTAATAGGCTGCAGTTTAGGAGGGAGATATCAGGCAGGTTATATTGTGCAATAAAATTTAGAGTGTATAATTATAAAACAACATCAGGAAATATACAGATTCACTGCATGATATGTAAACAGTTATAGCCATGAATAATATACAGACTTAGTTTACAGTATGTAAGCAGTTTTACAGCTTAGAGCAAGCCAGAAGTTGCACTGTGTACTGTGCAAGTTCTGGCTAGTGATCTAGCCTGGACACCTAATAAATAGTGTTGAGCGAACCCGAACTGTAAAGTTCGGGTCCGTACCGAACTTTAGCTTTTTCCCGAACCCGAACCCGGACTTTGCGCAAAAGTCCGGGTTCGGGTTTGGCAATCTAATTACGCATTTAGAAATGCTTCAGGGGCCAGCCAATCACCTTTTGATTAGCTGGTGTGCCCTTAGAGGCCATCATAGCCATGCCTACTAATGGCATGGCTGTGATTGGTCAGTGCAACATGTGACCCAGCTTCTATATAAGCTAGAGGCACACAGCACACACGTCACTCTGCTTCAGAATAGATAGGGAGAGGATCTAGTCTGCTGCTGCTGCTTTTAGGGAGAGATAGAAAAATACATGAGGTAGTCCTGATTCTGCAATCTGAGGGAAAAGATAGAGAGATAGTGTAGTGTAGGGCCAGGTTCCTGTTGGTGCTTTCAGGGAGAGAGAATATTATATAGGAGTCCAGATTCAGAGATTAAAATCAGCGATCTGCATAGGTTTACCTGTTTGTGTTGCAGTGCAGTCTTTTTACACTGCCATGAGCCCAGTGTCAGAGAAAATCTAACTTTTAGGGGAAAAAAAAAAGCACTTTATTGTGCTCTTTTCCAAAAGACCCATAGGGCAAAAAAAAAAAAAAATTGCATTTTATTTTGCTCGTGCAAAAAAAGACCCGTTTAGGGCAAAAAAAAAATTTGCACTTTAATGTACGCTTGCAAAAAGAGCCATTCAGGGGCACAAAAAATAGTTTGCAGTGTGTTATACATATGTGGAGGTGTGTGAAATAAACAATTTCTATATAGTTTTCTCCTACTGTGCTATACTAAAAAAACAACATTTTTTTTGAATAGCATTTTCTGCAGTTCTGTAGCTGTGCGATTCAGCGGTTACGTACTGTGGGTGTGTTCTACTCTTCCAAAAAACCCTGTTTAGGGGCACAAAAAATAGTTTGCAGTGTGTTATACATATTTGGAGGTGTGTGAAATAAACAATTTCTAAATAGTTTTCTTCTACTGTGCTATACTAAAAAACCAAAATTTTTTTTGAATAGCATTTTCTGCAGTTCTGTAGCTGTGCGATTCAGCGGTTACATACTGTGGGTGTGTTCTGCTCTTCCAAAAACACCCATTTAGGGCAACATCCTAAATTTGGAAAATATGAGGAGAAGGTCAAAGGGACGTGGTGGCCCCGGTCGTGGTGCTGCTGGTGGAGCTCCTGTTGCAGGGAGAGGACGTGGTGGATCTGTGCTAGATACACGCACAAGTGAAACACCTTCCTCAGGTGCGTGTAGGCGACCGAGCCTGCGGCGGTATTTTGTCGCGCCTAATGAGGCTGTACGAATATTTAGGCCAGGACAAGTACAGGCGATAGTAGATTGGGTTGCTGACAGTGCCTCGGGTTCCTTCACATTGTCTCCCACCCACTCTTCTGATGAAAGATCAGAGTTGGCACCTGAAACCCATGTCCATCAGTCTTTCACCTCACCCCCTTGCAAATCAGCCAAGCAGTCTGAGCCCCAAATCATGCAGCAGTCTCTTCTGCTTTTTGATGACTCTGTTAGCAGGGTTTCCCAGGGCCATCCACCTAGCCCTGCCCCAGAAGTGGTAGATATTGAGTGCACCGATGCCCAACCACTTATGTTTCATGATGAGTACATGGGAGGACCATCGCAGTACGTCTCGGATGATGGCGAAACACAGGTGCCAACTGCTGCTGCTTTCGCAATTGTGCAGACAGACAAGGAGGGCAGGGGTGAAGACTGTGTGGAAGATGATGTGGAGGACGATGAGGTCCTCGACCCCACATGGAATGAACGTTATGCAGGTGACCAGTGTAGTTTAGAGGAAGAGGCGGTGGTCGCACAGAGCCACCAGCACAGCAGAAGAGGGAGCAGGGTGCAAAAACGCAGCGTCCGTCCGCTAGACAGTATGTCTGCTACTGCCCAACGCAGCAAGGGACCAGGTCCAAGGAGTTCCCTAGCGTGGCAGTTCTTCACACAATGTACTGATGACAAGACACGAGTGGTTTGCAGGCTGTGCAATCAGAGGCTGAAGCGAGGCATAAACGTTCTCAACCTGAGCACAACCTGCATGACCAGGCATCTAAGTGCAAAGCACGAGCTGCAGTGGAGTAGACACCTCAAAAACCAAGAAAGGTCTCTGGCTCCTCCTGCTTCCTCTTCTGCTGCAGTCTCGGCCTCTTCATCCACCTCTGTAGTGACAGTGGCACCTGTCACCCCGCAAACAGAGGATCTGCCAGCAACACTACCACCTGGGTCACCAACCATCTCCACAATGTCCCATGGAAGCGTTCAGCTCTCTATCTCCCAAACATTGGAGCGGAAGAGGAAGTACCCCCCTAGCCACCCGTGATCCGTGGCCCTGAATGCCAGCATTTCAAAACTCCTGGCCTTTGAAATGCTGTCATTCCGTCTGGTGGAGACGCAGAGTTTTAAAAGCCTGATGGCATTGGCTGTCCCACAGTACGTCGTGCCCAGCCGCCACTATTTTTCCAGGCGAGCCATCCCTTCCCTGCACAACCAAGTGGGGGACAAAATCAGGTGTGCACTGCGCAACGCCATCTGTGGCAATGTCCACCTAACTACGGATGCGTGGACCAGTAAGCACGGTCAGGGACGTTATATCTCCCTAACAGCACACTGGGTAAATGCAGTGGCGGCTGGGCCTGAGGCAGATAGCAGTTTGGCGCATGTCCTTCCACCACCGAGGATTGCAGGGCGCTTCAGTTTGCCTCCTGTTGCTAACTCCTCTTACTCCGCTTCCTCATCCTCTACCGCCTCCTCATCCGGTCAGCGTAACACCTTCACCACCAACTTCAGCACAGCCAGGGGTAAACGACAGCAGGCAGTTTTAAAACTTTCCTGTTTGGGGGAAAAAACCCACACCGCGCAGGAGTTGTGGAGGGACATGGAACAACAGACCAATGAGTGGTTGCTGTCAGTGAGCCTCAAGCCCGGCCTGGTGGTGTGCGATAATGGGCGAAATCTCGTAGCAGCTCTGGGCCTAGCCGGTTTGACGCACATCTCTTGCCTGGCGCATGTGCTGAACTTGGTGGTCCAGAGGTTCCTTAAAAATTACCCCAATATGCCAGAGCTGCTGCAGAAAGTGCGGGCTGTGTGTGCGCGTTCTCATCCTGCTGCTGCTCGCCTGTCAGCGCTGCAGCGTAACTTCGGCCTTCCCGCTCACCGCCTCATATGTGACGTGCCCACAAGGTGGAACTCCACCTTGCACATGCTGGCCAGACTGTGCGAGCAGCAGCAGGCGATAGTGGAGTTTCAGCTGCAGCAATCACGCGTGAGTCGCTCTGCGGAACAGCACCACTTCACCACCAATAACTGGGCCTCCATGCGAGACCTGTGTGCCTTGTTGCGCTGTTTCGAGTACTCCACCAACATGTCCAGTGCCAATGACGCCGTTCTTAGCATTACTATCCCAGTTCTATGCCTCCTTGAAAAAACGCTTTGGGCGATGATGGAAGAGGATGTGGCACAGAAGGATGAGGAGGAGGAGGAGGAGGAAGCGGGATCATTTCAAAGGCTTTCAGGGCAGTCTTTCACAAGTGGCTACGAGGGTGGGTTCCTGCACCAACAAACGCCAGGTACACAATTGTCCGGCAGAAAGGGCACAGTTCTGGAGGATGACGAGGTGGAGGAGGAGATGGAGGAGGAGGAGGAGGAGGAGGAGGAGCCATTTTCACAACAGGGTGGCACCCAGACCAGCTTGTGGCCATCACTGGTGCATGGCTGGGGGGATACAGAGGACACAGACGATACACCTCCCACAGAGGACAGCTTTTCTTTGCCTCTGGGCAGCCTGGCACACATGAGCGATTACATGCTGCAGTGTTTCCGCAATGACCGCCGAGTTGCCCACATTTTAACTGGTGCTGATTACTGGGTGGCCACCCTGCTGGATCCCCGTTACAAGGACAACGTACCATCCTTAATTCCCTCACTGGAGCGGGATCGTAAGATGCGCGAGTACAAGCGCACGCTGGTAGACGCGCTGCTGGTGGCATTCCCACCTGACAGCGGGCGTACGGTGGAAGCACAAGGCGAAGGCAGAGGAGGAGGAAGAGGTCGCCAACGCAGCCGGGGCACCGGCAGCATCTCAGAAGGCAGGGTTAGCATGGCTGAAATGTGGAAAAGCTTTGTCAGCACGCCACAACAACCAGCACCACCAGCTGAGATGGAACGTCTTAGCAGGAGGCAGCATTTCACCAACATGGTTGAGCAGTATGTGTCCACAGGCCTACACGTCCTGGATGACGGGTCTGCCCCCTTTAACTTCTGGGTCTCCAAATTGGGCACATGGCCTGAGCTTGCCCTTTATGCCTTGGAGGTGCTGGCCTGCCCTGCAGCCAGTGTATTATCTGAACGTGTATTTAGCACGGCAGGGGGTGTTATCACAGACAAGCGCAGCCGCCTGTCCAGAGCCAATGTGGACAAGCTCACGTTCATTAAAATGAACCAGGCATGGATCCCACAGGACTTGTCCGTACCTTGTGCAGAATAGACATGTATACCGGTGTTGTGACAAAAACTGTCCGGCCATCGGATTGTGTCCGGCCCATACTGCGAAGGCGCAGCGCTTGCGCAGTACAGAGGACAAGGAGATTCACAAAATCTCCGAAGATGAATGGCGCCTGCGCTGTGAGTGCAGGTTCAAGCCCCACCATCCAAGTGGACATACGGTAGCACATAGTAACAGGGCCCCTCACGGGCTCGGTTCGATCGCCACACTTCGGGCACGGCCTCACTTGGCTCGGCTTGAACCACGGATGGTGTGGCCTTCACCTGAACTCACCACGCAGGCGCCGTTCGTCTTGGGAGATTTTCGAAATCCCCTTGTCCTACATACTGAGCAAGCGCAGTACAGGGTGGACAGTATTTGACGGGGGACAGAATTCGACACATCACTGGCCTTACCCAGCCATTGTTGTATTTTTGAACCAGTGTTGGCTACCTCGTCCTCCTCCACCGCCGCTTCCACCTACACAGCCACATCCACCGCCACCTCAACCTCCTACTCCATATGGACCTCGTCCTCCTAGGTCAAGATTATTATTTTTTATTTTTATTTTTTTTATGTTATTTTAAGTTATTTCCCTATCCACATTTGTTTGCAGAGCACTTGCCATGCTCTTAACAACATTTTGCTGCCATTTGCAGCCCTCTAGCCCTTTCCATTACTTTTTTAGAGCCTTTTTAGTCCTTAGAAGTCCAGGTCCCCATTGACTTCAATGGGGTTCGGGTTCGGGTCCGGGTTCGGGTTAAAGTTCGGTCCCGAACTTTTTTCCGAACTTCGAACATCCAGGTGTCCGCTCAACTCTACTAATAAACCATGAAAGAAAAAAGTAACAAAACAACAAAAAAAGGGATGCAGCAGCTAAACAGCAATCAAATAGGTAGTTTTTAATATCTACTGGGAGCACTGGACTGCATGGAAAAGGTTAACTTAGTCTTCAAATTACACATTCTTCAGAAGTACGTGACATACTGTATATTACAACTGAAGGGCCAGGTGGAGTATTTTGGGCTAAGCCAGCAACAAAATCTTTATGCCTTAGTTCCTGGCTGTGTGCTCAATCCCAACAGCAAAGGTTCCTGTGTTTGCTTTGCCCCAAATTGTGCATTGGGCCAATTGTGCATTTTCCTGTATGTGTACCATCTGTTCCAGCCTTCATCCCTCAACACATAAGCCACATGCCAGACATATGGCTACTTGCTTTTCCATTTTTTTTTCTATGAAACCCTCTGAAAAGCCAGTCACCAACATTTACCAACTCCCACTTGGCCAAACTCTGCAGGTATTTTGCTGATCTGCTAAACGTTCTCATTTAACCATGTTACAGGTAGCTAAACTGTTACTGGTGTTAATACAACCAGCAAACTTTGGAAAAGAGTACTCTTAAAGATCTCCCTTATAGCAGCTTGTAATCACACCCCTCCTTGGTCATAAATTACAAAGCAGCACCCAGCAGAAGGCCTAGGACAAAGCCCTTACAAATATTACAAATCCAACAGAGCGTCAGACTTCTTTGTGATGGCTTCAAGCACTGTGCAGACCTAAGAATCCATACACAGAAATCTGGCCAACGCAGCCCACAAAGGATATAAAATGTTTAGGCCTTTTATTATTTGAATTAGTTAAGAGTCTTTTCATTCCTTACATTTAAACATTAATGTAAAAGGTCTGTAATTCCTTTCTAACCTCCTCACCCTTATGTTTTACTGTGCAAAAAGAAAAAAGGACTCCCTGAGAACACTAAAATAGAGGGTTGTAAACCTTTACAGAGGCAGCATTTATAAGAGATTAATTCTGCAATTCACTCTTTAGCTGTAATCGGCTTTGAAATGACTAGTCTACAAAGTTTAAAATGGCAGGCAAATTCATGTTGCCTATAAGGGAGGATGTTGAAATCTGACAGTATAAGTACATATTCTGCCTGCACCACATGACATAGGATGCCTAACAAGAACAGCAAAGTTATCAGTGTATTCTAAAATTAAAGAAGCAAAAAATCCTAATTATCTCCAGTAAAATCATGGCCAGTAATAGTATTCATGATATTAGGCATCATGCCTTACATGTGTAGCGGCCTCACCCCGACCTCTTTAGCTAGGGGTATGTCGAGCGACAGAGTGAGGTGCGCTACGGCCCATGTCCTCCCCATAGATGTGGGTGAGGTGAAGGCCAGTACCAATCTTTTCCTCGGGCCAAATGTGTGCTGGTTACGAGGGTCAGTCCTTCCGTGCCAGAATCTCCCTTTGTTCCCATCAACAGAGTCCATACACCCATCAAAGTCCAAACTCAGGTTTATTGCGTATCTCCACATACAGTCAAATGCAACGGCATGATACGATGGGGAAGCAGGTCGAGGCACTGTACAGGTTCCTAGTCCCTACACTCCCTGTGCTATGACCAGGGGTTGCAGGAGTCTTGATGAAAGCTCCTCCGCTGCGCTGTAGCCCCTATCAGGGGAAGATGTCCTCCGAGGGAGTTACCGAAGGCCCATCCGTCACCGGGTTGACACTGCACCGGGTCTTCGGACGGGTGACCCCCCAGCCTCCTCACCTCAGATGCGGGTCCCCTCGCAAGGGGCGCCCTGGAGCAACTTCACCCTCGCGGGACCCAGTCGGAGTCACCGGGTCCCAGGCCTCCTTAATAGTACCTCACCCCAGGCTGAAGGTGCCCGGGATGGACTCCATCTTCATTCCGGCCAGGCCTAGGGCGCCTAGGCCGGAACCTTGAACCGCCCGCACCCAGGCCTAAGGTGCCTGGGTGCGTGAAGAGATGATCCCCCCAAAAGACCTCGTGGCGAGGGCGTCTCCCCCTTTTTATCTCCTCCCATCGACACCACGGCGGGTTCCCCGCCCCAGCCGTACCATCTCCAGGAAGGGAGAAAAAGGGTAGCACTGTGGTAGTGATTCTACCTCGAGCCTGTAGGTACACTGACACCCACTGGTCGAAGAGAATATTACACCACCCAATCCTCCACGAATAACAAAAAGGGGTCTAATCCCTGACATAATTACACACCTGGGTCTCTCTACCCCCAGGTGTATCCCACTAACTTTGAAGACCCCGCTACACACTCCCCCTTGTGATTTGACGCTGGTCCCCAGCGTCAGGTGCACACCCATGTCTCCCAAGGAGTGGTGACATGAAGTGGGCCCCAGAGGCTATCCCTCAAATTTTGGATACTGTGTGTGCCAAGACCTGCTCCAGGGGAAGGGAACTATAAAACATTAAAACTTTTGTATAAAACATCTGTCATGTACACATATACAATCCCTCCCGTCACTGTCTAAGAACCACCCCATACTCAGTAGTCTTGACCGACGAATCTCCTGCAGAAGGGAAACAAAAAAAACACATCCTAACACTCTGTGTTAACTTGGCATGAGTGGGTCCGTCAGCCGAGAGACCAACTCACTCCAATAAGTAAGTAATGCATGTGTAACATTTCAAACAACCGTTGCACAACACTGCCACCTGGTGACAGCGCTGCGGTAATGACACTTGGTGAGATCTTCATTCTTCCAACTTTCCTACTCTAACTCTACCCCAAAAGTCTCTGCCTTTGGCACATGAAGAAAAGGGAGAAAAAAAAACAACAGCTCCCAAGTCTCCAGTGAGTAAAAGAAAAGCCCAAATCAAAACAAAAGTAGGGCACAGTTCTAGGCGTCTGGGAATGTCTCTTCCAGAAAGTTTCAACAGCAACAAGATAGGAGCTCACTTCTCCTATAAATAGAACCTTGGATCCGGCAGAAACAGAGGCTTCAGGTGCCCGTCAAACACTTCCACCGAATACTCGACATCCTCTCCTTCTTTCCTGCAGATGAGCACCTTATCGGCATGAATATGGCGCCCAAGTCTCCAATCAGCTCTGCAGTCCTTGAACTTTTTAGACACAGGCGGCGAACATGACAGGTATCGCCTGGCATGGGGTACTTTAAGTTTTTCCCATACAAACTCGTCATACCACCTTGGTCGCAGGACCTCGACTTCATACAATAAGTCCAGAGGTAAGTAGGGGTACTCCCACCCATATTCACGGGCGACTCTCTGGGAGAAAAGTCTCTGCAACCTGGCTAGAGGCGGCATCACATCTCGCTCACCTTCTCCTGGCTGCACGATGGCCTCCGGGTGCCGAGGTACCTTCACCATCTCGGGTTTCTTTGTCTTTGGTGCCCGCAACGAAGCACGCTGCATCCCCACCATCAGAGCGGGTGATGTAGTTGAATGCGGAAAGTTGTTCGGAGGACTAGATTTTCTCGGGAACTCCGGGGCCTTCATTCGGAGCGTACTGTCTTCTATGGACATGGGGGAATCCTGCGGTTTACTCAGCACAGGTAGTGGGCGTCTGTCCCAGCCCTTCCGGTGAAACAGTTTGTCTATCTCTCCGTCATCCCCACAGTCTGACAATGACTCTAAGTCGGAGGTGTCATACATCTCGGCGGGAAGGTAGTCTCTAGTAGATGGAAGGCTACCCTCCCTTGCGGGCTCCACCGACTGTGGACCCCCGACACCTTCAACCAACACCACAGTCCCAGCCCCTGGCTCACCTGGACCTTCTGAAGAACTGGGATGTCCGGGACTCTCTTCTCTACCGGCGCCATCTAGGCCAGGCAAGCGGCGGGGTGAAGCTCGACCACGACCATAGGATGCCTGTACCAGGCCGACTTTCCTCTTCGGAGGTGGGAGCAGGGAGTCTGTAGTGACCGAAGCAGTGTCCTCGGATTTTTCTCTCTCAGTCTCTGGTTGGGCAGTCACTTCGCCCTGGTCAGCGCGCACGGGAAACTCCGCAAAGGCTTTGATCTCTCCCTCCGGAGTGGCTGTTCCCGTGATGCAGTTGAGGCGTAGGGCCCGGGGCCTTTCCGTGTGTGGTTCAACCTCAAAAAGGAACTCCTTGCATGCCTCACATCGCCCGAATGGCTTTAGTTGGACCACCAGTCCCGAGCATCCGGGACAGATCACACCGAGGGCCTCCAAGTCTCTGCATGAATACAGAGCCAACTGTCCTCGGGGCCTGAGCCTTATCCCCGTGTCTGTAATGGGCGCAGCAAATGCAGTCATCTTGAAAGGATAAGGTACCGGCATCCACGGGGAGCCTGAGTTCACTCCGACCACTTGCTGCTCCATCACGCGCTGACCTCGCGCCGGAGTCTCCACGTGTATCTCCACACGTGGCCAGACTCCTCCCACGACTTGCACGTTTTCGCGGGCTTCCTTCAGTCTCCTCCCACGAATTGCGCAGTCATGGGGTGCCTCGTGGCGCAGTGCAGCAAAAGTCCCCACATGTAGTTCGTCACACGGCTGGACTCCTCCCTCTTCCCGCTCTTTCTGCATGGGCCTCTCCCGGTTTTTCAGGGAAATTTCCACGACTTCGAGCACAGGGACGCACTTTGGCCAATCACATGGCCGACCTGCTCGGACCTCCTCCGGGCAGCAAAGTTCAAACACAGCCGTTCCAAACCTCAGGGTCAACACACATTTCATCCCGGACTCACGAGCCCCCACGTGTAGCGGCCTCACCCCGACCTCTTTAGCTAGGGGTATGTCGAGCGACAGAGTGAGGTGCGCTACGGCCCATGTCCTCCCCATAGATGTGGGTGAGGTGAAGGCCAGTACCAATCTTTTCCTCGGGCCAAATGTGTGCTGGTTACGAGGGTCAGTCCTTCCGTGCCAGAATCTCCCTTTGTTCCCATCAACAGAGTCCATACACCCATCAAAGTCCAAACTCAGGTTTATTGCGTATCTCCACATACAGTCAAATGCAACGGCATGATACGATGGGGAAGCAGGTCGAGGCACTGTACAGGTTCCTAGTCCCTACACTCCCTGTGCTATGACCAGGGGTTGCAGGAGTCTTGATGAAAGCTCCTCCGCTGCGCTGTAGCCCCTATCAGGGGAAGATGTCCTCCGAGGGAGTTACCGAAGGCCCATCCGTCTCCGGGTTGACACTGCACCGGGTCTTCGGACGGGTGACCCCCCCAGCCTCCTCACCTCAGATGCGGGTCCCCTCGCAAGGGGCGCCCTGGAGCAACTTCACCCTCGCGGGACCCAGTCGGAGTCACCGGGTCCCAGGCCTCCTTAATAGTACCTCACCCCAGGCTGAAGGTGCCCGGGATGGACTCCATCTTCATTCCGGCCAGGCCTAGGGCGCCTAGGCCGGAACCTTGAACCGCCCGCACCCAGGCCTAAGGTGCCTGGGTGCGTGAAGAGATGATCCCCCCAAAAGACCTCGTGGCGAGGGCGTCTCCCCCTTTTTATCTCCTCCCATCGACACCACGGCGGGTTCCCCGCCCCAGCCGTACCATCTCCAGGAAGGGAGAAAAAGGGTAGCACTGTGGTAGTGATTCTACCTCGAGCCTGTAGGTACACTGACACCCACTGGTCGAAGAGAATATTACACCACCCAATCCTCCACGAATAACAAAAAGGGGTCTAATCCCTGACATAATTACACACCTGGGTCTCTCTACCCCCAGGTGTATCCCACTAACTTTGAAGACCCCGCTACACATGGTATTATAATCACTGTTGTCATCATAGAGCCCCAGAGAGACACTTCTTACAGATTTTCCAAAGGTCTTAGGAGTGTCCAACCTATAGTTATCTTGTCTACTTTTAGATATTCCACTGTCTCCTTGTCAATAACTCTGTCACAGAATGCCCTGTCAATGATGTTAAACAGTAATTTTTTATATTATTCCATATTTAAGTGAGAGATGGGGTATACTAGCTACTGTTAGACAAAATACGTTCATGCGTGGTAAAATATTTGTCCCGTTCCATAAGTACAATACCCCCCCCCCCGTTGGCAAATTTAATATCCAGATTTACATTATTACGTAATTTATTACGGAGTTATAAGACATGGACCCATAGACCACCACTTTCTATGAGAACAGTCTGGATCTTTCAAGACCCACTTGGACAGATAAGTATTACTCCATCAATCTGAGTGTTATATGACTTTGAACTATTTCTGGTAAAAACTGGTGGCTCCCCTACTGGGAATTTATGAGCTATATGCTATACAGTTGGAAGAACTTTCCTATAAGGATAATTGTCAACAGCGGAGGGTACATGGTACCATGCTACAAGCCACATGAAGGCTATATGTGATGACATGGGCACATCTCCCTGGGAGTCTGCCAGTGATGTTTGACATATGTGCCATAATTCACTCTGGCTCTACATTGCTCATATATGGGTCGGTCTTATAACGTACTCCATTAAAGGACGTCTTCATGGACTCTGATTGATATCTAGCCAGTAGCCACATGCAGTGACCCATCTACATCGTTAATATGTGGGTTGGTCCTACACTATATTATATCAGAGGATTTTTAGATGGACTCTAAATGATATCTAGCCATATGTTGGTCCCTCAAAATATTTTATCAGAGAATTTTTTCCATGGACTCTGAATGATACTTAGCCACAGATAGTTATCTATTTTTTAATACTAATATAGAGGAGAGGCTTCATTTACGTGCTTTAGTTACACATTCCCCTACTGGGGGGGGGGGTGCTTACATATAATTTTTATCTGCAGCTGCTATGGTTGCGTTTGTAATAATTGGCCAATTATGATTATTGCTAGCTAGACAGTGGGTTTGTATGTTCTAGGTCAATGTTTCTCAACTCCAGTCCTCAAGTACCCCCAACAGGTCATGTTTTCAGGCTTACCATTATTTTTTCACAGGTGATTTGATCAGTTTCACTGCCTTAGTAATTACCACAGCCATTTCATCTGAGGAAATCCTGAAAACATGACCTGTTGGGGGTACTTGAGGACTGGAGTTGAGAAACGTTGTTCTAGGTTTTAGGTGTTTAATAAACCTTTTTATCTTTAATAATTACATGTGTCAGGCTGTTTGCTGGGTCTTTCACACATACATCTACTCAGCGATACATTAGACACTTATATATTGAGGTTGAGCTTCAGTCTGTATTTTAGATATTTTTTTCTGACTGCTACGTGTTCTGACTACCACATGTAGAATGTGTTTTCAATGTTTGGAATAATTATGTACCAAACATTGCATCTTATGTATCAAAAAAATCAATGAACAGTGTAAAGAAAACAATGTACTGTAATGGTTGCCTCTTCTTTATTAGTGGTCAGTGAATACAGCATAGTATAGCTTCACCTACAGCTTACCCTGTTCCTAAAAGCCAAGCAAACCTAGCCTAATGCTACATGATTGCCCCCATGCACAATGCTATGTTAAAAAAGAAGAAAGAAAAAATGTCGCAAAAAGAGTTCTGGCAGAGCATAAATTCCAAATGTCAGTAAATGTCAATAAATGATGCAAGCACAAGCGGCAGCTACCATAAGCAGAAGCAGGCTCTGTAAAACACGATAAGGAAAGGAAGGTGCGACAAACTAAGTGCAGTATAACAGATTTTAATGGCAAATTAGCTAAAGACAGCCAAATGGCTACTCACAAGATGCAGTAAAATATAAGGCATATAAAGTAATGATGGTCCGGTGTCATCTATGGCGGTCCTCGGGGGAGATGTAGGTCCCAGATGAGAAGGTGGCTGGAGGCAGGTCTGCGGTATCAGCAGAGAACGTCTGGACATCAAATCTGTGCGAGATGTGAGTCTTCCTGTGATTCAGGAAAGACCAGGAAGATGCGCTTCAGCGTGGAGCGCAGCGTGCCGTCGGACCGGAAGTGACGTAATGCAAGGAACGGACCAATGGGATGACGCGTTTCACAGCATGGTGGATGTAATATAGCAGAGAGAAGAGTCGTGATTGGTTGATAACATACTGGCATTAATGGAGGGACACTGTGATTGGTTGAAGGAGAGATGCAAGGAATATAATAGCACGGACCTATATAAAAAATATATGAGAAGAATAAAAAAATAATAAAAAGATATATATATAGAAAAGGGGGAGGAATGTAACTGACATGGGATAAATCTATAAGGTGATATTATGGAAGAACAAAAAGACAAAAAGAGAGACAAAATGATACTATAGAAGAGCAGCGCTGTAATGATGGCAGGGAGGAGGGGGAAGAAGGGGAAGCAAAAAGAGCGCATATAGAGAAGGGAATAGGACAGACAATACTAATAAGGATTATTATGAACAGAATTAATTGGGAATTATAATCAGTATTGAATGAAATGGGTGAGGGGGGGGGAGAAGTTTTTTAATGCCCAAAATTCATAATGACTGTTATGGGGAAAAAATAAATTATATTAGTATTAATAGGGAATACGGGACAAAGGGAATTGAGTAACATAGATATAAGCATATGGGTGAGTTTTCAGGTGGGTATCTGACACGCAAAAAAAAAAAAAGGAAGGGGGGGGTAAAATAGGAAGAGGAGGTGGTAGGAAGAGGTTATGGTGGGAAACGAAAAATATAATCAAATATGATATGCAGAGGGGGTGGAAAATAATAAAATATAATGAACATAGCTGTCATATATATGTAAAAAATATATATACACAAAATACATATAAATCACAAGAGAAATACATATAAAAAATATATATATAAAAAATATATAAAAATATATATAATTATGTGTGGAAAAAACTATAGAACAATTCTTAAAACATAAGAAATACACCAAAGGATTATGCAGCATGGGTAGTGGTAGATCTACAACAGAAACCCAATATACATACACGTATATATGTATACCTATACGTATACACGCACATATACATACATACACACACGCATGCGCATGGGAATATGTCTAATTAGGTTGGAAAAATGAGATAATGAATGGACAGACAAGAAAAGTATTACTATATATCTGAGAAAAAACTCTAGTGGAAGGATAGGCAGTCTGGTACAAGAGCGAGAAATGCATAAGGAGTCGCATGGATAAAGGAGGCAATAAAGTTGATAATAAAAAAAGGCATAAAGTGATGGTATTGCAAGAGTTTTTAGATGATGTTGTTGGTTTCTATTTCTTCGTTGAGGCCATGAGGCGACATGGTATTCAAAGAATAAATCCAATAGGTTTCTTGTCTGCAGAGGCGTTGGAATCTCTCTACCGCAGTAGGTGTTTCTGGTATGGATTCGATAATCCAAACTTAGAGGGCACTAATATCTTTGTGATGGTGAGCTGAAAAGTGACAGGCCACACTGTATTTGGGGTTGTTTCCTTGAACTGCACGACGGTGTTCTCCAAATCTGGCCCGTAGGGCTCTGATGGTTCTGCCTACGTATAAAAGGCCGCATGGACAGGAGATGCAATACACTACATAGGTGGTGGAGCAATTATAAAAAGAGCTGAGGTTGAAAGTCTTGCTATTGGCCCTAAAGGTTTTTTGGCCATGGGTGACATGAGAGCAGGTTAAGCATAGGGCCCTTTTGCATTGAAACATCCCTACAAGGGGAATTAAAGTAAGCTGTTTAAGCATATAATTTTTATGATGGTTAGATGTTTTAGTTTTGCTAGGAGCGATCTTACTTTTGATGTTGGGGGCCCTTCGGTAGGCAAACTTGGGAGTAACTGATAAAGTAACTGATAAAGATTTCGATAGGTGGGGATCTTGGGTGAGGATTGGGTGAGGGTGAGGATAGTCCAATGTTTCTTGAAGATGTTTTCCATTTTCTTGTGTTTTGTGTGGGTGGTGGGTTCAGAGTTGGATTTTTTGGGGATGGGCAAGGACTCTTGTTGATAGGTGGCGCGAGCCTCTTCGATCAAGTGGGGGGATATCCTTTTTCGATAAATTTGTTTTTAAGTAAGATACTTTGAGATGTATAATCCTCTAGTCTAGTGCAATTGCGTCTGAGTCGATGGAATTGGCTTTTGGGGACATTGTTGATCCACATGGGATGGTGGCAACTAGAGTAATGTAGATAAGAGTTTCCGGCTGTGGGCTTGGTAAAATTTTTTGCAGAAATGGAATTGTCTGTATGAAAGAGCTCGAGGTCTAAAAAGCATAAGGATGTGGGGTCCATGGTCAAGGTGAAAGTTAGTCCAAAGTTGTTGCAATTGCAGTAGGTTAAAAATTCACTGACCAAAGTGGTTGGCCCATCCCAAATGATGACGATGTCGTCTATATAGCGACCGTAGAAAATAAGGTTGGCTGCAAAGGGGTTGTTAGCTTCAATATATCTGGACTCCCATAATCCCATAGTGAGATTGGCGTAACTGGGCGCAAAATTAGCGCCCATAGCAGTACCTTGTTTTTGGAGATAGAATTCTCCAGCTGATAAGAAGTAATTGTGCTCAAGGCAGAACCGGGTGGCCAGGAGGATGAAGTCTATTTGTGTTGTATTAAGAGTGGAATCTTTCAAGAAATGGGCAACTGCTTCAAGCCCTATGGAATGTGGTATAGATGTATAAGGGAGGAGGTATAGTGTTACAAGACAAAATAGACTATAGACTCCTTGAACCTCCTTGGTTGAGGGCATGTATGCCCAGTGCCGTTTACCCTGTTTTCAAGTTATAATTGAGACTGTAGTACATATGTAATAAAATTATATTGACGAATAGATGACTAAGTGTATTATATGAAACATAGTAAGATGATTGAAATTATAACCTTCAGGTGTTGGTTACATGGTACACTGTTACCCTGCTCCCCTGCTTTCTTGCCCGCTATTGGGATACTCCCGAAGCGTGTGACCCCTTTTGAGTCGGACGAGCTGTGGAGCGGATCCGCCATGGAGTGGGAGGTGGGCGCCTCGGCCAATACAGACCCTCATTGGGAACCCTGGGAGTGCATATGCAATTACGCTTTTAATACGAAAGTCTCCGGTTTCACCATTCAATTCAATACAGAGGGTAAATATGCAATTTTTCATTAACGATGATCGATTTAGCAATCTGTTTTTCCTGTACGTCTTTTAATAAATTAATACATTTGAAAAAATTGCCTATTCAATTACCCTTTGACAGAAGACGCAGGAAACATGATTAATTTGTATATATAATCTTTTATTTTTTGATGTCCTATAGAACAATTCAATCCCCTTGAGGAAGACCTAGAGAGGTGGAAATGCATCGGGGTCTCTTCTACAGTACATCGTAATGCATTAAATTTGTAATGTCATACCATATTAAATGTACACCATGTATGTGAATTGTAGTATTTCTGTGTTCCATTGTTGGTTTTTTAATTACCGGAGCTCATAAGATTCATGAATTCATCTTTTTATGCTATATGCGTCATCGCAATCTTTCCAATAAAATTTACATTTTATCTACCATTGATTCTTCTTTGCTGCTTTAAAATCCCACGGGAAAATGTTCTTTTTGTGTTCTAATATTCAAATCGAGATGTGCAGCCCTCTCTCACCCCCATATGTGTCAATCCATGTTAGAGAAACCTTATATACCTAACTGTTGCCTAGGCAACCCTTCAGGCATCACCACAGCCATCCACGGTCTGTGAGGACACTCCCTCTTCCTGTGTACTACAGAGCTCACATTCATTGAGCTGGAGAGTGTGTCACCCAGATCTGCATACCTGCAGGGCGCTCTCACTAAATCACACCGCTGACCTCCATAGTAATGTACCATTACAATCTAATCTCCACATGAGTGCACGATGTATCGCCATATACATACAATAAAAAACAAAGTCTAAAATAAAATAAAATTAAAACATGTTCCTATTTATATCTTTATCTACGGGGACAAACTATATTTTTATTAGGACCTCTTCAGCCAATCATTAAAAATTTATATGTATGAATCAATCACATATGTGAAAAATCGATTCTAAAACTATGCTAAAAAATAATAAAGCTTGGGCTCAATACACCTGACCCCTTCACTACATACTCTTGATTAGGGATGAGCTTCGAGTTCGAGTCAAACCCATGTTCGACTTGAACATTGCCTGTTCGGCTGTTTGCCGAATTTCGAACATTATGGGCCGCTCGCACCAAATTCTAGTGGCGCGTCACGGCCCATAATTCACTGCGGCATCGCAGTGCATTGCTGACTGATGATTGGCCAAGCATGCACTATGAACCGCATGCTTGGCCAATCACAGTGCCGTAAGTACAGACAGCGTAATTGGCCAAAGCCAGGGTGGCTTTGGCCAATCATGGCTCAGAGGAGTAGGTACACGCCCCACACTATATAAGGCCGCCGGCTTGGCGGCCTTGTGTAGTGTGTTGGCATTGGTTAAAGGAAAGAGACAGAGAGAGAGACAGTGTAATTTGATTTGAGTTAGATAGAGCAGGCAAGCGAGTCAGTAAGCTGCAGTTACAGTGTGTAGAGGATATATATGCATCCTAGGTGTTGTATATATATTTACACACTGTATTCAGTTTAGCTAGATCCGTTCCTGTTATTCTCTATACTGACAGGCAGGCAGGTGATTGTGCTAGCTGCAGTGTTTCACTTAGTGTACTGTGTCCTTTGCACAGTGTGCACCAAAAGCTTACCTGAATACAATTGCTGGTGTTCTGTTACAAATACAGGCAGGGAGCTGCAGTATTTTACTTTAGTGTCCTTTGCACAGTGTGCACCAAAAGCTTACCTGAATACAATTGTGTTCTGATAAAAATACAGGCAGGGAGCTGCAGTATTTTGCTTTAGTGTCCTTTGCACAGTGTGCACCAAAAGCTTACCTGAATACAATTGCTGGTGTTCTGATACAAATACAGGCAGGGAGCTGCAGTATTTTGCTTTAGTGTCCTTTGCACAGTGTGCACCTAAAGCTACCTGAATACAATTGCTGGTGTTCTCATACTAATACCACAGGCAGGGAGCTGCAGTATTTTCAGTTAGTGGTCCATATTGCCGGGACCACACATTACATTAAAGCCGCAAGCAGTTTTAAATGACTTTTTTTCCTTTAGAAATGTCATTTTGTGCAGGGACAGTTCTAAACACAGGAAACATATATAACTATAGACACCCCCCAGGTACGATATTTAAAGGAATATTTCACTTTAAAACTTCTTTTTGCATTGATACATGTCCCCTGGGGCAGGACCTGGGTCCCCAGACCCTTTTTAGGACAATAACTTTCATATTAGCCTTTAAAATTAGCACTTTTGATTTTGAACGTTCAAGTCCCATAGACTTTAATAGGGTTCTAAAGTTCGCGCAAACTTTCGGTCCGTTCGCAGGTTCTGGTGCGAACCGAACCGGGGGGTGTTCGGCTCATCCCTACTCTTGATGCCATGAATTCAGTGCACTATATACTCTTGACCATGTACCCTATACTTTACATACTCTTGACTCCTGCATTCTGTATTTTAAACTCCTGACCCCTGCATTCTATATATAACATACTTTTGACCTCAGGACCCAGTACTTTATAAACTTCTCCACCCTGCACTCTGTACATAGCACACTTCTGACCCACGTGCTCAGTAAGTTACAAACTTATGACCCTTTTGCTCTGACACTAATCACACTCCTGACTCCTGCACTCTGTATATAACATACCACTGACCCCTGCACTCAGTATTTTATATGCGCCTGCCTCTGCACCCTGTACATAACACACTCCTGACTTTTTGCACTCACTATGTTACATACTCCAGATTCTTGTTGTCCAACACTATTTACACTTCTGACCCTTGCACTCTGTACATAACACGCTCCTGACCCCTGCACTCAGTACTTTTTTTATATCCCTGAGCCTTGCACTATGTATGTTGCATACACCTGAACCCTGCACTCTGTAAAGAACACATACTCCTGACCCGTGAATGACCTAGTGGTGACAATATGTGCATCTATAGTGTATCAATATTGCATTCCACTGTAGCAAGTGTGTGCCTTCTCCCTCAAAGGATAGATCTACTGTTCCTAGCCAGGAGGAGTTATTGAACAGTGTACAGTCTGCAATCAGACTGCAGGAAGTTGGCCGTGTGCATGTGTGCCGACCCATAAGGATTTATTGAACACATTACAACTTTGCAAGTCAGCAACATTTATTTTATCATGGGATCAAGGATAGTGACTGCACTGTCTGATATACAGTTGAGCATTAGTACACATGTGAAAGTGGTATAAAAATTACATTAAGGTAAACTTTATAATAATAAGTCAGAGTATTTACTTACAGTATAGTTTTTCTCTAGTGGTCTTCACCCCTTCACAGTTTACTTGAAATCTGTGCTAAGCTGAGAAATAACCATTTAAGTTCAACACAGACTGATACCTGGTACCTGCGTTTAAAGCAGAACTATAATGTATTTGAGAACCACATATCAAAAATACTATTTAATTCATTTTTAACATTAAAAGCAAACTCACCCCTCCATCCATGCCTCCATGCTTTATTTTGCTGACACATCACTCTGCAAAACACCTCCTAGCATTTCTGGTCATGGCCATCTTGAGTAAGGGCAGATGATTCATGTAGCATTTATTTCCTGCCCTTAGTTCGGCATGCAGACAGACGGGTGTGCTTAGCTGGAAAAGCAGCTCCTTCCCCCCTCCCCTCCTGAAGACATCTGGGGTGTATGACATAATTTGCCAAGGCATGGAAGCCATGAAGTAACTGAAGAAATGTAAAAAAATAAAAATTAAAACAAGTAAATATGATATACTTTCCTATCTACTTACTAATGCTAGCAGCATGTGGATTAAAAATAGTAAATGTTGATTGAAAGAGTGAAGTTCCACTTTAACAAGGACAATGGGTAGTTATTTGTAGTTGGACTCATGGAACTTTTAGAGGTTGTACTTTTTCTTAAGTAAGATGCTGAAATGACACTCATGAAGGGTACTTCTGTTATGTCGGATGCTGAGTCAGTTATTTTAAAATCTGTGTGCTGCTCTCAGTCATTGCTTCTCATAAATCCCATATGACTTCACAGCTATTGAAGTAACAAGAAGCTTTATTATTTCAAAGAAAACTATATTGCTAAATAAAAAAATGTCCGAAGGGGAAGTCTGGACACTACCCTGAGGAACATACACCAAATTAAAATGCGCAACTAAAAAATCTGTATGGCGGGGAACAGGCAGTGATTTAAGTGAAACATTCAAAATAAAGAATAAATAACATGCCTGGGGGATGCTTGACTCCTACAGGAATAAAAAATACACATCTGGAGTTTTTCCTAAAAATACACTCTAGACTTTCATCATTGATTGTCACGTATATGCATAGCTGGACACCCTGCTTGAAAATAGATTTACATTGTGGGATTTCTTTTTGGAATAAAGGTCTTGTCAAAAAGTGTCAGTTGGTTTATTTACTGTTTGCAATATTTCTGGAAATGGGTGGGATAAGCCCCCCCACCTATAGACCATCACAACCACTGCGTTAGGGTTGTTGGAAATAGGTCCTTGACCCTATGTTGAGGGCATCTAGCCTAGTATGTCTCACAAGTGGGATGATGCTATGCGTATAAGCACCTCCCCCCCCCCCCCCACCACCACCACATATCCTGGCCAGCCAAGCTACATGCTTGGATAAGGGTCTGGAATGAGTTTTGGTGGGGGGCATTCTTTTTTTATTGTTTTTTGCTTGGGATTCTAACCTGAAAATCATACCAGACACAAAGTAATCTTAAACCTTGGATACCAAATTCATGCTTGGTTGCAGAAAAGTAAATGTAAAATTATGTGCAATATTTCATATTTACCTGACTAAAAGAAAATAAATAATCTCAAAAAATGTATTTTATACTTAAACATAATAGACAAAAAAAATGGATAAAAAACTCTTTTCATTCCCAAAAAGCAAGTAACATGCAAGACTTCCCAGAGTACATCAGCTTAAAATTCTTCTCCCAAGAGCTCAAATCTGTGCTATAGTCTTCAGTTCCTCTTACCCTAACTTCACAAGATAGGGTGATATAAAATCCTATGTCCCCCCTCCACTTCCCCTGCACAGCTTCCAACCCCTGCCAGTTCCTGGCAGCAAGAAGGGAGCAAGAACTACCTCCTATTCTTCTCCTTCCTTGCTTTAATCCAGGAGATGATGCTGAGATATTTTCAACATGTCATTCAATGCATTA
The DNA here is from genome assembly GCA_029206835.1 of Rana muscosa. Taxonomy (NCBI): domain Eukaryota; kingdom Metazoa; phylum Chordata; class Amphibia; order Anura; family Ranidae; genus Rana; species Rana muscosa. Next base: position 103,182,194 of record CM055122.1, on the reverse strand, counting down.
TTATTATTTATTATGAAAAGAGAGAGATATGCAAACTTTAACTGAATTCCTAGACCCTCACATATTACTAAAAACATCACCTGATCAGCATAATATTACATAAAAAAGAATCACAAAATCAGTATACCAGTTAGGTTAAAAATCCAAATTTTATTAATAAGTAATAAAATTTAAAATTCTAAGAAGGTGTATAAAGTAGGGTAAGAATTGCCCCTCCAAATCTATCTTTCACTCTAAAGCCTGCTAAAATAAAAGTATTCCCCTCCAAGCAACCAGACCCTCTGCAGAGCTGCATCCATCCATCCACACATGTGTTTATTTACAGATGCACCAGAGTTAGCTCATCGCTTTGGGAAATATCCACAAGAAACATATACATTTCCCATTCAAAGACAGAAAACAGTAGGCTCAAATTTTTTTTTTTAAAGAACATCCAAAAAGTTAGCCTGCTTTGCCGGGAATAAAGATGTAATCAGCACATATGTTACATCTCTGTTGCAGATAGCCAATTAGCTGTGCTGTAACCATTCAAAGTTGTAACAATGTTATGTTTGCACTCTGTGCCCCCTAGTAGACAGAAATACTTTTTCAAACAATTTGACATAAGTTCCTGTGTGGCAGACAGTCTTATCACAGCACTTACTGCAGAACAGTTTTTACTCATGGCTCTTGATAGCAGTTATTTCTATCAAGTATTTCTCTCCAACTCTCCATAGCATATTGATTGGCAGCACCTCTTATCTGTACAACCCACTGCTAACAAGCCAAACTCATGTCCACATATTTCTGCTGGAGCAACACCGCCTCGTACCTTTTATTAGAATTTCAACGATTCAGAAAGTGCTGTCATCAGGCTCCAGCATTCTTCGTTTTTCTATATATTTTCTTAATAATTTGGCAGCTGTAAAAAGCAGCGCGCAGGTGCTGACATGTTTGGTCTAAAAACGTTTAGACTTCCTCAGAGTGGGAGTAACCAACAGGCCTGGTTAGTATTTATGTCCTGAATTTATAGTTTCTCAGTCTTAGATCCCTTGAAGGTGCAGAAACTTTTAATTTCCATGTGAACTACTAAATAAAGTTCAAAATGATATGTTGGTGAATGACTCCGGGGTCAATAGTGAAGGGAGGAAAAAAAAGGAAACCAGAATATAAGATATTTTTTATTCATTTATCAGCAGCCAATGATTATAAATTTGTGAAAAGCCAGACATCCAGACATCCATGCTCCCTGGTTTACTACTGTTGTTCTTTGATGTTGGAGCATGCAGAGGGTAGAATCCCACCAGGCAGTTCTAGGGTAAGCAGTAATATCTTTGTAAGGACTGTAGCTTATATATCACATGATAGCACCTCTAAAAGTATGAGCTGTATCCATTGGTCCCTTAAACCTGGAGTCTTTCACAACCAAGCTGAGAATACGGACAAAGAAAGAACGTGGTAAATTATCCCATGCCATATTCTGTAGCAGTTACAAACATGGTCCAATGAGCTGTGAAAAATATATACTGTCCTTAGCCATGGCAACTGCTGCCCATGTCAACAGTGTTGTGGACCTGGGAACACAATGAGAAATCCAGGGATATCCACATGGTGTTGGCAACTTGATGCAGTTCAGGAATAGTTTTGCTAGAGAAGTAATGATGTCTGGTTATTTGAGCTAGATTCCACTAACCTGAGGTTCAACAGCTGTACTGCTACGATTTAACCTTTCAAATTTGGAGATATTTCAAAAGCTTAACATTACATCCTTACTGGCTTCTAAATACATTCCTGTGATCAGCAAAACAGTTGCTCTATGAATTCTGTTTCTATTGTAACGTTTTTAATTTAGTAAGAAAATTATAAAATGTTGTTAGCACTGTAGTCATGCGCTAGCTTCATAGCACAATTTAAAGTCATCTGCCCCCTTTCCCTTTTTGCATAAAGACACCTAAGGCATGCTGTCAACTATGTGAACTGAATATTTTAAATACATGGGCATCTTGGAAGTTTTCAGAACAGTTGCCATGCATAACTCATGCCAGTCTGTATACCACTGCTGCTGTCACTACCTTTCTGAACACCATGGCCATCTGGATTGGATATGTAGCGCAAAACAATGAAAATAGTACCACTCAAATATCCCCTTAAACCTGTGTCATTCGGATGAGCATGTGAATAGCAAGACAGACAGAGTCAGCTTCTCAAGCTCTAGTCGGCTTCAACAAAATGGTGTTCGTCTGCACAGAGACACAGACTCCCTGTTGCAGAAATGTGAAAGAGATGGGTAATAGATGGCTTCAACTCCTGTTTTCCACCTATAGAGAACTCCTTAGAAGTGTTTCACCCTTTTCAGGGCTTAATCTTAGAGGTCTCTATGATTAAGATCCAAAAAAGTTTGAAATGCTTCTAAAGAGTTTTCTACAGGAGGAGAACAGGAGCTGAAGTCAACTTTTACCTATATCTTTCACATTTATGCAACAGGTGTCTCTGTGCAGACGACTACCATCTGGATTGAATGTTGCATGTAATGGGCCCTGGCATTACCTCTGTTTTGTCTACAGTGGCAGAAACTCATTTATTTGTAGTAACCACAAATACATCCTTCTATATACAGTATGCCAGAAAAAAGTGCACTTGGTCTACGATCCCTAACTTTCCTAGCCTAAATTAAGCTAGAACTGTTTATCTCCTCATTAGCACAGGTTTCACATGCCCCTTGCGCTCCTAGAAGACTCCATTTGCATTTCTGGTTCCTCATTGCTTGCTTAACTTTGACCTATGGCCTATTCTACAATCTCATGTATCTAATTCCTTTGGTACTGTGTCTGTCAATGTGGTTTTCACCTTGGCCTGTCTGACTATGTCATGCTTACCAACAATGGGCAATGGTTAGCTAAATGAGATCAGATAATCTAGCCCCTAATTTCGAGGGGTCATTTGAATAGCCGACCCCATACAAAAGATATCACAAAAGGCAGTTTCCAAAAATGAAACACACTATATACTAAGTGGTCCATTTAGTGTTAGCAGTGATGTGGCACTTTTAATAGTGATCATCAACACAATGTTGAATACTATTGTATAAACTAGATCAATCGATGCAAGCAAATGCACTGCTATTATGTAAACTGTATGGATATGGCCAACATACTGTTTTAAATGTAAATATACATTAACTAACATACAACATATTTAAGATATTTTGGTCAAACATAGATACTGTGAGGGGGTTAGCTCGGCAGCGGGTGTGTGTGACCCCCGGGATGGGCTCCCCACACAAAAACAGGCCCAGCAAACGGAGGTTGTGGTTTTCAAAATCAAAAAAAAGGTGCGGTTTATTTTCTATTTACAGTGACAAAACACAGCAAAGCCAAAAGAAACATAAACAAAATAAATCCTGGTCAACTTGACCTCTGACTAAACATACAGGTTTCCTAACTAACAACTGGGATCAGCCTAGTGCTGTCCTAGTCCCTAAGTCCCTGGTTTTAAATGTCCAAGCAAATAGCCACACAGGCTTTGTCTCACCGCACAGGGGTTCACTCTCCCTAGACAGTCCACACAGGTCTGGGTCCAGGCATGAGCAAACACCTAATGAATCTGGGAGTTTTTATAGAGGCCTTAAACGAGCTGACAAGCTTCAGCTGGTCTCATCAACTCCCTGTCTGCACGACGCCCCACACTCTCCCTAGAGGTATGAGTCATCCATGAGCCCACTAGCCTCAGCTGGGCTTATACAACTCTCCACCTAGTTGTATAAGTCGGCGTAAAGCCTGAATCTGGGCGAAATATATCTACCCCCCTGGACGCAACCAGGTGACTTTACCTTCCTGCTGTCACATACCCCCCCCTCTTGTTTTAACCTCGGGGTTGGAACACCAGCAATCAGGCATTCATGTACTCGAGACAAAGCATCCACATTCCCCATTTGAACGCCAGGGCGATGCTTTACTGTGAAGTTGAATTCCTGGAGGGCCAGGAACCACCTATTCACTCTTCTATTTGTTTCCTTGTTTTGAGCCATCCACTTTAACGGAGCGTGATCCGTAACCATGTCAAAGTGCCTACCTAGCAGGTAGTACCGAAGGGAATCTAGAGCCCACTTCACCGCTAAACACTCCTTTTCAACGGTGGCGTAATTTACCTCATGGGACTTCAACTTCCTGCTGAGGTAAATGACTGGGTGCTCTTCCCCGTTCCAGACCTGGGACAATACTGCTCCTAACCCCACATCTGACGCATCACTTTGTACGACAAAGTCTTTAGAGAAGTCGGGTGAGTACAACACTGGCTGGCTACATAAGGCTTGTTTCAAGAATTGGAATGCTGCCTCAGCCTCGGGGGTCCATTTAATCATGACCGACCCTTTCCCCTTCGTTAGGTTGGTTAGGGGCACAGCCTTAGAAGCAAAGTGGGGAATGAATCGCCGATAATACCCAGCGATTCCCAGAAAGGCTCGTACCTGCTTCTTGCTGTTGGGACGTGGCCAACTCTGGATGGCCTCGACTTTGTTGAGTTGGGGTTTTATTACTCCCCTCCCAATGGTGTACCCAAGATATTTGGCCTCCTCCTGCCCAATGGTACACTTCTTGGGGTTAGCCGTAAACCCCGCTTCCCGAACAGAGTCCAGGACTGCTTGCACTTTTGGCAGATGTGAGGCCCAATCTGTGCTATGGACAATTACGTCATCCAGGTAAGCCGCAGCATACTTCCGATGGGGCCTCAGCATCTGGTCCATTTTCCGCTGGAATGTGGCCGGCGCATTCTGTAACCCGAACGGCATTCTTTTATATTGGAACGCCCCGTCTGGGGTTACAAATGCGGTTTTCTCTTTGGCCAATTTGGCCAGGGGGATTTGCCAATACCCTTTTGTGAGGTCAAGAGTCGTCATGTATCGGGCTGTTCCCAGCCGGTCGATCAACTCATCTATACGTGGCATGGGGTATGTGTCAAATTTTGTAACTTTGTTCAACTGACGAAAATCGTTACAAAATCGCCAGCTCCCATCCGGTTTAGGCACCAACACAATGGGACTAGACCAATCACTTTGGGACTCCTCTATCACCCCTAAGTTCAGCATTTTCTGTACTTCCTCCCGTATTGCCTCCCGTCGGGCCTCTGGGATCCGATAGGGTTTTAACTTCACCCTTTCACCGGGCGGGGTAATGATGTCATGCTCTACCCCAGATGTTTGTCCCGGCAGCTCAGAGAATACCTCCTTGTTGCGAAGCACAAACTCCTTAACCTCCTGTTGTTGGGGTTGTGACAAGGTGGCTGCTATTCCAACCTCAGGAATCACGCAACCAGTTTGAGCTGGTGACCAAGTGTCTGCGACTAGGGACTCTCTATCCCTCCAGGCTTTCAACAGATTAACGTGATAGATCTGTTCGGGCTTTCGCCTTCCTGGTTGTCTGACCTTGTAATTCACTTCGCTCACTTTTTCCATTATCTCGTAGGGGCCTTGCCATTTGGCAAGGAATTTACTTTCAACCGTAGGGACAAGTACCAGTATCCTATCCCCCGGGGAAAAGGTACGGGTCTTGGCTCCACGGTTGTACACTCTCTGCTGTGCTAACTGCGCTTGGGCCAAATGTTCCTTCACAATGGGCATTACCTGTGCAATTCGGTCTTGCATCAGGGCGACATGCTCAATCACACTCCTGTGGGGAGAACTCTCACTTTCCCAAGTTTCCTTGGCAATATCCAACAGCCCTCTTGGGTGTCTCCCATACAGTAACTCAAAGGGGGAGAATCCCGTAGAGGATTGGGGCACCTCCCTAATAGCAAACATCAGATAAGGAAGTAGACAGTCCCAATCCTTTCCATCTCTATCCACCACTTTCTTCAACATTTGTTTTAGGGTTTTGTTGAATCTTTCAACCAGCCCATCGGTTTGGGGGTGATACACAGATGTACGTAATTGCGTCACTTTGAACAATTTACACAGCTCCTTCATAACCCGGGACATAAAGGGTGTACCTTGGTCCGTAAGCAGTTCTTTACAAATACCCACCCGGCTAAACACAAGAGATAGCTCTTTGGCTATGGTTTTGGCCGAGGTATTTCGGAGAGGGATCGCTTCTGGATAATGGGTGGCATAGTCCATTATAACTAATATGTACTGGTGCCCCCTAGCGGACTTGATTATAGGACCTACCAAATCCATGGCGATCCTCTCAAACGGGACCTCAATGATGGGTAGAGGGACCAGCGGGCTACGGAAATGTGGCATCGGGGCCGACCTCTGACACACAGGGCAGGAGGAACAATAATTTTCTATGTCCTTCATCACCCCCGGCCAATAGAATCTCTGTAATACCCTCTCTCGGGTTTTCTCTGTCCCCAGATGACCTCCAAGAATGTGCCCATGGGCCAACTCCAACACCAACTTCCTGTAAGGTTTGGGCACCACAAGCTGCTCAACGGTTTCTTCTGCCCTTTTTGCCACCCGATACAGTAGGTCCTTCTCTACGCTGAAGTATGGGTAAGTGCAGGTATTATCTGGGTTCACTAACTCGCCATCTATTTTCACTACGTTTTCCCGTGCCTTTATTAGGGCGGGGTCTTTCAACTGTTCTGTGGCAAAGTTTTCCCTGTGAACCTCAAGATCAGAAAACTCCACAGACGGTAGGTTTTCGTCTGAGGAGGTGGGCTCCTCTCCAGTTTCTTGAGTCTCCCCTGCCAATACTGATAAGGGAAATTCCGGAGAGTCCTCACCACTCTCAGGGGAGTTCTGGCTATCACATTCCTGGTACATAGGGGCACCAGTGGGGGGCTCAGGATCATCCCACAGTTCCCAGAACTTCGGAAAATCCCTTCCCACAATGGCGTCATGCGGTAACTGAGATACTAAGCCCACTGGAGGAGAGAGGGTACCTTTGGGGGTCTCGAAACACACTGTAGTCACTGGATACTCTCGGGTGTCCCCATGCACACAAATAACAGCTACCTTGCTATTCCCAGAGACCTCTGTTTTAACTAACTCAGCCTTTATCAGGGTCACAAGGCTACCTGAATCCAGCAATACCACAACATTTCTACCATTAACACACATTTTGCATAAATGTTTCTCAGTTCCTCGAATGGCAGTGCATGCGACTGTCGCACACAGCGACTGACGTCTGCCCGTCAGAAAGTCACACTGCATGGGTTCCTCCACAACCGGGCAATTGGCTGCAATATGTCCCGCTTGCCGGCAGCGGTAGCAAACGATCCTTCTTGCCGCCTCTTGAGCCGCTGATTTCCCAGGCTGTTCTCGCCAAACTTGGGGTAGAGCTCCCACCCTCTCACTCTCTCCACCCTCACCCCTTGGAATCCTCTTATCCGCCCCTGGGGATGGTCTGGTCTTAGGGTGGAAAGTCCGAGTGTCTCTGGAAGAGGCCGTCAGGTTCTCTGTAGCCAAGTATTTCTCCACACGATCCACAAGACCATCGGCCGTCTCTGGGTCTCCATGGCTTACCCACTTTTGGATGGCAGTAGGAAGAGCTCTCAAAAACCGATCCATTACAACACGTTCCACAATCTTTGGTGCGGACAAAGTCTCTGGCTGTAGCCACTTTCTGCTCAGGTGAATGAGATCATACATTTGAGACCTGGGGGGTTTTCCAAGCTGGAAAGTCCAGTTATGCACACCCTGAGCCCGGACAGCCTGGGTGACACCCAGCCTTGCCAATATTTCAGCTTTTAGCATCACATAGTCTTTTGCTTGGTCAGGCTCTAGGTCATAGTAAGCCTTCTGCGATTCACCAGTTAACAGAGGAGCCACCAGTCCAGCCCACTGCTCCTCAGGCCACTTTTCTCTTTCAGCAGTCCTTTCAAATGTGGTCAAAAATACCTCTGGATCATCCTCTCCAGTCATTTTTGTCAATAAACGACTCACCCCAAAGGACGCGGTATTAGTGGGACGGCTTTCCTCACTGGTCTGCGGACGTTGCTGCATTACTGCTTCCATTTGTTGTAGTCTCTGCTCTTGCTTCTGTAACAGGTCTATGAAGCGGGCCTCAGATTGCTGCTGGGCTTGTTGCTGAGCTTCCAGACTCTGTTGGTGAGCTTGCTGCTGGGCTGCAAGGCTCTGTTGATGAGCTTGCTGCTGGGCTGCGAAGTTCTGTTGTTGAGCTGCAAGGCTCTGTTGATGAGCTGCAAGGCTCTTTTGCAAACCTGCATTTGTCTGCTGTTGATTGGCATTTGCTAGAGCCAGCTGCTTCAGTATCTCCTCCATGCTGGCTTAAAAAAAAACTGCCCGCATTCTCCACCAACTGTGAGGGGGTTAGCTCGGCAGCGGGTGTGTGTGACCCCCGGGATGGGCTCCCCACACAAAAACAGGCCCAGCAAACGGAGGTTGTGGTTTTCAAAATCAAAAAAAAGGTGCGGTTTATTTTCTATTTACAGTGACAAAACACAGCAAAGCCAAAAGAAACATAAACAAAATAAATCCTGGTCAACTTGACCTCTGACTAAACATACAGGTTTCCTAACTAACAACTGGGATCAGCCTAGTGCTGTCCTAGTCCCTAAGTCCCTGGTTTTAAATGTCCAAGCAAATAGCCACACAGGCTTTGTCTCACCGCACAGGGGTTCACTCTCCCTAGACAGTCCACACAGGTCTGGGTCCAGGCATGAGCAAAAACCTAATGAATCTGGGAGTTTTTATAGAGGCCTTAAACGAGCTGACAAGCTTCAGCTGGTCTCATCAACTCCCTGTCTGCACGACGCCCCACACTCTCCCTAGAGGTATGAGTCATCCATGAGCCCACTAGCCTCAGCTGGGCTTATACAACTCTCCACCTAGTTGTATAAGTCGGCGTAAAGCCTGAATCTGGGCGAAATATATCTACCCCCCTGGATGCAACCAGGTGACTTTACCTTCCTGCTGTCACAATACTTATAACAAAAGTTGAAATACAATGTCTTTTGGAAAAGTGTGATGCAGATAAATGTCTTTAGAGAGGCTTGTCTTTTGATAAACAGATATGTCTTAAAGATATAAAACAATATGACATTTTCTTTTTTTTTCTTTTTATTCATGTACTTTTCTTTTCATGCTTTAAGTGTATAAATGACACATTACACAATGCTATAAATAGTCTAGAAGTGGCACTTTTAGCACTTGTTGGAGCTTTTAAACTGTCCATCCATTCACAAGGATTCACGACCGGTACCCAATCATATAGTATGGAGATGCCGGGCCACAATATAGTATATGGTGTATTAGAGTCCAACAGTGAGATCAATATTAAAAGGTCACCAGAATATGGTCCGCTAGTACTCCATATTTTGAACGTTGACGCATTTCACCAGAAAATCTTGCTTCTTCAGAACTGATTAGGTGGATGCTGGTAGACTTTGGATGCAGGAGAGGGGGCGAAGAACGATTAGGGGGCCGACATAGGGGCATTCCAGAGAAGGAGATGGAGAGTCCCAGAAACACCCCAATGGGGGAGAAGGCTGAAACCATACAGGATCCCCCTACCACCCAACAGGCAGGAGCCAGCCAACAAGTACTGGAACAATTTGTTGGTATGGAGTGTCAAGTTGTGCCTATAAACTGACAGATGCAGTATCGCAGGGGAAACTCAACTTGATGGCTTGGAAGGGTGCAATACAAAGAGCGGAGGTATACTGGGAGGTCATATAGTCACTTTGGCTAAAGAGAAAGTGTAGATATGCCAGGGTCAATGCCTCTTGTATTCTGTATATAACACAATAGGGAACTGTGACTCCCAGAAGTAGAGCATGGACTAACTCACATCAGAGAGATAATCTCTACAAGCATAGACTGCCTGCCCTTTTTACAGCCAACAAAGATGTCTTTCAGCAGAATGGAGAGAAAGTGACCCTGATATTGTGTTATATACAGAATACAAAATGCATCCGATTCACATATATGTGAACTGAGGTTAGGGGGAAAATACCTCTCTTCACCATGTGCTTACTCTCCCAGATGCCATATCCCACATCCAGGGTCAAATATTGTATGTCACAAATCTCTCTTCCTCCATGAATCTCTTCTTTAATCTCCACCTTTAATTCCTCCAAAAAGAAAACAAAACTCCATAGTGTAGCATGCTCTAAACCCAACTACGTATTCATTAGTATACAATTGTGCTCACGTGTAATTATGACTATAAAGTGCAAGATACCACTCACCGTGTGCCTTTCTCACCATGTGACATATCCCAAATGCCTATATACTCTTACCCGAACATATTGCTCTCACATCCCGAGGCCAGATATCACATGTTATAATACTCTTCTCCCCCAGCTCTCGTTTAACATCAAGCAGTGTCCATATTGTGATATTCTCTGAATAATTGCCTGTGCCATGCACAACACAGGAAAGACAGGGGGAGCTTACACATCTGAATGCATGGATAAAGCCCTGGTGTAAGAGAGAAGGATTTTGGCTTCTGGAGCACCGGGCTGACTTTTCATTGGGGTACAACCTATATGCTAAAGATGGTTTGCACCTAAATGGAAAGGTGGTCTGCTGTGCTGGGGAGAGGTTTATGGGAAGGCTGGAAGAGTATTTAAAGTAGGATTGAGGGGGAGGGGGGAATTATATTATAATGGGCAGACAGGTCAGACAGGTCAGACAGGAATTAGTCCCTAATGGTGGGTGGAATGGGGAAATATTGGGTGAGGGCTATGGCAGGTGATAAGAAGGCTCCCATGGTACAAACAACCATTGGAAATGGTACTACTTGTACTACAAAAAAAGTATTTAAAATACATGTGCAAAATGTGACATAAAATTAAAGTGTTTGTTCACCAATTCCATAAATCTTCCCAGCAAAAAAGGAGTTGGGGGTTTGGTGTGGTATTGCTGAATCTTGGCTTCGTTCTTCACGATTGGGCTATTAATATTCCTGGCTATGCTCTCTTTCAGAGAGACAGGGTAAAACGGAGGGGTGGTGGTGTCTGTCTCTATGTGAGAAACGATCTCAAAGTGAGTATGTAAGAAGACCTAGTTGATGGAGAGTGTGATGAGGCTGAAGCATTATGAGTAGAACTGTATATAGTTGTGTGTACTACAAAGTTGATTATTGGAGTTTGTTATAGTCCACCCAGTGTTAATGAGGAGGTGGAGACTCAGCTCTTTGCACAAATAGGAAGTGCTGCGGGGGCTGACACAATCATTAAAATGGGGGATTTTAACCACCCTCAAATTGACTGGAGTAATGGCAGTGCTGGAACAATTAAAGGGCAAAAATGTATAAGCCTATTACAAAACAATTTTATGGTACAATTCATAGAGGCCCCAACTAGAAATGATGCTCTGCTGGACCTGGTAATCTCTCACCATGCAGAACATATTACGTATAAAAGAACATCTGGGTAGCAGTGACCATAACATGACTTAATTTAATGTTAGCTGTAAACAACAAGTGCATACTGGAAAGATAAAAATACCAGTACTTTAAGAAAGCAAATTTCCCAAGGCTGAGGGCTGCTCTCCAAGACTTAGACTGGGAGGGAATATTGGCATTGATGAACACAGAACAGAAATGGGAATTCTTCAAAACGACCATATGGGAACACACTGCAAAATATATTTCCATGGGCAATACGTTTAAATGGTTAAAGCGGTTGTATACCCGTTGAGTTTTTTTTTTTTTAAACCTGTAAAGGAAAAGGCATAATGAGCTAGTATGCACCGTATACTAGCTCATTATGAAATACTTACCTTAGAACGAGGCGTCAGTGTCCCTCCCGGTCCACGCCGAGGCAGCTGACATTATGCCTCGGCGTGTCTTCTGGGTATCACGGCTCCAGCGCTGTGAGTGGCTGGAGCCGCGATGTCGTCACTCTGCGTCTGCCGGGCCTTTTGCCGAGAAGTCAGCGGCCCAGTGCAAGGGGAATATCTCCTTAACCGCAAAGGTTTAGGAGATATTTTTTTTTACCTACAGGTAAGCCTTAGTATAGGCTGACCTGTAGGTAAAATAAAAAAAAAAAAACAGTATACAAACGCTTTAAAAATTAAAAAAAACTTCTACTTCAGCTCTGAATATACAAAGGAGTACAGAGGAGCTCATGCCTATTGGGATGACATTGACATAGCCCCAAATGTACAACTATGGCTCAAAATTTATATGGTCCAGAAATATTTAGACAGAATAAAGGTGAATGAAGCACTTGGAACCAGATGGCATACACCCACAGATCCTAAAAGAATTGAGCTCTGCTATTTCAAAGACATAGCTTCTAATTTTTAGGGACTCCTTAATGACTGGCATAGTACCCCTGGATTGGTATAAGGCCAATGTGGTGCCTGTATTTAAAAAAGGGTTCAAAGTCTTTACCAAGTAACTGTTAGCTTAACTTCTATATTTGGGAAGATACTGGAGAGTTTAATAAAAGACCACATAACTACGTTTTTGTTAGAAAAAAACAAACATTTTGAGCATAATCCAGCGATTCATGAAAGACAGAAGTTGTCAAAGAAATATAATTTTGTTTTTATCAGGAGGTAATAAAAAATCATAGATAATGGAGTGGCTTTGACTATGGACATAGTATACTTGGATTTTGCAAAAGCGTTTGCTACAGTACCCCAACACATGGCTAATGTGTATGGTAAAATCTACACAGGCTTGGAAAAATCACTTTGTAAAATAACAGAAAATTGTCTCTCTATTTAGAGAGTAGTGGTTAAGGATTTGTACTTGAATGGTCTAAGGTTATTAGAGGTGTACCCCGAGGCTCTGTGTTGGGACTCTTACTTTTTAATATATTGTGACAGAATGCAGGTAAAATCACCAGGTTGCATCCAGGATGGAAGGTATATATGTCCTAGATTCAGGATTTATGCCGATTTATACCACTAGGGGGAGTGCGGGGAGTCTTGCAGGGGAAGAGTTAATGAGCCCAGCTGAAGTAAGTGGGCTCGTTAGGGCCTCTACAAGAACTCCCAGCATGCTAAGGGAGATGCTCCGACCTGGAACCAGATCTGTGTGAATAGTCTGGGGAGTGTGATCTCTGTGCGGTGAGCCAAAGCCTGTGTGGTTACTGTAATAACTTCAAAAAGCAGGGAGCTAGGGACTGGGACAGCACAAGGCTGTACCCAGTTGTTAGTCAGGGACACCATGTGTGTAGTAAGCGGTCAAGTTGACCAGGATTTCTTTTCATGTTTCTTTTTGTTTTGTTGTTTTTCCCTTATAAATAGTTTGAATAAACCGCACCTTTCGTTTTTGCAACTACAAACCCTGTCTGCTGTGCCTGTTTTGTGTGGTGAACCCATCCAGGGGCTCACACACACCCGCTGCTGAGCTAACCCCCTCACAGTTGGTGGAGAACCAGTGGCAGTTTTTTTTTAAAGGCCAGCATGGAGGAGATACAGAAACAGCTGGCTCTAGCAAATGCCAATCAGCAGCAGACAAATGCAGGTTTGCAAAAGAGCCTTGCAGCTCAAAAACAGACAAATGCAAATTTGCAACAGAGCCTGGAAGCCCAGCAGCAAGCTCATCAACAGAGTCTGGCAGCTCAGCAACAAGCCCAGCAGCAATCTGAGGCCCGCTTCATAGACCTGTTGCAGAAGCAAGAACAGAGACTACAGCAACAAATGGAGACATTAATGCAGCAACGTCCGCAGACCAGTGAGGCAAGTAGTTCCACTAATACTGCGTCCTTTGGGGTGAGTCGTTTACTGACAAACATGACTGGAGAGGATGATCCAGAGGTGTTTTTGACCACATTTGAAAGGACTGCTGAAAGGGGAAAGTGGCCTAAGGAGCAGTGGGCTGGACTGGTGGCCCCTCTGTTAACTGGTGAATCTCAGAAAGCTTACTATGACCTAGAGCCTGACCAAGCAAAAGACTATGTGATGCTAAAAAATGAAATATTGGCACGGCTGGGTGTCACCCTGGCCGTCCGGGCTCAGCGTGTGCATAACTGGACTTTCCGGCTTGGGAAAACCCCCAGGTCTCAAATGTATGATCTCATTCACCTGAGCAGAAAGTGGCTACAGCCAGAGACTTTGTCTGCACCAAAGATTGTGGAACGTGTTGTGATGGATCGTTTCCTGAGAGCTCTTCCTACTGCCATCCAAAAGTGGGTAAGCCATGGAGACCCAGAAACGGCCGATAATCTTGTGGATCGAGTAGAGAAGTACTTGGCTACAGAGAACCTGACTGCCTCTTCCAGAGACTCACGGACTTTCCACCCTAAGACCAGACCATTCCCAGTGGCGGGTAAGATGATTCCAAGGGGTGAGGGTGGAGAGAGTGAGAGGGTGGGAGTTCTACCCAAGGTTTGGTGAGAACAGCCTGGGAAGTCAGGGGTTCAAGAGGCAGCAAGAAGGATTGTTTGTTACCGCTGCCGGCAAGAGGGACATATTGCAGCAAATTGCCCGGTTGTGGATGAACCCATGCAATGTGACTTTCTAAGGGACAGACGTCAGTCGCTGTTTGCGACAGTCGCATGCACTGCCATTCGGGGAACTGAGAAACATTTATGCAAAATGTGTATTAATAGTAAAAATGTTGTTGTGTTGCTGGATTCAGGTAGCCTGGTGACACTGATAAAAGCTGAATTAGTCACTACAGAGGTCTAAGGGAATAACAAGGTAGCTGTTATTTGTGTGCATGGGGACACCCGAGAGTATCCTGTGACTACAGTGTGTTTTGAGACCTCCAAAGGTAACCTCTCTCATCAGGTGGGGTTAGTGTTACCACATGATGCCATTGTGGGAAAGGATTTTCCAAAGTTTTGGGAACTCTGGGATCGTCCTGAGCCCCCCACTGGTGCCCCTGTATACCAGGAATGTGATAGCCAGAATTCCTTTGAGAGTGGTGAGGACTCTCCAGAATTTCCCTTGTCGGTATTGGCAGGGGAGACTCGAGAAACTGGGGAGGAGCCAACATCCTCAGACGAAAACGTGCCGTCTGTGGAGTTTTCTGATCTCGAGGTTCACAAGGAAAATTTTGCCACAGAACAGTTAAAAGACCACACCCTAATAAAGGCACGGGAAAACGTAGTGAAAATAGATGGCGAGTTAGTGAACCCAGATGAGTCCTGCACTTACCCGTACTTCATCGTGGAAAAGGACCTACTGTATCGGGTGGCTAAAAGAGCAGAAGAAACCATTGAGCAGCTTGTGGTCCCCAAACCTTACAGGAAGTTGGTGTTAGAGTTGGCCCATGGGCACATTCTTGGAGGTCATCTAGGGACAGAGAAAACCCGAGAGAGAGTATTGCAAAAATTCTATTGGCCTGGGGTCATGAAGGAAACAGAAAATTATTGTTCCTCCTGCCCTGTGTGTCAGATGTTGGCACCGATGCCACATTTCCATAACCCGCTGGTATCTCTTCCCATCATTGAGGTCCCCTTTGAGAGGATCGCAATGGATTTGGTAGGTCCGATAATGAAGTCCGCTAGGGGGCATCAGTACATTTTGGTTATATTGGACTATGCCACTCGTTATCCGGAAGCGATTCCTCTACGAAATACCTCAGCCAAAACCATAGCCAAAGAGCTATCTCTTGTTTTTAGCCGTGTGGGTATTTGTAAGGAACTGCTTACGGACCAAGGTACACCCTTTATGTCCCGGGTTATGAAAGAGCTGTGCAAGTTGTTCAAAGTACCACAATTGCGTACATCTGTGTATCACCCCCAAACAGATGGGTTGGTTGAAAGATTCAACAAAACCCTACAACAAATGTTAAAGAAGGTGATGGATAGAGATGGAAAGGATTGGGACTGTCTAATTCCCTATTTAATGTTTTCCATTAGGGAGATACCCCAATCCTCTACGGGTTTCTCACCCTTTGAGTTACTCTATGGGAGACACCCGAGAGGGCTGTTGGATGTCGGCAAGGAAACTTGGGAGAGTGAGAGTTCTCCCCACAGGAGTGTGATTGAGCATGTCGCCCTGATGCAAAATAGAATTGCACAGGTAATGCCAATCGTAAAGGAACATTTGGCCCAAGCGCAGTTGGCACAACAGAGAGTGTACAACCGTGGGGCCAAGACCCGTACCTTTTCCCCGGGGGATAGGGTATTGGTACGTGTCCCTACGGTTGAAAGCCCGAACCGATCTATCACATTAATCTGTTGAAAGCCTGGAGGGATAGGGAATCCCTAGTCGCAGAAATGTTGTCACCAGCTCAGTCTGATTGCGTGATTCCTGAGGTTGGAATAGCAGTCACCTTGTCAAACCCCCAACAACAGGAGGTTAAGGAGTTTGTGCTTCGCAACAAGAATGTTTTCTCTGAGCTGCCGGGACAAACGTCTGGGGTAGAGCATGATATAATTACCCCACCCGGTGAAAGGGTGAAGCTAAAACCCTATCGGATCCCAGAGGCCCAACGGAAGGCAATACGTGAGGAAGTACAGAAAATGCTTAAGTTGGGGGTGATAGAGGAATCCCAAAGTGATTGGTCCAGTCCCATAGTGTTAGTGCCTAAACCGGATGGGAGCTGGCGGTTTTGTAACGATTTTCGAGAACTGAACAAAGTTACAAAATTTGACACCTACCCCATGCCACGTATAGATGAGTTGATCGACCGGCTGGGAACAGCCCGATACATGACAACTCTTGATCTCACAAAAGGGTATTGGCAAATTCCCCTGGCCAAATCGGCCAAGGAGAAAACCGCGTTTGTAACCCCAGACGGGGCGTTCCAATATAAAAGAATGCCGTTTGGATTACAGAACGCACCGGCAACATTCCAGCGGAAAATGGACCAGATACTGAGGCCCCATCAGAAGTATGCCGCGGCTTACCTGGATGATGTAATTATCTATAGCACAGATTGGGCCTCACATCTGCCAAAAGTGCAAGCAGTCCTAGACTCTATCTGGGAAGCTGGGTTTACGGCCAACCCCAAGAAGTGTACCATTGGACAGGAGGAGGCCAAATATCTTGGGTACACCATTGGGAGAGGAGTAATAAAACCCCAGGTCAATAAAGTCGAGGCCATACAGAATTGGCCACATCCCAACAGCAAGAAGCAGGTACGAGCCTTTCTAGGAATCGCTGGTTATTATCAGCGATTCATTCCCCACTTTGCTTCTCAGGCTGTGCCCCTAACCAACCTGACAAAAGGGAAAGAGTCTGTCATGGTTAAATGGACCCCAGAGGCTGAGGCAGCATTCCAATTCTTAAAAAAGCCTTATGTAGCCAGCCAGTGTTGTACTCACCAGACTTCTCTAGGGAATTTGTCGTACAAAGTGATGCATCAGACGTTGGGTTAGGAGCAGTTTTGTCCCAGGTCTGGAATGGGGAAGAGCACCCAGTCATTTACCTCAGCAGGAAATTGAAGTCCCATGAGGTAAATTACGCCACAATTGAGAAGGAGTGTTTAGCGGTGAAGTGGGCTCTAGATTCCCTTCGGTACTATCTGCTAGGTAGGCACTTTGACATGATTACTGATCACGCTCCTTTAAAGTGGATGGCTCAGAACAAAGAGACAAATAGAACAGTAAATAGGTGGTTTCTGGCCCTACAGGAATTCAACTTTACGGTAAAGCATCGCCCTGGCGTTCAAATGGGGAATGTGGATGCTTTGTCTCGAGTACATGCATGCCTGATTGCTTGTGTTCCAACCCCAAGGTTAAAACAAGAGGGGGGGGGTATGTGACAGAATGCAGGTAAAATCACCAGGTTGCCTCCAGGATGGAAGGTATATATGTCCTAGATTCAGGCTTTATGCCGATTTATACCACTAGGGGGAGTGCGGGGAGTCTTGCAGGGGAAGAATTAATGAGCCCAGCTGAAGTAAGTGGGCTCGTTAGGGCCTCTACAAGAACTCCCAGCATGCTAAGGGAGATGCTCCGACCTGGAACCAGATCTGTGTGAATAGTCTGGGGAGTGTGATCTCTGTGTGGTGAGCCAAAGCCTGTGTGGTTACTGTAATAACTTCAAAAAGCAGGGAGCTAGGGACTGGGACAGCACAAGGCTGTACCCAGTTGTTAGTCAGGGACACCAATGTGTGTAGTAAGCGGTCAAGTTGACCAGGATTTCTTTTCATGTTTCTTTTTGTTTTGTTGTTTTTCCCTTGTAAATAGTTTGAATAAACCACACCTTTCGTTTTTGCAACTACAAACCCTGTCTGCTGTGCCTGTTTTGTGTGGTGAACCCAACCAGGGGGTCACACACACCCGCTGCTGAGCTAACCCCCTCACAATATGTATAAATGACATGGGGTCTGGGATTAAAAGTACCATTTCAGTCTTTGCAGATGACACTAAGCTATGTAGAAACAATGGCTCTGAATTGCATTATTTTAATATTAATCTTTGATTGTATTTTGTTAAATGTTTTTGTACATGGCTGAAGTTCTGCTTTAAGAAATTTCACAAGAAAGTGGTTGCTTTTATTTGGAAATGCTGAAGTTTTTTCTTTAATATTTTCTTTCTTGGCTAAATGCATTATGGTCTTTCCCACTACCCTACTATCCCTAATACTACAAGCAGAATAGACTTCAAAGGGCCAAACCACCCACTGACTTGTTACATCTCTCATGGAATCCACAGGAAATGTAAATCCAGGTTTCAACTCTCTCTATCCTCACTTCACAAATTCACAATTTTCTGTACAAATGTATAATAATCTCAGATAAAACCCACTACTAATGGCCATAGTAGGTAGGTACACCTGGATACTTATCAAGATCTCCCTACTTGTATTCCTGGAAGGGATAGAAAGCCTGTTGGTAATAGAACCTCTGGATTCCGCAAAAATTATTTTTTTGGAATGAACCATTTAATTTTCTCTAACTGGTTCTATATATTAGCTTCAAAATCCAAAGACAGATTTCATGCAGCTTGCTCCCCCTATTCCTTCACACATCCTTTATCAGTCTTGTTTTTACACAATTTCCAATATTTATGGATATTTTTGTTCTGCCTGAAAAGCAATTTTTCTGTTTACATTCTTCTTCTGCTATTGATTTTCAATTTGTATAAAGCTCTTTGTCAAAAGCTAGCTATAAAGCAATAGTGACAAATTAACAAACACTATACAAAATGTTAAATGCTGAGACAATGATATTTGGTTGTATTGGGATTTCATATTAACAACAAGCATAAGTAACTTGGTAATAAATGCAGATTACATATCTTACAGGAACGCTCTGCATCCAAATAAATTTGAATGCCTAAATCGTAATTTGTCTTTCATGATGGCTAACTATTTGAAGATTTAGAGATACCAAATTCCAAGTGTATCTAAAGCCATTTACATTTGAATAGAGTAGGGAAAGCGTTTACACACGTGTCAGGTTTATATTGTAACCTGACAATGTGTATTTCACTTTGCCCATGCTTTGCCTATTCTCACTTGGTTTGAAATTAAGGGAAAATCCAAAATGTATAGTAACCAGAACAGAAATAGAGGTGAACTGTTTTAGTGAGGAAACTTGTTGCAGTGACAACTGTCTAAAGCCTGCCAGATGCCCTGTCAATTTCAACAAGTTACTAATAAACCAGTCAAAATTCACTGCATGGGTAGCCCAGTTGCCCCCCTTCCTGCCTGACATCCTTCAATTGAAAAATTGAAGGGGCCCAATGAAAAATGCTTGGTCGAACAGTGGCTGTAACCAATCAGATGCCACCAATGTACCTTTATTCCAACAGGTGCCCGCCACCAGAATACAAAAGGCACAGCTGGAGATTTGTCCATCCTATGCTGTATAGCTTGCAGACTAAACAAAAAAATTCTAGTTTCTCACAGTGTCTAAATGTCAGTGTATGGCCAGCTTAAAAGAGCATTTCCCTCACTGCACAGAAACTAAAGGGTAGTTTCCCAATGGGACATACAAGGCTAAGAAAATGACAAGTAATTTAACACTTTTCTATCCAAATAAAAAGCAATATATATATATATATATATATATATATATTGTGAGGGGGTTCGCTCGGCAGCGGGTGTGTGTGGCCCCCTGGATGGGTTCACCACACAAAAACAGGCACAGCAGACAGAGTTTATAGTTGCAAAAACAAAAAGGTGTGGTTTATTTCAACTATTTACAGGGGAAAAACAGCAAAACAAAAAGAAACATACAAAAAGAAATCCTGGTCAGCTTGACCGCTTACTACACATGTAGGTTCCCTGTCTGACAACTAGGTGCAGCCTTGTGCTGCCCCAGCCCCTATCTCCCTGTTTTTTAAAGGTTTTAGCCACACAGGCTTTGTCTTACCGCACAGGACAGAAACACGTTCCCCAGTCTTGCACAACACAGCTCTGGTTCCAGGAGGGAGCATCTCCCTTAGCATGCTGGGAGTTCTTGTAGAGGCCCTAACGAGCCCACTTACTTCAGCTGGGCTCATTAACTCTTCCCCTGCAAGTCTCCCCGCACTCCCCCTAGTGGTATAAATCGGCATAAAGCCTGAATCTAGGACATATATACCTTCCATCCTGGACGCAACCTGGTGATTTTACCTGCATTCTGTCACATACCCCCCCCCCTCTTGTTTTAACCTTGGGGTTGGAACACAAGCAATCAGGCATGCATGTACTCGAGACAAAGCATCCACATTCCCCATTTGAACGCCAGGGCGATGCTTTACCGTAAAGTTGAATTCCTGTAGGGCCAGGAACCCCCTATTCACTCTTCTATTTGTCTCTTTGTTTTGAACCATCCACTTTAAAGGAGCGTGATCAGTAATCATGTCAAAGTGCCTACCTAGCAGATAGTACCGAAGGGAATCTAGAGCCCACTTCACCGCTAAACACTCCTTCTCAATCGTGGCGTAATTTACCTCATGGGACTTCAATTTCCTGCTGAGGTAAATGACTGGGTGCTCTTCCCCGTTCCAGACCTGGGACAATACTGCTCCTAACCCAACGTCTGATGCATCACTTTGTACGACAAAGTCCCTAGAGAAGTCTGGTGAGTACAACACTGGCTGGCTACATAAGGCTTTTTTTAAGAACTGGAATGCTGCCTCGGCCTCTGGATTCCATTTAACCATGACCGACTCTTTCCCTTTTGTCAGGTTGGTTAGGGGCACAGCCTGAGAAGCAAAGTGGAGAATGAATCGCCGATAATAACCAGCGATTCCCAGAAAGGCTCGTACCTGCTTCTTGCTGTTGGGACGTGGCCAATTCTGTATGGCCTCGACTTTATTGACCTGGGGTTTTATTACTCCCCTCCCAATGGTGTACCCAAGATATCTGGCCTCCTCCTGCCCAATGGTACATTTCTTGGGGTTGGCCGTAAACCCAGCTTCCTGGATAGAGTCTAGGACTGCTTGCACTTTTGGCAGATGTGAGGCCCAATCTGTGCTGTAGATAATTACATCATCCAGGTAAGCCGCAGCATACTTCTGATGGGGCCTCAGTATCTGATCCATTTTCCGCTGGAAAGTGGCCGGCGCATTCTGTAACCTAAACGGCATTCTTTTTTATTGGAACGCCCCGTCTGGGGTTACAAATGCGGTTTTCTCCTTGGCCGACTTGGCCAGGGGAATTTTCCAATACCCCTTTGTGAGATCAAGAGTTGTCATGTATCGGGCTGTTCCCAGCCGGTCGATCAACTCATCTATACGTGGCATGGGGTAGGTGTCAAATTTTGTAACTTTGTTCAGTTGTCGAAAATCGTTACAAAATCGCCAGCTCCCATCCGGTTTAGGCACTAACACAATGGGACTTGACCAATCACTTTGGGACTCCTCTATCACCCCTAACTTAAGCATTTTCTGTACTTCCTCACATATTGCCTCCCGTCGGGCCTCTGGGATCCGATAGGGTTTTAGCTTCACCCTTTCACCGGGCGGGGTAATAATATCATGCTCTACGCCAGACGTTTGTCCCGGCAGCTCAGAGAAAACCTCCTTGTTGCAAAGCACAAACTCCTTAACCTCCTGTTGTTGGGGGTTTGACAAGGTGACTGCTATTCCAACCTCAGGAATCCCGCAATCAGAGTGAGCTGGTGACAAAGTTTCCGTGACTAGGGATTCCCTATCCCTCCAGGCTTTCAACAGATTAACGTGATAGATCTGTTCGGGCTTTTGCCTTCCTGGTTGTCTGACCTTGTAATTCACTTCGCTCACTTTTTCCATTATCTCATAGGGGCCTTGCCATTTGGCGAGGAATTTGCTTTCAACCGTAGGGACAAGTACCAATACCCTATCCCCCGGGGAAAAGGTACGGGTCCTGGCTCCACGGTTGTACACTCTCTGCTGTGCCAACTGCACTTGGGCCAAATGTTCCTTTACGATTGGCATTACCTGTGCAATTCTATCTTGCATCAGGGCGACATGCTCAATCACACTCCTGTGGGGAGAACTCTCACTTTCCCAGGTTTCCTTGGCGATATCCAACAGCCCTCTGGGGTGTCTCCCATAAAGTAACTCAAAGGGTGAGAAACCCATAGAGGATTTGGGTACCTCCCTAATAGCAAACATTAAATAGGGAATTAGACAGTCCCACACCTTTCCATCTCTATCCACCACTTTCTTTAACATTTGTTTTAGGGTTTTGTTGAATCTTTCAACCAACCCATCTGTTTGGGGGTGATACACAGATATACGCAATTGTGTCACTTTGAACAACTTACACAGCTCTTTCATAACCCGGGACATAAAGTGTGTATCTTGGTCCGTAAGCAGTTCTTTACAAATACGCACACGGCTAAAAACAAGAGATAGCTCTTTGGCGATGGTTTTGGCCGAAGTATTTCAGAGAGGAATCGCTTCCGGATAACGGGTGGCATAGTCCATTATAACCAAGATGTACTGGTGCCCCCTAGCGGACTTCATTATCGGACCTACCAAATCCATTGCGATCCTCTCAAAGGGGACCTCAATGATGGGAAGAGGTACCAGCGGGTTACGGAAATGTGGCATCGGTGCCGACCTCTGACACACAGGGCAGGAGGAACAATAATTTTCTGTTTCCTTCATGACCCCAGGCCAATAGAACCTCTGCAATACTCTCTCTCAGGTTTTATTTGTCCCCAGATGACCTCCAAGAATGTGCCCATGGGCCAACTCTAACACCAACTTCCTGTAAGGTTTGGGCACCATGAGCTGCTCAATGGTTTCTTCTGCCCTTTTAGCCACCCGATACAGTAGGTCCTTTTCCACGATGAAGTATGGGTAAGTGCAGGTCTCATCTGGGTTCACTAACTCGCCATCTATCTCCACTACGTTTTCCCGTGCTTTTATTAGGGTGTGGTCTTTTAACTGTTCTGTGGCAAAATTTTCCTTGTGAACCTCGAGATCAGAAAACTCCACAGACGGCATGTTTTCGTCTGAGGATGTTGGCTCCTCCCCAGTTTCTCGAGTCTCCCCTGCCAATACCGACAAGGGAAATTCTGGAGAGTCCTCACCACTCTCGGAGGAATTCTGGCTATCACATTCCTGGTATATAGGGGCACCATTGGGGGGCTCAGGACAATCCCATAGTTCCCAGAACTTTGGAAAATCCCTTCCCACAATGGCATCATGAGGCAAGTGAGACACTAGTCCCACCCGATGAGAGAGGGTACCTTTGGGGGTCTCAAAACACACTGTAGTCACCGGATACTCTCGGGTGTCCCCATGCACACAAATAACAGCTACCTTGTTATTCCCAGAGACCTCTGTAGTAACTAATTCAGCCTTTATCAGTGTCACCAGGCTACCTGAATCCAGCAACACAACAACATTTCTACCATTAATACACATTTTGCATAAATGTTTCTCAGTTCCCCGAATGGCAGTGCATGCGACTGTCGCAAACAGCGACTGCCGTCTGTCCCTTAGAAAGTCACATTGCATGGATTTATCCACAACCGGGCAATTTGCTGCAATATGTCCCTCTTGTCGGCAGCGGTAACAAACAATCCTTCTTGCTGCCTCTTGAGCCCCTGACTTCCCAGGCTGTTCTCGCCAAACCTTGGGTAGAACTCCCACCCTCTCACTCTCTCCACCCTCACCCCTTGGAATCATCTTACCCGCCGCTGGGGATGGTCTGGTCTTAGGGTGGAAAGTCCGTGAGTCTCTGGAAGAGGCAGTCAGGTTCTCTGTAGCCAAGTACTTCTCTACTCGATCCACAAGATTATCGGCCGTTTCTGAGTCTCCATGGCTTACCCACTTTTGGATGGCAGTAGGAAGAGCTCTCAAGAAATGATCCATCACAACACGTTCCACAATCTTTGGTGCGGACAAAGTCTCTGGCTGTAGCCACTTCCTGCTCAGGTGAATGAGATCATACATTTGAGACCTGGGGGGTTTTCCAAGCCGGAAAGTCCAGTTATGCAGACGCTGAGCCCGGACAGCCAGGGTGACACCCAGCCGTGCCAATATTTCAGTTTTTAGCATCACATAGTCTTTTGCTTGGTCAGGCTCTAGGTCATAGTAAGCTTTCTGCGATTCACCAGTTAACAGAGGAGCTACCAGTCCAGCCCACTGATCCTTAGGCCACTTTTCTCTTTCAGCAGTCCTTTCAAATATGGTCAAAAACACCTCTGGATCATCCTCTCCAGTCATTTTTGTCAATAAACGACTCACCCCAAATGACGCAGTATTAGTGGAACGACTTTCCTCACTGGTCTGCGGACGTTGCTGCATTAATGTCTCCATTTGTTGTAGTCTCTGCTCTTGCTTCTGCAACAGGTCTATGAAACGGGCCTCCGATTGCTGCAGGGCTTGTTGCTGAGCTTCCAGACTCTGTTGGTGAGCTTGCTGCTGGGCTGCCAGGCTCTGTTGATAAGCTTGCTGGTAGGCTGCAAAGCTCTGTTGTTGAGCTACAAGGCTCTTTTGCAAACCTGCATTTGTCTGCTGCTGATTGGCATTTGCTAGAACCAGCTGTTTCAGTATCTCCTCCATGCTGGCCTTAAAAAAAACTGCCCACATTCTCCACCAACTGTGAGGGGGTTAGCTCGGCAGCGGGTGTGTGTGGCCCCCTGGATGGGTTCACCACACAAAAACAGGCACAGCAGACAGAGTTTATAGTTGCAAAAACAAAAAGGTGTGGTTTATTTAAACTATTTACAGGGGAAAAACAGCAAAACAAAAAGAAACATACAAAAAGAAATCCTGGTCAGCTTGACCGCTTACTACACACGTAGGTTCCCTGTCTGACAACTAGGTGCAGCCTTGTGCTGCCCCAGCCCCTATCTCCCTGTTTTTTGAAGGTTTTAGCCACACAGGCTTTGTCTTACCGCACAGGACAGAAACACGCTCCCCTGTCTTGCACAACACAGATCTGGTTCCAGGAGGGAGCATCTCCCTTAGCATGTTGGGAGTTCTTGTAGAGGCCCTAACGAGCCCACTTACTTCAGCTGGGCTCATTAACTCTTCCTCTGCAAGACTCCCCGCACTCCCCCTAGTGGTATAAATCGGCATAAAGCCTGAATCTAGGACATATATACCTTCCATCCTGGACGCAACCTGGTGATTTTACCTGCATTCTGTCACAATATATATATATATATATATATATATATTTTTTTTAAAACATGGTTTGGCTTTAGATGTACTTAAAGGCTGTCTATAAATTACATAATTTAAGCAAT
The DNA here is from genome assembly GCA_029206835.1 of Rana muscosa. Lineage (NCBI taxonomy): Eukaryota > Metazoa > Chordata > Amphibia > Anura > Ranidae > Rana > Rana muscosa. The sequence continues at coordinate 103,156,773 of CM055122.1, read as the reverse complement.
TCTGCTTTTATACAAACCCTGTATTTATAACTTCAAATGTGCTAGGGTATGGCACAGTATACTGTGCATGTGCCATTTTATGTATGGAGCTAATGAATGTAGGTTTGACCCTAGCTTGGACTCCAAGGGAGATCATTTACTAACACTGGAGAGTGCGAAATCTGGTGCAGCTCTGCATAGAAACCATTCAGCTTCCAGGTTTTATTGTCAAAGCTTAATTGAACAAGCTGAAGTTAGAAGCTGCTTGGCTACCATGCACAGCTGCAGATTTTGCATGCTCCAGTTTTAGTAAATCTCCCCCTAAGTTACAGCTGCTTATCACAATGCAGTGCAAGATCTTACCCCCAACCTCCTTAAACTCTACCAAGGAGCCCAGCACTGCTGAGAGGCAGAGAGGGTAGAAACTTGCTGATATAAGGGGAAACAGTCAATTAGCAAGGGGTCAGCATAAGTGGACAATGTCATTGTCATGCAACCACTGGCAATCAGGTGTTTGAAGCCTGGCATGTTTGATCCTTCGGGATTATTGCGTACTGGCATGTATTATATCTTATCACATGTTAAATCAATAACTCAACACCAACAGTCAGGCGATAGTGAAGATGTATTTTGCTTTACAACAGTAACGTTAAAGTGTGTTTATTTTAAATTGTCAGATTACCAGAGTTTCTCAATTCATGCATCCCCATTGCAGGGGTCCAACACTCCACCCACTGAGTCAGACCTATAGACCTGAAATCAACTAAGCACATGTTCTCTGCTGATTGGAGAGCTTTAGCTTTGATTCATCAGGGGCTATCACTCTTTTTTTTTTTGAGGGACACCTTTACTTTGGGATGCTGGCTTCTGCAGCAGATGGCAATGTAAGTGCATGTGAAAATCACCTTACTCAAAACATCACGTGATTCATGTGTGGGCCTCCCAGATGTACTATAAAAATACAGAAACGAGTGCCAGACCAGTGTTAGTTACACTAACAAATTGAAGCCAATCTCAATCTCACCCTTTATAATCAGTTACAGCAAACATATTTTTTTTTCCTTTTGGGATAAATGTTTTACATGAATAAATAAAAGCTGATAATTGTATTCAGCCCTGTCAGTGTTAATCCCCATACACACGGTCGGACTTCCATCTGACTTTTCCGTGGATTTTTGTCCGAACGGAGTTGGCCGGGCACACTTTCACACTTATAAAAATTATTTATTATACATAAAACTATTACAAAATTAAAAACATATGAGCCAAACCCCACATACAAAATAGCATTAACTATTGACAGATAAAACCGTCAGATGTCTGTTGCGGTGGAGTGAGGCCAAAAAACCTCAACCGGTTTCGCGGCTTGGCTGCTTCTTCAGGAGGGTTATCTGTATGACAAATAATACATATAATAATGAACTAGCAAGAACATAAAAAGCATTGAACACAGAAAATTACAAAGTATTGACATGTAGAGTCATTTAACATTAGTGCAGGTCTGCTCACCAAATTGGGGCCATGGATCAGGCGAAGGCTCATAAAGGACCCCCCGCGGCGAATGAGGGGGAGAAAAGAATGTCGCTCTCTGATGGAATAATTGGGTAATATTAGAAATACATAGGAAAAATTACGCCAGGAAAAACACCATGTAGGGATGTGATGGGCACCCCACCGCCCTTCCCCCCCTTTTTTCCCTCTCCCTTCCCTACTCCATTCCTCCCTTTTTACCACTCTTGTTCCCCCTTCTCTCTCTCTTCCTCTCACCTACACTCACCTGTTTGTTCCCCCTGCCTACCCCCCACTTTTTTCCCTCCTTCTCAGGTGCCCATCACATCCCTACATGGTGTTTTCCCTGGCGTCATTTTACTTATGTATTTCTAATATTACCCAATTATTCCATCAGAGAGCGACACTCTTTTCTCCCCCTCGTTCGCCGCGGGGGGTCCTCTATGAGCCTTCGCCTGATCCATGGCCCTAATTCGGTGAGCAGACCTGCACTAATGTTAAATGACTCTACATGTCAATACTTTGTAATTTTCTGTGTTCAATGCTTTTTATGTTCTTGCTAGTTCATTATTATATGTATTATTTGTCATACAGATAACCCTCCTGAAGAAGCGGCCAAGCCGCGAAACCGGTTGTGTTTTTTTGGCCTCACTCCACCGTCAGACATCTGACGGTTTTATCCGTCAAAAGCTAATGCTATTTTGTATGTGGGGTTTGGCTCATATGTTTTTAATTTTGTAATAGTTTTATGTATAATAAATAATTTTTATATCAACTTTGCTTTTTGTTATCAGTACTATGAAAGTCCAATCAACATTCCCTCCCCCCTCCAGGTGACCATTGGTTTAGGCAGTACTAGCAGCCGCAATCCTATGCCCACTTGGTCCAATGTCTCTATACTATATCATGGATGATGGTACTTGTTCAATGTATTACAAAATTTTCTATTTGAGGCTATACTCAAAACTTTGTTTAGGTTATAGAAAAGATGTCTAATAATAATAACACCAACATGCATTTCATTTACTAACATTATACTGTTGGAAATAAGTTTGAAATAATTTTTGGGGAGGTCAATAAATGAACCCAAGAGTGAGAAGTGATAATTTTGTGCAGAGAATTGTGTATATACCTGATATAGTAAACTGTTTGTGTAACTATATAACTGTATGAGCAAAAAGGACTTCAAGGTGCTGATCTTCCCCATTCCCAGAAATTCCCTTAGACCCCTTTCACACTGGGGCAGTTTTTAGGCACTTTAGCGCTAGAACTAGCCTCTGCTAAGTGCCTGAAAACCGCCTCCCATTCATTCCAGTGTGACTTTTCTTACACGGGCGGTGCGCTTGTGGGACATTCCAAAAAGTCCTGCAAGCAGCATCTTTGGGGCGGGTTGGGAGCACTGTATTTAGCGCTCCCAAAACCCCCTGCCCACTGGAATTAATGGGCAGCGCTTTCAAAGTGCTTGAAAAGTGATTTAAAAGCACCGCAAACTGGGTGTTTTTAACCCTTTTTTGGGGGTTAAAAGCGCCCTGCTAACCGCTGAAAAGCAGCGCAAAAGTGCCACTTAAACAGCACTTAAGAGCCACTAAAATGAGTAGCGCTTTAGCGCTAACAGCCGGCACTTTCAGTTTAAGAGCAGTCTAAGAAATACACCTAGTATGGTGACTTTACAGGTCCAGGGAACTCAAAAAAGTACATTTTTGTGCACAAATCTTAAAGCGGAGTTCCACCTAAAAATGGAACTTCCGCTTTTTGGAATCCTCCCCCCCTCCGGTGTCACATTTGGCACCTTTTAGGGGGGAGGAGGGAGCAGATACCTGTGTAATACAGGTATTTGCTCCCACTTCCGGGCATAGATCACTACGGTAATTGCAGTGTCCTATGCCACGTCCAGCGCCTACGTCCCCCCCGCTGTCTTCTGGGAGGCACACAGGTCCCAAAAGACAGCAGGGACCATTGGGAACGCGCAGCGCGAGTCGCGCATGCGCAGTAGGGAACCAGGAAGTGAAGCCGCAAGGCTTCACTTCCTGATTCCCTTACCAAAGATGGCGACGGCAGCACCCGAGAGCCGAGGGAGAGATTGGCTTCGGGTGCCGACATTGCGGGCGCCCAGGACAGGTAAGTCTCCTAAAAGTCAGCAGCTGCAGTATTTTTAGCTGCTGACTTTTAATATATATTTTTTCAGCGGAACCCTGCTTTAAGTAAAAATATTAAAGGCTAAACCATAGTTCATTATGTTGGTGGCCTGGCCCCCTCATACACCCCTAAGCACCCAACTAAGTGCCTACTGGGTCATGTAGACCTGCACAGAATATGTTCTATCTGTTTGGAGGTCATGGAGAAATCTGCTCAAACCAATAACATAGCATCGGACTGACCTTTATTTCAGTATGATAACATAACCTAGGTAGTTTATTCTTTAGGTTAAAAATTCATCAGTAAAGTAGCCTTAATCATGATTATCTTGTTAGGAAAAATAAGCAAAGGAGTACAAAAGTCTATAGCACAGGTAGGGACACCAAAAAAGTTCATTAATCATTATCTGTTTCTGATAATATTTCTGTTAATGAATCCCATATCCATGCTTAATGCACAATGCATTATTTAGTATTCATGATGGCTCTGTTATAAATGTTTCAGTTCAGAATATTTTTAGCATGCATTATTAGGCATCACAGTAGTTCTGTGAATTCTGATGTTAATATTAATTAGCTACTTTTGACTAAGTTAAATAAGCCAATTTTGATGTAATGACACACAGTTCCCTTGGTAGACAGTCTTTCGCTGTGTCTTTGCTTTTTAACAACCAACTTTATGTAGAAAATAATTATAAATTATACAATCATATTTCGTAGCTTACATGTTCTCATTCACATAGCATAACTTAAAAATAAAATAGCTCTGGCTCCAGCTCCTGCTCGTATGCAGCATAATCTAGTAGCCTGCCCCGTTCACCTCCCACAACTAGCAGCTATCACCTGCGACCAGTAAGCTGACATCTGCTGCCTGCCCACTTGCCCGTTACCTTTGGGACCTTACCCACCTGCTCCAGTGGATCTGCACTTTTGCGTGTCCCATGGCTTGGTCTTGATCTGTCGGTTGATTACTCACCATAGCCTGCTAGGGAGTGCAGCGGGCCAGCTACAGTTCACCAGTGGTATCTATCTGCCATCTGCTATCAACCACCTGCCACCCATGCCTTTGAGGGCTCCCGCTCCTGTCTTGGCCTGCACTCATCCTGTTTAAACCTTAATGTATGGCCCTGGACCTGGTGGCAACTATTAACAGCTCTTTTAACAGCTTGGCTATTAATGACTATTAACAGCTCGGCTTAGGCAGTGAGTGTTTGCTATCAGCCACCTACTGTTATGTAGTGCTCTCCATTGACCTTGTGGAGACATAGTTAAGGACAGATTGCTAACAGTGCCTGCCCACATACTCAGTCCTCTGTGCTTAGTGCGTTTGTCCATGAGTAAGTCAGGCAAGGGGATAACTGGGGAGCTAGATTGCAGCATTTACAAGATAAAGGCCTCTAAATTGGTGCTTAATTCCATAAGCCTCCAAGCCATCAGCAGCCTCAGCAATCCCGGCATGCAACCAAGATGGCACCCTCTCGGGCAGGTTCCAAAGTCTCATCACTGTCTCATTCTGTGGGAGAATTTGGCCCGGGGCTGAGTAGACCAATGTTCAGATTAAGGCAGTGATAACTATAGGAGGGAGAGGCTACATATCCTAGAGAAGTACCTCTAATTACTCCCTACTAAGAAGGCTATGGAAGATAGCCAGTAAAGGGATATGGCGGACCTTCGATCTAGCATCCATCTGAGTTTTCATGATCATTTGGAGGTGGTGGAAAATGTTGTCTCACCGATCCTGTCTGTGCAGGAAAATCATCAGATGGTAATTGTTGACCCTCATGTCCAGTTTCCAGCCCTATGGTCTCATGTTGATGATCTGGAAGATGGACATCTGCAGAATAACGTCAGGGGCTGAGTCTATACAACTGGAAGATTTATTACCTGCAGTGACTAGTATTTTTAATACACTACTTGGTTACTTGTCTACGGATTCGGATTGATTTTGATTGTGTACCTCTTAATCCTGCGTCCATGCTACCCTGGGATCTCAGGTGCACTTTTTCAAAAAGAGGGAAGCCATACCTAATAAAGCTTGGGAGAAGGGCGGTATAGACTATGATGGTGCCCAAATTACTCTCTATTCAGACCTATCAAAGCGGACTTTGGCTAAGCGGAGAGCCCTAATGTTTTCATTACATTTTTCACTACGTTCCAAAAGATCCATTTTCATTAGGAGATATTGCTTTCCTAACTTTCATCACACAGGCATCTTCAGCAGTAGGTAATACCTAGAAGTTACTAAAGTTTAAGAGAGCTTAGGGCTAGTTTGGCCATAGCTTTCCCATAGAAGTGTGAAAAGATTTTAAAGGGCTGTTTGATTTCAGTTTAAAGTTTGACACATTTACCAACTGGTGTTGGTAACACAAAACAGTTCAGGGTTTGTGTTGTAGGTTACACTGTGTTCAGTGCAGTCCCACTTTACAAATGGAAGGGGCACCCCCTACTGCCAGTAAACCTAACAAATTTAGGCACTATTCCTTTTCAGGCTCATGGCTAAGAGATCTGCAGTTCAAATACTGGTTATCAGCAGACGCTGAATCAAAAAAAAATGCAAACTGTCTGTGGTGTAAATAATTGTTCAGCATAGCATATAGTGGAGTTTGTGATAGTCGTGCTGCAAGTTCCAAACACAAGCGTGTCTCTCTTCCTGTTTGACAGAACGACGGTCTACCTTGTTTACACCATCATTCTGTCTCTCCAGCGAACGATCGCGGGTGACCCACTGATTGCCTCCCACTGTGCTCCAGAGCAGATGGAAGAAATCACGTACAGATACAGTAAAACCTTGGATTGCGAGCATAATTCGTTCCAGAAACATGCTTGTAATCCAAAGCACTTGTATATCAAAGCAAATTTCCCCATAAGAAACAATTGAAACGCAAATGATTCGTTCCACAACCATTTATTCATAAGTCCTTTCGTTTGTAGTCCATATAAAAAGATTAGTATTAGTATTAGTATTAAAGAGAAGAGAGGTGCCTCTAAGTGTAGCAATATGTTGCTAAATGTTGTACCTTCATTACATGTAACCATATTGCTACACTTAGTGGCACCTCTCTTCTATTTTATACTTAGTAGTGACATGACACTACTTGTATATCAAGACATCGATTGTATATCAAGTCACAAATTAATAAAAAATGTTGCTTGTCTTGCAAAACGCTCTCAAACCAAGTTACTCTCAAACCAAGGTTTTACTGTACATGATTTTGCGCTTAAAGCGTAAGTAAACCCATCCATAAAACTGTTTAATTTCCGACATGTGCCGGAAATGTAACACTTCCCTTTGGTTGTGCTCTCAACCAAACTGTTAGGGTGGAATTCACCTGCTGGTGGCACTATGCTGTTCTGTGCCGTTTGTTGCAGCTCCAGTATCCACCAGCAGGTGTCTCCCAGGAGCCAGCAGGCTGTACTAATCAGTTACATTAGTGTTCAGCTGCCGCGGGGGGGCTACATAAGGCTGCTCCTCCCTTCTGCGCCATGATTTTGGTCACTGCCTTGCTGCCTGATGTCCAGCCTGATCCAGCCTGCACCTCTCTGCCTTGCTCCTGCCTCCCTCTGCTTTGTACCCAGCCATGATCCCCCCTTCCGGGCAACCTTGCATTTCTTGTACCCTTGTCCCTAGCTTGGTCTGTGTATATATATATATAGTTGTTCACGTTCAACAGCTCTTGTTAGCAGGGTTTTTGGTTCTGTTTGGGGTTATTCATGTTTACTATGTGCTGTGTTTGCTGTGTTTTCTGTGTTCATGGTTTGCTGTGTTTCACTGTAAATAAATACCAATTTAGGATATATACCTTGTAGTTCGTTTGGTCTCAGTTTCCTTGTGCAGCTACGTGTCTGGTCTCCTTGCTGTAGAAAACCTGTCACAAACTGTCAAACCATCCAATGGATGGTGTCTAAACTGATCACATGTGCAGCATCATGGCAGTTGTAGATTAAACAGAGGCAAATATGGCAACTTCCTTAGCTGAAAACGATAGGGGGGTTTACTCACACTTTAAGGGCCGCCCTGCTGCAGTATATGTATGTGGGCGGTCCTTAAATGGTTAAATAAGCAGTGATTTACTGGTTCTTAAAGTGAAAGCATAAAAATGAGAAATAACAATGCAAATGAAAAAATCCTTTCAATATAGTGCATGGGGGGTCCCCTTAGTCTGCCTATAAAGTAGCTCACCTGTACTATATATAGAAGCTTCTGCAGCAATAATTGCATTTATAAAGAAAAAAAAGTGAAATTTTCCCTGCAGGCTACCTTTATTTTATAAACAACGGCTTGGGAAGCCAGTCTGCTCACTTAAGGACCGCCCCACGTATCTATACTGCGGCACGGCGGCCCTTAAAGTCCCCCTATCGTTTTCAGCCAAGGAAGCTGCCATCTTTTCCTCTGTTTAATCTACAACTGCCATGATGCTGCACATGTGATCAGTGCATGAGGCCACAAGTTAGTGCACTCGAAACAAGATTAGAGATTTTTGGGATAAATTCTGGTGTCTCTTCTGCAGACTTTGGATAGAAGTAACAGGTGCGGAAAAATTGGACCTTTGATGTTGGAGGTGCCTTCATCCTGTAACCCTATAGAGGTACTCTTGATGAAACCAAGAATGGCCTTGCTGTCAAAAATGTTAATGATATGCACCTGCCAAACAGGTGCGGCAACATTTTTCTTTGGGTGTCCCTGATGTCATCACACCATAACCCTATAGAGGTACTCTTGATGAAAGCAACGATTGGCCTTGTCGTCAAATATTTAAATTATATGCACCTATCAAACAGGTGTGGGAAAATTGGTCTTTAGGTGTTAAGTGTGCCAACGAAACCTACTCCAAAAAAATTCTTCCAGATGAAATCAACACCCACAACGCTAGGCAGCCTAGAAGTCTTGCAGAGATTCCACAATCCAAAAGCACTTAATCAATGACATCGGCATCAGGGACTTCCTAGCTGCTGGTAATCCAATCCGGTCCTTAGAGTCTGTGGATAGACACGTTCTATTATCAGTAACAAAACCTCCGACAGCACTGAATGTCTGTTCGGAAAGCACGCTGGATGAAGAGCAGCCCAGCAGCTCAACTGCATACTGAGAAAGTTCTGGCCAGTGGTCTATTCTCATGGCCCAGTAACCCAGTGGATCGTCAACTGGAAAGCTCTCTACCTCTGTTTTTGCCCCTAGATAATCTCTGCCATATGATGCAGATGCTGCCGATGGGAAAATCTTAAAATGCATCACTTAGGCATCCCCCTTCTCCAACGCTCCTCTCTTGACCAACAGAAGCCTCAAAACTTTGTTTCCCATGACACTGTAACCTACCAAAGTTGGGAAAAGTGTTGGATAAACTCCTCTTTAAGGTGTCCTCAAGAGATTGGGATGAGTTCTGAGACTTTCCCATTATAACGGTGGTCAAGGAGGGTTGCTAACCAATAGTGATCCTTCTTCTTGATGCCACATATTCTCTGGTCCTTTCACAGGCTTTGAAGCATGAGAGAGCCCATGCACCACAAGTTTGCAGAGGCATGAGAAGCAGATAGGGTCACTGAAGATTTCAGTATCTGGAACTGCCTGCTCCCAACCATGTATTACTCCAAAGGGGGAACCATCTCTTAAGGTTTGACGTATGTCTTCCTCTGCTTCAATGCCTCCAAATCTGCCAGAATCCTCGTCCTCCCTCTCCTCTTGTGTGTTCTGTGGCATAGAAAGAATGGTGTCTGCAGAAAGTGGACCTTAAGAGGAAAGGAAGTCCTCCTCTTCCTCCCGCTGCTCTACCTCGAGTGCCCTGTCCATAATGTCACGCAGAGACTTCTACAGCAGGAATAACAACAGGGATTATGTCACTGATGTATGCATTGTCATGGCTCACCATCCTTGTGGCCTCCTCAAATGGTGACAGTACAGTGCATGCATCCTTTATCAGCAGCCATTGGCTTGGGGGGAAAAAAAGCCGAAGTGCTATGAGCGTGTCGTTGTGCCACACTCACACAGCTACTTGTTGATGGCCCTCTGCTGCATATGTAGCTACTGCAGCATTGCCAAAATTGAGTTCCACCTGTTGGGCATGTCACAAATCAGACGGTTTATGGGTAAATGGAATTCCCGCTGAATTTCAGCCAACCGAATACTAGCTGTGTATGACCACCTGAAATGGCTACAGACTCTTCTGGCCTGCTTTAGAAGATCATGCAAACCTGGGTACCTTTTTAAGAAAAGCTGCACCACCAAATTGAGGACATGTACCAGGCATGGCACATGTATCAACTTTCCCAGTCTGTGGGCGGACAGGAGGTTTGTGCCATTATTGCACACCACCATTCCTGGCTCCAGCTGGCATGGTGTAAATCACCTCTGGGTCTGCAGAGCTGCAACCCCTCTTTGGGGTTAAGCCTCGCCCTCACTTTCCTCCTTTGTTCTATCTGGCACCAAGTCACGTCAGTGGCCTCATCATCATCCCCTCCATCATCGTTCTCACTGGAGACAACTTGGCAATACGTTGAAACTGTGGGAACATGACTGCCAATTTGTTGTTTACCAGTATTCTCCCCTCTTTGTATGCTCATGTTCCTAACTTCCTCAACCCCAGAACCAACATCTGAATCAAGTAATGGCTGTGCATCGTCAAGGAGCAAGTGGCAGACACTGTGTTCAAATAGCTCCGCTGACTCCTACATGCCTGATGCTGGGGCTATGGCAGGAGTAGCTGTGGACAAGGAGGCAGAATAAGCCACTATGGCAGCTGCAGTGGACCGAGCACTGGTCTCTGCTTGGGTGACAGGGGATGAGGAGGATTAAGATGTTTTAGTAAGCCAGTCCACCACCTCCTCTGCATGCTGTAGCTGGATAGCATGGGCAGCACCACTAAACAGAGGAAATGATACCCTGCCTGAGGACAGACCAAGTCCACCTTTACCTGAAGACACAGATGCTGCTGGCCCCCTCACAGTGCCATGGTCTGCCTCTCCTTGTTAATCTCCCAGACATGATGGGGGGGGGGGTGCTTATTAACAAACTGTAATAAAGATGTGGAAATATGTACGTGGATGCACTTTAATCAATGGAAAGTGGTGTTCGGCGCATTTTAACTTGCGTATTCACTACACAGACACACTACAATATACTGTAATAAAACTGCTCTGACACACTGAAATACACTGTGTTAAACATGCAGTAACGCATTGACATATACTGCGTTAAATGAGCACTAACGTACTGAAATATACTGCGTTAAACAGCAGGTAACACACTAAAGTATACTGCATTAAAGATGCAGTAATGCACTGATATATACTGCATTAAACATGCACTAACGCACTAAAATATACTGCGTTAAAAGTGCACTAACGCACAGAAATATACTACATTAAATGGGCAGTAATGCACGGAAATATACTGCGTTAAACTGCAGTAACGCACAGAAATATACTGTGTTAAAGGTGCAGTAACGCACAGAAATATACTGTGTTAAAGGTGCAGTAACGCACTGAAATATACTGCGTTAAACGTGCACTAACGCACTGAAATATACTGCATTAAACGCGCACTAACGCACTGAAATATACTGCGTTAAATGTGCACTAACGCATTGAAATATATTGCGTTAAATGGCACATAATGCACTGAAATATGCTGAATTAAACATGCAGTAATGCACAAAAATTTACTGTGTTAAACGTGCAGTAATGCACTGAACTATACTGCAGTAAACCTGCCCTGACAAAATAAACTGACACTAATGTAAAAATTCATGGTCACTACACTGACACTGACTGAACTATCACTAGATTCACACTAAATTAAAAATGAATAGTCGCACTACACTCACACTGAACCATCTCTAGATTCACACTAAACTGATATTCTACACTGACAATAGAATCACAATAGCACTCTATAACACACTAACACTCTAGTAGCACTGAACAGAGCCCTGTTCTATCTCTCTCAACGCCAATATCACACTGCAAATGGCCGCTATTGAAAGAATACTTTATAGTGTGGGGTGTGACTAAGAGCAATGAGCCATGATTGGATAGAGTCATAATGACATCGTCCAATCATGGCTCTGACAGTGCTATGTACCCTGATTGGGCAAAGCTTTCATTGCTTCAGCCAATCAGAACTTCCAATGCCCTGTGCGGTGACGCAGTGCATTGTGGTCATTTGGTGGGCCAAGCAAACTGTCGAACGCCCCCCATAATTTGGGTGTTCTTCGAACTAGCGAACAGCCAATGTTCGGCCCGAACTTATGCTTAAGACGAACTGTTCTCTTATCCCTATACCTGCTATGTTCCTGCCCTGTGTGCTGCAAATGCCAGTGAAAGCTATAGCTAAAACTGTTGAGCAGCTTTGAAGAGACATACTGTACATAACTACTTGGCACATATTTGCAAACATTTAGGGTGGCCATACATTATACAATTGTCTTGTACAATCTTCCTTTAGATTTACTAAAACCATATAATATGAGGTCAAACCTAAACACTTTCAATTTGTATGCAACCAGACAGGCCCTTGCACTGCATAGTTGAAGGTAAATCTGAAGGAAATTGAATTAGAAAATTGTATAATGTATGGCCAGACTTACAGCTGTATAACGAATTTCAGGATTTTAAAGCTTGTTTTTTTTTAGGTAGCTTTCTATGCTTGACTGTGTCAACCACATTCTGAATCAATATGATGCGCAGTTAAGTTATTTTCAGTCAAGTGATGATGCAGACCACTTGGTAACTATGGACAGAATACAGTGTCAAGCTACAGGATTCTATCACTGAGGTCTACTTTCTGTTTTTTCAATCATAGTTACATAGTAGATAAGGTTGAAAAAAGACACAAATCCATCAAGTCCAACTCCAACCTATGTGTAAATCAGTTCTGCCACATTTCATACTACTCAATCAAATTGTTCTGAGCAATTCTCCTATGTTACCTGACGTATACTTCAAGTACTACCAACTGCTTAAAAGTCCTATGCCGCGTACACACGATCGGAATTTCCGACAACAAATGTTCGATGTGAGCTTTTGGTCGGAAATTCCGACCGTGTGTAGGCTCCATCGGACATTTGCTGTCCGAATTTCCGACAACAAATATTTGAGAGCAGGTTCTCTATTTTTCTGACAACAAAAATTCTTGTCAGAAATTCCGATTGTGTGTAGCCATTTCCGACGCACAAAAGTGCTGCGCATGCTCGGAACCAATACGACGCATGCTCGAAATCATTGTACTTCATCTTTCTCGGCTCGTCGTAGTGTTGTACGTCTCCGCGTTCTTGACCATCGGAATTCCAAGCAACATTTGTGCGACCGTGTGTATCCAAGACAAGTTTGAGCGAAAATCTGACGGAAAAAAAAACACGGTTTTGTTGTCGGAAATTTCGATCATGTATACTCGGCATTACGGGCTACTTTATCAGACCAAACCTGTTGGTTTTACTTGAAAATGATGCACTGATTGCATTTGACCACATTAACAGTGCAAACTTCAAATCAACAGACAGCATTTTCATTGGCTACTGAACAAGGGAACTTCTGTCTACAGTAGTTGATTTGTCAGCTGTTCAACAATACATGGTCCAAGTAACATTGTTATATGCACTAGATACATGCTTGTAGCTTAAATATTGAAGTTTGCACTAAAAATTTTCATTTTTGCTAACTTTTTGAAATGTCAGTAAAAATGTACAGCAAATTTCTCTTTGGGAGGTTGGCAATCCTGATCCTGTCTGGACTGCAATGTATTTGATCCTCAATCAACACCCCACTGGAATAAAAGTTTTAACAGAACTTGGGATTAAAGGGGTTGTAAAGGTAAAAATGTTTTCACCTATAACTAATGTCTGTTAGGTACTGATATCGCAAAAAGTACCAGTAATCATTTTCATTAAAATAATTTATATACCTGTGAAAAGAGAGCTTGAATATCATCCTTCGGCTTTCCTGTAATCTTACTATTGTGTATTTCCGGGTTTGCGGTGCGCGTGCATTGCAGCGACATCTTGGCAATAACGGAACTACAGTTTCCATTATGCTTAGCGGCATCGCGCCTGCACAGAACCTTTTTTTTATTAATTTTGACCAACGAAAACGAGCAAAGTTCTCTTATACACGCCGCCCAAAATATACACCCATTCCCACCTCTCCAGCCTACGCAGCAGCACTGTCTAATGCACAATGGTAATGTTTCCAAATTGGCATTTTATTTATTTAATATAAATTCATGATAAATTTTTCTGATTATTTTATATTTTACAATTAGGGCATAGCTGATGAAATAAAATTATTAAATCGATAATTATAATTAAAATAATAAATAAATAAATAAACAATAAATTTATATAAAGAATGCAGATGATTGGTTTAATTTAAGGATTCCAAATCTCCAGGCAGAAAGGGGGCGGTGAAGAGTAGTGAAACTAAGCCAAGGGAGGCGGCGCTGCTGTGTGGTATACACGCCCACTAACACATAGCCCTTGTGTCTCTCTGTGAAACGTAGAGAGCGTCCTGACGCACTCCTGTAGTCCAAGGGAGGGGGCGAGCACGACACTCACCACCAGGCAGAACGGCTCGCCTGACAGTGTAAAGTTACATACAGAGTGACAGGAAGTGAGGATTTCAAAGAAGAAAAAAGGACATTTGCAAGGGAAATCGAAGGAAGAGGTAAGTGAACGAGCACTGCATTAGGTAAAAGGAAGCTAGTTAGGAGATAATATTTTTACCTTTACAACCCCTTTAAGGAACACTTCTTTTGTCTGATTTCTTTGGTAAGAACAATATTGCTGGTATTGACGTTACTCTACTGATAAAAGAGTTACTTCTTCAAATTAGTGACTAGTGTAATTTCTCTCTGAGCTCCTTTTACCCAGTAGAACTTGGCCATGACATGGGCACCATGAACAGCAACAATAAAGGATGATGTTTATTTTGGATTTTTGAATGAAATCTTAAGACTACTGTGTTTATCTAACAGGTTATTGTAATAATGTGTTATAATGGAAATTCCAGAATGTTTGCCTGAGCATTGGTAACTGTCTATATTCAAATTATAGATATCCAAGTGAATTAATATTTGAAAGTATTTGATAACTGTGGTTTTATTAGGAGTTTCAACTACTGTACCTAACGGAGTTAGATAGTTTGCAGAACAACTATTAGGCAAATGCTCCACAAAGCTGGTTTTGGAGTGATCAGAAGAAGGACAAGGGTAAAAAAAGCTAATTTCTAACTCCAGATAGTGGTTTGCCAAAATGTATGTGGAAAACATAGTACTTTATACCAGTGTAAAACATTTTCCTAGTTCAATAAGATCAAAAATGAATGTTTTAGATTTAGCTCAAAAACACTGTATACTGTGGACAGCTAACACTGCTTGATACTGCTAAGAATACTTTCACCACAGAAAATCATGGTGGTGGTGTTATCGTGTTGTGGGGATATTTTTAATCAGCAAGGACTTAGACTTAAGCCTCGTACACACGATCAGATTTTTGGACGACCGTTCGTCCGTTTTTTGTTGCATGCTAGTCTCATGTCGAAAGTGGTTACTCACCATACAAAAATTCTCGTCCGACAGAATACAACTTCAGAAATTACGTAATGTGTTGAATATTTGTTTATGTATTCTTTTGTTTCTGAGCATGCGTAGTCTTGCTCTTAAGATTTTTTTCATATGAAAACCGTACTAATTATACAAAAAACATATGTTGTATTCATATGCGCCAAATTTTATAGTCTGCACATTCAGCTTTTGTCGGACAAAAAAACGGAATCAGCTGTCGAAAGCACCATACTAACTATCCGAAAATCTGCAGATTTTCGTATCGTGCCTTAAGACTTAGATCAGGATTAAGGGCAGGTAGATGGAGCCAAATACATGGAATATCTAGAACAGATATATCAAACACGAGACCTGAGACTATGGCAGAGGTTTGGCTTCCAGCAAGACAATTACCATAAACACACAGTTGGAGCTACACTGGGGTGGTTTAAAACCAGTTTCTTGAAAATGTCAAGGTATGACAATTACTGTTTACCAATGGTTTCTGTCCTGTCTGATAGCCCTTAAGAAATTTTGTCAAGAAGAATGGGAAAAAACTGCAGGGTACAGATGTACAAACCAAAGATTTACCACCAAAAGTTTGCAGCTGTAATTGCAGTTCTACTAAAACCAAAGGAATTCATCTGACATGTCAGTGAGTAACTTAAGAGGATGAATTATCTTTTCGCTTCTGGTAAGCAATATTATGAATTTGTGTTAATGTTAGGTAGAAAGCAAACCCCTGCATGGTTTAAATCTTATCCTAACAACTGGAGGGAGAAAGTAGATGCACCAAAACTGTCCTTATAATAAATAATCTGCATATCTCTATATAGTACAATTACAAACGCATGGAAGAGTAAGCTTTTAAAAAAACTGTGTGAGGCACATATAAATTATGTTTAAATATTCACTGCAATAATAACTTAAAATGTGCTAAATAACCATGTACAATACTTTTTCTTTAATCACTTCAGCTTTTTATATAAACATATATCTTTTATGGACCAGAGTGATTTTTCATTTCGACTATGAGCCTGTTTATTCTGCATTACCTAAAATAAAAAACACAAACAATATTTTCTAGGGACAAACTATACTTATTTTTCTTTATTGTCCATTGAGAAAAACAGCATAGTAGTAGTTCATGGACATGCGGGTAATACAGCCGCCTTCAGGACACTGGCAATTAGAAACAGTAGAGCCAGTCCATGTAATAACCATGCTTACAACTGTCATGCCTCAGTTTTTTTACTAGTGCCCTAAGAGATTGGATGCCTTTTCCTCAATGTTGACTATACTTTTTTCTGAGATACTTGACATACTATAGATATTATTCTCTTTAGTAACTTCAATCAAGACTTTGAATACACTGCTTGAGCAAATGTCCAGTTTGGCATATTCTCAACAAATGCTTTGATGTCTGTAGCCTGTAATAATCAGGACTGTCACATTAATACCGTCGGCATTAAGGCGTCTGTGCTGTTATGGCAATGAACTAATTCAAGCTGTGCATGCACCAATTGGCTGACTCACGTCACGTGACCACGCATGACGTCATTGCGGCAGAGGAAGTGTCAGCCAATGGATGAATGACGCGGCCGAGAGATGTGTATGTCAATGTGATTAAGCCCTGGTGAGTTACCAGTTGAGTATACCTTTTCTTTTTACAGCCGCGGGTTACATTGAGTACTTGTGTGGGGCTCTGGTGCTGTTTAGCCGCACAGGTGCTCGGTGTTTTTCCAATACTGGGGCGTCATTGTTGCTATGGTGACGAGTCGGTTATTGATTGGCCGGCGTGCGTCACATGATCACGCATGACGCCAGCATGGTAGACGTCTGCCAATGGAGAGGGATGTGCCCGATGGGGCGTGTACTTTGCGTCTTGGGCGGCCCTGGGGGAGTGGCCATGTGGTCGTGGCTTCTCATGATCACGGCTGTGGGGGACTGTGAGCCATCTTTGAACACCTATGTGGGGTGTCTGTGATTTCTCGCAGTGCCGGTTCCCTCGAGATGAGGTTCAGATTGCTGACATTTACGCTCAGGGATGCGCAGATGAAGAGGGGGTGTGGTATACATTCTCGGAGGAGGCCTTACGTCATGATGGCCATTGATTGGCTATGGTGAGTCATGTGACGGGGTTTCCCCTCACAGCGATCATGTGATCAATGGGGGTGTGGCGTATAACAGATGGAAGGAAAGGGTATTTAAATGATGGTCCATACGGGGGTCCCCATAATACGCTGAGGAAGTTCCGCCCCAAGGAACGATACGCGTGCGGAGGGGGCCATTATGTGACATCCTATTGAACAATACCCAGAAGCTTGCAACCAAAGACGCTGTGTCAATAAAACAGGAGGCTCATGTTCCTAGCACTGGGTTCAGTGCTTTTTATGTAAGTGAGATAACTTTTAATAAATGTGATCGTTTTTAAGTGAAACAGAGAGCACTATGGTTGTTTTTATGTTTTACATGAATACTGCTGAGAATTAATGTTTGGAGAAGCATCACCATTATTAATGATCATCTGAAGACAGGATTCATCTATAATTACACCCCTCTAAGGGGAATGTGTGTCTTGGTCTTTTGTTAGCTCAGAGACCCAATTACTGAGGTGAGCGGCCTGTGGAATTGGTGACGGGAACACGTTTATAGAAGCACCATTGGTTATATTGTTTTCAAGCACTCTGATCACCTTTGAGGACTGTTTTTGCATCTAGCAACTTTTTCCTTTCATTATTTACCGTTTAAGCTGAATTTGGGACATTCCTTCATTCTTTTTGGACTTTTATGAATTTATTAGTAATTAGCGCTGCACTATTTATTTGTAGATGTCTGTAGTCTGACTCCACTGGACCAAACATTGTTGGATTAGCATGAAGTGTAAGCCTTGGAAACTGGGCTCTGCTTTCTGAAGCTTTCCATGCCTTCCAGGTCCAGAGCTGTGGCCCAGCCTGTGGTGTGACCTACCAACACCCCACTAGACTGGTAAATTGGGCTCTGCAATTTGGTGCTTTTCAGACCTTTGTGTACCCCATTAATTAGCTACAGAGCACTCTCCAAATCCAGAGCTGTGGCACAACCTGCAATCTCTGCATGCTTACTTTGTTACAGAGGGTCTTCTGGTTTGTTTCAGCATTTCCTTAGTCATATCCAAATCCAATCCAATTTGTTTATGACATTTTCCAAATGTTGGTATACTGTGTTAGCTCTCCAGGTCATGGCTCTGAACCTGGAAGGCTGACACATTTCACCAAAGTTTGAGAAGTTTCAGAAGCGATGTCTAGTGCCTGAAGGTGCCATTGCATGCACAATCACAGTTGTGACCCCTTTTCTTAGACTCACACAGTGTGTATGGCCAGCTGAACTGAAGCACTTGGGGCTACCTCACTCTTTGTGCTGTTGCAAACCTTTTAAAATGTACTGCCTTTGTCATTTTATTGTGGTAATAATAAGGCTAAGGGAACCGATCGCTGACATGCACCTCTGCTCATCTATAGTGGATTCTGCCCTTACTTGACCAAGTTATTATACTGTATATTTAATACTCTGTTAGGCATAGTATATTATTCCTATCACAGACCTTTATATGACTGTAATTTATCACCTCATCCTTCCAAAGGATTTGGTGTTCCTAGTCTTCTTTCCTTCTAAGCATTGCAGATTAGAGAGCTCATATTATCCATACTTCTCTCTTTTAGAAATGACTTTTCTCTCAGATGACATCCTTAATATATGAACCTTGCTTTCCCTACAGTCAAGGGTTGAGTGCATCTTCCTTGAAACTTTCAATTGTTAAAAGGATGGCCTTTTTTATCAACAAACCTTATCTGTCAAAGCTTCCTTTCCATGACATCTGGGTTTGGCATACTAGGTTTAGGCCTTTTGTTTATGTTGACCACCTTTAGTTGTTGGTGTGAGTTAATTCTCTTGTTCAAGCTGATTCATTTGTTTGTTGCCTTAGGTTTTTCCCAAAGTGGATGATTGTTTATCCACAAATTTTCATTGAAACTCATCTCTCTTTCAGGTTCTAGTATTCCCTTTTGGGATTATCTGTTCTTGTCTGGAGCACCAGGTAATCATTACTTTGATACTGACTGTTGAATGATAAGTTCCCTCTTTTCCATCAAGCCCTTGTTCAGTCATCGATTCCTTCTCTTCTTTCTCCTTCTTCTCGTATAGTATGGTTTATTATCTGTAGAACCACTCAGTGGCTTCTGCTGACCCCTCAGTTGGACTGGACATATTAGAAAAATTACTAATACCCTGTGTCTTTGAATGAATGATAATGGTATCTAAATGAAAGTTACAGGGACCACCACACTATGTAATTAGGCCTTATGTATTCTTTGCTCAAAAAACTGAGACATGATGGTGGGAGGCAGGAGACATATAAGGGCTAAATTAATGTATTTTTTTTGTCAGTATGCAAACCTCCTGAATGCAGCAGTATAGCCCATATGTCCAAGAATTACCACTATCATGTGTTCCTAAATGAACTTAAAAAAAAAAAATTCTGAAGGCAAAAAGAGGTAAAAAATTAATAAATATCTTATTTTTCTTTTATATTTTATTCCTTAATTTGTCCAATTTAAAATTACACTAAAAGTTTGGTACAAAGCATTACTAAGTTATTTGCAACAAAAAATGGTAATTTTATAAATTCTTGAGTTTTCTTTTCAAGTGATTAAAAAACAAACAAACAAAAAAATAAATAAAATCATTAATAATAATGATAAAATGATAAGATGAAAATGAATAATCAGTGGGGTAAAGGGAGGAGGGAGTTAATTAGGGCCAACAGGGCTAATTAATAGAGGGTTAAGTAGGAATACAGTTTATTTTAAAAGATTAACTTTTTTAAAGTTTTCTTAATGGATGTTGTATGCAGATCAAAGGTCACACCTTTGATCAATATGACATTTTAAACACAGCGTAACAACACATTGTTACATTGTATTTACTCAATGACTCTTGCCAACTTCCTGCAAGTGTAATGTTTCAGGTTGCATTTTGCTGTGTAGTACAATGTCAATTTTAGACCCCTTTCGCACTGGGGCGTTTTTCAGGCGCTTTAGCATTAAAAAAAGCACCTGTAAAGTGCCTGAAAGAAGCTGCATCTGCAATCCCAATGTAATAGCCTGAGTACTTTCACACTAAAGCGCCTGAAAAACGCCCCAGTGTGAAAGGGGTCTTAGGTTCCTTTCACACTGGGGCAGAGAGGTGCGCTGGCTGTATAGCGGCGCTATTTTATTTATTTATACCGTAGTTTTTGCCACGATATTCAGCCACTAGCGGTGCGGTTTTATCCCTCGCTAGATGCCGAGAAAGAGTTAAAACCACCCGCATTGCGCTGCTGAAGCAGCGCATTGCGGGCGGTATAGCCGCGCTGTCCCATTGATTTCAATGGGCAGCAGCGGTAAAAGAGCGGTAAACACACCGCTCCTTCATTGCTCCAAAGATGCGGCTATCAGGACTTTTGGAGCGGTCCTGCTAGCGCACCGCTTCAGTGTGAAAGCCTTCGGGCTTTCACATTGAAGACTGCAGGGCAGGATTTTTTCAGGCGTTTTTCAGGAGCTATTTTTAGCGCCAAAATGCATGAAAAATGCCCCAGTGTGAAAGGGGCCTTAGCGTTAAAAAAAGCGCCTGTAAAGCGCCTGAAAGAAGCCTCATCTGCAATCCCAATGTGAAAGCCCGAGTACTTTCACATTGAGGCGCTGCGCTGGCAGGGCGTCAAAAAAGTCCTGCAAGCAGCTTCTTTGCAGTGCTTTAGACCACTTTCACACTATGGCGCTTTTCAGGCGCTTTCACGCTAAAAAAAGCGCCTGAAAAGCTTACAAAAACGTATTTCCATTAAAATCAATGAATGCTTTCACACTGGGGCAGTGCGCTGACAGAGCAGTGAAAAAACACCCATCTCCATGAAATGAATTGAAAGCTCTTCAAAAGCGCCTGAAAAGCTCTTCAAAAGCGCTTAGTGTTTTACTGGCAGTTTTTCAAACCCCTCAGTGTGAAAGAGGCCTTAAGAGCGTTGAATACACCGCTCCTAAAGTGCCCCTTCCCATTGAGGCGCTTTTTTTAACACCAAAGTGCCTGAAAAACGCCCCAGTGTGAAAGGGGTCCTAGCGGAGCTTTACCAGCGTTTTTCGGGCACTGGCAGTGTGAAAAGGCTCTGAAAGCACTCAGGCTTTCACATTGGGATGGCAGATGAGGCTTCTTCAGGCGCTTTACAGGCGCTTTTTTTAACGCCAAAGCGCCTGAAAAACGCCCCAGTGTGAAAGGGGTCTTAAATGTAATTTTGACAATTAATAATTGCCGGTAACAGTGGTGGGGAGAGCAGTGGCAAGGAGCTGGGCATAAGAGATGCATCCTAAAAACTTTGCATTCAAAATCCTCAAGAGATTAAAGAGAATAGGAATAAGAATGGTTTGTATTAAATAATTGTAAAATGTGCAGATTGACCTAAAAAATATTTTTTTCATTTGACCCCTATACAGGTGTATAATAGGATCATGCTATTAATGCCATAACCTTGTTGAACTTTACATTTCTCTTAATTTTAAGAAATTTGTTTTTTTTACATTGATATGCACTTTTAGAAGCTGGGTAAAAGTGTGTAAGATCAGATATTTAACTGGGCAGTAACTGACAGACTTTAAATGACCTCTGACCCCTTATTCTGAAGCTCAAAAGTTAAAATCAAAGAAAGTAAAGCAAAATAAGCAGACAAATATACTGTACATTTTTCATAGATAAAATATAAGATTGTATGTTAAAGCGGAAGTAAACCCATTGATTTAACAGTTTCAAAAAGCAGTTACATTCCCGGGCATGCCGGGAATGCCAACTGTCACATTGGTTGTGCTCTCAACCAAACTGTCAAACCATCCAATGGCTGGTGTCATAACTGATCACATGTGCAGCCTTATGGCAGTTGAAGATTAAACAGAGGCCAAGATGGCAGCTTCCTTACCTGAAAATGATAGGAGGGTTTACTTCCACTTTAAGTATGATTGAGTGAACAAGGCTCATAGGAGGTATGGCAATTCCAGGAAAAAAATCAGCTAAACCCTTACATAAGGGAGCCAAATGAATTTTTCAGGCTTTTTTACATTTAAATTTGCAAGATTCTTTTAAAAAAGGGCATGAATAGAGGGTGGTGACATTAAAGTGGATGTAAACCCGATTCATGAAATTCAAACTGGGCACATATATCTGTAATGACAAAAAGAGGGGGAAGGGGGTTGTTGGGACTTTAAATGAGGTACAGGGGCCGTTCAGATCCCTTCCTCCATCCCGGTTTAGTATTAAAAAGGAAATAGGGCCAAAAGCGGGACTTTGTATGAGGCACACGGACACAAAGAATGAATTTGATGGAAGACAGTTTTTAATTGGTTCAAAAAGCAATGTAATTTCATATTTAAATTTTATGCATTTTGCCAGATAACAATACTTTATACATTTCATCTGAATCAAATATTGCTCAACCCCTTAACGACCGCTCACGGCATATATACGTCGGCAGAATGGCTCGTACAGGCACAATCACGTACCTGTACGTCCCCTTTAACTGCCTGCAGTGTGGTCGCACGCGTGCCGCCGCCGGCGCGCTCGCGACCCTGCAGTCATCCCCGTGAGTCGGACCGCGGGTCCGGCGGACTCAATCGCCGCGGGGATCCCCGCGATCGTCTTACGGAGGGATGGAGCGGGGAGATGTTAGTGTTAACACAACATCTCCCCGCTCGCCTACTGACACTGTCACCGATCTCCGCTCTGTGTAATCAGAGCGGAGATCGGTGACGTGTCACTCGTAGCCACGTCCCCTAACAGTGAGAATCACTCCCTTAGGCATACTTAACCCCTTCAGCGCCCCTAGTGGTTAACCCCTTCACTGCCAGTGTCATTTTTACAGCAACCAGTGCATTTATATTGCACTGATCGCTGTAAAAATTACAATGGTCCCAAAAATGTGTCAAAAGTGTCCGATGTGTCCGCCATAATGTCACAGTCATGAAAAAAATCGCTGATCGCCGCCATTACTAGTGTAGCGGCCTCACCCCGTCTCCTTTGTCTAGGGGTATGTCACACGACAGGGTGAGATGCGCTACGGCCCATGTCCTCCCCATGGCTGTGGATGAGGTGAAGGCCAGTATCAGTATCTTCCTCGGGCCAATGTGTTTTGGTTATGAAACTCAGTCCTGCTATGCTGGTACCCTCCTTTGCTCCCATTAACCAGAGTTCACACACCGATCACAGTCCAACTCTTGTTTTATTGTAAGCTCCACAATAAACAGTACTTCTGTAGCCAACTGGTTGGAACATTTTCTTAACAGCCTGATAAGGTGGGATGAGCAGGTCGAGGCACTATCCTAATTTCAGTCTAAACCACTGTGGTTTCACAAGTGGTTATCGTAGCCTTGATTAGCACAGAACATGGAACTTATGAGTCTCTACCAGCAACTCAAGAGAACGTATTTAGGAGTACCTTCGCTGCGCTGTGGCCCCTATCAGGGGGAGATGTCCCTCTGAGGGAGTTACCGAAGGCCCATCCGTCACCGGGTTGATGCTGCTCCGGAATCTCCGGACGGGTGACCTCCCCAGCCTCCTCACCTCAGATGTGGGTCCCGTCCACCTCGGGGACCCTTGGATCACTTCACCCTTGCGGGACCCAGTCTAAGTTACTGGGCCCCAGGCCTACGATCTAGTACCTCAT
Source organism: Rana muscosa (assembly GCA_029206835.1). Taxonomy (NCBI): domain Eukaryota; kingdom Metazoa; phylum Chordata; class Amphibia; order Anura; family Ranidae; genus Rana; species Rana muscosa. The sequence goes on along the minus strand of CM055122.1, from coordinate 103,132,910 downwards.
CCCAGGCTGAAGGTGCCTGGGATGGACTCCAACTCCATTCCGGCCAGGCCTAGGGCGCCTGGGCCAGAACTCCGAACAGCCCGCACCCAGGCCTAAGGTGCCTGGGTGCGTGAAGAGAAGATCCTCGAAGACCTCGTGGTGAGGGCGTCTCCCCCTTTTATCCCCTCCCTTCGACACCACGGCCGGTTCCCCACCCTTGCCGTACCGTCTCCGGAAAGGGACAAAAAGGGTAGCACTGTGGTAGTGATTCTACCTTGGGCCTGCGGGTACACCGCCACCCACAGGCCAAGGAGAATAATACACCACCCAATCCTCCACGAACACAAAGGGGTCCAAAACCTCTCACAATTACACACCTGGGTCATACTACCACCCAGGTGTACCCCAACTAAATTTAAAGACCCCGCTACATAAGTAAAAAAAATTTTTTATAAAAATGCCATAAAACTACCCCCTATTTTGTAAATGCTATAACTTTTGCGCAAACCAATCAATAAACGTCGATTGGGATTTTTTGTACCAAAAATATGTAGAAGCATACGTATCGGCCTAAACTGAGGATTTTTTTTTTTAATATATATTTTTTGGGGATATTTATTATAGCAAAAAGTAAAAGATATTGCATTTTTTTCAAAATTGTCGCTCTATTTTTTTTTATAGCGCAAAAAATAAAAACCGCAGAGGTGATCAAATACCACCAAAAGAAAGCTCTATTTGTGGGAAAAAAAGGACATCAATTTTGTTTGGGAGCCACGTCGCACAACCGCGCAATTGTCAGTTAAAGCGACGCAGTGCCGAATCGCAAAAATTTACCTGGTCTTTATGCTGCATATTGGTCCAGGGCTTAAGTGGTTAATATTAAATAGTTCATAAATCTCCAACAAGGACATATCATACATTTACAGGTACATAAATGGATGATATCTATTATACATGCATTGTAGTTGATATCTAGGCACACCGGTAATCCACTAATAGATATAAATGAAAATGATTGAATGGGGGGTTGGAGATATATTGCAAGGAACATTCCTTGCAATATATCTCCAACCCCCTATTCAATCAATTGATTCAGATGAAATGTAAAAAAGTATTGTTATATAGCAAAATGCATAGAATTTAAATATGAAATTACATTGCTATTTGAACCAATTAAAAGCTGTCTTCCATCAAATTCATTCTTTGTGTCCGTGTGCCTCATACAAAGTCCCGCTTTCTGCCCTATTTCCTTTTTAATATATCTGTAATGTTTTCTTATCTCTCTTCAAAGCATGATGTCCTGTGGATGTCTCCTGCAGCGTTCTTCTTTTATCACCCTGATAACTTCTGACAAGTTCTCCATCAACTGAGATAAAAGCAGCCTGATATTGGTGTCTTGGGAGGTTGCTATAAATAGTTTATCACAGAGCTAAACAATTCACAAAACAGAACTAAAAGTTTCTGCCTATGTGGAGAGGGGGTGTGTGCCTTTCATCCAATCAGCTGTTTTGGCTATATGCCCGGACCTCACTGCACTACTGAACAGGAAGAGAAAACCTGTAACACGATCTGAACTTTATAAAGAATATATAAAGCAGAAGACAGCAGATATACATATAAAACTTATGTAGGGGGATTTGTTTCATCCCTGAGTACCATCTGAGGCTGTTCACTTCACTGGGTATATGTGAGGGTTTATATCTACTTTAAGTACATGTGCAATCACAAAAATGTTTAAAAAAAATACCATTTAGCAGGAGACTTAAAAGGCAACATTAAATATACAAACATTTTTTAAACATCTTTCACCTGCATGTGAAAATTCTGCAAACAGTTGATGGGGACCTGACATTTACAAGCGATAGCGCTACCACCAAAAAAATTACAGATACCAGCTGGCTTCTGTTTGTAAACAAACAGGCCAGGATCTTGGATGATGTCATATTTTGCAAATGACATCACTCAGCATCTCCAGTCCTTTTGTTTAAATACAGAAGCTGTCAGCGACTTGTCATTTGCAATGGGAGTACCAGGTGGTGAAGACTGATGGGTGTGGTGTGTCCTCTTGTTATGATTGACAAGGATCTACATTGCTGGCTAACATGACTGTTATTGGATTTTGTAATTTTTTTCCCTAATAAAGGGCTTTTCCCATGGTGTGGGTGTTCTTATTTACAATTTACATTTTTTGTGACTGAGTAACAAAAGGTTCTATTTACTGGGGGGGATGGATGTCTGGGGCCCTCCTTATTCTACAAGAACTTCCAGGTTCTGATAAGAACATTCCTCCTTCCCACAGATCCTCACATCCCTTTTGGGATTATTACCATGAGGGACAAGGAGCCTTGCATGCTATACATGACATACCTTTGTAGATGTTTACATGTTCCCTAGTTGTAAAGGGCCCATTACACATGCTTAAAAATGTGACAGTAGAGATGCATTTTTAAAGCACCTTACTGTTGTAGAAATTTTATTAGAGATGTATTCAATATGTATTGTCACAGTGTCTCCCAGTGTTAGTTCTACTTGCGTCTCACTCATAAGAGCGAACTGGAGTGAACTGGCACTAGTGAAGGACCATTGGTAGTGAAAAGCTTCCTATGGATGTGGAAGAGTTGTCCGTTCCATGAGGATATGTCCGCCAGCGAGGGCCCTGCGTTATGTGCAAACTTGTTAGTTTGGAGGGGATATGTTTGCCCCCGCCCCCCGTTTTCCCCCTTCTCCTCTATCATTTTCTGTTCATCTTTCCCCCTCGTATCTCTTCTTATTTTCCATTTATATATATTCCTTCATTCCTTCCGAGAGCCGAAATTCGTCCCATTTTTGCCAAATTTATGGCGTTTGATTATTTATATATCCTTCTTCTCTTATCTGTCTTTCCCTATATTGTATTTAGTTCATTTCACATATCCATTCTACTATATTTGGGCTTCTATTTACTCTCCATTTGCGCACTATTATTGTTCTGGCTGCCGTTATCATATGATGTAAAATATCTTTTTTAATATTCTTCATTGAGTCTGAAATTAAGGATAACAAGGAGATGTCTATGTTTACGTTCATCTTTTCTCCCGACACTTTCCAATATATCTCGTAAACTTTTTCCCAAAAATTCCTCACCAATTGACAACTGTACCAAATGTGGTCCATGATCCCCCTTTCAACCCTACATCTCCAACATATATCTGTTTGCCCACTGTTTATTTTATTTAGCGCTACTGGACTCCAATACAATCTCATTGCTATTTTATAATTTCTTTCTTGATGCTTGGTCGCTATAGATGTTTTATGAATTATTAAAAATATTTTTTCCCATTCTAATTCTGATATTGACCTCCCTATTTCCTTTTCCCATTTGACATTATCAGTTTGATACCTATCTGCCTATCAGAGAGATATACGATCGTGTCTTTCTATGTGCCTGATCACCATGTAGTGGGACCATGACGTGTCTCTGCAGATAGCCTCCTATCCATAGGAATGTTAGTATAATCCGGCTATGCATTGTTCTCTGAATAAAGCAGAATAAGGATTTGTGCCAATGGTAGAAGCGGGAATGTGTGTGCGAGCTTGGTTGGGACAGCATTCATGATTTCTTAGGCGCCAATTTCACTACATGTGGGTTATTTTGTTAGAGCACAGTTTAACAGGTACAAAGGGTGGGAAATTGTACACACTGCCCTGCACAGACACAACCAGACACTCCCTTAGTCATTGTTCTTTTTGAATATACACATGTGTCTTCATTGGTTGAGTTTTGTATAACACCCACTGTTTAAAGGAATGCATGGGCTTGGTTGGCTGAACTGAATAGCCACCAAGTCTCTTTTGTTATCCCTGTTCAAAGTCCTATAAATAAACTGAGCTCCCATTGTAAGGCAGGACTGTCTGAGGAGCTTCCAATGTGAGAACAACTATTGTGTGTGTTTTACTTGATAAGCAAGAGTGCACTCAAAATGCATTATCTAAAAGAGCTGAAAAGTGTGCTAATAAGCGCAAGAGAAATTGATTACACATAGCGTAAATTCATTTCCACAACACTACCAAGCAATGCACCTTTCACTAAATAAAAGGGGTAGCTTACAGTGCTGTACACATAGGTGAGTTGGTGATGTTTTGCCGCGCAGTGCTTTAAAATGTATTCTCCATGTCACATTCATCAAGTTTTCTCCCATCTGGTTTTCTGCCATCTTAACAGTCCCCATAGAAGTCTATTGTAGTTCTCACTAACCACACCTACAGCAGGTAGGGTGCTTATTCAGAGCCAGCTGTGTTTTTTTTTTTTTTTTTTTTTTGAGGCATTGGAGGTATAAGATATCCCAGAATGCACAAGACATCAGAAAAGATGTCATGGGGATCAGCATTTGTCACACATGTGCAGCATGGGAGCAATACAGCAGGAAGGTCAGTGAGGACTGGAGCGAGAACCAAGCAGGAAACTGAGTGATGGGAGATCAGCAGAGCAGAAATCAGCAGAGTGGAAGATCAGCATAATGGGATATCAGCAAAGCAGGGGATCAGCAGTTTTAGAGATCAGCAGAGAAGGGAGAGGTACTACTGAGCCGAGGAAACTTTTGGATAATGCTTGTACACAAAGATCAGCTGAAAGTTCAGGCAGGCATATTCACCAAATATGGCTAATTTGTGGGCCCCTTTAGCGAACTGTGGACAGGCTGGGTTCAAGTTGAACTCATGTTCAACATGAAGCCAAAGTTTATCCCTTATATTAAGATTTACATTTAAAAAAGTACACAGAGTCTATATGAAATATAAATGATCTATAGGGCATACTGTAAGTAGAATGGGATATTAGATTTCTACAAGAAAAGGAATAGATTTAGAAAGGAAGAGAGATTATATCAAATCAAAACTTGAACCCTAATAACTACAGTATAAGAACTGAGTGTGTGAATGATACTACCTCTAAAATGTTTTTAATGATTGTTCTATAATGACAGCCTCCAGCTTTAGGTATACTGCAAGTTAAAGTGCTATATGAAGCTGCTTCTTGGTATTATTGATTATTTTGAGGCTGAAATAATGTTCATGAGAAACAGGTGGTGAGGTCAATATTTATGCTCTACGGGTATTTAATAACTAAACCTTAGTTTTAAGCTGAACTCTAGCCAATCAGCCAAATATGAAATTGAAATACATATGTGTGAACTTCCAGAATATATGTAATATTTTGCGGCATAACATTAACATTGTTTGCCTCAGGTTTGTCTTCTGGTAGCAGTTGGTGAACTTAGAAGCAACCAAAGTACCAAGTGTCCAGGCAATAGCATAAAACCTGGTGGATGCAGAGGTGAGGGCAGGCAGAGTAATATCAAGGTTGGAAGGTTATAGCAGAAGGCAGCCACATTAGTGGAAAAATAAGACAAACCAGGGATGTTAACAAAGTAGAAACCAAGATTTATGGGAGCAGTATCTGCTTACTTGTAAAAATATTGAAGCAGCACTATTAGTCAAAGTGCAAATTGCTAAACAAAGTGCAATATGCTGATAAATGGTTCAATATAGTGTAAAAATAAGGGTAACTAAAACACATACCGTATTTATCGGCGTATAACACGCACAGGCGTATAACACGCACCTTAACTTTAAGAGGGAAGTTTCAGGAAAAATACTTTCCACAGCCCCTGCGTATAACACCCAGGCACAGTTTACCCTCTATTTTCAGGGTAAAAAAGTGAGTGTTATACGCCAATAAATACAGAATATATAATCGAAGTGTCTATGAATAGTGATGAAGTGACATCCAATCTAAAGTGCATCAAATCTAAAGTGCATCAAAAAAGAAAAAAATACATATGTATTAAAAAACATATATATAAATAAGTCCAAACATGATGTTTCCAAAAAATAAATGTATGATAATGTAGTTCATATAAACAATCACAATCTCCCAGAAGAAATTAAATATTCCGGTGGACAAGAAGAGAGGAGAGGGAGAAGAACATGTGTGGGAGTCCCAGTTTTCACATCCAATGGAAAACCAATAATGCAAGTATAATTCCACAATCCTCCCCCGGTAGTGCCAGGCTCTCACCTTGTTGATGGACCCAAAAAGGGTCAGACAAAGCTCTGATCAATTTCCAGCATAAGCTCCACAGGGGGTCACCGCAACCTTTTCACCACTTCCGCCAGTCTTGTTGATGGACCCATAAGGGTCAGACAAAGCTCTCACCGATCTCCAGCATAAGCTCCACAGAGGATGACTGCAGGCTCCTTCACCACTGCCACCAGTATGTATCTGGGGTCTAAAGTCCCTTCAATCCACAGCTCTTATTACTTGCCAGGCTCTTCTTTTCCGTATTCAATCTATTCGCCGTGTTCTCGTCTGCCAGAGTGTCACCGCCAGGCTGTGGCCCTGATTTTATAAAAGAGAACAGAGTCGAGAACACGGAGAATAGATTGAATTGAAGTGGTTGTAAACCTTTGCATATACCCAGTGAAATGACTGGCCTCAGGTTATACACAGAGATTAAATAAATCCTCCTATATACGTTTTACCTGTCTCTCCGCAGCCATCTCTTCTCTACATCTGTTCAAAGTGCTGAATTTATAAAGCTTGTCTGGGAGTTTAAAAGGTGACAGAGAGCTGAAATTACACTCTACAGAGCTCAGTGAGGAGAGTTCTGAAAGCTGATTGGAGCGAAAAACACCACCCCCCCTTCCAAACAACACACAGAAAGCCGAGGCTCTCAATCTGCTGGAGGTCCCTCCCCTGTCACCATTTTTCTTTTGGTGTCAGGAAAACTTGTCAGAATTGACTCATGTTGATAGCAGAGGAATGAAGCAGTAGACAGAAATGACACTTAGGTGGTTATTTACGAAAGTCAAATGGACTTTGCACTACAAGTGCAAACTACAAGTGCAAAGTGCACTTGAAATTGCACTGAAAGTGCACTTGGAAGTGCAGTCGCTGTAAATCTGAGGGGTAGATCTGAAATGAGGGGAAGCTCTGCTGATTTTATCATCCAATCATGTGCAAGCTAAAATGCTGTTTTTTATTTTCCTTGCATGTCCCCCTTGGATCTACAGCAACTGCACTTCCAAGTAAACTTTCAGTGCAATTTCAAGTGCACTTTGCACTTGTAGTTTGCACTTGTAGTGCAAAGTGGATTTGCCTTTCGTAAATAACCCCCGTAGTAAATGAGACAAGTACGCACTAAACTGTAGAGGGATATACATTGTTTATTTTTCTTATCTGACAACCACTTTAAGGTAAAGTGTGAGAAGGAATGCAAAAAAACACTTTTCTACATCATGCAACAAGTGTTAATTTGGGATTGTCTGTATTTTTGGAATCCATACATAAGGCACAGGGTGGAGAGAAGAAGACATAAACAATGCAGCATAAAGTATTTTTACCTCGCACTAATTAGAAGTAACAAAATCATAACAGCTGTACACAGGTTGGAACAGCAGCTCTGAATGCACAGATGGCCACAGGGTCAAAACGAAATAGTTGGTGTCTCCACCCCAAAATTATTAGATTCCTAATTGTTTGAATTTGTAAGGAGGCAGTGGAAAAAAAATGAATACAAAAATAACAACTTCAAGCAGTATAAGAAATAAATGGTGAAATAAATCATTTGCAGAGGTCAATACATTAATTCCATTGTGATAGACTATCACCCCTATTCCATCATGATTAAATAAAACTTTCCAGTAACTGGGCTTCATCATTTATGGCTTCATTCTTAGTATTTTTTATCTAGTTAACATACATTTATCAAAATGTGTTAAGTTCTTTTTATATAAAGCTTGATAAACATTTTAGTAATAAATATTTCTTATGGCAGGAAGCCAGACAACTGTTTATCCTTTCTTGCCAATACTTGGGTGTTTTGGGAACCGCAGTGTTTTGTCTCCAATGAATAATGCTGCCTTCTTAAAGTACATATGCATAATGATATTGGCTGTCACATATACCAAGAAACAAGCAACCCTAAAGTACAGACCCATTGCAAAAAAAAAAAACAACGTAATCATGTATAACATATTGAAGAATTTGCACAAGCTGATACTGGATATCTTGCCAAGCAACAACAGTTTGAGGCAGATTTCAGGGCTTATCTTCCAGCTTGGGGACAGTAATAATGTTAATCAGTTAGCAGATGTACACAGCATTTTTTTTTTCCTATATTGAAATTTAACATGCTCCGTTGCCATTGCTTTTACCTAAACCCAAATATAATTTTAAGGTTCAAACAAAGGTCGGGACATAAGCATTAAAGTAAACTTTGCTTTAGCCTATGCAGGGTAAAGTAAAGGGTTCACCTAACTCCTAGACCCCAGTAACATGCCCATCTTTTCTTTCTCCCTTGTTGCTCCATACAACCACCAAGACCAAGGAATGAAAGCTCCAAACTGATTGTCAGAGCTTACACAAGACTATGAACTCCTTTCCAATGTGGCAGAGCAAGGCTAATCAGAAGGCACCCAGCACAGTTAGGGGTCACGTGCACTGGCTTTGCCCTCCAAAGAGCAAAGGATGTTTGACAGGTGATCAGGAGGCATAGCATGCAGTTGCAGGGCAGTCACAACATAGCCCCATTCAGGTGAATGGGTCTTATTTAACTGTTGGTACTGCATGTTGAGTGTTACAGTGGAATAATTATTGTCATGGTCACAGCATGTGTACACCAGGGACGTGCGGTGAGGTCAGTGGCTGGTGAGGCACTGGCTAGTATCAGAGCCAGATACACACAGGTTACATACGCTGCAATCGTTAGAGCGAGAGTAATAATTCTAGCACTAGACCTAAACATGTAACCTGTAAAAAAAATTAACCACTTAACGACCGCCCACGGTAATAATACGTCGGCAGAATGGCACTGACAGGCAAAGTCACGTATATCTACGTGATTGCCTTTGTATAGTTGGGGGGTCCAATCGGACCCCCCTCCGATACAGTGAGTGGTCGTTTTCCGTTGGGGAGCGATCCGAGATGAGGGGACGGCCGTTCGATTCCGGCCACCCCCTCGCGATCGCTCCCGGCGAATGAAAACCTTCCTCTGCCTGTGTAATGTAAACACAGGCGGAGGAAGTGATGTCATCTCTCCTCGTGTCAGTCTTTTCGATCCGGCGCGAGGAGAGAAGACATCACATAGTAAGTGCACCAACAGCCCACTGACACCAGGACACGTAGGCACACTTTTCACCCCCCAGTCACCCCCAGATCACCCCCAGATCACCCCCAGTACCCCCAGTCACAGTGCACCGTTTGCAGTGGTCATTTTTTTACTGATCACTGCAATCAGTGTAATTTGTGACAGTAAAAAGTTGCAGGGCAGTTAGGTTTAGGCCCCTTTAGGTCCAGGGTAGCCCCCTAACCCCCCCTAATAAAGGTTTAACCCCTTTATCGCCCCCCAGGTAACCCTTTCACCCCCTAACGCCAGCGTCACTAAGCGATCGTATTTCCGATCGCTGTATTTAGTGCCGGTGGTGCCCTAGATAGCCAGTTATTTATTTTTAGTTTCGCCGCAGGTTTTTATAGCGTCAACTACCCCCATATATTATTTTAACCCCCTGATTGCCCCTAGAGTTAACCCTTTCACCAGTGATCACCGTATAAGTTTTACTGGTGACACTGGTTAGCCAGTTAGTTATTTAGTTATTTAGGTTACCCGCCAGGTATTTATATAGCGTCAGGTACCCCCATATATAACCTAATAAAGGTTTTAACCCCCTGATTGCCCCTAGTTAACCCTTTCACCAGTGATCACCATATACGTTTTACGGGTGACGCTGGTTGGTTAGTTTGCTTTTTATAGCATCAGGGCACCCGCCGTATATAACCCAATAAAGGTTTAACCCCCTGATCGCCCGGCGGCTGATATCAATTAGGTTTTAGCACCAGAGAGGGTCTGCGTCACCACAGGCAGCGTCAGGTTAGTGCCAGTAACGCTAACACCCACGCGCAAAGCATACACCTCCCTTAGTGGTATAGTATCTGAACAGATCAATATCTGATCTGGTCAGATCTATACTAGTGTCCCCAGCGGTTTAGGGTTCCTAAAAACGCAGTGTTAGCGGGATCAGCCCAGATACCTGCTAGCACCTGCGTTTAGCCCCTCCGCCCAGCCCAGCCCAGCCCACCCAAGTGCAGTATCGATCGATCACTGTCACTTACCAAACACAACACACATAACTGCAGCGTTCGCAGAGACAGTCCTGATCCCTGCGATCGCTAACAGTTTTTTTGGTAGCGTTTGATACATTTGCTGACAGTCAGGTGCTTTTTTTACCTGTGAATCTTACTAGTGTACCCCTAAATTTAGAGCCCAAAATGGCAAGACGAAGGTACACTAGTAAAGAGGCCTACAAGATTCTGAGCATGACAGATAGTGAAGAGGAGGTCACGCATCTGTCAGATTCAGGCTCAGAATATCTTCCCATAGAAGACAGTGAAGTCAGCGGCTCCACGTCAGATAGCTCTGACGACGAAGGTGAGGTCCCTGCTAAGGTCAGGCGTACCCGATCCCGATCTTCTGAGGTTGTTGAGGAGCAAGAACCGCAGGTCTCTCGTATCATGGAGCAGAGTAGTACTAGCGCCGCTATTCCTTCTGGTGAATTGGCAAGCACCAGCGGCCTAGTACAGCCTGTGCGTACATCCAGCACTGCAGTATCACGTGGTGACGTGGCGAGTCCCATAAGTGCAGTTCAAGCTGGCGAGGTGGCAAGCACAAGTAGTGTCCCGCTGCCACCAAGAAGACAAAGGCAGGCCCGTCGTGCCCATAGTGCCCTTCCTGCAGAATTCGCCTATCCTGATTGGGTCCCCACCACTTGTGCAGAACCCGTAATTCCCCCATTCACTGCCCAACCCGGTATTCAGGTGGAAACAGCTGATTTTATGCCAATTGATTTTTATTCGCTGTTTTTCACGGAAGATCTCTATAGATCTATTGTGGACCAGAGTAATTTATATGCTGGTCAATTCATCGCCGCTAACCCCCAGTTGCCTTCCATTGCAAAAGATTGGAAACCAATTACGGTTTCCGAATTTAAGACCTTTCTGGGCCTTTCCCTCAACATGGGCACACATAAATTCCCGTCATTGCGTGCTTATTGGTCCACGCACCCAATTGACCACATGCCCGTGTTCTCTGCCTCCATGCCCAGGACACGATACAAGCAGATTTTGCGGTTCATGCACTTCAACAACAATGAACTTTTTTGTCCACGTGGAGACCCTGAATACGACCGGCTCTATAAAATTCGGCCCCTCATAAACCACTTCAACGAACGTTTTGCAGCCTTGTTTATTCCCGATCAAGTTGTCTGCATTGATGAGTCCCTGATTACATTTTCTGGCCGCTTGTCTTTCAAGCAGTACCTTCCCAGCAAGCGTGCCAGATACGGGGTCAAGCTCTATAAGTTCTGTGACAGGGCAACAGGCTATGTATGGAGCTTTACGGTTTATGAGGGAAAAGACAGTCAGGTTGAGCCGGTCAACTGCCCGGATTACATAGGGAGCGCTGGCAAGATAGTGTGGAACTTGGTGTCAACCTTATTCGGAAAGGGGTACCACTTGTATGTGGACAAATATTACACGAGCGTGCCACTGTTTAGTCACTTGTTTGATCATCAGATTGGAGCATGTGGCACTGTGCGACCTAATCGCCGGGGCTTTCCTCAGCAGCTTGTAGATGCCCGTCTTAGGCTGGGGGAGAGAGCCTGCTTGAAGTGTATTAACTTGCTCGCTATGAAGTGGAGGGACAATAAGAATGTTTTCCTTCTTACCTCCCTTCATGCAGACACGACAGTCCAAATTCGTACGGCGACTGGTGTTGTGGAGAAACCCCTCTGTGTCCACGAATATAACCAAAATATGGGAGGGGTGAACCTCAACGACCAGTTGTTGGCGCCGTATCTAATTGACCGTAAGGCGAGACGCTGGTACAAAAAAGTGTCTCTATCCTTATTCCAATTGGCTTTGCTGAACGCTCATGTGCTATACAGAGCTTCAGGCGGGACGTTATCTCTTCTAAAATTCCAGAATGAGATAGTCACAGACCTCCTGTATCCAGGCGGTTCTGCACCTCACCATCCCCAACCAAATGCAGTAAGCCGGCTGCATGAGAGGCATTATCCGTATGCCCTCCCGAGTACCCCTACCCAACGAACCCCCCAAAAAAGATGTCGTCTCTGTAGCAAGCGCGGATTTAGGCGTGACACCCGTGTTTTTTGTTCACTCTGTCCTGACAAACCTGGTCTTTGCCTTGGTGAATGTTTTGAACGCTACCACTCAAAAGTGAAGTTTTAGCATAGGGTACAGCATTTCACAGACTAGGACACACTTACACAGGGTCTCCCAAGATGCCATTACATTTTGAGAGACCCGAACCATTACAGTTGTTAAAGTTACAAAAAAAAGTGTAAAAAAAAAAAAACGTAAAAAACAAAACACAAAAAAAAATAAAATAAAAAAAACAAAAATAGTTGTCGTTTTATTGTTCTCTCTCTCTCTCTCTCTATTTTCTCTCTATTGTTCTGCTCTTTTTTACTGTATTCTATTCTGCAATGTTTTATCATGCTTGCTTTTCAGGTATGTAATTTTTTGTTTTCAGGTGCGCCATTCAGCTGCAGTGCGGAATTATTTATCTTGACAGCAACAGCGTTTGCTCCCACGATACATAAAGCCGTGACTCCAGTGCTGTAGGAGGTGATTTCACCACCACAGTTAAAAGAAAAAGAGCATATATGCCGAAGCATGGGGGCAGCAGGGGCGGAGGAGCGATTTTGCTCCTAATGCCGCGTACATATGGTCGAAATTCCGACGGAGGCTTGCCCGTGGAAAAGTCCGACCATGTGTACGCGGCATAACTTTTTTGCGGGAGGATGCCCCCATGCTTCGGCATATATATATATTTTAGGCACAGGTTGCTTTAAAAAATTTTTTATTTTTTACTAGGTTTTGTTTTGGTATTTGCTTTGCAGGTATGGTATGGTAAGGTCTTACTGTTGTACTGTAATGTTACTTTGTTTTAACGTTAACCATCATTTGCTTAGCAGGTACGCAATTCAGTTGCAGCGCGGATCTATTTATCTTGACAGCAACAGCGTTTGCTCCCACGATACATAAAGCCGTGACTCCAACGCTGTAGGAGGTGATTTCACCACCACAGTTAAAAAAAAGAGCATATATGCCGAAGCATGGGGGCAGCAGGGGCGGAGGAGCGATTTTGCTCCTAATGCCGCGTATATACGGTCGAAATTCCGATGGAGGCTTGCCCGTGGAAAAGTCCGACCGTGTGTATGCGGCATAACCTTTTATGCCGCGTACATACGGTTGAAATTCCGACGAAGGCTTGCCCGTGGAAAAGTCCGACTGTTTGCGGGAGGATGCCCCCATGCTTCGGCATATATAAATGGTGCATGTATGCCCATCATTAGAAGTGGGTGGATGAAGGGAGGTATTCTAATGGTGGGCATACCCACCGATCAATCTCTTTTTTTCGTTCATCCAACAGGCTGCATGAAAAAAAATATTACAATACATGTCCAACAAGGACCAGCAACGTACTGGTATGTTGCTGGACTTTGAATGTTTATACCAGAATGATGCCTGCAGGTTTAGGTATCATCTTGGTATCATTCTTTTCATCCAGTGTCCGGCTTTCATGTAAAAGCAATTCTAGCAGATAATTAGCCTCTAGACTGCTTTTACAAGCAGTGGGAGGGAATGTCCCCCCCCCCCGGATATAAACAGCGCCATTGGGGAATTGGGAAAGCATTTTATCACACCGATCTTGGTGTGGTCAGATGCTTTGAGGGCAGAGGAAAGATCTAGGGTCTAACCCCCCATTTTTTTTCAAAAAAAGAGTACCTGTCACTACTTATTGCTATCATAGGGGATATTTACATTCCCTGAGATAACAATAAAAATGGTAAAAAAAAATAAAATATGGAAGGAACAGTTTAAAAATAAAATAAAAAAGCAAAATAAATAATAAAAAAAAAAAAAAAGCACCGCTGTCCCCCCTGCTTTTGCGCAAAGGCGAACGCAAGCGTCGGTCTAGCGTCATATGTAAACAGCAATTGCATCATGCATGTGAAGTATCACCGCGAAAGTCAGATTGAGGGCAGTAATTTTAGCAGTAGACCTCCTCTGTAAATCTAACGTGGTAACCTGTAAAGGCTTTTAAATGCTTTTAAAAATGAATGTAGTTTGTCGCCGCTGCGCGTTTGTGCGCAATTTTAAAGCATGTCGTGTTTGGTATCCATGTACTCGGCCTAAGATCATCTTTTTTATTTCATCAAACATTTGGGCAATATAGTGTTTTTTAGTGCATTAAAAATAAAAAAGTGTGTTTTTCCCCCAAAAAATGCGTTTGAAAAATCGCTGCGCAAATACTGTGTGGAAAAAAAATGCAACACCCACTATTTTAATCTGTAGGGCCTTTGCTTTAAAAAAATATATAATGTTTGGGGGTTCAACATAATTTTCTTGCAAAAAAAAAAATGTTTTCATGTAAACAAAAAGTGTCAGAAAGGGCTTTGTCTTCAAGTGGTTAGAAGAGTGCCAGGGCAGTTCAAACCCCCCCCCCCCCAAATGACCCCATTTTGGAAAGTAGACACCTCAAGCTATTTGCTGAGAGGCATGTTGAGCCCATTGAATTTTTTTTTTTGTCCCAAGTGATTGAATAATGACAAAAAGAAAAAAAAATGTACAAAAAGTTGTCACTAAATTATATATTGCTCAAACATGCCATGGGTATATGTGAAATTGCACCCCAAAATACATTCTGTTTCTTCTCCTGAGTACGGGGATACCACATGTGTGAGACATTTTGGGAGCCTAGCCGCGTACAGGACCCCGAAAACCAAGCACCGCCTTCAGGATTTCTATGGGTGTAAATTTTTGATTTCACTCCTCACTGCCTATCACAGTTTCGAAGGCCATGGAATGCCCAGATGGCACAAAACCCCCCAAATGACCCCATTTTGGAAAGTAGACACCCCAAGCTATTTGCTGAGAGGTATGTTGAGTATTTTGCAGATCTCGCTTTTTGTCACAAAGTTTTGAAAATTTAAAAAAGAAAAAAAAAATGTCTTTCTTCATTTTCAAAAACAAATGAGAGCTGTAAAATACTCACCATGCCTCTCAGTAAATAGCTTTGGGTGTCTACTTTCCAAAATGGGGTCATTTGTGGGGGTTTTGGGCTATCTTGACATTTTATGGCCTTCAAAACTGTGATAGGTAGTGAGGAGTGAAATCAAAAATTTGTTCCCTTAGAAATCCTGAAGGCGGTGCTTGGTTTTCAGGGCCCTGTACGCGGCTAGGCTCTCAAAAAGTCCCACACATGTGGTATCCCCGTACTCAGGAGAAGCAGCAAAATGTATTTTGGGGTGCAATTCCACATATAACCATGGCATGTTTGAGCAATATATCATTTAGTGATAACTTTTTGTACATTTTTTTTTGTCATTATTCAATCACTTGGGACAAAAAAAAAAATATTCAATGGGCTCAACATGCCTCTCAGCAATTTCCATGGGGTGTCTACTTTCCAAAATGGGGTTTGTGCCATCTTGGCATTTTATGGCCTTCAAAACTGTGATAGGTAGTGAGGAGTGAAATCAAAAATGTATGCCCTTAGAAACCTTGAAGGCGGTGCTTGGTTTTTGGGGTCCCGTACGCGGCTAGGCTCCCAAAAAGTCCCACACATGTGGTATCCCCGTACTCAGGAGAAGCAGCAGAATGTATTTTGGGGTGTAATTTTACATATGCCCATGGCATGTGTGAGCAATATATCATTTAGTGACAACTTTGTGCAAAAAAAAAAAAGTTTGTCATATTCCCGCAACTTGTGGCAAAATATAAAATATTCCATGAACCCAACATGCCTCTCAGTAAATAGCTTGGGGTGTCTACTTTCCAAAATGGGGTCTGTTGCGGAACTCCAACGTCCACTGGGAAATCCTTGAAGCTGAGGAAGTACTGACTTATCCAAGGCACCTGTTACCCCCCCATTAACTGGACGACACACAGTTCTGGGAGTAAAATCAACACTTTATTTAGCCCCAGCTGGCTTTTTATATCATTTCCCATGCAAGGGGTTTCTTAACTCATTTTCCAGGGGCATTCCCTTCAACAATTAACAGATGACAGTGATTTAATTACCTGGAACTATTTCTAACAACCAAGTATGCGTGAGACGTTGGTCTCCGCATATTTACCCATAACAATGAAACCATGCCAGACACATTACTAGGAGTGTAATTACATCCCGTAGCAGATAATAGGTGGTCATTAACACACTGACAATAGATGAATGGAACGCTACCTCAGACCCCCAATTAACCCAATTAACTTATTCAGACATCAGTAGACATACTGTCTCTACATTTCCTGGAATGAATCTTTGCTGTCACCGTTGAAGTGATCTGAACCATTTCTCAGTTTCAGTATTTTGCTACACTGCTCCCCCTTACCCACAAGCCAGCATACACAGTCTGATCCGTAACGGATCGGCTTGGGGATGTCCGGAGAGTATTCACGGATCACTTTTCCAGTCCAGTTCGCCACGATAATCCGTCAGCATTGCTGTTCTGTTTCCCGGGTCAGAAGCTGATGGTGAGGTTGTAAGGTTGCAGGGCGAATAATGGAATTCAGTTCTGGAACAGTCACTTGCTTTGCTCTCTCAATGGCTCCCAAAACTTGCTGCTGATGCTCTTGGGAGAGGTACGGCAAAACCTGGGCGCAAATCCCATGTAACCTTTTGCAAATTTCTGCCTGTTTGTGCATTTCAATGTTCAAGCCATGTGACATTTCATAATACATGACGTTGTGTCGTTGCATCTCCGATTTCTGCACTCCCTTGCGCCCGAAGTATCGATTTGCAGGGGGGGTAGGGATTAGCCCGGGTCGTTGTGTAGCTGGTGGCCCTGGGTTATTGTTCAGTGGTCTGGTGTTTGGTCTGAAGCTAGTCTGTGATGGCCTGCGGGCATCTTGATATTCATCAGCTTGCCTGGCCGCATCCGAGAGAGTGGTAGGTTTGCGATCCCTTACCCACTCCTGTACCCCTGGGTTTAGTCCATTAAAGAATTGCTCCAGTAAAATCAGCTGGGTGATCGCATCTGCTGTGGTTGCCTGACGGGCTTGTAGCCAAGCTAGGGCTGCCCTCTGCATTCGGCAAGCCCATTCGGTGTGGAAGTCCTTCTCCTGTTTCTTTGTGTCCCGGAAGCATCTCCTGTATGCTTCTGGGGTGATGGCATACCTTGCCAAAATAACTTCCTTTACCCAACTATAGCTTGCGATTTCCTCCTCTGGCACGGCTCTGTAGGCTTCTGCTGCATGGCCTGACAGCTTACCAGCTAAGATCCGTACCCAGTCTTTCTGGGGTACTTGGTACAGCTTGCATTGCCGTTCAAAATCTTGCAGGAAGCTATCGATCTCTTCCTCTGCTTCCACAAACTTTTTAAAGGCATCATGGGGTACTTTTAGTTTTGTCTCTGGTGCCGGTGTGGTCGTTAGCAGTCTCTCAGAGGCACGCTGTTCCGCCAGCCAGAGTTGGGTCTCCCGTTCTTCTCTCGCCGTGATAAAGGCATCCACTTGGGCTAACGTTGCCTGTACCAGCTCGGTAGAGGGGTTTTCCCCATAAAACGCTAGCCTGCGTTTCACTTCTTGGTCAAACTCGGTCTCCATGGCTTCTGTAGCCATACTGTGTGCCCGATCTCCCTCGGTTAGTTCTGCAATCAGCTCGGCTTTGGTTTTATTGCTGGCGATCTTCCCTCTTGCTTCCAGCAAATCCTTTAACGTTGCTCGTTTTAATCCAGCATAGTTTGTCTCCATTCACACTTCCATTCGTGTAACCGAATTTGCATGAACGGTGCTTCCTCTTGCTGCAAGGCTTTAATCCCACCGCTGCCAACCAGTGTTGCGGAACTCCAACGTCCGCGGGGAAATCCTTGAAGCTGAGGAAGTACTGACTTATCCAAGGCACCTGTTACCCCCCCATTAACTGGACGACACACAGTTCTGGGAGTAAAATCAACACTTTATTTAGCCCCAGCTGGCTTTTTATATCATTTCCCATGCAAGGGGTTTCTTAACTCATTTTCCAGGGGCATTCCCTTCAACAATTAACAGATGACAGTGATTTAATTACCTGGAACTATTTCTAACAACCAAGTATGCGTGAGACGTTGGTCTCCGCATATTTACCCATAACAATGAAACCATGCCAGACACATTACTAGGAGTGTAATTACATCCCGTAGCAGATAATAGGTGGTCATTAACACACTGACAATAGATGAATGGAACGCTACCTCAGACCCCCAATTAACCCAATTTACTTATTCAGACATCAGTAGACATTCTGTCTCTACATTTCCTGGAATGAATCTTTGCTGTCACTGTTGAAGTGATCCAAACCATTTCTCAGTTTCAGTATTTTGCTACAGGGTCATTTGGGGGGGGTTTGTGCTATTTTGGCATTTTATAACCTTCAAAACTGTGATAGGTAGTGAGGAGTGAAGTCAAAAATTTACGCCCTTAGAAATCCTGAAGGCGGTGCTTGGTTTTTGGGTGCCCCGTACGCGGCTAGGCTCCCAAAAAGTCCCACACATGTGGTATCCCCGTACTCAGGAGAAGCAGCAGAATGTATTTTGGGGTGCAATTCCACATATAACCATGGCATGTGTGAGCAATATGTCATTTAGTGACAACTTTTTGTACATTTTTTTTTCTTTTTGTCATTATTCAATCATTTGGGACAAAAAAAATATTCAATTGGCTCAACATGCCTCTCAGCAAATAGCTTTGGGTGTCTACTTTCCAAAATTGGGTCATTTGGGGGGGTTTGTGCCATCTTGGCATTTTATGGCCTTCAAAACTGTGATAGGTAGTGAGGAGTGAAATCAAAAATTTATGCCCTTAGAAACCTTGAAGGCGGTGCTTGGTTTTTGGGGTCCCGTACGCGGCTAGGCTCCCAAAAAGTCCCACACATGTGGTATCTCCGTACTCAGGAAAATCAGCAGAATGTATTTTGGGGTGTAATTTCACATATGCCCATGGAATGTGTGAGCAATAAATCAGTTAGTGACAACTTTGTGCAAAAAAAAAAAAGTTTGTCATATTCCCGCAACTTGTGGCAAAATATAAAATATTCCATGGACTGAACATGCCTCTCAGTAAATAGCTTGGGGTGTCTACTTTCCAAAATGGGGTAATTTGGGGGGGTTTGTGCTATTTTGGCATTTTATGGCCTTCGAAACTGTGATAGGTAGTGAGGAGTGAAATCAAAAATTTGCGCCCTTAGAAATCCTGAAGGCGGTGCTTGGTTTCCGGGGTCCCGTACATGGCTAGGCTCTAGGGATGAGCTTCGAGTTCGACTCAAACTCATGTTCGACTCGAACATTGCCTGTTCGCCCGTTCGCCGAACAACGAACAATTTGGGGTGTTCGCGGCAAATTCGAAAAGTCTATGAGAGAAATCTAAAGTGCTAATTATAAAGGCTTATATGCAAGTTATTGTCCTAAAAAGTGTTTGGGGACCTGGGCCCTGCCCCAGGGGACATGTATCAATGCAAAAAAAAGTTTTAAAAACGGCCGTTTTTTAGGAGCGGTGATTTTAATAATGCTTAAAATGAAACAATAAAAGTGAAATATTCCTTTAAATTTCGTACCTAGGGGGTGTGTATGATATGCATGTAAAGTGGCGCATGTTTCCCGTGCTTAGAACTGTCCCTGCACAAAGTGTCATTTTTGAAGGAAAAAAAGTCATTTTAAACTCACTCGCGGCTATAATGAATTGTCAGCTTTTATCAATACATAGAAAAGTAATTGATAAAAAAAAAAAAAAAAACGCGGGGGTTCCCCCAAATTCAATTATCAGGCCCTTTAGGTCTGGAATGGATATTAAGGGGAACCCCGCCGCAAATTTAAAAAAAAATGGCGTAGGGTTCCCCCTAAATATCCATACCAGGCCCTTGAGATCTGGCATGGATTTTAAGGGGAACTCCACCCCAATTTTTTTTAAAAATGGCGTGGAGTCCCCCCAAAAATCCATACCAGACCCGTATCCGAGCACGCAACCTGGCCGGCCGCAGGGGAAGAGGGGGGGACGAGAGAGCGGCCCCCCCTCCCTCCTGAACCGTACCAGGCCACATGCCCTCAACATGGGGAGGATGTCCCCATGTTGATGGGGACAAGGGCCTCATCCCCACAACCCTTGCCCGGTGGTTGTGGGGGCCTGCGGGTGGGGGGCTTATCGGAATCTGGAAGACCCCTTTAACAAAGGGGACCCCCAAATCCCGGCCCCCCCATGTGAATTGGTAAGGGGTACATTGTACCCCTACCATTTCACAAAGGAAGTGTCAAAAAATTTAAATAAAAACACACAAACACCTTGAAAAAGTCCTTTATTAAAAAATAAAAAAATAATAAAAAAAAAACATTCCAGCGATGAAATCCAGTGTCCCGCGGCGATCCTGATGTCCAGCGCTGTCCGTCATTGGTTGTGCCTGTGCGGACCTGATAGGGAACTTCCTCCGCTGTGTTTTAAATGTATAGACCCGCCCCTTCTAAAGTTCCCCATCAGGTCAGCTCAGCGGACCAGATGCGGAACGAGAGAAGGGGTGGGTCTATTCATGTACTACACAGCGAACGTAAATCCCCATCAGGTCCGCCCCCTCGGTATGTCGGACCCTGCCTACGTCATTGGCCTGAGCGGGAAACTTCCTTCACTGTGTAAATTTAAATTTACACAGTGAAGGAAGTTCCCCGCTCAGGCCAATGACGTAGGCGGGGTCGGACATACCGAGGGGGCGGACCTGATGGGGAACTTTGTTCGCTGTGTAATACATGAATAGACCCACCCCTTCTCGCGTTCCCCATCTGGTCTGCTGAGCGGACCTGATGGGGAACTTTAGAAGGGGCGGGTCTATACATTTAAAACACAGCGGAGGAAGTTCCCCATCAGGACCGCACAGGCACAACCAATGATGGACAGTGCTGGACATCGGGATCGCCGCGGGACACTGGATTTCATCGCTGGAATGTTTTGTTTTTTTTATTATTTTTTAATAAAGGACTTTTTCAAGGTGTTTGTGTGTTTTTATTTACATTTTTTGACACTTTCTTCGTGAAATAGTAGGGGTACAATGTACCCCTTACCAATTCACATAGGGGGGGCCGAGATCTGGGGGTCCCCTTTGTTAAAGGGGTCTTCCAGATTCCGATAAGCCCCCCGCCCGCAGACCCCCACAACCACTGGGCAAGGGTTGTGGGGATGAGGCCCTTGTCCCCATCAACATGGGGACATCCTCCCCATGTTGAGGGCATGTGGCCTGGTACGGTTCAGGAGGGAGGGGGGGCCGCTCTCTCATTCCCCCCTCTTCCCCTGCAGCCGGCCAGGTTGCGTGCTCGGATAAGGGTCTGGTATGGATTTTTGGGGGGACTCCACGCAATTTTTTTTTAAATTTGCGGCGGGGTTCCCCTTAATATCCATTCCAGACCTAAAGGGCCTGGTAATTGAATTTGGGGGAACCCCCACGCTTTTTTTTATTTTTTTATCAATGACTTTTCTATGTATTGATAAAAGCCGACAATTCATTAATAGCCGCGAGTGAGTTTCAAATGACTTTTTTTCCTTCAAAAATGACACTTTGTGCAGGGACAGTTCTAAGCACAGGAAACATGCGCCACTTTACATGCATATCATACACACCCCCCAGGTACGAAATTTAAAGGAATATTTCACTTTTATTTTTTCATTTTAAGCATTATTAAAATCACCGCTCCCGTAAAAACTTCTATTTTTTAAACCTTTTTTTGCATTGATACATGTCCCCTGGGGCAGGACCCGGGTCCCCAAACATTTTTTAGGACAATAAATTGCACATTAGCCTTTATAATTAGCACTTTACATTTTGAACGTTTGAGTCCATTGTATTTAATAGGGTTCTAAAGTTCACACGAACATTCTGTCTGTTCGCAGGTTCTGGTGCGAACCGAACAGGGGGGTGTTTGGCTCATCCCTGCTAGGCTCCTAAAAAGTCCCACACAAGTGGTATCCCCGTACTTAGGAGCAGCAGCAGAATGTATTTTGGGGTGCAATTCCACATATAACCATGGCATGTGTGAGCAATATATCATTTAGTGACAACTTTTTGTAATTTTTTTTTTTTTGTCATTATTCAATCACTTGGGACAAAAAAAAATATTCAATGGGCTCAACATGCCTCTCAGCAATTTCCTTGGGGTGTCTACTTTCCAAAATGGGGTCATTTGGGGGGGGGGGTTTGTACTGCCCTGCCATTTTAGCACCTCAAGAAATGAGATAGGCAGTCATAAATTTAAAGCTGTGTAAATTCCAGAAAATGTACCCTAGTTTGTAAACGCTATAACTTTTGCGTAAACCAATAAATATACGCTTATTGACATTTTTTTTACTAAAGACATGTGGCTGAATACATTTTGGCCTAAATGTATGACTAAAATTGAGTTTATTCGATTTTTCTTATAACAAAAAGTAGAAAATATCATTTTTTTTAAAAAAAATTGGTCTTTTTCCGTTTATATCGCAAAAAATTTAAATCGCAGAGGCAATCAAATACCATTAAAAGAAAGCTCTATTTGTGGGAAGAAAAGGACGCAAATTTCGTTTGGGTACAACATTGCATGTCCGCACAATTTCCAGTTAAAGCAGCGCAGTGCAAAATTCTGAAAACACCTCTGGTCCTTTAGCTACCAAATGTTCCGGGGCTTAAGTGGTTAAAGCGTTGCCTTTCTAAGTACTGAAGTTTGGCGCCATTCTACAAGTGTGACATGTTAGGTATCTATGTACTCGGCGTAACATCATCTTTAATAGTATACAAAAATATTGTGTTTTTTCTTTTTATTATTCATTTAACAGTTTCTTTTAAAAAAAATCACGTTTTAAAAATTTCTGTGCAAATACCGTGAAACATAAAAAGTTGTAACAAAAACTATTTTATTCCCTAGGGTGTCTGCTAATATATATATATATATATATATATATATATATATATAATGTTTACGGGTTCTGAGTAATTTTCTAGCAAAAAAAAATATGATTTTTACATGTAGGAGAGAAGTGTCAGAATTGGCCTGGGTGGCAAGGGGTTAATTACCATAAGTAAGTCATATTCAAATAATTATTATATATTATTTTTAAGGTAAGGTTACTATATTTTCAACAACTGTACTCAAGCAGGCGGCTTAACGGACAAATTATTGAAGTTTGAAGTTATAACATATAGCATATACAGTGGGGCAAAAAAGTATTTAGTCAGCCACCAATTGTGCAAGTTCTCCCACTTAAAAAGATGAGATAGGCCTGTAAATGTCATCATAGGTATACCTCAACTATGAGAGACAAAATGTGGAAACAAATCCAGACAATCACATTGTCTGATTTGGAAAGATTTTTTTTGCAAATTATGGTGGAAAATAAGTATTTGGTCACCTACAAACAAGCAATATTTCTGGCTCTCGCAGACCTGTATCTTCTTCTTTAAGAGGCTCATCCGTCCTCCACTCATTACCTGTATTAATGGCACCTGTTTGAACTTGTTATCAGTATAAAAGACACCTGTCCACAACCTCAAACAGTCACACTCCAAACTCCACTATGGTGAAGACCAAAGAGCTGTCGAAGGACACCAGAAACAAAATTGTAGACCTGCACCAGGCTGGGAAGACTGAATCTGCAATAGGCAAGCAGCTTGGTGTGAAGAAATCAACTGTGGGAGCAATAATAAGAAAAAAATAAGAAAATAGAAGACATACAAGACGACTGATAATCTCCCTCGATCTGGGGCTTCACGCAAGATCTCACCCCGTGGGGTCAAAATTATCACAAGAACGGTGAGCAAAAACCCCAGAACCACACGGAGGACCTAGTGAATGACCTGCAGAGAGCTGGGACCAACGTAACAAAGTAACACACTACGCCGCCAGGGACTCAGATCCTGCAGTGCCAGACGTGTTCCCCTGCTTAAGCCAGTACATTTCCGGGCCCGTCTGAGGTTTGCTAAACAGCATTTAGATGATCCAGAAGAGGATTGGGAGAATGTCATATGGTCAGATGAAAAAAGTAGAACTGTTTGGTAGAAACACAACTCGTCGTGTTTGGAGGAGAGAGAATGCTGAGTTGCAACCATAGAACACCATACCTACTGTGAAGCATGGTGGTGGCAACATCATTCTTTGGGGCTGTTTCTCTGCAAAGGGAACAGGACGACAGATCTGTGTACATGAAAGAATGAATGGGGCCATGTATCGTGAGATTTTGAGTGCAAACCTCCTCCCATCAGCAAGGGCATTAAAGATGAAACGTGGTTGGGTCTTTCAGCATGACAATGATCCCAAACACACCGCCCGGGCAATGAAGGAATGGCTTCGTAAGAAGCATTTCAAGGTCCTGGAGTGGCCTAGCAAGTCTCCAGATCTCAACCCCATAGAAAACCTTTGGAGGGAGTTGAAAGTCTGTGTTGCCCAGTGACAGTCCGAAAACATCACTGCTCTAGAGGAGATCTGCATGGAGGAATGGGCCAACATACCAGCAACAGTGTGTGACAACCTTGTGAAGACTTACAGAAAATGTTTGACCTCTGCCATTGCCAACAAAGGATATATAACAAAGTATTGAGATGAACTTTTGATATTGACCAAATACTTATTTTCCACCATATTTTGCAAAAAAAATTCATTCCAAATCAGACAATGTGATTGTCTGGATTTGTTTCCACATTTTGTCTGTCATAGTTGAAGTATACCTATGATGACAATTACAGGCCTCTCTCATCTTTTTAAGTGGGAGAACTTGCACAATTTGTGGCTGACTAAATACTTTTTTGCCCCACTGTACATATATGATTCAGCTTGATTAAAACAGTAATTTTTCAACAGCAGCAGAGTCTCATTCTCCCTCTTAACTGTGTGAGAATAACATGGAATTGTGGGTAAATCTTATACCCATAAAACCATATTTTTTCCTTGTAGTTAAGAGGGCTGGACTGGAAGGGAGCATGTGTCTTTTAGACACATGCCCCCTTTTATGACACTGCAATGAAACGCATGCCTCAAATACAGCTTTTTACAAAGGTGCTTTACCATTGGTCCAAGACTCCAAGCTGTCCATTGAGCTCAGTGCCTCTGACAAGAAGTGAGGAGAGGCACTGTGAGCTCATCCAGTCGAAACTTGATCTTTTTTTTATCTTTTTTTTTTTTATGTTCATGGCAGGTAAGGCTCTGCCTCATCTGCCTCCCCTTACTGCATGTCCCTGGTGTACACCTCCTCTCCTCTGCTTTTTGCAAATAAAGGAGCAAATAAAAATTAGTCCCTACCTATAAAAACTGTGGTGAGTCACAGACTTACCTAAGTCGGGTATTGCACTTCACTCTCGGTGGCTGAACAGAGCAGAGCAGAAGCAATGATAAAAGGTGAGTAGGGATGAGCTTCGTGTTAGAGTCGAACATACGTTCGACTCGAACATCGGCTGTTCGATCATTCGACGAAGATCGAACGATTTGGGCCGTTCGCGCCAAATTCGAGTGACGCGAACGGCCCACAATGCACTACGCCATCGCAGTGTCATCCAGGCGCTGTGATTGGCCAAGCATGCACTGTGACCCCGCATGCTTGGCCAATCACAGCGCCGGCAGCGAGGAGAGCAATGATTGGCCACAGGCAGGATGCCTGTGGCCAATTATTGCTGAGGGTGTTTAGTACACGCCCCACACTATAAAAGGCCGCCAGCGCGGCGGCCTTGTGTAGTGTGTTCCGGAGCAGGGAAAGAGAAGCATAGGCAGGGACAGTGTCATTTTTTTTCCTTTACTAATCCTGGATTCCTTGTGTTTAGGGACAAATAAGGATAGGTAGGGAGAGTGTCAGTGTGTTATTCTGTGCTAAACCTTGTTTGTAGGGACAGAGAAGGACAGTGAGGGAAAGTGTCAGTGTGCTATTCTGTTCTAAACCAATCTTGCTGAACCATATTTGAAATCCTTGAGTTTAGGGACAGAGAGGTACAGTGAGGGAAAGTGTCAGTGAGCTATTCTGTTCTAAACCAATCTTGCTGAACCATATTTGAAATCCTTGAGTTTAGGGACAGAGAAGGACACTCGTGGAAACTATCAGTGTGCTATTCTGTGCTAAATCTTGTTTGTAGGGACAGAGAAGGACAGTGAGTGAAACTGACAGTGTGCTATTCTGTTCTAAACCAATCTTGCTGAACCATATTTGAAATCCTTGAGTTTAGGGACAGAGAGGTACAGTGAGGGAAAGTGTCAGTGTGCTATTCTGTTCTAAACCAATCTTGCTGAACCATATTTGAAATCCTTGAGTTTAGGGACAGAGAAGGACACTCGTGGAAACTATCAGTGTGCTATTCTGTGCTAAATCTTGTTTGTAGGGACAGAGAAGGACAGTGAGTGAAACTGACAGTGTGCTATTCTGTTCTAAACCAATCTTGCTGAACCATATTTGAAATCCTTGAGTTTAGGGACAGAGAGGTACAGTGAGGGAAAGTGTCAGTGTGCTATTCTGTTCTAAACCAATCTTGCTGAACCATATTTGAAATCCTTGAGTTTAGGGACAGAGAAGGACACTCGTGGAAACTATCAGTGTGCTATTCTGTGCTAAATCTTGTTTGTAGGGACAGAGAAGGACAGTGAGTGAAACTGACAGTGTGCTATTCTGTTCTAAACCAATCTTGCTGAACCATATTTGAAATCCTTGAGTTTAGGGACAGAGAGGTACAGTGAGGGAAAGTGTCAGTGAGCTATTCTGTTCTAAACCAATCTTGCTGAACCATATTTGAAATCCTTGAGTTTAGGGACAGAGAAGGACACTCGTGGAAACTATCAGTGTGCTATTCTGTGCTAAATCTTGTTTGTAGGGACAGAGAAGGACAGTGAGTGAAACTGACAGTGTGCTATTCTGTTCTAAACCAATCTTGCTGAACCATATTTGAAATCCTTGAGTTTAGGGACAGAGAGGTACAGTGAGGGAAAGTGTCAGTGAGCTATTCTGTTCTAAACCAATCTTGCTGAACCATATTTGAAATCCTTGAGTTTAGGGACAGAGAAGGACACTCGTGGAAACTATCAGTGTGCTATTCTGTGCTAAATCTTGTTTGTAGGGACAGAGAAGGACAGTGAGTGAAACTGACAGTGTGCTATTCTGTTCTAAACCAATCTTGCTGAACCATATTTGAAATCCTTGAGTTTAGGGACAGAGAGGTACAGTGAGGGAAAGTGTCAGTGTGCTATTCTGTTCTAAACCAATCTTGCTGAACCATATTTGAAATCCTTGAGTTTAGGGACAGAGAAGGACACTCGTGGAAACTATCGGTGTGCTATTCTGTGCTAAATCTTGTTTGTAGGGACAGAGAAGGACAGTGAGTGAAACTGACAGTGTGCTATTCTGTTCTAAACCAATCTTGCTGAACCATATTTGAAATCCTTGAGTTTAGGGACAGAGAGGTACATTGAGGGAAAGTGTCAGTGAGCTATTCTGTTCTAAACCAATCTTGCTGAACCATATTTGAAATCCTTGAGTTTAGGGACAGAGAAGGACACTCGTGGAAACTATCAGTGTGCTATTCTGTGCTAAATCTTGTTTGTAGGGACAGAGAAGGACAGTGAGTGAAACTGACAGTGTGCTATTCTGTTCTAAACCAATCTTGCTGAACCATATTTGAAATCCTTGAGTTTAGGGACAGAGAGGTACAGTGAGGGAAAGTGTCAGTGAGCTATTCTGTTCTAAACCAATCTTGCTGAACCATATTTGAAATCCTTGAGTTTAGGGAC
Organism: Rana muscosa; assembly: GCA_029206835.1. Taxonomy (NCBI): domain Eukaryota; kingdom Metazoa; phylum Chordata; class Amphibia; order Anura; family Ranidae; genus Rana; species Rana muscosa. Next base: position 103,105,133 of record CM055122.1, on the reverse strand, counting down.
AGAGAAGGACACTCGTGGAAACTATCAGTGTGCTATTTTGTGCTAAATCTTGTTTGTAGGGACAGAGAAGGACAGTGAGTGAAACTGACAGTGTGCTATTCTGTTCTAAACCAATCTTGCTGAACCATATTTGAAATCCTTGAGTTTAGGGACAGAGAGGTACAGTGAGGGAAAGTGTCAGTGTGCTATTCTGTTCTAAACCAATCTTGCTGAACCATATTTGAAATCCTTGAGTTTAGGGACAGAGAAGGACACTCGTGGAAACTATCAGTGTGCTATTCTGTGCTAAATCTTGTTTGTAGGGACAGAGAAGGACAGTGAGTGAAACTGACAGTGTGCTATTCTGTTCTAAACCAATCTTGCTGAACCATATTTGAAATCCTTGAGTTTAGGGACAGAGAGGTACAGTGAGAGAAAGTGTCAGTGAGCTATTCTGTTCTAAACCAATCTTGCTGAACCATATTTGAAATCCTTGAGTTTAGGGACAGAGAAGGACACTCGTGGAAACTATCAGTGTGCTATTCTGTGCTAAATCTTGTTTGTAGGGACAGAGAAGGACAGTGAGTGAAACTGACAGTGTGCTATTCTGTTCTAAACCAATCTTGCTGAACCATATTTGAAATCCTTGAGTTTAGGGACAGAGAGGTACAGTGAGGGAAAGTGTCAGTGAGCTATTCTGTTCTAAACCAATCTTGCTGAACCATATTTGAAATCCTTGAGTTTAGGGACAGAGAAGGACACTCGTGGAAACTATCAGTGTGCTATTCTGTGCTAAATCTTGTTTGTAGGGACAGAGAAGGACAGTGAGTGAAACTGTCAGTGTGCTATTCTGTTCTAAACCAATCTTGCTGAACCATATTTGAAATCCTTGAGTTTAGGGACAGAGAGGTACAGTGAGGGAAAGTGTCAGTGTGCTATTCTGTTCTAAACCAATCTTGCTGAACCATATTTGAAATCCTTGAGTTTAGGGACAGAGAAGGACACTCGTGGAAACTATCAGTGTGCTATTCTGTGCTAAATCTTGTTTGTAGGGACAGAGAAGGACAGTGAGTGAAACTGACAGTGTGCTATTCTGTTTTAAACCAATCTTGCTGAACCATATTTGAAATCCTTGAGTTTAGGGACAGAGAGGTACAGTGAGGGAAAGTGTCAGTGTGCTATTCTGTTCTAAACCAATCTTGCTGAACCATATTTGAAATCCTTGAGTTTAGGGACAGAGAAGGACACTCGTGGAAACTATCAGTGTGCTATTCTGTGCTAAATCTTGTTTGTAGGGACAGAGAAGGACAGTGAGTGAAACTGACAGTGTGCTATTCTGTTCTAAACCAATCTTGCTGAACCATATTTGAAATCCTTGAGTTTAGGGACAGAGAGGTACAGTGAGGGAAAGTGTCAGTGAGCTATTCTGTTCTAAACCAATCTTGCTGAACCATATTTGAAATCCTTGAGTTTAGGGACAGAGAAGGACACTCGTGGAAACTATCAGTGTGCTATTCTGTGCTAAATCTTGTTTGTAGGGACAGAGAAGGACAGTGAGTGAAACTGACAGTGTGCTATTCTGTTCTAAACCAATCTTGCTGAACCATATTTAAAATCCTTGAGTTTAGGGACAGAGAGGTACAGTGAGGGAAAGTGTCAGTGTGCTATTCTGTTCTAAACCAATCTTGCTGAACCATATTTGAAATCCTTGAGTTTAGGGACAGAGAAGGACACTCGTGGAAACTATCAGTGTGCTATTCTGTGCTAAATCTTGTTTGTAGGGACAGAGAATGACAGTGAGTGAATCTGACAGTGTGCTATTCTGTTCTAAACCAATCTTGCTGAACCATATTTGAAATCCTTGAGTTTAGGGACAGAGAGGTACAGTGAGGGAAAGTGTCAGTGAGCTATTCTGTTCTAAACCAATCTTGCTGAACCATATTTGAAATCCTTGAGTTTAGGGACAGAGAAGGACACTCGTGGAAACTATCAGTGTGCTATTCTGTGCTAAATCTTGTTTGTAGGGACAGAGAAGGACAGTGAGTGAAACTGACAGTGTGCTATTCTGTTCTAAACCAATCTTGCTGAACCATATTTGAAATCCTTGAGTTTAGGTACAGAGAGGTACAGTGAGGGAAAGTGTCAGTGAGCTATTCTGTTCTAAACCAATCTTGCTGAACCATATTTGAAATCCTTGAGTTTAGGGACAGAGAAGGACACTCGTGGAAACTATCAGTGTGCTATTCTGTGCTAAATCTTGTTTGTAGGGACAGAGAAGGACAGTGAGTGAAACTGACAGTGTGCTATTCTGTTCTAAACCAATCTTGCTGAACCATATTTGAAATCCTTGAGTTTAGGGACAGAGAGGTACAGTGAGGGAAAGTGTCAGTGAGCTATTCTGTTCTAAACCAATCTTGCTGAACCATATTTGAAATCCTTGAGTTTAGGGACAGAGAAGGACACTCGTGGAAACTATCAGTGTGCTATTCTGTGGTAAATCTTGTTTGTAGGGACAGATAAGGACAGTGAGTGAAACTGACAGTGTGCTATTCTGTTCTAAACCAATCTTGCTGAACCATATTTGAAATCCTTGAGTTTAGAGACAGAGAGGTACAGTGAGGGAAAGTGTCAGTGTGCTATTCTGTTCTAAACCAATCTTGCTGAACCATATTTGAAATCCTTGAGTTTAGGGACAGAGAAGGACACTCGTGGAAACTATCAGTGTGCTATTCTGTGCTAAATCTTGTTTGTAGAGACAGAGAAGGACAGTGAGTGAAACTGACAGTGTGCTATTCTGTTTTAAACCAATCTTGCTGAACCATATTTGAAATCCTTGAGTTTAGGGACAGAGAGGTACAGTGAGGGAAAGTGTCAGTGTGCTATTCTGTTCTAAACCAATATTGCTGAACCATATTTGAAATCCTTGAGTTTAGGGACAGAGAAGGACACTCGTGGAAACTATCAGTGTGCTATTCTGTGCTAAATCTTGTTTGTAGGGACAGAGAAGGACAGTGAGTGAAACTGACAGTGTGCTATTCTGTTCTAAACCAATCTTGCTGAACCATATTTGAAACCCTTGAGTTTAGGGACAGAGAGGTACAGTGAGGGAAAGTGTCAGTGAGCTATTCTGTTCTAAACCAATCTTGCTGAACCATATTTGAAATCCTTGAGTTTAGGGACATAGAAGGACACTCGTGGAAGCTATCAGTGTGCTATTCTGTGATAAATCTTGTTTGTAGGGACAGAGAAGGACAGTGAGTGAAACTGACAGTGTGCTATTCTGTTCTAAACCAATCTTGCTGAACCATATTTGAAATCCTTGAGTTTAGGGACAGAGAGGTACAGTGAGGGAAAGTGTCAGTGAGCTATTCTGTTCTAAACCAATCTTGCTGAACCATATTTGAAATCCTTGAGTTTAGGGACAGAGAAGGACACTCGTGGAAACTATCAGTGTGCTATTCTGTGCTAAATCTTGTTTGTAGGGACAGAGAAGGACAGTGAGTGAAACTGACAGTGTGCTATTCTGTTCTAAACCAATCTTGCTGAACCATATTTGAAATCCTTGAGTTTAGGGACAGAGAGGTACAGTGAGGGAAAGTGTCAGTGTGCTATTCTGTTCTAAACCAATCTTGCTGAACCATATTTGAAATCCTTGAGTTTAGGGACAGAGAAGGACACTCGTGGAAACTATCAGTGTGCTATTCTGTGCTAAATCTTGTTTGTAGGGACAGAGAAGGACAGTGAGTGAAACTGACAGTGTGCTATTCTGTTCTAAACCAATCTTGCTGAACCATATTTGAAATCCTTGAGTTTAGGGACAGAGAGGTACAGTGAGGGAAAGTGTCAGTGTGCTATTCTGTTCTAAACCAATCTTGCTGAACCATATTTGAAATCCTTGAGTTTAGGGACAGAGAAGGACACTCGTGGAAACTATCAGTGTGCTATTCTGTGCTAAATCTTGTTTGTAGGGACAGAGAAGGACAGTGAGGGAAACTGTCAGTGTGCTATTCTGTGCTAAACTAATCTTGCTGAAGCATATTGCAAATCCTTGTGTTTAGGGACAGAGAAGGATAGGCAGGGGACAGTGTCAGTGTCATTGTTGCTAAGCCTCCTGCACAGTATACACCTGAAGGTAGCCCTTATTGCTGTTTTTCCCATCTCCCTGCAGGCCGTCCATTAAAATGTCTGGAAGGTAAACAAGGAGAGGCAGACAGTCAGGAGGCAAAAAAAAAGGGCAAGCAGGCTCTGTGTCTGGGGGCAACAGTGCTGGTCGTGGACGCTGTGCATTGTCATCAGCACATGGCCATGGGACACGCTTGTCCTTCTTTTCGGCAGCTGGACATGTTGAGCCACATCATGCCGAAGACTTGGTAGAGTGGATGACCAAGCCCACCTCATCCTCCTCATCCTCTCTCACCCAGGCTCAGGGTACTGGCAAAGCAGCTGCCAAAGCGTCCTCTTCTCTGGTATCATTATCTTCATTAGTCAATCCTTCCCTAGACCCACCATGTCCTCCTCCTGAGGAGTCCCCCGAACTGTTTGAGCACAGTGTTGGGTACATGCTCCAGGAGGATGCCCAGCGTTTTGAAGGATCTGATGATGATACCCAGATAGAGGAAGGCAGTAGCGTGAGAGCAGAGAGAGGGGATGCTCAAGAAGGACACCAATCTGGCAGTCATGCTCCAGCAGCTGCAGCATACTGCCAGATTGGCTCCAGTGATGAGGAGGGAGGGGATGATGAGGTCACTGACTCCACGTGGGTGCCTAATAGGAGAGAGGAGGAGGAGGAGGAGGATGAGGAGGAGGCACATCTCCAACGAGGCAGGATGCCCTTGGGTGGCCAGCGTATGGGCAGCACACCGACGGAATCACACCGCAGAGCTCCGCCTGTGCAGGGCGCTGCCTCTGCCCGTCATTCAAAAAGTTCTTTGGTGTGGGCCTTTTTTGAGGCGAGTGCATCAGATCGCACAGCTGCTGTTTGCAACATATGTCTCAAGCGTATATCGCGTGGCCAAAACATCAGCCGCTTGGGCACCACATGCTTGATCAGACATATGTTGACCTGCCATGCAGCTCGTTGGCAAGCCTACCTTAAAGACCCACACCAAAGAACAAAGCTGACCTCTTCTTGCACCGCATCAGCTGGGATCTCCAACCCCACTATACCTTCAGTCCTCTCTGAAACCTGCTTTGAGAGGAATGAAGGTGTAGAATTAGGTGTGTCACAGCCAAGTACTTGCGGGCACTCTGCTAGCAGTACACCGACGTCCGATTCTAGCAGGCAAATTTCCCTGCCCCAGCTGCTGGACCGTCAAAAGAAGTTCACTCCCAGCCATCCACATGCCCAGCGGTTGAATGCTAGCTTGGCTAAATTGCTAGCGCTTCAACTGCTGCCTTTTCAGTTGGTAGACTCGGCCCCCTTCCGTGAGTTTGTGCAATGTGCGGTTCCTCAGTGGCAGGTTCCCAAACGCCATTTTTTCTCACGGAAGGCGATTCCGGCTCTCTACAGGCATGTGGAAGGCAATGTCTTGGCCTCGCTGGACAGGGCGGTCAGCGGTAAGGTGCATATTACCGCTGACTCATGGTCCAGCAGGCATGGACAGGGACGTTACCTTTCTTTCACGGCCCATTGGGTCACTCTTTTGGCAGCTGGGAAGGATGCAGGACAAGGTGCAGTAGTGTTGGAGGTTGTTCCACCACCACGCCTCCAAAATGCTACTACTGGTTGTGACACACCTCTCTCCTCCACCCCCTCCTCTTCTTCTTCCTCCATGGCCTCTTCCTGTGGTTTGTCCTCAGAACCAGCGGTGCTCCGTAGGCGTTCAAGGGGCTATGCAAGTACACAGGCAAAAAGATGCCATGCTGTGCTTGCGCTGGTGTGTTTGGGGGACAGGAGCCACACTGGGGCAGAGGTCCTGTCTGCTCTGCAGGGGCAGGCCGAGAGGTGGTTGACGCCACGCCAGCTTAAGCCAGGAATGGTGGTTTGCGACAATGGCACCAACCTCCTCTCCGCCCTCCGACAGGGACAACTGACCCATGTGCCCTGTATGGCTCACGTCCTTAACCTGGTGGTGCAGCGGTTCTTGGGCAGGTACCCGGGCTTACAGGATGTCCTGAGGCAGGCCAGGAAAGTCTGTGTGCATTTCCGCAGATCTTATAATGCCAGTGCTCGCCTGGCTGAGCTGCAAAAGGAGTTGAACCTGCCCAAGAACCGCCTTATATGTGACATGCCCACCAGGTGGAACTCAACATTGGCCATGCTGCAGCGGCTGCACATGCAGCAGAGGGCCATCAATGAGTACCTGTGCGACTACGGCACCAGGACAGGGTCAGGGGAGCTCGGGTTTTTTTCACCACGCCAGTGGGGCATGATCAGGGATGCATGCACTGTCCTGGCACCTTTTGAGGAGGCCACGAGGATGGTGAGCAGTGACAGTGCATGCATCAGTGACACTGTACCTCTTGTCCACCTGTTGGAGCACACGCTGCATGGAATAATGGACAGGGCACTTGAGGCAGAACAGAGGCAGGAAGAGGAGGACTTCCTTGCCTCTCAAGGCCCCCTTTACCCAGACAGTGTTCCTTCTGTCCCACCCATCGCACAGGAAGAGGAGGAGGAGGAGGAGGAGGAGGAGGATTGTGTCAGCATGGAGGTGGAGGCTGGCACTCAGCATCATCAGCAGCAGTCTTTTAGGGATAATTTACAGTCCCAAGAAACCAGTGGACTTGTACGTGGCTGGGAGGAGGTGGCTGCGGATCATGTCATCCTTAGTGACCCAGAGTACTCCGGACTGAATGCCTCAGCTAACCTACGCTGCATGGCCTCCCTTATCCTGCAAAGTCTGCGGAAGGATCCTCGTATTCTTCTGATCAAGGAGAGGGACCATTACTGGCTGGCCACTCTCCTTGATCCACGGTACAAGGGTAAGGTTGCGGACCTTATGTTACCGTCGCAGAGGGAGCAGACGATGAGACAACTCCAGGAGGCCTTGCAGAAAGGTCTGTGCAACGCGTTCCCAGAGACTGGGAGGTTACAAACTCCTGGTCCTGGACAACGAGTTGCTGAGGCTTCGGGCAGTCAAAGAAGGAGCGGTGAGGAAGGTGGCCGTCTGACCGATGCGTTCAGACAATTCTTTAGTCCGCAGCCCCAAAGTATGATCGGTTCCAGCAACCATCGCCAGCGTCTGATATACATGGTGCAGGAATACCTAGGGGCAAGGTCAGACTTGGACACCTTCCCCACCGAAAATCCTCTGGCTTACTGGGTCTTGAGGATGGATCACTGGCCAGAGCTTGCACACTATGCAATTGAGCTACTGGCCTGTCCTGCATCCAGCGTTCTTTCAGAACGCACATTCAGTGCTGCTGGAGGATTTGTCATGGATCACAGGGTGCGCCTGTCCACCGACTCGGTTGATTGACTGACTTTCATCAAGATGAACCAGTCTTGGATCACCACCAGCTACCACACACCTGATGCTGATATAACAGACTAATTGATTTTAAAATGTCACATCCCTTCAAGACTGATGCTGATGCTGAGTGCCTGTGCTGTTATGTTGACTGGCTATCCTCCTCCTCAATGATACGATTAATGATGATAGCTTGGAAGATCATTTTGGTTTATGGGTGACGCCACCAGTGGCTAAGGCCCAATTTTTCAGCCCCTGTTTAACAGGGGCGTGTAATTACAATTTTTGATGCAATACTTTGCAACAGGCCTCATTGCTGTGCTCCAAGTACAGTATCTGTGAGGGGTTGCAGTGTTGTGCCACCAGTGCCTAAGGCCCAATTTTTCAGCCCCTGTTCAACAGGGGCATGCAATTATAATTATTGATCTAATAATTCACAGCAGGGCCCATTGCTGCACCGACCAAGAGTAACTGTCAGGCCTTACAGTGTTGTGGCACCAGCACCACCATCACCACCACCACCACCACCAAAGGCCCAATTTTTCAGCCCCTGTTCAACAGGGGCATGCAATTATAATTATTGATCTAATAATTCACAGCAGGGCCCATTGCTGCGCCCACCAAGAGTAACTGTCAGGCCTTACAGTGTTGTGGCACCAGCACCACCATCAAAGGCCCAATTTTTACTACCACTGATCAACAATTATATGTTATTACAATTCCTGATATAATAGTTGACAGCAGGGCGTTCCAGCACCCACCAAGAGTAACTGTGAGTGCTTACAGTGTTGTGCCAACACCAACACCTAAGGGGCCAATTTCTGCAGAGTATATACGGCAGGTCCCTACTTTCAAACATCCAACTTACAAACGACTACTACTTGCAAACGGAAGAAGACAACAGGAAGTGAGAGGAAATCTCTCCCTTGGAAGGAAAATTCTCTCCTGTAAGATTTAATATGGGAGAAAGGTGTCTCCTCTCTACTGATGCTTTATCACCAATCCTTGTTTCAATAAAAACACCACATTTCAAAAACAGTTGTCATTGGGACGCAAAGTGAGGTGAAATGTTCTGAACAGGGGCACAGACAGCAAAAAAAATGTTACAGGGGTGATAACCCTTCCCTATGTTTTCCAAAAAGCTTAAAAAAAGGAATTTGGCATGGAGCTAGACTTAAACAATGTAGCTGTTCAAAATTACAAACAGATTCTACATAACAACAAACCTACAGTCCCTGTCTTGTATGCACCGCCTGTATACGGCTGTTCAGAGTATATAGGGCCTTTTTTATTTTGTGTGCGGGGTTCCCCATAATATCCATACAAGACCCAAAGGGGCTGGTAATGGGCTGGGGTAGGGGGGGGGGGTTGATGGGGTAGCTATGCCATTTTTCTTAAAGATTTTCATCCATATTACCGGGACCAGACATTACATTAAAGCCGCAAGCAGTTTTAAATGGCTTTTTTTCCTTTAGAAATGTTATTTTGTGCAGGGACAGTTATAAACACGGGAAACACGTGCCACTTCACAGGCATACTTTAGACACCCCCCAGGTACAATATTTAAAGGAATATTTTACTTTTTTTTTTCACTTTATGCATCATTAAAATGACTGCTCCCGGAAAACGTCCGTTTTTAAAACTTCTTTTTGCATTGATACATGTCCCCTGGTGCAGAACCCGGGTTCCCAAACTCTGTTTAGGACAATAACATGGATAATAGTCGTTATAATTAGCACTTTAGAATCCGAACGTTCGCATCCATTGTATTTAATAGGGTTCTAATGTTCGTGCGAACTTTCGGTCCGTTCGCGGGTTCTGGTGCGAACCAAACCCGGGGGTGTTCGGCTCATCACTAAAGGTGAGTATATGATTAATGGGAAATTAAACAGCACTTGCTTTACACTACATCAACTCAATTTTTTCTTAAATATTCTTAGGTTATTACTGTTGGGCAGGTATCTATCCTGCAGACAGATACCTAAATAAAAAAAATAAAAAATGTAAATCAGACTGTGATTGCACCTTTGATCCAGAGTCTTTTCTCGGGAGGGGCACTGCCAGAAAATATGTTTTTTTGTGGGAAATTTATCGGGGAAATGGCTGGTGTCGGTGCTTCAATCAGCCCAGCACCATGGTTGTTATGGTGTCAGGATGATTGAAGCGCATTATTTCTATTATTACATTGTAATTAGTGTTGAGCGGACCCGAACTGTAAAGTTTGGGTCCGTACCGAATTTTGGCGTTTTCCCGACCCCGGACCCGGATTTTGCGCTAAAGTCCGGGTTCGGGTTCGGATTCGGGAATTTAATGGCGCAGTTAGAAATGCTTCAGGGGCCAGCCAATCACCATTTGATTAGCTGGTGTGCCCTTAGAAGCCATCATAGCCATGCCTACTAATGGCATGGCTGTGATTGGTCAGTGCAACATGTGACCCAGCATGTGACCAGCTTCTATATAAGAAAGAGGCACACAGCACAGATCGTCACTCTGCTTGTAGACAGTGTAGGGAAAGGATCCTGGCTGCTGTTGCTGTGAGGGAGAGAATTATATGATAGGAGTTAGTCCTGATTCTGCAATCTACTGATAGAAAAGATAGGGAGACAGTGTAGTGTAGTGTAGTGTAGGGGCAGGATCCTGTTTGTGCTTTCAGGGAGAGAGATTTAGATAGGAGTCCAGATTGAGAGATATAATAGCTCAGCGATCTGCATAGGTTTATCTGTTTGTGTTGCAAGCTCAGTGCACCAGCACTGCATTACGTTGAGTGATACACCTATTCCATACTGTGGCTGTATTGTGCTCTTGCTAAAAGACCTATTTTGGTCAGAAAAAAAAAAAAAAAAGGCACTTTATTGTGCTTTTGCTAAAAAGACCCATTTTTGGGCCCCAAAAAAAAAAAAGGCACTTTATTGTGCTGTTGCAAAAAAAAAAAAGGCACTTTGTTGTGCGCAAAAAAGACCTATTTTTGGGCAAAAAAAATATTTTGCAGTGTATATCTCTAGTTGTGTGAAATAACCAATTTCTATATATTTTTCTTGTACTATGCTATACTAAAAAAAAAAACTTTTTTTTGAATAGCATTCTCTGCAGCTGTGCGATTCAGCGGTTATATACTGTGGTTGTGTTGTGCTCTTGCAAAAAACGCCATTTAGGGCCACAGAAAATATTTTGCAGTGTGAAATACACATGTGGAGGTGTGTAAAATAAACAATTTCTATATATTGTACAGTGCTATACTAAAAAAAACAAAATTTTTTTTGAATAGCATTCTCTGCACTTCTATAGCTGTGCGATTCAGTGGTTAAATACTGTGGTTGTGTTGTGCTCTTGCAAAAAACGCCATTTAGGGCCACAGAAAATAAATTGCAGTGTGAAATACACATGTGGAGGTGTGTAAAATAAACAATTTCTATATATTGTACAGTGCTATACTATAAAAAACAACATTTTTTTTGAATAGCATTCTCTGCACTTCTATAGCTGTGCGATTCAGTGGTTAAATACTGTGGTTGTGTTGTGCTCTTGCAAAAAACGCCATTTAGGGCCACAGAAAATAAATTGCAGTGTGAAATACACATGTGGAGGTGTGTAAAATAAACAATTTCTATATATTGTACAGTGCTATACTAAAAAAAACAACATTTTTTTTGAATAGCATTCTCTGCACTTCTATAGCTGTGCGATTCAGTGGTTAAATACTGTGGTTGTGTTGTGCTCTTGCAAAAAACGCCATTTAGGGCCACAGAAAATAAATTGCAGTGTGAAATACACATGTGGAGGTGTGTAAAATAAACAATTTCTATATATTGTACAGTACTATACTAAAAAAAACAACATTTTTTTTGAATAGCATTCTCTGCACTTCTATAGCTGTGCGATTCAGTGGTTAAATACTGTGGTTGTGTTGTGCTCTTGCAAAAAACGCCATTTAGGGCCACAGAAAATAAATTGCAGTGTGAAATACACATGTGGAGGTGTGTAAAATAAACAATTTCTATATATTGTACAGTGCTATACTAAAAAAAAAAAACATTTTTTTTGAATAGCATTCTCTACACTTCTATATCTGTGCGATTCAGTGGTTAAATACTGTGGTTGTGTTGTGCTCTTGCAAAAAACGCCATTTAGGGCCACAGAAAATAAATTGCAGTGTGAAATACACATGTGGAGGTGTGTAAAATAAACAATTTCTATATATTGTACAGTACTATACTAAAAAAAAAAACATTTTTTTTGAATAGCATTCTCTGCACTTCTATAGCTGTGCGATTCAGTGGTTAAATACTGTGGTTGTGTTGTGCTCTTTCAAAAAACGCCATTTAGGGCCACAGAAAATATTTTGCAGTGTGAAATACACATGTGGAGGTGTGTAAAATAAACAATTTCTATATATTGTACAGTGCTATACTAAAAAAAACAACATTTTTTTTGAATAGCATTCTCTGCACTTCTATAGCTGTGCGATTCAGTGGTTAAATACTGTGGTTGTGTTGTGCTCTTTCAAAAAACGCCATTTAGGGCCACAGAAAATATTTTGCAGTGTGAAATACACATGTGGAGGTGTGTAAAATAAACAATTTCTATATATTGTACAGTGCTATACTAAAAAAAACAACATTTTTTTTGAATAGCATTCTCTGCACTTCTATAGCTGTGTGATTCAGTGGTTAAATACTGTGGTTGTGTTGTGCTCTTTCAAAAAACGCCATTTAGGGCCACAGAAAATATTTTGCAGTGTGAAATACACATGTGGAGGTGTGTAAAATAAACAATTTCTATATATTGTACAGTGCTATACTAAAAAAAACAAAATTTTTTTTGAATAGCATTCTCTGCACTTCTATAGCTGTGCGATTCAGTGGTTAAATACTGTGGTTGTGTTGTGCTCTTGCAAAAAACGCCATTTAGGGCCACAGAAAATATTTTGCAGTGTGAAATACACATGTGGAGGTGTGTAAAATAAACAATTTCTATATATTGTACAGTGCTATACTAAAAAAAAAACATTTTTTTTTAATAGCATTCTCTGCACTTCTATAGCTGTGCGATTCAGTGGTTAAATACTGTGGTTGTGTTGTGCTCTTTCAAAAAACGCCATTTAGGGCCACAGAAAATATTTTGCAGTGTGAAATACACATGTGGAGGTGTGTAAAATAAACAATTTCTATATATTGTACAGTGCTATACTAAAAAAAAAAACATTTTTTTTGAATAGCATTCTCTGCACTTCTATAGCTGTGCGATTCAGTGGTTAAATACTGTGGTTGTGTTGTGCTCTTTCAAAAAACGCCATTTAGGGCCACAGAAAATATTTTGCAGTGTGAAATACACATGTGGAGGTGTGTAAAATAAACAATTTCTATATATTGTACAGTGCTATACTAAAAAAAAACACATTTTTTTTGAATAGCATTCTCTGCACTTCTATAGCTGTGCGATTCAGTGGTTAAATACTGTGGTTGTGTTGTGCTCTTGCAAAAAAGCCATTTAGGGCCACAGAAAATAAATTGCAGTGTGAAATACACATGTGGAGGTGTGTAAAATAAACAATTTCTATATATTGTACAGTGCTATACTAAAAAAACCAACATTTTTTTTGAATAGCATTCTCTGCACTTCTATAGCTGTGCGATTCAGTGGTTAAATACTGTGGTTGTGTTGTGCTCTTTCAAAAAACGCCATTTAGGGCCACAGAAAATATTTTGCAGTGTGAAATACACATGTGGAGGTGTGTAAAATAAACAATTTCTATATATTGTACAGTGCTATACTAAAAAAAACAACATTTTTTTTGAATAGCATTCTCTGCACTTCTATAGCTGTGCGATTCAGTGGTTAAATACTGTGGTTGTGTTGTGCTCTTGCAAAAAAGCCATTTAGGGCCACAGAAAATAAATTGCAGTGTGAAATACACATGTGGAGGTGTGTAAAATAAACAATTTCTATATATTGTACAGTGCTATACTAAAAAAAACAACATTTTTTTTGAATAGCATTCTCTGCACTTCTATAGCTGTGCGATTCATTGGTTAAATACTGTGGTTGTGTTGTGCTCTTTCAAAAAACGCCATTTAGGGCCACAGAAAATATTTTGCAGTGTGAAATACACATGTGGAGGTGTGTAAAATAAACAATTTCTATATATTGTACAGTGCTATACTAAAAAAAAAAACATTTTTTTTGAATAGCATTCTCTGCACTTCTATAGCTGTGCGATTCAGTGGTTAAATACTGTGGTTGTGTTGTGCTCTTTCAAAAAACGCCATTTAGGGCCACAGAAAATATTTTGCAGTGTGAAATACACATGTGGAGGTGTGTAAAATAAACAATTTCTATATATTGTACAGTGCTATACTAAAAAAAACAACATTTTTTTTGAATAGCATTCTCTGCACTTCTATAGCTGTGCGATTCAGTGGTTAAATACTGTGGTTGTGTTGTGCTCTTGCAAAAAACGCCATTTAGGGCCACAGAAAATATTTTGCAGTGTGAAATACACATGTGGAGGTGTGTAAAATAAACAATTTCTATATATTGTACAGTGCTATACTAAAAAAAACAACATTTTTTTTGAATAGCATTCTCTGCACTTCTATAGCTGTGCGATTCAGTGGTTAAATACTGTGGTTGTGTTGTGCTCTTTCAAAAAACGCCATTTAGGGCCACAGAAAATATTTTGCAGTGTGAAATACACATGTGGAGGTGTGTAAAATAAACAATTTCTATATATTGTACAGTGCTATACTAAAAAAAACAACATTTTTTTTGAATAGCATTCTCTGCACTTCTATAGCTGTGCGATTCAGTGGTTAAATACTGTGGTTGTGTTGTGCTCTTGCAAAAAACGCCATTTAGGGCCACAGAAAATAAATTGCAGTGTGAAATACACATGTGGATGTGTGTAAAATAAACAATTTCTATATATTGTACAGTGCTATACTAAAAAAAAACAACATTTTTTTTGAATAGCATTCTCTACACTTCTATATCTGTGCGATTCAGTGGTTAAATACTGTGGTTGTGTTGTGCTCTTGCAAAAAACGCCATTTAGGGCCACAGAAAATAAATTGCAGTGTGAAATACACATGTGGAGGTGTGTAAAATAAACAATTTCTATATATTGTACAGTACTATACTAAAAAAAACAACATTTTTTTTGAATAGCATTCTCTGCACTTCTATAGCTGTGCGATTCAGTGGTTAAATACTGTGGTTGTGTTGTGCTCTTTCAAAAAACGCCATTTAGGGCCACAGAAAATATTTTGCAGTGTGAAATACACATGTGGAGGTGTGTAAAATAAACAATTTCTATATATTGTACAGTGCTATACTAAAAAAAACAACATTTTTTTTGAATAGCATTCTCTGCACTTCTATAGCTGTGCGATTCAGTGGTTAAATACTGTGGTTGTGTTGTGCTCTTTCAAAAAACGCCATTTAGGGCCACAGAAAATATTTTGCAGTGTGAAATACACATGTGGAGGTGTGTAAAATAAACAATTTCTATATATTGTACAGTGCTATACTAAAAAAAACAACATTTTTTTTGAATAGCATTCTCTGCACTTCTATAGCTGTGCGATTCAGTGGTTAAATACTGTGGTTGTGTTGTGCTCTTTCAAAAAACGCCATTTAGGGCCACAGAAAATATTTTGCAGTGTGAAATACACATGTGGAGGTGTGTAAAATAAACAATTTCTATATATTGTACAGTGCTATACTAAAAAAAACAACATTTTTTTTGAATAGCATTCTCTGCACTTCTATAGCTGTGCGATTCAGTGGTTAAATACTGTGGTTGTGTTGTGCTCTTTCAAAAAACGCCATTTAGGGCCACAGAAAATATTTTGCAGTGTGAAATACACATGTGGAGGTGTGTAAAATAAACAATTTCTATATATTGTACAGTGCTATACTAAAAAAAACAAAATTTTTTTTGAATAGCATTCTCTGCACTTCTATAGCTGTGCGATTCAGTGGTTAAATACTGTGGTTGTGTTGTGCTCTTTCAAAAAACCCCATTTAGGGCCACAGAAAATATTTTGCAGTGTGAAATACACATGTGGAGGTGTGTAAAATAAACAATTTCTATATATTGTACAGTGCTATACTAAAAAAAACAACATTTTTTTTGAATAGCATTCTCTGCACTTCTATAGCTGTGCGATTCAGTGGTTAAATACTGTGGTTGTGTTGTGCTCTTGCAAAAAACGCCATTTAGGGCCACAGAAAATAAATTGCAGTGTGAAATACACATGTGGATGTGTGTAAAATAAACAATTTCTATATATTGTACAGTGCTATACTAAAAAAAAACAACATTTTTTTTGAATAGCATTCTCTACACTTCTATATCTGTGCGATTCAGTGGTTAAATACTGTGGTTGTGTTGTGCTCTTGCAAAAAACGCCATTTAGGGCCACAGAAAATAAATTGCAGTGTGAAATACACATGTGGAGGTGTGTAAAATAAACAATTTCTATATATTGTACAGTACTATACTAAAAAAAACAACATTTTTTTTGAATAGCATTCTCTGCACTTCTATAGCTGTGCGATTCAGTGGTTAAATACTGTGGTTGTGTTGTGCTCTTTCAAAAAACGCCATTTAGGGCCACAGAAAATATTTTGCAGTGTGAAATACACATGTGGAGGTGTGTAAAATAAACAATTTCTATATATTGTACAGTGCTATACTAAAAAAAACAACATTTTTTTTGAATAGCATTCTCTGCACTTCTATAGCTGTGCGATTCAGTGGTTAAATACTGTGGTTGTGTTGTGCTCTTTCAAAAAACGCCATTTAGGGCCACAGAAAATATTTTGCAGTGTGAAATACACATGTGGAGGTGTGTAAAATAAACAATTTCTATATATTGTACAGTGCTATACTAAAAAAAACAACATTTTTTTTGAATAGCATTCTCTGCACTTCTATAGCTGTGCGATTCAGTGGTTAAATACTGTGGTTGTGTTGTGCTCTTTCAAAAAACGCCATTTAGGGCCACAGAAAATATTTTGCAGTGTGAAATACACATGTGGAGGTGTGTAAAATAAACAATTTCTATATATTGTACAGTGCTATACTAAAAAAAACAACATTTTTTTTGAATAGCATTCTCTGCACTTCTATAGCTGTGCGATTCAGTGGTTAAATACTGTGGTTGTGTTGTGCTCTTGCAAAAAACGCCATTTAGGGCCACAGAAAATATTTTGCAGTGTGAAATACACATGTGGAGGTGTGTAAAATAAACAATTTCTATATATTGTACAGTGCTATACTAAAAAAAACAAAATTTTTTTTGAATAGCATTCTCTGCACTTCTATAGCTGTGCGATTCAGTGGTTAAATACTGTGGTTGTGTTGTGCTCTTTCAAAAAACGCCATTTAGGGCCACAGAAAATATTTTGCAGTGTGAAATACACATGTGGAGGTGTGTAAAATAAACAATTTCTATATATTGTACAGTGCTATACTAAAAAAAAAAACATTTTTTTTGAATAGCATTCTCTGCACTTCTATAGCTGTGCGATTCAGTGGTTAAATACTGTGGTTGTGTTGTGCTCTTTCAAAAAACGCCATTTAGGGCCACAGAAAATATTTTGCAGTGTGAAATACACATGTGGAGGTGTGTAAAATAAACAATTTCTATATATTGTACAGTGCTATACTAAAAAAAACAACATTTTTTTTGAATAGCATTCTCTGCACTTCTATAGCTGTGCGATTCAGTGGTTAAATACTGTGGTTGTGTTGTGCTCTTGCAAAAAACGCCATTTAGGGCCACAGAAAATATTTTGCAGTGTGAAATACACATGTGGAGGTGTGTAAAATAAACAATTTCTATATATTGTACAGTGCTATACTAAAAAAAACAACATTTTTTTTGAATAGCATTCTCTGCACTTCTATAGCTGTGCGATTCAGTGGTTAAATACTGTGGTTGTGTTGTGCTCTTTCAAAAAACGCCATTTAGGGCCACAGAAAATATTTTGCAGTGTGAAATACACATGTGGAGGTGTGTAAAATAAACAATTTCTATATATTGTACAGTGCTATACTAAAAAAAACAAAATTTTTTTTGAATAGCATTCTCTGCACTTCTATAGCTGTGCGATTCAGTGGTTAAATACTGTGGTTGTGTTGTGCTCTTTCAAAAAACGCCATTTAGGGCCACAGAAAATATTTTGCAGTGTGAAATACACATGTGGAGGTGTGTAAAATAAACAATTTCTATATATTGTACAGTGCTATACTAAAAAAAACAACATTTTTTTTGAATAGCATTCTCTGCACTTCTATAGCTGTGCGATTCAGTGGTTAAATACTGTGGTTGTGTTGTGCTCTTGCAAAAAACGCCATTTAGGGCCACAGAAAATAAATTGCAGTGTGAAATACACATGTGGAGGTGTGTAAAATAAACAATTTCTATATATTGTACAGTGCTATACTAAAAAAAAAAAAACATTTTTTTTGAATAGCATTCTCTACACTTCTATATCTGTGCGATTCAGTGGTTAAATACTGTGGTTGTGTTGTGCTCTTGCAAAAAACGCCATTTAGGGCCACAGAAAATAAATTGCAGTGTGAAATACACATGTGGAGGTGTGTAAAATAAACAATTTCTATATATTGTACAGTACTATACTAAAAAAAACAACATTTTTTTTGAATAGCATTCTCTGCACTTCTATAGCTGTGCGATTCAGTGGTTAAATACTGTGGTTGTGTTGTGCTCTTTCAAAAAACGCCATTTAGGGCCACAGAAAATATTTTGCAGTGTGAAATACACATGTGGAGGTGTGTAAAATAAACAATTTCTATATATTGTACAGTGCTATACTAAAAAAAACAACATTTTTTTTGAATAGCATTCTCTGCACTTCTATAGCTGTGCGATTCAGTGGTTAAATACTGTGGTTGTGTTGTGCTCTTTCAAAAAACGCCATTTAGGGCCACAGAAAATATTTTGCAGTGTGAAATACACATGTGGAGGTGTGTAAAATAAACAATTTCTATATATTGTACAGTGCTATACTAAAAAAAAAAACATTTTTTTTGAATAGCATTCTCTGCACTTCTATAGCTGTGCGATTCAGTGGTTAAATACTGTGGTTGTGTTGTGCTCTTTCAAAAAACGCCATTTAGGGCCACAGAAAATATTTTGCAGTGTGAAATACACATGTGGAGGTGTGTAAAATAAACAATTTCTATATATTGTACAGTGCTATACTAAAAAAAACAACATTTTTTTTGAATAGCATTCTCTGCACTTCTATAGCTGTGCGATTCAGTGGTTAAATACTGTGGTTGTGTTGTGCTCTTGCAAAAAACGCCATTTAGGGCCACAGAAAATATTTTGCAGTGTGAAATACACATGTGGAGGTGTGTAAAATAAACAATTTCTATATATTGTACAGTGCTATACTAAAAAAAACAACATTTTTTTTGAATAGCATTCTCTGCACTTCTATAGCTGTGCGATTCAGTGGTTAAATACTGTGGTTGTGTTGTGCTCTTTCAAAAAACGCCATTTAGGGCCACAGAAAATATTTTGCAGTGTGAAATACACATGTGGAGGTGTGTAAAATAAACAATTTCTATATATTGTACAGTGCTATACTAAAAAAAAAAACATTTTTTTTGAATAGCATTCTCTGCACTTCTATAGCTGTGCGATTCAGTGGTTAAATACTGTGGTTGTGTTGTGCTCTTTCAAAAAACGCCATTTAGGGCCACAGAAAATATTTTGCAGTGTGAAATACACATGTGGAGGTGTGTAAAATAAACAATTTCTATATATTGTACAGTGCTATACTAAAAAAAACCACATTTTTTTTGAATAGCATTCTCTGCACTTCTATAGCTGTGCGATTCAGTGGTTAAATACTGTGGTTGTGTTGTGCTCTTGCAAAAAAGCCATTTAGGGCCACAGAAAATAAATTGCAGTGTGAAATACACATGTGGAGGTGTGTAAAATAAACAATTTCTATATATTGTACAGTGCTATACTAAAAAAACCAACATTTTTTTTTGAATAGCATTCTCTGCACTTCTATAGCTGTGCGATTCAGTGGTTAAATACTGTGGTTGTGTTGTGCTCTTTCAAAAAACGCCATTTAGGGCCACAGAAAATATTTTGCAGTGTGAAATACACATGTGGAGGTGTGTAAAATAAACAATTTCTATATATTGTACAGTGCTATACTAAAAAAAAAAACATTTTTTTTGAATAGCATTCTCTGCACTTCTATAGCTGTGCGATTCAGTGGTTAAATACTGTGGTTGTGTTGTGCTCTTGCAAAAAACGCCATTTAGGGCCACAGAAAATATTTTGCAGTGTGAAATACACATGTGGAGGTGTGTAAAATAAACAATTTCTATATATTGTACAGTGCTATACTAAAAAAAACAACATTTTTTTTGAATAGTATTCTCTGCACTTCTATAGCTGTGCGATTCAGTGGTTAAATACTGTGGTTGTGTTGTGCTCTTTCAAAAAACGCCATTTAGGGCCACAGAAAATATTTTGCAGTGTGAAATACACATGTGGAGGTGTGTAAAATAAACAATTTCTATATATTGTACAGTGCTATACTAAAAAAAACAAAATTTTTTTTGAATAGCATTCTCTGCACTTCTATAGCTGTGCGATTCAGTGGTTAAATACTGTGGTTGTGTTGTGCTCTTTCAAAAAACGCCATTTAGGGCCACAGAAAATATTTTGCAGTGTGAAATACACATGTGGAGGTGTGTAAAATAAACAATTTCTATATATTGTACAGTGCTATACTAAAAAAAAAAACATTTTTTTTGAATAGCATTCTCTGCACTTCTATAGCTGTGCGATTCAGTGGTTAAATACTGTGGTTGTGTTGTGCTCTTTCAAAAAACGCCATTTAGGGCCACAGAAAATATTTTGCAGTGTGAAATACACATGTGGAGGTGTGTAAAATAAACAATTTCTATATATTGTACAGTGCTATACTAAAAAAAACAACATTTTTTTTTGAATAGCATTCTCTGCACTTCTATAGCTGTGCGATTCAGTGGTTAAATACTGTGGTTGTGTTGTGCTCTTTCAAAAAACGCCATTTAGGGCCACAGAAAATATTTTGCAGTGTGAAATACACATGTGGAGGTGTGTAAAATAAACAATTTCTATATATTGTACAGTGCTATACTAAAAAAAAAAACTTTTTTTTGAATAGCATTCTCTGCACTTCTATAGCTGTGCGATTCAGTGGTTAAATACTGTGGTTGTGTTGTGCTCTTGCAAAAAACGCCATTTAGGGCCACAGAAAATATTTTGCAGTGTGAAATACACATGTGGAGGTGTGTAAAATAAACAATTTCTATATATTGTACAGTGCTATACTAAAAAAAAACAACATTTTTTTTGAATAGTATTCTCTGCACTTCTATAGCTGTGCGATTCAGTGGTTAAATACTGTGGTTGTGTTGTGCTCTTTCAAAAAACGCCATTTAGGGCCACAGAAAATATTTTGCAGTGTGAAATACACATGTGGAGGTGTGTAAAATAAACAATTTCTATATATTGTACAGTGCTATACTAAAAAAAACAAAATTTTTTTTGAATAGCATTCTCTGCACTTCTATAGCTGTGCGATTCAGTGGTTAAATACTGTGGTTGTGTTGTGCTCTTTCAAAAAACGCCATTTAGGGCCACAGAAAATATTTTGCAGTGTGAAATACACATGTGGAGGTGTGTAAAATAAACAATTTCTATATATTGTACAGTGCTATACTAAAAAAAAAAACTTTTTTTTTGAATAGCATTCTCTGCACTTGTATAGCTGTGCGATTCAGTGGTTAAATACTGTGGTTGTGTTGTGCTCTTTCAAAAAACGCCATTTAGGGCCACAGAAAATATTTTGCAGTGTGAAATACACATGTGGAGGTGTGTAAAATAAACAATTTCTATATATTGTACAGTGCTATACTAAAAAAACCAACATTTTTTTTGAATAGCATTCTCTGCACTTCTATAGCTGTGCGATTCAGTGGTTAAATACTGTGGTTGTGTTGTGCTCTTGCAAAAAACGCCATTTAGGGCCACAGAAAATATTTTGCAGTGTGAAATACACATCTGGAGGTGTGTGTAAAAAAACAATTTCTATATATTTTCCTTGTACTGTGCTATACTAAAAAAAAACAACCTTTTTTGAATAGCATTCTCTGCACTTCTATAGCTGTGCGATTCAGTGGTTAAATACTGTGGTTGTGTTGTGCTCTTGCAAAAAACGCCATTTAGGGCCACAGAAAATATTTTGCAGTGTGAAATACACATGTGGAGGTGTGTAAAATAAACAATTTCTATATATTGTACAGTGCTATACTAAAAAAAAACAACATTTTTTTTGAATAGTATTCTCTGCACTTCTATAGCTGTGCGATTCAGTGGTTAAATACTGTGGTTGTGTTGTGCTCTTTCAAAAAACGCCATTTAGGGCCACAGAAAATATTTTGCAGTGTGAAATACACATGTGGAGGTGTGTAAAATAAACAATTTCTATATATTGTACAGTGCTATACTAAAAAAAACAAAATTTTTTTTGAATAGCATTCTCTGCACTTCTATAGCTGTGCGATTCAGTGGTTAAATACTGTGGTTGTGTTGTGCTCTTTCAAAAAACGCCATTTAGGGCCACAGAAAATATTTTGCAGTGTGAAATACACATGTGGAGGTGTGTAAAATAAACAATTTCTATATATTGTACAGTGCTATACTAAAAAAAAAAACATTTTTTTTGAATAGCATTCTCTGCACTTCTATAGCTGTGCGATTCAGTGGTTAAATACTGTGGTTGTGTTGTGCTCTTTCAAAAAACGCCATTTAGGGCCACAGAAAATATTTTGCAGTGTGAAATACACATGTGGAGGTGTGTAAAATAAACAATTTCTATATATTGTACAG
The DNA here is from genome assembly GCA_029206835.1 of Rana muscosa. Classification (NCBI taxonomy): domain Eukaryota; kingdom Metazoa; phylum Chordata; class Amphibia; order Anura; family Ranidae; genus Rana; species Rana muscosa. The sequence continues at coordinate 103,082,803 of CM055122.1, read as the reverse complement.
TGCTATACTAAAAAAAACAACATTTTTTTTGAATAGCATTCTCTGCACTTCTATAGCTGTGCGATTCAGTGGTTAAATACTGTGGTTGTGTTGTGCTCTTGCAAAAAACGCCATTTAGGGCCACAGAAAATATTTTGCAGTGTGAAATACACATCTGGAGGTGTGTGTAAAAAAACAATTTCTATATATTTTCCTTGTACTGTGCTATACTAAAAAAAAAAAACCTTTTTTTTTTTTGAATAGCATTTTCTGCAGTTCTGTAGCTGTGCGTTTCAGCCATTACGTACTGTGGGTGTGTTGTGGTCTTCCAAAAAACGCCATTTAGGGCAAGATCCTAAATTTGGAAAATATGAGGGGAAGGTCAAAGGGACGTGGTGGCCCCGGTCGTGGTGCTGCTGGTGGAGCTCCTGTTGCAGGGAGAGGACGTGGTGGATCTGTGCCAGCTACACGCACAAGTGAAACACCTTCCTCAGGTGCGAGTAGGCGACCGAGCCTGCGGCGGTATTTTGTCGCGCCTAATGAGGCTGTACCAATGTTTAGGCCAGGACAAGTACAGGCGATAGTAGATTGGGTTGCTGACAGTGCCTCGGGTTCCTTCACATTGTCTCCCACCCACTCTTCTGCTGAAAGATCAGAGTTGGCACCTGAAGCCCATGTCCATCAGTCTTTCACCTCACCCCCTTGCAAATCAGCCAAGCAGTCTGAGCCCCAAATCATGCAGCAGTCTCTTCTGCTTTTCGATGACTCTGTTAGCAGGGTTTCCCAGGGCCATCCACCTAGCCCTGCCCCAGAAGTGGAAGAGATTGAGTGCACCGATGCCCAACCACTTATGTTTCATGATGGGTACATGGGAGGACCATCGCAGCACGTCTCGGATGATGACGAAACACAGGTGCCAACTGCTGCTGCTTTCGCAATTGTGCAGACAGACATGGAGGGCAGGGGTGAAGACTGGGTGGAAGATGATGTGGAGGACGATGAGGTCCTCGACCCCACATGGAATCAACGTTATGCAGGTGACCAGTGTAGTTCGGAGGAAGAGGCGGTGGTCGCACAGAGCCACCAGCACAGCAGAAGAGGGAGCAGGGTGCAAAAACGGAGCATTCGTCCCCTAGACAGTACATCTGCTACTGCCCAACGCAGCAAGGGACCGAGCACACCAAAGCCAGGTCCAAGGACTTCCCTAGCGTGGCAGTTCTTCACACAGTGTGTTGATGACAAGACACGAGTGGTTTGCACGCTGTGCAATCAGAGCCTGAAGCGAGGCATAAACGTTCTCAACCTGAGCACAAGCTGCATGACCAGGCATCTAAGTGCAAAGCACGAGCTGCAGTGGAGTAGACACCTCAGAAACCAAGAAAGGTCTCTGGCTCCTCCTGCTTCCTCTTCTGCTGCAGTCTCGGCCTCTTCATCCACCTCTGTAGTGACAGTGGCACCTGTCACCCCGCAAACAGAGGATCTGCCAGCAACACTACCACCTGGGTCACCGTCCATCTCCACAATGTCCCATGGAAGCGTTCAGCTCTCTATCTCCCAAACATTGGAGCGGAAGAGGAAGTACCCCCCTAGCCACCCGCGATCCCTGGCCCTGAATGCCAGCATTTCAAAATTCCTGGCCTTTGAAATGCTGTCATTCCGTCTGGTGGAGACGCAGAGTTTTAAAAGCCTGATGGCATTGGCTGTCCCGCAGTACGTCGTGCCCAGCCGCCACTAATTTTCCAGGCGAGCCATCCCTTCCCTGCACAACCAGGTGGGGGACAAAATCAGGTGTGCACTGCGCAACGCCATCTGTGGCAAGGTCCACCTAACTACGGATGCGTGGACCAGTAAGCACGGTCAGGGACGTTATATCTCCCTAACAGCACACTGGGTAAATGCAGTGGCTGCTGGGCCTGAGGCAGATAGCGGTTTGGCGCATGTCCTTCCACCACCGAGGATTGCAGGGCGCTTCAGTTTGCCTCCTGTTGCTAACTCCTCCTTCTCCGCTTCCTCATCCTCTACCGCCTCCTCATCCATTCAGCGTAACACCTTCACCACCAACTTCAGCACAGCCAGGGGTAAACGATAGCAGGCAGTTTTAAAACTTTCCTGTTTGGGGGAAAATCCCCACACCGCGCAGGAGTTGTGGAGGGACATGGAACAACAGACCGATGAGTGGTTGCTGTCAGTGAGCCTCAAGCCCGGCCTGGTGGTGTGCGATAATGGGCGAAATCTCGTAGCAGCTCTGGGTCTAGCCGGTTTGACGCACATCCCTTGCCTGGCGCATGTGCTGAACTTGGTGGTCCAGAGGTTCCTTAAAAATTACCCCAATATGCCAGAGCTGCTGCAGAAAGTGCGGGCTGTCTGTGCGCACTTTCGGCGTTCTCTCCCTGCTGCTGCTCGCCTGTCAGCGCTGCAGCGTAACTTCGGCCTTCCAGCTCACCGCCTCATATGTGACGTGCCCACAAGGTGGAACTCCACCTTGCACATGCTGGCCAGACTGTGCGAGCAGCAGCAGGCAATAGTGGAGTTTCAGCTGCAGCAATCACGCGTGAGTCGCTCTGCGGAACAGCACCACTTCACCACCAATAACTGGGCCTCCATGCGAGACCTGTGTGCCTTGTTGCGCTGTTTCGAGTACTCCACCAACATGGCCAGTGCCAATGACGCCGTTCTCAGCGTTACTATCCCAGTTCTATGCCTCCTTGAAAAAACGCTTTGTGCGATGATGGAAGAGGATGTGGCACAGGAGGATGAGGAGGAGGAGGAGGAAGCGGGATCATTTCAAAGGCTTTCAGGCCAGTCTTTCACAAGTGGCTACGAGGGTGGGTTCCTGCACCAACAAACGCCAGGTACACAATTGTCCGGCAGAAAGGGCACAGTTCTGGAGGATGACGAGGTGGAGGAGGAGGAGGAGGAGGAGGAGGAGGAGGAGGAGCCATGTTCACAGCAGGGTGGCACTCAGACCAGCTCGTGGCCATTACTGGTGCGTGGCTGGGGGGATACAGAGGACACAGACGATACACCTCCCACAGAGGACAGCTTTTCTTTGCCTCTGGGCAGCCTGGCACACATGAGCGATTACATGCTGCAGTGTTTCCGCAACGACAGCCGAGTTGCCCACATTTTAACTGGTGCTGATTACTGGGTGGCCACCCTGCTGGATCCCCGTTACAAGGACAACGTACCGTCCTTAATTCCCTCACTGGAGCGGGATCGTAAGATGCGCGAGTACAAGCGCACGCTGGTAGACGCGCTGCTGGTGGCATTCCCACCTGACAGCGGGCATACGGTGGAAGCACAAGGCGAAGGCAGAGGAGGAGGAAGAGGTCGCCAACGCAGCCGGGGCACCGGCAGCACCTCAGAAGGCAGGGTTAGCATGGCCGAAATGTGGAAAAGCTTTGTCAGCACGCCACAACAACCAGCACCACCAGCTGAGATGGAACGTCTTAGCAGGAGGCAGCATTTCACCAACATGGTTGAGCAGTATGTGTCCACAGGCCTACACGTACTGGATGACGGGTCTGCCCCCTTTAACTTCTGGGTCTCCAAATTGGGCACATGGCCTGAGCTTGCCGTTTATGCCTTGGAGGTGCTGGCCTGCCCTGCAGCCAGTGTATTATCTGAACGTGTATTTAGCACGGCAGGGGGCGTTATCACAGACAAGCGCAGCCGCCTGTCCAGAGCCAATGTGGACAAGCTCACGTTCATTAAAATGAACCAGGCATGGATCCCACAGGACTTGTCCGTACCTTGTGCAGAATAGACATGTATACCGGTGTTGTGACAAAAACTGTCCGGCCATCGGATTGTGCCCGGCCCGTACTGCGCAGGCGCAGCGCTTGCGCAGTACAGAGGACAAGGAGATTCACAAAATCTCCGAAGATGAACGGCGCCTGCGCTGTGAGTGCAGGTTCAAGCCCCACCATCCAAGAGGACATACGGTAGCACATAGTAACAGGGCCCCTCACGGGCTCGCTTCGATCGCGGCCTTGCTTGGCTCGGCTTGAACCACGGATGGTGTGGCCTTCACCTGAACTCAACACGCAGGCGCCGTTAGTCTTGGAAGATTTTTGAAATCCCCTTGTCCTACATACTCAGCAAGCGCAGTACAGGGCGGACACTATTCGACAGGGGACAGAATTCGACACATCACCGGCCTTACCCAGCCATTGTTGTATTTTTGAACCAGTGTTGGCTACCTCGTCCTCCTCCACCGCCGCTTCCACCTACACAGCCACATCCACCGCCACCTCAACCTCCTACTCCATATGGACCTCGTCCTGCTAGGCCAAGATTAAAATTTTTATTTTATTTTTTTGTAGCGCACAGATCCTTTCCCCCTTACCTGCCTTTATGTTGTTGGCTCTTCGCAGGAGGGAGAAAGGCACACCGCACTACCAGCCCGTATCCTCCTCTATAAAGAGGTTGAGCGGTGTACTTGACGGGCCGTGTCCACAGCCGGAGTCAAAACTCCTCCAGAGAATGATTCTCACCTCTACTGTAGGTAGAGGCAAGTCCTTTAATTGCCAGTAAAGTCAATGTCCACACCAGCTGAAACTCCAACTCTTATTCTCTCATGGCAAAATAAACTGTACTCAGATAGAAAAGGTTAGAGCAAAGAAACAGGACAGCTTAAGGTGTGGAGGAGGTCCAGGCACAAACGTAGCACATTCACTTCACTGCTTAGGTTTCTCAAACAGTTTTTGGCGCACGGTCTCTGCCACAGACATTGAGGTTGGTCTCTGCCACAGACCGGGTGTACAAGGCCCCTGCCACGGGCCTGGAGAACTTTGGTCTCAGCCACAGACCAGGGTGTATAAGGCCCCTGCCACG